>CM071630.1:8869440-10210870 GCA_036419045.1 Scirpophaga incertulas
CTATATATATAGATATATGTAATATTCTTTTACTATAAAACGGAATATAGTAATATTGTCACTGCTACTTTGCGGCAGAAATAAGGACAGAAATTCCCAAGAAGACAACCATGATATTGTCTAAATTTGAAAAATTTACACTCGGGTTATATATCTTTTTCTATCAAATTTTAATTGTCAATGACAGATTGACCAATTGAACCTCATAGGTACAATAAAGATAATTATCATATTCAACCCATGAATTAAAATAATTATAATTTTCAACCTATGAATAAAGAGATAATTGTCATATCAAACCTACGAATTAAGATAATTATCATATTCAACCTATGAATAAAGATAATTATCATATTCAACTTTTGAATAAAGATAATTGTTATATTGAACCTATGAATAAAGAACCGCCAGTCTGTAAGTTTAAATAAAAACTTAATAGCTACATAGATAGATCATCAGGGCCTCTAGCCAAAGTAGCATTTGTGATAATCGCGATTGTTTCGTTAAAACTGATTCTGCAATTTGGAATCAGTCCCACACATTGTCGTTTGAAACCAAATCGCTGTTTAAAATGAGACAAACCTGATTATTCTTTTTTGATTGCCTAGAGACTCAGCTAATTGAAATACAATATTTCCAATTGATATATTTACGTGAATTAAATGAATTGACCTACCACAATATTAACTGCGTCTACTATGAAAATGTTAGCATTGCGCTCTGATACTTAGAGTAATTTATTATGTGGTTAAGGAATCTGAGTAGCTCGCTTCCACCTTCGGCCTATCCGTCACTTGGCTAATCTTATCTACAGATTTGAAGGTCAAGAGATTCCCCAGTTTGAACTAAAATTCGCCAAAGTTGTTTATGAAGGCTCTGCTGAGATTTTCAACATTTAAAAAATTGGCAGCTTTATAAAAGGAGATTTATATGTTATCTCTAAGTGTTTTGTGTGATATTCTTATTTGTAGATTACACGTTGAATTACAATTTACGACATCAATATCTGATGATGAAATTTTTGATTAACTAGTAACGCTAAATTTTTATCATCACTTACATTTTCGATTTTTCAAGTTCTTGAAATATACAATTGGTTCTCACTATTTCACGTTACTTAGCTCTTGGGTAAAGGCATCTTTTACATCAACTGTCATCAGTTGTTGTAAAATTTATTACCGTGCTATCGATTCTTACTCCTATTTACATAATATTTTTAAAATTCTATAATTTCCTTAGTAACTATACAAATTGAAATAATTATTGAAAAAAAATTCACAGAAAAAACCTACTATAAATTCATTTATTACCCAATACTCTCAATATAATCCCCAAACCAAATTACATCAGTTAGAATATAATTCAATGTGTAAAATATGATTCAAATAATAATTATATATAAATAATAATAACGGTAATTTATGACTAATCCTGGCCGTTAATATATTATACATGGGTATAGGTTATTTGGTGTAAATATAAGTAATATTTATTTTGGGGTGCGATGTCAGATAACGTCCTCGTGGTGCACCTTGGGCAACGTCTTTTGATGGCTAATAGTCTGATAAAGGGTAGGTAATATTTTTTTTTTCATATTTGTATGACGTTTTTTTGAGGCGGAGGAGTTGCCTGTCCCGGGGGAAGATGTTGGTCATGTGCACTATCCCTCTCTGGGTGTGGAGAGGAGGGGAATGTGGGGCACGCACCCGCCGGTGTTCCTTCGCCAGAGGTCGCGGGGACTACCGGCTACCTTAACATTAAAACATCCATTATTTAGTCAAAACAAATATAATAATTGTTTAGTTATTACCCCAAATCTGCGCTAAAGAAATTTATAGGTTTAGTTCAACACATCATTGTTGAAATTAAATAATAGTTTTTCTTTTTTTTGGTTGTAGGTAATGAGAAGTATTGACTTTTAAACGAATAACATACACTTATTAATCTGTCTATATACTATACGTTCGACTAACACGAGCAGTCGAAAGTATAAAAAAATGTAAATCGCAATAACATAAAGCATCCAAAGGCCACTAAAATTTTAATTTGTACAAATTCTTAAAGATCCTAGGGAAGTCCGACTCTACGCAGAAGTTCTAGTATATTTGTATTGAATTGTATTTCTAATGTATTCTATTTTCTGTTGTCCTGAATTCAATACTACTTGAATGACTGCTAAACATATCTGAAAAATATAGTAGTATCTTTTAGCTATCGCCGTCTTGCAAGCAAGAATATAATAACTGTATTTTGCACTGGATTTTTAATATGGACACTAAACAAAACGCGCTTGTCTTCTAAATTGTTCTAAATTGACAAAGTCGTGATCTTAATATTATTATACTCTTTTTTGGTCTCTTCGGAGCATACATTTAATTACAATAAATTAATTATATTTTCATATTGCATGCAGATATATTATTACATAAGAATTAATTTTGAATTTAGTTAGGATTATTTGTTTGAAATTATACATATTATAATATTATTATTAGTTATTAAATTACATTCGTATTATTTAACTTTTATTACTAAGGACCTCTCTACAGAGTAAAGACCTCCTCCATTTTTCTCCACATGTTTCTATCATTTGCCTTTTCCTTCCAGTTATTTCCCGCTATTTCAGTCACTTCGTCAAGCCATCTTTCCATTGGTCTACCTCTGCTTCTTTTGCCTAATGGGCCTTTCCACATAGTTATACGCTTTGCTCATCTCTCGTCGTTCATTCGTGCAATATTTCCGGTCCATTTCCACTTTAGTTTTTTGCAGTGTTGTAGAGCATCTATGACTTGTGTTATATTCCGTATATCACTATTTTTCGTTTTGTGTTTCAGTTTTAGCTTGAGAGTGCTTCTTTCCAAAGCTCTTTGAGTTGTTAATATCTTATTACTAGTATATTTGTTGAATACCCACGAAATAGAGATGGTAAAATACAAGAGTCAAGAACTTTTTTCTTTAGTCTCACCGAGGGTTTGATTTAAGGATTTCCTTAAGACTCCAAAACCTATTCCATGGCATGTTAACCCGTCTGTTTAACTCATCATAGTGTCTGGATTTATTGAAAGATACTTGCTTGCCTAAGTATACATACTCTTGGACATATTTCAGCGGAGTATTGCCAACGTTTATGGGGAACCTTTTACTGTTTGTCATAATTTTTGTTTTGGTTGTATTTAATTGCAAGCCAATTTCATAGCTAACAGCATGTATTTTATTTACCATAGTCTCTAACTGAGATGCACTTTCCGCAAAAAGTACTATATCATCAGCAAACCTTAGATTACTAAGAAATTTCCGTTTATGAGTATGCCTGTCTTTTCCCATTGTAGGGTCTTCATGATGCTTTGTAGTACGCTTATAAAGATTCTAGGTGACAAAGGGTCTCCCTGTCGAACGCCTCCATGTATATCTATTTCGGCCCCTGACTTGTCTAGCATTACTCGCGACTCTTACTATTCCTTTATATATTATATCTTATATAAGTTCTATGGTTTCTATCAGTACAGCGCATTCTTGTAGAGCTTTCCATATACTGGCGTGAGATATGGAGTCAAACGCTTTGGCGTAATCTATAAACGCTAGGTAGAGCGGGCGATTCATATCTTCGTACTTCTCTATTACTAGTTCCAGAGAGTGAATGTGGTTTACAGTTGAATAACTGCTTCTGAAGTCTGCTTGTTCCACTGATTGGTGTTTTTCTGTGTATTCCGCCAGGCGCTCTTCCAGGCAAGAGGCAAATAGCTTATATAGACTGTATGTAAGAGAGTAAGAGGCAAATAGCTTATATGACTGGTTGTGAGCCAATCGGCCGGTAATTACTAATATCTGCAGGGTTACCTTTTTTATATAGAAGAACTATGTCTCACTTCGCCCGGAATTGTTTTTTGAAATTAATTAGATACTAGATTCTATTTACTAGTTTATATTTTTTGCCTAGAATAAATTGTTTATTAAGAAGCGTATTTCTCATCGCAAAGTACGCTACATTCAATCTACACAATGTTTAAAATATCGAATTAAAATCCTTCCAAGCTTAAATATATTTATATTATATTTCAAACACATGTTTCTGATCCAATACAAGAATCAATTTCGCTGTCATGGACTTGTTATCACTTACCGGGTGAGATGATGACAAAGTCGAGAGATCTCCTGTCAAATACAAAAAAAAAATAAGGGTTGAGAAAAACGTCACAATTATGGCACAGAGTCCTACTGAAAGTAATTTTATTTAGGTATATTTTTAATTGTCGCTTAGTCAGTCTAAACCAGTCGTCTATACTGATTTTACTGTTTGATTATTTTTATTGAATAGGCTTTGAAACTATGAAATCTATTCTAATGACAGTTGGTACAGAGATAGTTTAAGACCTAACAATACAAAGTTTTATTTTTTCATTAAAGAGAATACTAATAATCCTACTACTATTATAAAGGCGAAAGTTTGTAAGTATGGATGCATGGATGTTTGTTACTCTTTCACGTAAAAACTACTGAATGGATTTGAATGAAACTTTACCACAATATAGCTTATACATCAGAATAACACATAGGTTACAATTTTTGAGGTTTCTAATGTGAGGTCATAAAAAAAAACACATTTTTTGCGCTTACATTGCAAACGCTGACTTAATCCTACGTAGTTTATAGGAGCATACTGCAGTAGCTACCTATAGGCCTATGATTAGGGCTCTGCAGTGCTTAGTTACCGTATTTCTTACTTATTACTAGACTAGACGGGACGAACCTGAAGTCCACGCGAACGAAGTCGCGGGCAAAAGCTAGTATTAAATAAATATTTCTTACATTCACACCATTAGACTTGCCCAAAGAAAGCACATTATATACTTGTGTTATGGGAGTTAGAGTAACGGATAGAGATAGATATATTATACATACATAAATATGTTTTAAAGCAATGTATACTAACAACCCTAACTAAGGCATAAATGCTCTTATTCATAACATAAATATCTGCCCCCACCGGGACTCGACCCGGGGAGCTCAGGCAAGGAGACGCCTTAAAACCGGTGTAGTAACCACTCAACTAAGGAGGTTGCCAAATCTTTCTCCTGCAGGATAATGCAACAGCTATATAGATTTTTATGTAATTTAGTGTGGAATTGGTTGGAGACCCAGGGAAGTATATAAGTTAATGTTTACCGCCAGAATAGGAATTACATTCATATATGAATAATTGAAATAAAGCGGGAAATGTCACAGGCTAAAGGTTAGTATTAAACAAAAATAAATGAAGCTGTCCAATCACAAAACTTTGCGATTGTTTAGCAAGTATCTCGCACAGATGTTATAAGTTTGTTACTTACATAAGTACTTATATACTATCTTCATGTTAACAACGATAAATTATTTCACAGTTATTAATAACAAGGAATAAAAGATATTTCCATTCACTATCTAACTAGATTAGTTATGATCTAAAATTTTGTTCTCGAATATGTATTAAAAGAACAATTGTATCATTAAATGACAACAAGAATGTCTCAAGACTTCGCATGGGGATTTTTATTATGACATAGGTACTTAATATGACGATATATTTCGGAACTGTACATCTTAATACAAAAACTTAGCCAAGCTTTAAGTTTTAGACTAAGTATACAATTGCAATGTTAGCAATATCAAAATAAACGTAAAAACAGCGAGCAAATGAGAAATTATTGTGTCATTTAAAAAACTACTTTACAAGTCTGCAGATTAAACCTTCACGTGGTAAGTACTTGAATTTTCTATAGACTTTAATGTTATTCAGTATAATAAAAACAATGCGTTCTTTCAGCTATAAACGTTATTTAACTTTACTTTATTCTTACAATATAATACCTGCTCGCATTAGCCTGTCAGATTCATTGCTGGAGGAGTAAAGAGGGCGAATCTAAATGAAACGGACATTTTATTTTAAACAATAACAGTGTCGTTAAATTGTATGAATACATTCAATATAAAAAGCATTAAATCTGTTTTGAGAATTACAAAACAAGTTCAAAACTTATTATTTTTTTACCTAGACTCCTTTATGACACAATGATACGTAATTAAAAATCAAGCTACAAATGGATACGCTCTTTAGCTGGACTCATGAATATTAGTTATTCAGAAGCACTTGTTAACTAACTTCAAATTGTAGCAACATTATAATGCTATTGAAGCATAAGTAATTAATTATTAAGTTCTTACTGAATGTTAGGTTCGTATTTTTGTTTAAATTTATTTTAATAGCTTTTAAAATAATTTTAAACAAACTTACAAACCTGTTAGATACTCGTAGTTACTACGTTACATTACACGTAAATTTCTTGTCTTTCTTAGCCGATTTAGAGTACTTACTTACTTCAATTACATCTCTATAAAGTCTCCGAATATTATAGAAGAATTAATATTGTCATCTTATATATAAAAATGAATCGCAAAATGTGTTGGTAAGCTCATAACTCAACAACGCCTAGACCAATTTGGCCAATTCTTTTTTGTTAATGTTCGTTAAAGTTCAAGGAGGGTTTTTACAATGAGGAAGATTAGAATAATAATCGGAAATACCCTAAAAACAGCCCTTTTATTTTATCATGCAAACGTTTTCTAACTAAAACGTACAGTCGAATTGAGGTTTATTGTTATTGTATAAAGTTCATATTGCAAGCACTCACTGTTGTCTAAGCAATGAAGGTGTGTTCCTAACATCAAAGAGTCAATTTGCGCTTTATTAACGCTACATATAGTTGAAATTCAATCATATCTATCAAAACAGTGTGCGTGCGTGCGTTGGAGCGCAGAATACATCGTTGGAGGATTTAATGTCACGTTCCAAAATTGAATAGCCACAAAATGTAATAGGCCATTTAGACTTTTTTGCGATTTGGTTGGCTATGCGACATTATCTATAAAATAATTAGGAACAAAAAACTGCCACTGTACAAATCTTTTTGACAGGACGAAGTCTGTCGGGTCCGCTAGTAGTGTATAAATTTAATATAATCAATTGCCACTACTCACGGAGGTAGTAAGTACATATTTAGAAACTTAAGTTAGTATTATACGCTATAAATTTTCTAAAAAAATGACACACGTCAATATTATAAACTAATGTTCCAAAGTTGAAACAAGATAAGTAATTATAGAAAATACTACACATTCTGTGTTAATAATGTTTGTTCAGATGTGTTAAGCTTACCATTAAAACTATGATACACTCAACGAAGCGAGGTCTGAAGGTAAAAAGCGAAAAACAACACACAGATATTTTCAGACAAAGCTTAATCCACAGGAAAAACGCGCGAACGTATAATTAATTATTCAGGAATGTTAAAAGGTGAGTGAAAAAGCTGTTAGCTTATTCATATAAGCCCAGTGAAATATTAATTTTTGATTTGAAATCGCTTGAAAAGTAGAAGATAATGTTAAATTATTTTACGTAGAGAAAGATTTTATATTTCAAGGAAAACAAATCGCAAACAAAAGTAATTAAGTTCAGACCTACATTTTATGTTACGGCACACAATAATTTTTCGCTATTCACAAACACATTGCGTATTTATCTAGAAAATTGGTATAAACCTTCAAATTATTTTGTTAAGATTTTTTTGTTAATAATGTACGTAGACTCAAATATTCCTTATTAACTATTCGTGTAGGTGGCGCTGTGGTGTCGGTACTGGTCTCCGAATCGAGACATTCGGGGATCCCAATAGACCAATGTGTTATTCGTTTTTTGACACCTCTAGGGCAAAACAAACCATAATGAAGCACATACCTACGAAGAAAATCAAAGGTAGATAGGTATATAGTCGACAAATGGCGCAGTTGACTAAGATCTAATCACCTAACATAGTTAGGATAGGTTCGAATCCCTCGTTGAGGACGTACAGGAGTTGTGATAAATATGCGTTGTTGTTTTATTATTGAAAAAGAAATTTATCCTTTCTGCTTAAAGTAGGCAAGGTTAAAATGATTTTTCAACGACAGTTTCTTTTTTTTGGTGAGAGTTCGAGGAACAAATTCACTTAATTTCATTGCACATGTAACCACATGTTCACATGTCAACTGAAATTGAGATAAATCTTAATTATTTTGAAATGTAATATTTTAATTCTTATTTAATGAATATTATATACCTTTTTGTACCTTTTTTGTTTTGTACAAGAATTGTGACCTAAGAGCGATCTTATCGCAAACAGCGATTTCTTTCAAGTAACCTTGAGATGGACACAACTTAAGATTATAGAGCTTGAGAAAAGATGTCGACGTATTATGTAATAAATATAATGAAAACAAACACATAGAATTACTACGAAACCTAATTATTAAATTATTTTATTTACACTCTATAAAATTATTGTCTGAAGCTATGATAAGGTAGCAATGTCACACGTCATTGTTTTCATCTGTTATTTATTATCTAACACCAATCATAAATTATTGCATGTAGGTATGTTCCTAATTACAAAATGAGAAGAATCTGTCACTTTTTTACATTGCTATTTTTCCTGATGCGATCGCTTTCACGCTCAGCAATCACATAATGTAAGAAGCCGCTACAATTACTTCCGTAATACAGAACGTAACTCAAACTTGACTCTCTATTTGAGTACTGAAAGGAATAGCGCTATGTGATCTCCATAGCACCATTCCTTTCTAACTGTACTCAACAGAGATTCGAGTTTATATTTGATTATAGAATATCTTAATATATATAAATCTCATGTCACAATGTTTGTGCTCAATGAACTCCTAAACTACTTAACCGATTATAATAAAATTCGCACACCATGTGCAGTTCGATCCAACTTGAGAGATAGGATAGTTTAAATCATCATCATCATCATCATCATCATCATCATCAATTTTAAAAATTCTTTCACCAATAGAAAGCCACATTATTGCGGAGTGTCATCATCATCATCATCATCATCATCAATCATCATCATCATCGCGGACGGCGCGCGATGGCTTCGGGTTTATTCAGTTCGCTTTCGTGCTCGCTTCGGGGATTATTAATATTATGCCCAACGAAGTGGGCGCGGGTCAGCTAGTAATATTATAGAACATAGTATATGACAGCATGTTTCAATACAACAAATACAACTTAAGCACAGTATTTTTACTGTGCTTATACGAGTTATCAATAACAATTGTTTAATAATGTTAATATACATTCGATTGGAATAATTGTATAACAATTTTAACAAACTTTATTTACTTTGGAATATATTTCAAATAAAGTAAAAACATAGTGCCATAGTTGAAATTTAAGAAATGTTCGTTAGAAGTCGCCTCATAATTTTTGTCGACACGATACTAATTACGAACCGCACAAAGTATTGTTTTGAAAGCTTAATTGTGATAGTAATATATGTCTCACCGATATAATTTGTCATTTGTTCTTTAGCAAAAGTATACATAATTATTAACAATGTTAATTAAATAATGTATTTATGATTTATATGACAATAAACGGCAAAACACAAAATATATAGAGATGAAGTTGAGTTACATTTAGAGTAACTTATGTACTATTTATTTAATATGATTCCAAAAACACGTTTGTTTAATGTATAAAACGTACGTTCGTGTAAATTAAATTTTCCTACAAAGCGGCCAAAGTTCAATGCCGGTAGTCTAACCGATCTGCTAATGTGAATTGCGTTAGCTAGTCTTGTGCAAGTTCAAGATACTATATATAACGTAAAAAAATACGAATTCCTGAAAATAGAAGCATAAAAGTTGGGTTAAAGGACGCTGGCATTACTTAATGACACCGGTGTATAGAGGTACAGCTGTCAAAAGCTGCTTCAAATCGAGGTAAATGGGCATAAAGTTAATAGTGTTTTGTTTTGTGTGACAAAATCGTGTATGCAAATATTTTGCCTCATTATATTATTTATTTTATGTGCCATGATTTGAGACTTGAGCAATCAACTAAATACTTATAATCTTTTCTCCATGACAGGATCTTTATATTTTTTTATGTACATAAAATTTTGTACTTTAATGTGTGTTAGTTAATACAATTTTGTAAAATAAATAAAAATATCCGAAGCTCAAATCTCTGACATAATATCAAATTGGCTGCAATACAGCCTTTTAAACATTAAGGTCGGAAAAGCACGCCCTCTTTCCGTGGGAAGATTCTTCTCTGCAATTCATAAGATTTGTGAGGTCAGATGAGAGAATTACATAAAAAATAAATATAAAATGTATATAAACTAATATATATATATATATATATATAAACAAAATATATTGCTTTTTATTACATATAACAAAATAATCAACAAGATATTTGCTATTTATATATTTTTTACAGTAAGCATATACTGTGTGAACATGTAATGCATTCCAAGGTAATAAAAACACCGTGTTATATGTAATAGTTGGTGTAATGAGGTATTATTTTATGGTTTAGCAAATAAATATTGCAAATATTTTAAGCTAGGCGTATAATTGATATTAATGTTCAAAAATATATAACTTCAAGAATATCAAAAGGAATTCTTTAATTTGTTATATGCAACGCTTTTTTTCCGCGGTGAAAATTAGATTCAACAATCGGGAATCCGCCTTTTATATGTCTTAGGTGTTCTCAATGTTGATGCGACGATTCAAGTTATGATGAATATTCATTTTATCATTGTGTATTATTAGGTCCGTCTACAATTCAAACAACATAATTTTCTTATCATGCAATTGGAGGTCATCTACTTTTTGATAATTGTTTTTGAAAACGTGTTATTACTAGGTATCACGTGTTTTAAAATTGAAATAAACAATTATATCCAACCAACTGGTGCCTGCGACTTCGACTACGCTAGGCACTTATCTTCCTGTTTTGAACAATTCACACAATATATTTATAAATCTACTATATAAAAATAAGTCGGGCTTTATTTCCTGAACCGATTTCCATGGTTTTGCATTCGTTGGAAAAGTCTCGGGCTCCGTTTTATAGCAAAGTAAATTCAGGAAAAATTTCAACAGAAAAGGGGGGAAAATCTTTTTTTACATACAGCGAGACAACATGAGACAACATGACATTTTGGACATTTGACAGGACAACGTCTGTCGGGTCAGCTAGTTGCCTATATATATACATTCCTTCCACTTACACCAATTAACCTAGCCCAAAGTAAATTCTGTAAGACTTATGTGATGGGATGTAGGATAACGGATAGATATACATATATTATACATATATAAATATTTTTGATAGAAGTATATATAAACAACCATGACTATGGTACAAATGATCGCAAACATCTGTCCCCACCGGGATACGAACTCGTGACCTCAGAGATGACAACAATTTGAAACCAGTGTACTCGACTAAGGAGGTCGTCAGACAAACATCCATGCATAATATTATTACAGATTAACTACTCTCTAGTGAACTAATATGGTCGACTATTTTCTACTTACTATTTTACTAACTACTTTCATATTCGTTAGAGAATATTAACATAATACTAACACTTAAATGTAATGAAAATTATTACCACTAATTCATTTAATAACTTATATCTATTTCTCTAAAGGAAATATATCTTAAAGTTTGTGATCGTCATTATTTTAATCGACAGGTTCGTCGACAGTTCAACTTCTGGACGGCTTACCAATGTTGCTTTTCCCAGCATATGCCTGCCGTCAATCCTGCATGCAATATACTTTGGCCATTGCCAATTACGATTCACTGTTTTTCTGTATATATCTATAGCTCTATTTTTTTGATTGATTTAATTATCCCTGCTTCGAAAATTCCGGGCAACCACATGATAATACGGCAATTCACTAATATGTAACTAAATTTGTCAAGTGCGAGCAGGATTTTATTGTTTATCGGAGTCATTAAAGTTTTTTTGTTATTATTACTCAAAGTATAGTTTGATTGATTCCAATTTACTACCGTTAAGAATCTGTGGTTAAATCAAGTGGATTAGCATTCACATTTCCATTTTCTCTCTCCTAGTTTCAAAGTCAAGTCTTATATTCCCTGCTCCAATTCAAACTTCTTCCATGATGCTTTTACCGCAGACACCGCCAAGTTGATACCTGTTTCCGGCCGTTAGTTCTACTGTCCATTCCATTAAGCGACAATCAAAAGAAACATTTCAAGATTGTTATCAATAAGATTGTATATGTCTTGACAACAATCTAATCCCTCGCAATCATTGTAATGAGTTTTACAACAGATCGCTATGTAATAAATATTTATGTAATATTTAGATAATTAATGTAATACTTTCAACCGCAAATATTTTTTAAAATTTGCTCAAAATAGTTGCTACGAAGTTTATATATATATATATTGCCGTTAACACATGACTGAGACAACAGAGACATGACTACCTAAAATAAAAAGTTATTGTATATCAGTATCAATAAAAGAAAATGAGACTCGGCTGCTTTTGATCAATGATTTTGTTAAGTATTCATTAAAAAATCTCCCCGTCTTAATACACATGCTACTATTTTCAATATTTCTTTCATGCATTTAAACGGGTAAGACTTTAAAAGATCAATTTTGACCAGTGTCTTGATCGTGATCTTTTAAACTCACTACTGACACGTACGCCTTCTCATCTCCTTTGCATATTCCTAATTTAGATAGTAAATCCTTAATTTGCGGCGTCAAGATATCATATTTAAGATTATCGTTAATTTAACTGCTTTAATAATCTAATCCACCCAATAGAAGGAATTGAAAATTAATAGAGATAAAACGGAATTTATTAAACAGCAATAAGATTAAAAATAGGATACACAATACTTTCTGACGAGATTGACCTTCTAAGCATGACAACACCCATTTATCAAACAGAAACGCGAGTTCAAACATGTATTACAAATTGACCAATTAACCACTAATTTGTATCCAATTTATCATAACACTCATCTTCACGTCTATCTTAAAGAAAAGAAGCCGCCCGAGATGTGAGATATAATTGTAATGAAACATTCGGCGGCGGTATCCTGACCTCACACGAGTTACTACAGACGTCATGCGTGTTGCGCGACACACCATTAAGACAATTGGCAAACAATTGACAGACAATCTTCTGCGCCATAGACTGACCTTGACAAAGTGTTACCGGTAAGTTTTCTACCCAATCCTAACTTCAATATTTAGGAGCGAACGTATCGGATCCGGCGCGCTTTTGTAACGCTTATTAAATAATAAATTACTAACACATATACGACCTAGATTGGTAGTGTTCCTTTTACAGTGCGTTTAAAACAAGTAATGGATTGACAATTTTGAATATTTGCTGGCAGCTTATTCCACAATCTAGCGGCCCGAACGGTAAAGGAACAGGAGTAGAGTGTAGAGTTTGAAAGGGGTCCATTGAAAATAGACTCATAGGTCTGCTTTTACACATTTCTGTCATACATTCGAAACTACAGTTAAAATATATTTAAACAATTACAGTAATATGTATTATGCAACAACGACCTAATTGTCAAAGCAAAATTCTTAAAACATGTCATACCTGCTGTACCCCTGCACAAGCAGGGTAGTCCCATCGTACCCCTCAAGATACAGATATTGAGCGGTACGGTGTGACTATTACAGTTAAACTATACAGCAGACTAATAGTAATTTAGAGTAAATATTACTTAGTCCTAAAATCACTAGAATAATTAATAACAATAAAAGATTTCACTAAATTTAAAAAAAAACTACTGTATTTCCTGCTACAAAAAAGTGTCTCTGTGTGAAATATGAATACAATTAGTTATAGTTGTTTATTTTATTCAAAATAATATTATTGTTGAATTATTAATTGACGGTACAAATAATTTTATAAATAAACAAATAACACTCAAACACTCACCCGGATGCAGAAAGTTTACGAAGTTGCATTAAGTTGGATCAAAATTATCGTTTTCCACATAATAACACGCGATTATTATTTTCTGTAAAAAAATTATCAGCCGCGATAAGATTTCAAACAAACAGTGTCGCACTTTGCTTTGGTTTAGGTAATTTTCTATTATCACCGTAGAAGGTTGATACATGTTTTGACCCTTACCAAGGCCCTTAGAAGTAAACGAATACACCGTAAGATTAATAACGTACGCAATTCGATTAATTGGAATACATATCTTATAAAATATATTCACATTTATTACAGAATAGAAACTATAATTTAAAATTAAAAGACTACTCTAAAAATCCTTCTATTGGTCACTAATTGACACATGTATGTCACCAATTTTAACCACTTATCACAGGGGAACAAATCACTTGCTACCCAAGTTTATTTCTTAACAAATTACCGATTAATCTATATGTCTAGTGTTATATTTACAAATTTGGTGTCGGTCCAGGCTTTGATTTTCGAATAGAGTATCTCGGATTCAATCTTGCCATGTAGCAACGTATTATTCATTTTAAGAATTTAATAGATAGTTCATATATCTCATGTCACTATGATGAAAAAAATACACGATAGTTTTTTTCATTTCTGCATGCTTGCAGTAAGTGAATGTGAAGTGTGTGAACCTGTGAAATAATTCGCACATGAATACAGATTGGATGTGAATGAAGTTGACCAATCTACACTAGGCCAGCGTGCTTGACCAAGGCCTAATTGCCCAACATAGTTAGGGAATAAGGTAGATTCGTGCCTAAATGAATTGAAATGATAAATTAAAATAAAATGTTCATTTTTCATTTTAGTGACATAAAACCTGGATGATTTTTAGGTTAAATAAAAATAAATCTGTGATAAAGTGCTTACGTCACACCGCTTAGTCATTTTAAATTGCGTTGACAGATTTGATTCTTTATCTGAAACGATTGCAACTATCTATATATTCTATTTATCTACTTCTTAGTAGAGTACATCAAGATTATACATTAGTAAATTAAATGGCCATATATGTAAGGTATCCTATAGGACTATGCAAGTAAAGAAACTTAGAAAAAAATATGCTTGCTAAAACTATATTTGTGCAGAATAGTAATTAATGTACACGCCTTGGCAGTCTAAAACAAAAGCTATCGAGTTTTTCTCGAATTAAATAATAAGGAATATCGTAGTTAGCTTCGTTAAAAATGAGATGAAATAAGAGAATCAAGAGATTTCCTGTGATTGAACAAGTACGCGCAGAAATCCAAATTGTTTCGTCGGAAAGAACCGCCTTACGTATTATCAAATTAGAATTACCTAAATGGCATTAGACGACCCAATCAACCTCATCTCTTATGGAGTTAAGGTCACAGAATAATAGATCGTGTACACAAATCTCTTACAAACACACGCAGAGACAGTGGTGTTTGGATAACGTTTTGTGGCGCTTGCGTCACATCATTTTACATAATAGGTGTTCGAAAAAACGTAGGTGCAAAAAGTTTGTTTGATCCACTGAAGACGCTAAGTTATACCATATTAACAACAAAAAGAAACATATTCTTATTTTGCCGTGACTAAATGGCGTATTACTTTCCTTATATGCCGATGTTTAAGGTATATTCTCCTGCAAATAATTCAACTTATTGGATTTGTTTATTTATGTTCTGTCATTATTATTTACTTGACCATGACGCTATTAAGTATGTGTTTGCGAGGTTTAGTTTATAAGTACTTACATTTTAATTTAGTTTTAATTTATTTATCGATATATCAATTGAAGTTTACTAGTAGACATTTTCATATTGTGTTTTTTTATATTTTCCATCGATTTAATTTATCAACAGGAATTAATTATTTATTAATTTTATGGAGAGCTGTTTTGTTTTTGAATTAATATTTAAAATTTTCGAATAACATACTGTTCACTTTGAAATAATACATTAATTAATTGAGAATAAACAATTTTATTAATAGGTAATTAGTTAAGGTAATATTTTTTAAATTAAAATACACTAGAACTTCAAATGCTTTATATTTATTCTATTCTGAAAAAGAAGTTATCAGAGAGTTTAATTACTCACATTTTTCTTAGCGACGATTATCCAATTCGCTGAATTCTGTATTTTACAATAATATTTCAAAATGCAACACACACACCAAGTTATAACTACTATTAACAATTTATTTCAATCACTCGATATTTAATAAATATATATATAATTTGATGATTCAATACACAAAATTTTATCCGAGTTCAAAATTTTAAAACACAGTTACGATAAGATAAAGCCAGCTATTCACTGTTCTACGAGCGCGGCACAGCACATTTAACGAGGTAAGGGCGCGATAGATAGCGCGCTGTACGCTACGCGGCCTGCCGCGTCGGCTCACACGGTCGGACTAAAGCCGGACGGTCGGTTACATTTGACGCACCTGTCATATTTTTCTTGGTGAACTTCCATATTTTCTTCTAGTTTCTAATATTGCATGCTACTTTAATTTCGAGATAGTATATGTATTGCATACTTGTTTTTCTCATTACTTCACTAAAGCAATTCAGTCGTTGATCATTGGATTTGGTCTCGACCAATCGCAAAATAAAACTATCATTGTTTGAAAAGTTTTGAGAATGCACTTTAATAAGACTAACGATAATAAATAAGGTTTTGTAATGTTACAGCGTTTCTAAAAAATATCACCCATAAATGAAATAAGGTACAATTTTCTTCAGTTCAGGTTTTTGTTGGAAATCTTAATACCTGAGAGGAGTTATGAAGTAATTTTTTAATGATTTTCTTGTTTCCGCTCATAGATTGGCAACCTCTACTTTGCTCTAAAAATTTTGTCAAACTAATAACCACATTACATCCATTTCAAAGTAAAGGTATATATGTATTATATATTAAACTATTATATGTATATGTTACTTGAGATATAATATATAGAGAGATATAGTATTTACTATTAAATATATTTTAATAATATTTGGATTGACGAGCGATAGTTATGATTCAATTAAAGATGATTTAATAGGTTACACCTCCTTTACTGATACATAACAAATTCACGGGGCACGGGGTCGATCCTGCTATGTATGTACCAATGTATTTTTTGAATTTCATGTGTACATTTATTTGACGCTCTTACGGTGAGAAAAACATCGTGAGTCAACCAATCCGGACTAGGCCAGTCAGGTTGTTCAAGGCCTAACCACCCTAACATAGTTTAGGGTAAGCCAGTGCCTCACAGTGGGGAATATATGAGCTGTGATAACTGATAACAGTGGATAAAGTTGTGGAAGAATTTCGAATTACAATAAAGAACAACAAGAAGTTTGGGGATCACACCAGAATCTACAGGACGAACACTAAGTGAAAGTAAATAGAATCGGGAACATAAATAATTAGGGATAGAATAGTGAAGAATTTTGTAAGAACGTGCATGACCCTGCGCTGTCGGATAGATAAGCTAAGTAACTGACATCAGCATAGTCATGGCATCAGCAGAAACAAAACGGACAGAGCTAGCATAACCTTTGTTTTGACAGCCGAAAAATTTTGAACTTAATTAAGAGAGTGGTACAGAAAATACATTCGACAAGTTACATTATTGTATGAGGTGCCTGTGATAAAGTTCTGACCATTATTATACCCAAATCTTTAGGTTTTAAGGAAAACGAATAGTGATATTGTTTAAAATTAAGTTTTCCATACAACCGACTGCTACATAGAATCATCACCTGCAATTTATCTGGATCGATGACAAGTCCAAATCTGTAAATTATCCGGATACAGGTGATAGGGACATGAAATAACTTTTGTGAGTTGTATTATTAAAACTGAGAAAAGTAAGAGTGATAGCATGCCGCCCTGTGGAATACCAGTAACAAGTTGAGACCAGTTAGAACACTGATTGTCGTGTTTGTTAGATTGATGGCGACAGCAAAGATAATCAGTGAAGCAATCAATGACCGGAGGTGAGATGTTAATTGAGCGTAGGATGGCTGATAGGATATCACATTCATAGGTTAACACAATTGAAAGCGTTGCTAAAATCGAGCAGTGTACAATCTAATTGTAATGACTGCGTATTTTTTGTTGTTCATAGCTTTACAAAAAATAATGATTTAAATATTAAGATAAGACTTTTATTATCTTAAGTGCTGGAGTAATTGGGGGTAGTTTCTCAAACTATACACTAAGAACAAGTGAATGTCAAATTATTTATTCATTAATTCTAAACAGTTTTGTTTCTATCATTTTCTTGGATTCATTTGAGTTGCTTAATCAAATTGAATGCTAAAATTAAAAGATTTTAATATCAAATTTGGTTAAACAACTTGCAAATATGCTTCAGTTTTACAGCCTACTAGATTCAAAATCAAAGTTTTGTTCTCATTTAAACAGCATTAATTTATTTGATTAACGAGAGTCGTACGTAATCCCTCAAAATTCATTAAGACCAGTTGGCTTTTTATACTAACATCTGACGTTTATGGGTTGAGGTTTTACAGAGATATATCTTGTGTTTGTTTTATTGTCGTCGTTGGAATAGGCATTAGGAGTTATTATTTAAAAAATATAGGAAATTCATCGCAGGTTCAAAAAAGAATATAAGTAGTATATTGGATAAAACATAACAATACATAATAACTTTGATTTTTATTATATTTCGTTAACCCCAATATATTTGTTTAATTACGAATTAGCACACTCAGAGTGATTGTAAAATTTCCAGTATATCGCCTAGCCGATTTCAAAATTTAAAAAATATAATTTACATTCATAACTTCTTTAGTAGATTGAGTTACCAACGAATTGCAGTCTCGAACTAAGCATAGCAAAGAAATAGATATATAGTCCACAGTTCGTTATCAAATTAACGACGAACTTTGACCCCGATTGAAATAGACCCGGGTTTAGCTATTTTATCTTCTCTTCTCTCGTTAGGATTAGAACCGTTTTAGACTACACTAAAATAGTTGTCTTAATTGACAGTTCCAGTAACAATCTTTCCATCTATTTTGATGCCTTGCCACACTATTTTTCTATTACCAATATATTATACAAATTATATTTCAGTAGTTAATGCGTTTTTAATGGCGTCTTAATGAAACTGAAATCGTGTGCATTTTTATATAAAATATTTGAAATCCCAATCTGGAACAAACTTTTTGCAATATGCTTTTATTATAAAAGCCAGGAGTACAAAATCAATATATTGTGTTATTATTATACAAACATGTGCAATTTTCTTACAGAAACTAGCTCAGTCTCACAAATAAAGAAATTATCACGATAATAACATTTTTGTGTTCTAACAATTGTGTATTTGACAATTTATTTTTTTATTCCATTATATTGCTAATATTGTAGAAGTAACTAACTATAACTGTGTAACTAATTACGCTCGATATGGTAAAGTCTCCTAATTTGTATGAGTGTACAAAGAAAGTTGCCAATAACTTTCTTATTACCAAATATTACATTCAATGCAAGGTAACTTAAAATGTTTTCATTTTATTGGAATTTAGAAAATCAAATTATTTCAAAACTAATCGACATGTTTATATTGTGTAATGAAAATTATCTAAGTTAAGGAATTATATGGTAAAAACATCCCTAGTTAGTTGTAGGAAAACACCCAATTATAATAATACTAGCTGGCCCAACAGACGTTGTCCTGTCAAATGTCTCAAATGTCAAATGTCTCAAATGTCACGTTGTCTCACGTTGTCTCAAATGTTTTTAAATAAATAATTTAGCTGAAAAAACAATATCTATATGACCGTATTGTGAATCTTAAACCATTCTCAAGGCCCCCTGGAATACACACAAAAAATTTCATCAAAATTGGTCCAGTCGTTTAGGAGGAGTTCAGTCACATACACACGCACACAAGAAATATATATATTAAGATTACGCAGTTCTTCAATTAAGAAGAAGTACAGAAGCAGGTCAATACCACGTTCGACATTATCGTCACTTAAAATGAAGGTCAAGGGATTCTTTGTTGTTTGCAAAAATAAAATGTGAAATGTGTTTAAAAAATAAAATAAAATATATTCATCGCAACTACGCTGGACATAAAAATTTCAAAAATAAACCGAGTTTTGCATATCTTTATCTTTTTACAATTGTTAATCGTCGTTGTGATTGGATAAGGCTTACATTGCCATTTAGGTAGCAAACAGAAAATCCGCTAAGTGCTAATAAACAAAAATGTTACGTTTTTGGGTTTTGATATAAGCAGGCCTACTCTCTAAGGTCAGTTTTAATAATCTATTTACGACGTTTTATATGGATATATAAACAGTTTATTGTTGGCTTAAATTACATCAGTAATATATTTTTCAACACACTTCCTCATAAATTGGCTCTAATCCCATGGCAATTAGGCACATAATGCACCTATAATCAAACTGTGACTTTTCATTACTATTATTCACGAGTGAGTAATAGTTATTTTTTTTAATATTATTGGTGAGTTACGCTTACATTTGCGCTAAAAAGCTATCCGCGAAAAGCCAAAAAAAAGAAACCTCGTTTTTTAGTCTATGGCCGATGCGCGCGCATAGGAAAAACTGATTAATTTTTTCCCGCCATACGAAACAATTTTTCACAACTCGTCTCGTTTTCTCTTTTGAAGTTATTTAGTTAGTTATTAATTAAGATGTCTGCAAATACAATTTATGAAGAAAATTGTTTTTATTTAAGTATTATTTTATACAGAAGTGTGTTGAAAAACGTTGTATAATACATGTGTGTATTGATGATTACCGTCCTCGGCTCCTTAAGACAAAAACGGCTCTCAATGCGCCTCAGTGGTTAATCACCAACATTACACACTTGTACCATAATGTACTATAAAATACAATCGCATAATGACAAATTAAAAAAAATAATGTGTTTGGAATATATTTCCTGCATCATAACAAAAGGTCGTGCCACAGTGAAAGTTAATGCTAAGGAGTGAAACACAAAGAATCAGCTAAAACCCATATAAGGTTTAATCAATATCTATGTGAACATTTACTTTCACGGAATGTAAATAAATAATTTCGAAATTAAGGTGCAACAAACACAAATATTAAAACATAATTTTTAAAATCCACAGTCACCAGGATGTTAAGTCACATTTGCATTATGAAAGCCGCCGCTATTACGAGCGACACATTAACTATCTCAAGGTCAACATTGAGGATTATATACAAAAATCAAACTAACTTAAATCTCTGCTTGAGTACAATTACAAAGACATCGCTTTGTAGATTCAATAGTAAACCTTTTCTAATCTTACTCAAGCAGTGATTTCAGTTAGTTTGATTTTAAAATATACGAGTAGTCTGACGCACTGCTGTGTGGATCACTGAGTCAGAATATAGCACCGCAATTCTGAACCCTACATAGTTCTTTTTTTACTAAATAACTATGAGCTTTTGCTTACTAAGAAGAAGCATCTTGAGTTGTCTTTTTCATATATTTGAAGTTTTAATGACGGCGGTATGCTATTCCAACAATTGACTGCCAGGCAACCTATAGAAGCGTCTTATGAGGATAGTTTCAAGAAGCCAGTAAAGTTCTGACGTTATATTTGCCTGAGTAGTTTGGAGTGTAGGTATGCAGGATTTTATTTTTCAGTACGTACAAATTATACCATTCAAGTATGGTGTAATATGAGCCCTAGGTGCTGGCATCTAACTCCGACAACGTACTCTAACGTGCGCGAATGAACACCCCGCTGATGTTGAGCGGCGCGATAATAAAATATGGTATTATGTCTAATAAGTCTTTGTAACACAACTGGTACAATACTTATTAAGAGAGAAAGCCACTCCACAGATTTAATGGCTCAATGTCATTTGTGAGTTTGGTTCTTTTCGACCGAGTCAAAAGATCCAATTTGGTATCTGGTAGTAGGTATACTAAGTTAAATAATAAGTAAAACTGCAAGTAGTGGAAGAATATCCATAATAGGAAATGCTGTAATACATCATGATTAAACATGCACGTTTCGCGAACAACTGAATAGTAAATAAAACACTGCGAGCACGCTGGGGGCGTCAGTGCCTTCTGAACAGCGACGAGGTCACCGTGCATTTGACTTCTAGTGCGTTATTATTTAATTTCTTCGGATCACATCGAACTATCAAAGTATTAAGTAATTATTACACGCTCCTAAATGTTTTTGAAGAGTAGGGGTGATGCCGTAACGTCCATGTGTGACCTGACCTGAGGATTCGGTGAAGATTGTAGGAATACAGTGGATGCTATCAAAAGAGTATCGATCTCTGAATATCGAACACTTCTAAAAACTCACGTGTTATTGGAGAGCTCATATTGCGTTGATCCTTACCCCGGATTGGTGATCTTTTACACTATTTGTGCTAAGGGTCACCTTTTCAGTGACATCAGTAAGTTAGAAATTTAGGATATATATACAAAGCTTTAAACAGATAAAAAGAAAGAGGTATTATGTATCCGTTACCTGCATGCCTAATTGTCCGGAAATTAGCTTTTATGTATTTAAATTATAATCAAAATCTATAATGTAGTACAAGGATATTACGTTTATAGTTTATGTATCATAATTACCTTTCATCAATAAAATATAAACAATAACAATAGAAACTTCTAATGGTTCCAGCTTTTATGTCATTTCACTCCGTCTATCAAGAACGTGTCATTAGCTGGATAGTACCTACAGGGGCTCGTTTAAAACTAAGGTAATGTATATAATATAGTAAATCTACTTGTATATGTATATGTGTAAAAATAATTACTGACTGAGCAATTTATCAAAAAACAGTTAACACGCAAGTCATAATGACATAGACATCTAAGAACGGATATTGGAAAATTCAACGCCGGATGTTCTTAATTTTTGAAATCACAAGCATGAAATACGTCTCTGAAGGAGTAAAACAGATATTCCAAAATTGTATTTACATTAGTTTCAACGCAAGCAAATCTGCTAGCGAAAGGTATAACGTTAATAACTTGTATAGACTTGTTATTACACTTTTCATGCTTGCTAGTATTATTAGCACCGAAAACGTAAGTGTGCTTTTAGTGTACTTACATTATTTTTATTTTTATATATTTTTATACGTACATTTATGAAGATGGATCATTTGTGACCACCCCGTAACGAAACAGGGTGTAACAAATTATCTACCTTAATATCCTTACTAAGCTCTTCTTGATCGATATAAACAATATAAGACTTAAGTCTAAAAGTGTTTATTTTGATAAAAACTTTAAAATGTAAAAGATAAAAATACAATAATTAATATTATGTTCTTAACCTGTGATGTTGCTGCTCTTTAGTCGTATATTCTACTTTAAAACTTTGTTTTTTTTTATTATTTAATAATTACATATCATACTAATAACTTATGAGCTTTAGTAACTATTTATTTATGAATTACATTTAGACAGTGCAATATTTACTGCTGTTAAAATTCATTATATTTGCATTAGTACCTACGTATTCCGTAAACTATAACATTTTAGAAACAAATATCTCGATTATTAATTAATTAAGGAAAATATTATTATGAAAAATGATGAGAAATGATGTATGAAAAACATTATTTAAAGAAATCTGACAAATTATTAAATTAACAAAGACTTGATTTATGCATAATAGTTTTATTTTATTAAACTATGTTACTGCATCTTCGACATATATCATAATCGTTTTGGTGTTGGGCGGTGTCTGTTGTTTTAGTTCTTATAGCTGTACAGTTTGAATTATTTTGATTTTGCATCGATTTGTTTATTTAGTATCACTTTATTTAATCCAATTTATAACAATTCGCTAATTTTTCACGATAAATTATAAATCATCAATTTATAATCGATGATGATAATCAACATCTTGCTTATCTTTCTTTTTCTCCTTCTTTATTATACGTTCGTTATCTCAGCCCTGATATTCTTCCTGCACGCATATCCTTCTTAGTCCAATAATAGTTTCCCATTTCTTTGTCAAACCATTGTATTTGAAATACTTGACTTTTAAAAAGTCCTATATATAAATTATAATAATATATTTCTCATTACTTATTAAATATATTTATATGATTGATATGTTAATTCTAATAAATTTGGGTTTATTTATTAATCTTAATTTATTTTGTACTGTTAAAATCAACAGACGTGACTTTGGCACTTACAGAAAATTGAATTAATATCATTTATTAAACAATATCCGATTACTAACTGTGACAATTACTATAAAAGCATCCAGTACGACTGCTGCCCTTAAAAGTCGATTATCATAATATTTGTCGCACGTTCGATTTGTACAGCCTAAAATAACTTCTTTATCAGTGGGCTGGTTTGCTTAGCCGCTAATGTATTTTTACGGTGGAATCCATTTTTCATATTTTCCTCGCCACGAATATGCATGACCGCTTGAACGATTTCTGTGTAATTATGTGATTTTCTGTACTCGTCATTTGTGTGTTGAGTTTCTGTCGACATTATCGTAATAATTTTCTAGTCCACTAGACTCGATTAGTGAATGACAAAAATGTGGTTTGAATCGCAAAGCAAGTATTTTTCATCACATCAGCTATTCGTTTCACTGTTCATCATGATTCTCCCCCTAAATCCAACCTAATTTTATTACGATTTCGTTATACTGTCTTGTTAAAAATTTATAATTTTAATATTTATTTTACGGCACGAGAATAGCGTTACTTTAAGTTTAATAAGTTAAGAGAGAAACATTATTGAAAATATTAAATAATAATACTTAATCTATATAATTAAAAATGATTCGCATAAATGTATGCATGATGCTTGCATAAAAATGACTACACCAAATAAGTTTTCTTTTTATTATTGTGCGCTTAATTGTCAGTACAAGGTTGGTATAACTGAAAATTTGCAATAAGTAAAACAGATTTTATTCAAATCGATATGTGGACAACGTCAGTTCGGGAATCCGCCATCATGTTTACAATGTAAGTCTTACAAAGTTAATTTTTGAATATATTATCTATTTTGTCACATTTGAATAAAGTTAATTTTGATTTTTTATAAATAATAGCGTAAAAATTTAACAATTTATGTGTAATTTTACGTCGTTATATTATATGTAATTGTAATATTATACGTTTTATTTTATGATCCCATTATCCAAAATTCAATTAAAACGTCGATCTTAATGTAATGCAACAGCGCTTTAAAGGGACAAAGCTTCGGAAAGCAGAAAGTAACATCTATTAAGAACTACACTTTATCACGCTGACAGTTGGGAGAAGATGGTACGATCTGTTAAGATCACACTTCAAACTGTTTCAGACCCGGTTTCATTTTATCACAGCACGTTATCATCAACATCACCATTTCACCCAATAGCCCGTAAGCCTCCCCCATGGATCTCCACATCGGTTGGTGCTGTACTGTTAGCACTGCTGCACAACACGTAACCGACTTTAATAGATATGCAATTATCAACCAAATTAGTTTCGATCGAAAAAATCGGTCTCTTCTCAATGACATATATTTCCATATTCTATTTTCACTACATAGAGTTTGGCGTTACAAGTGTTACCTGTTGCTTCTCAGAAGTATGTGTTTATATTTGTTCTTGGATCATAGATGATGTTTGTAAGAAACATAAATAATACTTAATGTTTTGGCTCGTATAGCCTCCAACAAGAGGTACAAGCCTACCCTATTTTCACAATTGCCACCTTCGTCAACCACACGAAGTTAGACTATACATACTCGTACACCTTATACAGGTTGCCATGCGATCTTTGTTTTCCCACAAAAAGTCTTCGTTAACTTCAGCGACGAAGATAACACGTTGTGTTGCCCACGCTAGACTGAGTTCTAACGTAAACTGAGCGATGTCCCAGTCCACTACGATTTAATATAACAACATAAACCCATCTACTACTAGGATGTTTCCAGTGACACGAATTCGTTGAAACTTGGCAGAATAATAGTAATATATACACATCAATTTCGTCGGTATGTCACGTACCACCGCCACCGCTCTCCCACCAAGTCACAAACTTGCGACTTTTATCAAAATTTCGAATAAGAACGAAAATATTTGTAAATTAAGTTAAATTTGAAAAAATATTTTAAATACACACCACCAGTTTATTTATGTTTTTTCATACATGTCGTTGTAGTCATATTTATATGTAAAGAATAATAAAAGACTCAATCTTTGGAAATTTTCCTTGCCAGGTTTATGTCTAAATTTAAACTTTTGTCGTTATTATCCTAAGGATCTACAAACAGCTTGGTAAGCTCACGGCGCAACTATTAGTCATCATAAGTTGCTTTTTATTTTCAACTTCGTACACGATTCGAGCGCCGTAACGTTATTGTGCAAGTTGCGAAGTCCCACCACTTTTGTGAGGGTAGTTTTTCAAAGTTTCTCGTGTGATTTATTTATTCTGTGCGTGCGAGTTACTATACACATTCTCTTGACTGGGGACAGTTACAATCGTCTTTGAATTAAGTGGCAATGAATTTGCAATTTCTTTATACAATAAAAATAAATGATTATAGTAGTTTATGGAATGCATAGTAAAAGTAACAGCACAATATTTAGTATCACAGTAATAATTACTGCTATAGTGTTGGTAAAGAGTCCTCACTTAGCGCTTTTCGCATAACTGTAAAGCTTATATTATGACACATTTCTTAATCAGCTTATAATCTACGATTATAACATTTGTTTTTTTCAAAAGAGATGCCAAATATTTCTCATTCATATATCCTTCATTCCTTCTGCCGAAAGAAATTTTCCAGCCAAACAGTTACCACAACAAAAATTTGTCGACTCCGTTCAAGATATTAAAGTGTTTCATTTTTACAAGAACTATCTCTCAGATAAACAGATCGGCTCCAGATCACAAAAGACTAGTTTTAATTTAGTAATTGTAGTGTTAAAAAACTTGCTACATTACTGAGGATAATTGCAGCGCAAAACCTTTATCGTGAGGGATCTTCGCTAGGAGATTATCATAATTAGACACTTGTAGTGAACGTTACCTCGTATCAGATGTCAGAATTATTTTCAAAGCTGTTTGTCTTGTTCTAGGAGGAATAGCACCCACGGTAGGCAAACGTAAGAAACATGCACTGTCTTATGTTTAGGCTCTTTTTCGTGTCACATAAACTACTAAAAGTGTGATGTTGTTTATTGTCATATGTATCCTCTTTTATCTCTTATCTTTCATCGACTGCTCCTACAATGAAGAAAAACATCGGAAAGCAACCTGCATATACCTGCGAGGAAACTAAATGTTATGAATGCGACCAATCCATATTAGCTGAACGTGATTGACTAAGGCCTAATCACCATGTATGATTATTATATACTATACCACATAGTATATAATCATATATACTATAAAGATTTTGCGTTGTAGCTATAAGTGCAGTATATGATATGAAATATTGTCTTGTTTTAGCATCCTGCGTACAAAAATCTTTTTGTACGCAGGACTTATTACTTTTTGGCGATTGGCAGAGAATAAAATAAAATTACATAATATACTAAAGACAAAAAATACCATTTCCAAAAATGTTATATACCTTTAACTGTATTAAAATTATTATTAAGTGTATAATTATTTTTTCGTTTTTTTAAACTCGTTTGTAAAACACTATTTTTAATTTTATTTTAAAGTTCATGAAATTATTTTGAAAGAGACCTTTTTTTTATTTAAGGTGGGTTAAAAAATCCATTGAATTGCATACCCACGAGTCGACTTATGTGGGGCTCCTCCTCCCCACAAGGGGGTAGACCTACCCACTAAAAAACCCACCGATCCAACAGTATACACACCTTTGACGCGAGCGCTAATCCCCAAGGAAAGCTGAATCATGCCGGGGCAGAGCGCATCAATCCCGGAGGAGAGCAGCATCGCGCCCTGGCGAGGCCATGGGAACCCTTCCGGACAACTACCACGACCCCGCCGGCATGTGGCGACTAGCGCCCACTCAGAACCGCCACAAGAGCGGCCGCCGGACTCCTCCGGCCAACCCACGCCGATTATCTGCCGCTAGCCCTGAAAAGGACCCTTCCCTTCGGGGCGAACCCCGCCAATATTATTTTTTAACGAGATTTCCTTCCTCGTAGCCTCCGCCCAAAAGGGCGGCAGCCCCCTCCAGCCGTTTTTAGTCCGCGTTTTTAACACAGCATGCTGGGTGCCGAACACTCGGATCGGTTTACTGACTACTACAAAATGAACGGGACGTTCGCTCGTATCCGAGTGGGAGGCGCTGCTAGCTATGGCTCTGCCTCACTCGGACCCGAGTGGCGAGCACGGAATGTTCATTGTTCAGTGTCTATAATTCATTGAAATATCTAGTAACATATTTCAATGAATTATAGAATAGGCAAAAAAATGTATTTTTGTTATAGTAATATAATATGCAAATATAATACATATATGCAAGTTATTTTAGTATATTAAATGTTTTGTAACATTTTTTAGTTACGATATGCTAACAAAACTATTTACTCGTGTCTGCTAAATAAGTTGCTTGATTTTCACACGGTCAAACGGGTAATCCCTATACTGGGTAAACTTTGAAAAGATAATATTTTACTTCGCTGACATTTATTGTATAATTTGTTGTGGAAATTAAATTGTATTTTTAAGTCCACAGTCAATATACTTAGACATGATTATATATATATATATATATATATATATATATATAGAACGTTTATTTGAGTTGAAACGCTTATTTACGATCAATAAACGTTCTTTTTGATGAAAAGGTTAGTGCTTTACAATGACAGCTGCATAATTGCTACAGGTACACTTACTAATCTATTCAGTAGTAAAATATGGTAAATACAGACGCTGCTATGGTATTTGTCATATAGCTGTTAATACCAACGAATAAATTGTTTTACTATTTTAAAGGTTTTTGTTTAAAAACAGCTCCAAACTAATCAGTAATTCATCAGCTGATTACTTATTATTAGTGCCTAGTATAAAGCGCCACTCATTTCAATGACTCGATCAAAGTAATTACATCTGATTTTCCTCATAGTGGCAAATGTAACAAAAAAAATACAAATAAAACACAAAAGAAAAGACACATATCAATGATTGCATGTTGTGTTGAACTTATCATATACATTTTCCTTATTGGCAGCATAATTGTCTTTCTATGTTCTTCGACATCGACGGGTTGGCCGTCAATTATGACAGCACTGCCGTAAGTACTGACAACAAAAGAATATTTAAAATTGCTGGCACAGAAATGAAATATTGGGTAGGTATTAGGTTATCACAAAAGCACACAACACAACTTCAACTGAAAACGCTTAAGCTTACCATGAAAATGGAAATAACATAAATTTTCATTTTCCTTTGACGTTAAATAAAATAAACGCATAATAATTTTAATACAATTTATCGATAGTGCAGAATATCTTTATTTTATTAATTATATCACGGCATATGTTTATAATTAATATTTTAATTATAAACAAATGCCGTGATATATCGGCGTAATAAAATATATCTAGTTTAATCTAGAATTCACTAGAAAATCCTTTAGGACGACCAAAACCCAACAACTCCCTTTCTTTGAATTGGTAATGAAAACGACATTTATACATAATTCGTGATTATTTATTTTTTATAAATATAAGCTTTGTTTATTTACAATATAAAGTTTACCTTATTTAACAATTACATTTAATCAATATTAATAATTTACACAAAGAAAGACTTAAATCATTCGATTTTTTATTGATTTAACAACATTATTTTATTTTTACCGTGGGAGAGCCATGCTTCGGCACGAATTGGGCCGGCTCGACCGGAGTGATACCACGACCTCACAGAAAACCGGCGTAAAATAGCGCTTGTACTGTATTTCGCCGAGTGAGTGAGGGTACCGGAGGCCCAACCCCCCTTCCCCCCTTATTCCCTTTTAAAAGGCCGGCAACGCATCTGTGACTCCTCTGGTGTTGCAGGTGTCCATGGGCAACGGTTATCGCTTACCAACAGGTGATCCGTTTGGTCGTTTGCTGCCCTATCCTATAAAAACAAAAAGAGTTTAATGTGTAGTTATTACCTTGTATTCAAGCGAAAAGTAAAAAACATATATAGATTCCATAAGGCATTGTGAAAAGGGTTACGAACATCTAATCAAGGTAAACTCATCTGCTAGCAGTGCTTTTTACTAATCAATACACGAAGCTCTGGCGTTCCCTTCGAAACCGCACTGATTCAGCATGGTGAGAGACGACACAAAACCAAAGTAAACATTAAACATACAAGGCTTATGGATATGGAGACCCTTGAAGGAGCAGTGAGCTTCGTTTGCCTGAGATAATAATAATAATATCGTGCTTTTTAAAACTTATTTCTCTGTTTTATTCTATACTAACTGGTGCCCGCGAGTTCATCTGCGCACGATTAGTTTGAGGCGCTTATATTAGCGTGGTGTATATCTTTATAAATTGTAGCCTATGTGTTATTCTGATGTGTATGTTATATTATTGTACACTGAGAAAAAAAATGGCTAACAAAGTGTCTATAAAAGCGTTGTTAAATAATTACAGTAACTGCAACAAAACACTTGACACACAATAACAAAGGTCTCATAGTGCCCTCTGCAATTTTTTTATTGTTAGAGAATTATTGTTCCTGCGGCTTCGGAAATCTGAATCAAAGAAACAATGTTTATTAACGTTGTTAAGACAGCAACCGCGACTGTTGTTCGAATATTAACTTTAGTGTTTAGAGTATGACAAAATAATCTGTAACAAAGCTAAAATTGTTGTCATGTTTATTTATTACAATGCTGGATGAACAATATTCAAAACAAACAAAATTTAAGATTGTTCGCTTAGCAAATAAATTAGTGTATTGTGACAACTTCCAAGTAGTTGTTTCACTTCACTCGGGCGCCGGCACTAAGTACTTTTTATATACGCAGGACCTGGCTCAGCTCGTCCATTTCCTTCGCGAATGTTTGACCGAGCGGGCGTGTCTTGTGTCGGTGTAGCACAATGGCGGAATATACTTTAATCACGGTTGTGAAGACTAAATACTTCTGCTCTACTATTTAATGTGAATTTAAAAGCAAGACAATTTACAACTAGTGCTTAGATTTAAGAACGGACATGAAGCAGGTTGAGTGAATCGTTGGGGTTACCTACGAAATATCGAATTCCAAATGATCGAATATCGAAATACACTGATTATTTTGATATTCGATCAAATGATTCCAAATGGAATTCGATATTTCGTAGGTAACCCCAACGATTCACCCAACCTGCTTCATGTCCGTTCTTAATCATGGCAAAACGGGAATATTTATGGTGACAAAGCTAATTTATTGGTGTAACTAATATGGGTTGTGATATGGCACAAGATCACGATTGTTTTTTAGCAACATATTATTGTTGCCGAATCTACCTAATTGTCGATTTGTCACAATAAAAAAAATGTTATGGTAGCAATTCACTATGAACGGCTCTCCCGGATTAATTTTTTATTGTTAATTTAGCAGGATTTTTTTCTCAGTGTAAAGTATCATTAAAATCTATTTAGTTGTTTTTAGTGAAAGAGAAACATTAGTAGGATTATGACACAAAACCTAATATATTTATATTATATATAGAGCCATATCTTTAACTGTGCTTAAGCAAGATTTAAATCGGGTCTCATTCTGTAATACGGGCTTTATAGGCTACATTGTGTTGTAAACAATATCAACACCTTCTAGAAATAGACTTAATTATTTAAAGCAATGGAATACTAGTGTGACATTTATGACTTGCACTTCTCCCGACTGACTGAATACTGATCCCAACCAAGTCATATCAAATTATTACACCCGCTAAAATCAAATGTGCAACTGTGTTCCGCCACGTGGCTCACTCTGCTGCATCTATTGGATAATGACACAAACAAAAAATACAAGACAGTAGTCAAATTCGCATTCTATCATCATGGTATAAGCTCAACCATGTGAAATAGAACTGCATATTTACATTACAATGACTGCGTATAATAATTAAGAATTTAACAATTGATTTACGTAAATAACAAACTATTCCCTTAAAAATTTTGAAATAAGGTTTGCTAATAATTCAGTCAATCGATACTTTCTAAGCCTAACGATTGCACAACATCACTCGCCTTTATACAACAAACATGATCTATTATTTAATAGCCACGTACAAAGCTGTCAGAAATAGCCAACAGCTTTAACAGTATTAATCTAAAAGCCGAACTTGTCGAATTCACGAAATTCGAAGCATCGACCTAGTTTGCTTTGTCTTATTGGGTATTTGACGAAGATGGGTATTTCGCCTATCGCATCTACATTTTATTTCATTTAATAAATAAATAACCATATTTTGTACTAAAATATAAGAAAAAAGACATTTATATACGATTGCATTTTAATAGTTTTAATCTTGTGGCTGCACGAAACTCTCAATTTGAGGAGACAAAATAAAATGAGAATTTCTTGCTGAGCTTGGTCTTACCCTGAGTGAGTCATACAATAATAGTGGTATCTACTGAGTATTATGTATTTATTAAAAGTTATCTAATAATAGTTGCTATTGACGATTTATATACATATACAAATTGTTAAAATCAAATGTAAAGTATATATAGATTAAGATACTTAATATATTTGTTTTTAGAAGACTAATTAAATGTTAAGTTTTGTTCCAGCCAGTAAGTTAGTTCTTATCATCTTTTGAGGAGATATTATTATTGTCCAGAATCTTTGTTGTAGTACCTGCCACTGTTGTCGTGTGCTTACCTGCATCTGATCCAAATACTTGTTAGACACCTTTTTGTATCAAATAATATAAATCTAACTATATTTAAAAATCTCTCCTAAAGTAGGAAAACACTAAGAATATTACATTAAAAGGATGTAGCTACAGAAGACGGAAATTTAATATCTTTACGACTCCGTTACAGCAAAAGCCAACCGTATTCAATCACAAATATCAGCGCCAGACTGCATGCATTCGTATCTTAAAGATAAGGTAGTTAGCTGGAATTCTAAATAATAAGAAGCGTACTAACATGAGTCAGACTATAATAAACTTAATACACCGTATTAGGACATCGTAAAAAAGTTATTGCCGTGTACGTAACAGAGGTACGTTGTATGAATGGTAAGTCTTCTTTGAACACGGTTTTCGTGTAATATTTAGTAAACAAATGATAATAGTGAATTCGAAAACATACATACTCGCCTTCTACGATTTCTTTGTTATGATTACAATATCTTACGTTAGATATGATATGTATATTAATAAGATATAATTCTGTACACGGATCTCTCCCTAGACGAGGCGCAATATACAGTGCATTATTTACCAAGGGAGCAGTGGACTATTTTTAAGGCGAGAATGTGTTTTAGATCTAGAGAATAAATATAAATTCTAAAGTAAGATTCTAAGCATAGCAAGGGATTTAGCACATAAAACTAGTTAAATGGATTGTTTTTAGTTTATTTATATTCTTTAAACAGATATATAACAAATATTAATTTTAATAGATACTTTGTATGAATAGTAACTCCTTAACGCAAAATATTGAATTCCAACGGGAAATGACACAATACTAGTGCAAAGCTACAGATGGATAGCTAGTAAATCAATTTATTATAAAGTTAAGTGCAAAGCTACAGATGGAAAGCTAGTAAATCCATTTTGTTATAAAGTTAATTTCTTTGTTTTTAAGTAGGTATGTCTTCAAGCAGACACTTCAATTTCATTGACTCAGCTTTCTATATCTATACACTTCTCGAACTTTCCACTAGATATAAAAGCTTAAGAGCTTCAATTTCTCATTTCATTAAGTGGAGAGCATTGCCGGCTCGTTAGCCGGCCAAAACACTTTAACAAGTCTTGGATTCGATCCCCACTTAGTTATGTTTTTGATAAGTCGTTTACGTTATTTGATCTACTTCGCAATAGGTATGAAAATTCTAACGTAAACTTTCGGTCAGTGTCAGTCACTTATTGCAGGTATAATATTAGTGTGATGGTAAATATTTTTAACTTTTAATGTTATGTTATTCAGGCTTTAATCGAAGAAAGTGTAAGATGCCCTTTACTACGTTGATGTAACAACTTGCATTGCACAATTAGATAAGTGCGAAAATCTAAATATACATACCAGAAACAAAAGGTGCATTTAAGTACACACATTATAGTGCGTAAGTGCGCATTGTTGCTAAACTGTACCCAGCTCAATTTCGCTTAGATCAAGGTGAAAACATATTTTAAAAGAAGAAACCGCATACCATATTTTAGCATGCTTTATTGTTATTTTCTCTAATTGACTTTCTAACATAAGAGCGACTAAGCTCTTAGGAGAGAGCATTACAGCGCTGCTGAAAATCGTGCATTTGCGCTTGAAGCAGCGCGGGGACTACGGTGGTTTCGCTGTATCTGATACGTAAGGTAGGTGATGACACAAAACCCGCTGATTACACGGCTTGAAAATTCTGTGTATTCTACGGGATTTCATTGATTTGGTCTGAAAGGAGAGGCTTGCGGTATATTTGCTAGGAAAGAGGCGGTGTAGCCCGCTGCCACTTTAACGAGGAAGTTTAAATGCTCTTCTACGTCTTTGAAAAGTTTCTGTTGGGCATACTAGTAGTATTCTCGCTTCTTGAACATCCATTAAAGCAAAATAATATTTGCTAGTCACGTTACTCTATTTTTCTTAAATAATCTATATACATACGATTCTACCAAACGGAACAGTTAATATGAGAAACTGTTTTAACAGAAATAGTCATTAGCGCCAAAACGGTGAGGTTTGTTGTTTTGAAATATTGTTTCTCCGGTTGAGCTGAATATAGTTTAGCAACAACACGCAGTTACGTACTGTGTTGCGCATATAAACCAATCTGTGCAGGCAACAATATATGCTTACATGTCGGATATTACTACTAGACCTGGTTGTGTGCTTATCATATGGGAGCCCAAGATAGCAAAATTAAACTGAATTTCAACATTGAAGTACTGACACAAATTGATGATTAAGATTTTTTAGAATATTATTTATTTAACCGTTTGCATACAACAAACAATTAAGTGAACAAAAGGCGGATTTAATGCACATTCGTTACAAGTCAACATGTTAAAAAACGTGAGAGTAATTGTGGATGGTATGCGATTTTTATTACTAAAATAACAAATAAATTACAATATATACCTTTTTTTTTTTTTTTTGTTCCGCTGAGGAAAATGCATTGAATTGCATACCCCGGCTGCGGAGAGCCGGTGGTTATGTGGGGCTCTCCTCCCCAGAAGGGGGAGGCCTACCCACTAAAAACCTCAGCGATGGCCATCCTCTGGCGTTGTAGGGGGCCCTCAGGATCGAGTGTCGCAACTGAGGACCCCCGGCCTTTGCACCCCTGGGTGCGTAAGGGGAGCCCTTCTCGGGAGGAGTGATCTTGCCGCCTCCTCCCCTCCAACCTCCTACGACGTCACCCCCCGGCCATCCGGGGGTGAGGTCCCTCCCGGGTCGACTCCACGGGCACGAACTGCGTCGCGCCCGCCAGCGACCCGTGGCGGCGCCTCAGGCCAGGCTATCTGGCCCGAAGCCGCCTTCTTCGAGCGGGATCGGCCATCTCCCGATCCCGCTCGGCGGCCTCCTTCTGGAGCATCACCGCTTCACAGAAGGAGACCACAGCCCTCCAACCTCCCTCATCCGCCAGCATTGCCGCAATCAACGCTGGCGGAGACAGATCTTGCCCGATCTCTTCGACCAAGACTCGGCGTTCGGAGTCCCAAGCAGGGCACTCCGCCAGCGTGTGCTGGGCCGAGTCGAGGTCGGATGCACAATGGTGGCATCGTGTCGTGTCCTCCCTCCCTATTCGACTCAGATACTCACCGAAACAACCATGTCCGGTGAGTATCTGAGTCAAGCGGTAGGTGACTTCCGCCCTCCCGCAGAGCCAAGCTTCGAAGTGCGGGAGTATCGCACCGACGGCGCGCTGACGCACGCAGCCCCCACGCTCTAGCTGCGCACGCCAAGCCCTCTCGGCCCGTCGGTGCAACTCCCGTCTGTGCATTCCGTGCGCTGGTGCCGGGGGACTCCCCCGTCGCCCCCCGACCGACATGCCGCGGTGCGTTGTACATCACCGCGTACATGTCGGCCAGGATCTCGAAAGGGGGGGACCGCCCCAGAACCGTCGCCGCCTCGTACGAGATCGTACGGTAGCCTCGCACGATCCGTATAGCCATTGTCCGCTGCATGCTCCGGAGCAGAGCTCTGCAGCGGGAGGACCTCGTGCAGTCTTGCGACCACACGGGGGCCCCATACAAGGCCACGGACCGTACGACGCTCGCGTACAGGCGGCGAACACCATCCCTCGGTCCCCCGAGATTGGGCAGCAGGCGATGTAAGGCGCCCGCGACCCTCTTGATTCGGGGGACCAATCGCACGAAATGCTCCTCGAAGCTCCATCTGCTGTCCAAGGTGAGGCCAAGGTACTTGATGTAGGGCCCCACCTGGACCTCCGCGTCACCTACCCGTATCCGGCAGCTGGGTGGTTCCCGGCGCTTTGGAAGGCCGTGGAACCATAGCGCCTCGGTCTTGTGCGGCGCTATTTCTAGACCCAGCCGGCGGATCGCCCTCACGATACACGCCACCCCCAGCTCGGCAAGCCTGAGCGTCTGCTCGAAGTCGGCCCCGGTCGTCAAGACGAGAGTGTCGTCAGCGTAACAGACGACACTCACGCCGCAAGGAAGGCTGGTGCGAAGGACCGCATCGAATGCGAGGTTCCATAAGAGGGGTCCCAAAACTGACCCCTGCGGAACGCCGCACTCGATCCTTCTCTCCGTTTCCGTCTCGTTCCTTCCCTTGACTCCGATCGTCCTGTCGCGCAAGTAGTCCCCGACCACGGCCCGCAGGTAGGGGGGCAACTCGTGGTGGTCGAGTGCCCCCCTGATGGCCTGCCAGGGGAGGGTGCCGAAGTACAATATATACCTAAGCCTTTTACCATCCATTATATCAATTTTAGACAGATTCCGATATTCGCACTAGTTTATTGAATGAATGATGCCTTAAAACTTAATAATCTCAAACTTATTATATAAATATCAGCATATTCTACGAGTGAAAGCCGGAAAGAGTGTTATGAGTCTAAAACATACTTAGGACGATGCAATGGAATTTTGCGAGTATTTGAGGCAGCGGAACGTAGGTTGAGAATTTTCTCTAAATAATTAGAAGCGTTTGGATCGTAAATTTTGCTAAAAAGATTCATTGTGGACAAGTAATTTAATCTTTTTTTTTTTTTCAAAGGAAGCAACGGCCTTTTGTTTCATCATAAATTTTCATCTCTCACGCCAACTCAAGCAGTATGGACATCTAATGCGTAAAAATAAATGGCATGTAGCAAGAAAGGTGATGAGTATCAATGTAAGCGAATGGAGTAATAACGAAAAACCTAGGAAGCGTTCGTAAAAGTTTATATGAAATTTCCTGTATTGGATGACAGGAACGCAGATAAAAAACATAGATATACTGATCCTAAATAATTTAGGAGATTGTAAGGTGAACGATGATAAAGATTATAAGTTCACCAATGCTGAAATTGAGTATATTTTAATACAAACGGATTAAATTTCAATAGATCTATTTCTAATAAGTGTTTAATCCTACTTGTTTTGCTTAATTTCGATTCAACAGAAACAATGCGAGTATCTTTAAGACATTGTTAGTCTTTCAAATAAGATTAATTTCAAAATCACTCAAGCTGCGTCGTAGCAACAATTGCACCAAAATAAATATTTATCAAGCAAATTCACCACGAGGGATAATGTTTGTGAATAATTTATGAATAAATGATGAAATGTATTAAGTATATTTACTTTATAAAATTTGTATGCTTTTCCAATAGAATATAAATTTATTTACATTAATCAAATTATTGCACGTCGAATAATATCTTCAAAAATCATAAAATAATCAATAAGGAATTTTACCACTGGAATAGGAATAAATATATAATCAAATATCGTGAGTAAATGAAATATGTATTTTTTTCCATTAGATTTTTTTTTTTCACGGTCGACATTCCGTTGTTCAGATGCTTGCTGTACCAGAATTATTGTCCTGGTAGCGCGGACTACTAATAGTTTAAATAATTAAAACAAAACCAAAAATCAATATAATTAATACTTATAGTTAAAGTACTCGTAAATGTTTTGACTTTTCGTAATTGACTTGACGTAAATGTGTTCTCTTTTCGATCTCATTCGTCATGTCGTGCCTTGCGTTCTAATCTAGTCAGATGACTCTGGATATACCGCCCCGAAGTATCGACTATTTTTCATATTCTTTTTCGGCTTATGCCGTCCGGTTGTGGAACTCTCTCCCTGAGGGTATTGGGGGAGCGCGGACGCTGGAGTCCTTTAAGAATCAAGTCCGTGTTCACTTCCTGTCAAAGATTCCTTAACTTAAACTAGTTATAGCCTATTGTCCTGTCCAATCAGTGTACCCATCCTACATTTAAATCTTCTTTTAATATTTACCTGGTCCTAGGTTGCCTGGAAGAGATTGCTGTTTAGCAATAAGGCCGCCTTTAGTACATTTGTTATTTTCTTTATTTTTGTGTGTGAATATTTTATGAATACAATACAGGGTTATGTTATGTTATGTTATGTTTTCAAACGTCACACTCAGAATTAGGGAGACGTGAATTATGGTAGATCTACAAACCTTGATGGGTTTTTATCACATGTCCCTGTGATCTTATAGCAAATCCGTTTGTGTCTGTATCGGGTGTATCTGTTATAGCATCTAGATCCGAATGCTTTTGCTGTACGAGCGCGGAGTGTCAGACTAATGCGTGAGTACGTAGTGTTTTATTTATTTATAATTTGGCCTAGTGTCTGATGAGTGCGTATTTACTATGCTCAGTATTTCTCAGCGCGATCGTATCAGAATTTTTGAAATCCAAAGAAGAATCAGGGCCGCCGACATATCCGGAAGAAAGTATTTAGATGGTAGACAAAATTACACGAAAAAGTAATTCTGATCCGCACAAAATCTATCCAATGCACTAGCGAATTTGAAATATTCACTTTCTCACTTGTGCTTACGGAATTTCCATATAAATTTCCACGGTCATTTACGTTACACATATTGCACGAACGCCAAGTTTGCTCGTAGAACATATGGAAGAAATGCAAGCAAACTTTAGTAGTTCCCGTCACGAATACTAGACGTTGGCAAACAAGACTAATTTGAACTAATTTGATGTTGCTTTTACAGCTTGCTGTAAAATTTTAATAATAGTTCTTAAATACTGTTTCAGTCAAAATCAAAATAATCTTTATTCAACATAGACCTTTACAGGCACTTATTGACGTCAACAAACAAAACAAAAAAAAAAGCTTAAAAAAAAACCTTGTCCGTACGTACGAATAAGGAAAAAAAAATATATTGATTCGACACCTGTTCGGAAATTGGGAGAGCCTTCTCGAGAAGAACAGGCAAGAAACTCTGAAGGTCTATTTTTTATCTCCTCTTTTCAGTGTAAAGTATGTTTGTAATTTTATATGAGGTTGGTTGGGTTAAATAGTAGCAAAGCGTGATTTCATTTATCGTCACCCAAGTTAGTATTTCTGGTCCTATTTGGTCAGTAATATCTGAGGAAGTTATCCTCAGCTAAGGAGGGATTCGAATTCAGCTGCGGTTGATTAATATGTTTTGACATGATGTAATAATAATCATTCATGATGATAAAATGTAATAATAATCATTGTAATAATAATAATAATCATCAATCATTCAATCACAAGACCTAATAGCAGTTTATATATACCCCCATAAAATGTTATTATTCTAGACGTACATTGCAGATTGGTTCACTTTACAAAATGTTGCCTCATGATGCTTCCTTTACTGTATATTTTGCTATCATCAGATGTGCACATAGAAACACTTAAGTCTTTAGGTTTATATATTGAGATGATTGTTATATCAGAGATGATTTTTCTAGTACAAATGTGATGTACTAATTTGAAAATAGAATATATAACAACGTAAATCTCTTGAAAATGTGGTTAAGCCCGGATCATGTTAAAAGTCCAATGAGCTTAATCTGCTAATAAATCATAGCCGTTTGACCATTAGAAGCACGTAATTTATTAAATGACGTGTTAATCTCGCGTCCTGTTTGGTTAAACGCCACAGTTTGGTTGTTTTAACTGGTACCAAAGCCACAGCGCTCGTAATAATGAACGATCATTTCCAAAATTACTAAACTCATTCTCATCATCGGACATCGAAAACGAGTGTAGTTTAATGATCATTAGGAAAGATCCTTGGATTAATTACTCGATTTCAGCCAAATTTAATTTGACAGCATAGAAATCCATCGTAATCACCACGGAAATAATTTAGATTTAGAATTTGATTTTTAGACTAAGATTTAATTTCACGTTTTGTAATAGTGAAGCTGTGGATAACATACAATAGTATCAAAACTTTATGATGTAGGTACTTGATGGTACTATGATGTAGGTAAGTACACGACATAGTCCTTTCATGACTCATTTAAAATATTTCAATCAAGATTTTGTGTATATTTCTATTCATTTCAATCACTATCAAGATCACAAAACTTATGAGCATTTGCAAAAAAAAGCCCGCTAGATTGACTGTTTACTACATTATGGTAATACAAATTGTATTCAACTATCTAAATTTAATTCTCTTCATTTGTATTTTTCTTATTTGCACCACATGGTAATGAAGCAATTTTTCGATTAATTGCGCGTATTTGGGTGTTAACACATTTATTTATTTATGTAAAAATAATACTTTTATAAATACGAGATAAAAGAAAACAGCCTCTTTCTTGAAGAATTTCTTCCTTGCGATAGGAAAAACCAAAAAAGAGACGAGACTTGCAGTCAATACATGATCTATAAAATGTATATTAATATAATACATATATAAATAATTATATACATATGAATATATGTAAATACTTAAAAACTAAAATTGATTTAGCTAACCCGTCTTTCCGAACGCTTTCGGTGGAAAGCGTCAATGGTGATTGATGATCACGGGATGATTTATTGTGTTCTGTCACAGAGTAGAGATATAAAATATTTTTTAATTATTATTTTACCACCGTCGTCTCATATATTTATCTACTCTAGACAAACGGATCTCTGTCTCTGGTTTTGGAAGTCTGTGGTCAAGGTTGGCATTTTATTATATTCATGATAGGGTAGATATATATGATTCAACTAATGCTGTAAGTTTAGGAATATGATATAAATTAGAAGCTTGTTTTGCACAGGTAGCAAGTTCATATTTGACAGTTAGATAGATCTTTGAAAATACTCGATATTGAATTCGGAGATTAATATTTGCATGCGCTGCTGCTTGAGGATATTCCACAAGTGACCGTTGGTATGTTGGCTGTCGCCACCGTTCCTCTGCTACTCGTACACAAGCAGCCTGTCCCAAAGAACCCTGTCAACAAAGAAGAAAAAAAAGTTGGAATCATCATTATTTTTACGGTAATACAAAGTATGTCTTCAGATATGGTCTGGATACCTGAGGCCCAACATGCCTAACGAAACTAGCTTATTATTGGTTATGGCTATGAGTGTCATGGTTAGAGACAGTTATTCCTTTGACATTTGTAAATTTGTAATCTCGACTAAGACCAAACCTATATTGTCAAATTATTTATTTATTTTATTAATTTAATGCATACAAATTTACATTTAATTTTCTGTCAGAAAGTTTTTATCGCGTGCGAGAGACTCGCGTTAGTGACAGGTGAATTTAACGGTATGTGACAAAGACAAAATATTATACAATGTGTATATGTACTTACATATACAAAATCACGCATATATAGAAATAATTTTACATAGATATAAATAAAAACATCTGAATAAACGTTCTTTGTAAATTAATTTTCAATAGGTAGGTATCTCAGTAGGAGGCTATTGTGTACAACGAACCTGAGATTTCATTTGCAATACTTGCTCTCGGATTCACAATAAACAGGTTCTATCATCGCTTTGAAAACAATATTTTGATTTAGTATACACAGGCACGTTTTGATGCGGATATTTCGTTCGTGAAATGAATACCCCATTTGCTTTAATTCAGTCTTCCGTGTTTCTGTTAAATATATTGGCAGTATCTTCAAATTTACAAATTGTAGCTTAAAATACACGCAGTACTTGAAGATAACCAGCGTCATATAATCTTTTTCTTATTATTTCTACTAATAATAATCCAGTATCTGTTAGTAGTTAATTCTCTTCTCTATTTTAACGACGAAACGCCTAATGTTGAAATTGGTCTCATCCAAAGAGCTCCACATAAAATGATGGTGTTGCTAGCTTTAAGCACCTTCCTGTGATCTCGATCAAATGGGTGATCCGCATTGTGGATGTGTTTTTATTGTGAGTACATACCAACGCTAGGTTTCCCAGCATATACTTACTATACAATGATCTTTTCTTCCTAACAAGGGCAACAGCCATTAAAAAAATATCGAAAGAACATATCGTCAATAGTGTAAAAGCAAATCAAAGTTTTGAGTGTGACAGAATTTTGTGTGTTATCTTAATTGACGAAAACTAAATTAGCTACTACTGACCAAACTATTTTTTTTTTTTTTAGTTTTCCCCGCAGAGTTACGCCACTCTACGGGGGAGTATATTGTCTTGTTCCACAAAAAGTTCTTAAATACTAGGCATATAGTTGTAGTTGTTCGTTTTTGGTACAATTTTGTTTTGGCTAATATGGTTATTTACATGTTGACTAAAATTAACTTATTGTTAAGAATGCCTATTATTGTTTTTTCCGCCAAAGCACGGGATGAGACTTACATGCTATTTGATACTTGTTCATCTCATCCGTACTGGTGGTGATAGTGTTGTAGTTGTTAGGTGCTGCTTATTCCATCCCGCGTACATTTACGGGATGTTTCTAATATTATATAATAATAATGTTTTAAATTATGAGTTTGTTGAGTTGCTTAATTGCTAAAGTTATATAATACTAAGTTTTGTTATTTGTAATAATTAAAAATTAATTAATTATATAATAATAGGTATTATTGTTTGTTACTTAATCAGCTTAATTTTTTATTCGTAAATAATCGTCATTGATCAATCTGAAAAATTTATTATGTGTTATATAAATTTAATGTACAATAAAGAATATATCTATCTATCTATCAATCATACGTATTGGTATTTGTCATTTATACAGATAGTTTCTAATGTTATAATAATGATTTTATTTATACATTTGTTAAGTTTGATTGCTGAAGTTATATAAAAGTATTGATGTTTGTTATTTGTGCCGGAAGTATAAAATAATGATTTGATTTACACATTTGTTAAGTTAGGCTGTTTAAAGTTATATAACAATAAGTGTTGGTATTTGCTAGATAGTTTCTAGTGCTATAAAATAATTATTTTAGTTTATATATTTGTTGAGTAGCGGCCGGTTCTAGGTAGTCCCGAATCGGTTCTTGGTAGCATCGCCCCGGTTCATCGCACCGGTTCCCCGCACCGGTTCATCGCACCGGTTCCCCGCACCGGTTCGTCGCACCGGTTCGTCGCACCGGTTCATCGCACCGGTTCCCCGCACCGGTTCGTCGCACCGGTTCGTCGCACCGGTTCGTAGCAAAGCCACACCAAGTCCGTTGTATTTGTTATTTGTATGGATAGTTTCTAGTACTATAAAATAATGGTTTCATTTACAAATTTGTTACATAAGTTGCTGAAGTTATATATCATAATAATAAGTAATGTTGTTTGTTATAAAATAATATAATAATTTGGTTTATAAATTTGTTAGGTTAGTCTGTTAAAATTATATAATAGTAGGTATTATTGTTTGTTACTTAATTAGCTTAATCGTAAATAATCATTATTTACCCGGCGATTTCCGTATTTTTTAAGTTAGAATATAACTAGTTTTTTAATAATAATGAACTTAGGGCTAACTTATTGTACTAAAAGGAGTTTACTTAATTAGTAGTGTTTTTAGGGATGAATGAATGCCCAGTCCACCCCTTCAACACTGGCTAGGCTTATGTTAAGATCCCTAGCCCCAGTCGGACATTTATCGGGTTTATTTAGGGCATAAAAGTAGAATCCTTTAGGATAGCTTTCAGAATCTGTTTTGGATATGTATCCAGAGTGTTTTCTTTGGAAGTGTCTTGCGACGTTGTTTTCCAATATACAGCCACACAGTACACAGAATCGTTTTGTGTTTTTGTTGAGTTTACTTTTGTACAGTGTCCATGTGGTGTTGTTGTTGTTATTGGTGTTGGTTGATGGTGTCGGTGTATGGGGTGTTGAAGACGGCGGCGGTGTGGTTAGGTTGTGTATGCCGTTTTGATTTTGATTTGATGAGGAGGTGGAGGGTTGAGCAAACTGGGGTCTGGATGTATGTGCTTTTGGTGGTGGTTTATATGGACCAGGTCTGTAGGGGGAGGGGACCGGGGATCTTAGTGGAGAGAGCCGCGGTGGGGATTTTCGTGTTTGGTGTTTATTTGTAGTATGATATCGGGGTGGGGTTGATGGTGGTGATGTAGAAGGTGACGAGGTGCTGGTACGGGGTGTCCTTTTTCTTCTTGTTTCGTTGTGTGTTTGTAGGTCCTCTGGTAATTCTGTTACGGTGTACAACACCTGCTCTTGTGTGCGCAGTGCTTGTAAACTGTTTGTTACGTCTGCTTTTATTCGGGAATTTTGCTGATAATGTTATTTAGCATTATTCTGTCTTGGACACACCGCGGGCTGTTGCAGCGAGGGCGATCATTTTGGTTTGGATTATTGTTGTTACTGGCCTTGTTAGAGTTCATTTTGTAGTTGTTTGTTGATTGGTTGATTATATTATCTGCTGATGATTTTGGGTTTTTATTCCGTGGTCCGTGGTTTATTTTTGTGATATTTAATACTATTAGTAGATTAGATCCGGGGTTGCGATATTGATATATTAATATTATATTATTTGAGTTGGTTTTTTTTTTTTTTTTTTTTTTTTTCCTCAGGAGAGGAGGCTGAGAATCCTCATGGATACCAACGCAACAGGCAAGCAGGGATGCGTTGATTATGTCGGACTCCTGGTGAATCGAGGCGGCTCGACCCACCAGACCTACCGACTAAACTCAGCCTAAGCCTTTGGTCCTAATGACCCTACTGGCTTTATTGACGAGGGCCGCACCTCAGGAGAGGTACGGTTAGCACTGCCCCATGGAGAGGGCATAAGCGCTAGAAGTAGGCACGGTTCACCAAAGTGGGACCGGCCAGTATTGACGGGAACCTACACGTGGCTAAGCAGAAGGCTGCCGAATAAGGGGAGACAAAGGAGGCGACGGCTCAGACGCCGCCGCTTGCAGGTCTAGAAGGTCCTGCGTTAATTGATTGGGGGGGTCGCTTAGGACATGCCGCGGTCTACGTGTCCTCTGCCAATATGGACTGATGTTGGTTTTTGTGTGTGATTAGTTTTGGCTCTAAGGTAGCCTCCGGCTGTACCGTACGGAGAGCATCGCAAGTTTAGGTTGATTAACTTATGTTGTTTATTTGTTTATTTATTTATTTAGTTGCTTGTTAATTGTTTTTATTTTATTAAATAATTAGTTAGTTGGTTAGGTTCTATTTTGTTGGTTAGTTTGGTTAGTTTAATTTTGTTAGTTTGTGTTGTTTATTTATTTATTTATGTGGATATTTAGGGGTTTTCTTTATTTTGATTGTTGTTTTAAGTGATTTGTGGGTTGTTAAATATTTTAAGGGTGTTGATTATATTTTGGGTTAGTTGTGTGAATGCCTTTCTGGTTTTCTCCTTTCATGCTACTTGTGTTAGGTTGATCATCATTTGAGTACCCGTCGAGAGTTCTCAAGGGGAACCCGCGTCAGTTGTGAGGAGCAGTTTTGTGGTTTTTTGTGTTTTTCTCTGTGTAGTGTTGTTTGATCGTTACGGTTGTTCGCAGGAAAAATTAGTCAATTTTTTCTGCGTCCGTCGTGGTGAGTGGTAGATTTTTAAGTTTATATTTGCTATTTTTTAAGTTGTTTTTTCTTATAATTTTGTCGTTTTGTACTAGGATAAAAATTTGAATTTTATTTTTTGTTTTTGTCTTATAACTTTTTTTCTTTGTTTTTTCTTGTTGTTTTTTTACGTCATATTGTAGGTCTCGTTGAGACCTACAATTTGATATATTGGTTGTTAGGGTAGATTTTTTGTTTATATTTTTAATATCAAATTGAAGATTTATTTTTAGACTACGTTGATGATTCATGTTATTAGGTGTAAACCTTAGACAACATATTTTTGTTTTTTTTATACTCACTAAGGAACTCGATTGACGGTCAAGTGCGAGCGGTGGTCAAGACCGAGTCGCAATTGGTGGTAATATTTAATATTTATGTTTTGATTGGTTTTGTTATTTTTTATTTTTTGGTGTAAATTTATTTTCTAGGTGTAGTTTGTTTTTCTTTTTAGGGGTAGTGTATATTATAGGTGTTTTATTTTTATTTGTGTTGTATTTTTTTTTCTTTCTTTGGTGTAACTTTCAGGTATAACTGAGGTGTCCCTTTTTTAAGGAAGGTCTCCCATTATGGGGGACGAGCCTAGAAGGTCGGGTAGACTCCGATCTTCAAAGGCGAGCGGACCACCGAGTGTGGATTCGTCGGTGGTGGAATCCGTTGGCGCTGGTCGGAAGCGACAGGGCCAATTACGGTACACGGAGGAGGAGATAGAGGAGTGGCGATTTTCGCAAACGGAAATCGCAGGGCCATATGCGCCCAAGGTGGCACGTTCCGCGAGTGGACGCGGGGGATCCCACGATGTGGGACTGTCCCAAGCGCGGCGAGAACTTCGGGAAGGGTACCCTTACTCCGATGAGGAGGAAGACGGAGACGAGTCTGCGTCTGGAGGGGAAGATGAGGGGGACCGGGAAAACAAGTCCCTCTCAACGAAGGAGCTGGTGAGCAAGGCTCAGGATGAGGCGAGGGCTCTTTACATGGCGGTAAAGAGCTCAAAGAATTTGAAGGGCACTCACGTGAGAGCCATCAAGGAGGCAACTATCGGCATGATGGACATCGTCTGCGAGATGGGCGATAGGGCTGAGTCGGAGGAGATGCAGCGCTTGAGGGCCATCAATCAAAAGTTGATGGCCAAGATAGCGAAGGTAGACGAGCAAATGAAATTGCTCAAGAAGGAGATAAGCCAATTGAAGCAGGCCAAGGCGGCTCCTGCTGAGGAGGTGAGGACGAAGGAGTCATCCGGGATGGAGGAGGGAATGACCCCAGCGCTGGCGGAGGGACTCACAAGGGGTGAGTTCCTCGAAACTTTTGAAGACTTCCAGCGTCAAATGCTGGAGATGGTTGGCACTATGGTGTCGGCCAGATTTGAAGGTCTGGAGGTAGACGGCCGTATCGGACCGGCTCCATCGAGGCGGCCACCTTTAAAGGCCACCAGTAAGGAAGACCCTGTTCAGACAGGGTCATTGAGCGCTGGGCACCGAACTGGTGCAACCCTTGCCCCCCCGGCGAATTTGCCGAAGAAGGCGAGGGGCAAGAAGGCTAAATCTCAGAGTAGGCCGGCGTCAGTCACGCCCGCGGCGCCGGTCGAAGAGACCACAAATGAGAAGGATGAGGAACTTCCCTGGACCGAAATGGTCAAGAAAGGCAGCAAGGGCCAGAAGAAGACGGTGGCGAAGGAGGCCGATAAGAAATCGGCCCAAACGAAGTCCGCCCCCAGAGTGCCGAGAGCCCTGCGGACACTGGCGGTAGTTCTGGCACTGGAGCCAGAATCGGTGGCGAAGGGAATAACATACGCGGAGGTCATCGCCAAGGCCAAATCAAAAGTGAGCCTTGGCGAACTCGGAATTGGTGCAGCCCGATTCCGCACGGGGATCACGGGAGCCCGGGTGATCGAGCTCTCAAAAGAGACGTCCCCGTAACAGGCGGACGCCCTGGCCGAGAAGATCGGTCAGGTATTGGGGGATGTGGTCAGGGTGACCAGGCCAATCAAATCGGCGGACATAAAGGTCGTCGGGATTGACGACTCGGTGTCCGCCGATGAGTTTTGGCTCAAGTTGGAGGCTGTACTGCCCACCAAATTAAGGTGGGTAAGGTACACACCGGGATCCGGGGAGTGGGCGTGGCATTCGCGACGGTCCCGGTGGAGGTGGCCGCTCGCTTGGCCAAAACCGAGCGAGCAGAGGTTGGGTGGAGTGCTGTCTCCATCCAACCATTGCAGATGAAGCCCATGCGGTGCTTCAGGTGCATGGGTTTGGGTCATCCCTACCAACGTTGCCCCTCGGCGAAGGACCGCAGCGGGCTTTGTTTCCGTTGTGGTGAGGAGGGGCACAAAGCGGTGGAATGTAATGCGGCACACAAATGTGCCGTGTGTGAGGACGCAAAGCGCCCCTCGAACCATCGGATGAGGGGAGCTAATTGCAACCCTCCTCCGGTGAGGGGGCGCTTGATATCGAGAATGGCGGCACTAAATGCTAGTGCCGCGAAGGAGAAACCACCGCAATCTCCAGCGGAGTCGTCGGCATCCCTGGAGTCTATGGAATTAACTTCCTAGGCTCCTGGGCCGCAGGTAGATGGCAGGTGAAGGTGAGCGAGTGAAAGCTTGCCGCCTAGTGATCCTGTCGGGAAGGCAGCGTGCGCGGCTGGCTTACCGCGCACGCAGCTGTGATGCCTCCCTACCTGGGGATTGTCCTGGTGTCTGGGACAATCCCCCTCTTGGCGAAGGCTCGGCCGTTCAAGGTCGAGCTGGCCTGGGAGCGTGTGGCGGTAGAATCGCGAAAGCGCACCCCGCCACACGCTCCGATATGGGCTGGAAGGACACCGGGGGGTTTTTAGTGGGTAGGCCGGTCTTATATCGGAGAGCCCCACTCACGGCCGCGCCTAGCCAGCGCGGTGACAAGGTGCATAAGGGTGCATTTTCCCCCCGCAAAAAAAAAAAAAAAAGGTTGATCATCATTTGATTCAGCGTGTTGTCAATACGACTGCAGTCAGTAGACAAGCTGGCATATATCAGCGATGTCGACGATATTGTAACTAAATATTTAACGTGTAGTAATTCGGATACATACATCACAATGTATGTGCCCCACAACATTACATAAATTTGCCACAATTCGATACCCTTCTACGAAGTCCATTTATCATAGAAAATAAATACAAAATAAGGCAGCTTATCCAAGCGTATGGGTATCATACAAACGTCAGCGAGACGGAACTGAGTCAGGTCCGAAATATAGGGAAAATCGTAAATATATATTTTTTGATATGCCACTTGCTTTGAGTACTAGAGTATTGTAGAGAGCGTGCAAATGCCCACGTGAATTTGAATCTCCGCAAAACTGGAAAATCTTTATACTCTTATATTATAATTAATTGTAATTTATGATTTTCCAGATATTACTGGAGGCTATTATTAAAAGGCTTATTATCAAGTATCGGATCACATTAATTAGATTTAATAAATAAATGTATTCATATGTTTCACTCCACCAGAAATTTCAAGGTAATGTTGAGTTGAGTTATTTTCAAAGGATTTCTTGCTGGTTCAAACGAGAAGGCTCTCCTGATTCCGAGACCTTATACTAATTCATCATCATCATAATTTCAGTTGAAAATATAATAATCATAAGTGCCGAGAACATATATTTAATATTTTTTTCTACTTTTACGTAATTTTGGTCTTAATAAGTATTTTAAGTTACAAGTTAGCTATAAATTAAATATAATCAATTGATAAATTACTTACATATAAATTTACTTTCATATATTGTGTTACTTTGTCGGCTTACATCATTAGATACCAATTCAATATATGCCCTATGAGGAGAAAAAAGCACTTTATTCGCTATCTGATAAATCACTAAGATTTCCGAGCACTAGCAAAAGTTTGAGCATGAAATATGTCTCAGGAAACAATATGTTCTTGCTGGCACAAGTCCTATCGGGCATAAAATGTACGGAGATTTTATTTGGCCCGACAGCGCACAGAGTATATTTTTTTAGTATAAATTAATGTTGACATAGTCATTGTTCCTATGAAAAATATAGCCACATAAAATCAACTTATTTTGGGTACCTGTTTTACATGGCAGAAGTAAAATTGATTATTACCTGAAAACGATTGATTAAAAATAATATTTTATTTTTTCAACATGTCGACTTAATAGTCGATTGTTCCACCTAGATTTCTGGGTTCGGTATAAATTATTTTGCTTAAATTGACTGTAGCTTATTTTGTATTTATTATCAAATAAATAAACATAATTACAATTAATTTGTGCGTTTCTTGTGCGAGAAATACCGTGGAGTCTTGGTGAAACTTTTAGTCTTAGTGTCATTAGAACCAGAAAAAAGGTATGCCTTAAATTAAATACTGAAAGTTTTGAAAAACATTTTGTAACTGTTGTGTAAAATCTACAAAAATGCGATTCTTGGGTTATAAGTATTGTAACTAACACGACTTAGGTTTTGGATATATAGATTTATATCAACAATGCTTTTCCACCATCCGTTTTTTATAGATAAACAACAATTCATAATGCAAGATTTTCTAAAGCTAGTGCAAGCAATGTATCTTAATCTTATATACTACTTGTGTTTAAAAACGTCGCGATTTTTGTATGAAATTAAGTTGCTTTTGGTGGGCGTTAAAATAACGTTCTTTCGATTGAGTTCTGATTGTTAAAAATAGTAGACAGCTATTTTTGACCGTAATATCTCCCATGCGTGTTGTGACATGTGCCCCATCTGTAACAGAACAATGTTTTGACATACGGAAACAGTATAAATGGACTGACGTCTATCTCGATTTAGTGAATGTACAGATTGATCACATATGTTCTGGCAAATTCAACAAAAGTGTAGTTCATCTAAAACAAACGTTTAATTGACACACACTAATTGAAATAAATGTTTCATTCGTTAAGTCTCAAAGTTAAATTAATGACATCACTACCAATCATAACACAGGTCAATAATTAATAACTTTTACAAATAATTTTAGCTGAACATTACATAATTCGATGTGCGGATTCGGAAAAAAATATATAAACAAGTTATATCATCCACCTATTTCCCACATTTCCATATCCATCTTTCATGATTTAAATTCATTAATTTGTCAATATATTCTTGTGCTACTTTTTAGTTATCTGGTTATAGAAGCAAACAGTGAGTAGTTCTGATAAGTTGCACTGTTGTTTTATTTATTTAGGCTGATATACCATTGATATACCATAACAGTGACAAACCGAGATGTTTTATTCACTTTAATGTGGCTAATCGTAGTTATAATTCTCATTACGCTTTCTGTAATAAGTATATATAGTGACTGTAATTTGTTCTGTTCAAATTCAGGCAATTGATGTAATTTCATTTGGTCGCATATTAATAACGAGAGAATCTGCATCCTCATCGTTCCTCGTTCCAAATCTATGTTTGGCATGCGCAAGACTATTTCATTCCATCCAGTATGATCTGCTTCATTTACGAATAATCTCATGAAACATTTAAATGCGGGGTCAGAAAATATCACACATTTCTTGTCTTTGTATCTAGGTAGAACTTAAAAATCTTTTTAAATTTACAGTTTGCATGGAATGACGAGAGCAGAGAAATAATTTATGCCATTATTATAGATGTTTCTGGATACAACTTCAATCTCCATTCTTTCCTACGTAATTGATGCTCTTTTCATAGTTCAGCTGTATGCCCAACTACCTACAAAGAAAAATTTAAATATGTATCTGAATTCGACCAAACCGCACTGCGTCAGCGTGGTTTATCATTACAATCCATGTACCTACGTACTTGGGTCAGGTAGTTAAAGTATAAAATAATGATAGATATATTATGACAAATACAGACAAAAATCGTTGCTTTTCTTTATTATTTTTCGCTTTGAATATTCCTGAAATATTTTTTTCTACATTTTGTAAATTTTATTATTACATCATTTTGATAAAAAATGGCTAATGTCCCTTATTGATATGGTATACGAAAACATAATTTGAAGGAGACCACCGCTTTTAATTCCCGGTAGTTTTTAGCCTTTTGTCATTCCTCATAGTGTCGCTGGTGTGAAATACTAGAAAATACTTTAACTGCCAGCTCACTATTAAATTAACACTAAGATGGATGATGTTTATGATTTGGTGCATCCGAATATAATATACTTTTCTCGTCTTTATTGTTATTTTTAATATAATGTCAAATGTGTTTGGCTAATAAAGTTTTACAAGTGATCTATGTAACGCATTCATTAAATTAAATTTATGTTATTGGTATATTTTATAAAATATAGCTATAATTTAGCTATAAGGCTATAGCCTTATAGCTACATTTTAACTTTTAAAGGAAAACGCCTAAATGACTGGAGGATGTAAGCGGTTGTATATTCCAAAAACATTTTGTGCAATGGGTGGTTCTTATAGCGTAGGTTGTCAATAAAGCGGAAATTTATACAATTTGCTGTATACGCGTTGCTACAACATTTCAGAGATTCTTACCTGTACTTCTCGAGAAGGCTCTCCCAATTTCCGGACACGTTTTCCTTGTACAAGGTTTTGTGATCTCATAAACTTAAATTTGTTTTGACACCAATAAATGCCTATAAAGGCCTATGTTGAATAAAGATTAATTTGATATTTTATTTTGATGTCTTTTTTGAAGGTTTTTATGAAACTTTTATTACTCTAAATTGAGTTAGGAGAATAAAACTTGAATGAAAGCTTTCCTTTAAAACTGTATGTAGAAATAATACTCATATTAGTCAGAATGTAATGTTAGTTGAAAAGTTTTCAGTTGTCAAATTAAAAAATTATAAATTGTAATCTCCATTTGCGTAATACTTATGATGCGATTAAAACCAATGTTTCAGAAAATTTATAAATCGCGATATAAATTTTTGTTTGAAGTTTGGAGTGCCTCAATTATTATTTACTTTTGTAAAGATAGAAATTAAGATCGTATTGATAATTATTATTCTGTATACAGTATAGATTTATAACAATAGATAAAATTCTTCAAGTACCTTCTTAAGCACCTTCATTTTTTTTTTTCCTCAGGAGAGGAAGGCTGAGAATCCTCACAAGGAGCACGCAACGTACCCAAGACACCCCCGCAACGGCAAGTGTCACGGAGGTTATGTCGGACTCCACGCGACCGGAACGGTCCAGCCACGTGACCTACCGACTAAACTCAGCCTGGCCTAGGTTCTAAAACCATATAGGCAAATCGTGAGGGCGACCGCCCCTCAGGAGAGGGACGATGCAGCGCAGGCCCATAAAGGGGACCCAAAAGCGCTAGAAGAGGCGCGGGAAGTCAAAGTGACGCCGGCCTTATCATGAGAGAACCTAGTCATGGCGATGCTGAAGGCTGCCGAGCTAAGGGATCATGGAGGGGGTGGCGGCGCAGATGCCGCCGGCAGCGCAGATGCCGCCTGCAAGGACAGAAGGTCCCGCGTTAAAGTGTTATCGTGGTCGACGAGAGCGTGACGGGGTCTGCGGTATCGATGACGAGATGGAGGTGCAGGGGTGTAGTCCACTGCCTTCCTAATGAGCGGATTCGCGTGTTGCTCTGCGGCTTTGAAGAAGCGTTCGGAGCAAGTACGGAAATGTTGTTGGATGGTCGTTATCTCGAGGTCCCTATGGAGGTCGGAATTCCGAACATAATAAGGAGAGTTAGTTGCAGCGCGGCAGAATTTATTTTGGCACCTTCGAGATTTAAATTATATATATAGTCTAGACAAATATATTATGTGCAGTATTATGTTGCGGTCACAAAAACGACAACAATCACAAAAATGGCAACGGATGCGGTCCGTCTAGGCACAGAATTGATGGCGATTGTTGAATGGGGCCTATGTTCATCAGTAGTAATAGGCTTATGATTTGATATTTCCATTTAAATATTATCACATCTTTTTTTATTATATCAGGTGTTTTGGTTACAATCCAAAAAGATCCAAAATGAAATAAAAATATGTTATAACGGTCCGCATTCAGAATTTAAAATCACGCCGGAATACATTACCCGTTCATCGAAATGCGAATAACATATCTTTTACATTAATCCGTCGAGAATTCCGCCGTGAAAAGGCAAAATATTTTTACAATAAAAACCTTTTTTAAAGCTTTTTCACACGACGATTGTAATGTTGCAATACTTCTTCATAAATAGCTTTCTATTCGAGGGTAACATATGACAAAGGAATAAAGAAGCAGATACTTAGGTCGTTAATGGAGTTGGATCGACAATAAACTATGTTGAACATTTTTGTATTTATGACATTAACAAATTTCGAAAAATCTGTTAAGACTTCTAAGTAGGATTTCTAAGTTTGACAAAGCAAAAAGGTGAAGAATGCCAATGATAATTACGATAAGCTGAACTACGATTTATTGAAGACGCGGTTTCCGACTCCTGTCCGAGAGAAAATATAGCATTTTTTCTTATATACATCTAGAACATTACGTCCATAGATAAAATTGTAATATTAGTAAACAATTCTTAATTATGTCACAAGTTGGTTTGCGAGGGGTTTGCAGATTTAATGCAAATCTCAGAGGAACCACAAACACTATAGCCTATTATCACCACTTATCAACAGGTTGGCAGTCTGTTCGTTTGACAATACATATATAGCAATGAAAAAGTTACTTAGTAAAAACTGTCTGATTTCACTGTTTGTACAGCTTTTTAAACAATATTACACTTTATGGACCACGTCATATACTTCACACGTGATCTAACCATTGTGAAAGATGAAAGTAAACAGTGCTTATAGCGAAAGCATGCTTTATCTTAGGTCCTTTGTCCAGTATTCGTCACGGACAGCGCACCACACCGATCCTTAGTTCTTCTCATGCAGCAACACTAAACTTTAAGAGAGCGTAGTGAAGAGTGATTTTAGCAGAGCGCAGTGCCTAAGAAATACATGAGTATATTCTTGATGTTGATTCTACCTTTGATGTTGTAGGTACGTGGGCGAAGCAATAGCAGGTTGGAAGCGGAAGTGTAGCAAGGTTCAAATATGATGTATCGAGATTTTTTTTCTGTAAAATTAATATCTAGACTGGTCTAGTATATACTTTTTTTTAAAAATAAGTATTACTAGCTGACCCGGCGAACTTCGTACCGCCTTAGCGTAGCTTTGATGCACTACTTTATTTTGTATAGTTGAAACGATGCTCTTTTACTCGTAATATAGTCTATGGCTGTTAATGACGTTGACATTCGTATAAAAAAAAATTGACATTCGTAACGCGCGTTTTTTAAAATATGCAAAATTAAATGTATACTTTTCAATATTTCTGAGAGATTTTCTTAATATTTTTTTTCGTAAGAACCATCCTTGGACTTCCACAAACATTTAAAAAAAAGAATTATCGAAATCGGTTCAGCCGTTCACACGTGATGCCGTGACAACGCGAAACGGGTTTCATTTTTATATATATAGATTACTGGATAGTAGACTCAAATAAATATTAAATATTATTACTTAGCCAATTAAATGAAAAAAAAATACACCACTTCAAAACTAGTTTAAATGACGTAAGCAAATAGCCACTGAATAAACTGAATGCAAATAAAATAAAAAGTAGGCCTAGTACAAGTAGTCTAACTCGAGTCCGAGGTTTTCATGCAAAGTATCAGTTGAAAAATGTAATTTTTATTCGTCACACAATTAATTTTTTATGATCCAATTACAAATTACTGACTTCATATCCAATTTCATAATTCAAAGTCATCAATTTACCCTGTAGGTATCGAACTAATTTCTTAGAACTGTCAAAACATGCTTGTATTAATTAACTAATGGAACTTAAAGTGCTGTTTATTTTTATGAGTTGTACCTAGAAATTTTATTATTTCACTACTGCAAGGGATTGCAAACCTAAGTTAATTATGAAAGTACTGAACAATATTCTAATAACAATATAAACGGAATTGAGTCGTGGTGAACTTATCGCCCATGTAACATGTATTACAATTTCTAAATAATTTGCATGGTGCAAGTAGAAATTTATGGTTTTCTTATTTTATTCTTTACTATCGGGTCCGCCCCCGACAGACTTCCCCCTGTCAAAAAGATTTGTAAAGTGGCAGTTTTTTATTCCTACTTGTTTTTAAAAGATATCGGCAAATCAGTTGGTACCATCGGGATACACAGAACATGTGCGAGCTGACCGGCCGCGGGACCCGTAATGATAGTTGCTACAATCACATTATCTCTTAATTCTTTGATTAATTCAACTCGAAATATTCAATGTCGCTTGCGGCCGGCCACTGCGTAAGGAGCCGACCGCGCGAATGAGCCGCGCGGCTACCTAGTTCATAATGGCGCACCCCCTTCTCTGCTCCTCTCTCGTCGAGCTAGTTACTGGATGCGCTGCTTGGCGGCCGCCGCCGGCATGTATTTTTATTTTAATTTCATGATATCTTTTGAATGGAATGTCCGATTTCAATAATTCAAAAAGTAATTATCAGGTATTGAGACAGTCTTGAATATTAAATAATAAATAATAATAATAAATAAATAAATATTTGTTACACTTACACCAATTAGCCTAGCCCAAACTAAGCTCTGTAAGGCTTGTGCTATGGGATCGGATAACGGATAGACATACATATATTATACATATATAAATAATTTTTATAGAAATATATATCAACAACCATGACTAAGGTATAAATGCTCGCATTCATCACACAAACATCTGCCCCCACCGGGACTCGAACCCGGGACCTCAGAGATGGCGACACCTTGAAACCGGTGTACTATCCACTCGACTATGGAGGTCGTCAATTAAATTACATATTTAGATAAAAAAAATATAAATGATATGGATAACACGGTCTGATTTTAGTCGGCATTACTATCAATTTGTTAAATGTAAAAAAGTAGTTATAGTGACGTAACTACTATAGTTAGACATCTCTCTCTCTCTCGATCTCGCGAAGTTTTTGTAAATATTGATATATTCTATTATAATATCGAACATTTTTTTTGTCCTATCATTAATACTTTTCGCAGCGTGACGAAAGACATTTTATAACTAATTTTTTTACACCTTTGGTTGGTTTTAATAAGAATATCTAATGATTTCTATAGTAATCTAGTACTAAATATAGCCTATGTTACACAGTGATAATGTAGCTTTCTAATATTTTTTTTTAAATCGGTCCAGTACTTTTTAGTTTATTCGTTACATACAAAAATACAAATCTTTCCTCTTTATAATATTAGTGTACACTTGTGCTACGAGTACATACCATTCCTCTCTGTAAAATTATTTCATGATTCTAGGTCAATGAGAAACGCCCTACAGATTTCATAACCCAAGCGAATGGTAAAATATGCGGCATTAATGGAGATTTTTTTACAAGTACAAAATGGCGGGGTTAGGATTTATTCCTTTACCTGTGAGTGTCAAATGTACAAAATTTCGAGAAATCATTTGAAATTGATGCCTCCTCTACGTATTCCTGAGAAAAAGGATTTAGACAAACGCACAGATAGATGGATAACGAAGTGAGGTTATTAGGGTTTGTGTGGAGTACACACCCTAAGATAACTGCACTCATTGTAATAAATTACTTTAATATATTTTACTCGCTCTTTAACTTCTAATCACGACTTGTTGAACGAATAGAGATGTATGAAGGAATCATAAGCGAATGAGTTCATTCAGTCGTAGTTACGACTATACTTAAAAACCACTCTTAACTACACCACGTAATTTATTGGTAAGCAACCAAACTTAAACTTTGCTTAAGTGTCACTTTAAGTTACACGTGATTACATAAAATTAAATAGTATTTAATAGACATTGCTGGTTGTTTGAGTCCTGAATTGAACTCACGTGAATTGATATATGAACTGGACGTATTCTTGCCTATTCAAGAAACATAATTCTTTCCAAAAATAAAAGAAGTATTAATTAACGGAGAAAATGTCTAATCCGGGAAACACCTAACGTACTATCTCCCTTCATAACTATCGTAATTGCAGGAAGTGACATCGACAAATTAAAATATTTATCTAGGAATTTATTTTAGCATCTAGTCTCAGTAATAATTCAGATAGTTGCAGATTCTGCATAAAAGAATGTGCAAAATCAAAACACCTTCTATGCAATCGCGAAGTACTCATACAACGATGTTGTAGACGTCCAGATTAATATATTATGAACACTTACAATACTTCACTTCTAAAAGGACATAAAATTCTTTAATTTATGAAGGATTTAGGATTTATGGAGAAACTATATTGGAGCTAGAATCACAAAAGATTTACGTTGGAGTAAAGGATGGCTGTTCAATAAGTATAAAACTAAAAACTATACTTAACCAAACTTAACTATAATTGATTGTTTCTATTAATCATATAGTATGTCGAGTATTAAACATACACATTATCCCAAAATCAGTAGCGAAATACTGTGGTATCAATCATGAGTTGTATTAGTCTACTACAAAATAGGCAACAGCCTTAAAAATATGTCATATATAAAAACAGTAAGTCGAAATATAAAAAAAAAAAACAGATTATAAAAAATTCGCGAAACGCCCATTGTTTCAGCTCCTTAACTACCAGGATAATTGAACGAACAGCGCTAAACGCCCCTCAAATAGCAACCTTTCTCCCGAGGTATTTTAACGACTCAAATCGTTTTTGATACTCCCTGAGCTTAAATCGGTGTGAACATAAAAAATTACAACAGTACGCTTTGCGGGATTGTTCGCTTAACGATTAATAATTTAAAGAAATTACAGCGAAAGTACGATTGTTTTGGGTAATTTAGAAATGCTAATAATGTAGTACCTAACTAGATTTAAGAATTATTCTCGTAAATAAAAATCACAAAAATTAACTTATTATCTTACTCAAATATAACTAAATATGTTCATTTTTATAGTCAAATGTAAGGAAAGTGTCTTTTATTGTAAAAATTAATTATAAATTTGTAGAATTCATTGATAGCACAAAAGTTTTTTTCATTACACTCGATTCTTTCGATTCGCTTCGATTCGCTATGGTGTTCGCTATGATTCCCTTGGGAAAAAAGATTTTCAAATTTGTCAAATAAATATAGGAACTAAAAGTATTCTTTACGCTCCGCTATTGAGGTATCAAAAACCTAGAAGTTCCTTTATGAGGGAATGTAAATAATGTTTACAATAAAGTTCTACAAAGTATTGCTGATTTAAGTTTTCATAAACATATAGCATATGTTAAGAAAGTATTATGAAAAAAAAGGCTATTACATAGTCGTGTAGCGTTTTATTTATGATAGTTTAAGAAAAAAGAAATTTGCCAGCTAAGATCAGGGTGTGGGTATAATCCTTATCGGAATCGAACCGACCTGGTGATATATGTAGATATTTAGGATTAATGATATGGGCGCCTCCACATAAATACAAACAGACCTTCAAATGGTTAGGTGATAAAATTAAACAAAGAGGATTATATAGGTAAGTTTATAATTACATTTTAAAAGATTACAGTTCAATACAAATCAAAAAAAAGAATATATATATATAATATATATATATATATATATATATATATATATATATATATATAATAGTCCACCAATCAATGGGCACGGTATTTGCACACGTTACACTTTTATAAGTTCACTCTTGAGCTGAGCCATCCTCCTTACGTCACCCAAGGTGAATGTCACAAAAGAAAAATTGATCCTCCCAAAATACGGTGGTTCACACACGCAAAACGGTAAAAATGGTAAGAGGTCACCTTATAAGTTGGGATTCCACCGGTGATGGCAGTGATTTCCGCTGATAAACAAGACAACCTACATCACCGCATGGCTGGGTGCATGAAGTCACGTTGGGATGAAACGGCCCAACGCTCTATATTTGAGATGATTTCGAGGTATACCGTGAACCCTACAACAATGTATAAAACATGAAATTTCTATCCCACGAACATGTGGGGAAATCTTTAAAGTTGAACAAAAGAAGAAAATACAACTCACCATTATCTGGGATTGCTTGACGAAATTAATTAAGGCATTACGCCGATACTTAAAAGAAATATTAAAAGGAAAAGATAATAAAAAGAAAGACTATTAGTTCTTCATAGTGGCCTAAAGCGGCACATCCGCCAGGAGAGGAACGCCGAAAGACCCATCTTTCGCGTCCTCCTCGCCGACGTCAAAATGACAGCCAAGCTTGCGAAACAGCCAATAGATAGCCGCGGAGCGATCACCATAGATCAAGCCGTCACGTTCCGAATTGGAAGTATCACCGAGTGAAGAAAAGGCGGAATTGTCCAACAAGGAGAAAGAAACGAAAACTTCTTTTAATAAACCAAAGAAAAGAATTTGTTTTAAGTAAACTCCTAACAGATAACGTTATGAAAATATGTTAAGGTTTACTATTACAGTCCATGGCTTCACCCTATCAAACCTATACAACCATAGATCTGTATATTGAAATTTAAGTTTTAAATTACAACCTCAACTAAAACTCCTATCACAGACTCAACACCATCTGTATGCTGATTAAATGAATACAGAAACTAAATGTTTTGTCCCTATGTCCATCTTCTTATAAGTAAAATTTATGAAATATAAATTAAGACAAAAAATTGCACTTATGCTGAGGCTGTACAGGTTCCGATCCCTTCACTCTTACTTCCACTTAAAAGGTTAACAAAAAAAACTAAATATCTGTCACAAAATCCTAATAGAACATGTAAACAAGAATTAAATTTGTAAATTAATAATGAAATTAAAAGTATTTTGTTGATTAAATTGTGCTGAAAACAATAGTAAAAAATAACACGTTACAGTCGATGATGACTTATAATAATTTTTGAACTTAATTTTATGGTTATCTTGCTGTTTCTTTTCAGTACAAGGTACTCCTGAACTTGTAATAGCTTATTATTTAATTATTTATTTTCTAATGTAGCCATACTGCCTTTCAGGATAAGTCAAATCTTAAACTATTGGCTTAGATTCTATCACAATTTGTAATACAATATATTACATTACTTATTGATATTTAATGTGAATTTCACAAATATCCAGAATTTAACAAATGTTTGTACGTCTTACAAAATATTTGTCCCGTACGGGAATTGAACCCGCCGCCCGTTGCGTAACACTCGAACGCTGCGCCAAATATGTCGTCTATATGGACATGTTTTTTTTTCCTTTATTTTTAAATTTATTTTGCCATTAATAAATAAGTGTCTGGAAATATCTATTGATTGAAAGTTATTTAAATCAGATGTTTGTGATTATATTAATCTTAGTCAACCCATACAAGTAGGTAGGTACCCATAGAAAACACGTATTAGCCGGCTGTTACATAGGGCCGAAATTTTTATTTCAAAATTGAAACATTAAAATTTATTTTACGTACACAAAATTTGAAAACCGTCTTTTTTCGGTTTGACTTATTAATTATTTTTTAAATAATTTAAAAAAAATTAAATATCTATTATAAAATAGATTGCTCTTGGCGAGAAAACAGCTTAAGTAAAAACCGCAAAAATCGGACAGTTGGTTCCGAAGATATAGCCCCTAGAAAATTTAAGAAAAACATAATAAACCAGTGGGGACTTAACTCCCCAAAGGAATTTATTAGAAATTTCAAGGGCCTGTATCTCCGAAACTATAGGGCCCACAGCCAAGAAACAAAAAGACTCGGACCTCTGGTGACGAGACCTATTGACCGCTGGGGGTGTAACAACCGCCAACCCCCAACTAAGGTTTGAAATGTAATTAAAAAGTAAAAAGTTGTATAGAAAACGTTAGGAATAAATTAAGTGTGAGTGTCAGTAGGATATTGCAGACGAAGGGCAGTACTAGACGGGGAGGATACTCACCCCCAAACCGTCAAGCCTCAAACTTAGATTAAATATTAATAAATTGCTGATCGTAACGTCCATTGTTATTTATTTAGAGTAGGACAAGGGCTTTTTACACCCAATAAGATAAGAATTAGCTGTAAGACTTGACTGTGATATTAATTAATTGTGTATATGTGATAGCTAGTTAGTATATAAGTTAGGGTTGCCACTTTAATATTAAAATTATTATTGAAATCAATTGACAAAACCTTTATTAAAATTTTAATTTCACTATTAATAACTACTGAAACTGACCAGTTAGTATAGTTTAGTTTAGTGTATAGATTAGGGTTGCCACTTATTAATATTAATTTAAATTTACATTATTGAAATTGTTTGACAAAAAATTTATTATATATTTTATCATTAGAAGTTAGGGCTGCCACTTATTAATATTAATTTAAATCTACATTATTGAAATTACTTGACAAAAATTTTAATATATATTTTATCATAAATTACTAAACTAGTCAGTAAGTATATAGGACAGTAAAACAGGACAAGGGCATTATACACCCAAAATTAGGATTAAGACAAGGGCCCTTTACATCCGAGGGATTAATATTTTATAATAAATTACTAAACTAGTCAGTAAGCATATAGGACAGTAAAACAGGACATAGGCATTATACACCCAAAATTAGGATTAGGAGTACTATTAAGACAAGGGCCCTTTACACCCGAGGGAATAAAAATAGTGTATAGGGTGTATACTGACAAAGCTGCGCGTGTGGGTCCCCCGATTATCTCTCACTCTAGCAAGTAGAGCTGAGTTTAACCGGGGGAAAAAATTGAAGCCAACTTGTGGAACAAGCGGCTGAACATAGGCGCGCACAGATACACACAAGTACACCCCAAATACACAAATCAACAAAACACCTCTGAGACCTCCACCGCCCAAATGGCCACCATCCGCACCCCAACGGTGACCACGCGCCAACGCCCCGCCGAGGGGGCCAAAAATATCTAAATTAAAACATTTTAATTATAAAAAATTCAAGTGGCAAACAAAAATTAGTAATACACGCACACGCTCACGAGCCGCTCGTGAGACACCGAGCGGGCAACAGATCCTGAAGATGTCTCGCTGAGAGACGAAACACGTGTCGACCTTGTCTGCTTGTTGGACAAGTCATCATCAACTGCGCGGAATCAGCAAAAAAACAATATCCTTTGTAATACAATGGACTTCCGCAAAATAACACCTGCTACAATAGAGTACTAATATGAGTCTGTTTTCCTTATTATATCCATTAATTAAAATTTTTCATATCATGAGGTTACTATTGCTGTCGTCATTTTCATTTTCCTCTTCACTGTCACTGCGATTTGTCAATATGTCAGCCAGATTCGAATGCACACTTTGTGTTGGTGAAAATATATGGAAACTTGTAATGCCTGGTTCATCATGCATTGGGTTTGATTCTAATCTAGCTTTTTTGGCAGCACGATTCGTGACCATTTCAACAATTCGCGACGCTCGCGTGGTATTGCTCTATGATGATTTTTGCGGAGTTATATACGTTACAACTCCGCAAAAGTTGTGCGGAGGCGGAAGCGGAGGCGAAGATACGATTTCTTGCGGAACTTCCACAGTAACGGAGGCGGAGGCGAAGTTCCGCTACAACCCTAATTTTATCTATCTAACTTGTTTAAAGTAATAGTCATATGCGATTATGGCAAAACTATTTTAAACTATTTTCTAACGTAATACAAACAAATTACCTAGCTATTAATAATGGCTACACATAAGTATCTACATGTGTTGTGCAAAAAATTCTCATAAACCTGCAAGGACCGTACTGGACTTTGTCAACTTGTAACATAGGAGTCATGGCACCTTTTTTTGTTCCCCTGAGGAAAATGCATTAAATTGCATACCCTGGCTGTAGCGAGCCGGCGGTTATGTGGGGCTCTCCTCCCCAGAAGGGGGAGGCCTACCCACTAAAAACCTTAGGCATGTAGGGAGCCCCCGGGAACTACTAAGCTACTTCCGGGAACCACCAGCCTCCGCTCCCCCGTCGATACAGGGGAGCCCTCCTCGGGGGTGGCTACACTACCTCCCCCGGTCTCCTCCACCGACGACGCCCCCTGGCCACGGAAGTGGCGTGGTCTATCTCGGGTCGCCGTAGCGGCCGCAGCTGTGCTACCGAGCCCGGCGCCGCCTCCTTCTGGAGCAACACTGCTTCACAGAAGGAGGCCACAGCCCTCCAACCTCCCTCGTCCGCCAGCATTACCGCAATCAATGCCGGCGGAGACAGATCTCGCCCGATCTCTGCGACCAAGACTCGGCGCTCGGAGGCTCACGTAGGGCACTCCGCCAGCGTGTGCTGGGCCGAGTCGAGGTCGAATGCACAGTGGTGGCAATGTGTCGATCCCTCCCGTCCTATTCGACACAGATACTCACCGAAGCAGCTGTGCCCGGTGAGTATCTGAGTCAATCGGTAGGTGACCTCCTCCTTCCCGTGGAGCCAAGCTTCGAGGTGCGGGAATACGGCACCGACGGCCCGCTGGCGCGCGCAGATCCGTAATTCGAGCTGCGCACGCCAGGCCGCCACAATCCGTCGGTGCCACTCCCGCTTAGGCAATTCGTGCGCGGGTTCCAGGGCGCTCCCCCCATCGCTCTCCCGGTCGACACGCCGCGACGCATACGTCGCCGCGTACATGTCGGCCAGGATGTCGAATGGGGGGGAGTGTCCCAGAACCGTCGCCGCCTCGTACGAGATTGTACGGTAGCCTCGTACGATCCGTATGGCCATTATCCGCTGCAGGCTCCGTAGCAGAGCTCTGCAGCGGGGGGACCTCGCGCAGTCTTGCGACCACACGGGAGCCCCATACATGGCCACGGATCGCACGACGCCCTCGTACAGGCGGCGAACTCCATCACTCCATCCCTCGGTCCCCCGAGATTGGGCAGCAGGCGATGCAATGCGCCCGCCACCCTTTTGGCTCGGGGGACCAACCGCACGAAAAGGAGTCATGACACCTACTAATTTCATTGTTATACAATAACCCTTTAAGCAGCAGGATCTACCATGCGGCAGATTAACGCCGCATTTACATACAATTTTAGCTACATTTCTAATTTATACAAAAAATCAGTTTCTGGGATCTCTCGAACTTTGTATGAGAAGACACCCCATTAATATTGCGACTGGATACATATATACTCGATTTATTTCCCATATCAGATGCTAAGGTGACATCTCTAGATCGGGTTACCGCTCTAGGGACAGCTCTGGTAAATCGTTGTCCCAATGATGCCAGGAGAATAATTTTTCAAGATATTCTATGACATGTGAGATCCCATTTTGCATCAGTAATACAACCAGAAAATGTATTTCTTAGTATTTAGTGGATTTATAGTTTATATTTATTAAAACACTATACTCGAGAAGGAAATTTTCATTTGAAACAAGGCCGACATATACTTACTTGATTTACCAGCATTACATAAAACATACAAGTAGAAATCAACATTTACAAATTATTTTTCGATACATTACGTTATACATATTATAAGGGGTTACCCCACACGTTGCGTAAGGTTGCCGGCCGTTGCCTATAAAAGCCGCTGCGGTTGGCTAGCCACTCACTTATCGTCGGGCGTTCGGAGCGGGTAGACCGGTCGTAACGTTATTACGTGTTGCGTTGCGTAACGTTGCGTAATTCGTAAAGTAGGCGTTAGGCTGATTTTGTTCCTCTGTAAAATTATGTTGTTGCCAAATTATTTTTTTTAAGGAATTTCTCTTCTGATTCCTAAAATCAGAATTGGGATAAGCAACTCTTAGCCCACAATTACGAGGAACCAAGTCTTCTGCGTACTTTAGTGTTCGTGTTTGTGATAATGGCTGGCGGATCCAGTCGGAGTGACCGTAGGTCGCGAAGTCGTTCCCGTGATAAGTCGCGGCACCGTTCACGTAGCCGTCACGAAGTGTCCACTAGGAACCGCCGATCGCGACGTCGGTCATATGGTGGGACGCGTGGTGGAGGTTTCGCACCGTCAGAGGGAGCGCCTAATCGTGATCGCCATCATCGTCGCTTGAGCGGATCGCGGTCTTCAGGCAGGTCACGTGCCCCGGGTTTGGCTATTCATTCCACATTGAATTCGATCATGGACCGTCTTGCGTCGATCTTGGCAATATGAGTGGGGGTCAGGTTGGGCCGAGTCGGGAGAGGGTTGGACCTTTGATTGACTCAGCTGAGCCTCAGAGTGTTGGGCGGATGCAGGTGCGGACGGGTGTGGTGCGTCAGGGACGTCATCGGGTCGCGGTGCGGCCTTGGCGTTCGGTGTGAAGACATACAGTTTTGTATGTATTGGACTTTGTGTCCGGCAGACATACAGTTTTGTATGTATTGGACTTTGTATCCGGCAGACATACAGTTTTGTATGTATTGGACTTTGTGTCCGGCAGACATACAGTTTTGTATGTATTGGACTTTATGTCCGGCAGACATACAGTTTTGTATGTATTGGACTTTGTGTCCGGCAGACATACAGTTTTGTATGTATTGGACTTTGTGTCCGGCAGACATACAGTTTTGTATGTATTGGACTTTGTGTCCGGCAGACATACAGTTTTGTATGTATTGGACTTTGTGTCCGGCAGACATACAGTTTTGTATGTATTGGACTTTGTGTCCGGCAGACATACAGTTTTGTATGTATTGGACTTTGTGTCCGGCAGACATACAGTTTTGTATGTATTGGACTTTGTGTCCGGCAGACATACAGTTTTGTATGTATTGGACTTTATGTCCGGCAGACATACAGTTTTGTATGTATTGGACTTTGTGTCCGGCAGACATACAGTTTTGTATGTATTGGACTTTGTGTCCGGCAGACATACAGTTTTGTATGTATTGGACTTTGTGTCCGGCAGACATACAGTTTTGTATGTATTGGACTTTGTGTCCGGCAGACATACAGTTTTGTATGTATTGGACTTTATGTCCGGCAGACATACAGTTTTGTATGTATTGGACTTTGTGTCCGGCAGACATACAGTTTTGTATGTATTGGACTTTGTGTCCGGCAGACATACAGTTTTGTATGTATTGGACTTTGTGTCCGGCAGACATACAGTTTTGTATGTATTGGACTTTGTGTCCGGCAGACATACAGTTTTGTATGTATTGGACTTTGTGTCCGGCAGACATACAGTTTTGTATGTATTGGACTTTGTGTCCGGCAGACATACAGTTTTGTATGTATTGGACTTTGTGTCCGGCAGACATACAGTTTTGTATGTATTGGACTTTGTGTCCGGCAGACATACAGTTTTGTATGTATTGGACTTTGTGTCCGGCAGACATACAGTTTTGTATGTATTGGACTTTGTGTCCGGCAGACATACAGTTTTGTATGTATTGGACTTTATGTCCGGCAGACATACAGTTTTGTATGTATTGGACTTTGTGTCCGGCAGACATACAGTTTTGTATGTATTGGACTTTGTGTCCGGCAGACATACAGTTTTGTATGTATTGGACTTTGTGTCCGGCAGACATACAGTTTTGTATGTATTGGACTTTGTGTCCGGCAGACATACAGTTTTGTATGTATTGGACTTTGTGTCCGGCAGACATACAGTTTTGTATGTATTGGACTTTGTGTCCGGCAGACATACAGTTTTGTATGTATTGGACTTTGTGTCCGGCAGACATACAGTTTTGTATGTATTGGACTTTGTGTCCGGCAGACATACAGTTTTGTATGTATTGGACTTTGTGTCCGGCAGACATACAGTTGTGTATGTATTGGACTTTGTGTCCGGCAGACATACAGTTTTGTATGTATTGGACTTTGTGTCCGGCAGACATACAGTTTTGTATGTATTGGACTTTGTGTCCGGCAGACATACAGTTTTGTATGTATTGGACTTTGTGTCCGGCAGACATACAGTTTTGTATGTATTGGACTTTATGTCCGGCAGACATACAGTTTTGTATGTTCCAAATTCCAAATTCCAAATTCCAAATTCTTTATTCACATTAACAGACACGAGACACAATATAAATTAATCTTACAGGTACAGGGACACAAAAATAATGCATGCAGAAACTTAAAAATAAGAATAGAATTAAGGTTTAAGTGAAGTCTCGCGACTGCTGTGTGAAAGGGTACCTAGATCAGCATGAGGTTAGTGAAACTAACACTATCTAACCCTAGTCTAACTAACCCTAGTCTATGTATTGGACTTTGTGTCCGGCAGACATACAGTTTTGTATGTATTGGACTTTGTGTCCGGCAGACATACAGTTTTGTATGTATTGGACTTTGTGTCCGGCAGACATACAGTTTTGTATGTATTGGACTTTATGTCCGGCAGACATACAGTTTTGTATGTATTGGACTTTATGTCCGGCAGACATACAGTTTTGTATGTATTGAACGTACGAGTGGACGTAGCTTGAATATGATGATACAGGTATAAGAATGAATGAATGACTGACAGACGAGGATGGTGGAGTTGCAGCAGATGGCAGCATACAAAGTGGTGACAACCCCGAGGCTCGTGTCGAGGACGACACTATGTCAGGAGAGGCCGTATAAGCGGTTACCCCACACGTTGCGTAAGGTTGCCGGCCGTTGCCTATAAAAGCCGCTGCGGTTGGCTAGCCACTCACTTATCGTCGGGCGTTCGGAGCGGGTAGACCGGTCGTAACGTTATTACGTGTTGCGTTGCGTAACGTTGCGTAATTCGTAAAGTAGGCGTTAGGCTGATTTTGTTCCTCTGTAAAATTATGTTGTTGCCAAATTATTTTTTTTAAGGAATTTCTCTTCTGATTCCTAAAAATATATATTACGGTAGATAAATTCACGCCAAACCTATCTTCAAACTACGTCTTCACAGCATAGCTAGATTGAGGAAATTAATTTTCCGAGAAAATAAACTGATCCAGATAAATTTAGTAACGAGAGCGGCAAACAGCAGGCAATAAATTTTATCAACTATACGTGCTTAGGCACAGAATTTTGATGTTCAAATATTTTTTGTGAATACGATATTCTTAGTTGCTTATTTACTAATGTGAGTATACACACCTTAAAATGCTTTATTATTTGCTTACAACCGCCTCGATGCCCAAATAACCTATTGCGTACCTCAATAAATATCAAAGTACCAAAAACATTAATACTTATTTCTCTCGTTCTTTGTATAATATTTTTATTTTTTCACGAACCTGCCTACTAATTAAGCGAAACAGTATTCCATAAATATTGATACTGAAGTAATTACGTTTTTTCTAGCAAATATTAGATTGCAGACCTTCAAAAGGGTTGTATTGGCCCAGCATTTAATTAAAACGGTAAATCGTTGATAAGTTCCTACAATTTTATTTAAATTCACTAGTACTTTAACTATTAACGACTTTTAAAAATAGGCTCTGAATACTATCAAAAGATTTATTCTGATTTTAATTATTCTGATATTTATAGATATTAACTGATAAAATGTAAAAAAAAAAACGGCCTGAATTGTTCATAGGATTCCTGATCGATAAATATTTTAGCAATTGTGTGCTTTCGCTATTTTTATATTACTCCAAGTTACATTACCATAAACTAAATTGTTAGATGACAGACTTTCAAAAGAGTTTTGTTAGCCCGGCATTTAATTGAAGAGGAAAATCGTTGAAAAGTTTCTGTAATTTTATTTAAATTCACTAATAGCTTAACTATTAACTAGTTTTAAAAAAATGACTCTGGTTACTTTTAAATTTACTTAAAGACTTTATATTTTTTGTCACAAAAAAATTGTCAGAATAGTTCAAAGGATTCATAATAATCGATAAGTATTTTAACAATTGTGTGGTATTTACAATTTACATTTCTTCACCTTTTATTATGTTGAGATTAAAGTAAATTTACTCCTAACGACGTATCAACATCCAACTCTATAGGTTTCGTGGTAATTGGTTAAGCATTAAGTAAGCTTACAAATGTGTACTTATAATTATACAGTTTATTTAAATTTCCAAAACCTTTTGAGGTAGATTTTATGATTATAAATCTATAAATGTTATAATTTACGCGCTTCCGAGTAAATGAGACTTACATCGGTCATCATAAAGTTCAAAGTCCAAACACCAGAAGATACCACATATGATGCAAACGTTCAAATGTTATGGTGATCGCTTACATCAGGCTATTTGTGCTATAAAAAACCCGAATTTTAGGGGAGTTGTAACAAAAAGGACGGTAATTATAGCTCGAGGTATTATTGTCGTGTCAAATACGCTTAATTAACACGACTTTGAAATGTTTCTTTCTAATAATGCCATATACAACTAACACCAATGGCATTAAGTAAGGTTGCGTGGGTCGTGCACTTAACTTGCCCTATTTTCGTTTACAAGTCGCTAAGTCTCGTAATTAGCGAGATCAAGCTTTTGTGGTGTGTCCGAAAGGTTCTTATCTTACATAGATTTCTATTGATTGACATAGAGAACTCGGTTTTTCTTTCAGAAATAAATAAAAATTAAATATAGTTAATAAGTATAGTTTGATTTTATATTGATTCACCAACCAAGAAGCAAGAAATTTACTCAATTTATAAACTACGTTTATATTAACACAAACTAATTAAGAAAATAAAAATATGTTATATATTATTTCCTCATTCACAGATAAAATAATACTTAATTGTTTTTGAATACATATGTTGAAGTATCTATACGAGGGCTCGATTGCTTGTCTAGCTATCAAACTTCAGCGATATCTCCCATTTCAACATCGAATGATAGCGAGACTTCGTTATGAAGCTTTAGCGAGTTTACAATGTTATTCAACATTATTCGTCAAGGCTTTTTTAGATATTTATTCAGTTTAATTTCGTTGACAATATTATTATAATAATCTTATTGACAGTATTAGTATATTGAAGCAAGGTGTCTTGAATCCCAGCGCGATCTTGTTATAACAGTGTTACATTTCATTTAAGGAGAATAACATTGTTGAATAACACCTCGATACAGCAGTGCACCTCATTGGCTGAAATGATGAAAATTATGATGAATATCGTGAGGCAATCTACACACACCTGAGAAGGCGACCAATTCGTACTGTCCGAACATAGGTCCGAACTAAGATCTAATCACCTTATGTTAGGATAAGGTAGAATTTATGAACTTTTAAAGAATTTATTACTTATTATTTCTAAAATTTGTGGGTTTTTAATTTTGATAACAATTGGCAGGTCTTAAATACAGAATATATTTGGTGATTTTTTCAATTTCTTTATTGATTGAAATTAAGTATTAAAAAACAGATTTAATGTGGTGATTTTAGGTGACACAAAGTAAAAGTAACTTTCTACATTTCAAACCACTTATCTATCGCTTGCCTGATTGCTGTTTTATCAATTAAGTGTCTTATTCATATTACATTTCATTGCTATCTATTTATTTATTATTTATTTACATAATATTTATTTATTCATTTCGTAAAATCTCAAAATTGAACAACTTCGCATTTAACTGTCAGTGACATTTATTAAAAGCCTAATCTTACTGTATGTATGTATATAACCGCACATATGAAGTCGTGAGAGTCAGCTGGTGAGTAAAGACAAATAAATCCTTCGGATCTGATTTCGCTAAACACGGATTCTGCTGAAGCAAGTATTAAAGTTATAGAGGTACACTTTGTTTCTTATTAATACAAATATTATTAAACAAAGCGAATTAATCTTCAATGTATACCTACTACAACTGTTCGTTGTGAAGTTGGTTCTAATGTGATATTAGATTTGTATAAAAATGTTTTCTTCTGTTATCCACCATTTACTAATTTGTTGTAAATTACGAAATAGGTGAAAACTCACTTTTTATCGTATTTTTCATTGATTTAATTTCTGTTTTATCTTCAATAGTACCCCTACTACTAATAAATATTAATGTATTTTTATAAAAGATTTAAATATTTTTTTATGTTTATTAGACCGTTTTACTATTCGTAATATATGTCCTTACCAAGAGATACAAGCCTTTTCTTCTACTGTCATATGTTTCATTCTCGGGTCATCACGAGGCTCGGCATCATGTCGGACTCTCCCCAAGATGGTGACGCCGAGAATCTTCACGCCGCACCGGGCGGATGGGACTACGAGAACCGACAAGTACTCTTCCGCGACTTCAATGACGTCAGCTCACCGTCATGACCTGGGCACAGAGCCCCGGTACTAAGTGTCACTAGGCTATCCGCTTTTCACAGCGCAGGGGTAACGTAAAGAGAGGGGTTGGTCCTCCAAACACGATCGTCTCGGGCGATGGGAACCTCGGTGACCAGCCACCTGAGAGATACACACCTATCGTAACTAAATTAAGGTGATAATGCTTTCATGGCTAAGGACTAATATTCCAATGTGAATAGTTAGATTTCACATAAACTATGAACTCCTTTCGTTGGATGGACGTTGGATGCAACCCGACGTCTTCTTTCACCATATAAGTGCCCGATAAATTTACATATGAAATTCGAGTGTCTCGAACTCGACTTCTGGATTAAAAGGGCCTGAGATTACAGTGTCACCACGATCATAATAAAAGGAAGAAATATGAATTTACAATGTTGCACCCTTTGCAGGATTCATAATATTTGAAAATAGAGTTTAAACAAGCATTTTAGTAAGAAACACCTCTAAAGTGAAAAAAGACAAACAATACAACAATTTTAATGTCAACACAAGTTCGTAATAATTTAATATATTTTTTTAGTTTTTTATAACTGGCATCCAGATTTATAGGTGAACAGAATTACGGTAATTTATGGCGTAAAAAACTTATGGCGTCTAATACTGTAAATTTAGTGACTTCAAAATTTGATGTATGAAGCTCGAATATTTGTCGCATATTTGTTAGAAACATAAACATTCGTTATGCAACAAGATTTGTCAATGGCTGTCACGGCGTATGATATTGAGAACAGCATTAAATACAGACTTTTGTAAATCGTACACAAATCTTATTACTCTAGTATTAGAGTTTAAAATCAAAAAGAAATTAAAAAATGAAAAAGTTCGTATGCTGAAGTGGGTGCATCTGGTAAAACAAATCATTGGCATTTCGCCATGAAATCAGCGAACGCTGTACCAAAATATATGTTATGCAAATCCATACCCAATTTCGTGTGAGGTACGCTTGAAAAAGTATCGGAGCTTATCAATTTTAATAAGCTTTTAAATAAAATATTAATGCTGTGTATGTAGTTACAAAATACATATATTGTTTTGGGATAATTGAAATTATTGCGAATTGTCTGGTTAGTTTCTGATCACATAATAATAACTACTTTTTTGAACTAGACATGAGAATAATAATATTGTTAAATTTGTTGATTAATGATTAAATCAGCCCAGATGTAGTATTTTTCTTTGCGGCAACGATACATTTGTAAGGTAATTAGTTATATTTAGAAAACATACATTATAATTATAATGCGTCAAATGTATATATCCCTCTAACATCACTTGTCATTTCAGAAATCCATTCAAAGCATTTGTTATTCAGGGGATATTCCACACGTCAAAACGTTTATTTGTGCCACAACATTCAACATTATTGTTAAATATACAAATGGAAGCTTTTACACGTCACAGATATAACGGTTACAATTGCGATGTGCAATCAAATCTGTAAGGCGACTACATCTTTGCGTAGAGATGCTTGCAGACGAAATGTCGGTGCCACGTTCTGCGCCTTGAAACGTTACGTAAACTAACTAATCCAACTTTGTTTTAATATAGATAATATATGTATTATTTAAGTGTTAATGACTATGGTCTGATGGTATTAATCAGCTTTCAGAACAGAAGTAGTCTCATTATGTTACTATACCAACAAAACCTTTAATATGAATATTCTCAAAAATTTACTTAAGCTGTCTCTAAATCGATAATTCTATAGATATAATCTATTCATATAAAATAAATTAAAATATTTATTAAAATAAGCTTGCTAAAATATTATGATGTATTCTAAAGTTAAATTATATTACAATTGCCCCACAGTTGACTGTCAGCAAGACTTTTAATGATTTCACAATTTTACTGAATTAAGCGTAATCTGCGAGGATGGAAGGCCTTTGGGACTGCGATTGCGATTACTGGGATTGTGGTCCCGAATTTACCAATCAAATTAAAAAATAATTTTGATGCAGATATTAGCACCATAGCCGCGGTCCCTGTGGTCACATTTTAATTTTAATTTATTTTGTATTTTAGCATTGTGGAATACACCGATAACTTTGGTGCTGCGAAAATGATGACAATTTTCAGATTATATTCTAAAGTCTAACTTTTAAATTATATTGTACTGTATGTATTCGGTTGTGAGACCAAATGTAGGAGAGCTACCCTCTAACTGATCAGATCGTAGTACTTCATGAAGAAATACTATTGTTACCGGGATCCCTCTGCCGAAGAAATATGTCTATTAGTCCTAAGAGAACGGTTGCTCTCAACGTCTATCGTCTTGTCTAACGACACAAACACTTGCCTTGTACGTACAATAATCACAGTCAATGTGTCGTCATGCTCAGTATTCAGTAATAATTTCAATGCCAAATCGAACTCTTATTAAACTGAAAGTCTGCAATCATTGCTTTGTTGCGGCATGTTTCTAAATTGTTTAAAAATGATGCGACTACTTCAGTTTATTTTCACGTAAATATAGAAACAATATTTTTGGCCCGAGGATAAGGCTGATCTCATTTCGACAACAATAATTAATGTAAGCTTTCACCACTGCCGAAATTGGCCTCCAGCCATGTTAGAAAAACGTTAGAATTTCGCATTGGCACAAATTTTTATATTTATTGACTTCGATTTGCGTCATCATAAAACGCTTTGCTCTGATAGCAATACGTTGACTCATTCACTTTTTCAATTATTATTGTTGACTAAAGTAACATAAGTTATGGAAGAAAAATAGTGATCAAAGAAAGTCTAAGACGAGTCGGGACGAGAGACTTTGAACATATTAGAATGTTACAATTATATGAAGAATGAGAATTTTATTAATTACGCTTGTGAAGATACTTTATTTTGTTTGATTTTAGGAGGAGGGGAGGTCTAAGGTAGACCGTGCTTACATCAGATTTTCACTCTCTACTTGAAAAGTCCCAGGATAAATATAGCAGTGAGCCAAAGGGAGGTATAAAACCCCATGCTGTTGGCTGTTGGCAATATAAAAAGCATTCGGACGCTTTTGCGGTAAAGGCTTTGATTTCTTCCTGACGTGTCCTCCTTATCAAGCAAGGTTTAATCAGGCAATTGTTTGATCTCTACCTGATGTTATTTCTAATAATAAGAGACCACAACACTTACAAAGTTTTTATGATGTAGATATGGGGTTCATAGCGTTGTAGAGATGGGATCCATTACGTTGCATCACCCTGGCTCTTTCCTCTACCTAGTCATATCCGATATGTTCCACGAAATAATTTAGTATTCAGTTGTGTCTCATTCCCATTTAACAGAAGACTTCAGTCAGTTGATATTTATTAGCGACGAGCTAGGGTAATTTAAAAATGAATATAGGTAAGTTTGTGTAAGATAACATTAAAAATTACTGGCGACCGTTAAAGCCGCAGAACGTGGCACCAACTGTTCGTTTGCACGCATCCCTACGCAAAGTCGCAATTGTATATAACCGTTATATCTGTGACGTGCACAAGCTTTCATTTGTATATTTAACAATAATGTTGAATGTTGTGGCACAAATAAACGTTCTAGCGTGGGGAATGTCCCCTGAATATCACCTAAATAACAACCCACCGGGTACAATATAATTATGATAGAATTATGCGATATATTATGCGATTTTAGAGCTTAGTTTGGGCTAGGCTAATTGGTGTAAGTGTAACAAATATTTATTATTAATTATTATTATATTTTTAATCCACTATTGATAAATGCTTTCAATGGATTACTAAAATCCTTCTGACATGTCCTTGCTTGATGGGGAGGACACGGCGGTAATGGATGAACTTGCTCGCTCATAACAAGGTGCATGTGAAAGCTAGGGTTTTTAGTTGGTTTGCGAGAACGAAGACTAGACGGAAAAATCCGATCATGTCTAGAGGCGTGGTATGCGGTAACGTATCGGCGCATGCGGTGTCTCAATATTAAAAATAGAACAGGATATGATATGCCTCTAAGTGGAAATCTGGAATCTGGAATTGAAGTAACTTGTAATGCTATCAAATTGCCAATTATATTGCAATGAAGAAAACTACCATATATATGAGTATTTCGTACATGCATTTCACAATTAAATGATCCCTTGTATTAACGTTAATTATGTAATAATAATATAAAGAATAAAGCATATATACAATATATAATATGGAAATAAAGATAAAGTATTTTTACTTACAAGGACCACACCTGTATCGAATTATTAATTTATTTATCCTAGAAATACGATATTACATTTCAATTGAAAACTATTTGTGTCTATTATTGATCTCGTTCACCATAAAGTATATAATACATACCAATTCAATCGAAAACCTTATTGTTTCAATAACCATAAGCGGACAATCCATTTTATTCACGCCTCTATTCGCCGCTAAATCTATATTCCCGTTTTGTCATATTTTCAGAAGCATTCAAAGGAAATCTATAATATTAGAAGCTGTTACCCTGTCTCCGGGGACGTCTGAAAGGGCGTGTTATGAATGGAACCAAATGCCCTCCATTTCCTGAGGTGTAGAAATGGCAAAATCTCAGGATGTGCAAGACTCTTTCATTGCGCCAATTCTTTTCAGTGACCACTTTTCATGATGTAATACTATTAAGAGTTATTTTAGAGGTAAGTGAATTATATATATTTGCAAGTGGATTGAACCCATTTATATATTTTTGATTTTAGTTAGCTAGGTTAGGACGCAGAGATTCAAAATCTTTCTGACAAAATTATTCAGAAATGCAAAAATATACCACCATAAAATAGTTAATCATAAAGTACATCGAGTTTCATACTGAAACTATATTTTTACAAACTTCTATCATTTGCAACAAACTCTTTCTAAACTAATAAACTACTAGAACATAGCCAATTCCGCACTTTTGTTAATTTGATTACATACTTCATTAACTATAGCAGACGTAAAATACAATTGTGGTTGCTTTAACTACGTAATCCTTACACAAGGGGATGTCAGAATTATATTTTTCTGCAAATTGAAAGTCTATGCTCACGCAAAAGTGGTCCATTCTCAGAAATTTCCCCGAACCAGATCACCGTTCTTAAACAATTTATGAGCAGTAAATAATTATAGAGCGACTATAAATATGCAAGACAAAACGAAACCACAAAAACTGACGTACATTGTAAAGAACTGAAAAGTTTCGCAATTTTTCAATGCACGAATCAAAAATATACCTTCCATCTTGAAAAGAATATTCAAGTGCTTCCGAACGACTTTACATCACGCGATATGATAAAAATATCGTTTTAGGGTTACGTTCCTTTAGAATTTTTATTTGGATAGTATAATGTTATTATGTTGAGCTGACGAGCTATTTAATAACAATATATTTATCTATTATTTTCGTACGAACGTTTTTGACACGTCTCTTAAATGAATTGACCAATATATACAATACGAATTAGACGCTCAGAGTTTCTTGCATTTTATCTGGAATACTCTCCCAATTTATATTGGTTATTATTCTTACATTATATTTATATTGTTATACTTATATTTCTTTGACGTTAATAAGTGCCTATATAGCACTTGTTGTATTAGCCTTAGTTGAACAGAGCTTATTTTACTTTTGAATGTCCATGAATTCACTAATAATTAACTAATTAGCATGATCTGGCGACAGTAATTAAAAGGATGGATTTAATGATACATAAAATCTAACCAAATACAAAACACGATAGGAAGTCATTCATCCGGATCATGATATACGCCATTAAAAGAACATAGATGACAGTAATTTTCAACTGAAATGGTGTTAAGGGAGTAACGTAGAACAATAGTCGATATACCTACTTGTTAATGGACTATTGAAACTCCTTCCTTAGTGTATTGATTTTTTTCATTGTTTATGGTCGAAATAAATTATTTTTATTTCTGTATTTCATTTTTTTTATTTTAATATTATATATCGTTACTACTTTTTAGTTCTTGGCAAGTCCTGTATCGTATTCAAAATTTATGGCAACTCTATCTACAATACCTGCGTGAGTGGAGTGACTGTTCTTATTTCTGAATATGACTTGCGCATACTTGTACTTTTGCAAAGTTATATCAAACACTTTGTGGTCTTTGCGACAGTCAAAATTTGAGGTCTGCCGACTGCACAACTATGTCGTTAACTATGTCGTTCTGCGTGCTAAGTTGCAGCTGCTTCAATCAATCAAATCCAAATCAAAATTTATTCTTCAAATTGGATTTTTACAATAATTTTGTCAAAGATGCTACGTCGCTAAGTTTACGACGGTCACAAGTATACAGCGGTCGAAATATTATACATAATTCTTAAGCTGTTCCTTTATACTCACGTTCCCATCTCCTACGTTATTCAATACAAATTTGTATTGAAGAATAGAGAGGAATAATCCTATGACAATCGCAAGATTTGTGAACTTTATATTTTAAAGCTGCGCATTTTATATTGCTACACTTGCTACTGAACAGATGAAGCGTGAATTTATTTGTATACTCACTTGAAATCTATCTGATCTAGCGTATATATATAGTCTCAGTGTGCATTTCTGCATGTAAATACAAACTTTGGAATAATAGCAGTTGGGAAGATATTATCTTCCCAACTGCGGTTATGAGTGCTACGACTTATCTAACTTCAAACAAGGTTTGAAAATAGCGTTTCTCTCCAGATTTGACTGACTGAGCTACGTTTCTGATATTACAGATGATATTACACTTCTAATACTCGTACAATGAGATTAGACACTTGGTCATGTATGACCAACAGTGTTAAAAAAATATTATTTCTTATTCATATAACATCAAGGCATGCAAAAGGTATGCTAATCTTACGGGCCGCCGCTAGGGGGCTCTGAAGTTTTGGGTAAAAAATTTTGGTTTATGACAGAATCAGATGGAATTCGTGATCAGCTATACTATCGAAAATTTGGAGTCAATCGCCGCTCGCCGAGCTACCATACGAGTATAAACTGTGCCATGTACTTTGAAGATTCATTGGTCGAATTTAAAAGTTATTCCTAAGAAAACGATTTCCACCTTGAATAAACAACACAAATTTTAATTTAGTAAATACATATTAGATTTTGGTTTTTTTTTTATTTCTACAAAACCAAACTGACCTCTTTGTCAGCAACTCAAAATGCCATTGTGACATTTGGCACCTAGCTTGTGCATACTTTTCTTTACATCAAAGCTCAGGTAATCAAGATTATTAGATCATAACAGAAGTCCCTTGACTGTTGTTTCTAATACAAGTATTTATAATATCTTTAACACTAAAGAACTGTTCTCAGTCGTCTTCTAGAACTTAGAAGTAATCTTTCTAAAGAAAAATAAATTTCAATTTCTACATTCCTCGGAACACCGTTATATGAAAATTTATTTTCCCACACCGTTCCATCAATATCCATTGAATGAGGCAGAGGAAATGGGCTTATGCTTGAATGCAGGTATGATGGAAATGTGAATAACTGCATATTTTCCGTAATACAATTCAAAGAACTTCAAAATGCTGCATTAGCTCATAACAAACCATAACGAAATTGTAGTTTTTATTCCTAACATAAAAGTAGAACTTTGTCATTCCCGAAAAATAAATCCAGAAGAATATCTTTAATAGTCAGAAAATTTAATTACATATTGCATCAATAGTTTCGGTACTGACTGTCTGATGATTTTATAGGCATTCGAACATATATTTTAATGTTGTTATTTTATTTTTTAATGCATTATTTTATCAAACACATAAACGGAAAAGTTTAAAATCGCGAAAAAACTTAACGCCTCCGAAGAAACTAAAATGTGTATATAAAGAAAACTAACTCGCACAGAGCTATTATGGTTGACTAAAGTTTGACAAAAACTTACACAGTCGATCTTACGGAGGATATCTTACGGAGAATATGACCCCGTGTCACTTTTTCATCTTCCACAGTCACAAAAGGTGACGCTTGCTCCTCAAGATGACTAGTGCACAGTTATAGATCTGTAGTGACTAACATATAAACCTATAATCTTGATGATTTAATTGTTGTATTCAGCTTCACCTTGATTATTTTGGAGAAGGCGGGAACTGTGGACATCCTCAGCATTAGAGGCAATCGAACGCAATGGATTCCTATCGATTAGGCATCAGTCCAAAAGTGCTTTCGAGCCAACTAAGCACTAGGTTGTTGAAAATGCGAATGGGGATCAACGCAACATAAACACGCCACTCGAGGCTTCTACGCTTATGTTCACCATGGATGCGAAGGATATGGAGGAAAATAATTCTGTAAATGTATGCATTGAAATGTAGAGCGGATCTTTTCACACTTTCACTGTCTTTTTCTTAGCATACTTGTTGTGTGTGAGACTAATGCGTGTGTCTAGACTATGTTAGAGAATGGGGTGACGTGTTCGTATTTCTTAGTCAATGTCGCTTTCGAGTTGCTATTTCGATAGGGATGTAGTCGGTGGTTTATTTAACAAGCGAAATGCAATGGCTGGATGCGCTAACATACTAGTGTTCGGTAAAATCTTTGACGTTGACCTTTATAGATGAAAAATCTATAACGTAATGGAGATCTATCGATCCCGTGGATTATATGAAGCTTTTTGTGGGCAATTCACTAATATTGCTCATGTGGAATTTTGCCATGTCTGAGCTCGGGTCGAGTCCTATTAAGAGCAGATGTTCGTATGATGAATATGAGTGTATATTTCTATCAAATAATATTTATCTATGTGTGATAATGTGTATTGTGTGATAATATGTAATGAATGTATGTCTGTCTGTTACTATAGATCCAACAGCACGTCTTACAGTGCTTACACTGCCACTGGACAAGGCTAATTGGAGTGTAAGAAGTAATTTAAAAGTGTAGGAAATATTTATTCATTTACTATTTTTATGGAGTTCAAGTATGATGTAATTCTAGTAACAATGATCGATATTACGTATCATCTCATATTTAAAACATTTAGTATCAAATCCCTTTCATAAATCTGCCAAGTAACCCTCAGTCTTCAAATCATACGTATAGCCTAATACCTAAACTGAAATAATTATTATATAAATTGTAGAATTTATATAAGAATTATTTAAGTTTAGGTATTCTAACATAAAGAATTGATTAATTGTTTTTTCGTATATTTTTTTAATTCCACTTTTCGTTATATTCGTATACACTTATAATTCTGTTTACGAAGAGTTCTAAAGAACTTGAGAATTCTGTTTGCAAGAATTTTGGAACTTCTTAAACAAGATTTCATATATATACAATTTTTATTAGTAAAATACAATACAACTACATATACAAGTACATACGGACTCAAAATACGATACATTATGTACTTCATTATTAAAAGTTAAAAAGTTACTGAATTGGAAAGCGGAAGAATTTTCCCTAGCCATTTGAGTATCAAATCAATTTACGGAGTCCCATAAAATGAGGGATTTTGAAGGGACCAGCGTATTGAAATTGAATTCGAATGTATTAAGATTAAGGATATGCAAGAAGGCGTTCAAAATTCAATAAAAAGATTTTGTGCCAACATTAGCGGGTAAATTTGAGGAATTTTGCCCTTACGAAGAAAAGGGAAGAAAGTGTTTAAATAAATAAGCATTGATAAAGTATTAACGCGATATACATATTTGATGAAACCTAATATACAAGGGTCGTTCATAGAGTAAAGAACGATTTGGCACAGATATAAAAACTTAAAAATTAAGATAGGATAAAGCACAAAATAAAGATAACTAAACTAAAAAACTAAAGATAAAATAAAGCACAAAATTTTATTAATATATTTACTACTCCATTTCTCTACATAATCGCTATTACTGTCGAGGATTTTACTGTAATATGGTATCAACTCTTCTAAACCGATGTTACCGCCATAGTGCGAAGCCAGGTTGTCACCGAACGAAATTACGAAATCTTCCAATTTTGAAAATTACGTTAATGATTATTAGAAAATCATATAATAATAAAATGTAAGTCTATAATTCCAAGAATGCAAAAGTATATTAACAAAAACACGATAGTACCTAAAATCGGTATAACCGTGTAACAAAAGTGACAGGTATAGCAAAAATACGGAAAATATTTTTATTATAATATGGATTAAAAATATAATATCCAACGAACTAATTGAACCAGCAGTAAAAGTATCATATACTAAATACAATACAGATAAAACTTTGCAAAAACTTTTTTCTGTCTTTGTTTTGCTGGAAATCTTTGAATGTGCTTATCACTTTCAATTTTATAAAAAGACGAGATTATTACTATACTTTTTACTCGTAATGCGGTAAGTATGGTTTACTGCTATAGCAGTAAATTCTGGTAAACTGCGGGTTGCAGATAGCGCGTATTTTTTATTATTATAAAAATTTTAAGCTCAAAACACATAACAACAATACTTTCTTTTTGGATTGCTCTAATGTCCAGTTTCGATTTCTAATAATGATTCGATTCGGCTACGGGCATTAATCGTGACCAAAGTTTATTTTGGCTTAGTTAAGTAAAAGGTAAAGAATGGAGTTTGAATATTCGAATGATTCGAACGGATAGGACTCGGTGTCCAAATGATTAAGGCGTCGACGCAGTTTGTTGAAAACCAAATATTTTGTTTGAGTTTATTCAATTTAAGAGATCCACTATCATCACTCGTCGCGATATCAATCACGTCCTGGGAATTTTGTTTATCTGATGCCAAAAACCCTCCGAAAATATTTGAAACCAAGTAATGTGGGAATGTAAAACGAATCATTCCGAAAAATGGTAGGTAGGTAGGTAACACTTCGTAGATAGTAAATTTAGTTATTTATATTCTTGAAAATCATGACATAGACTTTATCGAAAATGTGCCAGCTGATAAGACTAAACTGTTTTTATTAATAAAAATCATATCGTTGGTAAATTATAATTGACAGGCTAGAATTTCTTGGACCGAATAGTACATTTTGAATATGTATTGAAAAAATAAAACGCAGAACAGGTAATAAAATCAAACTAAGCCGACAATTTGCTTTCATAGAACTCAATTTGTTTGGTAATCGATAAACGAAGCCGATTTTTATGAGTTATACGTGCACGTCAATTGGAAATTTTATAGATACTAAAAAGACTATCTCCCAAAGAGTTGAGCAGACTAATGTCTCGAGACGCGGTAACGACATCTTATGTCTCCAATAAAGCTGGATGTTAATGAAATAGAATTTTGTTACACAGTCTTTTTTGTTTTAATATTTTACGAATTTGAATCTATCTTTAACATAATTCTGTCATCAAAATCTATTGTTTTATTTTGATTTTTAAAACAAAGTTTTTATTGAAAATTACAAGGATGATACATTTCATAATTTTACTATCATAAGATCACACGTGTGTGACACTGCCTATTTACATCCTTACTTATACTGCACTCATAATAATTCTAAAATGGATTAGAAAGCCAAACGAAAACGTACTTAAACCCCTCCGTGTCTGAGACGAAATTATTAATAACCAACTTGTACATAAGTGAATAAAAATTTCGTCTAACACAAGGTAGATATGACGTATCTTACCATTTTTTTTATGTTTTTTTTTTATTTTTATTTTTTTTGCGGGGGAAAATGCACCCTTATGCACCTTGTCACCGCGCTGGCTAGGCGCGGCCGTGAGTGGGGCTCTCCGATATAAGACCGGCCTACCCACAAAAATCCCCCGGTGTCCTTCCAGCCAATATCGGAGCGTGTGGCGGGGTGCGCTTTCGCGATTCTACCGCCACACGCTCCCAGGCCAGCTCGACCTTGAACGGCCGAGCCTTCGCCAAGGGGGGATTGTCCCAGACACCAGGACAATCCCCAGGTAGGGAGGCATCACAGCTGCGTGCGCGGTAAGCCAGCCGCGCACGCTGCCTTCCGACAGGATCACTAGGCGGCAAGCTTTCACTCGCTCACCTTCACCTGCCATCTACCTGCGGCCAGGAGCCTAGGAAGTTAATTCCATAGACTCCAGGGATGCCGACGACTCCGCTGGAGATTGCGGTGGTTTCTCCTTCGCGGCACTAGCATTTAGTGCCGCCATTCTCGTATCAAGCGCCCCCTCACCGGAGGAGGGTTGCAATTAGCTCCCCCCATCCGATGGTTCGAGGGGCGCTTTGCGTCCTCACACACGGCACATTTGTGTGCCGCATTACATTCCACCGCTTTGTGCCCCTCCTCACCACAACGGAAACAAAGCCCGCTGCGGTCCTTCGCCGAATGACGTATCTTACCATACCATACCATATGAACATTATAAAATTATTAGATTAAATTTTTGCAACAAAATTAAATATTTAGTATTTTTAAATACATAGTAATAATTAAGTTAAGTAAAACTAGAAGTAGAATTTATGTATTAAAATATTGTATTGAAAGAACAAAAAAGCGAAACTTCTGTCTTTTTTGTAGCTTAACATTCATTTTCGTGTGTATTCATTAAAAATGCCACCATTATTTATCGTTTATTTTAATTTAACAGACAACAATATAATTTCTATTGACTAAATCTTAATAAAAATATACTTTGATGCCGTTCGAAGAGGATTATGTCATACCCGTAAGTAATTTAGTCACGTACAACTCGCTGAACGATCGACATGGGACTAAACGCTGATCGGGTTGGCAACTTCACAACTTCTGCTACTGGACATTTTAAACTCAGCTACTGTCAGCTGTGGATTTATTGCGGTTTTTGGCATATACCGTTTGACTGCGATATATCACCCACCACTTGACACGGAGTGTTAATATAATACATTGACAAACTAATGAACCCCTACATCAAAGAGCCAAGCAAATATTCTATCGACATTTACCACCAAAATTTACCGATCGACTATCATTAGATTGGCATTAATATTAGAATTGGAGTATATTAACATTTTTATTCTAATTATTTATTATTAAAGCTCTATCACCATATATATAACAGCGTACATTTCTTCCCCTTAATGAGGAAGTAGTATGAGCTGTGATGTAATGATAAATATAATTCGGTAAAGTTCGGTGTTTGTTAATTATACATGAACAAATTTTGTATTATTGTATCTACAAAAATACATCCGAATCTCAAAACTAGATGGTGGACTGTCTACAAAAACTATGTAATATCAATTCTGCTAGTAAGGGAGCCCAAAAGGAACCAACATTCATCTGATGACAAATGACATTTTCCGTTTATTTTTGAACCTATCAAAAATCATTTAAAAGGTCAGTATCTGTCATGTGACATGACAAATACTGACCTCATGCCTTTAATATTTGATTTATATCGCTAATATGTATTACTAGAAGTGACATCAATTTAAAAAAAATATATAACTTGGAATTTTCTACGATGAACTTTACATATTCTGGCTAGCGAACACCGTGTCAACGATATTCTTTTCTTACAGTAATAAATCATGCATGAACTAGGATACAATGTTTACGGGTCAAACTATTCCAACGCGACGCTACAAATCCGATGAATAATTTAATAGACAAAATGACAATGTTGTTTTGGTTCGGAGAAAAAATATTGTTTTATTTATGCTATTGACACTGTTAGTGTTATTTATTTATGTTATTTTTATTTTTTCAAATCATTATGAATAATGTCATTCAACAGCCTGCCATTTATTCTAATGGACTTCATGTGTAAATACTGTTAATTAGCTATAATAATAACCTCTAAATCAGTGGCGGATTTGCCCTGGAATCCCGGGTCCCGGCGGAATATTGGTACTTAAGAAAAATGTATGTTTATCCATATTGCTGTATTAGTTTTGCACATTAAGTTTGGGTCAAGTATATCAAATCCAATGGAAGTTACAGCGACCAATTTGTCAAAATGTTTTAATTTTAATTAAAATGAAATGCTTCAACAAATTCAATGACATTATCTAAAGATATGTAAGTCGAAAGTGGCTATAAGTGTTTTAAATATTAATAAACAATAGCCACTTTATTGGCAGATGAAATCAGAAAGTCTTCAAGTGGCACTTAAACTGTAGGAGAAGCAACGTTCAGATCAAATAGAACGTAAAGACCAAAAGAGTAAATTGACGATTACTTTTACGAACTTTTATCTCAATCTTAATCAAATGTCAAATTTTGCGACATCTTGCTGTTTCTTGATGGATATCTTTTTCCATTAAATCGACATTCAGTTAATGGTAGTGATGCTGTACTAATAATTCTACATTTTCACTTTTGTAGTACCCAAGCACAATTTATCTGCTAGTGATGAAATCCTAAATCCTAAAGGATGAATTGGGTTACATACTATACTGACGAAATCCAAGACAACCTCTTCTGTTGGCGGAACACTTTGCTAGCCAACGATCGAGGCTCTGGCGCTCTACACCAATCCGTACTGGGCCAGCTTAGTGAGAGACGGTCCATAACCCTACTGCTTGGGAGAAGTCTATGGATATCAATATGCGTATAACGACTAAAATAACGATGATGAATAGAACTCGTGTCTACATAGAATACTGTATTTCTATGTAAACTAAATTTTCATAAAACACTTGGCATAGGTAACTTTCTACGCGGCTTTCCTAGTTACTCGTACAGTGTAGTTTTCAATCAATCACAAGTTGAGGCATCTAATTCGTAACTGTGTTATTGTCAGTTAGAGTGGTCAATACATTTGATAAAAAAAAAATTTTGATCAACATAATAAAATACAAATTGAAACACTAATTGTAAGCTAATTCACTAATTTGCATGTCGCCTTATATATATTCTAGGTGTATGAGGCTCTTAAAATTATATGATATATAGCCATCAGCTCACGGTAACTTATATATATATATAAAAAGTTAAAATAAGATATATATAACACTTACACCAATTAGCCTAGCCCAATGGAAGCTCTGTAAGGCTTGTGTTATGGGATCTAGAGTAACGGATAGACGTACATATATTTGACATATACAAATATTGTTGCTAGAAATATGTAATAACAATCACGACTAAGGTACAAATGCTGGTATTTTTCACGCAAACATCTGCGCCCACCGGGATTCGAACCCGGGACCTCAGAAACCGATATCTAACCACTCGACTACGGAGGTCGTTAAATGTAAGTTAGAGTAGGATGCGGCGCGATAACCTTAACGACGTGTTTTTTTTTATGTTCAATCTTATTATTTTGATACATGGTAAATAGCTTTCAAGTAATTACAGGTAAAATGCATGTAACGAGCCTTTCTGCAACTGCTTTGCTGCGGTCGTTATTTATTCTCTTTTACATCTGCAAAACATTGTATATTAGATACATTCAGAATAGCAAAGTATCTGTAAAAATCTAATAAATTACGTCCATGATATTATATTTCTTAAGAAAAGTTGTTTAAAGTGCCGGCCTCAACTAGTGTCCGTCCTTATATAGATTACGAACTTAAGACTGTAACTAGTATTAATGAGAACATTTTTTAATTACATAAAAATTGACATATGTATATCGACATACATTTTTTATTCCCTTTCGGATGATTATAATAAAATATTTTTTATTATCTGATTAAGCAGATACGTCTAGGTAAAGTCAATATCCATCCAATATCTTAATTTTAACTATCATTTAAAATAAGAGCATAGCGCATGTGGGGTGCGAGTTACGTTTCGTAAAAAATACGATTTTATGTGACGAGCTCAATTATTTATAACAGATAATTGAAGTGTTTTTAAACAAGAATATAATAATAAATAATAACATTACAATTCAAAATCGAAGGTCAATGGATTCAAGCAATAAAATCTACTTCCGGTGTTCGACTTGCCCGTCCGGATATCGGCTTTGATGGTCGAACTGATTTATTACTTTTTATTACTAATAGTACTAGCAAAAGTATAATATCATAAGTAACGTGAACCTTGTGCCCAGAATATTTTTAATGGCTGAAATGTTTTGAAATATTTTGAAGAATTACAGATAACAGACGTTCTTTCTACGAGAATACAGTGGTTGGTTTTTGGTAATACTTCGCAGTAAGAGGCCTTTAACGAGGCTAAGTAGCCGGCTATTAGCTATAGCACTAGTATCCGAACATTATTGAAATGGGAGAGTGTTAAATTTAAGTACGCGATTACACAGTAAGAAATACGATCGTTGGACAATAAAGAATGTTCGATGCATTCACCATTTTTTCCATTTCCAGTACCATATATAAGGTCGCGTAGTGTAAATCCCCACGTGAAATAAGATCAATTGACAAAAAATAATGAAATCTTTTTTCGGACTATATTTTTTTCTAAAATCTGTAAATAAATAGAGAGATCAACAATCACATATCTTAAAAAGTTATAAATGGTCTCCTAAGAATGTTATTCTGTAACTACAATGATTAAGATAACTGATCTCACCACATCTTCTGAAAAATATTTTCGTAATGATCTATAAGATCACAATATTTCTATTTGTATTACAAAAAAAAATTAAAAGGTGTAATAATTTGATATGACTTGGTTGGGATCAGTATTCAGTCAGTCGGGAAGAGTGCAAATCATAAAAGTCACGCTAGTATTCCATTGGTTTAAATAATTAAGCCGTTATTTCTAGAAGGTGTTCATATTGTTGACAATCCAATGTTTAATCTGATTAAGCTACTAATAGTTTTTATTCTAATATAGTTTTAGTTAACTTCAACAAATAAATCTATTGTTAAATTTATTGTAAAACATATCTATTAGTACTTGATATTTTATGAAAGTTATTATGTATATTTTTCATTAATTTAATCACAATAACAAGCTGCGGTGACGAACAAATTAACTATTTCAATGTTACAGCTTCCTTCGAATCAGTTGTGATGTTGAACATATGGGGCACTTCAATTATTCAATTACAAAGCCGAATTACGAAATTGTGTCTACATTATGGAAAGAAAATCTTAGGTTGATATGTACTTATACATATAAACCTAAATTTACTTCATGATAGTGAAACAGTGAAATAAAACAACTTTCAGGATCGATCTCGCTCATATTTTGATGTTACAATATATTATTTAGTCGATGTTACAACGTTTCAGCATTTGTAGTCACAGGGTAACTGAAGATAGATTGTCATAGAAGATTATAAATATATAAATATTATTGAAATACCATAATGGTACATACTATATATTTATGTGGTCCTCACTGTGTCTTTAATTTTGGCATTATACAGAGTTAATTGCTTTCATAATAGGATCCCAAAGAGCTATAATTATCATGTTTAGCATCAAAATAAACGAGAGTTAAATCTAAAAAGTCAAATGAAAGGCAATGTTAGTAAAAACAGTATCAAAACCTGTCGTATATTTCAGAACATGTAATCTGACAAAAATACTAGTAGTACTAAATACTAATACATAACAAAAATTATATTAGATGACAAAGTACTGGTAGTACCAGTAACATAGTGGTATGAAATTATAAAATGTAATTCCGAATCCACCAAAGAGAATATTGCTCACTTTTATTTCAACGAAACTAAATAGACCGTGGCTACAGATAAATAAATCACTTCTATTCAATACAGATAATGCAGTTCAGCACGGACTCTTCCAGATAATTTAATTCTGTGTAACGGCTTCCGAGTTTCAATGCTGGCAAATCGTATCATCAATCTTGGCTCGAGTGATTAAAGCAGTAGATGAATTGCGTACATGTCCCACTGGCGTCTACCTATAGCAGCACATATACTATAATCTTTGTACTACTACCCTGATAGTTTTGAATATCGTTTTATATTTGAAATGTTTTTCGTTTCAACAAAAATAGACCTACCATGAAGTTTTCATCTCGTTTATTCAGCTACTCTTACTAACATGAATTTTTAATGATTATTATATAATAATACTTTATAGTTGGCTTTAAAAACAATACTTACGAAGTATGATGAAGTTTGATTTTGTGTTTGTTTGGCGCTAGATGTTATAAGTTAATTTTCATTTTCTTAATTATGTTCGAACTAGGCTTTTAATTTCCATACCTACATGTTGTAACGTTGCATAGCGTTACACTATATAAATATTATAATAATGTAACAAATTTATATTTTAATGTTGATATGAGAAGCAGTAGCTAGTGAGAATAACTTCATATATTATCTTTTAAACAACTTAATCTTATTTCTTAAAAAATATTATTTACAATTTATAAATACATCTAATTCTAATAAATTAAATAATTAAACCAATATTTTGATAATCTGAGTAGTTGACGCGTGCGCTAACGGTTCTTGGTTGGCTATCTCTCTCTGCCGCATATCGCGCCTTCCCTTCTCACGAGGAGACGAACATTGAGCTGCGCCTGCGCCATACGACACCGAGAAGGACACCAGGCACGTTCATCGCGCATCGCCGCGGTGTCTTCATACGTGGCCTGCTTGTTGTTCTTTTTTTTTATATAAATTCTTTCTATTAAAATTAAACTCAGTGTGTGGAATCCCGATACCTATCGGTAAGTGTTGAACAATAACAGTAAATTTCTCAATATGCTAAGTAGTCGCTATTCCTTGCTTTTTATTTCATACTTATCTACATGATATTTATACATATTGTAATTGCCTATTTAATTTTAATTATCTATCTTTCACATTTGTTTTCATTTTATTTCTATTGTAAACTCCGCTCTGATTGTGACAATCACACGCCACCATCATTTAGTACTTCCTACCATCTTCGCTTTTGCTGTTGGCGTGGTCACAGTCAGGGGGGTTTCCTGTGAGCATATATTTTAAGACGCTGGAAATGGTGTTTCCAGGGTTCCATGCTCAGAGTGACATCTGACCTTATACGGTCAAGTATTGGTGGTGCGCGCCCGACTGCTCCGGTGCGTTCCAGCCTGGTCCTGCTGCACTGAACACCTGTCTACCATCGTCGCACCCCCTGAGAACCCACAACTGCGTCTGACATCTAAAGCAAAAACAGGGGAGTACTTTTCCGACTTAATCTTCGCGGAGGGCTCGTAATAGAGTCACAACCGGCGGTAGACCTACGTACCCTGAGAATTTCAATTAATAAATTTGTTGTTTACTTGAGGTTCCTTGTTTTATTTAAAACGCCTCAACGTAACAATGTATACGTATGTATCACACGTATTTGAAAATAATATATTACAGTCGTTATACTTGTTGATAGAGATCCACATATTCATATTTGTAACGATTGTATCTCTCTGCTAAATACTTATTAGATCTTGCGATGTTTAGGAAGTGACTATTAAAAATAATTATGTGAAATGTTGTCTATGTATCCGGACTGTTATTTTCTGTAAAATAATAAGAGATGTCTAATTTTGATTCATTTAAAAAAGAATAAATTGAGTACAAGACATATATGTGAGTTTTTTAATCCCACTAAATCGTGCTGATAATAGCAGCTTTCAGCCAGAATTCTACGTTTCTTCCTATCTTGATTCTTTCTTGTTTCCATTCATTCCATCTTTCTTTTGATTGTTTTAATGTTTGAACATTATTAGTTATTGACAAATCATGTTATCGGTAAGTGAAAAAGATAGATTTTTTTCATGAAAGTAAAGCTATAATTACATTCTTCTTATCAATTTACTGCGGTGTAATGTTTATCTTTTAACACGTTTAATTTTAATGTTTAGTTCTGCAAAATTTGGTGTTATCTACATTTTTTTATAGGATATAATAGAATCTCATCGATTTTTTGAATATTCCATGGATTAAGATAGACGAAATGTGTTTCGAAATAAAGCAAAATTTGCACAATTTACCCAGCGGTTCTCGAGTTTTAGCAAGATTAACGCACCCAAATTCATTTTTACGCATATAATATATATATATACTAGCTTTTGCCCGCGACTTCGTTCGCGTGTATATGTAATATATACGGTAACTAAGCACTGCAGAGCCCTAATCATAGGCCTATAGGTAGCTACTGCAGTATGCTTCTATAAACTACATTTAACGATCTTTTTCCTTCAGCATAAACATGCAGATTCTTCGCTTAGGAAACACGTGAGCAAGCCACATAGAGCTAACCGTGAGAAGATACTTAATTGGATAAGGATTAATACTGTATTGCTTAAAATCGCTTCGTAAATAAGCCATTATTTCTCGTACAAAGTAAAGGATAAAAAATGGTTATTGTGGGTTATTCCTAAGAGATAAACATATACCATCACGGACTTTTTTGTAGACCTTTTTAAGTTGTACAATACTGTAGTAAATTGTTTTGATCTATCTTGTAGGATTCAGTCAGCGTTTGCAATGTAAGCGCAAAAAATGTGTTTTTTTACGACCTCACATCAGAAACCTCAAAAATTGTAGCCTATGTGTTATTCTGATGTATAAGCTACACTGAAAGAAATAATGTTACCAACCAAGAAGCAAATAACTCTCGAACATTATTTTTTGAATTTAAAGATATTTATCTTGTTCCAAAATAGCTTACTTAAAGCGATATACACTTCATTGTCGTTGGAAGAATTCCATATTCTTGGTAACCAAGATAGAATATCTCAAATCAAATAAAAATATTATTTCATTTAAATTCCACATCTTGATTCAAAATAGAGCTGTCTCTTCAATTTAGTTTGATACTTTCTTAGCTGTGAGCACTTAAGTCAAGATATAATTCTTCTAACAAAGAATTAGCTTATTTCAGTCAACAATTCGTTTAAATATTTAACGAAAAATTCAGATATTTTGAAATAAATAATATATTATTTAACGGAAAATAGAAATACTTTGAACTAATTATAAGTTGAATATTAAATAAAGAATTTTTTATTTTTAATCGAAACATAATATTATCCGAAACGAAATAGAATATGGCTTGGAATAAGAACGAAATAATTATTCTATGAAGAATTTATATAGATCATCATCACAGTTCATATATCTTAATATATATATTTCTTGTGTGCGTGTGTATGTGACTGAACTCCTCCTAAACGACTGGACCAATTTTGATGAAATTTTTTGTGTGTATTCCAGGGGGCTTGAGAATGGTTTAGATTCACAATACGGTCATATAGATATTGTTTTTCAGCTAAATTATTTATTTAAAAACATTTGAGACAACGTGAGACAACGTGACATTTGAGACATTTGACATTTGAGACATTTGACAGGACAACGTCTGTTGGGCCAGCTAGTATATATATATATATATATAGTACCTACGTCCCCACCGACGTGTGATGAGACGACGGTGTACGAGCCTGCCCTAAGATATTTTTTTACGAGGGGAAATGCGTGAGATCGCAGTGTACCCTACCGCTGGCTAGACGGTGGGCGTGTGTGGGGGCTCTCCCTGCAAGAACTGCAAGAAGTGCTGGGCCTACCCACTAAAACCCCCCGGTGCTCCCCTGGCCCTTTTGGGTGTGTGTAGTAGGGTCCACATTGCGATAAGTATTAGATATCTACATATATTAGGGCGATTAGGCCTTAGGGACGGGCCACACTGAAAAGACGTTAGACGTGGACGCGTCGGTGCAGCAACACAATAATGGACCATATAGTACCTACGCACAATAGCGTCGGTTTTGATGTTAAGGAGAATTGCGCCCGCGTCCCTATAGGCGATGTCGCGTGGAGGCGCGGAAACAACAACAAAACCGATGCTATACTGCGTACTAGGTATTGTAATGTAATAAATCTCCTACTCACCAACTAGATTTATAAAGGAAACACAAATAATACAAAATAACAAAGTTACTGATTTATTAATTTAAGTTTTAAGTTTATTAACAATATATATTTAAGTTTTTTTTACAATTAAATAAAAATAAAATAATACTCAATTAGAAATAAGTGTACTCTTTATTATGTACTTAAAATAACAAATTTGAATTATTAATCACAAGGGCAGGTTGGTTCTTGTGCTGTTTGATCAATCTCGGCAAGGATATTTAGCAACAATGGTTGATCAGGGTATTGAAATAAACTATTTAATTAAATGGTAATTCTAAAATCTAAAACATGAATTCTTAAGCTAGATTCCCATCCCCCGGTGGTTAGTACTGAATACTTTCCTTGAGACTGGGTCCAGACACTCTTCTTTTAATATATGGCAGTTATTCTTCTTAACTTTTATATGATATTCTTCAAGGATATTTTATTTTATATATTTTCCTTACATAAATTTGTAGGGCCGGGTATAACAACCTCCCGGTACCTTTTTGCCCTGTTACATATCATAAAATGCTACATTATCATAGTCATGGACTCACTGTGGGTGGTCTATGCGGTTCAGAAGGAACCCATATACATTATTGTTCTTCATACAATTAAATCTGACAACTAGGTTACAAAGAAAAAAATATCAAACATGATCTATTGAACATTCATCAAATTATGGTACATTTACATTTTAAAAGAACAAGAATTTACATTATTTATATTATTATGATTAAATACAAACACCAATTACCTCAAATACATGAGATTAGCAACTGAACAACTAATTTCAGCATGATTTGGTATGGGTGGTTAAGCCTACCCGCTCAAAACAAATATCAATAATTATTTGTGAAAATCATTACTATTGGGAACAAATTGAAATTAAAGAGATTAAAGAATTAAAGAGATAAATGCAACTATTACTGACCTTTTTATCGGGCTTTCAATATGTAAATATTTTAGTTTATTATTTTTTCCTAAGTGCCGGTGGCAACTAGGTTAAATTATGTTCGTTCCAAGAGATATGGATAATTTTATGGGAAATAAAATACTCCTGAAATTTGTGATCCTGACACCACTTTCAGTAACTTATATACGTAGTTATATACCGAAATATGCGTGAGATTTTTACAATAGATCGATTCCCAATTCCCAGATTTCAGATCTCCAAGTCACAGATTAGTATACCGTTACAGATGGCTTACCACCGATGAGGCAAAGACTATATAGACGATGTATAGTATGTGATGTTTGTTATTAAATGGAACTAGGATGCATGATGTGGAAACTATGTCGATCCGCCACAAATAAAGGAAAGGAAGAATTGATCTTCCTAAATTTAAGTTTAATCCTAAACGATATTTTTGTAATCGGCAGTGCAAATAATTTGTTGTTAATTAGTATCCGGTATATAATCTGTGGGCAGTTATTAATCTACGACACTGTTTTTAATCTATGAATTCCGGAGTGATGTTTCAGTATTATTAATAAAGAACCTATCTTTGTAGACGACGCTTGGCTAGATTTGGTTGCCCAATTTGCCCATAGATAATGGTGTTAGGATCATGATAAGCGGCCCACACTATAGAACTGTCAATGTCAAAGTAACAATTCGACGTAAACATAACCAATGCAAGGTACAATTGTAAATGTGAATTTAATCAATATGAATAAAAAAAAAGTGTCTTTAATAGTACTTAAAATCAGTGAAAAAAAAGTGTTACAGTATTGTAGGTATATGGTTCATTATTATGTTGTTACTGCACGACGCGTCCTCGTCTTACGTCTTTTCTGTGTGGCCCGTCCCTAAGGTGGGCCCCTATTCCCTACTGGACCAGGATGTTGGGCTAACGACTGCATAGAGCGTAGATTGCTTAGTCGCATTGACCATGATAATATATCAGGATACCCTAGATATGATGGATACTCCCTTACGAATTCGTAGATATACTAGCTTCAGCCCGTGACTTCGTCCGCATGTATAGATTGCGGGATTGGATCTATAGAGGGATAAGGGATATAGCTTTTGCCCGCGGCCACGTCCGCGGGGAAGTTGGTCTATCGCGCGAAGTCTTTATCGCGCATCCCGGTGAGTCTCCGTTTTTTCGAGATAAAGAAGAAAGTGTTTTTTACGTTTAATTTATTTTCCGACTAAAAAACGAAGCTTACCAAACCCTTTCATTTGATACCCATATTATAGGGGTGCATTAAAAATAATTGGTCCGCCATCTTGGGAAAGTCCGCTATATTGGATTAAGAGCGACGTCATATTATTTTTTGACGTGTTCTTTGCAAGCCCTTTTATTTGATACCCATATTGTAGGGGTGCATTAAAAATAATTGATCCGCCATCTTGGTAATGCCGCAATGTTGGATTTAGAATGACGTCACACACATAACCATGCATTGTCATCCGACTTACACGTGCATGCAAAATTTCAGCTCAATCGGAGATCGGGAAGTGGATCAAATTTAACTTGCAAGATTTGATTACAGACAGACAGACAGACAGACAGACAGACAGACCGACAGACAGACAACGGGACAGGTGAAGCTAAATAAAAGCTTGTAAAAAGAAACAAACATCAACAGATATCGCCTGTATACGCATTAATTCCCTTTGCCTTTCCAATGTTGGAGAATTAACGTTATAACAAAAAACAAAAATAACATAAATATATATATCTTGAGACAAGCATGAAATCCATCGCTAATTCTTGATTTTGAAACAGAGACTGTTTTGAGACAACAATATTAATCAAAAACATTCTTGTGCCAAATAAGAAATGACTCATGATTTTTCTAACAAGATTTAGCAATCTTGATCGAACTTATAATAAATACTTAAAGTTTTTGGTCTTTATAAGTGTTGCCAACACTAATTATAATAATTATTTAGTAGTAAATACCAATACTTTAAGGATATCGCAATAGGTACTTAGAATCAAGTTGCAAATCCTTACAATATTTTGTTGTTTCTTTCACCTAGGTAAATGTTTATGTTTTACGTATAGACATTAACTGTAATAGATAGCGTAATTCTAAAACTGATATTGAAAGAAATACTTTGGGTAATTGATTCGCACAGAAGAAAAACATTACATTTAAATAAAATTAAATAATGCCGAAGATGGCAAGGCAAACCATAATCTATCTATATTGCTTGACCCTGCCAGAATAGTTTTCTTCATAATTTCTTAATGGGTGATCATTGAAATCTGCTTATAGCTAAACCAATCTTGAATTATAAATGATGTAACATACATGACATTGACAACACAAATATCGAACACTTGCGAACAACGCAAGCACGCGACCACAAGCGCCGTGATCTTCTTAATTTATTTACAACCGTCCAAAGATTTAATTATTTTTGTGATAAATTGAAAAAAATTGGTTGTCTGTAGAACTCCGTCTACTGCCGATATTTGAACGTGACAACGTCCGTGTGGCGTCAGATTCGGCCGTTACGAAGCGTCAGATTCGGCCGTTACGGTGTTTTCGAGAATGACTCCACGCCGTATCAATTTAATAGACGTTGTCACGTCAAAAATTTTCAGCAATTTTTGACCGATCGCCAATTTTGGGGTGCAGTAGAAGGAGCCTCCACGTGAGACGGAATTTCGCATGTTGTTTGGCATGCAAAAACGTCCGGCGCACCTCGGACATGCCGCCCCAAGATCGACTCGTATGAGTAGATATTGGGGCGACATGAATGATCCTTCGTCCCACACCGCTGGGCAGCGGGTTAGGCGTCCCCAGAGGCGACGCCCACCGGTGTGCCCCTGCCGGTGTGGAACATACGGCATGCGTCGAGAGGGGTCGTCACCTCTTACGCAGCGCCACAACCGGCGGGTCGAGGAGAGCAGAGTGCCGTATAGGCACGTGGAATGTACGTGGGGGGTTGAAAGATAAGATGAATGAACTGATCGATGTAATGAATGTGAGACGTCTGGATGCTTTGTGTGTGACTGAGACTAAGCGTAAGGGGAGTCACGCAGAAGAGCTTCGCGTTGGCATAATGGCCTTGTGGTCTGGTGTCCAGCAGGACGATTATGCCAGCGCAGGAGTGGGTGTGGTACTCTCCTCCCGCTTGGGCTCTGGTATGAAAGATTATGGTTTGGTAGGCCCGAGACTCCTCTGGGTCCGTATAAAGTTAGGGATTACGAGAGTTTTTCTGTTGGCAGGACCTGTTGACCTGGAGGAATTTTGGGATGCCATGAGAGATACTCTGGATTTGGCTGAAGCGAACGAAAGAGTGATTGTGTGTGGTGATTTGAACGGATGGGAAGGGACCAAACGAGACAAATATCAGTCTCATTCTTGGTCCGTATGGAGATAAGAGAGTGAATGATGCTGGTAAGCTTATTCTGGATGTTTGTACGGAATGAAATCTTCTTGTGTCTAACACATTATTCCAGCACACACATTATTCACACGTATACCTGGAGACTGAATGATCAAAAAAGTGTAATTGATTTGATTTTAATAGATAATAGACTCCGAAACACGTTAGTGGATACAAGAGCCTACACAGGTCCCACTATTGAAACGGACCACTACCTGGTTGTAAGCCGGTTTGTGAGCCTTTTCAAGAAGTGGAGACACTGGCGAGTGCGTACTACTTTCGGAGATCTTGAAAGGATAAAAACTGAAAAGCTGAATGATGAGAGTATTAGGAGTAAGTACGTAGGTCTGGTCAGCGAAAGGCTCGCAAATGTGAACCTTGCTGACTTAGACGTAGATGATTGCTGGAACGTTTTGGAAGAAAGTATGGTGGATAGTGCAAAAAATGTATGTGGATGCGCAAAGAGGAGCTAAACAATGAAAGGCGATGCCTGGTGGGATGCAGAGGTTGAAACCTCTGTAGCATAAAAGAGTAAAGCATGGTTGGACGTTGTCTCTTTGCACTTAAATCAAAGTATGAAAGAAAAGAAGAAAAAAATATACCGCCAATGCAAGAATGAAACTAAGGCTTTAGTGAAAGAGAAGCGTGTTAGTATGATTTTGAAAGAAGAAGAGAGGCTGACGAGGGACTTCGAGGCCAATTCCAAACTCTTTTGGAGGGAGGTAAAGAGGACTCGGGGTGCTTCGTCAGATCTTTTTCCGATCGCCAACTTATACTTGACAGCCTGTAGACGGAATCACTGTTTTATTTTATTCTTATGAACATATAATATATAGTCATATGAACTTTGCCTAAGCGATTAGATAATAATCTTAAATACGTGGCACAATAATAATGTGCTACTTGTAATTTAATAAATACCTATTACGCATTTTTGAAATTTAGACGAATGCAATTTGGGCATCGAGAGCACACAAGACTGATCCTATCGATATCTTATGTCACTACATAAGGTTCATTTTTCTACAATCCGTGAGACGAAATGTAGTCGATATACGAAACTGATAGCTTTTATCAAATAGGTCTCTACTCATTGTCTCGGTTGTCGAACTGTAAATGTATAGTGAAATCTAAAATACGATCAATCAAGCTCAATTGCTATCACATTAAACTAAGGGTTCAGTCCTAATATTCAATTGGTTATGCTCATTTTAGAACGTTCATAAATTTAATTATTTAAATACATATAAATAATAATAAATAGAATTATTTAGTTGTCTATATAATCTCTACTTAATAATACATAATCTATACTAATATATAAAGCTGAAGAGTTTGTTTGTTTGTTTGTTTGAACGCGCTAATCTCCGAAACTACTGGTGCGATTTGAATAATTCTTTTTTTGTTGGATAGTCCATTTATCGAGGAAGACTATAGGCTAAATAACATTACGCTATGACCAATAGGAGCAAAGACAGAGCGGTAAATGTGTAAAAAACGGGGAAAATTATTCATTTTTGAAGGCTTTCTTTGCGTGCGCTGCGAAAACGGTTCAAGATACACAAAAAATATGTATGAAAGAATTATTCCTCTATACATGATCTAAAAAAAAGTCCGCGACGGCATATGTCTATCTTTTAAGGTTTAGTCACAATGACCGTTTTTATGGTACCAAATTGGTCGAAATAATTTGTTTAAGTTGTATCAACATAATAATATTAATCTTTATTCAAATATAAATATGTTGTTGGTTAACCAAAAATCTGCCGGAAGTCACTATTCCACGCGGACGAAGTCGCGGGCAAAAGCTAGTATACAAATAAAACACATATTTTAGAATATCGTATGCGATTTTTTCTTTATTAAATTGCATAGTTTCTAACTCGTTTTAGTACTTTTTCGCGTTTGATTAGCGGCAACACTGACTGAACGACGGTTGCTTGTGATTTGCTGTGGGTGCTTTGCTTGTTTGTTGTTTGAAGTCCATTAGTTCGTATCGTACGTCCAGTCGAATCCAATGGAGATGGAGAATCAAAGCAAGTTAATGAACATTCTTAATAGCAGGGGTGTGAGTGAAGACATCAAAGAAAATTTTAAAAGTAAGTGCCCTCTAAAATACCTAATTGTGATTGCCGGACAGCATAACGTCGGCTAAAAGAGTTGAACGCTAACTCCATTTTTATTGATATGGGTATCGTTAGAGAGAGAAAATAATAATATTTCGTTTCGTAAACTTGCTAAATACATCTAACTTAAAAAAACATTCAAAATCCTGTGCAATAATCTGATAATTTTAACATTAACATCTAAACTCGCACATGAAGCTCGCATGTACCTACTAGTAAAAACGGACTCCGCCATTTTGTGCATGTGCGTGCGTCTGCGTCGAAGCCGGTGCAAAGTGTTTGCGATTTTAAATTTAGGTAGGTAATAGTTGAAACTTCCTTCTGTGTTGATTTTCTCATATGGTGAGTACATAGTAGGTAACAATATTTTTATCATAGGTTACTCTGAAACTATGAATAGTTAGGTATTTAGAAATTTCCAGTAGTATTGTGCTTATTTCTAGACGAAGTTACTATTTTATTGCGCTTGGAGATAATTATCAAATAGTTTTATAGAGACAGCACGTTTTGTTTCTCTTTTGTGTCCTGAAAATTTGTTAGAATGGATTTGGCAGTTCAACTCATTTAGCCGACGATATTCTTTCTGTAATTTTTTTTAGGTAAAAAAGTGGGTAAAAAGTTTTTTGTGTTGCTGTTCATTACAGCATGTGACCCGTGAACTTGCAAAAGCGGATCTTGTGTGGAATAGGCACTTTTAAAAGATAACCTCTAAAGCCGGCCATAGACGGACTGCTTGGAGCGGTTGGTGCCAACAGCTTCATGCGGTTGCTGTTGGGAGATGTGCTCTGTATTTATTTACTCGTGAATTGTTTTAGATAAGTTATACTCGCACTTGAAAAATATTCTTTTTTTTGTATACTTACCAATAAACAGGTATAATATACTATGTTTTATTTTTATACTAAAAGCTTTAAATTTACTCTAAGCTAAAAATAATGCAAATGTTTAGAATTAATCTGCGATTGTTTGGATTTAGGAACAAATTTCTAACCCTTTCGCTTTCTTTTTTAGGAGGACTTAATCCTGTGTGTCTGAATACACAATATATTGTGCCTGAATGTATTAGTCCTACTATTTTATTAAAATAATTTATATCTTCCATCAATATTTTTTATTCTTTCTTTGTTCGGTGCTACGCAAACGAACAATTCAGCACTTTATGTTTACGCCGTTTTGTTGTTTATTAACTTAGTACGTAAATCGCTACCATTGTGACCGCGCGTGCTCAATAACCATTAAACCAAAAATATAGTTAAAAAGTGCGTTTTTACTTAATAAAAAATAATTACGCCTCTTTTTACATGGTTCTTCGAGCAATAAGGACCTCGGGACGCGAATTTCTGTAAAAAACAGTGTCGTTGTACGAGGACCTTAAAACCAGTGACATACTGACCACTTTTGCTTACCACTAAGGATTTCAGTGAGGAATTTGTAAGGAGATAACAAGGTCAGATCAAACCATTATTACCTTATTTTTTGTATTTTACCTACCATGGAGAACCTTTTTAAGAATCAAACCGAAATTTACGATACTTTGCAAAAACTTTTGACTAACATTAAAAAAGATGGTAACGATAGGAAGAATGAGGATTACTGTAAGCGTAAAATAGACTTGTTAGAAAGTTATTGGTCTGATTACCAGCAGAACCATAGAAAACTTTGCGCCTATGCAGACTTTAATCATGTGTATTTTACCGAGCATTATTTTGATACAGCCGAGGAGTTATATAATACTAGCAGAGATTTACTTTATAACTTGTTACAACAATTATCAGAACAACCAGAAGGTAAGCCAACAGAGCAGTATCACCAGGTCATTAGCCAAAAAGATCACATAGAACTTCCGAGGCCGGGGCCGTCTGGAATGCAGAAAAACGGTCAGCAACCAAGTTTATCGGCATCTGGGGGTTACAGCAAGCTGGACGATATGACAAGAAAGCAAGCTGTTAACTTCAAAGCTCTGATGCGAACGGTAAGGTCAATAAATATTAATAATTTACAGAATAAATGGGAGTTTGAGGATGCTGTTAAAACTCTTCAAGCTCGTTGGAATACCATCGACCACCTCCATTGGGAAATTGAAGCTGAAACTGATGCAGATATGCCAGTTTACCAAGATGATTTTACTAAATATGAAAACATATATATGCAGCTTAAGAAGAGTATTAACACCAAGATGTTTTCAGTGTCACATAGAGAAAAATCCACACCACAAATGGAGATTCCGTCTTTCAGTGGTAATTATCACAATTGGGTCTCTTTCAAAGATTTATTTAACGAAGCAATTCATAAAAATCCATCCCTCTCCGATGCACAAAAAATGCAATTTTTAAAAAAGCAAAGTCTCGGGAGATGCGGAGCGACTCATACAGCATTTGCCTATCAGCTCCGATAATTACGAAGTATGTTGGGAGCTATTAAACCATCGATACGGAAATAAACGTCTGTTATTTACTTCGTATATCAACATGTTGCTAGGAACTCCTTCTATGCAACAACCGTCTCTTAATATGATTAAAAAACTTCACGACATAACTAAAGAATGTTTACATTCTATCGAAAATTTAGGGGTTGATATAACCAGCTGGGATCCCTTACTTGTACATTTATTGGCTCAAAAACTGGACAGCGAATCGTTCGCAGAATACATGGAATCTATCAAAAAACCGCGAGAATTACCAATTCTTCAAGAATTTCTTAATTATTTAGAATGCAAATTCATGACTTTAGAAGCTTCACGACGAAAACAAGACACTCATAACCATAAACCCACGCAAATGCATCATACTTCATCTAATATCAGACCATTTTATCAATCAAATGTAATTAACAACAATCAGAAATATAGACCAAATAATACTTCAATAGCAATACCAAGGAAATATGTAAGTGAGTCACAGTCACATTCCTGTCCATTGTGTAACGCTAACCACGGATTATGGCAGTGCAGCAAATTTATGCAATTAGCGGACGAACAAAAAAAAATCAGTTAACCAACTCAATTGTTGTCATAATTGCTTAATTAACCATTTTAATAAATCATGTTACTCTACCAAGCGCTGCCGCAAATGCTTAAGTAATCATAACACGATATTACACGAGGCTCTATCAAAACAACAACGTACTAATACGTCACCAAAACAGAATTTAAGGTCAAGCTCACCGTTAAGGCCAAGTTCTTCTAATACGATAACTAAAAAGCAGATTTCAACTTCAAATCATGCGTCCGGAGATGATTTTTCAGTAGTTCTTTTATCTACCGCAATGGTCAAAATTACCGGCCATAATGGACAACAATATAACATGAGAGCATTGATCGATCAGGGGTCCCAGATATCTTTAATAAGTGAACATGCAGCACAGATTTTAGGATTAAAGCGACAGTACTGCAAGGGTACTATTTTTGGAGTAGGTGAAAGAGAAAATAACTGCAAAGGAATGTTAAACATTTCAATTCAATCAACATACAACAATTTTTCTATAAACACAAATGTACTTATTATGAATAGCTTGATAAAAAATTTACCTAATAAAACGTTCGATAAACCAACCTGGCAACATATTCAAAATATTAGATTAGCCGATCCTGATTTCAATACAAGTAGACCAGTTGACTTACTTTTGAGCGCTGAAGTTTATAGTAAAATTATGTTGGGCGGAATTCTAAGAGGAGAAACAGATGACCAACCAATAGCTCAACAAACACAGTTCGGCTGGTTGTTGTGTGGCACGATGAAACCATATTTCCAATGTAACGTCGTTTTACATAATACGGAGGATTTATCAAAGTACTGGGAAGTTGAGGATATTGGTCAGCCAGCTGAAATGTCCACAGAAGACCAAGAATGCTTAAACTATTTTTTAGAAACCACTAAGAGACTCGAAAACGGGAAATACGAAGTTCGACTACCTTTTAAGTCAGAGTTAAAAGAAAAATTAGGTTTAACGAAAAACAAAGCTCTCGCACAATTTAAACACTTAGAAAGGAAGTTAGAGAAAAATGAATGCTTTAAACAAGATTACCATGCCTTTATTAATGAATATTATAGTTTAAACCATATGAAACCATCGAGTTCGTCATCACCTGAATGTTTTTTACCGCACCATGCTGTAACTCGAATTGACTCCACCACCACGAAGCTACGAGTTGTTTTCAATGCATCTTCTAAATCTTCGTCAGGTTACAGTTTAAATGATATTTTGAATAGGGGACCAAACTTACAGAAAGACCTACAGGAATTAATTATAAAATGGAGGCAATATCGCTATGTTTTTACTGCCGACATAGAAAAAATGTACCGACAGGTAAGGGTACAAGACGAAGATCAAGCTTACCAGAAAATATTGTGGCGGGAAAACCAAAACCAACCAATTTCAATATTTCAATTAACTACCATTACTTACGGCACAAAACCAGCCCCATTTTTAACCATGATGTGTTTAAAACAACTAGCATCAGATGAAAAACAAAATTTTCCAAATGCCGCAAGAGCGTTAGAAAATGATTTTTTATATGGACGATTACTGTGGGGGTCTAATGATAGATTCCTTGCCTTACAATTAAAACAAGAATTAATTGAAATATTAAAGTCAGCTGGATTTAATTTAAGAAAGTGGGCATCGAATGACCAAGAGCTGTTACAAAATTTAAATGCAAGTCAAAAAAGTCAACAAATATTTGAATTTAAAGACAAAGAGACGTCAAAAACTTTAGGCCTTAGTTGGAACCCTCAAAAAGATGTATTTACATTCGAATCAAAAATAGATTATAACGCAAAATTAACAGCAACCAAAAGATCATTACTGTCAGATATCTCCCGACTTTTTGATCCGTTAGGCTGGCTTACTCCCTTAAGTACTACTATGAAAATACTGTTTCAACGTGTTTGGTTATCTACATTAGATTGGGATGATACATTACCAGAAGACATAAATCAAGAATGGATAAAACTCAAGAACGATCTTCATCTAATAAACGAGATAGAAATTAAGAGATGGCTCGATACTGAAAAACACGTACAGGTAGAACTACACGGCTTTTGTGATGCGTCGCAAAAGGCCTACGCAGGTGTCATTTACTGCAAAATTATCCATAACCAACAAAAAGTTTCAATAGGTTTGGTTGCTGCAAAAGCAAGATTAATACCAGTTTCTAAAGTTGTATCCATCCCTAGACTAGAATTAATGGGAGCTCACTTATTGACACGTCTAATGAAAAAAGTACTTAACTGCTTACCAGAGTATAATATAAAAATATATGCATGGGCAGATTCAACGGTTGTCTTGGGATGGATAAAGGGAGACGTTGCTCGCTGGAAACCCTTTGTAGCGAATCGCGTCAAGGAGATAATTGAAATTATACCGTCCGACCGGTGGCTACACATAAAAACAGCTGATAACCCAGCGGACTGCGCCTCTAGAGGTTTAACCACTAAACAGTTAATCCAACATATATTATGGTGGCAGGGCCCGTCATGGCTACCGTCGTATACATACAATGAAAAAGAAAATATTACATACATAGCTAACTTAGAAGTAAAGAAATCCTATTTAAACCAAGTAAATACAACTATTTTAAACCTAGATAACAAAGAAACATCAGTAAAATCAAAAATAATAACATATTTATTAAAAACGTTTAGTTCCATAAATAAAATCATTCGGATTTTAGCTTGGATATTACGTTTACCTACTTACAAGAAAACAGTTCACCAACCATATCTCACATTACATGAATTACGCAACGCAAAATTATTAATAATTAAAGATATACAATCTAAAGAATTTGCTGACGATATCGAACACTTACACCGTCACGGGACAGTTCATTCAAAAAGTAAGATTTTAACCCTGAACCCTATTCTTGACCAAGAAGGTATCTTACGTGTGGGAGGTAGACTAAGAAATGCTCAGATCAGCTTAGAAATGAAACATCCCGCAATCTTACCTCAAAACCATTGCCTCACACTATTACTAATTCAGCAAGCTCATGAATTAACTTTTCATGGTGGGGCGCGACTTACCCTATCCCACATGAGACAGCAATATTGGGTTATTAGTGGTTATATGACTGTTAAAAAATTCATACGTCAGTGCGTTATATGTAGAAAACAAGAACCAATAAAACAAAACCAGCTCATGGGTGACCTGCCCGTATCACGAGTAAATGCTGAACAAGCATTCTACCATTGTGGCGTTGATTATACCGGCTACGTTGATGTCAAGTCAAATAAGGGTCGAGGGATAAAGACCACAAAGGGTTATATAGCCATATTCATCTGCATGGTGACGAAAGCTGTGCATTTGGAGATTGTATCCGATATGAGCAGTTCAGCGTTTCTGGCAGCCCTTAGTAGAATGGCAGCTCGGCGGGGCGCTCCACGTCACATCTATAGTGACAATGGTACCAACTTCGTGGGAGCCAACCGAGTTATACAAGAGGAATACCATAATATATTAAATATTTTTAACAATAATTTCCTGTCGGAAGTTGCAGAGATGGGGATAGACTGGCATTTTAATGCGCCATCTTGGCCCAACGCTGGGGGACTGTGGGAAAGAGCCGTCCGTAGTCTCAAATACCACCTTAAAAGAGTTGTTGGCCTACAAAAATTAACCTTCGAGGAGTATACCACACTTTTGTCAAAACTAGAAGCATGCCTTAATTCCCGACCAATATGCTCTTTATCTGAAAGCATAGACGACCTTGACATTTTGACACCCGCGCATTTCTTAGCCCCTCGTCCAGGATCTACCATTATAGAAACCGAACGAGATGCCAGGACCAAGTGGCATTTAATCTCAAAGTTATTTCAAGACCTTTGGAAGAGGTGGAAGGTGGAATATTTAACACAATTATCGGCTAGAAATAAATGGCTGAAACAGAAAAATAATATGAGCATAGGCGATCTCGTAGTTATCCATGATGAAAACTTACCACCTGGAAAATGGGCAATGGGTCGCGTAATTGCATTGCATCCAGGAGAGGATGGATTGGTTAGGGTTGTCACCTTAAAAACGAAAAATGGAACACTGAAACGACCAATAGTAAAATTATCTATACTTCCAGTAAAAAATAAAAATGAACCGAATCTTACAACCACCATGCAACAAAACAGTATATTACTAGATACACACACCAGTTCTAAGCAAAAAGAAAAGTTGAAAGCTACCAAAATACCATCTTTCGCAAATATAGCCGCAGCTTTATTATTATTTATGACGGTATTGGCGCCAGCTAATGCATTCAGTAATATACAAGAATTGCCGACCAATCAAACTTTATATTTTGACCCCTTGGCGAATATGCAACTCATTCGAAATAAATGGACTATGGTTGTCTATTATGACCTTCAACCTTACCAGACTGGATTAATAACATTCAATAAAATGACTAATTATTTAGAAAAACTTTGCACGCTTAGTAATAACTTAAACCATTGTAATCTCATTCTACAACAATTACGTCACGATTATAAAGAAATCGAATATTATAATGAACTTTTACTTACGCAGCAGTTTGATGTCCACGCTAGACGACGCCGGCGCCGAGGTATCATCAACGGCATCGGGTATCTGGCTAATGATCTGTTCGGTGTACTGGACTCTAGATTCGCGGAAAAATATACCCAAGATATTTCTACCATTCAAAGAAACGAAAACCACTTATTAAGTCTCTGGAAAAATCATACATCTATAATAGAGGCTGATTTGAATATCATGAAGAGATTAGAGTCTAATATAAACACACAACATAAAATTATAAACAAAAAGTTAAACGATTTACAAGAAAACAATGTCATACTTCAGAAGGAAATCCAAAACATATCATACATTCAAGAGTTCACTCTATCTGTTATAGCCGGAAATAATTTACTACAAAACTTAAAAAGATTGCAAGATTCACTCCTCGATACTGTCACTGATATATTCCACGGTCAATTAAGTATACATTTATTAACACCTGCCCAGTTGAAAAAAGAATTAAAAACAATTAATGGGCAGATGCCGCAAGATTTATCTTTACCAATAAAAAATATCGAAACAGATATTCAGCATTTATACACACTCCTGAAAGTAAAAGCAAGAATTACACAAAACCATCTGCTTATTGAAATCACGTTTCCACTGATTGACAGAAATGATTTCCAAATATATAGATTAATACCAATTCCTCACAAAATAAATAATCACATGATCAATATAATACCTGTATCAGAATATGCAGCTGTAAATTTACGCAAGGATGAATTTTTTGGCATCACCATACCAGAGCTGAACACCTGTTCCTTGATGGGAGAAATATACATGTGTCAATTGCTGAAACCTATACTAAGTATTAAGAACGACGAAAGCTTCTGCAAAAAATCTACCGCCGGTCAATGTCAACTTACAAATTCCACGTGTACTAATACATTCATCGAATTACATTCAATTCATCAGTACCTATATTTCTGCTGCGGTACATACTCTATAAAAATTATCTGCGATAATAAAGTAAATGTTCGTAACATAAGAGGTGCGGGATTCATTGGAAACATGAATGAAAACTGTTTAATTAAAAGTAAAGACCTAACATTATATTTTCCACATCCAAACTCAAATCAAATTAATTATTCTCCAAAGATTTACCTACCAGAAATTGACCAAATTAACCATATTGTAAAAATAAAAATACCTATTGAAAACTCCACCGAACTGACCGATATAAATTTCAGAGATTCTATAACTAAATTAGAAAGACAAATAATTGATTTAAAATCAAGCAAACCAGAACTTGATGACATATCATCTCATGATATAAGTCACTACACGATAACTTCGATTCTTACGATAGCCATAGTATGTGGCATCTTATTATGGATGTGGAAATATAGTAAATGTTGCCAAAGGAGGCGGAGCCATCGTGACCAGAATAGGCGATCCACTGCTGTTCCAGAACCAGAAGACCCGATTCCATTAAGAAGGATGAACTCAGAACCAGTGTACGGTGTCGTGAATTCGCGAAAGGCGACAACAGCTAATCGTCAGCTGAGTGCTAGTGATGTGGGTGAAAGTAGTGGTAAACATTCGCTTCTTCGAGGTCTTAGCAATCGCTGGCCAAGTGTAAAAGTAACCAAAGTGAAAAAAGACGCTAAAACGTCACCAGTAGCTAGAAAATCTAGTATATATATTGTAAATGACTCTGTCGCCTAAATAATTTTTATTTGATTTATATTACGATTATTTTATAATACTTAAGTTTAAGATTAACTACTATACCATTTTATCTTGTTATCTTAAGGCCGGGAGTATGTTCGGTGCTACGCAAACGAACAATTCAGCACTTTATGTTTACGCCGTTTTGTTGTTTATTAACTTAGTACGTAAATCGCTACCATTGTGACCGCGCGTGCTCAATAACCATTAAACCAAAAATATAGTTAAAAAGTGCGTTTTTACTTAATAAAAAATAATTACGCCTCTTTTTACATTCTTCATGAGCAGAATATTTTAAATCTAGATGTAATTATTTTATATTGAGAGGCTTAGTTATTAGGCGAAAGAAGTAAACAGCATTAAAATCAAGATTTAATTTCTTCTCGAAAAATACTAAAGACCGATGGAAAAAAAGAGAGGATACATCAATTTTTGCAATATTATATGTATCCTACCTATTATAAATATAAATCAATATTTATATTGTAAATTTTAATGTTTCTCTCTTTTTTCCATCGCCTTTCTTTTATTCGAGAGAAATAAATGTTCATGTTTTTTGATGCTGTAAACTCTTCGCCTAATAACTAGCCGTCTCAATCTATACTTATAATAAATCTGTAGAGAAGTCAATTCTGTACATTAAATATATTTAAAAAATTACTAGCAAAGGGTGATAAGGGATCGTTAGTGATCCCAAAAATGCAATCAGTAAAATTTTTGTCTGTCTGTCTGTCTGTCTGTATGTTCAGGCATCACGTAAAACTAACGGTTCGATTTCGATGAAACTTGGTATAATTATACCTTATTATCCTGGGCATAAAATAGGATACTTTTTATCCTGGAAAAATACGTAGAAAAAAAAAATCTTAATTTTTCAGTTTTATTCATTGACGTTATTCTGTAGAACCGCGAACACACAGTGGATTCAGCGCCGTAGCCTGTAGCGCCGAAAGTCGGATTTGGCTTGAACCGTTTGCGACACAAGCGGGCTGCACGACGTCCCGCCCGGCGTTCCGCGCCGCGCGATGCATATAAATTCTGAATTTTGATGCGTGCGGACGTGTTTAGTGTGGAATTAATATTGTACGCGTGTAATTTTAAACCGTGCTTTTTGATTACTGGATTTGATGTCAATTCTAAGACTGTTCCGATCAGTTATTTGTAAATATAGTACGTACGTAGTTTAAGTCTTCATCGTGAATTGGTTTAAATATTCTACATAAAATTGTCTAAAAAACATCCCGCAACAGCATATGTCTATCTTTTATGGTTGACTCACAATATCTATACTTTACTAATATTATAAAGCTGAAGAGTTTGTTTGTTTGAATGCGCTAATCTCTGGAACTCCTGGTTCGAATTGAAAAATTATTTTTTTATTGAATAGCCCATTAATCGAGGAAGGCTTTAGGCTACATAACATCATGCTGCGACTAATAGGAGCGAAGAAATAATGGAAAATGTGGAAAAAACGGTGAAAATTATTCATCTTTGAGGGCTTCCGTTGCGTGCGCTGCGAAAACGGTTCTAGATACCAAAAAAAATAAGTATGAAAGAATTATTACTCTTAAAATGATCTAAAAAAATGTCCGCGACAGTATATCTTTTAATGTTAACTCACTAGAATCGTTTTTATGGTGATCAAATTTGGATATGTCGCGTTGTCAAGATCGAGTAACAACTGAGGTGGTTGTTTGTAAAAATAAATATGATGCTCAAAATAACTATTCCACGCGGACGAAGTCGCTGGCACAGCTAGTATAAAATAAATGCGTTCTTGATTTAAAATATTCAGCTCATGAAGAAAGAATCAAAAATATTGATTGAAGATATAAATTATTTTAATCAAAAAAGTTTCGCTCTTGGGTTATAATATTTGCTTTTTAAAAAAAGAATTTGACAATATTGAATAAAGAAATAAATTTCTTTATTCAATATTGTCAAATTCTTTTTTAAAAAGCCAATATTTTAATCCAAGAGCGAAACTTTTTTCATTAAAATAATTTCGCTCTTGGGTTAAAATATATGGGTTTTAAAAAAAGAATTTGATAATATTGAATAAAGAAATTTATTTTTTTATTCAATATTGTCAAATTCTTTTTTTAAAAAGCAAATATTATAACCCAAGAGCGAAACTTTTTTGATTAAAATAATTTCGCTCTTGGGTTGAAATACTTCGTTTTTAAAAAAAGAATTTGACAATATTGAATAAAGAAGTAAATTTTAATTTATTTCTTAAATCAATATTGTCAAATTCTTTTTTTAAAAAGCAAATATTATAACCCAAGAGCGAAACTGTTTTAATTAAAATAATTTATATCTTCCATCAATATTTTTAATTCTTTCTTCATGAGCTAAATATTTTAAACCAAGAATGAAATTATTTTACACTGAGATGGCTTAGTTATCAGGCGAAGAGATCATCATCATCATTTTTTCATCAATAGTTTCAAGAAATATTTGATTCTTGTTAGGAAACGTTCTAGTTCTTAAAACAATACTTTGTGAGCATTGATATAAGAAATGAAGTTACTCTTTTCAACAGTTTATGTCAGTATTGATCGAAGACATTAGTTGCTTAGTCTAAAAATTAAACTTCGAGACATTTTAATTCTTGTTGTAAGTAATTTCTATTTTCCTTATATGGAAAAGCGAAAACCATTTGGCCCAAGTAAACTTACTTGGTGTAAACAATTATTTTTTTCCGTGTATATTGTGTATAAAGTTTCATTCAAATCCATTCAGTCAGTTTTTACCTGAAAGAGTAACAAACATCCATACATCCATACTTACAAACTCTCGCCTTTATAATAGTAAGGATAGTAGGATATATATATATATATTATATATATATATATATATATATATATTATATATATATATATATATATAAGATGAACAATATATTCAGACACAATAACAGTAAAGAAGCGTTTTGACATAAATGTTTAAATTCATTTTATTGGCTGCTACATAACTATATTTAATAAGCAGTCTCTTCGACTTCGTGGTACTCGTATTAAAGACGAATATAAGTCAATATTCATTAATGATAATATTTAAGATTTCCGACCGGCTTTATGAGGTTAGCCCCTTTTTTTTAAGAGGGGAAATGCACCTTAAGCACCATGACACCGCGCTGGCTAGGTGCGGCCGTGTGTGGGGCTCTCCGCTCATAGAGGACCGGCCTACCCACTCAAACCCCCGGTATCCTTTAGGCCCGTATCGTGAGCTCGTGGCGGGGTGCGCTTTCACGATTCTACCGCCACGACGCTCACGGGCCGGCTCGACCTGTTGATGGTATGGTCGAGCCTCCGCAAAGGGGATGAGGTTAGCCCCTATTGACTTCCATGATTTCACGTTTTCCTTTTTTGTTCCGAATTTTAGTTATTTTTATGCTGTTGCCAACCAGTGCCGGATTAGCCATATAGCAGGAGTAGCAAATGCTACGGGCCCCGCGCATTGGGGGGCCCCGCGCGCCGCGCTCCAACTCCTATCTGATCGTAAAAAAAAAATTTAGATAGGAACCTAAAAATAATTTGCATGACTTAAGCGTGAAGCGCTTAGGCTATGCTTTACTCCCATCTCAAAATATAAAACTCGATTTCGTCACGTTATATTTTATCTGAAATTAAACCACATTTCTACCCTTCAAGCGGCCAGATTTTCATTTTTTTATATAGGTATACATTTATTTTGCGAGTTTACGTAGCCGAGATTGTACTTTTTTATCGATTTTAATAATAATATAGATTATCAGTATTTCGAGAAAAAGTAGGCAAACTATTTAAATTTTATTGACTCAGTCACGTGGTCAGCCCGATCTGATGCTACGAAAGCACTTTTATGTGGTTTTATTACTATTAAGCAAGTTTTGGAAGACATTTTCAACGACGTGGATCAAAATGCGGAGTGCCGTAATAAAGCTTACGGACTAGTTTCAACGATGAATAAGCTAGAAACGGGAATAATGACAATTACATGGAATGGAATCCTAGAACGCTTGCAAGCGACTAGTGCTTCGCTGCAGTCGTCTGATCAAGACCTTAATACGGGATACGCCCTTTATGAATCATTATATAGCTATGTCCAAGCAATGCGATCCACATTTTCAGATATTGAGGTAAGAGCCAAAGATCTGACCAACTGTGAAGAATACCAGCAACAGACATCAAGACGAATCAAGAGAAATACAAAGTACGACCATTTCAGCGGCTCTACTACACTCGACGACTTTGTTGAAAATCAAACACCTGGACAACGTTTCGAAGTTCAGGTGTATTGTCATTATTGATAACGTACTGTCTGCTTTAGATTATATATGTCTGATGATTATTATTTGTCTGCATAAGATTACTAGTGTTTCTGAAGTATTTCGACAGCTAAAATCTCTTACAACAGAAGAGATTTTGGAAAAATCCTCAAGTATGGTCAGTGCTTACGAAGATGATTTGGAGAACAGCCTAGGTGGCGAATTAGTGCAGTTCGCAGAGCTGCTGAAAACAGATGTGGCTGATGATTTGACAGCACGAAATAGGAGCCTCTGGAACAGCAATTTTATAAACTTTTATTAAATAATTCTTTAGAATCGTGTTTCCCAAACTTAGAAATTGCCTTGCGCATTTACTTGTCTCTCATGATCACTAACTGCAGTGGCGAACGTTCTTTTTTAACATTAAAACGTATTAAAAATTAATTAAGGAACACGATGGGCCAAGAACGTCTTAATCATCTCACTTTGTTGAATATAGAGCATGATTTGCTTAAAGAAGTCGATATTGAAAGTGTTATCTCTAAATTTGCCCATATTAAATCCAGAAAAGTTTATTTGTAACAATTTTGTTTTATTTAATACCCTAAACTTGAGAACCTAAAGCAAAGCAAGGACCCCTTGACAGAATTTGCTACAGGCCCCGCGCTGGCTTAATCCGGCACTGTTGCCAACATAAAAAACCTTCAGGGCTATTTTCTTTGCTTGATAATAAATTAAGAGATGCTCCTATATCTCTTTTATTAACCTTTGTGTTACTATTTCTAATCTTGAATTCTCACGAAAGATTTGATTGCTTAGGCTTTTGAAATATTTCCAATATTTCAATTTAATCATATACTTACCCTTCAAATAATTTGATAGCGGCGGTTATTGTAGTGCCTATATTATGTATGTACATTAAAGAAAATAGTTAAGTAGTGATACTTAGTTTTATGTTAAATATTACTTCATTGTTAATTGAATATCTTAAAAATAAAAAATGCTAATCACTACACAGTATAGAACAAAGTCACTATCCGCCCTCTGTCTGTCCATGTACCTATACTGAGATGTTTTTTTTTTTTTTTTTTTTTATATGCTAGGCGCGGCAGATGACCTCCTCCCGCCTGATGTTAAGCGGTGAAAGAGGCCCAAATGAGATGACAGATAGGATAGTGACTTTACTCCACTCTCCTACCTGCCCTATCCCTGCCGGCCCAAAAGATGCCTTTTCACGCCTCTTTTGAAGGAACCCATGTTGTAGGATGTAGGAAACACATACGCAGGCAGAGAATTCCAAGTGCGGGAAGTACGGCAGAAGAAGGAATCTTGGAATTTCTTAGTGCGTGTGGAATGGGGGACGTAGTGTACGGATGGCTCCGAAGACCCTTACGTGTGTTTCTATAAAGGAAAGGAGAGGTTTTTTTAATAGATAGAGTGATTCTTAAGAAAGGTTTATATGTATAATAATACATGCATAATATAGTAGAGAAACACTGATAAATTTAGAGGTGTCTAATGTGATGTCGTAAATAAGCACGTATTTTTGTGTATAAGGACATTTAGTAGTAGGTATATTTACATAAGCATTGCACCCGTGCGAAGCCGGGGCGGGTCGCTAGTAGCATATAAATAAAACACAATTTCCATAACGTTCTTGCCTCTATCTATTGACAAATGCATGAACTGTGATTTTAATCAGTTATTCAGCATAGTCATTCAACGTTCAACGATTATATTGTGAACATATCTATTTATTTTAAATGCATCATACTTAAAGAAACCACAAGCTACCAAACATTTTAGTTATACAGAAAAAAAACCCAAATTCAATAATAACAAATGCCGCCCGTTTACAACAGTTCGGTTTAGTCAAGCCCTGGAGAAATAACTCATCTACATAATTTTACTTTATATTCAAAACAATACATCTGCTCAGAAAATCAGACTGCAAATAGGTAGAATGTCGGTTACCGTGCGCAAAATGACACGTTACCAAACGTTACATATTGCATACAACGATAGCTCGACTGAAGCCGAGTGAAACGCTAGAGGCATTTGCGTTCCACAACGTAAACCGTCCATAACAGATCTTAGCCCAAGTTATGAACTAGTGACGAATTTTGTTTCGCAATGAAATTGTACCGAGTTTAAAGTTCATGACATAGTTTTGATCCTCCGAGCCAAAGAGGAAAACATGTTGCACTGACACCAAATAAAATTGGGATCTGCAACTAGGGAATGAAGAAGACAAGCACTAAAAAGAATAATTACATCAAAAATGTTTGTTAATTTGGAAAATTTAGAAACGGACAGACATTTTACTCTATATCAGCTCCGAAGTTAAGAGATTTTTTTTAAATACCTTTATTTCAAAATATATTAATAAGAGCATAATCAATATATTTCGCGTTGTCTTCATATTTGAAGGCTAAATAATTAGTAGCTACGATACTAAGAACGGTATAGAACATCTTCGTAAGATGTTATTGGACTATATCACACTACGTGCACAAACTTCACTTCTATATTACTTCTGTTCTTGGAGACCCAGGTGAGATCAAGAAGGCTCGAGAAGGATCTTGTAAAATTTTATTTCAGTATTTGTACATCATTACAGTATTCTACAGTAATTGCGGGTGATGATTTGGTGGGCAACGGTAATCGCATATCATCAAATGATCTATCTCAGAGGTTCTCAAACTTTTTTGTATCGTAGACCCTTTGCCTTTCGGTTTTGGGTAGACTCTACTTACCTGATATTAAATGCCTATAACCTACAACTTACAAAATTTTATAAACATTTATACTTTTTTTTTACTTCATAGGAACTTATATGAATAATTTTATGTCTGTATATTAGAAAATAGTATAATGTGGCAACGCGCTTGTGACTCCTCTGGCGTTGCGGGCGTTCATGGGCGCGGTAATGCTTGCCATCGGGTGATCCGTCTGCTCGTTTGCCCCCTATCACATAAAAAAAAAAAAAAAAAAATGTAAGTAAATAGGTACTATCAGTGTATGTTGAGATCCATTGTCGTGGACCCCTGTTTTTATTTCATGGATCCCCAAATTTTTGTTTCGCTGACGTAGACCCCTTGCAGATTGTCATAGACACCTTTTTATGGACACCTTTTTTTGGAGGGGGGGAGAATGCATTATGCAACGTCTGAGAGGACCGGCCTACCCACTAAAACCCCCCAGTGTTCTCGCCCATGCGGGGCACATGGCGGGGTGCGCTTTCACGGTTCTACCGCCATGTGCTCCGGGGGCAGCTCGACCTAGAAAGAACTGATCGAGCCAACTCCAAGGGAGGGGCTGTCCGAGAACACTTAGACAGTGTAGTGTGTGTCGCGGTAGGGACATCGCGGTAGGGACATCAGGCGAGCACCGCGTTTGCGTGTGCTCGCCTTCTCCTACCTATCCCTATCCGTCTACGGCGGAAGGAAGCGGCCTCGACGTCCTCCTCCCGCTCCCTCTCCGCTGCCTTCTTCTACGAGATGACGTTCTCGCAGAAAGAGGCGACAGCTCCCCAGTCATAGACCCCTAGGGGTCGATATATACCACTTTGGGAATAAGTGATCTATCTGATGGTTTACATTTGAAAAATTAAGGAATACAAATATATAATGCTTATCACTTAACACTTGGTCCATTTTTCCAGGCACCGTATTCCAGCATACACAATGAACTGTATTCCGACAGGGCTAGAAGCAAAGCAGGCTAGAATGTTTGATGCTAATTAAATATTTATTATTAGCGTGCCAACTGTCAACTATTCACATTTCGAGCATATTTGCTACATATTTTCTAACCCCGAATAATTGAAATGAAACATGAACCTGCAAATCTGATTCTAAGTCTTTGTTGATAATTTTACAATGAGACAGTTTTGAAGATCAAACTTAAAAAATATAACAATTCATTACAAACTACTGAACTAAAATGACGACAGATATAAAATAAAATGATACAATACCTCTAAGATTAGCATACCCTATAAGTAGACCAACTTAGATGATAACTAGACGTGCCCCACCTTGCGAACCTATTATCCATAGTGTAGCAAAGAGGGAAACCTGAAGCAGTGTTAGAATTAGTATTAATAGATAGTATAAGATGAAATGAGATATAACTAATATCGTAATAGAATTAGAGCTCAAACTATTGTTCCGACGCCATCTGCGCATTGACACATACATAGGATTGTTTTTGATATCTATGTATGAATTAAAGAAGTATATTGTAAATGGTAATTGAAAAGAGGAGAAAAAAATAGAACTTCTGTGTTTCCTGTTTTAATCAAGAGAACTTACAAAATATTTAAAAACACGTGCAAAGTCATTATGTAGTTTTTTTAAATCTTTGTACGTATGTATTGTAAGTTCTATTTTTGTTGTAGTCTTATTTTTTTTAAACTACAAACAAATGCCTGTAATTGCTTGTATTGAGTAATTTTAATTTTTATTTTTATTCGCTTTCATAGTTATCAAACAATCATTTGGTTGCATTAAGAGACATGATAACAGCAGCTTATGAAGGCAAGCTTCCTATGACCATGTGATTACATGCCCTTACTTCACTGTATTGGAAGTATCTAATTGAAACATACATACATTATCACTTATTTTTTGTGTACTAATTCTGAAGTTATTAATAATGAATATTTTGTGTGCTCTTATTCTAAAATTATCAACCAGCTCTTTATCTATGTGTAATTCCAATAAGTAGTAAGCGATGGATTACACTGGCTTATATTGCCCATTGTCTCCTGTTAACTACGCCGTATTCATCTCATTATTCTGAACAGGGCGTACTAAGCGACGTATCATCAATCGCTCATGATCAATACAAGCAATCCCCAGATAATACACAGCAATTGTTCAATAATCCGACTTGCATTAGTGAATGCTAGGGACTATTCTGGACCAAAAACTCGAATGAGATTAATAAGGCAAATATTGTATTACGTCTCAGGCATTTGCATGGCTTGGCAGACAATTTTGATAATTATTCGAATATCGCTTTGAACTACATAATTATGATAACTTTACGATCGATGCGAGAATAGCCACAATAAGCCATTTGGATTAATTTAGATAGACCACAATCGACCAGTTATCTCTTTTTAATGTAATATAAATGATAGTATGTATTCTTCGATTCCTTTATCCATCAGAGTTATACTGAGCAAATATCAGAAATAGTGGATTTTCTTCAATCGAGGCAGAGCATTATAGTCAGTTGCATCAGAGGCATTCGGCTCGACTTCGCTGATTCAGCGTCCCGTGTGATGAGACACGTGTTTCCTCGCACCCTCGGGACGTATCCAATACAATCCAATCCTTTCAGATATTTCTAAGGTCTTAGTAGAGAAAAAAAAACCTGTTGTATTACCTGACGTTGTGTCCAGTTTGTACCTGCCGTGGTCTCAAGCGGACCGGAGTTCTGTATAAATCAAGGTTGTGTAGTCACCACTAGTTCCGCACAGTTATCGGGTTGGTGTATCGGTTTCTGAAAAACGGATACAGTAAGTGTAGTGTATGACAGTTCTTTGAGAACAAAAAATGTAGCGGTAATTCGATAAAATTGACGCATTACGGATACTTGGCAACGTAGCTCCAGACTACTGACCACAAAAAGTGCAACCTGGTTGAAACTTCAGGTAATCACATAGGTATGTAAGAGTCCTGTTAATTCCTGCTATCGATTCAAATATTGATTAGGCAACACGAAAGTTTGAAATTTAACATGACTCTAGGTCTAGAATTAATTCCAGACCAGAACCTATAATTACTGTTTAGCCAACTCAACTAGGTATCTACCTGTGTTGTACTTGTCGCAGCGATCTAAATCAACCGGCACTCACCGTTTACATGTGCAATTAGGCTTCCTTGTTTACGTAATTGATTGATATGTTAACTAACAGTGTACCTGTGTTTGGTTATCTTGTCATAGCATATTGTTTAACGAACTACGATGTGAGACTATTATAAAGGAAAAAATAAATGAAGGAGTCAGTTCTATTCCATAGATAGTTAGATAAAATTTTTATTTACACTCGCTTTCTTCACACACAAACATAAAAAGACTTAAAATTATATACACTTCAAAGTTATAGTTAAAGGTAGTAGTAAACAAACTAAATTCAGTACAGTTCAGAGGAGTAAAAGGTTCGTAACTCAATGAATTAAATTTATTCACAACAGGATGTGAAAAAAGCACTGGTATTCTGCTACTACTCAATGGTTTCTTATTTCACAGAAAATAAGCAAACGTTTATACAAAATTAAATCATTGAGTGTATTGTAAGGATGTATATATATGTGTATATATTATTAGAATATACATAAATATTGCAAACATTCTGGAAACAGTAAAATAAGATTCAAAATTGTGTGTCATATATTAAATTATTAGTGAAATAGGGTGACGCTCAATCTAACGAATTTAGACGGGCTGACCTCTTAAATATCTATATGACTTATTAAATATCTATATGAATGAGTTAATCGAAAACTAGCCAGAACCCGAGTCTGAGTGCTACGTAGGTGGAGTCTGCTTTAATAATCTAAATTACGCAAATGACATTGTTCTCTTTAGCCCTTCGTTCAATGGCCACGTAAAGCTGGCGACAATTTATGGATATTATACACACTCGCGCGATATGAATTAAAATGTAAGTGAATCGGAAATACTCGGTTTCCAGTGCCGGTAAATGTCCACAAGTGATATTGAGTGAATCTCCAGTACTTGTTATACAGTACAAAGCGTGCAACAGAGTTTATATACCCATTTTATGTAGTTAAAACTAGGAAACTACCGTATTACTTTTCTATATTTAAATTCAAGATCTTGGTATAGAGAAACTTCTCCAATTACTTCACCATTGAATACTACCTGCAAAGGTTGAAAAGAGGCTCTTATTGTTCGAATGACAATGAGATGAAAATAACATACGATGTATTGGACGACATAAACACTTTAACGAATGTTTCAAAATCACGCAAGATTCACTTTATAACGTGCTATAGTTGAATTTTACATTTAACATACCCTAAGTCTTATTATTAATCGATTTCAAAGCAACAAGATGGGTACATCCGTCCAGCTGCGACGGACGGAAATGTCGGAAACCGTCAGTGTATGGACTTTTGAAGTCAGTGCCAAATGCGATAATACGGAGTAGGTGTTCCGTCTACTTGTACTATTGGCAGTGAATTCCGACAATGAGTGCGAATATCCATTAGAATTTATATAGTAAGTAATTTTACAAGCTGACTGATGTATTAATAATTGCGATCTCGTGTGTGCGACATTCTTTTTAACAACGTTATTACTGTTCAGTTAAAGTCGAAATTAATAACGTGCAGCACTATGTTTAAACGAAGTATTATTGTAAGATATATTAGTGCACAACAATACTGGACGGTTCCTTTGTATAAGAATAGGGAATTTAGTAGATTTTAGATAAAATAATAATAATAATAATAATAACTTTATTTCTGAAAAGAACATATTACAAAAAATTACGGAATTATTCAAAAAAAAACCCACACTAAGCACAGCTTGTAAAGTGGGATTTTTGTATTTTGTTTATGTAATATGAAAAATTAACCATTTTAACAATTTTAAGGAATACACTTACAAGTAGAAATTCAATTAACTAAGTGAAATTATACAAACAAAAAAAAAACATACACACACTAGAATACCGACACCAATTGACGCACCCAGATAAGTTAAATACAAAATATAAATTAGCGAAAAGACATCAAGATGTCTTCAGAATCTCTATATGTCCACGACAAAAGTTCAGATTTAAGTTTATATTTCGCATTCCGCAAACTGAGCTGGCACAATTTATAAATCGCATTAATTTTGTTGTAAATAAAAGGTTTCCTAAACAAAGCAAAACGTGTGGCCCAAGCGGTTCTCACTGTTGGAAGCGGAAGTCTAAAAGTACGCTTTTTCAAAATACATTGGTATTCAATTAGATTTAGACATTCTTTATGGGCTTGGATGGTGATGGCAAATATGTACAGTCTACGAACACTAAGCACTTGTGACTCCTGATATAAGCTGATGGTCGGGAATAGCATTGGCTTACGCAGCATTGTTTTCAAAACCGCTCGACAAATAGATAGATAGATACATAGATATATAGACAAATAGATACGACAAATAGATAGGTAATCATCGCTACAGTTCATACAAGTCCCCATCGATGTGCGGATGGCCTTTCAGACTATATTACGGCCACACTGGCCTAGTAATTACATAGTCCTTCGAATTTACTAGCAGGTATATACAGGTTTTGATACAGTTATTTTTTTTAACTACAATTACAAAGATTAATATTTTGTCAAAGTATTTTATGTACCTGTAAGTAGTTGATTCGAGCTGCACAACTCATCCTAGAATAAATGTGAAGATTAAACATAAATAATGTGAATCAAAAGAAAAAAAATATAATAAAGGAATGGACCACGACAGAGTGATGAATAAATTCTTATAAAAGAAAAGAATTGTGGAATACTGGATAACGTAACTTATTTTCCCCTCTGGAGACGAGAATCCGTCACAAGGAGCACAAAACATGCCCAAAATACCCCCGCCACCAAGTACAGCGAGGATTATGTCCAATCCAGCCAGGGAGGCTCGGCAAGCGTGACCTACCAACTAATCTCAGCCTGAGCCGTGGTCCTAGAAACCATAATAGATTAAGTAATGGAGCCCTATAAAGGAGAGCATAAGCGCTACAAGAGGCAAAGTACATCCAAATGGCTCTATATAATTTTACATCTTAAATTACATGTTGGTAAAATACGATGTGATTCTTGTGACATATTTGCGGGGAATATTACAAGAATTATACTTATATCCTTAGGTGATTGAAGACACTTCAACCAATCCGCTTGTTTGTCAAAGTAAGGCAATAAAAAAGTTCATAAGAATCAATAAGGTGAAATATATGAAAAAATAAAAAACTCACATGTGTGACTGTTTTTTTACATATCTATTTACATAGAATTTTTCACTGTTTTAAAACAAATTACTAATTTAAACGAATCCAGCGTTCGTAACTAGTATCAGGGTATCAGCTTCGAATGGACACTTTATTGTTATGTAACTATTTATCAAAGAATTTGGTTATTTATATTAATGTCTATCAATTATTTCTATAATATGAAGCACCATTGTTTATTAAAATGAATAAAGTACAAACAAAGAGTAAATTTAATGATAGAAAGAAATCTGATATCACACATTTAATATCGGAGCCTTAGAGATAATTGTCAAAAAAATCCTTTCACATTAAACGAGTCCTATTTGGAATTCCCAATTTGCTATTATTTTTATCTCAATAAAAAGAGATAAAAAGAATGATTTAATTATACTATATCAAAATTCCTTTGTATATATAATAGGTACTATTTAAGTACTTGCCAGTAATTTACTTAATAGTGTAAATTTACTATCATAAGAATACTTTGTGTACGTATTACTTTGCTTAGCTTCATGCTAACTGGGTAGGAATTTAAGTAAAAAAGCATCAAGTTCTATTCGTGCAAAAAAAGAAAACTTGCTATTTTTCGAAGACATAGTTGATCGAGGACATGACACCGTTGAAAAGGCTCCAATCACGTGGAATAAATTTGCTGACAATGACTAAATCACGAACGTTGGACAATAATTTATTAATCTTTTGTATCCGCGCGATCTTTTTTAACTTTGTACAAAAGACTAGTGTTGGCCACCTGGCCGATATTCGCACAATTCTTAAAAATTATTGAATTTGCGAATTCTGCCAATAGCCATTCCTTCATATAAATTACGTACTTCAATTTTACTATAGGCCCTGAACACACTACTGTAGATCTTTTTTCTACGATTGATATGTGAGTGTAGTTGACAATTTTATTTATAATAATAATATAATTTATAAAAATTATTGAGCATTTAAATGCTCATTCATCATTTAAATGCTCAATTCTTATAATTTTTTTTGTTTGTATACTTTATTGAAAGCTAATAATCCTAATATAGGAGGAATATACTACCTTTGACAGATCTGACAAATAACTGTTTAGAGTCATTTCGAAGAGTGTAACTGAAAACTGAGTTGTTATAGTGTACTGAATTAAATTCTTGAGACTCAATTCTAAATGAAGGATTTGAAATTCAAAAATAGGTATTTTATAGATCTTCATTTTTTAAATATTGAGATATTTTGATTTGATACAAATCATGAATGGGTCGTAACATTTATTAAATTTAATTGAAAAAAACTCTTGAATTGTTAAACCATATCCCGAGGACAAGCCTCCACACTAACATAAAAGCTTGAGCGTAGTTCAGGGCCCTAGACAAAGTATTACTTGTGCTGGATTCGTTATCGAAATCGTTTCGATATCGATCGAACTCGAGTGCCATATACATTATTTTACCTACAGGCCTATTAAGTATTACAAAGAAACCAGAAGACTTAACTCATGTCCAACACTAGTTCTCATAGGACAGTAAACGATTCGTCTCTGTCCCTTTTGACGAAGATATGACGTGGCAAACTTTGCGTTAGGTCTCGGTATAAACTTGGTCCCAAATAATATTTTGTAAGTATTATCGCTCCCTAAACTCAATTTGTTTCGTGTATTGTATTAAAAGAATAATCAACAAAGGGTTTGATCGATGTGCTATTTCTTTTTTCAATTTGACAACCTTAAACTGGCTGGCAAACGCAAACCTATGTCGCTGAATGAATTATGTTTTTTATTGTAAGATTAATAAATCTACAATATCTACAAGAACCGCAAAACACGTTGCTAATAATGTTAAAGGAAGTGACGTTATGGTATTCATTCATTTTCTGCCTGTTTTTGAAACGGAACTTAGTAATATAAACAAGTAAGGAAATAAGTATCTTGAATAACATCTTGAATAAAACTCTTGTACTGTTCCACTACTTTTTTTAATTACTGTCGACCTGACCGGTTTCGCTTTACAGCATTTTCAAAGGTTCTAAGCAAACACAGCTGGAAATAAGTATTTTATAGATACTCCAATAGATCAATCTAGTACTGAGTCACTTTTTTCCATTAATTCCAATATATCAATTACATTATTGTTCATTTGCTGCTGTAGTGGAATCACGTGACTGGCGAGATATCAGATTATATTAAGAACAAGTTGATAATTCGATATTTAAGCAAATCGACTCTTAATATAGATATATGATGAAAAACATATATTTTGACGAGTGTACGATTGCCAACGAAAATATTGTATCCACATCCAATATTATCCACTGATATAAGAAGTGCTTTTTGTAGAAACCTTAATTCGTTCTCGCGTCGAAAAATAATATTATTAAAGGATAGTAGATAGAAATTGGATATTTCGCGTAGCTCGATCCTAACAAAATATTGTAAGTGATATCACTGTAATTATTTATAGTACCAATTATTTGCAAACAAATTTTAGATGCGAAATTCGAAGAATTCTTTATGCTAAATTAATATATTTGTAGAATTTGATATATGGCTAAGTTATTCATGAATTATTAATATTTTATTTCATCATTCGTAGCTTAAAATTTTTCAAACATAAATAAAATGAATTAATATTTATTATTTATTTATACAGAAATCATAGCTATTACATGTTTTACCGTGAAAACCTTCAAAGGTTTATTTGAGCAGGAGAAACAGTCTTGTCAAACAATTAATTTTATACAGTGTATTTAATATGGGTAATTATTTATAAGTAAAAAGGTACGAAGGCAGTTTAAAGTACACATTTTGCAAGTATTATCTTATTTAAAAAGTCAGGAACAAGATAATTTTGTTTTCTATCTCGTTACAAGTTGTTATATTTCGGTAAAACAAATCTTCATTAATTATATATGTTCCTTTTTGTCGCTTACAGTGTAATTTTTTATATTATAGTCACGAAGGATAGACAAACATTTTATTTCTTTTTTTAAACATTATAAAATCATTTTTTTTTATTGCATTAAAGTAAAGAAACATTTTTCTTATATTGCCATTATTCGTATTTCTCTTTAAATCATGCATATTTAGAAGCCATAACTTGGAAACATAACATGGACAAGTAAACATTTATTAATTTTACAAACTAAATAAAATACCACAATAGTATATCTAACTATATATTTACAAGACAATATAGAGGTAAAAATGTCATAATTTTGACTCTAAAGTTTCGTAATACTTACTATCTTAAGCACTGGTCTGGGACAAATCCATACTAATATTGTAAAAGGAAAAGTGTGTCTGTCCGTGCGGTGTGTTTGTCCGTCTTTCACGGCAAAACGGAGCGACGAATTGACGTGATTTACGTGGAGATAGTTGAAGGGATGGAGAATAACATAGGCTACTTTTTATCCCGGAAAAATCGATAGATCCCATGGGCACATCCCGTGGGATCTGTCGATTTTTTCGGCTTCGCTCAAAAACTACTGCACAGATTTTCATGCGGTTTACATCAATAGATAGTGTGATTCTTGAGCAAGGTTTTGCGGTATTTTTTATCTCCGAAAAACGGATAGTCCCACGGGAAGCGCGATAAGACCTTGGCGCGATAAACCGACTTCCGCGCATACTTATGTAGCCATAGGCAAAAGCTATGACCCTTAACCCTCTATAGACCCAATCCCGAAATCCACGCGGGCAAAACCGCGGGCAAAAAGCTAGTGCCTGTATAAGATGTAATAGTTATTAATTAATGTCGATCTATAAGATACCAGAATATATATAGGTAAGTTCCTTGCTTAATATAGTTTATCTTTGTTTGTTTCTTTTTTATTTTCCACAAACTATACCGTTTATTATATTTATTACAACTTAAATAAAATCTAACGCTTAATCGTCACGTAACAATATTCTGGGATGGGATTCTTAACAAAATAATGAATTCGGTAAAAAAGCATCTTGAAGGTTTTCTAACTTTACATTTTGGTGCTATTTTACGTAAACTAAATAATAAAACAGCACTCTTGGTGGAACAATAACTTCCACATATGGGTTAGCTGGAACTGAGAAAAGTTGTCCATAAGAATATTTAAGCTGTTTTTTTTTGTTTTAAGCATATTTAAGAAATAATTAAGATAGATAGCTTTACTTAAAAAAAACATATTAATAATACTTATAACTGATATTTGAAGTCGTATTTCCCTTTTGTAACCAAAATAGAGTATTGGACAATAGGCGTAACGCACTATGACAAATGGCGCCTGCGATAGGACAATTCAATGGACCGTCTGCTCGAAACGATCAGTATCATTGTCAAGAAGCCATTTTGTGAACACTGTAGGAATCTGGAACCCTATTTCCAAATTCCTCGATTGAGCTATTTAAGAGATATTATTTACGTTTCATATTTATTTTACAGTAACTTTAGCAAGCAATGATAATTTCATTGCTTGCTTAGCAAGCAATGAAATTAATCAACAAGCAGCATTACCAAATCGAAATATAATTCTAGTCAAATATTAACCTCAATTGAGTTTTTAATTGTAACTTGTAAATTAATAAGGGAAGAAAAATGTTTGCTGAGACCAGAATATGTTGTCGTATCCTGCTGACGAGGCCGTTGAGGAATAATCTCGGAAATACAGAAATAGATTTAATACTAAAGCCCAATTAATGCTCGTAAAACCTTTCTTAATTCCTTGACATTAAGATATAAATCAAGTCTCGAGTCAAAACTTGTAATGTGGAACAACAATAAAGTAGAAATGAACTGCTCGACATGAATTACGTAAATATGACAGGAGTAAACTTCATTTAAAATGTCGATAAACCAAATGGGTTTAGGTCTGTACTTGTACGAAATATATTCGAATAAGATGTGACATGATATGAGACTAAATTTTTTGAATATAAAATTTATCTAAAGCAAAACTATTTTATTTCCTGAATTTTATGAAAAATTGTTACTCAGAACAGATTTTTTGTTTGATATTTTGTCAATGTGATTCCTGTAGGATTCGCAACAAAATTTGTTGCGAATCTTAACATTTTGAATATGTAATATTCAAAATGTTAACACGTAACATAAAATCGAAAGTATCCAGTAATTTCATTGTCAATCAAATGGAACATAACAATGGGAACAACACATTTTTTTTTTGTTTATGGTATTAGAAATAATATCGCTCGTGTTATGTAGCCCACGCAGTAATAATGCACTCACAGTTAGTTTAACTATAGCTAAATACATATGAATTATAAGGTAAACGTTTAATATGCTATGCAGTATTTATACAGGCATTGCAGGTCAAGATCTCAAGTTTGCGGTCCAGCGCAAAATTACAACAGTACCGTCAACATCACGTCAAGTCTTATATTTGCATTACGAAAACATTATCACAATAATGTCAAAAGATCTATCTCAAGGTGAACATGTAAACTCTGATCCCTTGTAATATCTGTCATTCAGAAAAATCGAATCATTTTCTAGTTAGTCGTTTCTTTTTGAATTTATTGAATGAAAAACTTAATCGAAAAGTTACCCGAAATACTTTTTTCTTTGTAGCTAAGACGTTATAGTACTGAATATTTGAGAATGTCGCTCTTTTAAATATTGTAAATATTCCATACTGTATTAATTTCTACCTAAAACAATAGACAAATAACGGAATTATTCTTACGATTATAGCATCCGTAAACTCTAACTTTGTCACAATATAGCTGACTTTTGTTTTCATTTATTCAAATTATTCTACTGATGCCATCACCAAATATAGATAAATTAGCGAGCGCCTAAGATACAACAAAAACAAAGGAGTACGTGCGCGAGCGCGGTTGGGTGAGAACACTAAACTAGACCCACCGTGACTGTGAAAATTTACGTGAATATCCTAGTGTAGTAATTGCAATACGTGAGTCGTTAGCATTTATACAAAACAAAACCGATGTAACGGACGAAAAAAGTACTATCCACCTGTGCACGAATGAATACATCACTGAATAAATTTTGAGAGCTAAAAAATTACTTTTTGAGTCTGTAAAAACAGGCAACCGGTATATAAATAGAAAAAGGGAAAGAAATAATAAATATCGAGGATAATATCTGTATCTATAAGGGGTCGGATTTACCTATTATTGTGTCTATAAACCTGCTACGTTTACCGCTGGTTACATTTGATCACATAAACGCAACTAAGATATTGAAAGATATTATTAGGCTACAAAATGACGTCTCAATTATTAAAGACTTTATGTGACAACATAAATTTTAAACACTCAAACTATGGGAGTTGAATTGTAAGGCAAAAACACTGCGAAGGGGAGCATATCGATGCCAAACATGGTGGGTGGAATACTGAAGAACAGCCATCTATGTCGAACTGACTCAAGTTTAGAGCGCTACACATTCATAAGGGCTATTGCCGTAAACGAGGAAAAGAACATCACACGTAAATTAATTGAATAAAAGAAGGCGCTTTGCTGACATTAGCTACGATTAATAGAAACCATATATTATCCTTTCAAAGGAGTCACCAAGATTTGTCATCAGTTGATTTCAATGTCAGCTATGTCAACGCATTAATGCGAGAGTATTGGTCGTAAATCACATTAAGAAAGACTCGTAGAATTGTATTGATTGCTCATTTATAACAACTGATCATTGCGATTTGCGGTAATGAAAAATCAATTGTTCGGTATCAAAAATAAAATAAGAACAGAAGTTTAGTAGCTACTTAACTTCTGTTCTGTGACTACTAAATCTAGCTTCTGGTGATTGAAGATTAAACGCAATTTCGCTTGGATGTTAGAAAGTAGCTCTTCTGAAGCTCCTAAAAAGACAAAGTTGACTAGCATGATTGAAGGTAGTTCTAGAAGGTAGTGGAAGATAGTCACCAATTACTAAGTAGCAATTACGCATATCATTAGCTGGGTCGACAATTAGTTTCGTAGTCCGTTGTTGTCATTAGTTTACTCGATAAATAATATACTAAAACCCTAATTTCTAATCATTATCTCAACCATTTTCACTGTGTTAATGAAACAATTAATTACAGCATTATTTAACTAAACAAAGGCAGGTAATTTATCTCGTTGCCTACGGAACGCTATAGGTAGTGAAATGGAAACAATAACTCCCATGACTTTCATTTCATTATTCAAACATAATTAATATTCTTTTGACTGGTCGTAAATATAATGGATTAATATGCGAATCCATTTCGGATAAAACTGACTAACGTTTAGAACGTTTGTTTTGTTATGCTAAAAATGATGTTGCAGCTCCAATTGGAGATTCGATTTTCAGTGGAAAGTTATGGAAAATAAACATAATTTTTGCCGGTGTAATAGTCAGTGTATTCTCGAACTGGAATATGAAAGACAAATCATTATTTTATTGAAGCGCAGTATTATCCTGCCTGCTTAGACAATTGGAAGAATAGCTCTTCCAGCTAGTGTCAAACCAAAACTTGGTTGGAAACGGATGTTTATGACGTCATCTAAGTTGAAAACTGACCATCAACTAGTCCTAAATCTTCATCTGCTAGTGTATGATTTATGGACAGTTGTAGAGAATACAACTTGATACATTAGAACATCATAATTTGAAAATCTAAAGCAATCCATAAGACTGTGAAAGCAATATTCCAGGTAACAGAGCTTATTTCAAATAAGCTTCATATATTTATATTGTTTCCTATATTAATATATCAACTAACACACATTAAAACAATTAATATTATATAAAATAGATAGAAAAAAAATAAGATTGTAACTTATAACAATATTTACTGCAGGGCTAAGTATATTAAAAGACATATTCATGATTTATATTATTGTCACATGAATATATTATTTACATTCCTCGTAGATTTATGCATTATTTCCTCCATCGTCACAGTGTAGAATAAATGTACATACGTAATACAGCATTTTATTGAATGTGTCTCGCGATGAAAAGGCTAGTAGAGATCATGAAGCATCCGATTTAATATGAATATTATTAACCAACAATTTCAATTCAATTTTTATAATAAATTACAATTCGATATAGATGTGTTTTGTGACTCCCTGGGGGGATACAAAAATAAACTAGCGTGTAATTGTTTCCATAAACTATACATAAGTCTTTTTTTTATTTCTCTTTACGTTTTAATTTTTATGTCTAATATTTAATATGTACTCGTATATAATGGTTTCCATCACATATTTGTACAATTTGCAATAGTCATATTGAAAATAATGTTTGTATATGTTTTTTAATATTTTTATATTTTATTATAAGACTGTTTGCTACCTTAATAAATAAATAAGAAAAAAAAAATCAACCAGCCTATTTCATTTTAACTTTCATTGTTAGAGAGAATATGGCATTGACATATTTGTTAAAGTAGTCGTCATGTATTCCCAGAACAAAATCTAATCAAGCAAATCAATAGAGAGAGAAAATAATAAAACTTTACATTAAATACTAATTTATATCTACCGCTTTAACGGTAAACCTAGAGATTTTTTTTGAACGGAAGTACCCTAAAGCCGCTAATGGCTATATTCAGCTTTATCTTAAGTCTGTTTGTAGAAAACATGAGAACTGATAGTTCTACCTCTTGCCGACTAACAGTCTCAGCGCGCTTTCGAGTCGTTAGGGTCGAGTCAAGGGAATTGACGCAAATTGAAAGCGCGTCTACTTATTCGGACGCTCAAGATAACCGTGTCGCTGATTTAAGTGTGTCCCAGGTCTTTTTTTCCATCAGGAAAAGAGAGACTGAGAATCCTCATGGATAGCACCGCAAATCTTGCGACTTGCAAAAATTCAAATTCCAAATCTGTCAGCTCATAGACAATATCCTATTATATATTAATTATCTTGAAAGTTATTTCATAATTGCACTAATCATAATATTATATTGTTAGTGAATGCAACAATAACATTACATCTGCCAAGATTAGCTCTCATAGTAATTTATATTAGTCGAGGTCGACTATTAATCATCACAATATTAATCTCGCATTGCTATTGTGACCAGGAAGACGGTTTGAAAGCTGTCGCCGGAATCTTCCGGCTGTTCCAAGGAACAGCTCTCTCTGTTTGAAAACATTCAATCCTACTAGACTATGGCTAACGAAAGTAGGCCCTGGAATTATTTGCGAACTTTTTATATAGCAACTCTGTATAAATGTCAACGTCAATTTGACAAGGTTAAATTTCATAGGTTAGTAGACAATATTATTTTGATACTTTGAACAACTACCTATCCAGTCGTCATAATAACATTTTGATTTATAATTTACGTATCCTTACAAATAACTTCCATGCGCTTCTTCGTATTGAATAAAACTAATTATATCCATTCATCAACTAAGCGTATACTCAATATTAATGTGATGAATCTTTTGGCACTGAATCTTATTAAAATAGAGAATCTGACTTCGATTATGAAAAATAAAACTAAGTTATTGTTTAGGATTTATTACATTCGGACCGCGGAAAAAGAAGGGCAATAAAAAAAAAAGATTTTGACATTCGATACGTCAGAATAAGATCAGTGGGCGTACTCTTAACAACGATATTCGATATATCGTGGATTTCGTCGTGTCGTATCCTACTCTTAGTTACGATCGTTTAAAACATTTCAATGGACGATCGAACGAACGATATTAATTTTTTGACATAACGAAGCCTCAAATGACAACAATGAATTGAATTTGACAGACGAATATTCGCAAAATAAACGTCAAATTTACGATAATTACAACGACACCTCAAACCGTATCGTATTACTTCTACAAGTATCACATAATATATTCTTAACAATTTAAAAGTAAGGGTAATTTTTAAGAAAATAACAACCGAAACAACCTATATACGATTTACCGAACTGAAATCAATTAGAACACGGAATGGTTAATTATCTATAGGACACCAATCGCACGTCCGTTGCGCACGAACCCGTAGCAAAGAGTGGCGGTCGAGGCGAGCTGTTGTCTGGCGGGGCTTGCGATTGCGCCACCGGTTGTGACGTCACTGAGTAGAGGGGCCGGGCAATGGAGAATTCTCTAACACGGCCTCTCCTGACAGCTGAACGTCCTCGTCAGCCAGGTTCTCTCCGGTCTGGGCATCTCTATTCACCGCAGCCTGGTCTTCTTGTTCCATTGTTTATTTTTTTTTTGTTACTTGTAGCCCATCCACTCTAACCAGATCGCAAGCGTATCAGAGCGTAGAACAAGCCGCATTATCGAGGCGCGCGCGCGGGGTTCGCCACAATGTCGGGGCAAAACAATAGCCACGATGTCGGGGCGAAACAATAGCTACAATGTCGGGGCAAAACAATAGCCACAATGTCGGGGCAAAACAATAGCCACAATGTCGGGGCAAAACAATAGCCACAATGTCGGGGCTAAACTATGGCCACAATGTCGGAGCGAAACAATAGCCACAATGTCGGGGCTAAACAATAGCCACAATGTCGGGGCTAAACTATGGCCACAATGTCGGGGCGAAACAATAGCCACAATGTCGGGGCTAAACAATAGCCACAATGTCGGGGCTAAACTATGGCCACAATGTCGGGGCGAAACAATAGCCACAATGTCGGGGCTAAACAATAGCCACAATGTCGGGGCTAAACTATGGCCACAATGTCGGGGCGAAACAATAGCCACAATGTCGGGGCTAAACAATAGCCACAATGTCGGGGCTAAACTATGGCCACAATGTCGGGGCGAAACAATAGCCACAATGTCGGGGCTAAACAATAGCCACAATGTCGGGGCTAAACTATGGCCACAATGTCGGAGCGAAACAATAGCCACAATGTCGGGACTTTTCTAGGAGGTAGACTCTGTACCAGGGTCGTCTGCATGGGTACCTCCGTCTTACCTATTTCCGCCGCCAAACAGCAGGGTTCGCTTTGCTGTGTTCCGGCGTGAAGGGTAAGATAGGCAGTGAAATTACTGGGTACTGTGACTTTACATCTTATGTCACAAGTTGGCAACGTACACTGTGGTTCTTATGAGGTTTGCAGATTTGCTGCGAATCTCGTGGGAACCACATGTACTATAGGCGACTGTTACCACTTACCATTAGGTGGGCAGCCTGCTTGTTTGTCAACTTTAGCAATAAAAAAAAAAAAAAAAAAACTAAACAATAGCCACAATGTCGGGGCTAAACTATGGCCACAATGTCGGGGCGAAACAATAGCCACAATGTCGGGGCTAAACAATAGCCACAATGTCGGGGCTAAACTATGGCCACAATGTCGGGGCGAAACAATAGCCACAATGTCGGGGCTAAACAATAGCCACAATGTCGGGGCTAAACAATAGCCACAATGTCGGGGCTAAACAATAGCCACAATGTCGGGGCGAAACAATAGCCACAATGTCGGGGCTAAACAATAGCCACAATGTCGCGGCGACACAATAGCCACAATGTCGGGGCTAAACAATAGCCACAATGTCGCGGCGACACAATAGCCACAATGTCGGGGCTAAACAATAGCCACAATGTCGCGGCGACACAATAGCCACAATGTCGGGGCTAAACTATGGCCACAATGTCGCCGGCGCAGGCCAGCGCGTGCAGCGGCTGGTCGCGCTGCGCGGCCACGTTGTTGCGCCAGCACGAAGCGCCAGTGCCGCACGCCGCCGCGCCTCTGAATCATATGTTCTGCGGCCGTTTGCGTCAACAACTATAAGAACATGGCGGTAGCCATTCGATTCCGGCAATGGACCCAAAACGTCCATATGAGGGGTATCAAACGGTGCATCAGTTAGGGCCTTTACTTTAGCATGGCTCGGTCTAACCTGACCTTCGCTAATGCTTCTGCCAAGGTATTCAATTTTCGTACACAGAAAAGCACACCTTTTTAAATTAATCGAAAAGCCCACAATTCAATTGATAGCGTCACGTATGCTTTCAAGTTCCTGACTACCCAAGCCCTTAAGTATGCGGAAAGCAGGTTTACGTACACAATTGAAATGCCTAAGTAAATTAGACGAAATAAGCGATATGGTCGAGCCACTATCGATTAAAACATCAACAGGTACCCCCTGTATAACGGCTACAACTCCATCACTACTGAGGGTAGATTCATTTTCGCGACAAAAATTCACGTTATTTTTATTATGGACCTCAGATCAGATCAGAGATTTTTGTTTAGCAAAACATGTGTCAACTTTGTGACCAATCTTTTTGCAAAAAGAACAAGGTTCAGACTTAGTCGGCACAAAGACAGGTTTGGAATTTGAACTGGCACTAGTATTGGCGGTAGTTTCATTCGCTACTCTCTTAGTACAATTAGCTTGCCTATGCCCCGATAACCCACACGTAAAACACTTGCCGTCCTCAAACTTACCTTTTCTCGGAGTAAAATTAGAAATCGACTTACTCTTCGAATAATGAGTTAGGTGAGCATTAGTACGCAGTACACTTTTATTTGCGTTACGGCGCGAAACGTGACGTGGCTTGCGACTCCTGCTACGAGTAGTCTCACGTCTTTCACTATCCACCATTTCTGCAATAAAATTCAACCAACACCAAAAACCAGATAGAATCACGCAGATCCTATCCCGCTTCTGATCTTAACAATTTAAAAGTAAGGGTAATTTTTAAGAAAATAACAACCGAAACAACCTATATACGATTTACCGAACTGAAATCAATTAGAACACGGAATGGTTAATTATCTATAGGACACCAATCGCACGTCCGTTGCCCACGAACCCGTAGCAAAGAGTGGCGGTCGAGGCGAGCTGTTGTCTGGCGGGGCTTGCGATTGCGCCACCGGTTGTGACGTCACTGAGTAGAGGGGCCGGGCAATGGAGAATTCTCTAACAATATGGTATATATTTATAAATACATACAGTAGGGCACATTAGCACACAAAGTACAACATAAGCAAAGCCGCAAATGCTGTATGGTAAGTACAAAATAAATAATTAGTAAAATAAATATAATAATTGCGGGTTACGCAACAGTTATTATGTAGGGAATATTTTCGTATTTTATTTCTCTATTTATTTTCGGATTCTGCCCATATTTACCTCATATACCAACACCCATACCAAATCAAAAAATCCTTAAAATCCTGTTACAAACCTTATCAAAAATTAATAAAAATAAATAAATTCTGTTTCTTTATTTCCCTAACATAACGTTCTTATACTGTCTATATATATATGATATTTTTAATAATGAATTACCAAGTATCAATGTAGGTTATTCCAATTTTCATAGTATAATTTTAGTGCTGTCATGCATGTATTTTTGAAGTGAAAACTTCTTTAACGGCGCTGAGCACTTTTTGTATGGGTAATAACTTCCAAACTCGCGTCAGGGTCACGTGATGCTGATCGAAAAAGCGTAAGATCGAGGCGAAGGGAGAGGAACTAGTCTCTCCCACTCTTTCTACAATGCCTGAGTGTGCTGCTCCGTTTAGGCGGCACAGGGCGCTTGCGCGAATGTCTGTCATATTTGTGTACGTATTTGTGTAGCGCAATAAAGAAACATTGTATTCTACCTCATGATAGTACCAAATGATAGTACTTTTGTACTTATAATTAAACACTTATATTGAAGTTTTTACTTCTGCCGGCACTCCCGGAGTGCTACCGGTGTTTTTTTTAAATTTGCCGCTCATATTCTGAGGCCAACTTTCGTTAGCCAGACTCTAATATAATAAACGCGAAAGTTTGTATGGATGAATGTTTGTTATTTTTTTACTTAAAAACTACTGAATAGATAAATATAGCTTATATATCAGAATAACACATAGGCTACAATTTATTAAGATATACGCTACACTACAGACGAAGTCGCGGGCACTAGCTAATATAATGTAATGAAATTAACCACATATCAACAAATCTTAACAGTACTCGTATAATACTCGTAGTATATAACCTCTGCTATGCACCTTTTCTTGACTCCCACATTTCAATTTGACAGATCTCTATACTAGTATTATCTCCTTAGATACCTCTTATTACTTACTAGCTGTGCCCATGACTTCGTCCGCGTGGAATCGTAACATTAGGTAGCATATTTAATGACTAAGAATGTTATAAACGGAAAAGTTGACAAATATAATCAGAAAGCTTCAAAATGCTAATCTATCGGGAGTTACACGTGTTATTATGAGTCAAAATAATTTTAAGGAAACCATTTCCAGCATACATGATTTCTGTGTAGCTTTATTAAGTTTGCACATGCGACGGACGCTTACAATATGGAGTAACTTCTCCTGTTTTCCCAACATTTCCCATCACTGCTTTGCTCCTATTGATTGTAGCGTGATTAAAAGTATACAATAACCAGCTCAGGAGTATGACAAATAATTATACAAAATTATTGATTATGTTTGATTCCGAGCATTTTCCTATTCATTCACTTTTTAAACTGGACTTCCACAAATATTTCGCGATCAAAATTAACCAAATCGGCCCAGTCGTTCTTGAATTTTAGCAAGGCTAACGAACAACAATATATAGATTTCAACAGTACAAAATCTGTTGATTTATTTATTTGTATCGTTTAAAAATTACTTTGTTTATTTTCATGTAATAAATATTAATAGTTCTATATTCGAGCTTGTTTTAACAACAGGAACCAATTTAATATCTGATTATTTTTTGCTCCCTAGTTCTACTTTTCCTCTTGATAAGGCTATATTAACGTACTTTTAGAACATAAGGAGGGAATAGTAGTACAATTAAAAACCACAGATGTTCAGTCAAATTTGATGATTTGTAGCTGGGCCATACGTTTTTTTTTTTTTTTTTTTTATTGCTAAAGTTGACAAACAAGCAGGCTGCCCACCTGATGGTAAGTGGTAACAGTCGCCTATAGTACATGTGGTTCCCACCAGATTCGCAGCAAATCTGCAAACCTCATAAGAACCACAGTGTACGTTGCCAACTACGATACGTGCAATTGGACTATACAATTATGTGTAATTTTTAATATAAACGTTAAAATAAAATAAATTACATTATCTGAGGGCTATATTATATAATAATTAGGTTACTATACACATTTACTATTGACATTCATTAAAAATATGGAATTCATATGAGGAAAGTGAAAGTAAGGCTTAAAATAATCAGCCGTGAGTCATAGTAGTTGTATCAAATTGCTCTATCCTACAACCACCCAAGAAGGTATGTGGAAATCACGCCGCGTCCCATCGCTATGAATCCTTGTAATATCGTATATGTCACGTGCCTATTTTATGGGAGCCAAGATCGTGGCATCGGCCGTTCATCATTTACAACCGTGAAATAGTTTTTGTCCAAGATTCAACGCCTAGACTAATTGTTATTTTTTAGGAACCAAGCAAAGAAACAATTTGATTTCATAATCTTAAATTGTTACTTTTTAAACTCATTTATCTGTATTGCAAAATCATTTTCGTTAATTTCACGGAATTTGTCAGTAATTTCTGGTAAGGAAATGATCGTCTAGTCATTATTAACTTTGCGACGATTTTATAAAACAACAGTAGCCAAGTGTCTACGTTTTATTATAAAGGAAGCAATCATCCGTTCATAGGCACTTTTCACGCTCAGCACTTTGGTTGATTTCGGCTTACTTCGAAAGACCCATACGCTCGATTTGTACTGTCACCTGTTACTACCTCCCGTATCAATTTTAAAGTCAAGTTCATTGTATATAGCAAGCAGGACCCAACAAACAATTGACAACACATTGTTTTGTACGACTAAAAAGTTCCATTTTCAAATAGTAATAACTTCTTGAATATTATTTATGTAAGCTGCTAATTCTAGCTCTTAACTATTACGTAGAAACCTTAACTATTTAGTATGTTACCAATGTTACTTGCTGTTGTTATTTACAAAGTTTTATCTGTCGCAGATTTTGTCTGTCAAAACGAACAAACACTATGAACATTAAGACGATCGGTATTCCTATTTTCAAAATAAAGTAAATAGTGTCACTTTTTGCAGTTAATTGTTCTTGGTTCTAATCAATTCAGCCTTAAAAACTAACAAAATCATGCATCAAAATAAAATCTCCAGAGATAAATTCTCTTTTCAAAATTAAAACATAGTCTATCATAAATACAATCTGTCAACCATATGTCAAGATCTGTCAGATGCTCTGTAACACTTTGTTACTAGATTACCGTGATTGGTTTGTGGATAGTGAGTTTGTACTTTTATAAAAAATATTAATACAGTATAAAATATTCTCGCCTTGCATTGTAAACTACGCCACTTTGGAATTTCTTAACAACCACTACATAAAACACTATTATCATATACAATTCGTTTCTGTATTGTATTAAAATTTGAAAACATTAGAACGGTATCAATAAATGGAACAGTGTACCTTTTTTTTTTTGTTCCCCTGAGGAAAATGCATTAAATTGCATACCCCGGCTGTGGCGAGTCGGCGGTTATGTGGGGCTCTCCTCCCCAAAAGGGGGAGACCTACCCACTAAAAACCCCAAGGATGGCCTTCCTCAGGCATGTAGGGAGCCCCCGGGAATATCAAGCCACTTCCGGGAACCCCAGCCTCCGCTCCCCTGCCTAGAGGGGAGCCCTCCACGGAGGAGGTTACTACCTCCCCTGGTCTCCTCCACCGACGACGCCCCCCGGCCACGGAAGGGGCGTGGTCCATCCCGGGTCGTCGTAGCAGTCGCGACTTCCTCGCGCCCGCCGGCGACCCGCGGCGGCGCCGCAGCTGTGCTACCGAGCCCGGCGCCGCCTTCTTCGAACGGGATCGGCCATCTACCAACCGGAACAGTGTACCTAAACTGTGCTAGTGAGAATATTAAAGAGAAGGTAAGTACTCGGTGGGTAATTCCTATGGTCGTCCTAGGGTTCTTCGAAGGCGTAGTGAAAAGGCGTAAACAATTTTATTTAACATTCAACAAACAACGATAACAGGGTCCAGTACGTTGTTTATATATATACAAATTTTCCCTATCATTGGATATACTTTCACTTTTATTTGTAAATATAAACAGAATTTGGTACAATAGCAATATACCAAAATATAAGCACAAGAACCTTTTTTTTTTTTGTTCCTCCTGAGGAAAATGCATTAAGTTGCATACCCCGGCTGTGGCGAGCCGGCGGTTATGTGGGGCTCTCCTCCCCAGAAGGGGGAGGCCTACCCACTAAAAACCTCAGGGATGGCCTTCCTCAGGCATGTAGGGAGCCCCCGAGATCATCAAGCTACTTCCGGGAACCTCCAGCCTCCGCTCCTCTGCCTAGAGGAGAGCCCTCCTAGGGGGAGGACCCCCGGCCACGGAAGGGGCGTGGTCCATCCCGGGTCGCCGTAGCAGTCGCGACTTTCTTGCGCCCGCCAGCGACCCGCGGCGGCGCCGCAGCTGTGCTACCGAGCCCGGTGCCGCTTTCTTCAAGCGGGATCGGCCTTCTCCCGACCCCGCTCGGCGGGCTCCTTCTGGAGCATCACTGCTTCACAGAAGGAGGCCACAGCCCTCCAACCTCCCTCGTCCGCCAGCATTGCCGCAATCAATGCCGGCGGAGACAGATCTCGCCCGATCTCTGCGACCAAGACTTGGCGCTCGGAAGCCCACGCGGGGCACTCCGCCAGCGTGTGCTGGGCCGAGTCGAGGTCGGATGTGCAGTGGTGGCAATGTGTCGATCCCTCCCGTCCTATTCGACACAGATACTCACCGAAGCAGCCGTGCCCGGTGAGTATCTGAGCCAATTGGTACCTCATTTGCGACCTCCTCCTTCCCGTGGAGCCAAGCTTCGAGGTGCGGGAGTACGGCACCGACGGCCCGCTGGCGCGCGCATATCCGTAATTCGAGCTGCGCACGCCAGGCCGCCACAATCCGTCGGTGCCACTCCCGCTTAGGCACTTCGTGCGCGGGTTCCAGGGCGCTCCCCCCATCGCTCCCCCGGTCGACAAAGCACAAGAACCTTAATATATAAATTCGTTATTAAACAAAAACATCTACTTAATATTATTTAAAAAAATCGAGTAGAGCCCGTAAATAATTTCAAATCGGCAATCAAGTTGACTAGTGTTGGAATCGATTATGTGGAATGCCCATCACTAAATCAATCGTGTGTCGTCACAGTTGGTAAAACAATATTGATACGCTTTGTTTCTACAGACGGTGGGATTTACCTGATCGAGACAATATAACTCAGTACTCGTCACTATAACGAAGACGTTAACTTACACTTAGATGACATCTACATTAGAGAGGGAAGGGTCTATATTGTCTGACAGCTCCTAATTCTTACCTGCTCGCTATACTCACTACTTTCCATTTTTTATATGATAAGCAAATAGATTCCCTACAGAATTACCGTCGTCCATGGACACTTGCTGTACTACAGGAGTCATAGATTACCGGTCTTTTATATTGGAGTACGCATACGAAATACCGTAGGAGACAATTCATTTCAGAGTTTGGTAGCGCAAGGCAAGGCAAAAAAAGCGCAATTGAGCAACTAATAAAACAACCAAATCCCCTCATTAGGGAGACGATAACGTGTGATTTCATCTACTAGTTTGACTTCATTTTTTATAATTAAACCAATGGGATTGAATTATTATTTGACTAAAAACTCTTCTTATTTTCTTCAGACATACAATTTTTTCTTAAATTTAACACTTAATTCACATAATATTCAGCGGGTGGAGAAATTTGCTCCGACAACATCCTTTGAATATAAAGTAAACGTTTTTCTTAAGATCCCGATAATGAGTTACGTTTTAACAATGGCAACTCCGCTGTGAAGTTAAATTAAACTTCGTAATGATTCTGATGTATACACAAAGCAAATGATATTGTAACGAAAACTTTCAAAAGCTGTAATTCTGTAATAATCACGAACTTTTGAAATTATATCTTAAAATCAACAGAAAATAAATTTTGGACATGGACTAATGGTTATGAACATTTAATAAGACAAAATGCGTTAAAAAGATCATTATTCACGAAAAGAGAAAGAAAGAGACAGAGGGTGAGGAAGACTGAAATTCTGTATAGTTATTAGGTACAGTGACTTAACAACTACGAGTATGTTATAAGTTGGCAATGTGTACTATATGAGTAACTCATGTGAGGGATGCAGATTTTCTGAAAATTCTTTTTTATGGCTATATATTAACAAATTATATACATACATATGAGAATGGCAATAATTAATGAATATATAAATTGAATATAGATATAATTAATTAAAGTAAGTAATCATTGTTAAAAAATTATATGGGCCAATAGCCTGAAATAAACGTATTTTATTTATGATAGCAAATCAAATTTTGTGACAATTTGTCACAAAACGATGAGATTAGCTCGAGAGGTAACATTATATTTTACTTTTCGTAGTACCAAATAAGGTTCACTGAAATTTAATACGTCTTGATTTCTTATTAACCCTTATCCCTCAAACAATAAATGCTTAATTGGAAATAAATGAACATCAGCTTTAAAACACCAATGCAATCAACCGTTTCATGAATTGACACAAAGTGACAATAAATCGTAATTGATAACATTAATCTGATTTCATATAATAAATTGCACCCCTCTGAAATCGGAAAAGGTACGGCGAAATTGGAAGTAAACAAAATCGCGTTGAGGATTGATTGTGAAAAAATTTCAGTTTTGTGTTTACTCTGAAAATTATTATTTCGGTAAACACGTTTTTATTTGATCCCCTTGGATTTCTTAATCACAGCTAAGTACAAAATAAAATAATAAATATCTTAAACTTATATAATTTTTTTTATGGTATTATTATTATGATTCCCCACCTTTATGGTTATACACACACACACACAATAATACAATAAACAAACACAATATAAATTATAATAATGAAATACTAATAATAAAGTGATGTCTCTTCAAAATTCCACAAATACGAACAGTCAAATTTTGAAGCAATTATTCCAGGATTGGAGTTATTCCGCGCTCTGTATATTAAGAATGCTGCTCATGTAACGAGAGTATATGAATACCTGTAGAATGAAGCTTATTATAATGGTGTCATAAGCTCTAGGTACCAGCTTGGCATAGTAATTCATAATTAGATTAAGATTATCAAAAAACAAGCCCTTTAATACTTATATATTCCAAAAAGACCCCAATGACATGTATTTCGAAGAATGGGAAATGGTGATTTATCTACAATATTACAATCTAAATGAATTCTTAGGTAAAAAGCTACTCTCTCATGTGCCCTGCCAGTTTTTGCTTTATGCTTGTACCGCATGTTGCCGTAGTACTATCAAATACTGTTTTTCTGTTTTTAAAAATCTATATGAACTATTTTATATTACATCCATCAAAAAATTTTAAGCAACACATTAAAATTATGACTATTTGTTTAGTTAGGTTGTTTTAGTTAACGAAATATGTCATATATTTATTGTATATCTAGTAACTCGTCTGTCGTATTTTCACGTAAAAAGTTGTAAATATTTAAATAATTGTATATATATAATATGCATTAAATAGATAAATTAGGTTATTTATCGCTTTTTAGTTATGTAGGTAATGCCTGATCTGGTTTGTCTGATTAGTTTTTGTCGTTTGTGTTTTTTTTGAAGTCGGTTTAGTTTTTTTTTAAAGTCAGTTTATTTCATGATTTTTAGTTGTGTTAATGCGTTGTGAACTTAATTATTAATAGGTACTTAGTTGTTGTTAAGAGTTAGATAATATTTATTAGGTATTTATATTTTTTATTCTCATGGGTACACCCACTAAGGCTGCACCCCGAATGAGGGTAAATCGTCGCTTGGAAAGTATTGCAGAAAATAGATCACGAATGAGAAAAAATGAGAGTGTGGATGAATTGCTTGTTCTCGCGAGAAGGCCCGGCGAGACTTCTCGGCGAGATTTCTCGCCGTGTGAGTCTGGATATAATACAAGTATCACGTTAGCCCTACATACATTCGATCGACCAATTGCAGTACTGCTCCCAACTCCTAACCGTTAAGGAGTACTGTAGCTTCATCATCAGCACAGCAGCATCAGATGTTGATTCAAGCATACCTCACAAGCAACATGTTAGTCCTACATACTACTAAATAGTTTCCATCGACCAATTACAGTTCTGCCTTCCAACTCCTAACCGATAAGGAGTACTGTAGCATCATGATTAGGACAGCAGCATCAAATGTTGACATCCTGAAGCATATACCTGAGTAAGACATGATTACGTAATAAAAATACCATACGAGCATACAATTTTCGGTGGTTGCCCTCGATTTCGGTGAAAGTGGGACCACCTCAGAAGTGAACTCTATCCAACAACAAAAAAATTGAAATCCGTCTATAATTGACGAAAATATCGGTTAACATATATAAAAAAAATATTATACATACAAACGTAAAAATAAGTTGCCTAGTTTTAAAGATTTAAGCATACTTTGGGGGACAGAGAAAGCGACTTTGTTTTATATTATGTAGTGATTACGTTAAGACTTTATCAAATCTACTGAAATATTTAATGATAGAAAAATGCAGTTTATAATTTACATTAATGAAAGTGCTTATTTACGACATCACATTAGAAACCTCTAAATTTATCAGTGTTTCTCTACTATATAATGCATGTATTATACATATAACCCTTCCTTAAGAACCACTCTATCTATTAAAAAAATATTTCTATCTATCTATAAAAACTGCATCAAAATCCGTTGCGTAGTTTTAAAGATCTAAGCATCATAGGGACAGACAGACGGCGGATAGTGACTTTGTTTTAATAATGTAGTAATGTACTTTAGTAAGTGCATTTAAAATTCAAATCATAAAATAATTTAAAAAAAAATGTGGCAATAATTTTTTTGTCGGAATGTGAAAGATTTTTTTTTAAATCTACATTCTAATTAAATCCATACTCATGCGAAATCATGATATAACGACATTCACAAAGAAAATTCTGATTTGACATTTTATATCGACTAAGTGTTGCTTTCGAATAATGTTAATAGTCCACCAGATTTAAATTTTACTGAATTCTGAAACTCTGTACGATATTGCTCAGAATATGTGTTATCAATTTCAAAGTTGTTATAGCAATATTGGCTGCTGTGCCAATGTTGTGTGACGAGCAACGTACCTTACATTCGCTCAAAGGACTGGCAGCTGAATACCTACTCGTACCAGGAAATACAGCTTTGATAGAACGACAAGATGAACCCACAATTTAGTAAATATTGCAGGAAGGCTCTGTATGGAGACCTCACGCCTTCCCGAACTAACCGTTATATAAGTATATACATATACCAAAACTCTCGTTATTACCACAAAAGTACCTTCGATATATGTGATTTACATTACGGTCTGAAATGCTTTATACACCGAATTGAATGAATGTATTTATTTATTTCAATGCTTGCTGATAATTTACAAAAATGTACTTTGCTCCACGAAATTTTCAGTGTTATAACCTCACTGGTTGTCGATATCCTGCACTTGGGGGACTAACACTGCATACACTGCGGAATGAACACTGTATAATGGGGAAGGAATCCAGCAGCTGCCGTCACCTGTCAGAAATAATAATCAATGCTTGTCGTTATTTATGTCTGTGTAGATAAATGGTTTTATAATTATTTCTTAATTGCTTGAGCTCTTAATAAACCTTAAAAAAAGTTCAAGCCCCGATTTTCCGATAAACAAGACAATTGAATTAAGGTAAGCCTGAAACATAAGCCGCCCTCCGCCTGAAGTCAATAAAAAATATTTTTAATAATAAATTCAGTCCACAAACAAGCGAGGATTTGTAAACGCTCGCGGAACAAGACAGTCGAATCGTTAATCATAAACGCAGTACATTTTCATATTGAGCAGAAACTTTTATTAAATGTTGGTCTATTTTTCAAACAGTTATACGAGTATTGAAACAAGTGTACTGCCGACCTGATGGCCAGTGGTTGTCGATATATCCCTTGAGATTCGCAATAAATTTTCAATAACAGCAACAACTCCAATCAATTCCTGAGATCTTTAAGACCAAGGCGTAAGTTGGTAGGTAGTCTGGGCCGAACAGTCTAAGTTCACATAGTGCCCCGTCTTCGAGTCTCTCCAGAGGAAAAAAAAACCCCACAAGAGCCACGTTTATGTTGCCAACTTGAAGCATATGTTTTAAAGCACGGTATTCAGTTACTGGGCTGGTACCTGTCACCCTACAAATGGAAACACAGTAATGAAAGGTCTGCTGGTTTGCAGCAGATATAAGTAAAACGGAGATCTGAAGCCGATAATACAGGTATGAAAAGAAAAAAGTCTACAAATGATAAAACGTGCCTCAACTATTTGCAATATAACTATTACTTATTATCTGCTGGCTTTTTATCTATATATCTATTTTACTAGACTTATGAAAATCAAATATATTTATTGTGAAAATAATATTAGATTTCCATTATCAATAAATGTGAATAAACAGATTTTTAATAATAACATGCGCTACATTTAATTTAAACTAGTAAGCTTTGGACAATATTTATTTAATGCAAATGGTATGGTATTATTTTGTACACGTACAAGTCAAGATACTGCCATTTTATTTGCATTCCGCATCGCTCCTTATTCGCTGAGCTTTAGTGACTGTTGTTTTTTTCCGAAGAAAGAATGATTTTAGCCGAGTCACCGTTTTGAATAACCTGTGAAATTGATGATAGACTCCCCTTCTAATAAGAACACAGTCCCTTGCCCCAGCCCTTAATTTTAGACTGAGCTCATCACGAGAATACCTAATCCTATTTTTATCACTATTATTTGTATATGTTAAAAATACTCTTGGTTTCTCTACATTTTATTTATTAACTCGATATAAGCTTCACTATTTTAAAAATAACAATACTTAACTTACAAAAGAAAACAAAAAAATTATTATACTACAATAAGAATATAATACAATACCAACCCTTTATTTAGCCCTTTAACACATGCAAAAATACAATTATTAGTAAACATTATACAATTCAGTTGCTTGGGAAAATGATGATTGGTAAATGGATACAGTAATTAATAGCTTTTGACTTGCCAATAACATTCAATTACAACATATAGTTGTAATTATGATCATATCTGCCCTTCCAAAAGTCAAAAAGCCAGTGCTCTTTGCCAAAATCTGTTTTTATTTAAGAACGATTCATTAAACCATATCCAGAGTTAAGAAGAACAGCTTAAGGTGAAACTTGGTGATGGGAACCTTAAACTTACACTTGACTAAACTTTATTAAGAACATTTTTTATCTAGTTTTACAAAGCAATTTTTTCCGGCTGAGAGAAATTCTATACTAGTATTGCTTGCAAAGTAGTACTACTTCGCTAGTACTGCGTATTTTTTTTTCTGTCGTAGAGCATTTTCGCGGGCGTAGTTATTTCCGTTTTGAAGGATTAGACATAGCAGTAATATAAAGTAGCAACTGTGAATTCAAATTTTATTTCATAATTTAGCAATGTATATAGTTTGTCTTGTGAGTGTCTTGTCACCGTAGAAGTTGAATACACGCGTGATTATTATATATGAATAAATTATACGATCTCTAATCATATTCTTATTATATTATATCTAATTATATTCATCTATTAATAATTATACTACATCGTAAATTTACATTTGTATAAAAGTAAAATAACACATAAATTATAATAAAAAAGCAAAAACTAAACATTATTAATTTTTTACTTAATTATCTTAGAAAATAAATATTCTCATTATTTAGTTTACATTATTTATAGGATAAGAAGTCAAAAAATATATAGAACGAAAGATATTATACTTAATTTGCCGTTTTTGTACATATACGAAGAATTGGGGAAATAACCTTAACAAATCAATTAAATATAATGAAGAGTTTAATTCTGATAACAATATCAGAATTTAGTATTTACAATACATTGTTTTTTAACACTTGAACGTGAAAAACACGTGAAAAAAGGTTTTAAAATTAAAACCCACTATAGGGAAATGTTTAATTTTTTACAGAAAAGCTTCATAAGTCTGTTATTTACTTTTTAATTATACTCGGGGCATGGGCATGTAAAATATTTTAAATGAGTCAAATGATATTACAAAGTCAAACGACACTTAGATTTATTTTTATATAAATAAATAATTGCCACAATACAAAATAAATGTTTTTCGGTATAACAAAAATACAATGAAGGCTTATTTTCTTTTATATGAATACCACAAATACAATATCGTTACATTTATTTTTATAAAAAAAATATAATAAACAACTACATTTTATTTCGCACAATACGTACAAAATACTGCTGTACGAAAATATTTAATGAAAAATTATTAGATCATTGAGATGAGTGTTTTAGCTTAACTTATATGGCTTCGAGCTAATACGTGGGATAAACTGATTACATGAAACTAATAAGCAAACAATTTTCAGCTAATATTAATCGCGAAACAAATGTAAAACACATCATATCGATGGAAAAAACACTCGCCACGCTAACAAAACATTACATGTCATGTTAAGAACTTCCAGATCCAAGCACAGGTGCGCTCAAGTGACGTCACATCCGGAGCCACGAAGCGCCACTTCCGCGCGCCCCACTTTGACACGAGCGACCTTATTTTACTTTACGCACCTTTTAATGTGTCGTAAAAATATGAATTCACTGGTACTCACTGAGAAAGTCTCTTTTTGCAACGATCTCCTGTTTTAAATGCTATAATGTTGTGATGACTCTTTAATAAATAATATTAAAAAAAACCGCAGGTGCTTGATTAGACCATAAGCCAATGACAACGTGTTGTTCTTGTGAACAACCATAAAGTTTGACATTTTACAGTAATCCAAATTTCCGTACTGAAAGATAATTAATTATAGCGAAACATTTATTTAAATAAAATTCGTCTTTTATGTTATGGAATATGCCTTCACCATTTACTTTTATTATAGAACTATTCTTTGCCTTTGCTTTGGTGTACTTACAAGTATAAGAAATCTTCAATACCAAGCCTAAATCTCATAGAACCTCTGAAGGCTGAACCTGAAACTTACTGCCATAGAGCATTTTGCGCTGACAGTTGTTTCCGTTGTGAATAATTAGACATAGCAGTAATATAAAGTAGCAACTGTTCAACTATTCAAATCTTATATCATATATTAGGATAATTTCTCGACTTTTTTACCTTCTACCACCTATAACATAAATTCACATTATTTATTATTGCGTCTTCTTAAACCGTTTTTTATTGGTATATTCTTATCGACAACTTGTTTATTGGTATAGTCTATTTAATATCAACAATTATTTTATACTACACAAATATACTTTCAGTTAAAAAAGAGGATAAAATAAATATTTAACTGATTTCTAGGGGTTTATATATAAAATACCTATAAAATATTATATATAAAGACTTTACTGAAGATAGTAAGCCATGACGTTGGAGTTTGTAACATCTAAAAGTGCAGTCTAGTCACACAGAAAATACACTACAATTAAAGAAAGTTGAAAGGTTACACAAAAATTCCCGATAAGCTATAAGCGCTCCAAATAGTTATTTGATTAACATCTAAGAGCAGAAAAATAAAAAATGAATATTTTGAAGCAAAAATAATCTCTTCTTATGTAGCTGTATCGCTAAGAATAATACATAAATTCGGGAATGTGGGACAAATTAAAAAATCCGGTATATGGAAAATGGTAGTTGATTAATGATTATTACATCAAATGGAAACCAAGCCAACCTCAACATGCTCACGATGCACCTAAAGAAGGCCAGAGGTTGCCGGCGATACTGAAGGCCTTGCCGATGGCGACGGCGGTTAATGTGTGCTAAAAATTACCGGGCGACGGACACCAACCGTCGAACGATCTTAGCCCTGGCGACATATCGTACGATCACTGCGGACCAAGAAGAATCTGCTGAAAATAGAGAAAATATTGAACAGGATTAGCTGAAGTATTGTAGAACTGTCTGAAATCCGAAGAGACTGAAAATAGGATCGGAAGTTCCTACAAAAACAAATTATTAAAAAATGACATGTAGTAGTTTTATTGTTTTCACAAATCATTATTTAAAATAAACATAAAGAGCTGTTTTATAGGTTGAACGCTTGTTAGTGTTACTAAAAGTATTTTAATGAGACGTTGTTTGAAAGCTTCCTCTTTATTATGGGTTGTTTAGAATAGAAATTTAGTATAAATACACTTTTAGATGAAGAATATTGTAGAAGTAACAGTATACTTGCGATTATGACTTTCCCAATTACTTCTTTGATTCTCCATACTATGTACTATATTGCAATCGTGACATCACAAGTTGATGAAATCATGTAATTTGTACTAGCGTATAAACAAAATTGCCAATATCTTTTTTTATTTCTTGTTTATAATGTCTAATTTCTATATTTGAAAACATTACATTTAGTTCAAGAAAGCGTTTTTAAGTGTTTTTGTTTTATTCAAATTATGCAAAAAAAAATATGTTAATTTATTTAGCTTCGATATAATTTATTTAATGAAATCAAGAGAAATTTCAATTATGACACAAACCTATTTGATACGAATTACTTCAATTAGATAAATATTTAATAAAACATTATTTTTTTCTTGGCGAAGGTTAATTAAGGCGAACAAAGTTCTTAATTAAGAATAAACGACAACAAAATATCCGACTCGCGTCAATTTAACTCAAAAAACTAGAACCCGCGTATGCAACGCTCTCGAAATCAATGTATGAAAAATGCATGTTCGGCTGCTGCTGAAATCAAATTAACTTTGGATTAAAAAGTATACAGCAAACTCACGTTATTGCAAAACTTTGGTACAACATTGCATTATTTTACTGCTATGTTTGCTTCTGAAATATCACTGCAGAAAATTCTTCTGCTCCGCGAGCAAGGTAGCGAGTTTAAAAGTTTTATTTGCAAACGCTGTCAAGAATTCAATTCTCTATCTCAGTGCGAGAATTGAATGTAAATACAGCAACATGTATTGTATCGAAGTGTTTCTTGAAATAGAACATTCTATTTCAAACACCATTTTAAATTTTATCTGCGACTTTGATTTGTTTATTTACGAACTAAAATTTGATATGAATATTTGATATAGTTGTTTTGTGACAAAATTCTGACCACCTATAGAGAAGGAAGAAATTCTGATTATGAGATGGTGAAATACAATATAGCAAAAATAAATAGTTTATATCAATATTTATTAAACGTTTGGCGCAGCGGTGGAGTGATGGGCAACTACGCAACGGGTTGAGGGTTCAATTCCCGCACGGGAATTTTCAAATTCTATGTTTGACTGCATCCACGACACAGGATAAAAACATAACATGAACGCCTTTTTAAAAAATATATATACAAAGCAAGTGTGGCTTAAAAACTATCACTATTTTGACAGTGCCTTGTTCCAACATGTACGCAGGTAGACAAACGTGCAGAAACAGAATCTGTGACTTTGAAGAAGGCTTTATGAACATGCTAACACAATGTAAAGCATGAGGAGAATTAAACAAACATTTCTACGTTTGGTAATGCAAACACAGGTATTAACTGTATATTGATGTTTTTAAATCTCATCATAGCGCGGTCACTACTGTGCCCTCAAATGCATACATAACCACCAACAAGCGAGATAGTGTAGTCACAAAATAAATAGGTACAGAAAGCTGACTCCTTCAGTCCGACTTTATGGTATCGATAAGTACATTGGCCTATACTTCGACGCAGCGAGCGCTCAGATTGTTGCAACTTCCAAAATCAATGCTAACCAAACTTTGTTATTTATTCATATATTTGTGTACGTTCTATATTGCCAAATGCTACATTTACCGCAAAAAAGATTAAATCATCGTCTTATTCCAATTATTTTAGACAAATTTGTTTTATTATTAAATTAATAAATAAAGTAATCATGTTATTTTCATTACTAAATTAGATTATTATATAAAAAAATCTTAATTATATAATAATTCTAGGTATATTGAATTAAGTTAAGGCATATACAGTAGTGTTGTGCGTTTACAGGCATTCTATATTCCGTTCTTTTTCGGCTCTACGTATTATTTTCTAGTACCATCAACTTTACACGAATAGTGAACATTCAAATTTAGAATGCATTTTAATATACAATACGATGAGTAATATGTATATATATACATATATCGCCAAAGTTAACGCAATCACAACCAACCGAATGTCGTTCATTCCGAATCATACCGAGATCGCTACTTTATCGATGTGTGAGGGAGCACGTTTCAATCTTATGCAGGCAGCCGGCCTTCTGTATATTACTTTTATGGTTTACACATTTCTTGTGAGTTAATCGTCTTATTCCAAAGGTGTAATCAGTATTGGTAATAGTAGGCGGCATGACATAAACAACATTCGAAAACATGCAGTAAATTGTCGTAACATATTAGCACATATTCTAAATACGTTATCGTGTACAGACGAATCTTGTACAATATTAAACTAGAACAAAAATACACAACAATATCCAAATGACCAAAAACAGTTATGACATAGGAATTTAACTGCAAAAAGTATAAGTAAAAAATTAATTAAACCTATCACCAAGAAAATATCGCAAAACACCCGCGAAAAATTCGAAGTTTTCATATGTCGAGGAAATATCGTATACTACTATCACGATCCACGTGACCAAAATACTAAGCGAGCGAAATTACAGCCCTACGAGATACGGGGCGGCGTCATCAGGGTGTGCGCATTTTTCTCACAAATTGCCCGCTGCGCGATGCAGCAGACGTATATAAATGGTCTTAAATCATTTAGCGTTCACTTAGCGAGCCCCTCGCGATAAATGTGCTTGTAAGGTCATCATTCAGTTGCCGAGAGTCTCACGATTCTAAGATCAAGAGAGAAATTCTGATAATTACACGTACTCAAATCTACCTATACTCCGATGATTCGTACTACAGTATGTATATAATACTTAGTCTGGCCAAATACACTGTTACAATTAAATATAAACAAAACATTACATTTGAATTTGGATTCTGTCGTTCTAGTATGACTGTTTACTATGATTTCCCATTTCCTCGCCAATCGCTTGTCAAAAATTTTTAAGATATTAAAATGGAGTGGAGTGATAAAGTAAACCGAATTTCTGTGATTCCATTACGTGAAGCAGGTATTTTGAAACTTTCCACCCGTTTGGTATTAGTCGATTGCTTACAACAAAACTTCATCTATTTGTAAAAATATGCCTAATGTTCGAACGAACAAGACGAACAAAGCAGAAAGAGAAAGAATTTGAAGGAATCCTATCAGAAAGCAGAAGTCTTTATCTAGCGAGATGAAGATAGCACCTTACCACCGATAAGGTCACTTAAGATTGGTAATCTATAAATATCGCACTGGTCATTATTTAAGTAGTATTTAAAAATGGAATGGGTGATAAAATGAAAACAACTACTTAATCGATACGTAAAAAGAGGTCATAGGAAAAGTAGTTAACTAATGATAAAACTTTTATAACTGAGCAATATTTTAACAAGCAAAAGTTTAACCCTTTTATGCTCAAAGCTCTAAAGAAGCTACTAATCGAGTTCCGACTTCAGCAATAGTTTGGTGGGGTTTTAGGTACGAAGGAGAGATAAAGCCCTATTTTTGTGAAAAGTGTATCCAAATAGACGGAAATTTATCAAGACACCATTCTTGCGAAGATGACTATGCCCCTTAAAACGCTATGTTACTCCAGGAATGGTTCCTACAGCAAGACAGCGCCGGGTCTTAAAGCTGGATCCACCCAAGCGTGGTTGAAACGAACGTTCTAGAATTCGCCAGAGCTGAAGACTGGCCTTAATCTAGTCCTGGTCTTAATCCACTGGATAATGATTTCTGAATACTTTTGCTCTAAATACCATAATAATTTGAATACCCTAAAGCAATCCTTACTATTAGCAGTCAAAAATTTTCCCATGAAAAGAGTTTATTGCTTACAGGAGTCACCGTTTAAAGGACTACATCGCAGCTAATGGAGCTCACTACAAATAAACTTCATATTTTTTAACGTTTTTATATTCATGTATTAATTAATCATACATTAAACTAATAAATGTTTTCTATACATACGAGTATAAATAAAATTGAAGTGTCGTCTGTTTGTTTGTACCGGCTAATCTCTGAAATGGTTGGACCGACCGACGGAACTTTATTGGCAGGTACCTAATGTAATAACTTTTAATGAAGTAACTAAGACAAAAACCATTTATTTAAAAAAAATAAAGTAATGTTGCTATGTCCAAATAAAATGCAGTACCGCACCACAAAAAAAAATGCAAACACAAAAAAAAATACAACTAATTAACTTTTTTGTTAAATAAAATAGACGAAGTCACGGGTACAGCTAGTATGCAATAAAAGAAAGATATTTTTTCTTCATACAATATGTATGCTAAGACTAAGTATACTTGTACATATTTTATAAAATAGTAAGCAACAATCTTGCCATGTGCTCTTAAGGAATAACAAATTATAAGAGTACCGTATTGGAACATGCCAATAAAAAATATGTTACATATATGATACATTTATCCGTCGCTCCTGCGGTGCAGGAAAACATACTGAGGCAATTAGCCTGCAATGAAATTCAAAGGAATATGTGAAGTTAACTAATCAGCACTGTTACTTTGAATTAAGGTACTCTTGAGCCCCTATGTCCTAAGTATCTTAAGTATGATGACTGATAAATAAAATAATATAGAAATATAAAACTACTATAAATATCATAATACACTAAAATCTTTTTAATCAGTTTATTCGTTGATATCATGCATTGTTCAATATGTAGACAGGTCAATAGAAATTGTATAGTAAGAAGTGCAGACGCTATATAAATATTATCATCTATATTTCAGCCATGATACGTTCACTTCTAAGTTGGTAATTTAAATATCTAACTGATAGTTTATCATCAATTCATAAAGTCATAATTTAAGCGAGACATAATAATTAACAACAAATTAGAAATTATTTTGTTCGTAGGCTACTCAATAATTACTAAGTTTTCTCAGTGTGACTGGCATTTTCTAGATTAGTAATAAATTGGATAAGAATTGTTATTAAATAATGTCAACTTTATTAAATTGCTTTCAAGAAAATGCTCGCTATAATAAAAAACGATTTGCCTATTTCAACCTAATAAGAAATTACTTTATCACAAATAAAATAATTGACAATAGAAAAATGTCTCAAAATTACGTGACAACTATGTAAGTCATGGCATTCATATATATTACTATCAAGAAATATTATCTGTGTATGATTAAGATTAATTATGTCTTGGCTGGACTAATAAATATGAGTGTTAAAAATAGTTAGTTATTTTATTTGTTGTGTTGCTTTATATAACTATATAGTATAGCGCGTCTATAACACACAGACTATTACAGACAAGGGGTATAGATCCAACGCGCAGAGGACATGTTAGCAAAATGAATGTATGTGAGGAGTACACCAAGTAAGTCCAGTCTCTATCTACGCAATAAGAATTACAGCTAAAGACCAGCTTGATGTAGGTACAGGAACTATTGCAGGTCTAAACGTTAATAAGAACTGGACTAGAGTTAGACACTTCGATCTGTACCTATTATATGTGAACGCTATAATAATTATTTTTAAAGTTATAATAATTACAGGACTTATGAGAGATGGTTTTTAATTTATTTTTTAATATAAAATACAGCATCTTGTTAAGAAAGTCTTTCACATGCCTCAATTCATCAACTTGCTGCGAGACTTCTAAGATATATATTGCATTTTTATTAATAGAGAAACATATAAGGTTATATTTTTTAGAGTAGATTTCATTTTTATGTTATGTATTTTTTTACATATTCCACTCATGCGCTCAAGTGGGATATATGATCTAAGATTAATTAGATCTTGAAAACTTGTTAGGTTAGACCTGGCCCTGCCTCCTAAGGCCTTATAAACCAAAAAAAAATAGCAAAAACTCGTAGGGAGTTCTAAAATAAAATAAAACCAACGTACACCCAAAGTCATATTCGACGCAGATCACTTAAACAACGCGTTCTGTTTAATTTTATGATAGACGCTGTAAAGGCTTTCACCATTAGCACTAAAAGCGTCGTAAATTATACGCTTTATCTCTGTTCCTTTACGGGCTCCCCGAATGAGGTACCGTTTCGTGGCGACATTTTTTGTTAGATCTTGAAACATTTTGTTGTGATTTGTCAACGTTTTTCATGGATGTGCCCAGAGCACAGAATAAATAACTAATTCTCGCCTAGAGTGTGTGTTCTTGAGAAGATTGATAGAAAATTGGTTAGGCGGGCAAAAACTACATGAAACATGAAATCATGCATGATATCCAGCTTTCCGTCACTGACACAACACTTGTTATGTGTCAGTAACAAAGTTATTTAAGACTTGATAGACATAGACATTAAAGAATTCTTATCAAGACGCAAAATATTAATCGAAATTGTCTACGATAAGATAAAACTTTACCTTCTGCCTCTCCTATATGTAGTATTATGATAATATCAATTGTGAGGAATTAGATTTTAAGATCAAGTTTAAAAAATGTGCGTAAAAATTTAAAAGTGATACAAAAATAAATATTTTCTATAACGTTTAAATTTAAGAAGTTTTAAATACGAGCGAAAAACTACACTGTCATTGTCAAAGACTTTATTTAGCTGTCACAACGGTGCCCAATTTGCGGCGCCATTTTAATACCATATCATAAATCTTTAATCCAACATTAAATTATAGACTTTGACTTTACTTGTATAGACTCAAATAAGTATGAATAAGTTGCCGTTCCAACATTCAGGCTTCAAAAAGTTTGATGTTCTTTTATGGAGAAATGTATAGTTTTTTACAATAAAGTTCCATATACATGTATATTTAAAGCATTTGTAAACATATTTATATGAAAAAGGCAATTACAATATCAATTGTATTAATTAAATGATAACAATGTTGAGACATAAATTTTATGCTTGCTTGTAATGTCATTAAATTATGACATATAAGAGTCTCCACTTATCTAAGAATTAATAAAAAATAAGCACAAACCTTTCCTGCTATGGCCTCCAATCTTAACATTGACCACATATATATATGACCATATATGACCATATATGTTAACATGACATTATGTATGTAGATTTAAATTATCGACAACCTACGTCATATGAGAGACCTATTAAATATTTTATATATGTATCCAGCCACTTTCACCCTGGTGGCATCGATTAGTTACAAAGACGTCTTTCAATAGGTAAAAATTATTTGAGCTATCTTTGACGATTTTAACCATATCATTCAACAATTCTTCCTAGATGTAACTGAATTTAAAGTAAAGGTACATGGCAATTTTACTGCCATTTTATCATCGAATAGAACACAGCAATGATCAATAATAATGATCAATAATAATGATCAATAATAATAATAATAACACAAACACTGCTGCTTGGCTACTACACGACGAACATAAAGCATTCAAGCCTCTAGCGGTGCACCCATGTTGCGTTTGGCTGGAACTATTCGGTGACAGGGACACCATTATTTGACGCCCGATCGATAGAAACCCGTGTGGTGGATTTCTTTTACCTGCAAGATTTGAGGACCCACGCTAGTTCTGATCTTCCCTAAACTAAGTCAAGGTAAGTTTGTAAGTCATCTCTGGAGAGATTCACAAAGTTTCTCAGTATCAACTGCTAACATTACAGCGCTAAAATTGCAACACTATATATTACATAGAGTGTAAAAGTGTTTAATCAAATTGCGAATTCGGCATTCGTTTCGGCCATTTGAGGAAGGGTACGCTAAGAAGTAAAGTGTCTGGGCACTGAGATATAATATCTTATATCACAAGTTGCAACGCAAACGAGTCCTTGTAGAGGTTACGGATTACTTGTGAATCTCAAAAGAGTAGCATGTACAAATGCCATATAATTAATTAGTAATGTAATTACTTAGCACAACATGTTGAGTTTAATCTCTTATTTGTTGGAATATTAAAAATATTCCGAGTTTTTATTATACGCTTTATTCAATTAGCTTAAAGTTTATTTGATGATTTCTTTCCCATTAAGACTACATTTCAAATGGAATAAGAAATGTTTTCCTGGAATACATTTTCGACGCAATTTCTCATGATGATTGTGTTGAAATTTGACTCTGTCTGGTCCCGTACTCTTGTTTCCTCACAATTAAAATTTCATAAGATCTATTTGATATTCGGTTTTACTGGTACCTACTTAAAACATCAAACCAAATAGAAATTGAAAATATGATGCTTGTTTTTTTGCTGATATTTAATTGTTAACGGACCCAGTAAATTCTCTGCTTACATCATCCACGCGTGAAAAGAAAGAGGTTACATGTGTTATATATTATTAATTTATATAAATAATTTATTATTATTTGATGATTATTATTTATCGTAACGTGAGCAAGTGAGTCAGTGAGTCAATCGAGCACGTATTGTACGCAAATCACACTAGATCTATTTATTTTTTCTAATAATGTACATAACACCACAAAAACAGCTAGATTTTTCCGTGTGTTTGTCATGTGACCATTAAAAAAAGCAAAATATATAAGCAAATATAAGTACACAGCGAATTCTTTTTGATTTTTATTGAAGATAATTATATTAAATCTCTTAATTATTAAACTTAATTAACAAACAAATAAACAATAAACAGGAAAGAAAAATCAAATAAACAGGCAAAATAACACGGGTCCGCGATAATGCAATTGTCGCTATCGCACTCTCCGGCGAATGCGATTACAGCGCCACAAAAATAGATTTTATAAATATAAATTGTTTTTTTTTTATACAATTAAGTGATTACGATTCAACTTATAAGGACTTTTCCGTCTATTTTATTTCTACTTGCCGTTGTATCAGATAACAAAATTAGAAACGTCCAGACATAGAAAACGAAATCCTACTTATAATTAAATTTTCCCAGAATATAAAATCTTATTTCGAAACCAACTGAAATACTGGTTAAACATTTCAATGAAAATATAAACGTCATAGCCAAGTTTAGAAAGGTTTACTGAAATTGAAATTAGTTGTAGTTTTCTAAGAAAATTGAGTGTAATGAATGTATTCTAGGAATTACTTTTGTTCTTTAATAAAACTTTTGCAAGTTTTTCGAAGTTCTTTCAATAAAGGTCAGTAATTCTGTAATGGCGGTGGTATTTTTGAATTTGTGTAATGTAACCAAATAAAATGTTACACAATATTAATTTAATCTATACATATAATAAGACAGTAAAAATATTTTGTCTGTACATTTAGTATTTTTGACTGAAATGGATAGAGGGGCACTTAAATAGATTATTAGAAAGCAAAAAAATTTTTTTGGAATTTTTTGTCTGTCTGTCTGTCTGTATGTTTGTTCACGTTTATCTCCGAAAGTACTGAACCGATTTGCTTGAAACTTTCACTATTTGCTTTGTTTTAACTCAGAATAATATCTAAACTTTGTTTCATCAAAATTGGTTCATTAAAAAAAAAGTTATCGTCATTTTAATGAACTCAAGGCATGATAATATTGCGAATTATAATGTTTGTTACTCTTTCACGTAAAAACTACTGAATGGATTTGAATGAAACTTTACCACAATATAGCTTATACGTCAGAATAACACATAGGCTACAATTTTTGAGGTTTCTAATGTGAGGTCGTAAAAAAAACACATTTTTTGCGCTTACATTGCAAACGCTGACTGAATCCTACAAGATAGATCAAAACAACTTACTTATTACTAGACTAGACGGGACGAACCTGAAGTCCACGCGAACGAAGTCGCGGGCAAAAGCTAGTCATTCATAAGTATTCTTAGAACAATAGTTTCTAATAGTAATATGTATTTTTGGTTAATTCTATCATACAATGTGATGTTAATTTTAAACATTAAATTGTTTTATTTTTAAAATGGAATAATTAAACTATGTTTCAATGATGCAAGAATATACACATAAAAGGTGTCAACAATATATCTATGTCTTCATCATCACAACCCATACATATCCCTACCGAGAAGCACGAGCCTACCCTAACGCGGGTCTAGCGTGTTGTTCAGTCAAAGGGCTAGCTGTTTGATTGAACGGCTATTTTAACCAGTTGGCTGCGACATTACACTACCTTTTTACTAGAGATACCAGCATTGTACAATAGACATGGCGGTTTTGCTGTTCTGTTGTGAAGGTGACTAACCAATAAGAACTACTAATAAGTTTAATTTTCGCAACATCAACTCGGTTTAGTAAACACGCCGAGTACGTCCAACATTTGTGACATTTTGTGTTTGTTTCTTAACAATGAAATGTATCAAAATGATTCCGTTATGTCGAAACGCAGATAAATCGATAAATATCGAACGTTACTTTTTTCTATAAATAGGACATTTTTAAAGTTCAAACGACGTTTCGTATGTGACATTTCGGGATTGCCTGCGGACTTGTTTACATCGCGAATTTATCTTTTCTGATACAAGATTATTAGGAGGTGCCCGGCTAGCTTAGCTGCTTCACAATATTTATAATTATTATACTTAACTATTGTTATTAAACTGCATAGTAGCCAATATACGTACGTAATAAGAGACAAGCCTTCAGGATTGTACATAAATAATGTATAAGTTGGTCTGATAGTAATTTATCCCATCGCTAACCTACACTTCTTGTTGATCCCTAACTATAAAGTCAGAGCTTAAATAATTCTGTCCTAAATGCGGACTTGACACAAAATTTACACCAGAATTTAGAATTGTTAATACACCATCAAACACTTTTGAATCTGATCTATTCCTTTTCGCGCAAGTAGTTTAGTAGAGATACCTTTTGAGATAACTATCAGATATTCGTAATGAGACAGACACAAAACACCAGGACATAATTATTTCAGAGTGAAGTCCAAAATAACAACACATCCTTTGGATAAAATTGAAACATACATACTGGGGAATATATATGTACTCCATTATCATTACATCTATACTTTGTTACTTCAAACTACATCAAAGTGAAATTAGAAACAACACCAGAGAACTTCAAAGAGAAATCGTTAAAATTATCGTTAGAAAGACCTCATTACTCTATGTGTATTATGAGAAACAATTTCGAGCGTAAATGTGTGGAAAATATTTATTTGATATTTTTTGCAAGGATATATTTTTCACTTTGTCAGATGGTAGGCTTGACGTGTATTGTCTCATTTTTATGCTGGGAAACGCATTACGATTACAAAATGGCAAAAGACTGGGGCTCAAAGGTTTGGCCACAGTATTATTATTTTGTGTTATTCGATTGTTAGTATTTCATAATTTATCTGAATCCCGCAAGGCATACTTATACATGTGCACACCGACCCACACTGGGCTGACTTTCTATTCCCCAATGGTGTAATTAAGAGATCTTTTTTAATGGACGAAGAAAAATAATAACATCACTCCGACCCGGCGTGGCACAGAAAAAATTGATAAAAGCTTCGTGGAAGTTCACAGTAGTGAGTATTCTATTTGTTTTTGCCGACATTAATAGAAACCATAGTCGACATGCGACATACTGAGGGAGAATTATTTCTTCAGCGAATAAATAATGCTGCACTAGGAGGCCGCAGAAAAAGCTTTTGTGACACACTCTCACGAATAGTTGGCTGATCAAATTGCTGGAATGTACATAGGTGCTAAAATAGGGTTCTAGTATCTACCAACGTAGTCATTATATCACTAGTCACTAATTGGGGGTCGTGATCCATCCACCTCCAATCTACAGCGATATTGACACCCAAACCTTCAGTAGTTGAAGGACACGTTATTTTTCTTAAAAAACATCACTCCACACTATTTTTTAATAGCTTGTGTCGTGGGTGCAGTCACCAACATGTCGGTCAACGATCGGAATAAATTTTTGTAGGTCATACAAAATATCTGTTCAGTGCGAATCGCGTCGTCGCGTAGATGCTGATTACTCGACCTCTGCAATAAATATGTTGTCTTTTCTATAGCGCCTATAAGATACTCCGCTAGGCCAAAATTTTTCAACCAAAAGTAAGGTATCATATGCCTAATCAATAGTTAATTGAATAATGTAAAATAAATCTTCTTGTATGAAATTATTCACTCTTGATGATTTCTCTCGTATAAATTCTTCCATGTCTTCAATAACGCAGATCTAATACAATCGAGACACAATTCCAATTAGATAACGTGACATCAATGTTTCAATTAGAATGCTTTGGATCAAACTATTTCTTTAGTTCCAACAAACGTTACTGAGTTTATATCTCGCTCCATAGTGTCTGAATAACAATCTGCAGCGAACTTATTACGAAGCAGCAGCTTTTGTGTCTGCGGAGATTGAATTTAAATACAATTCTTCCATCTTGTTTAGTTTGCGCCAGTGGTAGAATTTAAATCCGTGCAACTTATACGTATTTAAATATTAATTTAGAGTTATAGCAAATTGACATTAAATACAACATAGGGGAGTGTGAATACAGAAGAATACAATTACGTCTTATTACGATAATACTAGATATGGTTCCAGATTCTCTCAAGTGTGGAAAAACAAGAAAAAAGATCCCGTTTCGTATTTTATCTCCCCGACAATAGCACAATAGGATGTCTGCACTGAACTGTAAATATTTATTCTGTTTTGTTTGCGAGACTAGATACTACACGGACTAATACACGGTGCATCTGAATGGATATGAAACCCGCATTTTGAAAACATTTCGTTTGCAATATAAACTTTTTTGTTGACATTGTTTTTGTTTTAATAAACAGTTGAGTAAAAATATGATTGGATTAGGCGATAACGCACCAAACCTAAGAATGTTGATAAGGTATTGTGATTGGGATTTATTTCACCTAGATATATATTTTTCATCATTACTGGCGCTAGGACTACCTCGTATTAGGCAAGAAGATGAATAACTATTAATATTTATACCACTTCTAGATCGATGTAAGGCTAAGCCAGTAGAAAATCTGTGGTTTAAATCTAGTAGACTTACGAATACAACGGAATTTCCAAGAAAATGTGTTGTGAAAATATCGCTGTTTGAAATGCGTCGCTGCCAAACGTCAAACGTCCAAAACTGAAAAGCACATGCCGCTGCCAGATGGATATGGCGTACATCCTCAGAAAGTACCGGGGTCTCAGATATGCAGAATTTATTACATGACATTTTTACGTAGCAACCTTATATTAATGTCCGCTTTTATAAATACGACAATTCAAAACAATGTCAGTGACATAAAGAAGTTTTTAAGTAGCCGACCATTAACAACTCTCTTTCCACTTTAACTAAGACACAGAAGCGTTCAGCAGGGAAGATTATGGCACCGGCAATACGTCACGATTGCTTACAATCCATCAAGTGCTGGTACTAAGGTAAAGAAAACTTCTGTTTACGAAAGTCGCCCATGCAGTTATTATTTTTAATTGTCAACGTTGATTTTTTTTGTATTTTAGTGACCTTTTAGCATAAAGTTACAATATTACGAATTAATTAAATAACAATTACGAATCTTCATTATTGTAAAGTTTACAGTAAGAACCAGTTTATAATATTTGCAAAGTGATAAATACAGAGACGAGGTAAAAAATAAAAAACCTTGGTTCAACTAGGTGTAAATATACAAAATTGATTTAAGCGGACATCAAAATACTTTAATGACGATTATATTTCATCTCCGCAGTCAAATGGTTGGTTTATCGGTTTCAAGGTGGCGCCATCTCTGAGGTCCCGGGTTTGAATCCCGGTGGGGGCAGATGAAGTCATGGTTGTTATAATATAATATTTCAGAGCATTGAAAAAGATTGTCCCGTTAGTTTCAATTTCGCTTAGACAACTTTTTTATTTATGTAATAAATATTTTATTACAAACTGTGTTCTTATATTATTTTAAATATCTCGTAATACATTGCGAGCAGTTTCAATTGCTTCCAAATTACATGTTAATGTTTCTGGAAGTTGATTCTTTCTGCGCAATGCTTCTTTCCCAATATGTGCTAGTTGGTAGTTATTATTAGATCGCACTAAAAGTATTTGCAAAATGGCATTTCTTTTCTCGTTACTTAAATTTTTTGACTTTACTCCAGAATGTTGGATTTCCATAATTTAAGGCTATTTGGACCGCGTAGAAAATAGCAGCGGCTTATTTTTATATATCGTCAAAAATTATTTATTACAGACACTGATGGTTATTGGTGAAATTATTATAAACTGAATGTTTACTTATCAAAAAATATTCTATGATTCTACTCTGCTTTCATACACAAATGTCAAATTGACAGCTTATATTGTTAAGTTGGCAAAATGTTTCAAATGAGACAATCATTTTTGAACGGAGGTAGTATTTACAATTTAGAATGTAATATCTTCAAATCAACACCAAGCATTGGCATCATTTAAATAATCATTTACTTTGTAACAGCCCTTACTCATTAACGTCTTTTAACATGTACCTTGAACTTATGAAAAGGAAATTCAACTACACTATGTGGAATTTTGTGAATAAAAATTTATACATTTGCCCACAAACGAACCTCTAGTTTTTTGTAGCCTGTACGTTGGAACGGCATGTTTATTTTTATTTCGTATATTTGAATTATGCATTTAAAAATTAGTATTAAAATGTGTGACAATTTTTATACACATAAATCAAATTTTCATAAATATACTGGCCCGCTAAAGTCATTATATTAATCTCTTTAAATAGATCTCCAAATCCCTTGTTAATTATAATTATAAATAGCGCGGACTGCTCTTTTTTGAAGAACAAAAATACTTTCTATGCTAGCAGCCGACCCCCATAATAGTAAACCATAGAACATAACACTGTGAAAATACCTCAAGTAAATTAATCTTGCCGTTCAACATCTGTAAGTTGTGTTATTTTTTTACAGCATATGCTGCAGAACTTAGTCTATTTGATTGGGTCTCAATATGTACGGTAGCCATAGCCGGGGTATGCAATTTAATGCATTTTCCCCAGGGGAACAAAAAAAAAAGGTCTCAATATGTGGATCCCATTGCAAAGTCGGATCCAAAGTAATACCCAAGAATTTAGTGAATTCTTCAAATTCTACCACTTCATTATTCATTTTAACAATAGTATCTACATTTCTTACATTTGGTAAAATTTGATACATTTAGTTTTATTGATATTTAAAGATAAATTATGAACCAGTGCAATACTTTGGAAAGAGTACTATTTACAACGTCAGTATTGCCGTTTCCTTTGTCAACCTTAAATATCAAAGAAGTGTCATCTGCAAATAGTATAGTATTGCACAGGGCTAGGCTAATAGGGAATTAATCTCTTTTTTGAAAAGAATCTTAATTTGATCCTTGCGTGTCAGTAAACCATATACTAAAAATATAAAAATTTTATACACTTGCTATGTATTATTATATTCATAATTTAAAAATGATTTATTATCTTTTATATATAAACAACTAATAAAGGAATAATAATAAAAGAGTAATACTGACATCGATGTTTTAATACTCCGTAACTCGGCAGAACCAAAGTCGGGATTTGCAGCAAAGAATTTTCCGACCATTAATGCATTTATTTTTGATAAATTCGTACTATCTCCTTTTACAAAACTGCTTTTCATAGTGTGATTCACGTGCGATTTCAATTTAACTTACGTATTTACAATGTTCTCTTACATTGAAAAAGCAACCTACAAACTTCTTTTATTATTGTTTTGCGGCTTTATACGTACTGATTCATAATGACATTGACACGCATAAGTTTACAGTACCTTATGACGTCACGACATGGCGGCCTATGTTTCGCTCTTGTTTTACGTATAGATTAAAAAAGTGAATACTTTGAAACTAATTTTTATATTATTTTTATTATTTCATGTACTTAAACATGATGGTTCCGACTATTTAATGCTTAAGCTATCATAGTTATATGCTTTTAGATCTTTTCTAATATAGAGGGAAGTACCCTATTGTTGTAAGTGTAAGAAATATTTATTATTTATTTATTTGCTATATTACAACACATTACAATGAACATTTATAAACAATTATCAAGCAGAATCTCAATAACAGTTAAATGTTTTCTATGGAAATGATCAACAAATATAGGATATCGATTCTGAATCTCAGAATAAGCACTAGTTTTTCTGACCCTGGGCTCTTAGATTATAAGTCCCACTTGTGATGAAGTAGCTCAAGAAGGCTTAAATTAAATGTTCATGAAACGATGCTCTCGGAGTTGGAAAAGCCGTGAATCAAACGATGTTCCTCAGGATGAAGTTCTATATAATACCGTGAAGTAGAACACCGCAAATATACATCAAATTTTAAAAACCATAGTGACAAGCTAAAGCTACCATAGAGTTTATACCAAACTCTCCAACACCGGCCCTTAAACTATATGGTAGTACATCATAATAAGAAAATTCAAAGTAGTTTATGTGGTTGACAATTCGAAGCCTTTTATACACTTATTATGACTATCTACACTTAGAGCCTTAGTCAATACATCAGCTATCATTTTGTCAGTGGAAAGATATTTCAATTCAACCACCTGGCCCACCGTTTCCCTGATAAAGTGATGCCTAATGTCAATATGTTTTGACCTTGCATGATACATTGCTTGTGCACTAAGCTTTTGCGCGGAGACATTATCATTAAACAATGTTATCTTAACATCTATGTCTAAGCATTCCGACATAAAGTTTTTAATAAACAAAGATTCTTTACAAGCGTCAGATATTGCCATATACTCCGCTTCTGTGCTTGAAAGCGCTACAGTTCTTTGTTTCCTACTTTCCCAACAAGTTATAGAAGAACCCACTTTAAATATATATCCCGTAAAAGAGCGTCTATCAATAGTATTAGAACCCCAATCAGCGTCAGTAAAACCAAGTACATCAAGACCGGATTTCTTATACTTGATACAATAATTTACTGTACCTTTTAGATAACGTAACACCCGTTTCGCGGCTTGCCAATGACAATTTGAATAGCAATTATTAAATTGACTAAGAACACTTACCGCATGGGATATATCTGGTCGTGAACACACCGCAATGTACATTAAACAACCGATCAGTTCTCTATACGGTACATTGTCTAGTTTCACATCAGCTTTAGATAGTTTTAACCCAACTTGCATAGGAGTTTTAGTTTCTTTGCACTCTTTCATATTATATTTTTCTAGCAATTTTTCTATGTATTTAGATTGATCTAAAAGAATCACATCATCCTTTTTCTGTATCCTTAAGCCCAAGACACACTCAATTGGACCTAAATCTTTCATGACGAATTCTTTCATAAGCATGTTCTTGGTTTTTTCTTTCTCTATTTTATCATTTGAGAACAGGACCAAATCGTCGACATACAAAGCTATAATAATCAATTTATCATTATTTCTACGAGTGTAAACGCATGGTTCAGAAGACAATCGTGTGAACTTTAGTTTATTTACAAGAACATTATTAATCTTTTCGTTCCATGCCTTAGGGGCTTGTTTCAGACCATAAACAGATTTATGCAAACGGTACACTTTGTTTAGACCTTTTCCGACATTAAATCCTTCCGGAATTTCCATATATACAGATTCTTTCAAGTCTCCATTTAAAAATGCTGTTTTGACATCCATGACATCAATATCCATGTTATGTTCAGCTGCAACAGCCAACAACATTCTTATAGTTTCATAACGAACGACTGGCGAAAAAGTTTCAAAGTAATCAATACCTTGTCGCTGTGTAAATCCCTTGGCTACTAAGCGTGCCTTATATTGCAAGATTTTACCATCAAGCCCTCTTTTCTTCTTGAATATCCATTTAGATTTGACAGGTTTTACACCTTTCGGTAAATCAGATAAAGAAAAACATTTATTATCTAAAAATGACTGATACTCATCTTTCATAGCAGACTTCCACTGCTCAGCCTCTTCACTACTTAAGGCCTCTTGAACCGTTTTTGGTTCATCACTCACAACTGTTTCACCAGTTAAGAAAGCAGTTAAAAATAATTGAGATTCCTCATTTACTGCTCTAGAATCATCTGATTCAAAATCTACATCTGGCTCAAATGTTTCATCAGAAGGATGATCAGCTGAATTAAAAGAAGTACTAGGTTCAGAATAATCGGTAGAATTACTTTGTTGTGATTGTTCATCATTGTTAATTGCGTTTTCAATGATAATGTATGGCGGAGGTTGACAACTGTTACTCACGATATTTTGAGATAAATCTTTGAAAAATTTATGTTCGACAAAGACCACATTCCTAGCAATAGTGCAATCATTAAAAGCGAGAGGATCTAATAATCTATATCCTTTCGTATTTTCACAGTATCCCACAAAAATGTATGGTTTACTCTTCGCATCTAACTTTTTTCGTTTTTCTTGAACAGCATATGCTAAGCATCCAAAAACTCGCAAATTAGAAATATTTACCTTATCTCCTGAATAACATTCATTTGGCGTTAAACCTTTGACAGCTTTCGTAGGAGAGCGATTCTTAATGTACACGGCAGTATTGGCAGCTTCCGCCCAAAAACGTTGGTCCAATCCTGCATCCAACAGCATACATCGCACAGATTCAATAATAGTGCGATTTGCTCTCAAAACAATTTCTTAAACTTATTGTTCACATATTCACCCCCATTGTCACTTCTGACAATCTTAATCTTTTTATTAGATTCATTTTCAACTAATGCTTTAAATTTAATAAAACACTCATAAACTTTATCTTTAGAAGAAATACAATAGCAAAAAGTCTTACGGGAAAAATCGTCAATAAAAGTTAACATGTACCGTGCACCACCCAATGACGCTACAGGCATAGGCCCACACAAATCAGTGTGAATGAGCCCTAACACCTCTTTCGCACGTGAAAAAGATTTCTTTGGATAAGGTAATCGAACAGACTTACCTTCGATACACGCTATACACTGTTCGTAGCTAGAGTCGTAATTAATGCCACTCGCTATACCATTCCGTAACAGGTTCATGCTACGAGCATTAAGATGACCAAGGCGACGATGCCACAATCCCTGTGCGTCTTGTATTTCGCTATATTTAAACACATTTTGATCAGTATCCAACTTCGACAACACATTACTTGACATGACAACTGACTTTGGTTTTACGGACGCAAATTCTGATTCTAATTTATACAAACCAGATTTCCCACATTTTGCAATAGCAATAGTAAAGTTATTTTCTAAAATATTACAAACATTTGATTTAAAAACAACTATAAAATTTCTTTGTGTCAAAACACTGACAGATATCAAGTTGCATGACAGATTAGGTACAAAAATAACATTACTTAGAGTTCGTATACCGCTTTTGACACGAACTTCTACATTGCCTTTGCCGATACCAAATAACTTGTCACCATTTGCAACTTGTAGTTGTAACTTATTTGGAAGTTCTTCGTAGTCCGTCATTATATCCTTGTTGTTGCACATGTGACAGGATGCTCCCGAATCAATATACCAGCCATCCTGTTTTACGTCAATAGATAATGCCGATAATGTCATAGCGTTTTTCTTCGGCTTATACTGGTTCTTTTTGTGTCGAACTGCTGGTTCAGAACTGGTCTCTTCAGAATTATATTTTGAAGTCGCCTTATTATTTCTGCAATTCTTTGCCACGTGACCAAACTGCTTACAGTGGTAACATTTCGACGTCTTTCGTGTTACTTCAAGCGCCGCACCTTGAACATTGTCATCCGTCGCGTTCGCTCTACGTATCGTTTCTTGTAATAATTTAGTTTTAACAAGGTCTGTACTTAGCTTTATTGACGAATGCTCAAGTGTCATGATGAGTGGGTCGTAGTCTTTTGTGAGACCACTCAACATGATAACCGCCACGAACTCATCCTCCAGAGGAGTATCGATGTCGTTCAGTTGCTGTGCAACATCGCATAGTTTATCGACATACTCTTCCATGCTGCAAAACTGTTCTAGTTTTAATGCAAATAGCGTACGTAAAAGGCCTAATCTGCGACTCAAACCTTTGTCTTCGTAAGCCCTCCGTAGACTGTGCCAAGCATCGAACCCAGTTTCGCAATTCCTAACAATGGAAAATACACACGGTAGAACCGACATGCATATCCGCGCCAGAGCTTTCTCCTGCTTCTTCCGGTCACTGCATGAGGCCATACCACTTTCGTCAGTTGTTACGCACTCATACAGGTCGTCGCTGATCAGCACCATCTTCATTGTGAATTTCCAGGTAGCGTAATTCTGCATACCGGATAATTTTTCTACAAATGGCACTACGACACTCGAATTAGCCATTTTGCACTGGTATTCTCACACGATTCTGCTACCAAGTTGGAAAAGCCGTGAATCAAACGATGTTCCTCAGGATGAAGTTCTATATAATACCGTGAAGTAGAACACCGCAAATATACATCAAATTTTAAAAACCATAGTGACAAGCTAAAGCTACCATAGAGTTTATACCAAACTCTCCAACACTCGGCGCCTGCCACCGCTATTTATAAAACCACTGTGCTACTTAATTTATTCATAGCTTCATCTTTCAAGATAAAATTAATTTACATTCAATTTTCAATAAAGGTGCTTAACATGACAGGTTCTTAGGAATAAGTGTATTTATCGTTTCTCTTAGTTGTAAGACAAATTTCAAAATCTATTTACATTGTATTTCAATAATCTATTGATTAAGTTTGGAGAAAAATTTCATGATATTTTATATGAGAATTTAAATAATTTATTTTTGTCAAAGTTTAATAAATGCAATATGATTAATATTTGCCACTTTGTTCGATGGTTTCTTGCTATCCTATAGGTCCCTAAACATAGTCCCGTTGCTGTAGAAATTTTAGGACTACTGTTAAAAAAAACCGACACATGTTTTGGCTCTAATATTTTGATCAACATCATAATGATCAAAACAAAGAACCGAGCTTAAGACGTTGCGTAAAAATCGCCGAAGGACTTTAGTCTTTTATCTTATCCTTTACATATAGCAGCTTAGCTTAACGTACAACTGCTACAGTGCTACGAGAAGTGTATCTGTCGTAGCATACTACAGCGGCTCGCGTTTTTTTTTTTACGACATCTCGTATTCGACTAATTCAGAATTGCTGTTAATTATTTAAAGAATCAATTTATTTAACACTGGCTGACCCGTGCCCACTTCGTTGAGCATAATATTAATAATCCCCGAAGCGAGCACGAACGCGAACCGAATTAAACCCGAAGCCATCGCGCGCCGTCCGCTGCTTTGGCCTTCACACTTATGACGATGAGTTTACTTGTTTTCATAGATTCATAATTTTTCGGAATATATGACTAATAAATATGATCTAATGATTTGAATTATTTTATTAATATAAAAAATTAAATTGTCTATGCTAATGTTAAAAAATATACTTTTTTGTTTTTTAAATATAAAAGTTAGACATATGCTGTCGTTGACTTTTTTGTAGGCATTTTCAAGCTCCACATTTTTTCTCTAGAACTCAAAAATATATCTTTCATAGTTAAGGCAGCGTTCGCAAGAAACGCTTTCATTCGACCGGTTTTTCTCCGATTCACTTTGCAAAACGGGCTACCACATAAAAACCTTTTTATTTTTCGGTTTTTTATATAACCCATGACACTCAGCAATAACCTGGCTTTCTATTGGTGAAAGAATTTTTAAAATCGGTTCTGTAGATCCCGAGATTACCCCCTACAATTTAACAAATATACAAACACACAAACTTTACTTCTTTATATTAGTATAGATTAATGTCCTTTATCATCACTATCTACAAACTTCTAGAAATTAGTCAATAAGCTCAATAATTTGGCCAAACAAATAAAAACGTTCCCGCGGACTCGCAAGATCTATTAACAACAATGTTACACCCCAAGAATATATTTATTAATGTAATATTTTCAATACATAACTAATAAATACTCAAGTATAGCGATATATTTAAACTATCGTCTATACTTGTAGTCTACCAATTTAGTTATTCTTCTCACAAAATAGTCATTAAAAATATCTGGAAAGTGTGTTTTATTTAGGTTAAATGACACAGGCTCTTAGGGAGGCACTCGTATACCACGAGCTACGAGCTGCCTCCCTACCTGCGGGCCGTGGTCGGGGACTATCTGCGCGACAGGACGATCGGCGTGATGGGACGGGACGGGATGGAAACGTCGAGGAGGGTCGAATGCGGCGTTCTGCAGGGGTCGGTGTTGGGACCCCTGCTATGGAACCTCGCATACGACGCGGTCCTTCGCACCAGCCTTCCTCACGGCGTGAGTGTCGTCTGCTATGCTGACGACACTCTCGTCGTGGCGACTGGGGCCGACTTCGGGCCAGTGCTCAGGCTTGCCGAGCTTTGAGTGACATGTGTCGTGCGGGCGATCCGCCGGCTGGGTTTAGAAATAGCGCCTCACAAAACCTAGGCGCTATGGTTCCACGGCATTCCGAGGCGCCGGAAACCACCCAGCTGCCGGATCCGGGTAGGTGACGCGGTGGTCCCGGTGGGGCCGTACATCAAGTACCTGGGCCTCACCCTGGACCGCCGCTGGAGCTTCGAGGAGCATTTCGTGCGGTTGGTCCCCCGAGCCAAAAGTGTGGCGAGCGCATTGCACTGGCCGACATGTAAGTGGCGACGTATGCGTCACGGCGTGTCGACCAGGGGAGCGATGGGGGGAGCGCCCTGGAACCCGCGCACGAAGTGCCTAAGCGGGAGTGGCACCGACGGATTGTGGCGGCCTGGCGTGCGCAGTTCGAATTACGCATCTGCGCGCGCCAGCAGGCCGTCGGTGCCGTACTCCCGCACCTCGAAGCTTGGCTCCACGGGAAGGAGGAGGTCACCTACCGATTGACTCAGATACTCAACGGCACGGCTGCTTCGGTGAGTATCTGTGTCGAATAGGACGGGAGGGATCGACACATTGCCACCACTGCGCATCCGACCTCGACTCGGCCCAGCACACGCTGGCGGAGTGCCCCGCGTGGGCCTCCGAGCGCCGAGTCTTGGTCGCAGAGATCGGGCGAGATCTGTCTCCGCCGACATTGATTGCGGCAATGCTGGCGGACGAGGGAGGTTGGAGGGCTGTAGCCTCCTTCTGTGAAGAATTCATTTTAATTTCTTTATTTTTATGATCTCTAATGGAAGACTGATTAGAATTTAGTAATGATGAATAATTTGCTAATTGTTTAGTATTTTATTTTAAAAATTTTCACATTTGTTAAAATAATTTGTCTACTACCAATAAAAAACAAAACGATCATTTGTTGTTTTATTATTTATTAAACTATTGATTAGATTATTCACCAACTATCCAATAACTGTTATAAATCATCATCTTTTTATAACACTAATATTTCACAATAATTTTAAAAAAATAAGATATTTAAACTATTTCGGTGAAGCTTTCACCGAAATAGTTTAAATATCTTATTTTTGTACTTGTTTTATGTAGTTTCTAAATATCTATATAAAACTTAATAAAGTAATATAGTAGACACAAAATAAAAATATTAACTTTATTGCGTGCTTAATTGTCCAATGACTGTATGGTTTACCCTATCTTAATGTTAATTGTTCTCAAATACATTTAAAAATATCTATAAAACTAACTAAAACTAACTTTAAAAATGCAGTTATATTATAATATTGTCACAAAAGAAAATCATTTTAATAAGTTTGTAAAACAAAATTAAAATTAATTAATTTTTTATTGATTTTAAAGGAATTTGGCAATGCTCAATACTCAAACGAAAAACAAAATTATTAAAACATTATCTAACGCAAGCTACACTTCAGCTCGTTTATTATATAACTCATGGTCATTCATATATCTGTAAAAATTGAGAAAACGAATCCATTACTGATTAACTTATAACAAGCAGTCTCTTCTTCCGTTTGGAAGAAAAAGCAGCGTTGGCTCTACAAGATAAAGTGACAAACTCATGAAGATAACAGGAAGACGCTGGATGCTAGCAACATAGTACCGACCGGTTTAGAGATTCTTGGAGAATACAACATGCAATAGGTTATACGGAATTGTGATAAATGCCTTTTTATCGTACAGACGTAGCGATGTAAGTAAAAGTCAAAATAAACGAGAGCAGTTTTTATAGACAAAAACCCTCCTAACCAAGCATCTAATAATAACGGAAAATTTCGTTTATATCTTTCGTAAACTTATGGTAGTTATTTTGTTAAACAACAGTTCAACATATCGCCAAAGTTATGACTACGGGTACGGTAAATAGATACGTGACTTATATAAAAAAAGGTTTATACTAGCGGCTCGGCAACAACTGGCTATACGTTTCTGTGGCAATACAGTTTTTTTTTGCCTTTAAATTATGCAATTGGCCAGCTTAATGTGTACTGAAATATGTGTATTAGTGTTATAAAGCTTAGTTTCTCGGTTATAAAATAACCAAGCTCAACAATCATGTACAAAAACAGGACTAAGTATGAAGAAAGCAACATTCTTTAAAATCACCACACAAAAATAAATGTTGCTGTCATTCATATAATGGTATACAGTATAGTTAAGTAACTAGTTGGGCTGCATAAATGATAACGTAAATATAAATTACGTACAACCTACGTCCAAGAATTAACATTGGTAACATTTTGACATAGTATAATGAAACCAGTCAAACAAATCAGATTTTGTCTGAACGCTACTCAAAAACTAATTAGGCTGTTCGAAGAATGAAAAATAATAACACTTATATAATAAATTTCTTCTATAAACTAACTTGCTATAGCTAGTATTGGAACTCTGACATATTCAGGAGCTCAAAGTTAATCAAAATGATATGATCTATGCGAAATGACAAAAGAGCCGAAGTTCCCTATATAGCCCGAAGAAATGTGAACTTTAAATTGCAGTGAGTGAGCAAAGCATATTGCTGACTGGTGAAACAAAAATATCATCGAGTGATCAACATATCCCGTAAATGCAGCTTAGTAAGCTCACGCTTATTAACTATTTGGTGAAGATAGAATTCGCGATATGGCTCGCATCTGTTTATGGATCCTTGAAGGTGAGAGAGGTTCAAAGTACAGCCGTAGGTGTGTCTCGTCTGAATTAATGACGATGATTGTAATAGGTAACAAGGACCGCTACTGAGTTGCATTATCTTATATATAAAAATGAATCGCAAAATGTGTTCATAAGCGCATAACTCAGCAACGCCTGGACCAATTAGGCCAATTCTTTTTTAAAATGTTCGTTGAAGTTCAAGGATGGTTTTTACGGCGAGAAAAATTCAAATAATTATCAGAAAAATCCTAAAATAGCCCTTTATTCCCATACAAACGTTTTGTAACTAAAATGTACAGTCAATTTGAGCTTCATTGTTATTACATAAAGTTCATATTGCAAGCACTCACTGTTGCCTAAGCAATGTAGATGTCTTCCTAACATTAAACAGTCGATTTGCTTTATATATAAAGTTTAAATTCAATCATATCTATCAAAACAGTGTGCGTGTGTGCGTTGGCACAGAATACATCGTTAGAAGATTTAATATCATGTTCCAAACTTGAATAGTCACAAAATGTAATAGTTCATTTGGACCTTTTTTGCAATTTGATTGACTATGCGATAAAATAAAATAAGTAGGAACAAAAAACTGCCACTACATTTTTGTTTTTGACAGGACGAAGTCTGTCGGGACCGCTAGTTGTCAATATATACGTTTTATGCTTTCATACACGTAATATTAAATTGGTACTATGCTTTATTTTGGTTTGAAGTAGTGGCTTGGAACTGAAACTATCGAGTAGTATAGTTTTGTGGAGCACTAAGTACGAACTTTAGATAAAAAGGAATAACTTAGATCAGTGTACTCGATATTACCGAAACGAATGAGCATAGAAAACAGTAACGTAGCAAACCTATCTAATTTTACAAAAATATTTGCGTGTGATGGTGATAATGGCGTGAGAGCGTGACCTACTCATTAGCTTACACTATGGTTTGCTCGTCGTTACAAGGCAAATTTCCCTCGGTGGATCCGCTCGGCGAACTAAAATGAAAGTTGGCTGCACTCAGAATTACTCGGTTTATTTACAAGCGGGAGTTAGCGAGGTACGCTTCATTAAGTCAAGTTCACTTCGTACCTCGGTAACTGTCAACGAACTTTATAATAAGCAGAATTTTTTGACATAGCGCATAGTTCTCGGGCTACTATTAGTACCATACAAAATGTAGTCGGGTATAAAACTATTTTGTAGCATTTCTATACTGGGTTAAGGCGGTTTGGCCACGATGGATTATCTATTAGACTGCGAAGCAATTAAAAAACACGACGAGCCATTTATTGAGGACCATCATTCTTGTAGAGCCTGAACCCGGACAAATGTTGCATGCCACCATCTTCAAAGTAGTTGAAGATGGTGGCATGCAACCAGTAAAATAGTTATTTTACTGGTTTAACTGATCAATGCCGGACGGCCAAGAACATGCCACACCGATTGGTGAGTGCGGTGCTTTATTACTTTTTGTGTTTTGGTAATGTAAGATGCGATTTGTTCTATTATTCATGCAAAAACTGCGCCGATTAAAGCCGTGCAACTTATGAGTTGAAATTGATACAACCAGCCTGAATTGCAAATGGTTCACCATATTGATCAAAAACTGACCCTTACTTAACTGGCCTGATAGTTAAGTAAAAGCATTTGTTGTTCATATGAATAGTTTTTAATAGTATTTATAATAGCAAATCTTAATACTGACTGGTTCAGACATGGCGTGGCAGTGTAAACCTTTTTTTTGGGGGGGCGGGGGGAATGCAACCCTATGTGACAGTGTAAACCTAGCATAAAAATAATTTATTTCATAAATTCATAATATATTCTCATTATTCACACACACGCGGCTGCAAGTCAAACTATAGATTTGACCTCAAAACCGCCCCTATTCCCTCTGCAATAAAGATGTTTTTGTAGATCATGTTAATTAATTCACACCACTTTACTATGTATATACTATACTAATATGTGTCAGATGCATTTGGATCCATTTGTAGTCGATATCGACTGCGTAAAAACGTTAACTACCTATATCCCTAACAGAGAAAAAAGACAAAATTGAACAGAGAACAGAGAATTGTAAGTATTAATACTAATTGTTAGACAGACATGTTTTCTATTGTTTCTGCTTGAAGCGAGCAATCTACTTTTTTGTCTTATTGTTTCGAAAGAGAAGTACGAAATATGCCAAGAACTTCGTCTTGTATTGTATTTGATTTTAATATATGGTGACAGGAATGTTAAAAGGGACAAGATCTACAACAATCTGACGGCATTGTTACGAAAATAGTTACGAAATATTAGTCAATAGTATGTTGGTATAATTTATTCATAGATTCCCGACAATAATCGGTACCTATGCCGACTAACCAAACCACAGTAAACATTTCACTGGCTTCAATTCGCTTAATTACATGTTGGCTTGCATTGTTTCAATAATTAAATGTGTTGCGTTTTCCCGAACGCCCGTAATTTGGTTATATTATTTAACTATATAATAATATTGCTTACTTACCGGTCCGTAGTTCTGGCTTGGCTTGAACGTGTGTTTTGTGTGTACTAATGTGCCCTACCGTATGTGGTTATAAATATATATCATAAACTACAATACTTGTAGTGTAAATTGGAGAACGCGTGGCCGACCACTTTTCCAATCCAATGGTACACGTAACTAAATGACACGTAAATGATCAATTATAATAATAATCCGCCGTAAATATAACTCAATAAAAATGCCGTGAAAAAATCCGAAGTGACAGTCAAGTACCGAAAAACCATAATGTCAAAATCTTTTTTTTTATTACTTTTTTAAATTTCCTTTTCCGCGGTCCGAAACTCATAAGTCCTAAACAATCCCCCACCCCGAGATGAGCAACCCTCATCTCGCTAGTCTACCGGTAGACGGGACAGGGTTGCCACCGCACGGCGCATCACAGAGTCGCCGATCGAGACCTCTGCGAACCGAGGTACACCGTCAGAGCCTGGATAAAGCTTCAAAATGCGTCCTCTACGCCAACGTAGAGGAGAAAGATTTGAATCCTTAATCAGGACAAGATCCCCTACCCGTGCAGGAGCCGTTTTATCTGTCCATTTCAGCCGCTGCTGCAACATGTGCAAATACTCCGAATAAAACCGTTTATTAAAATTTTGTGACATCTGTTGCAGCATTTGAAAGCGAGAAAGTCGACTCAGTGGTACATCCTCAAAGGGATACTCAGGGAGAGCTGCAAGGGGCTGGCCGATGAGGAAATGACCCGGTGTCAAAACCTCCATATCGTTGGGATCCGAAGAGAGTGGGCATAAAGGCCGTGAATTTAAAGTTGCTTCCACTCTGTAAAAGACCGTAGTAAGTTCCTCGAACGTAAGAACCGTTTCCCCAATAACACGTCTCAAATGTGTCTTAGCCACCTTCACGACAGCCTCAAAGATGCCTCCCCAATGAGGACATCCAGGAGGATCAAACTTCCACGTAATGCCCTGAGTAGCCATTGCTTGTCCCAAGTCCGTACTATGTTTCGTTAAAAAATCATGGACCTCCTTAAGATACCTGTCAGCACCCTGATAATTTGTGCCGCAGTCCGACCGTACCAAACTCGGTAACCCCCTCCGTGAAACAAAACGTCCGAACGCCGCGATAAACGCTTCCGTACTAAGCGAAGATACTATTTCTAAATGTACTGCCTTCGTTGACAGACAAACAAATACACATAAATAAACTTTGTAAGTCTTAGAGGTCCGCAAGTGAGAAGCCCTGACAATAAAAGGACCAGCGAAATCCGTACCGACACCGTGAAAAGGTCTGGTGACACTAACCCGATCGCTAGGTAGGTCACCCATCATAGGCTGCATGGTGTTAGCCTTTAACCGATAGCAAGGTATACACTTAAATATAACCGATCGGACGCACCGTCGCGCCGATAGTATCCAAAATTCCCGCTGAAGAATAGCAAGCAGTGCCGTACAACCTGCATGCGAGTTAGTAATGTGCCGATCACTTACTATCAACTGCGTCAAGGGTCCGTCCTTGGGCAGCAAAAGGGGATGCCTAGCCGAATACGGCAGCTTCGAGTTGCGCAGCCGTCCGCCAACACGAAGTAATCCCTCGCCATCAATGAATAAGTTAAGTTTCTGTACGGCACCCTTTAACCGACCCGTCGTCCGTAACGATTTAAGCTCGTCAGAAAACCGTTCCGATTGTACCCGTCGTACCCAAAACATAAGAGCAGCACGCCGTTCGCCTGCCGTCAGAAACAAAGATGTATTTCTTACAACCGGTTTGCGAGTATTCGTTATAAACCGACGCATCCATCCCGTAACGGCCAGTAATTTATTAAGAGAGCTAAACCGCAGTAAAAGAGGGTTTGTGACGATTTCTTTCTCCACAGCCATGACACGCACACAGGGCAGCGGATCCGATCCGATTAAAACCGTAGGGGGCCATGACGACTCCGGTGCCGTCAACCAAGCAGGTCCCCACCAAAGGTTATGACTCACCAACGAGGAGGCATAACAGCCGCGAGAGGCCACGTCGGCGGGGTTCAACTCGCCGGGTACGTGCCGCCAATTCAGATTCACTGACGAGTTTTGAATTTGCGAAACCCGATTCGCAACAAATGTTTCCAGCCTATGTACCGAGGTCTGGAGCCACGCCAAAACAATTTGGCTGTCAGTCCACGCATAAACGTTGCCTATGTTAATGTGCTTCCCGAGTGTATCACAAACATGATTCAATAACCGAGTAAGTAACGCAGCTCCCGAGAGCTCCAATTTGGGTATGGTTTGGCGGTTGCGTATAGGAGCCACCTTGCTCTTCACCGTGATTAGATGTAACGCTACTGAACCATCTGGCTGTATCGTCCGAAGATATACGACTGCCGCGAAACCCGATTCCGAGGCGTCACAGAAACCGTGAAGTGACGCATGATACTTCCCCGGTGGAAGTATTTTACGAGGTATAACAACCCTTCCGATAGTGGGTAACTGATCAATAAATGCGAGCCAGTCCGTTAAGAGTTCAGTAGGTAGGGTCTCATCCCACTTAAGCTCAGCCAACCATAACCGTTGTAGAAAACATTTAGCCCAAAATATTATAGGAGCGATCCACCCGTTAGGATCATAGATACGAGCAACCGTAGACAGGACTAGCCGCTTAGTCCATATCTTTTCCGTTATTGTTAAAACCCGAAAGGAAAAGATGTCAGGAACCGGTAAATACTGAACACCTAAAACCGATGTTGAACGAGGAGAGTCCGGATTCTCAAATAACAATGGATCTTGAACGTGATCAGCTGGTAGTCCTTCTAAGAGACGTGGACTGTTCGAAATCCATTTCCGTAGTTCATAGCCAGCCGTTGCCAATAACGCTATGAGCTCGTTACGTAAAATTAAAGCCTCCTGTTCCGAAGATCCACCCGTGATAACGTCATCGACAAAAATTTCCGACTCTAAGACGTCCGCCGCACGAGGGAATCGAACGCGTTCCCGTTGAGCGAGTTCCAACAAGCACCGCATAGCCATCCAGGGGCTAGATTTCAAACCGTACGTGTTTGTGTTCAGTTCGTAGACGCGTAATGGGTGAGACGGGTCCTCGCGCCAAAGAATCAGCTGATACCGTCTATCAGCCTCATCAATCACCGTTTGCCGGAACATCATGCGTATATCCGTCGCGAAGACCACCTGGTGTCTACGAAAGGCCGAAATAAGATCCGAAATATCTTTATGTAGTTTAGCACCCGAGTGCAGGATTTGGTTCAATGAAACACCGTTAGAGGAAGGGGCCGACCCGTCAAACACGACCCGTATCTTACCGCTATCCGATTTAAAAACCGCGTGATGTGGTATGAAATAGTGTTCTTCCGATGAGTAGTCCCTCCGTGCCAGGGACATGTGACCTAATTGTTCATATTCCCGCATGAACTCAATGTATTTGTCGCGAAACTCTGTATCTCGCTTCATGCGACGTTCCATAGAAAGCAGGCGTTTCTCAGCAGTGAGGTAGGACTGCCCCAGCGGTTTGCGAATGCTCACAAAGGGCAACCGAGTAACGAAACGACCGTTCGGTAACCGATAAACATTTTCGATAAAATGGCGCTCGCATTCTTCGTCGAGCGGGTCCTTCCGTGAAACCGTGGGTACCTCTTCTGTCTCCCAAAAACGCTGTACTAAATCCGAAAGAGAAACGCCCGTAAAAACCGTATCAGAAACCGTATCATATGCTGGGCCCATAATCATATATCCGTAGTGCGATGGTATAGCAACCAAACCATTATTATTTAAATTTATAGTGCGTCCGGTGCACAATAATTGACCAAGCACATCAGTACCAAGCAACAAATCAATTTTTCCAATATTTAAAAATTTTCTGTCAGCCAAAGACAGGTGAGAAGCCGAGTTCAAAATTTCCGAAGGTAATTCCACCTGTGGATGTTCTCCTAAAATATCATGCAACACTAGTGCTGTAACTGTAATAACAGGTTGAGAGACCGATTCTCCAACAATGTTAAAGGTACATTGACCATAAACATGTGACACGAGCACATCACCTATGCCACGAACCGAAATATTATTATTAAATATGTATAGGCCTAACCGTCTCGCCAAATTAACTGTTATCATGCAACCTTGCGAACCCGTGTCCGCTAGAGCCCGTGCTCTAACATAAAAACCGTTAATATCACAAATCCTTACCGCAACGGTAGGCAATAAAATAGTATTTAAAAAGGTTGCATTTGGCGAGGCGGCGGCGACTACCTATTCTTGAACGTCACTATGAAATGAAGCATTCACCCGATTAAAAACCTGGGCTGCCGACAGCGCCAGAGGGTTATATGTAGGGGGTCTCGAGCGCCCCAATGGTGCCCGAGTCAGGTGCCAACTGGCATCCGGTGTCCGGTAACCAACCGGATGACCGAAAGATGGCGGCGTGTTCCTCAATCGCGGCCGTTCCGCGAGTGGTGGTGAGAAACCCCTCGCTCTCGCTGCATACGAGGCCGCAGACGCATACTGTTCCGCAGTGACGTCACGAGATTCGTCCGCTTGAATATGCCCTATGCCCGCTGCATAGGGTGCTTGTACCATAGGCCCGGTGCCTCCCCCACCCGTATGTGGAGATGCCTGTGAAGTAGGCCTAAAGCCACCCCCACCCGTATATGGAGGTGTCGCGCGCACGTCCACCCGTCGAGGCGACGCTCGTCCAGAATGAGGAGGTGAAGTCCGTACTTGTCCGCTTTGACCCCCTCCTGAAGGAGAACCAATCCGTCCCGCTGCAGGCCTAACTCCACCCTTCCTATTCAGGCATAACATCCCGTGATGTTTGCCGTTACAATGAATACATGGCCGTGCCACTGCACAACTATTAACAAGATGATCCCCTAAACAAAAATAACATAACTTGTGATTTTGCACAAAACGCCTCCGCTGTTGAGGGGAACAATTTATAAAATGTTGGCATTTAGATATAAAATGGCCTATGATGCCACAAAAGGTGCAACCAACCCGCTTGGATTGCAACCTATTATTAATAGTATGGTCCGATGTAGCCATACCTACCCTAGTCCCCCGAGTGGGTGGCCTAATCCTACCCTGACTGAATACAGGTCTTCCCTGACTGGACACAGGCCTCCCAGATGGCCCTGAAGTAGCCGTTGCAGGAGGTGAGCCTACATTGTCAACAATCCGTGCTTCTTCCTCCAAGAAGGTCAAAAGGTCAATAAATTTAGGCAACGGGCTTGCCTCATCTCCGCTTCCATATTTTTGTTCAAATCTTAATTTTAAATCAGAGGGTAACTTATTCAATACAATATGGAGCAACAAGAATGACCACTCCGTTACTGGTAAATTTAATTTCTCCAAACAATTATAGGCCACCTTTAATGGATTTAAAAAATCATCCCTTATAAACATGATATTCCTTAAATAAGGCAAATTTAATATCTTTGCCACATGGGCATCCGCAATTAACCTAATATTTTGATATCTGCCCATCAATAGCGCCCTTGCAGTCTCATAATTGTTATCTGTTATGGTTAAATGTGAAATAACCTGGTGAGCGTCTCCCGATAGACAACTCAACAGATAACTTAATTTTTGTGAGAGTGATATATCCATCCGACAATGTACCAAAGAATCAAAAATGTTAATAAATGACATCCAAGTTTCATACCCACCAGAATACTTGGGCAAATTTAAATCCGGCAATCTAGTATAAATTGAGGCATTACTACTTGACTGACCCTTAACCGTGGGACTACTGGCCAGATCCAGTGTCCTTACCGCCTGAATAATGCTGTCATAATATTCTAAGCATTGCTTGTAGTCTGCCTGAGCTTGAATCAACCTTGCCTGCAAAGTTTCATTGTCTGGATTCATGTCAGCCCTATCATAACACATTTGTAAAGCTTGATCCAGATCCGCCATGTATCTGTTCGCATTTGAAGCCCGCTCTTTCAAGGCCTCAACCCTGTCTGGTCTACTCACCAGAGAAAATGCGCTTACCAACCATTGCAATATGCGACGAATTTCGTTGTAACCGTCCGACATTTTAATAATTAAAGTAAAATACCTAATATAACCCCAAATTAAATTTAATGTACACCCGTTTGACACCGATGTCAAATATATTTGTTACGCATATAAGTACAAATCAAAGAATTTACAAAATAACAGGTCCGTAACCGAAAAGTAAACCACGCTCTGCTACCAAAAAATGTTGCGTTTTCCCGAACGCCCGTAATTTGGTTATATTATTTAACTATATAATAATATTGCTTACTTACCGGTCCGTAGTTCTGGCTTGGCTTGAACGTGTGTTTTGTGTGTACTAATGTGCCCTACCGTATGTGGTTATAAATATATATCATAAACTACAATACTTGTAGTGTAAATTGGAGAACGCGTGGCCGACCACTTTTCCAATCCAATGGTACACGTAACTAAATGACACGTAAATGATCAATTATAATAATAATCCGCCGTAAATATAACTCAATAAAAATGCCGTGAAAAAATCCGAAGTGACAGTCAAGTACCGAAAAACCATAATGTCAAAATCTTTTTTTTTATTACTTTTTTAAATTTCCTTTTCCGCGGTCCGAAACTCATAAGTCCTAAACAAAATGTGACAAGCCGCATGCCATAAATGTGGTTTAAACAATAATATACTACGATAACAATAAGATAAAATTATTTATTTCAGTAAGTACGTTTGTGCGGTCTTTTACTTTTTGTGGATATCGTAAACGGAGACTAAGGGAGCTTACCTCAATTACACCTCTTGAAAGAGATGGGAATCTTTTTTTTTTTTTTTTTTGTTCCCCTGAGGAAAATGCATTAAGTTGCATACCCCGGCTGTGGCGAGCCGGCGGTTATGTGGGGCTCTCCTCCCCTGAAGGGGGAGGCCTACCCACTAAAAACCTCAGGGATGGCCTTACTCAGGCATGTAGGGAGCCACCGGGAACATCAAGCTACTTCCGGGAACCCCCAGCCTCCGCTCCCCCGTCGATACAAGGGAGTCCTCCTCGGGGGAGGCTACACTACTTCCCCCGGTCTCCTCCACCGACGACGCCCCCCGGCCACGGAAGGGGCGTGGTCCATCCCGGGTCGCCGTACCGGTCGCGACTTCCTCGCGCCCGCCGGCGACTCGCGGCGGTGCCGCAGCTGTGCCACCGAGCCCGGCGCCGCCTTCTTCGAGCAGGATCGGCCATCTCCCGACCCCGCTCGGCGGCCTCCTTCTGGAGCATCACTGCTTCACAGAAGGAGGCCACAGCCCTCCAACCTCCCTCGTCCGCCAGCATTGCCGCAATCAATGCCGCCGGAGACAGATCTCGCCCGATCTCTGCGACCAAGACTCGGCGCTCGGAGGCCCACGCGGGGCACTCCGCCAGCGTGTGCTGGGCCGAGTCGAGGTCGGATGCGCAGTGGTGGCAATGTGTCGATCCCTCCCGTCCTATCCGACACAGATACTCACCGAAGCAGCCGTGCCCGGTGAGTATCTGAGTCAATCGGTAGGTGACCTCCTCCTTCCCGTGGAGCTACTTCGGGGTGCGGGAGTACGGCACCGACGGCCCGTTGGCGCGCGCAGATCCGTAATTCGAGCTGCGCACGCCAGGAGAGATGGGATGGATCTAGAAACACTAAACCTCTGTTTAGCGTGTTTGAGATACATTACGGTATTTTCGTGGTGTTTATACTAGTAGGTAGAAAAGTGTTGGGTTTCCGCCTGTAATACTCTGCCTGTTAAGCTTAAGCGAGGCAGTCTCGAAATGTAGGCTAAATTCAACTACAGACCGGTCTTTACATCTATGAGGATGAGACTTTGAAGTAATCCCCAAACGGCAAGATCTATTAGAATCTTAACTTACAATGTATTTATTTATGTGTGATTATTGTTTAAGTTACTTTATATGTACTTAAGTCATTGTTTGTAATTTAAAGATTAATTATGTCAATTTAATTTATTTACAACGTTGCACTTGGTGTTGACTATAAACGACTTGTGAAATATAAATAGTAAGAGACATATTCCACATAGCAGTATAACACAAAATCATTGAAAAGTTAATAATCTAAACAGTCTAACAGACTAACGTCTGAGGCCACAAGCTCTTGCCACTTGTCTTCCAGAAACTAGCAGAAAATAGACTTAACTGCGAAATAGTCTGATCATCATTTGTTCAGCTTTTAACATAAATCACTCAAAGGTTTCACGTAATGAAGTTTGATAAACAGTTGCAAATTCAGGTATGCAATCTCGATAACGTTAATTACTCGGGAATAAGTGTCATAATGGTTTGCATCAATGCATTCCAAATTTTGTTGAGAATGCTGAGTTATAGTGAAGGGTCATTTGGAATTAATTACTTGGTTCGGTAGGTCTATTTGTTCATAATTTAGTAGCACTGCTAGTTCGCTTTCAGTTTCTATGTATTTTGAAAGTTTAATGTCAGTTTAATTTTATTATTCTGTTATAATAACAACAATATTTTACACCGAAATTGTGTGTATTGAAATGTATTATGTATAACAGAACAAGGCACAAATTACTTACTATAACTAAATTTAGGTCAGATTAAACATTTTAATTAAATTATCTAGTCTAAAACTATCTAGTCAAATTGACGAAATAAATGTACTGATCAGTAGGTGCCATGGTATATACACTCATTAAAGAGTGGCGTGGGAAATCATTTTAAAATACAAAACATCAAATCTACAAGTTTAACGTTTTATTTTATACAAATTAAAGAATAGAGATGACATAAAATAAATCGATTACTACAATATTCACTTCTTGAGAGAAATCGATATCAATTCTTTATTATTTATTTTATACGTTTTTACTAAATAATCAATTTCATTTCCAGATTGATATATTGATTTCAAATATGTAATTGTAAAACTTTATAACTTTGGATATCTCTAGTTTTACTCGTTTATTCATTTCGGTCAATAGACGCCGATTGCTGGATGTAGGCATCCTACAAGGAGTACCGCACTAGCAGGTCTTGTGCTGCTTATGTTCAACTCTTTCCTACGATATTTACCAAATCGCCTGCTTATCTTATTAGAGGCTTACCGACGCTGCAGTGTGCGGCATATGTCACTCAAGGACCTTCTGACCCAGCGGCCGTCAGTCATACGAGCTATACCCTGCCCACTGCTATTTATTTATTTAATGCTTTATGCACACACACTGTAGAAAGGTGGACTTAAACCCATTAGGTACTTTCTGCCTGTCCCTTAAGGTTCCCAATTCTTTGAGCTATGTCGATGACCCTGCTTTTCTGCGTGTTTCATAATTTCTGATAGGATCACGCAGAGAAACTCCGAGGATAGCCCTCTCTGTTATATTTTAAGTGACTTTGATCCTTCTTACAAGGCTCATCGTGAGTGAACAAAGTTTGGTTCCATAAGCCATCACAAGCAACATGCATAAATCAAAGATCCTCTTGAAAAATGGCAGTGACTGGGCCAAGAATATGCCACATATCTTCTCGAACCCTACCCAGTTGAGTTAGATCCGTCCTACGGTCTCTTTCTAGAAGTTGGACATACCTAATTGAAAATTATAAACACATTTGTCTATAACTTCTAGTGTAAAACCTCCAACCTTCACAAAAGTGGATACTACTTGGGAATTCGAAATGATTTGTATCTTGTCCATATTCGATTATATATGATTGGTACTATTCGCTCATTACATAAACACGCTTAAAATTTGACATGAAGCAAAAAGGGACGCGCTGAGCATCAATATAATGTTCCATATTAATATAGGATTCTTGGTTAATAACTTTTTTAGGGAAACTCTTTATTTTCCACGAATACTTCCCAAGTGAAACCGCGAATCGGAACGTCTTAGAAATTTAATAACCGTAATGCTTCAGAAACGAGACAAAAGAATCCATACAAGTCAAGCGAAAGTATTGACAGTAAAAGCCAGTGATGTATTGTGTCTGCTAAGTAAAAGGCACGTCAAGTGAAACAGAATGAAATAATGTTGTTTTAAAAACTATTTTAAAACCAATTATAGTAATTATTTGTTAAATAGATAATGTTGAAGAATAATTACAATAATGCAAGTTGATACAGTTATGTGTGTGTGTCTGATTTAAGAATTGGTTCCAATTATTAAACGTACTTTAATTAACTGAATTAAGTTATTAATAGTAAATAGAGATAGAATACCTTATGTGTGAAAATTATTTAGTTACTCTTTCGTTTTTGTTTATTTCTCAGTGACTATTATTCAAAATTTTACTTAAAAAGATTATGTACCTACATTTCATTTCTCAACTTACTTATATCTATACATTCAATCATTTATATAATTTACATAATAAAAAAAAATACATTTTAACCAGTAACTAACAGTAATAAAGCGAGTGTACCATATTCTAAGTCCATGAGTGATAGTAAATATTAACAAAATGGTGATCATGAGAAAAATCAGGAAAATAAAATTTAAATTCTTCATACTCCCACTTGTAATAATATCCACGTACCTACTGCTAACGCACATCTTTCTAGAAATGTGGCATCTGAAGAGAAACAAATCAAACAGTTTATCAGTGGATTTACCCAACGTTATTGTTCATATAGATTTGAAAGGAACTCCACTTAAGCTGAGTTACTTGGAGTCTCTAATACCAGGGCTGAAGAAATACGGAGTAAATGGCATCTTGATTGAGTATGAGGACATGTTTCCATATGAAGGCAGGCTTGCGAATTTGAGTGCCGAATACTGTTATAATAAATCTGAGGTAAGCTTTGGAATATTTCACTCACACAATGATCTTAATAGCTCTTACGTTTTTTTACAGTCGAATAATGGCAGTTTTTTTTTTTCACTGATATTAATGTATGCTATATATACAATTACTTATTACGATATCACGAGCTTTGTGATTGTGGTTTTGAAAACATTTAGCTAAATGTAATAAATATTCCAAATAATAAAGAGAACACCATTTAAAATGTATTTTGACATGAATCTATCTGTCTACTGTTAATATAAACATGTCCACGCATACAAAAAAAAAAATCATTGGAAAAGCATTTCCGAGAAAAACAGGTAGGAAACTTCGTCAAATTATTTATCTCCTTTTTTAATTGTCATTAAAAATGTTTCGTTAACCTTATAATTTTATATGATATATGAATTTGGGCGGAACTTTGCTGAAGGAACGATAAAGGGTAAATTGCGAAATAGTAATAAGGGAAAAGTGCGGCGTGAAAGTGTAATAACAAAAATTGAGAAGGGAGTACTTAGATGGTTTGGGCATGTAAAAAGGGTGGACGAGAGACGACTGACGACAGAAATTTATAAGTCGAATATGAATGAGGCAGTTAATAAGGGACAACCTAAACAAAGAATTACATAATGAAAGTTAAGGAAGCTAGCATGTATACATGTAATCTGAATATATTTATGAATATATATTATACCTTTACTTAAAAGAACAAAAGAAAACAATTTATTCAAATATGTGAATATTTTTAAGCTTAAGAGATTCCTGGCAATGGCAAACAAAGAAGGTCTTCAAATAATACCGCTGATACAAACTTTCGGTCATCTAGAATACGTATTAAAATTAGCAGAGTTCCAACACTTAAGAGAACTAGAACTGTATCCCGATTCCATATGCCCCACCCGACTTGAGAGTGAATCACTTTTGAAGGACATAATTAAACAGGTGAGCAAAAATAGACATTTAATTTTAAAAGTATATAAGTCCAATATTACAAAAAATAAAACTATTATTAAATCGATTTTAGAATACATATACTATAAAAATCTATACAATACCATTTCATTATGAAACTCCTTCGACTCACGCTCAACAACAGCCCTGCAAAGACTGAATTCGTTATTTAATGTAAAAGGTTTTCATAAAGTGCTTTGTAATGTAGATCAAAATTAAACAATGAATTTAGATGACAACAACACATATTATTTTTGTATTAATAAAGCATGGTTTGACAATTATGAAGAATAAATTACTTATTATAAATATCTACCATGGTCACGCTTAGAGATGTCAATGTTTTTATCACGTCCTAATCTCAATATAATCGCCCAATCTCTATATAATTTTTAGAAGTTTATTTTTTGTAAATAAATGCGCAAATCAAATCAATGCAGACTTAAAAATAATGTTTTTTTGACGTGATTGACATTTTTTTTTTCGAAAAAGTAATCAAATCTTCACTAAACACCTTGGTGGTGGCGGCCATTTATCAGTTATAATTTTTAATTCAAAAAGGCCAAATCTTACTTTTTATATAATAGCCTAAATTTAAATATTGTCATCTAAATTGTTTGATTTATTTTGATATACAAAACAAAAAAGTTTTTGTTCAAAACTAAACATAGATCATAAGCGACCATCGGTCTATTTCCACCACCCACCTACAGTATATTGTCAAGTACCGCGATACATAGAGTAAAAATTAATATTAAAGCAATTATTTTATTTAAAATGTGTAATTTTTCATAGTAACAATGAAAAGTGACAATTGATACTTTGGAACTCGCAGTTAATTTTGTGTCTACTGAGACTGTAATTATAATGCATGTTGTGATTATCTAAAATAGATTGCACAATTAGATTTAAGTTGATGTATAATAGGACGTAAGATGTACATATTTATGAAACAATATTAATTGTATTATTTATTGATAAGTCATTAAAATAATCGATAATCGTCCTTAAATTCCTAATACCAACCTATAGATGGCTGCTTTAGAAGGCCTTTCATCCATATATCCCATTTAAATCGATCAAATGGTTATTTGATCGATTTAAATAGGATATTGAATTATTCTTAAGCCAGACGGGTTAAGAATAATTCGAATTTGCTGTCGTTTATCGACAGCAAATTCGACAGGTGGAGGAAAATTTGAAATCCACATAATAGAATTTTAAATAAATTAATTAATGCTTTATATATACTTTACTTTTTGGATAAAATCCACTTCTTTTTCAGGTTGTCGACCTACATACAGAGATCGCACCATTAAAGTATGTACACATAGGATGTGATGAAGTATTTCATGTAAACAAATGTCAGTATTGCAATGAGAGAAAACTATCAAACAGGTAGATTAACATTGTCTTCCGTCATCAGACTCTCATTCTATGTTATTGTTACGCTAATCTGACAGCGATTTGTGTAATATATTTTCTTCATTTATCCGTCTCTATCATATGTTACTTTAATACTAACATCCTATAAAGTGATAATTTTTTTCTTGCGATCCATTCAAAGTTTATTGATGCTGCCCCATCATGTTATTAACATCTTTATTATAATACATAAACAATTATAGTTGTCTCCGCGGCCTGAGATCCAATATGCGTTGATCCAGGCTTCTATTCACCATGGCAGCAAATACTTATATGTTGAGTTTCGTTGATGGTAGCATTTTTAAACGCACCTGGCTAGCTATCACCATTTTTAATAATTTACCCATCATAATAATAATGTCAACATTATTGTTGTGTTCTGACAATACGAGGTAAGATTACCGGTTCTTCTAATATTTAGCGATATATCTGAATCTCGTTCCAAGACTTAGTTAAGGACCTAGGGTTTCTCTATTGTCGTTTTTAATTAGTTTAATGTTGTATGCGTGGTTTGACAAAATTACCTAACATCTTTTATTATTCTAGGGAACTGTTCTTACAACATATAAAAAGTATTTCGGAAGTCGTGAAATCCCTAGCGGAAGCGAAAGTCCTCATTTGGGACGATATGCTGAGAGACATAAAGCCAGGGGAATGGCATACGTTCGAACCTTTTTCCGATGTCCATCCCGTATATTGGGATTACTCGCCCAATCTTCAAGTTACGCATCTCAATCTATTAAAATATCATACGAAATTTCCAGATATTTGGATTGCGTCCGCTTATAAAGGTGCTGATGGGAAGACAGCAACGTTTCCCAATTTAAAGAAACGATTTTTGAATCATTTTAGTTGGATGAATCTTATCGTAGACTACACTTTTGGAGGGGAAACTGATGTTTACAAATTTAAAGGTATTATACTTACTGGATGGTCAAGATATAGTCATATGGATCCACCGTGCGAGCTACTACCGATTTCGTTTCCAAGTCTTATTTTAAATCTAATAGTAATCGAACGTTTTAAAAATGGTATCAGTTACTTGAAAAAAGATGACAGTAATATTCCTATTAATACATTTAAAAGACATCTTTACTATGATTTAAATACAATTTTTAATTGTATGTTTATAGTTAACGAGTTTGATTACACCAAATGTACATTTGAAGGTGATAAACTATACCAGAGCTTAAAACATCATAATAAAACGTTAAGTAGTGCTAATGATTTACTTCATAGTGATGAGAATCCATTTAATTCTATTGATTATTATGCAAGTATTGACAATTTGAATATGAACAGTGTGTCACAATACAAAGTTCAGTTAAATTTATATCTTGATGACATAACGCAATTGGAAAAAAATATTCTGAAAGAAATGTCAAAGTATTACTACAAAGAGTTTACATTAGAGTACGTTAATTACAAAAGCTATAATATTAAAAAACAAATCATCAAATTTCTTAAAATTTTTAATGCCTACATGCAAAATAAAATATGGCAAAGGAGGTCATATTCAAACAAATCAGCACTTGTAATATATCCATAAGGATGTTCGGTCTTATTAATATTTTTACTGATCAAAATACGTAGCAATACAAGCAATGGTAAAATTATAAGAAAATATATTTTCATTATTTTTTCTTCATCAATCGATACTTCTCGATTTTGATTGCTAACAAATGATAGACGTAATAAACTCCTAAGCATTACTTACTACGCGTGAACAAAAGGAATAAACTCAGGTATAAACTTAAACTATTGTTTATAAGACGCCATTTGTATATATTTATTCCTCTTGGGAGCTTAGTCAGTCAGAAATACAGCTTATAGTTTTGAGCATAATATTCCTTTTGATGTAATTTTAAGGAAATGATCACTGCTCAAATTAGCGATGAAGAAATTCTCAGCCTATTGATGAGATAGATAAAATTCTTGGGAATTATAGGCACACAATAATACGACTCCCCCTATACCAATGTGATTTGTATATGATAGAATAAATTTAGGTTAAAGCTAAATAAAAAGTAGCTACTCGCAGTGTGGAAGTTACTGATATTAAAAAGCTTACAGAAGATGCTTTTAGTTGAGATGTGATCATGTAAAAAAGTAACTATGAACGTGGCCGAAACTTAGGAAAATATTATTTATAAGCAAATTATATATTATTTTAGCAAATTAAATTATCAATGTTACAGACGGATAATAATAATTAATAGAATGAAAACCATTGGGGTGTTGAAATGGACATCGATCGCGTATTTGATTTTTCCAGCCTTTCCTTTATATTTTTTTGACACCAGAAATATAAAATCTATCTCTCCTTTCAAGTAGTATGTATAACTTTCAAATTACCTTTCACTCCATTTAATGCTTTTCTATATCTTTTCATATTTCCATCATAGTACTGTTACTTTTTAATTTGATAGATGTTTTTAGTGTTTATTTATACAAAATCTTCAGAACAATAGGCTGGCGTATTAAAAAGGTATAGTGTCTAATATTGCAATAATTATTTTGCTGACCTATATGATATATTGGTCTTTGAAATTTAGGTCTACGCAAAAAATGTGACATCTGATGTATTTGTGTTTGATGTGTTTTCTGATTTATAGTACGGTAATGAGTCTGTAAAAGTATATTCAGTTTGAACTCTGCCAAGAAATTATAATCATATTGTACGTTCAAGCAGATGTATAAATTAATAAATTACACTGATTCAAAATTAAATAAATACGCGTATTTACTTCATATATACAATGGTATCGAATCATGTAAAACTGTAGCAGTTAACCCTGGCAATAAGCAATTCCGAACATTCCTCAAATTTTTCACCAAAGCGAAACATTAGCCGCAATCATTCCAAATTTATTTTTAACGTAATTGCGCCAGTGGGTTGATATTTAGTAACAAAGGGTTGATTTGATTTCATTCCAGCCCTTCTGTGAGCATTTAACTCGCCATTTGGAACACAAACGAATTTATACTTCAATTCTGTTGCTCTAATCAGTCAGCTTAGCTATTTATGTATTTGTTTTTATTTATTTAATATTTTTGTTCAAGGAACAATAAGATATAAAAAAGCGGTCTTAATGCCAGAGGCATTCTCGATGAGATAGATACCAGTCACAGTAAAATGTGTGATTAATTGTGGATGGTGAACGATTTCAGAAATATTAAAGAAAAAATAAAATCTGAATAATTGATGAAAGAACTTCACGTATTACAGTCTCTTGTTTTACAATTTTTGTGAAAAATTAAGAAAAATAGGAGGAGGAGAACTATATTGTTCTTTATATAAAAGAATAGAGTTCATTGGACTTCCCCCCCCCCCCTCATAGCATGACCACCAAAGCATGATATGATAATATGATGACAATGTAATTGTGGACTTATAAATAAGTGTTAACAATATAAATTATCTATAAGTGCTGATTGTTTTTGCTATATAAATATTAGATTCTCATTCTCTTTTCCCACTTTTCCAACTTCAAAGCACTTATGCGTGCTTTGATTAATATTTTATTCAGATTCGGAGAATCACATAATTTCCCAGCGTAATTGGAATAAACAAGGATTTTCGGTTCAATCACTCTCAAAAAAACAACGACCCACCAAGCTAACACAATAATTTGAAGCTAAAGATAAGAAACAATTAGCCGGAGATTTGATAAGATAAGCTTAATTGTTCAGAGGGCGGGAAATTTCTAGTGGTTTCAGTGGAGAAAAATTACAGAGCAAGAATTGTTATTATACAGGTAATATGAAAGCATATTATCTAAAGAATATATCTTTCGAATTGAATTTAACGGTTGCCACGTCTGTGATACAATACTCAGAGTAATAACACCGTAGTAACTAACAATTCAGAGTATGAAATAATAATAATACATTTATTTCAGAGTAGGTATATTTGCACATACGAACTCCATACTAATGTCAGTAACCATGACAAGTTAAATTAATGATAGTAATTATGAACTATTATAACACTTAAGTATTGTCGAAAATGTATTGAATCAATTGAAGATTATTACAATTTTAAATTGCATTATATTCGAATAATGATACGTGATAATGATAAAATTGAATGATTGTGATTCGATAAGTTATAAGTTATTTAATGCCCTAAATCATATTTGAACATCTTCTACTAACTTTTATTATTTCAATATACTCATGTAGTAACACTGAATATTCCAACTAACTCTCTTTGTGTCTGAAACTTCAAATAAGGACTCCAACTTAGCTCCCTTGGTCATTCACTCGTAAAGCCCCAACGCGATTATCGGTGTTGTCGACTATTGCCGAGTTATCTCGTTTGTTTTGTGGGCGAGAGTGATTGATTGCTCGGGCAGCCTCGAACCCAGCATAGGGCTCACTGAAAGTACCTACCCTTTTCGAATCAACCTGTTTAACTGTCGGTGACGGGTAGTAACGATTTATACTATAAAGAAACTCAGAGGATCTAATTATATAACTACAATTTGCAGAACCAAACAGTATGTCTTAAATTTTATTGATCTTTATAACTTTGAATTTTCTTTAAAAACGCTATATTAATATTAAGGTACAAGAAACTTGTAAAAAATACTTACTTTAACGTTGATTCGCAATTATTTACAAAGAATAAAGTTTTGACTTGCAACTATAATTTTCATGCTTTAGGATAAACAATACAGTTCAAATATTCCACATTGAGTTGGATAAGAACTTGATTTAAATTAAAAAATAAGTTAGACGATGAATGCAAGGCGAGCGCATAATACCACAACCAAACCAAGCAGAATAATTTCCACAATCTGCCAAGTCCAGAACTAAATAAAGATAATCTCATTGCTGATTCCTGCCATTATCGACAGAAACGAAGTATGAATTTATACCTTGTGCTATGAGTTAATACTGGTAACCAAAAACGTGTATGCATCAGCACTGCCTAAGCAATCACTGGATTATGTAAGTGACAAACCATACAAGGCCAAATAATTCTTTATATATATTTCACAGTAATATAGTACCTATTTCAAGTGTGTTTACTACATTTGCCAAGCAACTCTTTTATATGGATAATTAAGTAGGTTAAAAGCTTGCATTACAAGTTACTCTAAGCAATCCAATCATTTGTCCGTCAAATTGTTCCGGTCGGGGCTCTGACTTAAGCTGGAACGTCAGAATCTACGAACCGATACTTCAAAACTTGAATACGACTTGCCATCTTAAAACTGGAAGTTTAACAGAGTTGTATAAAGGGTCAGCAATGTGATATGTTTGCTATTATGACAAACATGAATCAGATCGCTGCAATTTGAGCTTATATTGCAAGATAACAATTGCATATTTATCTAGTTATCTGCGATGGTATTCCACATATTATTATTCAGTGGATTCGCGATAAAATAAAATTAACTTTTCTGAAATCCTGCTTTAAGTGGACGGTGATAGTTCTTGTTCTTCGGGTTCCACTAATAGGACAGGAAGGTAGGATCAGGAATATTAACAGCATCTTAGTAATATAGCTTATCAGAAGCAAACACTGAATAGCGCTAAAGCGGCATTGCTTGTTTACAGGGGTTCAACGTTGAAGGTCAATTGGCAGAGCCAGTACTGTGATTTTACAACTCGTGTCACAAGTTAGCAACGCAATAACTATTTTTCATGTATGGACTTGTTAGAGATTTTACAAAACTTGGAATCACTTACTATCAGTTTGGGAGAAATTTAATAGGTTACTGTATCTGCATCTAAAGATGTTGATGATGACATTTTTAAAAAGTGCATAGATGTTGTAGCCAAATTTTAAGCGTTTATCATTTTCAGTTCTAAGACAAAATTTTCCTTCTTACCTACTATCATTTCATAATTTGAGTTGAACGTTAGATTCCAATAAAACTGAGAGTATATTTGTTTTTATTTAACACAATAATGCCCAAATAAAAAACGTTGGTTAAAGCTACTGCAAGAAGTAAATTAAAACAGAATTTACTTTTATTTATTAATAAAATTATAAATAATTATTATATTATGAACAAAATATTTTATCTTTTGCCGTAAGCAAATATTATAGAGTGCGTCTCTGGTCTTTACAAGCGAGACAAAGTTTGGAGTCACAAATCTACTGTTTTAAGACTCGAAGATCGTGGTTTACCGTTTGTTGACATTGTTTCATAAGTTTAGTATATTGCAACCGTGTTTACAAAGTTACACTCATCATAAGTGGTTCATGAGCTCATTAACTGGATACTATTTACCTAATTGCAGCATTCACCACGCTGGATACTATTTACCTAATTGCAGCAAATTCCCCTACTCCGGTCTTACGTCATAAACAAGAACAAATGGAGTAGCGGGCGATATATCAATTCAAAATCTCCGTCAAACAGTGACGTAATAATAGCGTAGTATAGCGGGGTCTTTCTGTTTAACAGGGGCTTAAATCTGTTATCGCACAAAACTTTTCCTTACAAGCTTAAGGTTTCAAGAGATATGATATTCAGCAATTGTAAGCTTTTAAAACACTAAACTCGCAAAAATAATTATGCATTACTTTTTCGTGATTATTTGTGATGAGGCGTGCTTTACAACTCTCTTTAGTTATCCAAAAAATTCAATGTATAAAGTAGCTTTATACCCACCTATTTATTGTACATGCGTACCTATGTGAATGACAAAAGTAGTTTTAGTGGTTGGACAAAGGCGGCAGTGGAATATATAATACCCAGGTGTTATTGCAACAAGCCAATGTCAATAAACTTTGTGTTTTGCCTTTTCATGACTTCCTTTCAGTTCGTAAAATCAAACTTTAAATATAGTAATTACTATAGTAGTGATCTTTACAAGTTTTGACACTAATTACTCGTCAGTGGCAACATCACTCATCTCTCAACATCTTTATTTTATTTATCTAACGTCAAAATTACCCTTTATAGGGACGCAAGCAAAAAGTTCTACCGCCTAGCGCCCGCATTCTTTAGCGTCGAGCAAAGGGACTCTTGGCAAACATCCGTCGGCGGGATTACCGGCGGCATAATTAAATTCTTTCAAAGCCTTTCACCATCTCAGTTCCATTACCGCGACAATGGGCGAAAAAAAAATATTATTGAACAACCGCCATTCGATCGGAAGGGGTAAGCAATATCTTTTAAAATGTCGGTTAATTTGCTGTGAACTGTTTTCGTTCACTGCGGTTATTGAGGGATTAGATTCATTTAGGGTGACTCGTGACTTCATTCTTATCACCTGATGACAACTAAGAATACAGTACAAATGCAGAGAACAGACCACGCAAATATGCTGGTTCACTTTATTTTTTTTGTTCCCCTGAGGAAAATGCATTAAATTGCATACCCCGGCAGTGCAAGTCAGTTTTCGCTAAAGCACTGGACACAAAGGATCGTATACCAATATCAAACTTAAACTTAAATCTCTAAGTTTGTACAGTTAAAAAAGGATGATGCTATTCAGCCCACATAGTGCCATTTCTTTCTAAACAGTTAGAAGGAGTCGGATTTAAATTTTCAGGTGAGATTTAATAAAAGCTTCTATGTAGTATATAACAAATAAATTAAGCATTTATAATGGGAAGGTGTAAATTACTTATCATTATCAAATTAATTAAGTAAATATTTACTGATAAACAGCTCGTACCAAAGCAATTGAACTTCAGACCTTTTCAAAATTTGAAAAATTTTAAGTAAACAGATACGTCTTAATTGCTACCAACAATTTTATTTGCAAAAAAATGCACACTCGATAATAAAAAAGCAATTTAAAAATTCCAAAACTTTTACGTTTCAGAGTTTTTTTATTTCCCAATTTACGGAGAAATTTAGTCACGTGTTTTGTTTTTTTTTTAATTGGCGTGTTACTTTTACAGTATACAGAAATCTACCGATACCTCTCAAGCTAAAATCCATCTAATTCTTAAGGCTGCCGATCGTTCCAAATATATGAATTCAAAAATCCACCATTTTATTTTTCTTTTTGACCTACCTACCTCGTGTCACTCTCACAGGAAATACGAATCTATCGACATCTCTCAAGCTAGCAAGCATCTCCCGAGCCATTCAGGCTACAGAGCATGCCAAACAATTATACTCTCGGAAAAATAACCCTGCTTCTGGCTGTCGAGTAAATAGGGATGGAGTCTGAAATAAATGTCGTAATTTTTGTCAATTTCGTTATCATAATTCAAAGTATACGTTACAGAGAACAAAATTTATAATGTTTGTGCAATATAAATTAGATTGTCTATAAATGCATATTTAAACATAAAAAAGATAATTTTTGCATTCTATTACTTTTACGAAACTGTTGGATAAGTCTGGATGGTATAAATTTTCCAACAAATTTTCAGTTCCACACAATTTATTTTTTTATCTTCCTTAATAGTCGAGTTTATCTGGTACCTAATTAATATATTAATCAAATAACAAACTATTTGCCCTTGCTTGCCTTCAACCTGTCTTGCTCGAAATTTAATTAAAGTAAAAAAGTCTTTAGTATAAATAAATAAAAAGTCTTTAATTACACTCACACATACAACACTTTATATAATAGTGTATAGAAGTTAGCAGTGGGTAACAGCATCAGTTTCATCACTTTCTTGTGTGATCTCAACATCTTTACTTTTCTCAATGTCAGTTTTAGGTTTATGTACCGGCACAATTTCTGTCGGTAAGGCTAGTGGAAGCGGGCTTCCATCTTCATCAACATTAAGACCGATAGTAGCACCAAGCTTAGCACTTGCTTGTTTAAATGTATCACTAAGCTTCACTTGTACTACATTAATACACATAGATGTTAACGCCAACCCGAATACTAAGTACAACATTGACGCCATCATCCTCATAGGATGACATGGAACTATATCTCCGAGACCAATAGTAGACATTGATATAAAGACAAAGTAAAAAGATTCAAGAAAGCTCCAATTTTCCCAAGTACTATAAATAGTTGCACCGATGAATATATAAATGACTAAAATTATGATGGCAACTGATATTGGTAGATTAAATTCATCGTCTATTTCAAAGACCGAGGGTGCTGGAGTTCCTGGTTCGGTTTCAATGATGATATTTGTAGCGAGTAAAGTTGATCCAGGTTTTGGAGGCAAAGGAGGTGGCACATCACTGGGTTTCCTTTCGATTGCAGGTGGAGCATTAATGTCTTCTCTGTCAATGTCTTCTTCGTTAAAAATCTGCGAGGGTCGCCGTACAACGTCATATACAATATTCAGTCCTTTCATAACATCCTGAAAATAAATAAAACTTCTATTATATTTTTCATATCAGAGAAAAACACAATTTCTGTATAAATTAGGCAATATATTATGTATCAATCCTGCGATGTGATGTAGTAACCATCATCTTTAATAGTGATTTAACTGCAGGTTCCAAGTTTAAATTTATTTGATAATTTATTAATTTGTAAAGTATCTTCTACGCCTTCTCGGTTGCTAAAGTTAACATGAGCTAACATATTCGTTAAAAATATTTTTATTAGTTAAGAGTGAGATAGAAATGTGATGTCGGCCCCTAGCTTATGCTTAAGATACCCACACCTTTTTGTACCCAGTAAATATTTTAAAAATGTCTGTAGCCTCACCTGGACCGGCTTAGTTCTCCGAACCTTCTTGCAGCTTCTCGTGTAATAGAATCTCCTTATATACGCCCAAAAGAACTTGATGATTCTCGTAAACAGCTTACCAAAGTCGGCAAGCACAATCAAGAACAGAGGTATGCCAATCACAGCGTAAACTATTGTAGCAGCACGTCCATATTCAGTAGCAGGAGTAATGTGGCCATATCCTAAAACAGTGACATTGTTTACATTAGAAAATAGTTTATTAAATTCTGCAATAAAGGAATTCTAAATGTTTACGATATTGCTGGCAAATGGATACACTCCATCTCAAGTTACACAGCTATCGTAGCCTGTATATACCAAGTTTATTATCTTGATGGTAATATTCAAGTATAAAGCATTGCAATAACGTACGAGTAGTTCTAATCAGTATTTGGAATATTTTTTTAACACAAGGTCACATTATGTGTATAATTGTGGCCAGAAATAAAATAAGTAAATGACTGTAAAGTATGAAAAGCGTGTAGAATAATATGCATGTTTAAAATGTAAAAATTTAACAGAATATATGACATTCATTAAAGGGAAAAGAAAACTTATTACTGTACTGTTAGGGATGCTGGTGGATTTCCATCAAATGAAAAAGAATAAAGAAGATATAACGTCTGTACACTTTCACGTTTCAGTACTCTATGAACAACGATTCGTAAACACCTAATATAAGATTGTTCATCTTGCTTACCACTTCGATTGTGTAAAAAACTTCGTCCAAAATTAAAACAAAACAATTATTTACATTAAAATACGATATTTGACGAGGATAATTTAAATAAGCACTTCTCAATGTACATAGAATCTGTTTTCGTTCAATTGAACATTCGCTCTTTTGGAATTTGTGTTTTATTTTGTGTACTACATTTTCTTTCGCAAAGTTTTATTGAAACTAGAATAGTTACTTTTTAGCTCTTTAACAATTAATTATATTTTTAAAACGCTAATTCGCTAAGAGTTGAAAACTCTATACAGTAAAAATGTTTGTTCAAAATCTGAATATGAATTTGTTTTCTAATATTACAATATTTGTCTTTCAATTTACTGTTATTTTTAGAACATTAATGTGTGGAAATTAAATTGAAGCCACGTAGAACTATTAAGACTCAAGTAAAACCTGTTAGTTTTCAAATACTTACAGTTTAATTCTTATATATTTTCATTTTGTATCATAGTTATATTCATAATGAAAAACTTTTAAAGATAATCTGATATACAAAAGATTGTGTCACAGCCGGAGCAAAAATATTTAAGGGACATAAGTTAGATTTAGATGCGCCCTAGTCTTAAGTACTATGTCTAAAGTACTAGGTCTTACACGCTACTTTGTTAGTCAGCCTACTTCAAAATGAAAGCAAAATATTCAATGTACACTCCTAGAATGGTGTTAACACAAAAAAAAAGTGTAAGCTGTAAATGCAATGGCGCTCAAGAGATTGCCGAGTAATACTGCTCGTACGCTAGAATTTAAATAAAATAATTATTTATATATAGTTTCAAAAGGAAAAAAATATTAAAGTGTTATATTTCTGTTCAGATAGATAAAGAACTATTTACTACTAGACCACTTAATATTATTTCGTGTCATCATGACTAACATCCGGTATAGGTATTGCGTAAACGCGTTGCCTAATACGATTATATAAATTAAAAAATCTAATCGTTAAATTTTATAAGATGCTTAACTAATAAGATAATTTTTGCTATTCCCATTACTCTGTTGACGATTTCAAACATAAAACTAGCAAAGGCGTAATGAATAAATATACTGTATGCATAATAACAATATAGTTAAAAAATCATTGACTAACTTCCATTGCTTCAACCCATTCTAGTATACTCTGATAAAAAGAAACATAACTGTAATGCATACAAATAAAAATATATTGCTATCACAACAATATTTAATAAATTAATGAACTGCAGTTTATTTCCTTTACCGACTTTTCCTTTAGCGACTAGCTAGTGGGATTTGTCATTGTTTACAAAGTATTTGATAAATGAATAGCAATAGTAAAGTTCCTATCAATAAAACAAAATATTTAGTTTTTAATAATTCTTAAAATTCACTTATGTTATTTACAGTATATTTAAGAGACATATTGTAGTATATATGTTATGGACTAAGTGAATAATCGGGCATTATACATAATGCCCAATAAGAGCGGGCAATGTGATTATAACCAATCAATTTATCACATTGCCCGATCATTATTAATAATGCACATTGCCTATTGGGCAGAGTGATGTAAAGCATGTTTAATACTTTCAAATGAATATTGATACACCGAGCATACAATTATGAATAATGAAATCAATTATCGGGTACATACAGTAATAATAAAAACAAGTTAAATAGTTTAGTATTTCTTTTTAAAATTTAAATAATCAGACTTCGGTTTTACTTCGATAAATTTACGAATGGCTACATTTAGAAACTATAGTCTATAAGTAGTGTCAATGCAGTTTAGAAATATTTCGCTCCTTTACGCACATATAGGTAGATATTGCGAGTAAGCGCGCTTCCAAACTGCAGTGAGAAATGAGAATATAATACTTCTCGGCGTGAGTAAGTTAAATTACAAATCTAATAATCGAATAAAACTAAATGGTAATCACATCTCCGATTATTCCACTTAAAATTTACTTTAAAGTTAAGAAAGTCTTAGCTAAATCAGTCTCATAGGTAATAGTTATTATTAGATAGAAGAATATATTATTTATTCTATAAAAGCTCTCAATCTTTGGGCTTAATAAACAAAAAATAACGTTGAAAACAAAAAAAAAGAACTCTCTATGTGTAATTTAGTACCTAACAGATTTAAAACTCGTAGTTTTCACGAAGTGCTTGAAACTTGATAAAATTAAATGAGCATTATAAAATTCATTAAATCAATTTAGTGCTGAACTGTGATTATGAAACTTAAAATAAAATCAAGATATTTTTGTTAACTTGCTTGTTTATTAATTAATTCGTAATTTGGCTTTTATTAAGTTTTCTACTGCTGATAACTATAGTGGTTTCATTTTTCTTTGCAGCTTGGAAATATTTCGCGCTCGCTCGCACTCGCAAACCTATAAGTAGTGTGAGTGAGTGCCTAATACTTAGAAGCTGCAGCGAGATACTACTAGGCATGTTAAGTTTTTTAGCGCTGGAAACTATTATCAGCGCTAAAAAACTTAATGATTTCAAATTAAAAAAAACTAACGAAATCGAATTTAACACTTAAAATAAACTCTAAAATTTTAACTCAGTAATCAAATCAATCTCATTATTAGAATTAAAAAAATATATTACTCGCTGTAATCATGAAACTTAAAATCAATTCTCAAGTTTAAAGTACATAAAGCTTTTTACGCTTAAGTTAAAAAGCTTCAAATTATATAAAAGTTACATAAAAATAATTATATAAAAAAACACCGCAACACACCACGTAAAAAATTACCTATTAATCACATTGCCGATTATCATGTAGCTATATTCATAATGCCCGGGCAATGTGATAAATAGGTGAGTTTAGATTGTAATTAATCACTTGCCCCGATATGGCTGGGCATTATAAATACTGCCCGCATTAATCATATGGCCCATAACATATATACCATTTTACATTGATACTCCATACGAAACATCAGAAAATTGATTAGAAATTTTAAATGACAATCTTACCAATAGTTGTGATCACAGTTAGACAATAAACGAAGGAGTTCATAAAATTCCACGAGCGTTGCCCACTATACGAAGCAATGCCTGCCTCGAAGGTCGTGTGCAGCTGATTTTCAAATTCATACAGCTTTTTCCGAGCCATAGATTTCCAGTCTTCTTCTCGCAAATAGTGACTACCCCGCCACAATGCTTCAATAAAATCTCTCTTTACGCTTCTCGAGTTACATTTGAAATTATCTTCGTAAGATCCTTCCAAGGTTTTAAACATCATACCACCTAACCCACATAGAATTATTATAAGGATTAAGTCACACGCACATTTATTACGGAGTAATCGTATTTTTTCGCACTCAACTCTTTGTTCGTATTTAAACTTTCGCCAATTCGAAACTATTCGCCATCTTGATTGTGCAACGGGCGGTTCAGTTTTACTGTCTTTATCTATTAGTTTCTTGTCGACTCGCTTCTCTGAAAGTTTATTCGATAATGATGCATCAGTTTTCTCATTAATCAACGAACGCTTCCTCAATACAGGTTTTGGTTCATTATAAGTTTCAGTATTTATTTTTGAAAACAATATATTACTCGCCATTTCATTATCTTCTACTTCCTGGCTTAATTTTTTTAATTTACGTGACAACTCTGCTGTTCGTTCAGACAAGTCGAAATCGAATTCATTTTCGCTCGGTGAAGATGAATAGCAACTTGATGTATACTCTGACTGACTTGCGTCGATATAGCCCGAACTTTGTCGACTGTGCTTATCGTGTAATTCTGTTCTCTGATGTGCTTTTAAGCCAGACAGAATTGTCTTGTCACTTATAATTTGAATCGTTTTGGGGCATGATATTCCTCTGACATTTCTGGGTGTTGTTGATGGTGTTTTGTTGGGTGTCTCCAAGTTTTTGGAATTAATTCTATATTCATTTATAAGTCTTGGATCATCTTTTGGTATGGATAGACTTCTAGCTCGAGCCTTCTGCATTAGCTCAATTATTTCTTTACTTGTTTGACTCATAGCTGTTCCCGTTTTATCAAGTATCTTGCTCTCATCATAACGATTCATGGACTGAGATCGTTTTGCCCTCGGAGATCTATTTTTCGTAAAACGCCTGGGAGTAGGTATTATCTTACGCTTCGATCCCGTGATATTGCTATTCATTTGTATCCCTTGATCCTCACTCATCTCACTTTCACTTGTTTTATTCTGTAATATCATTTTAGTGTTATTAATTATCTTCCTTACTCTATAACTAATGAAAATATTTACAAGATGACGATGATTATTTATTTTCCACCCAGAGGGTGTTTATGCCAATTGATAGTATAGCGCTATTAACAAAGCAATAAACAGAATGAAAATAAATTGGACATAAAAACTGACCCCTAATCTTGATGATGACTTGCTTCGAGCTGGTTTAACAGGAGGTATTTTGCTTTGAGTTTCTTCTTTAACTTGCTTTGAAGGCTGCTTCACATTAATAGGTTTAATATCTGCAGATAATTTTCTACTGGGTGTCCTTACAATCCTGTCCCTAACTTCCACATTTGGTTTTTTGTCAGCTGTAACCTTTTTGCTTGGTGTTCTTTCTACTTGAATAACTTTTGTTACTAATTCACCTTGTGAGGTGGGTGTTTCAGGTGTTTTAGGAGTCGATTTTGGAGTTGGCTTTGTATCTTTTTCTTCAAACGTAAAATTGCCATCTTTTTTTACAGGTGTTTTCAAAATTTTTTCATCGGGTTTCTTTTCGTCATCGTACACAATTTCTTCTAACTTTTTTGGTGTTGTAGGTAATGGATACGGAAAACCTTTCTCTATCGGTGACGCAGTTGACGGTGAAGTAGGACTAAGAGACTTCTTTACTTCTTTTGATGTTTCAATTGTTAATGAACTCCGTCGGTTTTTGTCTTCGTCTTTAGGGCTTAGTGTATAATTTGTAGATAGTAGTTTATTTGCAGGATCAACAAAACTACCCTTTCTTTGTAATTGAGAAATTTCCTCTTTATCGGGCAAAGCGAAAGGTGAAATACTTCTTCGTCGTCTCTCATTTGCTGCGACAGCTCTGGCTTCTAAAATTTCATCAGTGTCAATATCGTACTCAGGATCCTTATCACTAGCTCTTTCTTGAACCAATCTTTTCATCTCCTGGTATGTGGTCTCAGCTTCAATTTCTCGTGAACTACGCTGAGGCTTATTTACTTCTTCGTCATCAGATGTGGTGGTATCTTCGTGAGGCATGGGGGTTCTTCCAGGCTCGGGGGTTTTTTCTCTCTGTCTAGCGGCTTGTCCTCTATTTTTCGACAAATTTCTTCTCTTTCTGAGAGACATCGCTTGCTTTTGTTCCATCTCCATTTCGTTAATGTTTAATATATCCGGAGTTTTGGATACTAAATGACTAGTGGTTTGGGTTTCGGACTCAGCTTTTATGGTAGGGATTTGAAGGGTCAATTTGTTCTTTATAACATTACGCTCCTCACTCATAACAGTATTTTTAAGTTCCGGCAACTGAAAAGAAATATAGCGTGTATTAGGTAACGCAGAACAGAAAGTACTGAACTCAATGTGAAACAAAATTTGGCAGTCATCATTAATCTTTAGCCAATCAACGTATAGGCACTCAAAGCCAAGAATTTTATGTCTGTGAACCGTAAACTTACCTCTCACCAGCTGTTCTCGATAACAGACTCCTCAATCGGGGACAGCATAGACGCGGATCTGAATCTATTTTAGAAGCGTTGACATTCCGTTCGGGTTAGACCCGATATACGGGATTACGTTTACGAAACATACTGTTTACACGTACACATAACACTGAACACCAAATTTCACAGAATTCTAATGTTTTTACAACACAAAGGTCCTGAAATTTTCGAATAAACTCCCGATAGTTGAGACGAGTTGTGACTGAGCAAAAGTGCGAAGCCCGCTGGGCACGATTCCAAATTTAAAACAACCATACCTACATTCACATCAGTACATATAGCTATAATAATGTTCTTGCACCGAAAATAAAAATGTAAACCAAAATAATCTGATACATCGCCTCATCTTCGTCATTGTTACACTCATAATAGAAAGCTAGATATCCCACTACACTCTAGGTCAAGTTTATTTGGATACAAACGTACGACATATACACAATATTTGTGACAATACTATCGAAAATGTTGTGTCTACAAAACTTTCAGATTTACTTGGCAAAGTGCTACTATAGGGTTAAAATTATCTAAATACATTTGATGTAGTTAGTAAATTAAATAATGTATTATTTCTTATGGTAATTTAATGTAGTAAATAAATACCTACTAAGCTATGTATTTCATAGATTTGTCTGTCGTGCCTATTGTAAGTCGATAGTTTCTATTTGCAATCTAACGTGGATTTTTTTTTCAATCTTCCATTATATATTATTTATAATAATTCATTACAATAAATCAAAACATATGTAATAATAAATCAGAACCCAGAAATAATATTATAATAATATGTGAGGAGATACTAATACAAAGTTGCCATTATTTCATGGCTTAAGTTTGGTTAAATGCATTGGTCAAAAATATTAGGTATATGTTTAATACAACAATTTTTTTATCATTTATTGTTAAACGAATTTCTGAATGTGTTTATAAAATAACTCAATATCTACATAACTGTGCAAACATGAGCAACAATAATCATTCTAAGCATTTTGCTCTAACAACTTTGGCAGGCGTTTTATTCTCTAACTAAATATACGTATCCGGAAGAAATATAAAATAACAATTAGGTTACAATTAAATTATGTTACCCATATGAATATTCTTATAGAAATACGTGAAATAATCTTCATTCGAATAGCTGAGGTTTCATATAAATAAATTTTCCAAAGTTTGAACCGATCCGTGTTATCGAGAGCGCCTTATTTAAATATAACGCAGCTTTACACACAAAGGACTTATATTAAATTGAAAATCAGTAGCGTGAAATCGAAGTGGCTTTGTGCTATGCCTTAATGAAAACCTCATAGAACTTACCTACCTAATTTTGAGCCATACGCGGGCGTTTGTAATGTCTCCTAAAACTATTTGTCCCGTTAAACAGTTCTGCTGTGTTCCGGTTCGAAGAGTAAAACTGGCAGTCATTATTTAGTATCGTTACCAACCAAATAGTTTTTTGTGGCCTTAAAAATTGTGTGGCATTATCTCACCACCTGGTAGCCGGTGAGCCGGCTACTAAGATCCTCTGATCCTTGTAGAGTTTCAAAATTTTAAATTTAACAACAACTTACATATTATGTATGTTGCCATTTACCGACTTTATTCTTATTTGGTAACTACTGACGTTAACTTACCAATAGTCGTGTAGATCGTTCCGGCGTAGAACATGGCGTTCCAAAATGACCAAGTCTTATTTGGGCATGATTGTTTGTACTTCAAATATGATTCGCATATATCCTCGAAGTTATGTAAAGTCTTGTCAATTATGTTAAATAAGTCTATCGAACTAATGTTCTGAAAAAAGCACAAAAGAGGAATATTAATTACATGAAACGTCATATCATTAGTCTCTACGAGCAATGAGAAGAGCTTTAAAAGGTTATAATTATACCCTTATATTAAAAAATATATATTTTTTAAGACCTGTAAAATATATACCGCATGTATAGTCAACAATCCTCGTGATAACTAACATAAATTAGGTCAGGCATGATGCCGAGAAATGAGTTGTTTTTGTATGATGTTGCTCTCACACACTAGTTGACATTTCCGAGCAGTGTATTATAAAATAAAAATTGTTTTAATGTGATTTGAATTTGAATTCGGTTAATACAATTCGATCCAATCAGAAAAGTTAATATTACTAACCAGAACCTATTTTATAGACGTAGGCTAGCAAAATTTTATTACTTTCTAAAAGGCAACCAAGTCCAGTAATGAAAGTTATTGATATCAAAAAATATTTAATTTCTGTGAGTTGCCATCGTCTATGGGTATCGCTATCTAAAATCTCCGAAAATCGATATCGCTTTTGTTTTCTCAGGAGAGGAAGAGAGTCCATCAAAAAGAGCACGAAACGTGCCCAAGATACCCCCGCAACAGAAAGTGTCACGGAGTTTATGTTGAACTTCACGCGACCGGAGCGATCCCACCGCGTGACCTACCAACCAAACTCAGCCTAGTCTTGGCCATAAGGGCCCTATAGCTTGAATAGAGTCGATATCGCAATGTACAGACACATTTATCCGAAGCTCTAACGGTAGGAAAACTTTATTAAGTATCCTGGGTACCCCTGCGAAGAAACTTAATTATACATTACGTCATCCAATTTCTGGGCCAACATGGATAACAAAGGCCTAATTCACCTTTACTCAGTCAGGGTAAGTTAGTGGCCCATGGTGATGCTGTATATAAGCTGCGATGTTGACTGGTGGCTTACGTACTTGAAGAGTCCCTCTGCTTAATCTTACCACTTAACTCCACTAAATCCCTTTGTAAATAATTCAAATATCACACAACAGTTTGACTATCCTTTAAAGATTCCCTTTTAACTTGTCTGTAATTTGAATATGTTGTAATTTTAAAATGATCGTATAAACATATCATTCTACGTACATTATTTTTGTATCCGTCATCGATTGCTTCATGTAAGTTGTTGATAGTGTCTATTCTTATATCTTCTGCCGCCTTATTAACTCTATCTCTTTCCTTTGCATCCCCTTGACCTGAAACAAAAATAGCCTGGCTTATTCGCGTGGTATTATCCTCTTCTCTTTTGCAGAGACTGAAGAATCGCGCTTCGATGTCGGAACTTTTCTTGATCATTTAAAAGATCATTCATTTATAAGCAATAGCAATATGTTAATGTACGTATGTGTAGAGAAAGTTTTGCTGAAATAAACGTTAAATCTTATAGAAGCTTCTTTAAAAGTAATTGCTTTCCAAATATGGTATTTGTAATGTATTTTTAACACCTAGAAAGATATATTTAAATAAAATTTTGTATGTTCTGGTAACTATTTTCAATTTACCAGAATAAACAAATTTTATGAGGATCATATTCACATTGTGTAAGTTTTTATTATTTATTTTCTAATTTCTCTAATAAGTCATAGCTATTTTATTATTACAAGGTAGCAATTGCAAAAAAGGGCAAAAATTTCAAAACTATGGCAACATTTTCTTTTTCTTTTAGTTTTTATCGGTAAAATTAAATATGATTTCATCCCTTTTCGTTTGTGCACTTTATCAAAACTCATACATTATACTCGTATATATAACATATAAACGATTTTCGCCATTGATATTAATACGCTGTCTCCGAATCCAAAACCTTACAGACATCATTCAGCGCAGGCAACAGTTTCAACAATACGACGTCTAACAACGCACTCAGAAATAATTCTATAAATTTATTGAAACTCCTTAGTTGTAATTTATAAGTCGCGATTGTGTTCTCCACATAGACACACTATTTTGATACATTCCCATTTCCACGCCTTGACGTGCATTGCTCGGAATAGTTGGCAACGGGGGAATGCACCTCAAAATAGGAAGGGTGACCGACTAGCCTATTTTTTGGATATTAGGGTTAAATTTGTTTACCAATTGTCATTCTCGTCAATATTAATGTGTAGCTTTAATTTTAGATTTAAAATACAATAACGTAATTGTTTTATTTTATCGATTTGAGAATAAATTATTTTTTTATTTCTTTTCAATGACGTATTGACTAGATTCTAGTCTACTAGGTCTAGTTCAATGAAATGACTAGGTATTTAGAACATTCTAGAATTCTAGAACAACACATTTTATTTGCAATCAATTACTTTAAAATTATAATTTCTTTTTATTTGACAGCAATTTTTGTTTATTGTAGCTTATCTTGTACATATAGACGATAGTGCGAAATTTAGATGGACTGAATATATTACTATAGAACTAACAGTTAAATCTAATTATTTTTTATTAAATTAGATTTGAAAACATTTCTATATCGCAATAGCTGCGACCGTTACCGTGACTTCACAAATCTACAGCGGGATTTTGTACTGGAAAGAATCTGCAAACGCATTTTGTGCTTTTGTTTTATTATCATAATGTCCGCACTTAATATCAGAGCTAGAAAAACATACCATACAAACAAAATAAACTTTATTCGACATAGTGCTTTACACTTTATAATTTTGCAATTATTATTGCAATTAATAAATAGTATATAAAATTTAAGGGTAAAGCGGTTAAGAGCTACATACAAGTATACAGTCGTGTAATTACAAGGAAAAGAAAGAAGAAATTGGGAGAGCCTTTCCGAGAAGAACAGGCAAGAAACGCTGAAGATCTATTTTTTATGTTCTAAGTTCTAATAGCTGGAGTGAGAGTACCTATTTTGCATTCACAAATTCAACAATGTCTGTGCTGGTTCACAAGATCCATTAACAAATCACCGTTGGGCCGACGACATCATGCAACGGGCTCATTATACCCTAGTAGATTTCCGCTGTCCCGCGTCTTAAATCAACCCTGTACCAAAAAAAAAATGTATAGTCTTTTTCCATTTTACCATAGTAAATATATCATACGGCTATATTGTGATACATAATTTCATCACAATCGGTTCTACTCTTTTGAAGTGAACATTTACAGACAGATAGAGTTTATCACATTTTTTATATAAGTAACGATGACAAAGAGAAATGTAATTAAATTAAATTTATTTATTGTAATTATTTTAATTAATTAGTTATATTTGATGGGATTGATGAATTTTTTGCGCTTAAGCAATGACTCATGTAAGAAGTGTCTTAAAATTTATAGAATAAACTTTAAGCTAAGTATTTAATATAAATTACTCTTTCCCTAATATGTATAATAATACCTATTAACGATATATTTATTATTATATTTTTTAAATTCATCCTACCTATGTTAGTTATTGATTTCACAATGTAACCTTAACTTTGTTTAGGAAATTCGGAATACCTTGCTCAAACTCAGATAGATTTCTATTGCTTCGCTTGAGGCGACTTGAATCCAAATCGCCTCAAGCGTCTCTCTATGACAGGTCCATTCGAACGGAACAAGGCATAAAATCATCTCATTGCTCCTATAACTTCGACATGTAATAACTAAAGATTGATGATTAAATTACTAATAAAGACATCGCGAAAATGGCCTATACGCGTTGGATTTTTATTATCACTCACATACATAATAAAGAACACGTGATTATAGCGACACATAATATTTGTGATACACATTTTCTCAAAAACTAATAAAAACGAACATAGTTCTGATTTTTCAAATATTGTCCTATATAAATTGAATTCATCCTATCTTATAAATATAAGACAACAAAATAAGTAACCTTCGTATTTTGAATTTCACTAATAAAAAAGCAATATGTGGAAAGAAAAGAATTAATTACTATAGAAAACATACATTATCTTTTTATACTACAAAAAAATATCGCAACATATCTGTATCATTATCATTTATAAATCTGTGAGACTGGATTAATTAAATTACCACCCATACCACAATTACCAATATAGTTAAGTACATAGATCAAATATAAAAAAAAATAAAAAAAAATCTTGTTACCCTTTTTTGAATAAAATATTACTACATTTAAATGAGTTTAAATAATATGTGTATGTAGTATAGTAGAACAGCTTTATTAGCAATATTCAACTTTATTGAACGACTAAAAAAAAGTCCAACATGGACTTTCATGTATCTTTTCACATCAGCTTATTAAAGACATCTAACAGTTCCTAAGAAATATTCAACCAAAACTCTTGAAGCATAAGGATGAAAACAGTTTGCTAAACCTGATATGCTAGTGAGTAGAATAATCTACCAAATATATATTAAGAGGTCCTTTATTTCAATAAGGTCAACGATGTTCCTTCGATGTCAAATATGTTGTGATTGAAGTTATTTAATAAAACTCTCTTGAACCTTTCTTCTATATAATTCAAATATGTACAACTAATATGAGATATAATTTATTATCAGCATTGGGCCATATTAATAAAAAAATTACAACATGTCACTCAATTTGTGTTCGATATTATAAAAAGAAGTTTGATTTATCTAGCTGTAGGGTTATCCCTACTGCTAGATAATTGAGACTTCTTTTATCTTATCTTATCTTTACTCTATAAACAAAAATCAACATAAAATGCGGTGCTTCTAATTGGAAAAAAAAAATGAAAGTTACTCGGAAATCTAAAACTGACCGCTTCACCAGAATGACCTACGTACTAAACTCAGCCTGAACCTTGGCCAGCAGAGCCCTACGGCTTGGATGAAGGGTAACTCGAAAATCATTAAAACAGATGACTTAATTTAGAAGTAATTTTTAGGTAGTTCGGTTATGCTAGTGTTGCAGTGTAGCTATAAATAAGATAGAGTTCGGTCGTTTAATAAAATTTAGCGGAATTATAGAGTCTATGACAATGAGTGTAAAAGGCAAAGCACAGACGATTTATTAGTAAAAAACCGATCGATCTGCAGGAACTCTAGAGTAGTGATGAAACGGATATCCGGTAACTATCCGGTATCCGGCCTATCCGGCCTATTTTCACTATCCGGCCGGATACCGGATAGTAGGGCACTATCCGGCCGAATACCGAATACTAGATGTTTCCCGCGATACCGTTCGCGCTGAGTGCTTTACGCCCTAAACTCGTCTATATCGCGCTTTTCTGTGGGAATACAAAAGTTTTTAAGCCTATCTATATTGTTTCTCGTTGTCTAATCTATCTCTGTATCAAATTTCAGCAAAATCAGTTCTTTAGTTTAGGCGTGAGAGAGTAGCAGACAAACAGACTGAATTTATAATATTAGTAACGGATTATTTTGCACATACACACACATATATGAAATGCGATAAGCGGCCGAATATCCGGTGGCCGGATATCCGGCGCTCCGGCCTCGTAGTTAGCCGAATATCCGGTATCCGGTATCCGGCCAAATCACTATCCGTTTCATCTCTACTCTAGAGACGAATTTTTTAAACAATAGAAAACCAATTCGCATTCGAAATCGTGAGATTCGTATACGAATTACCGAATTGACTATTTCTGAACTTTCATTTCGTGCGTTGTGCAACGAGTGGTTCAACCCACTCGTTTTTGATTTCTACTAGTAGAATATCCAACGCTGAAGTGACCTTGACAGTAATTCGTTTCACGTGTAGGTCATCGCCGGTTTTTTGTTTTTGTTGTTCTGATTTTGAATTTTTCTGCGTGAAACGGAATTTAATAAAGAATTTGTTTTTAATGACAACACTGAATTCGAGTGATTCGAAAATCTATAAAATTGTAAGCAGTAGAAAATAATTTCGCGCACAATTTGTATTCGTATTCGAATTCCAAATTCACGTCTAATAATTCAAAAATACGACTCACGTCTAATGATTCAAAAGTAATGTAAACACTTTTTATATAAATAATTGAACATTATTATTTTAAATTAGGAATTATTCAACATTTTTAAGATCTTAAAATGATGCACGTGTTAAGTTCTACTTTATTTAAATAAAGTTCTTAGGTCTTAGAGAATTCACATCATAAGGAAAACCATGCTTGTTACAAAATCGAATTAAGTCACGCTGTTACAAACCTTTGTTGTTGTATATTGCGACACTTATATATTATATGCTTGCCACAGTTTCTTCATTTAACATACATGTAGACTCTGGAATAAGCTACCAGCTGGTGTCGAAGTTAAACAGAAACCAAGCATAAAAAGAACATTTCTCTACAAGGAGACAGTGACTGATTGACAAAGACCCTTGGAATTGTAAATGTTTATTGTAAGTGACCATTATCACATAGTTATGTAGCTGGGTCTTGGTTTACTTCATCTCCACAAACAACAATAGAATCGTCAATCACTGTCAGATTTATCTGCTGAAGATCTAGCCTTGTCTAGTGATCTACGAGTGAGGAAAATTTGGTGCCAAATGCACATACACCGAGAAACAAGAATTCACTGGAACATTATAGGAACCAGAATTTAATCTGTATAGGATTTCAAATAAGTACTGTTTTCTATCAACTGATTGGAGGCCACAATTGGAACCCATGACGCACCGAAATCACACTATTAGTGTCCATGAAATTGCTGATCTGCAGCCTCAATTTATTATAATGTCGATCATTGCTGCAGAACTGGCTTGGATTGGGAATTAATATTATGCTATCATCTGGTTCCCTAACATAAGCTGAGCTGTTAACTGTACTTAATTTGATTTTAAAATTCAGTCTCCTGGAGGAGCATCGAGGACTGTTCTTCGTGACTTACATTAATAGGTACACATTATATATAATTGCCGCAAATTAACGTAGTGCAATAACCGGCTTAACCATTATGTTGTAAGGCTTAAAAAGAATTAAAAAAACATAGTGCTATATTTATGAGATTTCATGTAATAATAGTATATGTTTCTATTTATTTATACGTTTATTTTTATTACGTACTAATATTAAATATAATTTACATTATGTGTCTGCGTATTTCGAACAAATCGAAAGTGTCCTCAAAAAAGGCCAGGTCAGAAGTACCCGCACTCGTCGAGCATGTATGAGGAATGTTATGAAAGTAGATGAAGCGAAAGAGATATGTAAGGACCGTAGCAAGTGGAAGGACGTAATCTCTGCCTACCCCCGTGGGAAAAAAGCGTGAGTGTATGTATGTATGTATGTATGTCTGCGTATTTTAAGTCTCTTCAACTTACAAATACAAATTTCCATTAAAATCACAAAATTTAAATACTGCTCTTGTACAGTATAAACATTGAATTTGTAATTAAACAAAAGACAGAGACAAAGCTATGAGTCAGAGAGAAACACAATAGGAGCAATTGAGAGAACGTCACCGATTCTAGCTTGAACCGCCATACGAATTAATAAATCACCTGTTACCAGTTATTTATCCAATCCACACTGGGTCAGCTTTGTTGACTAAGGCCCAATCCAAATAATTAGGGCAGACTCGTGCCCTTTGGTGGGGGATGGGTTTTTGAAGTTATTGAAACGCATAAAATGTACAAGGTTTGAAAAAGTTTTAATTAATACTTATTTTCAGATAAGTTTCTCGTATGAGTTTTCGAAGCAATTAGATTTAACTGTGTATTAAGAAATTAGTGAATATTTTAACCACGTAGTTAAATATACCAGATCGAAAATCGGTTTACTGAAATTACACCTATTGCCTAAAATTAAACGCCTCACTTACGATACACTAGCGCATCTACCTTTTGTTTGTGTAATATATCATTGGTACAAATCTATTACATAGAATAAAAACAACACACTTTTATATTCTACTAAGATTAGCTTATCTATAGATTAGCTACAAGATTCATTATTTTGATACGTTTATTTCAGAATATAATGAATATTGAATGCAGATGAAAGTTAATGATTCTCGACACGGCACGTATTGTCCGGTGATTTCTGTCTGCAGCCCTAACCACCGGTTTGTTTGGGTCTTGCCTCGCTGCCGGCGGCATACTAGGTTTAAGTTTTTTATAGTATTTATATTTATTTTATATATCTATATTGTAAATACTTAAATTTAAGATTATTAATTAAATATATGAAAAATAATTACAAATAATATAATACTCCATGCACACTTTCATAAAATTTCGCTTAAATGGCCTCTACGCGTTGGACCTATTTCCCCGCGCACGCCCTATAAATGTCGTGTCATATAAATACGAGTGATAAAAGCGAAAATAATATAAAATAGTATGGAAATAGGTTAGGTACCCAGAACAGGAGATAAGGATAATTATTACCAGGTTAAAATAGGTCATTCCATTTAATATTAATATTAGCAATAAACTTTACTTTAAATCGCTGTTTTATTTCTATGCTAATTGTTAATCTGTCCAATTAGTAAAATAACATAACAACCTGCTCTAAGATTAAACAATATTCACTTTACAAACAATTAAGAAACATTTAAATTATATGTATATTTATTTTGTTAATACTCATTTTATTTCAACAAATGTAGAAAATAACCTTAACTTGCATAAAATATTCATTGCAATTAAATTTTGTAATATATTATTGTTGACAAATAAATATATATGTATAATGTTAATATACATGTTATATATGTTATGTTAATGTTATCAATATTTAATTTATTTTTAATTTTTAACAGTTAATTTATTTTTATTTTTTAACAGTTTTAGCAGTAAAATTTAATAAAGTTTAATATTAACTATAAAATTGACATCATTATATTTTAATTGATATAATTAATCATTTATAAAAGAAATCAATAACACAGTCAAAAATCAAGAAAACAACTTATTTACATGCATGATAACTAGCAAAACATTGTGAACTGGACGTTACATATCATAAGAACATTAATCTACCATGTTTTCTGGCAAATAAAAAAAATATTTAGTTTTTTAAAAGTAACATTGTTAAAAAAATTAAATATGTTAAAAGTAAATTTTAAATGTGTATAATATATATCTATATTTTACATACAAAATAAATAAATTAAAATCATCAAAAATATGTTTCCGCCCGGGATCGAACCGGGGACCTTGTGCGTGTGAAGCACACGTGATAACCGCTACACTACGGAAACTTATTAGCTATAAGCGAAATTAGTTATCACTTTAATTATTCATTTAAAGACTGACTAATTATTTTGTTCATTACTAATTTTAGTGACACACTTAATTTACTTGAAATAAATAAATCTTCAATCCAAATCTAATAAGAAGAATCTAACATTTTTAAAAAATGATTTCATTTTTCGAAAATTCAGTCATTAGTTACAATTTATATTTATTTGTAAAATCTATTAAAATTATGTAACTTAATATATTTCAGAGATTATTGTAGATTTACTTTAAGTCTACCCGCATTGAAGAATGGGAATTCTGTATGGATGTCATTATAATAAAAAATTCAGGTTTTTGTTTATTGCAATTTGATTTTACTATTCCGGGAAGTGGTTCGTCTATTTAACAAGCTTTTTTTAATATAGTAAAATATTGTTCTATTTATTATTTGTAAGTAATATTTTATATATTACTTAACAATAAAATAGAACACTATTTATATATAAAGGACATTTTTTTAATATGAAAGCTGGGCCAAATGTCGAGACAAATCTCTAATGCACGTTTCATACACATTAATTACCTAATCGATATGGGTTTATATTTAATTTCCTAAAAAAACATAATTAAATGCGAAAATAAAACATTTTATAGGACAACACATTGTAAGAAAGTTTTGAGTGCGTTTTATTTTTTTGTCGTATTAAGCTTCAGCTTTATCGCCTAATAAAGAATAAGAGATTAATATTTAATTTTAACTCTTTAAGAATGGTAAACCAAAAATATAGCTCACTTTCCAATTTACAAAATGATTAAATAACAACAAATAACACATTTTTTTTAAATCTTTAATACATCAAAAAGTCATTACGAAAAGTGATTATGTTGGACTGAGTCGAAATGATACCGTACACACTGCTTACCAACTAAACTATTGTCTAGTAGTGAAGGCAACCACTCCTAAAGAGAGGGCGCAATACAACCCCTATTGACAAGGATCACATATCTACGTACGGGAGGAAACGTGCGAAGCGAATCAAACGTGACGTCACCGCGACCCACGACGAGGCGCGAGTACCACCAACCTCGAACTTTACTTCAGTTAGGAAATTTAAGCAGCATTAAACCAGTCTGATATGTTTCAGAGAGCCATATAGCATTCGTCATAACCGGCCGGCCAAAACAGAATCGCAAAAGCAGATTGTCGGGTAGAAACGTAATAATTCCATTCGTTTCAGTTGCTGCCGCAGACCACCTCTTTACACCAATATTGTTCTTCTTTTTTGATGGCACATTTAGTGAGTGGCTAGACAGCACCAGCCTTATGTTAATAAATTCAGCAGACAAGTGACCGTGGTCTCTTCCCATTGTCCAGTTCTCATCATCATTAAAATCAAAATACAAGAGCCCATTAACGTTTAGACCACTTAACATAATAGTTCTTGTACTGTGTATAGTCTTCAGCTTCATTTCTTGTTGTGCAGAGTATAGAGATTACCTAAATCCAATTGGTAAATATCACATACTATTCTCATATCTACGTCCTGATCTATAACCACAAGCACGGTTTTTAGACCCACGATAAACGGACACATAATAATAATATTATTTAAAGGAATAATTTTAAATGTAAGCTGACAACCATAAAAACTAAACCGAAATACCGAAAATAAATCCTCTATCGAATAGAGTTTAATTAGACAGGTATCAGAAGTTAAGCGCTTAATTTGAAAGTTTGTTAAGTTAAGCTTAAATATGTGCTTTTGTGTATTACTATATTTAAGATCAAGGGTCAGACAAGAGTAAGATACATATTTTTCTTATATGTACTTGTATATTTTGTTGCTGTAACTCAACGTCATGCACATTTCAGCGCAGCATTAAGTTATAAGAATTAATTGTACTTACCTAACTTTAACTTAGTATCAAATTTTGAACGTTTTTAATATACCTAAGCTATGAATATATACTAATACGTAGTCACTGACACGTACTATCCGTACATTAGAGCAAAGAGTATAATAATATAGCATTAGACTAACGTCGAACACAATGTGGCACCAAATGATTCAACTGCACGAATAATGTTAATGCAGATTTCATTAGTAAATATTGAGTTAACGGTCATTATCAGTATTAATTAAACATCCGAACATAAATATCGTCTGGTGCAATAATTTTGATGTAGGCACACCCAGCAATGCGTCAATCTTTACTTTGCTATGTTACGTCAAAACAGCTCTTATGTCATTTTTTATAGAGCCGATTTGTGCAATTGCAAATGGAATGACTTTATGTGTTGCTAACTGTAATTGAATGTATATTGAATGTGCGCATCATTGACATCTAATAAACATGTACACTGGACTGAATATTACAAGTGTGTGACAAGTAAATTTTTGGTGCGTTTCGTGATTTTCACCCTTTGTGTAGTTGACGTTTATCAGAAGTAATCGTTTACGCAATTTTCATCTTCTTTCCTGATAGTCATACAAGTTTTGTAATGCAAAATTGATATTCAAATAGCGGGAAACTTGTAACAAAAGCTATTTTTCATATTTCATACATGATAATACTTGGAAATATAAATGAAGTCTGCAGAGCATTGTACTGCTGCAACTAGTTATAATAATTATATTACAGAATGTTATCTAAAGTTATTCACATGAATCTATTGCGATTTATAATTGCTGTTCTTGGACTTTACGTTTTTGAAGTCTAGTCTTTGAATTTATAACTATAATAAAATTACATTCAGCCAAAAAAGTAAATAGCATTTACTGGCCATAGCTCTGGTAAGCTCCCAGCATGTTAAATATGCAAGTCAAGGCTGTATATGTTGTATTTTTGTTTATTCCTGAAACTGCATATCTATACAAATATACACTTCCCAGCCAGCTTAAACTTTAATTTATCTTAAATATTTTAAGACGACAGATTGTCGGCCCTGAATGTTTGTTTGCGTTGCTTTAGTACCTACGGGTCCATATCCCAACTTCTGGGTGATCAATGTCTTCAAGTTCAAGGTTCCATCTTGGACTCATCAATCATAGACTTCGCTCGACGAACAAACACATTTTTCTGGCTTTCAACATTTGATTGATTCCTATTGATAGCTGAGCGCTTGCTCCTAAATCAGTACTATCTTGATGTGCCTGCTTACTGGGAGAAAAATGCTCTGTCACGGCAAAATACGGTATAAACTCTGATAACGTAGCTTCGTCTTAAGATGTGTTATTATAGCCATGAAATACTTGTAGCTACATCAGTAAAGAATGGCAGATAAAAATAATGAGAGGTCAATATGAATTTTAGCTCGTTCGTAAAAACTGAAAATATGTTGACTTATGCTATTCTCAGGCTTTATGTAAAAGACAACTTATGAGATGGTTAGTCTAGCTCTGTAGTTTGGGAACACACTAAAGTTCCTCCACGCTTTAGTAAATATACAGCAGTGGGCACATATTGTGAGATTTTGGATTTAGGACAGTCCTTGTTTCACTTGATTACATTTCAATAGTGTCAGTTAACCCATTCGCTATCCGAGTAAACTCAATTTCCATCATAAACAACGTTTGCGTACCCACATCACAGACCTAAGAGAAAATCATACATGCACAAGAGATTTACTGCTGGACTCTCCCAAGGATTTCCACACCGATCAATTAAATCCTGCTATCTTCATCGGTCCTAACCTTTTGGGAAAACAACCAATAATACGAATCTATTATATATTTCAATATATGATTCAACATATGCAAGGACCTTTCGGGCCTTACATACGTTGTTACTTATAGCTACTTAAGGTTCACAATATTTCAGGCTATGACAGTAACCCTGGTTCTGTCTGAGCATACTGCTCTCCGTAACCCTTTAGGTGACATAGACATTATACGGCTCATTCTAAATGACCAGATTTCAGTTACACATCATCACTGCCAAGATCTGGCACACATGTGAAGTAAGTATGTGTACAATACGGGATGTACACCTTTATAACGCATGGTAAATAAACGTCACTTGAATGATATATAGTTTATTATATAACATTTTTAGTTTATATATAACATAATCACACTTTATTTAAGCATATAAAATAATAAAAATAAATATAAAATACTCTAAAACTATTTATAGTGACTGTTTGATGAATTTATGAATTGGTATGAGTGCGTATGCGTGATTGGTTTCTTTTGTGCACATATAAACACTGACTTCCATAAATTAGATACTTATTAATCACGGGATACTTATTTGCATCGGGATCTGTCGTTACTCTGGCTTCGCGTAGACCATGGGGGCGTTACCCGAATCTACGCGTGCCTTTACAGGTCCCATGCCAGTGACTTGGGGTCAGCTCAGCTTTTTGAGCACGTCCAAGAGGGGATTGACCGAGCCTTGGAACAGTATCCATCTGCGGAGGTGGTGGTCCTTGGTGACTTTAATGCTCATCACAAAGAGTGGTTGAAGTCCCGGACCACCGACCTCCCGGGTAGAACTGTCTTCAACATGGCTTCGGCCTATGGTCTCTCTCAACTGGTGTTACAGCCCACCCGTATACCAGATATAGAGAGCCATAATGCCTCCCTGCTGGATCTTCTGTTGACTACACGACCTAGCGGATACAGGTTTGTGGTCGATGCTCCTCTCGGATCATCAGATCACTGCCTTGTCCGTAGTACCGCCAGACTCGCGCAACCACATCGCGCAGCCACGGCCAGCAGCCGTACAGTTTGGCGGTATAAGTCAGCAGACTGGGATGGACTCCGGGAATTCTTCGGATCCTACCCCTGGAAGCGGCTCTGCTTCACTTCCGCAGATCCCGATACCTGCGCAGACTGCGTCACGGAGACGGTGTTGATGGGAATGAAAACATTCATTCCCAGCACCTCCGTTCCTGTTGGCGGCTGCAGTCAACGCTGGTATAATAATACCTGCCGGAGGACTGCACATCGCAAGCAGTCTGCGTTCCTCGCCTGGAACAACGCCAGGAAAAATCGGGATCCTGATTTGGCGGAGAAGAAGCGACAGTACAACGCCGCATCCAGATCCAACAGGAAGGCTATTGCCGAAGCCAAGGCGGAGCACGTGGCCAGAATTGGCGAGCGACTAGGAAGCTATCCCAGTGGGAGCCGCGCCTTCTGGTCGCTGGCCAAAGCTGCGCAACGGAACTTCTGCCAGTCCAGTCTCCCACCACTGCGAGCAAGCGATAGCAGCCTGGCCCATAGCGCAAAAGAGAAGGCCGATCTTCTGGCTGAACTCTTTGCCTCGAACTCGACCATGGACGATGGAGGGACCACGCCACCTACCATCCCTCGGTGTGGAAGTTCACTGCCTGAAATCCGTATTACACAACGTGCGGTCAGGCGGGAACTTAAGCTCCTGAACGTCCATAAGTCGAGCGGGCCGGATGGCATCCCAGCAGTGGTACTAAAGACGTGTGCCCCTGAATTGACCCCCGTATTAACGCGCCTTTACCGTCTTTCTTACCAGCAGAACAGGGTTCCATCTTCGTGGAAGATTGCCCACGTCCACCCAATTCCCAAAAAGGGTGACCGAGCCGACCCATCAAATTACAGGCCAATTGCGATAACGTCCCTGCTCTCCAAAATTATGGAGCGGGTAATCAATACCCGCCTTCTACGGTACCTGGAAGAGCACCAGCTAATTAGCGATCGTCAGTACGGTTTCCGTCACGGCCGCTCGGCTGGTGACCTTTTAGTGTACCTGACACACCATTGGGCAGAAGCTTTGGAGAGCAAAGGTGAGGCTCTCGCCGTTGGACTGGATATCGCGAAGGCGTTTGATAGGGTCTGGCATAAGGGTCTTCTTTCGAAATTACCATCCTATGGAATCCCCGGGGGACTCTGCAAATGGATAGCCAGCTTCCTGGACGGTAGGAGCATCAAAGTCGTCTCTGACGGCTGCTGCTCCAAAACCTTGTTCATTAATGCTGGCGTTCCACAAGGTTCGGTGCTCTCCCCAACACTGTTCATTCTGCATATCAATGACATGTTGTCAGTTGAGAACATTCATTGCTATGCGGATGACAGTACGGGTGATGCGCGTATACCAACCACCAGACCGTCCCTCGGATTGCATTACACGAAAGGCGGTTGCAACTTGTGTCTGAAGTCGAAGACTCTCTAGGGCGAGTCTCCGAATGGGGTACAAAGAACTTAGTCAAGTTCAACCCCACGAAGACACAGGTGTGCGCGTTCACTGCGAAGAAGGACCCATTTATCGTAGTGCCTCAGTTCCAAGGAGTTGCTCTTCGAATGACAGACTCTATTGGGATCCTCGGTGTGGAAATCTCTGCTACAGTGCAGTTTGGGAGTCACTTGGAGGACAAAACCAAATTGGTGAGCAAAAAACTGGGAGTTCTGAACAGAGCGAAGCGGTACTTCACACCCAGCCAGCGCCTGAAGCTTTATAAAGCCCAAATTCGGCCTCACATGGAGTACTGCTCACACCTCTGGGCTGGAGCTCCCAAATATCAGCTCGACCCACTTGACTCCTTGCAAAGGCGTGCTTTCCGCATCGTAGGAGACCCCAATATTACAGCCTCAACAGAGACCCTGGAGCAGCGGAGAGACTTTGGATCTCTCTGCGTCCTATATAGGCTCGTCAACGGGGAGTGCTCCGAGGAACTCTTTGCAATGGTGCCCACATCACCTTTTTACCATCGCACCACCCGCCACCGCAGCAAAGTCCATCCGTACTACCTGGAACCGATCTGCTCCAGTACAGCTCGGTTTCAGCGTTCATTTCTCCCGCGTACGTGCAAACTTTGGAATGAGCTCCCTGCTGCGGTGTTTCCTGAGCACTACGATATGGCCGTCTTCAAACGAGGCCTAAAAAGAGTATTTCTCTCCAGGTAGGCAGAGACTGAGCTGTGCCCCTGGCATTGCAGATGTCCATGAGCGATGGTTACCACTCACCATCAGGTGGGCCATCTGCTCGTCTGCCGCAAAGGCCATAAAAAAAAAAAAAAAAAAAAAAAATCACGTTGATGATGTGTAGTTGCAGTGCATGAATTTTAATAGCTGTCGTGTTTACCTATATATTGGGTTCATTGCACTAGTAATATATGATATTTTGGCGCTGTTGCCACATGTGAACTTAAGCTTCAAACCATTCACTAATTCCACGACGTACGCTTGCGACTCGAAGGCCTTTCGACCCAATTATTCCTGCGAGCAATGTGCCCAGTTTCTGCCATTTAATTATCTCAATTCTTTGGGCTAGGTTGGTAACCTTAGTTCTTAGCTATGGTGACTCTAATTCAACCACAAAGAGAACCTACAAACCACCTCCATAACCTGTTGGACAACTTTAAACCATGAAAGTCATATGTCTATCAACGATTAAGAGAAATTGGTCACAATTTGTAAATAAATAGAAAATAAGATATTTCTCTGTGACATTGACATACATAATAAAACCAATATTTTTAATGAAACAACAATATAAGACGGAAAAAGAGCGTTGCAATATGTTAAATATAAAAACCAGAGTACACAGTAATTATTTATTATATGGTCATCATTAAAGAAAAACAGTATTTTTATAAATTCAACAATTTCACATCATATTATTTTAGAAGACATGACAACAACCATTCTTTTTTGACAATATAAATCTATGGTTGATATTCAACCTCAACACGCCTCCTTAGATTTATATGACAACACGTAACCATAATGTTAAATTAATAAACAAAAATATAAGTATAGTAATATATCACGTTAAACAATATTTAACATCAGTCTGAATTTAAAGAACTTTATGTTTCCTAAAGACTTTGTTAGAATGTCTGCAACATTATCTTCCGAATCTACTTTTATAATATCAATAGTTCCGTTCTTTACATTTTCATGAACATAGTGATAGTGCACTTCAATATGTTTCGAATTTTTTGTAAAATTACCAAATTTCGCAATAGCAACAGCACCTGAATTATCTTCGTAAATATTTACAGGTTTTTCAAACTTTATAAATACATCATCTAAAATACTACGTAATAAACTAATCTCAGTAACAGCATCTGATAACGCAATGTATTCAGCAAACGTGGAAGATTTCGTGACACTGTTTTGTTTCTTTGACTTCCAATACACAACGTTACCAAACAAACGAATAACAAAACCAGTGGTAGACTTACGATCTATGACATCACCTGCCCAATCGGCATCAACATAACAATCCATAATATTTGCTTTTAAATTCTGATAATATGTGAGTTTAAGACTCTTTGTTAAATACAAGTATTTCAAAATTCTCAATGCATATTTAAAATGCGTCTCATCATAACAGTTTTGAAATCTACTTAAATAATTAACACAAAAAGCTATATCTGGTCGCGTACCAGAACTAATGTAAAGTAAAGCTCCTATCAAATTACGGTATTTAATATCCTTATTTAATTCGTGTTTCTCAAGTTTGACGTTAATCTCCATTGGTGTTTTATACAATTTAGAATTTTCAATTTTGTATTTTTTAGCTAAAGACTCTATATATTTTTCTTGACTTAATGTCAACATATTAGCTCTTGCGTAATCATACTCAACATCAATGCCTATATAATTTTTAACTTTTCCCATATCTTTTATTCTAAAATAACTACTCAATTTTCTTTTAATAGCCGTAACTGTTTGTTCATCTTTACTTGCAATTAATAAATCGTCGACGTATACTAATATATAAGTAGTTTGATTATTATTATCAGTTTTAACATACAAACAATAGTCATATTTACATCGCCTAAATCCAATAGTTGTTACAAAAATATTAAAACATTCGTACCACGCACGTGGACTTTCTTTTAAACCGTAAAGCGATTTATATAGCTTATACACTTTGTCAGTTCCGTCTTCGTAACCAAGTGGCTGTTTAACATAGACTTCCGATAACACTTTGCCATTCAAAAAAGCTGTTTCTACATCCATTTGATGTACATGTAAATTAAATTGACAACAATACGATAAAAGTAATTTTAAAGTTTGCATCCTAGCAACGGGTGAATACGTGTCTTCAACATTGTCTATTTGCTGAAAACCTCTTATATAGAGTGCGTCGGATTTCTTCTTATATATCCATTTTACATCAAGTACCTTTTTCTCCAGCGGTGCATTTACCAAGGTCCAAGTATTATTATTTACAAGACTATTCATTTCTCGATCCATAGCTTCTCTCCACTTATCTGCCTCGTCACATGTAGTCGCCTCCTGAAAAGTATCTGGAATCATCGCATCACAATAGTTAACAGTTATACAGTAGTAGCCAAATTCTTCGTCAAACCGAACTGGTGCTTTGATTTGCCTTTTAGATTTTCTCTGTTCATTATTTAAATCATTTGCATTATCATTATTATTATCTAGATCAATTTCATCCATAGTATCTTCCCACTTTTCCTCATCTTCATCAATTTTATTATCTTTTTTGTTTTCATCTTCATTGTCGTTAAAACCAATAAGTTTTACATCATGTTCAACTATATCAACGTGTCTCACCACAATTACTCTGTTATTAATTAATACTTTGTAACCAACGTCAGTATATCCTAGTAAAATACCCATCTCGGCTTTTTTCTCCCATTTCGATAATCGTCTCCCTTCCGGAATTCTTACATAAACTTTACTGCCATACATTTTCAAATATTTTGCTGTTGGCTTTTCTCAAAAAATATTTCATATGGTGATTTTCTTTCTGGCGTATTTGTCATAATACGATTCTTTAAGTAAGCTGCTGTCTTGATAGCTTCCGGCCAATAACGTCTATCAACTTTTGCTTCGGCCATAAGACATCTTGCCATATCCATTATCGATCGATTAAATCTCTCTGCTGTACCATTAAGCTCATGTACGTATGCAGGGCAAGGCTTTATCATTATTCCGTTCTCTCTCACAAAGTTAAAAATTTTATTATTTATGTATTCTTTACCATTATCGCATCTTATTTCCTTTATCATCTTTCCTGTCATATTATGTACTCCATTAACATACTCAACAAAACATTCATATACTTGGTCCTTTGATTGAATACAATATACTCTCGCCAACTTGCTGTAGTCATCTATAAATGTTAAAAAATATTTTTCGCCTTTATATCCTGTCGTTCTGTGTGGCCCATTAACATCTGTGTGTACAATATCCAATATATCTCTAGCTTTAGATCTGTTATTTTCAAATGGTAAATTGTGCATTTTATTTTCAACGCAAATAGCACATTTCATAAAATCTCTTTCTAATGCTTTAGGCATCCCTTCTAAAATTTGGTTTTTGCACATTATATCAAGGTATTTGAAGTTTATATGACCAAATGTTCTATGAAGTTTTTCTTTCATTGTCATTTTGCTATTCGCTGTATTTACGCCAATCTCTTTACAAATAAAACTAGTTATTTTGTACAATCTCTCATCTTTCTTCGCAATTGCAATCAATTTTCTATTCATGTCATATATCTTTGTTGTATATCCTGACGAAACTATAGTATGTTTGTCCGTAATTTTCGAATAACTCAGTAAATTAGCTTTCATCTCTTTCACATAAAATACGTTGTCTATAATAATTTTATTTCTATTCGCATATACAGGAAAATATGTCGTGATGCTGCCAACCTTTGTGGCTTTCAAAATTCTTCCATCTCCAACCTTAACTATAATTGGTTCTTTCAGAATAACAAATTTGTCAAAATGTTCGTCGGTATTAATTATGTGATCTGTACATCCACTATCTAGAAGCCAATTTATTTGTCCTGCCTTGTTAGGAACCTCTCTGGTTATAGTTGAATTATTAACAATTGACGTGTGAAAACTCTTTCTATAATTATTTACGTTAGAATAATTTCCTCTACCTCTATTCTGTACATAATTATAATTTCCTCGACCATATCCTTTAGTTCGACCATAATGTCCTCGTCCATGAGCACCATTTCCATGCCAACAATCTTTTTGTACGTGTCCAAACTTTCCGCAATTGAAACATTTACGTTTATTTTCTGACTCTACTTTAAATGCATTTGATCGGTCAGGCACTTCTTCGTCTACTTTTTGTATGTATTTCATTTTTATTTTACTTTGCAAATATTCGACAGTTTTTTCTTTTTCAGGCAAAATATCTAATAAATCTCCTATATAATTGTAATTTACTGGCAATGCTTTTAACATATAATTTAATTTTTCGTTTTCCGTTACCGTGGCACCGGCATTTTTCAAATCATTGACACATCGTTCAAATTCGTGAAAGAAAATATTAATATCCGAATATTTCTCTAGTTTTATTTTTTCTAAATTACTTCTACATACAATTTGTAACGCGGTCGATTTTTTTAAATACATTTCGTCGAATTTTAACATTATTTTATAAGCAGAGTCTATTTCATGAATATATTCTAATTGACGGTTCGAAATTGCGCTGTATATATAATTCGTAGCTTGCACATCCATCTCATTCCATTTTGTCGTATCATCTTTGTCGGTTATCATTCGTATAGCTACATCTTTACATTTTTTAAATTCTAAAAATTTCAATAATCTAATTTTCCAAGTTGCGTAGTCTGTCCCGTCAAAAATCGGTATCACAATATTATTTGAATTCATTTTAAACTTACTTGTTTAAAATCCGTTAACCACGCTCTGCTACCATGTTAAATATAAAAACCAGAGTACACAGTAATTATTTATTATATGGTCATCATTAAAGAAAAACAGTATTTTTTAAAATTCAACAATTTCACATCATATTATTTTAGAAGACATGACAACAACCATTCTTTTTTGACAATATAAATCTATGGTTGATATTCAACCTCAACAAATATAACCAAATATGGGACCTAAGCAAGAAACAACATCTTCATTCTCTCACTTATACTACGCAACTAAGTGGAATTAGACCAAATGCCCGAACATGATCGTTTCAATTTGGACGTGCTAGTATCGTACTTGTTTGTATATCATCATTCGTTTTTGACCATTATATTATTAAAAAAACTTAATATACGTTATATACACTTCGAAACCTAACTACCGGAGAAATATAAAACTCACTTGTTCTAAAAATATACTCAGTATGTACTTACAAAAGCATATTCAAAATCTATGGTTCAAAATTAAAATATGATCTCATTGGTATGAAAAATTGTCAGTGTCGTATTAAAACGTCAGAAAAAAGAGAATTACAGGTAATGGACATGTAAGCTTTCAAACGTGATAAAAATTTCAATAAAAATTCATAAAATAAAACACAAAAAAAAATATTAAGCAACGAAAACTTACACCTAGGGGAATGCATTGACAATGTTCTTGGATAAAAGTACGAAGACATAAATTCAATAGAATTTTACAGGGTTAATTTCACTGCCACTGAATTTTGAGCCGGATATGGCGAGTAAGCATGTTCTTTTAATGTACCAGTTTTCACTTTTATTTTATCCACGCGCTTATTCTGTTTCTCTTAGTAAGTAATATACCAAATGTGGAAAAATTCCTCGATGGAAACTGGACTATTTACCTTAAAACTAGAGAACATTAAAATTTTGTCCATTCCATCCTACATCATCCAAGTTTGCAGCAGATGGTAGTTTTTTTCCTACTTACTTGACACTTATCATTCGCGATGCGAAGGGATGAAAGTCATGTCACAAAATGAATGTTGAATATAAAAGTGGAGGAATACACGGGCAGAGGAGAGCCGAATAAAAGATAGATCGATTGTGTGAAAAATGATATAAGAATGAAAGAAGCATGGAAATGACGGCTGATAGAGAGGAATGGAAGAAAAAGATCTACTGCGCCGACCCCAGATAATGGGAAATGGGCAAGAGGATGATGACTTGACACTTATCATCATATTTTGTACAATTCACACAATATCTTTATTAGTTATATCCTATAAGTTATTCAGATGTATAAGCTATATTATTGTAGAGTTTCATTAGAATCTATTGAGCAGTTTTTATGTAAAAGAGTAACCAACACTCATCTGTACTTACAAACTTTCACGTTTATTTAGTAGGGGTTGTAAACGGTCCCCTTCAAATATATGAAAAAGGCGATAAATTTGTGTAATGTGTGTAAATTTGTGTAAAACTATGTTGTACATTTGTGTGAATTGTATAGACCACGTAACTCTTATTTTGTGCCATAAGGCTTTAGTCGTATTATTACATTTCAAATGTCAAAAATTCCCCAACGTAAATGTGGTCTTTACGCAATTTGCAAATTTTCTAAGAACTACGTTTCTATTTGTACCCACTTACTGTCAGGTTTGCATAAAGTGTATTAAAAGTTTGAACCTAGCAATCTCCCGCTATATCGATTTGGACCAATAAATAATTGTTCATTACGATCATTTTAGATGAGCAAATGTAAATATTGAACCAAATTGAAAAAATCTGTGCACCGTTCCTCTGCTAATATATAGCACCTTCGTGCAATCTTTACCAAATCGTCGGTTCAATTTGGCTCAATAAAGATGCGTTTCCCAATATACGCTTGCCGCTCTTAAGGCCAGCAAAGCCTCTATTATTTGTAAGTATATGTTGGTAAGAGTGATTTGTACCATTTTGGTGCTGTTTCGAAAGTGAACTTAAGATCTGAACCGCTGAATAATTCCACAACACACGTTTGCCACACGAAGACACACCTCAACGGATATCACACATATCTGAGGTAGAAAGCCGAAAAACTCAATTGATCTCACTTGTTTCCAGAAAACAAGGATCACAACATCTGTTCCGGTAAGCGAGCTGACAAGACATTCTCTTTGTGGAGGTCACTTGAAATGATCACTGGGTATTTCATGTGTACTGTATGTAGAATTATACCAATACTCTGCTACTTTTCAGTCGGATTAATCTATTTGTTTTGTCAAGGTGCCTGCTGTGTTGTGTTCTGTACGTAATTTGAATAGTACTGTATCGTTAAGTAAATCCATATAAAAATTTTAAAGATTACTTTGTAATAAAGTTTAATAATCGAAACATGTTTATCTATTATCTTATGAAAACAGTGACAAATACTAATACTAAATAGATACTCCAATCAATTGACTATAATAGATGTGAACGGATAAACAACCGATTCTAGGGTGACGCGAAACGCCAAGTCATATGTAGGTTTAGCACCATGTCGCTCAAGAACAAGCGTACCCTCTACAAGGCTTGCATTCGACCTGTCTTATCTTATGCGTTCCTGGTATTTGCACATACCGAGCCGTAAATTCTACATCCCATCCAGGTCGTTCATTATTAACAATTTTGTTTATCGTGAAATACTATTACTAATATAATATTACTAGTATATTATAGAAGGATTATATAATTTAGGAGTATATATTTTATACTCGGCTATATACTATGTATATACATGGCTTAACAATTATTATTTCCGCATTATATAGTTGTTCAAGTAAGAAGGAAATGAAACTTGGTCATGATAAAAATTTAATTTGCGGCATATGCCATTAATATGACGGCCATTCGTAGCCAGTATTCGCAGCCGTAATGGAATAACGAGGACGTCTAATCCGGGTGCTATGGTTGGCCATCGGTTTATGGGCTGTAAAACTGCAAGTGTCAATGCGTGAGTTGGTTATTTAGCTTAGGCTCCGTTTGAATTTCCAGTAACTTTAAAACCTATACTGAAAAATTCCAAATAAAAATAAACCCGGAAGGACACTTTATGCCAGGGTCTGCTTAGTTTGTCGGCTTGGTTCGTCTCATCTATGTCAGTCGCAAAAGAGCAGCGTTCCTATTACTAACCGATAGACCGTTAAATTACAAGGTACTGTGACTTTACATCTCGTATATATTTCAACGTTAACTATGGTTTTTGTGGGAGTCGTATATATGTTGCGAATCTAACAAGAATCTAACATGTACTATAGACGACTATAACCACCTACCATCAGGATGACTACCCCATCCTATTTTGTCATCACGAAAAAAGGAAAAAATAATATTTTCTATAATCCTTACTAATATATATGTATCATATTGCTCCCGCTGGAGAGAAGAGGCTGAAAATCCTCTTAAATACCACTGCAACCAAATGCCACGGTGATTATGTGGAACTCTGGACGGAACGACGCAGCTCGACCAGAATGACTTGCCGACTAAACTTAGTTTGAGCCTTGACCAAAAGGACCCTATGACTTGGATGGGAGGGTGACCGCACCCTCAGGAGACGACACGGTTAGAGCTGCCCTATAGATAGGATATTTGCGCTTTTTTAAAGGAATAGATTTTAAATAGTTTGTTTTATTTCTTTACCGCGCCCTCTACACAGCGCCATCTACTGTTGATAATTAAAAATACGGAATACTCTACGTCTTTGCTATGTACGGGGCGGTCGGTAAGCAACGAATGTTGACTAACTTTATGCACACTAGTTGACTTGAAATGCTAACTACATTTTACATATAGAATCTCTCTAATGGCTCTTGACACAGTTACACCAGTAACCGTATTCGAACTAATCGTATATGCAAAATCATGGAATCAACTCAAAATATGAGAATGTGAATAAGAATTGTATGATTGTGTCAGATAAAAAAGAGAGCAAGGAAGTAGATAGGTAGGAAAGAAATGTATTTTTTATATTGATTAAAGAACAGAGCCTCTAATTGCATTTATCTCCCTGTATGCTCGCGATGATCTCAAAAATTGTGAGTTAAATTGAAATTACTAAAATAAAGTGTATATTAGAGTATATGTTGCTACCACGTTGCTACAGCCTGGCCGCTGAAAGAATGTTTTTCTGACAAGTACCGTCAGTTCCTTGCGTACATGGAATTAGGTTCTTTTTTGTATTAATTAAACTATTATCAAAATCTTTTACAATACTAGACATATGACACGTTATTGAAATGTATTCTTTGGACATCTGAGCTGTAATATTAATACAAATTGATTTATTTTTTTATCCGAATCAATTTATTAACCTTCGCTACTTACTATAAGCAATGATATAACTGAACTAACATCTCAACGAAAACGTAAAATACCACAGATAATATTGTACCTATATCACAAGGTCTCTGCCACGATAAAATTGAACCCATCCTAAATAGCCCTTAACAAATTGTATAAAATATTATAAGGAAAGTCTCGTCCACTTTGCTTTGATTAGGGAATATTAAGGGACGCTTTTCCCTCTAATGAATTGTAATTTGCTTCATCTAAGATATAGCTTGAATGCGTACATTTTTAAGCTTTACTTTGAAGATTCAATTTTTCATTTATTGGAGGCACTTAGTTCTGCTTACATAAATTCGAAAATGTTTTGCATAGATTTTGTAACTTCGATGACTTCAGAGCAGCTTTTTATTTATCGCACCACTGACTTAGAAGATATAAGGAAATATTTTCTGTACAGACTCTTATAAAAATAATTATAGTTATTATTTGACATGTTTAGTCAGGTGCGAACAATAGGTCTAAGCGCACGCGCATTATCTGGCATCTCATAGATCGCAAACCTTTATTCGTCTTCTATGCTCTCGGTAATTAATAGGATAGTATCAGTTTCTTTTTTCTCTCAATATGGTTAATAAGTGCTCTGTGTGTGACGCCCAGTTTACTGATGGCGTGCAGTGCTCGAGTTGTGCCAAGTACATGGATTTTGGCTGTGCTCTTATTTATGAGTCTGGTTGGCGCAAATTAGGTGCGGATCGCAGATCAACATGGAAATGCCCATCATGCAGAAGTACGGGTTCTGCACCTATTAGTCCGAACAAATCGGTATCGTTAGTCACAATTCTTCAGGAGATTCGTGATTTAAAGACGCAGATTGGGGGATTAATGACCTAAAGCTTATATACCCAAATTGGCTGATGAAATTAAATGTATCAAGGAAGATCTAAGTGATTTCAAGAAATCCTACGAATTCTTGGCGGATTCTGTGGATGAATTGAAGAAGAAAACTTCGTGTTCGGAAAGCAAAGTTAGTGAATTGGACCAGAAAGTGAAAGTGACTGAAAATCTTACCACAGAATTGATGATTAAATTTAAGAATTTAGAACAAAGATCTAGGCTCAACAATGTTGAAATTAAAGGTGTGCCTATAAAGAAGGACGAAAATTTATTTAAAGTGATTGAAAAGATTTCGGAAAAAGTTGGGTATACTTTCCCGAAAACACAAATTAATTACATATCAAGAGCACCTATTTTTAACTCCAAAGATAAATTAATAATTGTCAACTTCCTGAATCGCTATACCAAGGAAGACTTTGTATCGGCAGCTCGCAAGCTTAAAATTTTGAAAGCGGAGGACCTCGGTTTCCTGGATTCGAAACAACGTATTTTTATTAATGACCACCTAAGTCCAGATGCAAAAAATTTGCTTACTAAGACGAAACAGCTGGCCAGGGAGAAGTCTTTCAGCTATGTCTGGGTGAAGTTTGGGAAAATACACACGTCCGAGAAGGACACGTCTGGTGTTTTTATAAATAACATTGGTGATTTAAACAAATTTGGTTAAACTGCTTTCTTACATTAGTTTTAGTTATGTGTTTAATTATCATTAAGTCTCATTCATATATCTTATTACGTCATGCTTATTGTCGGATTGAATTTCGATTTAGTATATTTTCATTATTTTGTAATTCCCTTCACTATTATAGTATAACAATTTATGTTAAATTTATATACCTAATTGTAAACAAAAGTTTAGAACGCCTGATCTGTCCCCTCTGCTCATGCCTTGCTTGTATTCAATTAACCGTATCATCAAAACTATAACTATCTTGCTTGCTCTGCGACATAATGTATTGCTTGGTGTAGCCACTGTTTCATGTTGCTTATTGCGGGGTGCTTCGCACTATTTTCGTAACGTATATGCGCTGCACCTACCCACATCGCTGCAATTATCAGTTGAGTTAACTAGATTGCTGTTTTGCGCCTTTGACCTATATTATAAGCGTATTAATCCTCTCAACGTGATACTAAAATATTTTGCTACAATTCAAAAACTAAATATCATATCACATAATAGATAATATCACGTTAAGCAATTTAAATATTTATTACCGGAACGTTAGAGGATTAAGGACTAAAACAGCAATGTTCTGTCGTAGTTTGTGTTTGAGCTCGTATGATGTCATTATGCTTACGGAAACCTGGTTATTAGATAGTGTAAGTGATTCAGAGTTGTTTGATAGTAGGTATGTCGAGTGGCGTCGTGACGGTAATTATGACTTAACAAATCAGTGTCGCGGTGGTGGAGTCCTTATCACTTTACGAAGTGATTTACCGGCTACCCTAGCTAACCAATATAATTCTTCCGCCGAGGATCTGTGGCTGTCTTTACCAATTCAATTACCGGTTAGGAAATCTAGAAATATGAAGCTTAATTTATGTGTTCTTTACTTATGTAAACAAAACAATGGATTCTCATTTTCCGAGCAATTACAAAATTTTCTCTCTCAGCTGGATGTGAATGTATCACAAAATCCAGGAGATATTTACCTTATCGTGGGCGATTTTAACATGAGTGGAATCCCGTGGACTTATAGTAACATTGATCAATCCTTCCACGCTGGGAATGTGGCAGGTTCCGAGGAACAAATGTTAATCGATGATATATGTTCACATGACTTAAAACAGTACAATGGTGTACACAACAATTACGGCAGAATATTAGATCTAGTTCTATCCAATACGGGAGTGATTGTAAGGGAATGCTGTAGTCCGTTAGTGCCACCTGATCCACACCATAAAGCTTTAGTACTAGATGTGACAGTCAATAATATTATATGCCTACCGCGCGCCACTCGTTATAAAAAAATGTTCAATAAATGTGATTATGACAAAATTAATGCCAATATTATTAGCACTGACTGGTTCACATTATTTTCTGGCAAAGACGTAAATAGTGCAGTTAATATTTTCTATACGAAAATAAATAACCTCATTAATAGTTATGTACCTACAAAAATATGTCGCGATCGTAGTTATCCAGCCTGGTACTCATCTGCGCTGTTAAAGGTGATAAGGGAAAAATCGAAATACCACCGCAAATTTAAAATATATAATAATTTATCTGATCTTCACTCGTTTAAATTATTGAGAGATAGAGAAAAACGTTTGGATGACGAATGCTACAATAATTATATTTTATCAATAGAAAATTCAATTAAAAGTAACCCAAAGTACTTCTGGTCATTTGTGAAGTCAAAAAATAAAACTCTGGGAATCCCATCCACTATGCACTACGGTGACGCCACTGCGAATGACGGTGTATCTATATGTAACATGTTCTCAGATTTCTTCTACTCGAATTTTTCATTGCCTTCCCAAACGATTACTTATCCTAATGAAACCTCGAATGCCCTGTCCCAAGTCAATATTTCTAATATTACTATACAATTACAAGACGTGACTAAAGCATTGCTTTCATTGGATTTGACAAAATCGGCCGGACCTGATAATATTCCTCCGATCTTTTGCACAGATGCGCTAATAATATTTCTAGTCCAGTCCATATGCTATTTATGAAGTCTCTCTCTGAGTGTGATATGCCATTGGTTTGGAAATCTGCCTTTATAACTCCAGTTCAAAAAAAGGTAAAAAATCAGATGTAACAAATTATAGGCCAATTTCCAAACTTTGTATTTTAGCTAAACTGTTTGAGAAGATTGTTACAGGGTGATTTATCAAGGTTTGAAGCACTTATTTATTGATTGCCAACATGGATTTCTTAAGGGGCGGTCTACTACATCTAACCTTATCTTGTTCACTGACTTTGTTTCTGAGTCTATGGACAGGGGTTTGCAGGTGGATGTGATATACACAGACTATAGCAAATGTTTTGACAGAATTAACCATAGTTTATTAATAGTCAAATTGGAAAGCATGGGAATATGTGGGGAATCTTTTGAGATGGTTTTCATCATATATAACAAATAGATCTCAGGCAGTAGCAATAAATAATTACATTTCCGTTGGATTGCTGTCCCCAGTGGCGTCCCGCAAGGCTCTCTCCTGGGTCCACTTTTGTTTTTGATATTTGTTAATGATATCGATGCATGCTTTCACCATTCAAAGCTCCTTTGTTTTGCGGATGATATGAAAATTTTTAAGGCTATTGCTTCTCAGTCTGATGTAAAAGACCTTCAATCTGATCTGGCCCGTCTGGATGACTACTGTAATAGAAATAGGCTCGACTTGAATCCATTGAAGTGCTCAGTATCTACTTATTCAAGAAAGAGTTTTAATGTTCCTCTTCATATGCCTTAAGACACCATACCTTGGAAAGGAGTTATGTAGCTCGGGACCTAGGGGTTGTACATGATTCGAAGCTTCTCTTGGCGATCCACGTTGAGAGTATAGTAAAAAAGGCGTTCAAAGCTTTGGGGTTTCTGATGCGAAGCAGCAGCAGTTTCAAAGAAATTAAAACTATTAAAATTTTATATTGCCGTTTGTGAGAAGCATCCTGGAATATTGCTCTGAAATCTGGAATCCGCGATATATAAGTACATCCAGCGCATTGAACGACTTCAAATGAAATTGTAAAGTTTTTATGTTATCGTCTTGGAATCGGCTATGACTCCGAAAATTACCGAAATTTGTGCTCTGCTTTCACCTGCTTTCTTTAGTCAAAAGACGGGAAGTAGCAGATGTAATATAACCTTTTGAAAATTCTACAAGGAAAAATTGACTCTCCTGAATTGTTATCAAAATTGAAATTCAACGTACCATCTAGGTCTACCAGGCACTATACCCTGTAACACTTTTTTTCACTGATTTTAAGTACTATTAAAGACATTTTTTTTTATTCATATTGATTAAATTCACATTTACAATTGTATCTTGCATTGGTTATGTTTTTTCGTCGAATTGTTACTTTGACATTGACAGTTCTATAGTGTGGGCCGCTTATCATGATCCTAACACCATTATCTATGGGCAAATTAGGCAACCAAATCTTAGCCAAGCGTCGTCTACAAAGATAGGTTCTTTATTAATAATACTGAAACATCACTCCAGAATTCATAGATTAAAGTGTTCGTAGATTAATAACTGCCCACAGATTATATACCGGATACTAATTAACAACAAACTATTTGCACTGCCGGTTACAAAAATATAATTTAGGATTAAACTTAAATTTAGGAAGATCAATTCTTCCTTTCCTTTATTTGTGGCGGATCGACATAGTTTCCACACCATCCTAGTTCCATTTAATAACAAACATCACATACTATACATCGTCTATATAGTCTTTGCCTGATCGGTGGTAAGCAATCTGTAATGGTATACTAATCTGTGACTTGGAGATCTGAAATCTGGGAATTGGGAATCGATCTATTGTAAAAATCTCACGCATATTTCGGTATATAACTACGTAAATAAGTTACTGACAGTGGTGTCAGGATCACAAATTTCAGGAGTATTTAATTTCCCAAATATATAATAATAAAATTATCCACATCTCTTGGAACCAACATAATTTAACCTAGTTGCCACCGGCACTTAGGAAAAATAATAAACTAAAATATTTACATATTGAAAGCCCGATAAAAAGGTCAGTAATAGTTGCATTTATCTCTTTAATCTCTTTAATTTCAATTTGTTCCCAATAGTAATGATTTTCACAAATAATTATTGATATTTGTTGTGAGCGGGTAGGCTTAACCACCCATACCAAATCATGCTGAAATTAGTTGTTCAGTTGCTAATCTCATGTATTTGAGGTAATTGGTGTTTGTATTTAATCATAATAATATAAATAATGTAAATTCTTGTTCTTTTAAAATGTAAATGTACCATAATTTGATGAATGTTCAATAGATCATGTTTGATATTTTTTTCTTTGTAACCTAGTTGTCAGATTTAATTGTATGAAGAACAATAATGTATATGGGTTCCTTCTGAACCGCATAGACCACCCACAGTGAGTCCATGACTATGATAATGTAGCATTTTTATGATATGTAACAGGGCAAAAAGGTACCGGGAGGTATTTATACCTGAAAGGCCGGCCCTACAAACTTATGTAAGAAAAACATACCTATATAAATTACAATATCCTTGAAGAAAATTATATAAACCAGAAGAAGAATAATTGCAATTTATTAAAAGAAGAGTTAAAATCGAGTGTCTGGACCCAGTCTCAGGAAGGTATTCAGTACTAACCACCGGGGGATGGGAATCTAGCTTAAGAATTCATGTTTTAGATTTTAGAATTACCATTTAATTATAATTTTTTCAAGACCCTGATCAACCATTGTTGCTAAATATCCTTGCCGAGATTGATCAAACAGCACCAGAACCAACCTGCCCTTGTGATTAATAATTCAAATTTGTTATTTTAGTACATAATAAGAGTACACTTATTTCTAATTGAGTATTATTTTATTTTTATTTAATTGTTAAAAAACTTAAATATAAATTGTCAATAAACTTAAAACTTAAATTAATAATCAGTAACTTTGTTATTTTGTATTATTTGTGTTTCCTTTATAAATCTAGTTGGTGAGTAAGAGTATTATTACATTACACCCCCCTTTACATCTCAGTGGCCGCGTCGAACTATCGGCAAAACTCTTTCTTGTTGCGAGCTAGTAAGACTTTAAATGATTTGTGTAAATGTAAAAACATTGATATTATATAATTGTAGCTTGGCGACAGTGAGGCGTGTACTTAGTGAGGATTTTTAAGATGATTAGTTCGGATCTTAAATATTTAATAGTAATTGTTCACACCTAATCTTATTTCAATGTATGTTTCCATACGTGAAGACCCATTATTGGCCAACTGTTATATAAAAAAAAAAAAAAATCTTATGTTTTATGTGCTGTCGGTCTTCCAAAACAATAATAAAAAATAAATAAATAAATGTTTTCTAACTTATATAGACACCATATTATTTTCTTCATTGTTTCTGGAATAAGTTATCTGAAAATTTTAAACTTAGTTCGCCATATACCTGTGACGTCACAATGAATGTTATCATCATAGGCGTCTGATAAATGTACCTAAGGGTAAGATAGGTAGTGAAATTACAGGGCTAACAAATTTACCTATTGGATATATAGATATATATTATATATATATATATATTATATATATTATATATATATATATATATATATATATATATATATATATATAGATATATATTATATATACAGAAAATTATTAACTCGAATACAATTCAGTTGGTGGGAAACCAGGGGCAGGCGATTTTGCTGCGAATTAAATTGAATCTCATATCGGGAATTCAGACATCAGAAGAGTACTCATTGTTCGATATACTGAGTAAGTGTCACTTATATTTTATTGTTATGTTCATAATTATTTTGAAAGCAGTTACTCCTTATGTAGATACAGGCACTTCACTTATCCAACTTCATCCACTTGACATATATATAATTGTACTGGCATACCTTATCTCGCGAGATTTCGTCAAATTTTTTGGGATCAATCCCGAAGCGAAATATAACGAGATCCCGCCGAGTTCGAGGTTTACGCGATTTTGCGTCAGTGGTCAGCATCTACTCGGGGCTTAGACAAAATAGAGTCATTCATAAAAAAGAAATAGAGTGTGGAGGAGATTTGTAGAGTTTTTTACGCTACTTTCAAAATCACGCGTAAAGCTACTTGAGTTACAGTTTTTGTTTTGAATATGCTAGTTTCCAAACAAAACTTAATTATTTAGTTAATAATATTCAAAAATCATTTTTAATGTTTTTTTTTAATATCTTATCTTAATTAAACAAGTAAATTTTCTTCGTTTTCAGCCACCCGAAATTTAAAATTTTATAAACTAGACGAGATCCTAAACACTCCAAGTTCTTGCGGTTTGACTAGTATAAGTAGACTAGTATAGTAGAGGTAGTAGAGAGTATCTCAATTTTTAAGATATTCTAAAACTGTAGTGATATGGAATCTGCATCGCTAATATTTTAATAATGTTAACTTGGATAATACTAATTAATTGATTATTATTTAATTAATTATTAATTAAATTTGATAATAATTGACTTCGATAATGTTATCACTTTGTGATAAAATCCTCAAAATCCCTACTAATATTACAAACGCAAAAAATTGTGCGATAATGGATGGATGTTTGTTACTCTTTCAAGTAAAATTTACTAAATGAATTTTAATGAACCCTTGCAATAATATAGCTTATACGCTATAATACTACGCGAAGCTATAATTTATAAATCAATGTGTGACTTGTCAAAAATATAACGATAATGATCCTGCGCAGACTAAGTCGCGAGCACCAGATAGTAATACCAGATTTTCGATCGATCGCTTAACTCCTATTTTTTTTTCTAGGATTCGGCAGCAAACGAGCAAACGGACCACCTGATGGTAAGCGATAACCGTTGGCCATGGACACCCGCAACACCAGAGGAGTCACAGATGCGTTGCCGGTCTTTTAAAAGGGAATAAGGGGAATAAGGAGGGTTAGGCCTCCGGTACCCTCACTCACTCGGCGAAACACAGCGCAAACGCTATTTCACGCTGGTTTTCTGTGAGGCCGTGGTATCACTCCGGTCGAGTCGGCCCAATTCGTGCCGAAGCATGGCTCTCCCACGGCAAAGTAGATTTCTGTGGATACATGTCATGTTGTTATTCATTCGATTTTTATCAAACCTTCCAAGAGAACCTCAACATCATAGCTTGAGATCGCATAGACGACAAACACGCAGTTATTTAATATTTATAGTTAACATAAACCAACTCACAAATTCCGACAGTAAATATCTGATAGAAAAGATTCGCGAAACCTAACATTCATCGATGTATGAAAAATTGATATTGTTCTGAAATATAGCAGCTGTATATCAGCGTAAGTAAAATTTATGATGGTCATATCGGAATCATGTAGCCGTGACGTCACACGTATTGTTATTGCTTGCTTAAAGCTGGCACACTTTGTTCTTGATCTTTCTACCTACACACTTTAATATCTAGGTCATGTCTAGGTTATAAATTCGTAAAATGGAAGAGATAACAAAATTATATTTAAGGCTAAAATATACCAACTTGATTCGTTTTAGTATAGATGGTAGATTATTTAAATAATTGTGCTTAAATGGTATCGTCTACAGGGGGAGGTTAGAGAAATTTAATCCTTATGATTAACACCAGAACATATATTTTGTTTTTGTGTGGAAAGGGTGATTCGTGTAGGTAAATTGCCCAGTCGCAATTAAAAGTTCCATTATGAGTGTTTCCTAGGCTATCCACTTATATCGCTCTCAAATGTAAAAAAAACTAAAGTAAAACAATTGCTAATGAGTATGACAAAATGGTACAGACCACACAGGTTAAGGATGCAACACCCGATTTGTGTATGTTTAAGGCACTTGCCCTTAAGCGATTGACTGAAATTTTGTATATACGTTTAGTTTGGATTTCTTAGTTTTAAATTTCGCGACAAGTTTTTATAACATAGGTACTCGTATAAATTGTGCCAGTATTAAATTTGAAATCACGTTATAACTATAAGTTAACATTAAAAGTTTTAGTGTAAATGTTTATTTTTTCTTTTTAGCGCATTCATATAAAATCTTGTTTTAAAAATAATTTTTGTTTCCTTAATTTTATTAAAAAACAAACATATGTGTATAATTGAAAAACAGATACAATATTGAGGTTACATCTCGTTAATTAAATTTGTCTTACTGTAAACGCCTCTGCATTGTAAACTGTCGCACAAGCATTAAAATTTTACGCTTTAACACATAGAGATCGGAGCGAGCCGCCTTCGTGGTTATTATTAACTGTTTACACCTCCGAACTAATGATACAAGCAGTTTATGATCGCTAGAAACCGTGTGGGTAGGTTACATCTAAGCGTAGTATATTTTCAGTTACGTAGAATAGTAGCTATTAGCACAGATATAATACTCTTATAGTGTTTACTGCCATGTTGCGCATGTTCGTGATTTCATTTGACATTTGAAACAGACTAAAAATTTACTCCTTGTTACTCGATCAACCAAAGAGGCATAAGCGTTTAGCGTTAATTTGCTTTGTACGAGACAATCTAAATCCTTAAGAGGTACAAAACCCGGTAATGGATGAATAGCTAATATGTTAATGAACATGATCACAGTTGATCTTGATTCTTCCAGCCTCCGGAACAAACCAGATTCCGAAAAGAATATATATATTGTACAATAGGCCATACATACGCTGAGGCAGTTTATACAGAAGACCGAAGAACATAATCTCCCATTATACTTGGCTTTGGTGGACTATTTAAATTATTTACATTTGAAACCTGAGCTGTGCTTCAGTTTCTCTAGAGGCCATATAGATTAAGATAGGTCCAAGTGTTGCAGCAACTATACATAAATGCCACAACATCAGTTCGTTTTCAGGAGCGACCGAACACGAGACCGATACGCGGGATATGAAACTGTTCACAGCTGCTCTGGTGGATGTGTTTAGATTTTTAGGCTGGAGAGGACTGAGCATCAACATGAACGGCGAGAAAATGACACACCTTCGTTTTGCTGATGCGCCATCCTAATCCTAATTAGAAAATTCGACCCTTTAAGTGACTTTGAACGAATAAACCTTATATAGTAAGTGGCTAGGTTTCATTTCCATATGTCATCACTGGCAACACGCACTGACAATATTGTATAAAAACTCAAAAACGCAACTATATGCGTACAAGCATTTTCGTAAGTATAATCGGTTGATGCGAAGACTCATTTTAAAAATACATTTTTAGATGACCATTGATAACAGGACGAATTCTATCTGACAGACGTCACTACAATACTCCTTGTGACCGAGTAGAAGTACCGGTAGTTCGAGACCGTCGGCATTGACGCGACCCAAGCTCGTACGCATTTGTTTGTTGTAGTTTAACAAGTGAAAGATAAAAAGTAAGAGCAGTCAGCCGATATATCATGAAGATATTTCCTGTCAAATTTAATGGTGATCTTTATTCTTATTTACCGCGAAAAAGACATAGCAAATCGTCGCTATTTTCACGGCGCGTTTAGTTGACGTGTCTATAAATAAAGCGTTATTGGGAACAACAGAAAAAATTGAAACTGGTCTGCGTTAAAATTAAACCATCAACGTTGACTTGCCGTGTGAGCCATTAAGTCTCAATAAAAATTAACAAAGACAGTGCGACCTGTTTTCAGTAGCCTCTGCTAGCGTTGATTTTTCGTACATCTACTCTATCTCGTCAAGTCTGGAAATCATTTATTGTTTTAAGTCTGAATGCGCAAACTGTAATTTATATGTAATTTTATAGTTCGAAATTTATAAATGACGGTCTGTCATATAAACCTTAACTTTTTTCATCCTGAAGGTGATGAATTTACACAAATAACTTTTAAGATAATGTATAGGTATGTCATAAGTATTAGTCTTAAATCTTGATTTGTTCAGTAGTTTTAATTGTGAATTGTTAGATCAGTTAGTAACAGCTGCCTGTTATTTCAAGGTACCGAAAGTCGTAATAATATTTAATTATGTGTATCTACTAGTAGTGAAGAAGATTCTGTAGGTAAAATATTAGCGCTATTTCAGTTATTTCTTTATCGACGGACTCTAGGGTAATATTATAAGAGATTTATCTAAGTAAATAAAAAAAAGCAAGAATAAGTCGCGCGAAAAAGTTTTAGTGTTTCATGCCCCTATCGCCCATCCACGGATGATCACCCTTCAACAATCACAATACAATCACGTATATTGTATATTGAACATAACTATCTTTCTACTCGGTAGCGCACGGGTGTGGCTATAAATCGATATGTAAAGCTAAGAAACATGATTCGTAGCGCAATAAGTGACTAAAATGTTATCCTCACCAGGAGGCCTATTTTTGAATTACGAATGCGACTTCGAAATCACCGATGTGATTTCATTACGAGTGCCCTCACCCACTCGTAATCAAGTCATACTTGTGGAAATGTTATCTGTGTTTTGTTTGATTTTTAAGTCTATATATACAATATATACATATATATGAATGTAGCACATATATTATATATATATATATATATATATATATATATTATATATATATATATATATATATATATTGATATTTATATATATATATATATAATAACCATAATAGTTAAGCCGGCAATAACCGGCAGCGGCTACATTCTGCGTGGAACCGAACTCTTACATTTATGTGTGTACAAACTTTATCTATGTTGGCAGCTCTGCGATCGACTTTCAAAAGTTGGATGTTTAGGAATCCGTGATCTCAAAGTCACCGCTGACTATTTAGTCAGCGGTGATTTCGAAATCGCATTCGTATTTCAAAAATAGGTCTCCTGGGCGATACGCGAGTCGAAGATCAAGGTCGCCAAGAAAAGCAGAAAATTATATCTCGCTAAATTATGACTAAAAACTATCCCTACTAATGTCATATTCGCGAAAGTATGTAAGTATGGATAGATGTCTTTCACGTAAAAAACATTACAATATTGTACATTATAACTTTATAGCTAACTAGCTTTTGCCCGCGACTTCGTCCGCGTGGAATAGTGACTTCCGGCAGATTTTTGGTTAACCAACAACATATTTATATTTGAATAAAGATTAATATTATTATGTTGATACAACTTAAACAAATTATTTCGACCAAATTTGGTACCATAAAAACGGTCATTGTGACTAAACCTTAAAAGATAGACATATGCCGTCGCGGACTTTTTTTTAGATCATGTATAGAGGAATAATTCTTTCATACATATTTTTTGTGTATCTTGAACCGTTTTCGCAGCGCACGCAAAGAAAGCCTTCAAAAATGAATAATTTTCCCCGTTTTTTACACATTTACCGCTCTGTCTTTGCTCCTATTGGTCATAGCGTAATGTTATTTAGCCTATAGCCTTCCTCGATAAATGGACTATCCAACAAAAAAAGAATTATTCAAATCGCACCAGTAGTTTCGGAGATTAGCGCGTTCAAACAAACAAACAAACAAACAAACAAACAAACTCTTCAGCTTTATTATATTAGTATAGATACATCAGAATAACACATAGACTACAATTTATAAAGATATACGCCACGTCAATATAAGTTACTCGAAATACTAATCTTGCGCAGACGAAGTCGCGGACACCAGCTAGTTACGTATTCATAAATACTAAATTGAATTTCCTACGTTATAATGTAAATTTATAAGTCAAATACATTTTCAAACTATAAATAATAAGTTTCAGACTATTTTCAAATATTATTTTAGAATTGCTTGTTTTCAAGAATGATAGAAAAAAATTATGATTGAAGTTACAGATTATTTAATTCATAAATTTTTTATAATAGACATTAATAACGATTGTATTAATAATTGAAATTTACGAATTATTTTACGAATTAGCAGATTATTTAACATTTACGTAATCATTTACATAATTTTTAAGAAATTGTTTTCTGGAGTGTACGTCACGTCGATGGTGGTACGAAATGACCAAAGCCACTTGACATCGATTTTATTCTATCCATTAGCTGACCATCGACAATCTGTCAATCTTGGTCCGCCCTTTCCAACATCTGTCGAATTTAAAAATCGCTGTGCATCTATTACTGTTTTATAAATTTTTGGTACAACGTAGGTATAACGATTTGAAATTTCGTGAGCAAAAATATTCTTGCGTTTTGATGTCCCACTTTAACCTTCTTATATATGAAAATGAATTGCAAGTGTGTTGGTAAGCACATAACTCAACAATGCCTGGACCAATTTAGCCAATTTTTAATATTTGTTGAAGTTCAAGAATGGTTTTTACGGCGAGAAAAATTCGAACAATTATCGGAAAGACCCTAAAAATAGCTCTTTTTTCCCATACAAACGTTTTCTAACTAAAACGTACAGTCAATTTGAGCTTTATTGTTATTATATAAAGTTCATATTGCAAGCTCTTACTGTTGTCTAAGCAATGTAGGTATGTTCCTAACATCAGAGTCAATTTGCGCTTTATTAACGCTACTCGTATACATATAAAGTTGAAATTCAATCATATTTATCAAACCAGTGTCCGTGTGTGCGTTGGAGCACAGAATAAATCGTTGGAGGATTTAAAGCCACGTTCCAAAATTGAATAGTCACAAAATGTAATAGTTCATTTAGACCTTATTTGCAATATGGTTGTCTATAAAATAAGTAGGAACAAAAAACTGCTACTTTACAAATCTTTTTGAAAGGACGAAGCCTGTCGGGTAACCGCTAGTATTCGTATAAAACTATTTTATAGATTTCAAAGAATTTAGCTTATTACATACCAACGTTTTACTTATTTATTTAATAACCAAGAGAGCAAAGTTCACGAAGATTTTACACATACGACATAAAACTAAGTAGGTAATAACATGGCTTAGAAAGCAAGAAAATTAGTTGTCTGTCTCTATCGTAATCATCTATCTATCTATAAAGTTTCAATACAAGCGAAAATACCGCAATTTCATAGTTAAGGACCTATATATTTGTATTCAAGACAATTAACTATCATAAACTGTTTGAAATTATCTGTAATCAAATTAAGTCTGTACTATTTTTTTACCACGAAAAATAAAAATATATATTTTAAGCAATGGCACATGGCTAATATAGGTTTAGAATCGACGTGCTACTCCATCAGATTATGAGAAACTGAAGCACTGTAATTTATCTCCGAACAGACACAGAGATGACGATTTCGCGGCTTCAATAACCCCATTTTTCCCGTGAAAACGATTTCTGTTACGTATATTTGTTTATAAACAACATTCTCACCGCAAAGTGTCTGATAGCGACAGCAGTAAAGTACTTTTATTCGAAATTCATTTGAGAACAAACGACTGTGCCATTCAAAAAATAATAAAGCGACTTTAACTGCCACAGTCGAAGATCAAATCATTGTTTATAAAACACTGAAAATAAATCGTAACCTCTATCAAATAAGAATATCAAAGTGTTCAAGTGGATGAGCTTTGATAAGAAGTACAGCGGTTTACAATACATAAATAGACCAAAAGACACGTAATAAGTAGGTATTTAAAGCTTTACTACTTAGCGGCTTTAAGAAAAAAGGTTAAATTCAAGTTAAGTTCAATTTGTAATTACTTAGTAATTTTTGAACGTCAAATGAACAATTTTTTTCACTTCCTGTTTTATTTTGATGTCGTTAAGTGGAAGCTAGCTTCTGAGTAAATAGTTTGAACCCATAACAGGATAAGATAAATCTCAGATCGCATTATACACTACACCCCTATAACATTTTGCTCACAAAATACAAAATTTTCTACAATGTCTCAAAAAATAAATCTAAGCAAATTTATCATTTACGAAATGATTGACTTTCTATATCCATATTTTATAATGGTGTTTTTATCGTGTTATTTAAAATTATAAAAAACACAAACACTAACAGTTTATGGAACTGTATTGGATTAAACATTATTATAAGTTTTGATATCATAAAAAAATTATTTAATCATTTAAGATTGAATTTGTCATAACTTAATCATGTTCAGCTTATGCATATACCATGTAGCAACTATCACAAGAAAATACGACGTAAAACACATTAGGAACTAAATGTAATATAAGGAAACTACATACAAATAAACTTAAAATAACTGTCTCATTAACATTGTTGGGCACGAACCTACCTCAACTGAGGGAGGGTTGGGAGGCCATACGGCCTTAATCTACCACCAATCTTTCTCTTACACCTTATAGTTTTTTTACATAACACATTACGTCTCGTGTACATTACGAGAAATTAGAGTAATTAAAAACACATTGGTTTTTTACACGACGACATCCGTAGGCCAGTGGTTAGTACACCCGTTTCAAGGTATCGTCATCTCTGAGGTCCCGGGTTCGAGTCCCGGTGAAGACAGATATTTGTGTGATGAGTGTGCGAGCATTTGTACTTTAATCATGGTTGTAAATATATATTTCTATCAAAAGTATTTATATATGTATGTCTTTTTGTTTATTTATTGACATTGTCCACGAGAAAATTGAACCCGGCTCCTCCCGATTATATGGTCAGCATTAAGATTTAATGTGTAGCTAAACATAGCCATAGCCATTTTTTATACATTACTAAAAAAATGTTATTAGATAGATAGATAGATAAAACTTTATTTACACTTGACTTCATCACACACAAATACAAAGAACTTAAAATTATACAAAGTTAACAATTACACAAAACAAACTAAATTGTGTGCGCTGCAGAAGTGCAAAAGGGTTACGACCCTTTTGCACTTCTGCAGCGCAGCGCAGCGCAGCGCAGCGCAGCGAGTAAATTGAAGTAAATTTCAGTCACTGAGCTACGGCTCAGTGACTGAAATTTACTCACGAATACCAGGACTCTCAAGCTCAAGAATATCAGGATGTGAGCAAAGCACTGGTATTCTGCTACCACCCGAGGGTTTCTTAGCAGGAAATTACAAATGTCTTATAGTGACTTAAATCATTTTGCGCGTCCATAAGCAAGCGTATTTGCGTATACAAGTATAATAGCACACACACACACACACATACGTGCACGCACACAAGTAGAAATATATAATTATTTTAATACTATCACAACAGTAAAAGATCGAGCGAAAAATGTGAGTCCGCCGTTCAAATGGCGAAATCCGCTACCGAATACCCCTTTGGAATACCTAATCGTTGTTTTTGTAAAAGAAATAATTTAATATGTTTTTTGAAAGAAAATTTACATGTCAACTGTCTTAAAGGAAGAGGTTATTATTCCAACATTTGACAGCTAGATAACGGAAACAGAAACATTATTACGAAGTGATTTTAAACAATACAGAATTAATATTTATCCAATTAAGTTAAATAAATTGTGCATTTATTATAGATCAATATGCTTTTTACAGCATGTAATTTAAGTGAATATTTCCGAAGATATTACAAATTTAAAATGCATGGACGTAGATAAGAATTGCACCCGTGCGAAGCCGGGGCGGGTCGCTAGTACTACATAAATGTATACTTCAGACATGCTTCAATTCAGCATGTAATCTAGTTTGAGAAGATTCTACATCAATTTTATTAGTTTGTACAGAAATTTTGCAAACCTAATTAAATTAAACCTTTGCATGCTTTAAAGCTCTCATATATTACATTAATTCCAGATATGTTTATTTCAATTGTATTATGTAGAATGCTTGGCAGGTTTTCTATCTCATACCTACCTAAATTACAGAATTATTGCATTTACTGACTAGACAGGTTACTCAAATAAAATGTTAAAACAATTATTTTGCGCGCATTTTAGACGTGGTTATTAACGATGCTTGTAGATGTAATTAATTGTACACGACCAAGATGTTAGGCATAGAATTTATTCCGCAAATAACATATGTTATGTTGTTGCATTAGTAAGCTTTCGTTAATTTAGTTAAGAAATAAGGCATTGCGATAAGTTTTTCTAATTTTTTCTGGCATTTCTGTTTCTGTCTATTTTTATTGCCATTATTTTTCCTTCTTTTGTTAAAAAAAAAGAAAATTATGATTATGGTACAATCCAATTTTTTAAAGATGGTATTCATCCCTTAATTTCAATTTCATGGCAAAGCTGTAGCTATGCAACCCGGTAGTTGAAAATCTAAGTTATTTTTAGATCTATGTTTAATAAAAGTTTCAATCAGACAAATATCACGAATATAAGTCGCCCCTTAATCAGATTACTTAAAGCAATAGTGAATGATCTCGCTTATCAATGATACCGGCAATATTCCGAATACCTGATGAAACGTTATTATCTGTTCTTTATTATCACCAAGGTCACTCACATAGCAACTAGAGTTACGAGCCTTAAGTGGAAAGGTCATCGATAGTAGGTATATGCCGAACATGCATTGGTAACCCTGTAACAATGCGGTCCGAAGATTTGGTTGAAAACTATGAACGCTAACAACACAGGATCGATAGATGTGAATATCATTGAGAGAGGCCTATATCTAACAGTAAGCATCCATTGGCTGAAATAATGATGATGATGAATATGACAACTGTGTAGCTAATAAAAATCGCTTCTTTTAAAGGTGCTTCAACATCGTTAAAAGATTCATGTGCTTTGCCATTCTTGAACGTAATATAAATATTTACCGTCTATTTCCGTCGAATTGAGACGAAATAAACCACGCTGAAGTTAGTTTACGCAATATAATTTATTGTGGCACTATTTCATCACGTGGACTCGTGAAAAATGTGTTTATATGTCATTCTGAATACCTTCAAGGATTGGTAAACTATTTATACTTGGACCCTAAATCATTTGATATGATGGGAATGAGTGTAGGACGTTCGCCCACGTTAGAATGGGCTTAGTCTAGTCATGAAATAGCGGTTTTATTTTATAACTATGATATGCATAAATTTTGTATTTACGTCATAAATTGCGTAACGCTAGACTGAAATTTTCCCAGAAAAGTCAGCCGTAAGCCATCTCTACCGGAGCACATGGCGGTAGAATCGTGAAAACGCACCCCGCCATGTGCCCCGCATGGGCATAAAGAACTCAGTGGGGTTTTAGTGGGTAGACCGGTCCCCTCAGACCGGAGAGCTCCACACACGGCCGCACTTAGCCAGCGCAGTGTCACGGTGCATAAGGTGCATTTCCCCTCTAAAAAAAAGCCCTAAGCCATCTTCTAGTACGCTAGATTACTACAAATTTATTTAAGACAATCGGACCTTCAACTGCCAGTAAGACCATTTTTAACAATGCCACTAACCCTTCAGGATCAGGACATTTTTCGTAAGAACGGCTCACTATAGCTGTGCTAAAGCCGATGAGCGCAAATTCATAAGATTCCCAATAACGTTGAGGTATCCTGTACATCAAATACGTCAAGACCAAAGTGTGAAGGTATCACAGACCTTCAATTTAGCGGTTCTGTTAAAGTGGTCCATAGTCCTCGGAGGTTGAATAGTCACTTCACGGGACATTATATAAATTTAAATAAAATATTCATAATTGATTGGGGGTTGATGTCAATTAAATCTAAATGTCAACTTAAACTAATGTCAAATGTCAATGAGTGCCAAAAAGAATAAATTAAAATGCAAGGCGAGAGTTGTTGTCACGACTTCTAATTGAACACTAAATAAAAACTATGTACAATTTAACCATTATGGTAACAGATCGCAGTTCATTGCACTGATATTTGTAGGTCGCGATCAGTGTCACTGAATTACACCCTGTAACTGAAGTACTTAAATGCTTTTATCAAAATTATTAATTCATCACATAAATATATGTACATTAAATGATTTATCTTATATATAAAAATGAATCGCAAAATGTGTTGGTAAGCTCATAACTCAACAACGCCTGGACCAATTTGGCCAATTCTTTTTTGTTAATGTTCGTTGAAGTTCAAGGAGGGTTTTTACAATGAGGAAAATTCGAATAATTATCGGAAATACCCTAAAAACAGCCCTTTTATTTTCCCATGCAAACGTTTTCTAACTAAAACGTACAGTCGAATTGAGCTTTATTGTTATTGTATAAAGTTCTTATTGCAAGCACTCACTGTTGTCTAAGCAATGAAGGTGTGTTCCTAACATCAAAGAGTCAATTTGCGCTTTATTAACGCTACATATAGTTGAAATTCAATCATATCTATCAAAACAGTGTGCGTGCGTGCGTTGGAGCACAGAATACATCGTTGGAGGATTTAATGTCACGTTCCAAAATTGAATAGCCACAAAATGAAGTCATTTAGACTTTTTTTGCGATTTGGTTGGCTATGCGACATTATCTATAAAATAATTAGGAACAAAAACTGCCACTGTACAAATCTTTTTGACAGGACGAAGTCTGTCGGGTCCGCTAGTGTATTATAAAATTAAAGTCTAATATTTTCAATTTTAATGTACTGCTTTCATTTGAAATTAATCACAAATAAAATATTCAATCAAAACTGTTACGCTCCGTATCTGCCTATGGTTAATCAACAGGCGTGTGTGGGATTCACCCGGCGGGAAGCAGGGCATACCCACTAAACCACCTCGATGTTCATTCTGTCCCCTATTAGGGAGGATGATCAATTAGAATACTGTTGCAAAATAAAATAGGAACTGCTGCTTTAGTTGACACTTTGTAAGCTGTCTGTTGTAAACCGAAGAAATATCTAATAAGTGGAGAACCAATAAGAGATGCAAACAAACGAAGGACGCAGTACTGATAACAAGCTTACCCGTTCCCTTACAAAACTAATGAGGGACAGAATCCGAAAAGTCATAGGAGTCATAACCGGACATTGCCCCTGAACATGCATCGAAAACCATTGGTAGGTACTGCTTAGAAACCCTTGCCTTACTGATTTTTTTTTCGTTACTAATGTCAGCAGATGCCCAAGTAGCCCACGTAGGGAGTAGTAGGTAGTAATTGTATTAAAGAAGTTGAACATAGAATAATAATCACAATATAACATTTCTTAGATACATCAATTAACCTAGCCTAAAGAAAGCTGTAAGACTTATGGTATCGAGAATAATCGATGTACATACATATATTAATCATATAGAACAGCTATAACATGACAATGATTCGTATTCATCAGACCGTGGATTAACCCCACAGAGATTTGAATCCAGAACTTCAAAGATGGTGACACTTTGAAATGGTAGTACACACATCTCAGGCACGGAGATCACACACATATAATAGCGGACTTATCGAAGAGGACATATCGTAGTGCTTAGAAAACATTGCAACTGGCAACTCATTCCAGAGTTCTTCCACGTACGTGTAATATGAAAGAACCTTTTAACCAAACTGACTAGATAAAATTGATAGGTTTGAACTATTCTAGGATACCAGGCGAACAATGGTAAAAAGGTGACAAAAGATACTAGTATTGCAAACAGTTGTTCAAGGCACTTCTCGTTTAAGTGTATAGATAACACCAAGAGAACTGAAATGGTATACGAGGATCGAACCACGAAAATTATAACCTGCGTTAACTAGACCGCACACTTTCAATGAAATGAAATAAATAACGCGGGAATGTAGTAAACGCCTGCAATTTTACGGTGGAACATAAAATTAAATTGCGTGTGTCATAAAGATAAAGATAATTTCAAAGAATTTGTTGTTATTGCTCATTTTCGTTGACTCAAGCTGCGGCAGAGTTCGGAGACAATTTGATTTATTTTGACTATATGAGCTTTAAGATCACAGCAACGTTCGCACAGTAAAAATATAATCAGCGTCCGTTTCTAATTTAACACATCGCCTACGTGAATACGTGGAATATTTATTTAAAAAACACATAACATATTTATTTATGCTGCATTACATGGCTACTAATGAACTTTGTGTGACTCAACGTAGAGATTTATAAAATCACAGGAAAGTGTTAAAAGTGATGCGTACAAAAGTGTCTTCGGAAAAGTGATAAAATTAATTCCGTTTTCAGGTTTACGATCTGCCATGTCATGTATTAAGGTTACATGCAGTCGAATCTCATTGGTGGCGCAAGGCCAAAATTTAAAGTAAGCAAGGTACCGAGACAAGGTACATCTAGCGATACCGTCTGACAGCAAGAAGTTTTTGTGTAAGTATGCAAAATACGCATTTAAATAATAGCACGAGGAACCACAAATTGCGAGTCAAGATGCAACAGCAAATCCAGGTAAACAGCTTAACTGCAAAAAAGCTTTTAATGTGTAAAAAATAGAAGAGGTATTAAAGGTCTACGAGGTATATTCTGACATGCAGCTGTGTGTACATTGTTCAAAGCTCTCCTGCAGTTAATTGCTAATTTATGACATAGCAACGCGATCAATTCAGTGTGGACAATGGTCCCCCAACGGTTACGCATTACGCTGACTCAATCGAATCGTGAAAGAATTACCCCGTTATTGAAATAAAATAAGAGATATTTACGTAGAGTGGTCAAAAAACTCAATTTAGGTATATTAAGGTTCAAAAACCTTAATATAACAAGGCAAGTAGGACTATGTACGACAACTAATACATATAATATAATTTATAAAATGACGAAGATGAGAATAAAGAACCTATCTTGTTTTTTAGCTTGCATACTTGCGGGTTGGTCGACTTCACACACACCTTTAAGTTTTTTTGCAGGTATATGCAGGTTTTCTCGCAATCTTCCCCTCACCGTAGGAGCATTGGATTAATACATATTTAAAGTTCGAATAGAAGATGATATAATGATGCTCTGCTGCCTTCTCATCATTTTTTTACGGCTGTATGTATATAAACGTGTTTCCATTAGTAAATATAGCGATGTTTCGTAACGTACGTTTCCTAACGTCATCGTCTTAAAACGATTTTACTCATCATCATTTCAGACGCCCACTGCTGGACATAAAACTCCCCCAACGATTATCACATCGACTGATGATTGCGCTACTAGCATCCAGCACCTACTAATGATCTTCACTAAATAGTCGGTTTACTTTCTATAGGAGGCCTGCCAACGCTATGGTTTCCGGTATATGCCTCTTACGCGAAGACATTTCAGTCTCAACGACGTCCTTACTTCTGTGAGACGTGGTTGGAGCTGAATGAAATCTTAAGGTTTGCAATTTTTCGGAGTATCATTAACCCTGGATTTCTGCGAATTTTAGTATTTCTAACAAGATCATCTGCTTGGGTTGTTCCGACTAGTCATGTCACAAGTTGGGAACCTACACGAACTTTTGTATAGCATGCAAATTTACTGTGGATTTCACAGGAACCATATATACAATAGATATTTATCAATATATAGCAAAAGTCCGATATGTCAACACCGGAAACATACACCTATCAAAGATTTAAGCTTAAGATACGACAGTAGATGAGCCGATTATATGCTAAACGCTGCAAATTGAACCTTCTCGTCTCAGTCATACATACTCGTCAACTTCCAGTGGGAACAAGGGAATTCGACATGATTACTAAATTCTTAGTCACTTTGACTATAATAAACTGTTAAGTCGCCGTTTTGTTTCCACAGGATATAGCCGAAGCTGATTGAAAAACGAGCCTGAAGTCAAATGAATAGCGTATTCTCATTTTGAAACTCGCTCATTGCTATTAGGTGTACTGAAGGTATTCCTATATAATTTACATGTTTTACTAATAATTCCATTTGAATATTCTAGAAGTTTTGTAACGTCAAGAATATCATACTCGGCCCTTTAAACTGGCATCAGTAAAAATAGTATCTCAACGACATTCGACATCGTCACACACTAAAATAGCAGAGATGTAGAATACTCAGACTGTTAGTCAAAGGAAATTAGTAAGCATAACTGTTTTACGCACAAGAGAAAAATATTAATACAGTCAATTGACAATACATAAATCCAAACGAGCTGTTTGTTACTTATTTTTCACGTCATAGAGTTTAAATTTAAACGAATTTTATTTAAAAAGGTAATTAATCATTCTGCTAATCAAAACAGGTTGGTAGCGAACTGAAAATGTTTTGTTTGTGTTCAACATTAATTCCATCGGCATACGGTTCAAAACTGTTCTAATTAAAATGTTGCCTCAGATAACTATCTGTAGAATTCATTAATGTCCCTGTTGGTCTTCTGGAAGAACGTCGCAATGATCATGACATGTATCTATGGCTCAAGGTAAACTGCTTTCATGGTCGAGTAGTTGGAGTCTCGCCATATTTTTATGTTATAAATGAAGGGACAATCAAATTGAGCTAAGGAGTTCGAAGGATTTAACTGTCTATATTAACACGAATAAGCGTTTTCACTCAGTTGTTCTATCATTATAAGCAATCTCGGATTGAATTCTATTTTCTATAGTAGATCGATTAATTCTTCGTTTGGCTCATAAAAATTATTCTACAAAAGAAACCCGAGCTAAACAATAAGTATATTATTATTTTATTCACGATTCATCCTGTTTTATGTTCTCTTTCAATTTTGTACAATTAACAACAAACATGGACCGTAAAAACTTACTGGGTAACGCTCAGGGCAACCTTAAGCTCAGAAAATTCAATGAGAGTAACTCAGATTTAAATAATATTTCGTACAGAATACCGTAGAAACACTCGCAAATTGCGTTATTATGAGTGATTGACAATTCATCAGGCTACCCATATACTTTGTTACTACCATTAGCAGCGTAAAAAAACAAGTCTAGGATACAGAAGCATAATTATTTAATTCCCGTGAAATGTGTGTGTGAATACGTTTGTTTTAATAGTCGCAGAAAGACCAGTTTTTGAATAAGACGAATTCGTATCGTCATTATGAAATTTAACATGCAAATGTTCAGCATACGCAATATAAAACTAGTTAAAGCTTTACTAATAACAAAAGTTGTAAAAGCTAACATTTAAAACTTAGAATGTGTTCGGAGACTAGCTTTAAAACAAGTTTTAAAGACTCTGTACAGGTATAACTAAAACATGAGAAACTTTTTCTGCTAGTTATAAAAGGAAATGGCTCAAGTTAAGAATTAAACTTGGTTGGTCGCCGACGTATTAGCCCACTCGCCTGCTCCATTTTATGAAGCACTCAAACTTCACCACAATGGTTCAAGACCGCGATTCCATTTAAAATACAACGTGTAATTCGAGGAACTCAATTACTGAAATTGCCCTTAGATTCAGGTACTATGAAATTTCGTGGGTATTAGGACTCACCTTTAGGCAGATTCAAAGTTGCCTTACAGTCCATTAAGGGGATATGCTCAGAGACATTTACCATTTGAGGTGATTTGTTTCTCATTTCAGATTAACTACAACCTTGAGTCTTTCTATATCCTTTCATTTTTACAAAGTGTTACAATAAAAATATTGTGTTTTTTATTCTAGTATTTTGCATGGAATATGTGCGCTATTTTAGTAACTTATTAAAATATAAATAATATAAATATTATATAATTTCATTGAACTGTTTGGAATTACGCGAATATTTTACTAAGAAATTGGCGACTCATATAGACAAACGCCAGACGCCATCTGCCCGTTTTGAATAAACACTATACACTGTTAATTCTCTCATAAAATAATATTTAGTTTATTGATGTTATGATAATAAATAATAACCAATTTTACCGAGCCTTTCCGTTAAGTAGTCACGTACACTTGTATTAGGAATGACTACTATACCCTTACGAACTACTTGTTGTGGATTATAGCTTAATGGGTGTAAAGTATTACTACAATTTTATTCTACAAAATTACTTAGAAAAGAATAAAATATCGTATAAGGTATGTGAATGTATGTATGCTATATGTGTGTGAGAGCAACACTTCAATTAATTACGACTATAAGTTTCTACTATTATTATAATTTTCTACTGCATTTTTTTGCCGTTGAGTGTGTTTGACTTAGATACTTAGTACGTCTTGCAGGTATAAGACTGCATTGAGTAAATTTTCAATATCTTATAATGTTAGTCAACGTCAATTTTGAATTTAGCACCCAGTTGTAACGCTTCTACTCCTACTCGCATGATCGAAATAAAAGGTTCATATAATTTTAGATACAATTTATATTTATACTATATACGTAGGTCGTGGGAACTAGAATTAATATTTAGTGTTCGAATTGTCTAAAAAAATCAAAACACCACTGCCCTTCTTCGATCCTGTCGCTGCAGTGTCCAAGAGGTGTCAATGGTTCAAGGAAGGAAGGTTCTGCAGCAGTCCGCGAACGGTCAGGATTGCTTCGGTAGGTAGGTAGACACACTCTAGTACTAGGTGTAGAATCCCCAATTCGGGGATCACAATACACTTATTTATTAATTTTTATATTAAATATTATAAACATTTGAAGATTTACTTTAAACTGCAAGAGTTAGTTAAATGAAATACTCGTATGTATATAATTTGCCTTTAAGAGATGCAGAGCGATGACTAGCGAAAGTGATAGTATCGAAATGAGCAATGTGCCGACAATGTATGCGTAGTCTAAAACGTACGTTGCAAAAGATGTCATATCGACCGTATTCACCTGTTCCTTAAGAAATAGATAATATGTTTTTTCTTTTTTGTGTATTTTTTTATTGTATACTATTACTATTATTATTATTATGAGAACGTAAGGTAATTTTTTTAATTAGAATTTTAAAAAGTCAGTTGTTACACAGTCCAGTTAATCTAAAGCTAAAATTTCTTCTTTATAAAAAGGCCTTTACTTTACTTTATTACTTCTACTTTATAAAAAAAAAACATTCTATAAAATATTTACCTAAAAATAATATTTAAGTAAGCACTTAAGCGTGGTTAAATAAATGATCATTTTTTTCATCAAATTCAGGGCCTCCATACATGAACTGTTTTGAACTGTCGACGCCGATGTCATTACAAAATTAACACTAATACACCTACCGCTCAAGCTATTAATTTGCAAAATAAAATGTAATCGCCAAGCTATCTCAATTCCCCTTGTTGCAGGCTGCAGAGCAGAGTAGCTATCATTAGCTTACATCATAGATAATAGTTTTACATTCGTTTGCAAATGATATCGACTGCGGATATTTTTTGCTACGAAAACTTTGTACAGCGGAAAGTACTTGTAGTATTTTTTCATATTAAACTGACGTGACTTTTGAAGTTTACGTCAAAAACCTATCAAAAATGATAGCTATATGTGAACCATTAGATGCAGTTCTGTCTGACTGACTGCTAGCTTCTCTCCGCATTATGTTAATTCGTCCGAATCAATGTCGCAATCACAACAGATTGATTAGGCGTTCGTATTGAAGTCTCTCAAAAATCTCTTGAATTGATCTGTTCCTAAATTAATCACATGTCTACATAGAATTCAGACGTTCTATAAACATTATATTTCAAATTAAATTATATCGTTATGTATCATACGATATAACATAAATTATATCGTTATGTGTATACATAGTAGTCACATAGGAAGGGCGGTTAGTCATGCAGTTACGAAAGCTCTATACAAATTACAATAAACACTAAACCTTGTAAATTTCACTAAACAAGGATCAATACCGAAATCTAATTGCAAACCGTACTCAATTCTAGGATCAGCCCTAGCTAGAATGGACTAACGGCTGATGGACGGGTCTGAGAAATACTACAAAATACCTATAAAATACATAATAATTTGGCGATTTGTACATCCAGGCCGAGCACACTTCGATACACGAGATATAATTGATCAAGAAAAACAAAACAATGAAGATATAAATAAAAGGTCATAAAAATTGTAGTTATAAACTTAAAATTAATGCAGCAGATATTGAAAGTATAAAGAAACCTTCATTCACTTGAAAAACACAAGAAACACTAGCAGTAATCAAAGACTAGGATCTGGCAAAAGTAGAATAAATTAATAAAGGCATACATACATAATAAATGAGTTAATTATTTAATAAGTTCAGTTATTTATATCATACAGATCAGCCACTGTGGGTACACCCATAGGTCATAAATCTTAACAACCTACTTTGTATTTTTACAAAATTTTCCTTGTCATTACATTGGATTTGCTATACCTTCTGAAAACTATAAATAGGCCAGTGCGCATTAATTACCAATTGTGCATTCAAAGTGAACGCATCGCAATACGTAAACATCAGTTATCAGTGAGTCATTAAAAAGCGTGACGTCATTGGTTATCATTTGTGACCTGTGAGTGCTGTGGGTGTTTTTCTGTAATGGATATCCAAGAACAGGGTATGTAGTAATTATTATTATTTTCTGTATGTATATTAGTGGATATTTTGTTTATTATGCTCTTATTTTAAAATTATGTATTATTTTAAAATTTCTAAAGTGTGAATAATCTTTAAGTATGTTCCCTCACGCTCCAACCATGGAGGTGTACCTATTGCATTATAATCTTTAGACTTTTTAATACTCGGAAAATTTAAAATTGTTTGCCTTATCTGCCCCTTTGGCGATGACAAGTCTGCTACGGTTGATAGATTTTTTCGTAGCATTTTCAACGAAATTAGTTTCTTTAGTTTTAGTGCTTTGTTTAGATTTTATGACTGAATTTTAACAGATTCTTTTTTGTTTAAGTTAATTTGTACATATGCTCGTTTCCGAGAATACATATTCGAGAAATATAACTACGAAAATTGTTTATTGTATATTTAAATATTCGGAGTAAATAGCGAGGTAAAGTATTAATAACCCTCGAGAAAAATTGTTGGAACGTTTTATTAAGTTAGGAATTAAATACCATAAATAGTATCACGGAAGATAAAATAATACAAGCGTAACAATTAATTAGTTTGGGATAAAGACAAATTAAATGTTTCGTTTCTAAAATATTCAATACAAGCTTTCCGTCCACGACTTCGCACGCATTATATCAGATTTTCTTAAAGGGAACATATATTTTTCAGTATTAAAAATTATATATGGCCTTACATCGGATTTAAAATACACCAGAATCAGTTCAGCTATTTTATCGGATTTTTCCTGCAGGAAATAGATTCCCGTGGTAAAATAACCCTATAACCTTCTCTGGATTGAAACTATCTAAATTTCATTAAAATTGATTTAGTAATTTCAGTGCTTTTCAATACAAACAAACTCATATCATTCATTTTTGTAATATTAGTTTGCTACCTTGTACAGGGATCTGTACTAAGTTAGCATCCTAACCACAGTAGGGGTATATTAAAGTGAATATTCTTTTAATTTTTAAAAATAATAGCTATCGGTTATTAACAGGAATGAAGAAACATGTTGATGTACAGTATAGAACATATATACAACAGCATATAATAATAAGTACTGTTGTTTGAAAAAAGGAATAAAACAGCTTTATAATGCCAACAACCGGTTCTGATATTTTAGCACATATATCAAATGTGAACTTTGACTTTAAGATAAATAATATGTAAAGAAAATGTAAAATTTAAATTTTGTATTAATATTATTCAATAAAAATGTATAACGTGTTTTAAGTGTCACCTATTGTATTATTTTATATGTTATCTGTTATTTATACTAAATAAATAAATAACCGTACAAGACTGCAAAAATTCATCGGAATTCTGTAAAAATTAATAGTTCAAACCCAGACAAAATGACTCACTTGCACGCAACGATCCCTCTAGTCTAGGCGCAGGTGAAAAACAAGACGGCCGTTGCCAAAATTATTCAAATTCCTACGAATGATTGACAAGTTTAATACGCAGTGCTTATATCCCGGAGTGGTTTGATTAAATTTTAAGGCTAATCTCACTTAACTCCTTTTTGGACCCCTGGACTGACAAGGATACTTTAGATGTACGTAAATACGCGTTATGTTTTTTTTTGTTTATGCTTATAAAATATCTGTTTAACGAAAGGCGAGCGTATATCAAAATTATCGCCATGGATAGCTCTGTCTTATCTAATTATAATGGAAAGCAGACGTCACTGCATCGATGATGTGTTGCAACGTGTAAGGTAAAATAAATTACTGGGTATCGTGACTTTATTACAGCATACACTCGTATGGGTGTTGCAGATTTGATGTAAACCTATCAGGAACCACGTGTAGTGTAGGTGGTTGTGACCACTTACCACCAAGTCCGCAGTCTGCTAGTTTGGCAATAACGTGAAATCCGCGATTCGAGGTAGGGGATAAAGTTACTGAATTCTATTGGTAGTCGTAATATTGAAATGGGCTCATCAATGAGATCGACCTAGCTTCTATCATCAAAGTCGGGCTTAAAAGGCTGAATGAATCTACCTCTGTCGCCTCCACTGACATGACAATCTGTTCCCAATAGTTTATAGTGAACTAAATTTAACAATAAACAACTTTTTTTATCAGCTTCTCATCGGCTCCGCTAAATGCTTAAGCGACTAAACGTCGTTTGGAATTTGCATAGTTTACTAAAATATGAATGCTATATCAGCAAACAATTAGTTTATATATATCACATCCCTTAGTGAAACAAAAAAAAATATAAAATATAAATTTTCTACTTCAATACTTGTTGAAGTCTTTAAGTTTTGTTCTTTCAACACCTGTAGGTTTAATTCATTTGGTAATTCACTAATATATATAATTATTTTTATCACTACTTCTAACTAGAATTGCATGATTGATAATCAAGCAAACCAAAATAACTAATCTGTAATTATGGCTGGTAAACCAGCCTGTGGGTTGAACACGACGCTGTTTTTTATTACTAAATATAAAAACGAGTAGAAACACAAGGAGTGAACTAAAACTTTTAGTTTCACTCGTTGCTCTAGTGTCACACACTGCCTCGGCGTTAAACTTGACGCTGCTTACCTTAGAGACACGTATAAGCTGTTTTAATGTAAAAACCTGTTAAGACTGAATCGATTAATTTTGATCAACTAAACTGATAAGATAGATTGATTGTGTCGGTGGCTTGAATTGATTATTGTCTGCATGCAAGTGAGCTAAGCTAAGCTGCTGAGCTATCGAAAGTTACACGTGTTATAGTCAGTCAACCATAAAAGATATATGCTGCTATAGACATATACTATCATGGGATATTTTTTATATAATTGTAAGGAGAACATTTCCGTCATACATGATTTTTGTGTAGCTTTACCATTAAGGTTGCATACAAGACGGAATCTTAAAAAATGGAGTCACTTCTCTACTTTTCCCAACATTTCCTTTCACTGCTCTGCTCCTATTAATTGTAGCGTGATGAAAAGTATACTATAACCAGCTCAGGAGTATGAAACATAATTGTACTAAGTTTCTTTAAAATCCGTCGAATGGTTTTTGTTTCTATAACGGTTACACAGACAGACAGACAAAAATTTTACTGATTGCATTTTTGACATCAGTATCGATCCCTAATCTCTAATACTCCCTGATAGTTATTTTGGAAATATATGTCATGTACAGAATTTACCTCTCTACAGATTTATTATAAGTATAGATGTGAAAGTTAGTACTCAATTCTCTTTCACTCGCTCTAATTTATTAATGATACAAATTTTTCGATTCTTCAAGAAGGAAACAAATAGTTTAGTTAAGTAAAAGTTTTAAGACGGTCAGCAACGCGTTTGTGATGCCTCTATTGTCAGCGACATCCTTAAGCTACGGAGGATATCTCCACACGTTTCTCAGAAAAACGGCCTTGACAGACGATAAATAAGATTTTTTTTTAGTATGGAAAAGGAAATCCTAAAAATTCTACAAGGCAGTGTATTGGAACTTTTTTATGTAAAACTAGTATTTTATATTAATTTAATCAGTAATACGATATACGATGGCTTATGTTAGACGAATATAGACGAAAAAACTTGAACTCATATGTGTGATATCATAAGTATAAACAAAAACCGAATACCTATCAGCTGATTTTTTGTTACATTAACTATATTTAGTAATGATGTTGGTGAGTCTTGATAAGGTGTTTTGTTTTTGCTTTTCGCCCTTCAAGACTCAAGTTGCTCGACTGTAGATATTTATTTTGAATTAATATACCCCATCCAAATTTCACCCGTTTTGTCGGATAAATTAAGCAGTGGTGTAATATAAACCCTTCCATTGTCAACTTTGTGCAGTCTTATCGTTTCCTAATGTCATTATTTAGGTACTTCACAAATACTAGTTTATCCTTTCAAAACTCTCCTATATTCCAACGGATGTAGCAACAGCACACCAAAAGAAAGAGAGTGACTCGTATATACATTCCAAAACCAAGTAACAAAACAGACATTTCTAAAATATACAGATAATTTTAATTAAAAAAAATACAATGTATGTAGAAAGGAATAATTTTAGATAAATAGAACTTACCTTCGAGGGCGTAAAATATCGCAGCTCCAATAAAACTGTATGCCATTAAGCACAACATAAGGAAGATGTGCGTAAACCATCTCTTCGAAAGCACCTTTAGTTTGTTCACAAACCAGAACGCAAACTTTTCACCAACACTTAGTCCACTCTTAGCCGTCTCCATCGTGAAGTCTTTGAACCCTTTGAACTGTTTGAACATGAACTCCGACGCTTTGTTCTGATACCTCACCCCAAACGGGTTAAAGTATATGCTTTGCGGGTCCGTCATTGGGGTTGTTGGTACTCGATACGCATGCTTAGGGAAAGTGAATGGTGTTTCAGCCTGGAGCTTAGCTGACATTGGGGTTGATCCATCAGGCATTTGCAAAGTTATCTTCGGCCTGCTCAGCCTCTTTGGAGGCGGAGGCGGCACGTAAGCCGGAGCTTCTATGGTATCCATTATACACTGTCACGTAATTTACAAGTCTTGCAACGAGACAGGCGCCGGCGTCGAGATGCCTAGCGCGTTTTAACAACAAAATGTTTTCGCATGGGCCCGCTTTAAATATATTCGGGAAGCGTCAGCGAACTCACGCCGTGACTGGACACTGATTTTATAAATAAAGCTACCGGCGTCTTCCCGTTGTGTCATCAAAATCTTGAATTCGGATAAGATGCGCGCGCGTCAACTTCTCTGAACCGAATGTGAATAAGATTCGGCGTTTAAGCTTCAGCGTCAGATGTAGATCTGTAGTAAAGTGTTTTCGCACATTGCTATATTTATAAATAATTGCTGATAACCGGCTTGCTATAATTATGCATTATCGTAGTTACTAAATGTTATTTATAGTTTATGCTCGATAATTGATGTCACAACATTATTATACCGAATTTAAGAGTATGCACAAATTGGTCACTTCTAAAAATATAATGGATAAGTTACTACGTGCTTCTTCTCTTTTAATTCACTTAACAAAGCATGCTCGATCTATTCCAGCTTAGACCGACGGTTTACTCAAAGAAAAATTGTATGTTTATATAATTATTAAACAAATCTACTAGGTAAGTGAGTTATAAGTAGACAAGATAAGTAGAAGAGAAGAGTTAATAGACAGAATATGTAGGACCCTGAGAATATGAGGCAGTTGTCTTACGGCAGTCATGATCACGATAAAATTCACGTACACTAATTGCCTTACAAGGGGTCTGACAAGAGTTTTTAGGTTTCTGATGAAGAGTAAATTACAGAAGTCATGTCAATCTTCATTTTCATTCAATTTCCGCTACAAGCGCTGTACAATACTACCATCACACAAGCATTTACGCGGTCTATATTGACTGCAAACGTCTTGTAACATCTCTACTCCAAACCACTTAACGTCATATGGAAATTTGTATAGTTGTAAAAAAATCATCATGATAAAACATTACAAAGTGTGACAGTTGACCTCAGTCCTACCGAGAAACCATATTTCAAACCATTTTCACGATACCTCCCCACTGGACGCATTTATTTCCTGAGAAATCCGTATGCAAAGTTTTTCCTTCTAAGTCCGTCTACGTTTTAACAAGTTTTTCCAACAAAAGTTACATTTTACTTTAAGTAGACTTCTAATTTATCAGAAATCAAACTACATCACGCAGTTCGGCCAGATATTTCTGGTATCATTTCTGACACAAAAATATGTTTAAATTGTTGTAACTTGTCATCGCTGTATCTCTAAAAAAACAAATTAAAAATTACACATAAGTATTACTATTCGATAGAAAACCTAAAACGCACGTCACATCAAGATATTCCAGAAATCAATTTCAAAAAAATTTCTACATTATACCCAATCAAATCTGTAACTTTAATCATAAAAATTCATAAAAAACAAAATGTCATAAAACTTCTATTATTTCTCTATCTCTATTTTCTATAAATTCTCTGGAGGTAAATATCTGCGACATGGCGGTCGAATTGCGAAGCGCACCCCGCCATGTGCCTCACTTGGGCCGTTTATGTATTGTATTTAATGTTTATGTATTTATTATCATAATATAGATAATATAATAATAGTTTTAAGACACTACCATAATTATTTAATCTGAAATAATTATAATTCGAATAGGGAATTAATCTCTTTTTTGAAACGAATCTTAATTTGATCCTTGCGTGTCAATAAACCATATACTAAAAAATATAAAAATTTTATACACTCGTTAAGTACTATAAAAATTGTATTAAAATTTAATATTTTCAAATTTCGCGCGTAATTAGACGAAGGCGCCGCACGAGTTGTTACTCTGTAGCGATGACGTCAATACGCCATGTAAATAATAAACAAAGCTCTATGTTTGATGCTATGTGTTATTATATCATAATTTAAAAATGAGTTATTATCTTTTATATATAAACAACTAATAAAGGAATAATAATAAAAGAGTAATACTGACATCGATGTTTTAATACTTCGTAACTCGGCAGAACAAGTCGGGATTTGCAGCAAAGAATTTTCCGTACTATCTCCTTTTACAAAACTGCTTTCCATAGTGTGATTCACGTGCAATTTCAATTTAACTTAGGTACGTATTTATAACGTTCTCTTACATTAAAAAAGCAACCTACAAACTTTTTTTTTTATTGTTTTGCGGCTTTATGCGTACTATGATTCATAATGACATTGACACGCATAAGTTCCTAAATATTTTTTTCACTCATTATAAAATGTTTAAGATGTGAACGATATATTTAGGGTATTACGATATGTATTCTATTTTATATTTATATCAGAGTACAAAAAAGTATATTATTTAATTTGTATATAGTGTTCGGAATTCTTAACTTATAATTCTGATTATGTAAGTATATAAAATAAGTATTTATCGTTTTAATAGATTTTGTCATTGATACAAATAAGCTTTGTTACTAAAATTGCCTAGCAGTGAGCGCCATTAGGCAATGGTGACAGTTTAGCTATTGTATTATATTCGCAGCTGTTCGATGTTTGTTTAGTTGACAACTTCCTATGGGCACAGCTTAACAAAACGGATCGGGTTCTATGGCACGGTGAAACACGAATCGTTTTGTTTTTACTGCTACATTATCACTTAACAGAAAAGTTTGAAACTTATTAATTCTGAGTAAACTTATTGTGACATACCGTTACTAGTTTGTCAAATATATCAAACGCATATTAATATTTTTTTCAGAAACCAAAAATATTTTAATATTAGTAACTACTGTTTAATTCAAATAAATTACAATATTCTTTAGATAAATTGGCATCTCGAAATGTTGCGTGACAACATCATTTCTGGCTTTCGAGGAGTTAAAAGGAGGCAAAATAACACAAATGACATCGATGTTGTTGAGTATCGACTATGACTCGACAATGATTCACAGTTGACATCAATTAAAAGACATTTCTTAATTGATAAAAGAAAGTGATCATTGTCCTTTGTGTGACGTCCGTGCTTAAGTGATCTTTACTAAAGACCTTTTACGCTTAGCAGATTTACATTCGGAGTCAGTATTGAGAATTAAACCTTCAATATCCATGCCAGAGAAATTATAGCTGACTGTAACGAAATTAGATTCAGTTTCATTATTGACAATATTTGAAACTAGTATCAATTGTGACAAAAATTCGATGCCTGGGGGATGGTTCCCCCAGGATCGTCGGGGCCGTTCATCTATAAAGTTAAAAGTATGGTTGACTTACCACAGATCGGAAACTAAACACAAAAATAGTATAATAAATACAAATAAATATAAACAATTTACCTTTTTAAGATAAATTATACAAATTAAAAATTATTACTAAAGAAAAACACACTCGCCACCAGTATATTACTTTACTCTTTGCTCGCCACGATTAGTGTTTGCCGCGCTTTTTTTCACGTAGGTAGTTACTTTTTTTTTTCATTCACCGTTTGGTAGGCAAAGGTCTAGCTTCTCTCAAGTCACCACGTCGCTTTCCGAATGGTAATTATGATAACTATCATCACTTACCATAATAAATACGTTCCAATTGGTGTTGAGAGCTCTCACGTGAAATGCAATTGATCCATTCACGGCGATTACGCTTTTGCCGTTATGACCGTGAGGGTAAATATCAAAACGGCACGTGTTATTGGTCAAATTTCATATAATCAAAATAATTTTCAGCCATAAATTATTTCACTTTCGGTTTTCAGTCTTTTTCTGTAGTATTTGTTAACAATATGACTAAATCTTAACAATGATAATTAATATATATTTGTGAACTCCTGTTACCATCAACATTTGCACAGTTGAAACGTGATCACAATAACGAACCACGTTAATTGCACCAGATCGTCTGTGTATAGTCTTTATTGTCATCTCTGTTATCGCCAATCGGAACGCAAGGTGTCAGATCAAAAGTAAACAACTTTAATTGTCATTGTCGCTGCCGGGAACTTTAAATGAAAGTAGTATTTTCGCATACATTTTTTTTCGTGTACATTTGCATAATAATTTATTCCTTACAAGCTTGTAAATAAGATAGGCGGAGATTTATTCCCCAGTCCTGGGGAACCTTCCCGAAAAAGAGCATTCCAACCGGAGGGACAGGAAAGGAAAAATGTAGTGAGGATTTCTATATTCCATTTTTTAAACCGTCATATAAGTGACTCTTTCCAGATCTTCCAATTAATGAATATAAAGTTTTTATTCAAAGCACGAATGGAGACAAAATTGGCAATAAAAGCCCTACTTATCTTAATAATATTTTTGCGAGAGAAATAAAAGGGGTGACCGCAATGCATCGGGTTAGCGCGAATAAAATTGCAATTATATTTAAGCAAGCGATCACGGCGAATAATTTTATTAATAAAGAAACATTCCTATAAAAATATTTTATTAAGGCATACATACCAGCGAGAGAAATAGAAAAGACCGGCGTTATAAGGTTTGTACCAACAAATATTTCTAACAAAGAATTATACACAAAGTTAACTTCAAAATTCGAAACAATTGCTGTTCGAAGATTTATGAAGAAAATTGGAGACAAACTAGTAGGTACCCCTGCAAACTGTAAGCATTACTTTCTTGTCAAGCAGCTTACCTGACACTGTTCAATCTGACTTATTTTCGTACAGAGTAGCAGAATATATTCCACCATTACTCCAATGTTTTAGATGTTTTAAATATAATCATTCGGCTAAAGTATGTGCTAATAAACAAAGGTATTCAATCTGCTCTGGAGATCATCATTATAAAGATTGTAACACTCCAAAAGAAATAAATTGTATTAATTGTGGAGGACCGCACTTAGCTATTGATAACCCATGTTCAGTTAAAATTCAAAAAACATTAGAGAAAAAATCTTCGTCGTTGATTTTAACATTTCGTTGTGGTTTCCTCCATTTACTTCTTGCTGCTAATAGTGTCAAATACTCGTTCCGCCATCGATCCCATAGGTCTGTTAGTATTTTTTGTGTTAAAGTCCATCTCGTTCTTAGATCTTTTTCCGTTTCACATACGTTCAAAACTGGACCGCTTGCTAAGAAATGAGCTGGCGTAAGGACATCTAAGTTTTGAGCGTCTTCCGTGAGGGGACAGAGTGGTCGAGAATTTAGGCAGCCTTCTAACTGCGCCAGGAGAGTGGTGTACTCTTCGAAAGTAAGTTTTTGTTCACCGATGACCTTACGAAGATGGTGTTTTAGGCTTTTCACAGCCGCTTCCCATAGCCCGCCTGCTGATGGCCATGCTGGAGCGTTAAAATGCCATTCAATTCCCATGTTTATGACTTCTGACATAAAATCTCCGTTGAATATGGTTTGCAAGTGCTCATATTCTTGCTGAAGTACTTTGTTGGCACCTACGAAATTTGTACCTTGATCGCTATAGATATGCCCTGGAACTCCTCTTCTTGCCGCCATTCGCCGCAGTGCTGCCAGAAATGCGGAAGAAGATAAATCTGATACTAATTCCAGGTGAACAGCCTTAGTAGCCATGCAGACGAATACTGCCACATATCCCTTTGTGGTTTTTATGCCCCGGCCCTTGTTGGCTTTAATGAGCACGTGTCCTGTATAATCTACCCCTGTATGGTAAAAAGGACGGGATCGATTAGTTCTGCAGGATGGTAAGTCTCCCATTAGTTGGTACTGTTGGTCTGGATTATGTCTTTTGCAGATAACGCAATGACGTAAGCGTTTTTTGATAGCCCTGATGCCCCCAATTAACCAGTATTTTTGGCGAAAAACCGCTGTAGATAACTGTGGCCCACCGTGAAAAGTGAGCTCATGTGCTTCGTCAATTAATAAATCGGCTAAGCGAGTATTCTTCGGGATAATAATGGGATGTCTCCTGTCGAACTCTAAATTGGAATGCTGTAATCTTCCAGCAAGCCTTAGTACACCGTTTTCATCTAATATTGGATTTAAACTACTTAATTTGCTATTGTTACTTATGCTTTTGTTTTGTTTTAATTTGCTTATTTCCTCGCTAAACTCTTCTGCTTGAATTTGCTTTATTATCAATAACTTTGCATCGTTGATTTCTTTAATTAATAAAAATTGCGATTTTGTTTTTCTATGTATAAATCTTCGAATCCAACATACTATTCTAATAATTTTTTGAAATGAACTTCGATTGTTTAAAAGTGATTTTATTATATTGTTGTGGTATTGTGCTGAATTTACAGATTTTATTACCCGAATTTCTTCGTCGGTAGAAAATTTGTTATTAGATGTTTCTTCACTTGGTAAATAATTTTGTAACCAATTGGGGCCATTCCACCAAGGGTGTGTTCCTTTAGCTGGGAAGCTGTAAGACCACGACTCGCACAATCTGCTGGGTTTTCGGCGGATTTTACGTGACGCCAACAGCTGCTTGGCATTGACTGAGTTATTTGTTTTATTCGGTTAGCTACGAATGGCTTCCACTTTTCTGCATCACCATGAAGCCAGCCTAAAACAGCCATGGAGTCACACCAACCATAAACTTGTATATTATAATTACTTAAACATGATTGTATCTTAAACATTAATTTTGATAATAATAGAGCTCCACTTAATTCTAAGCGAGGAAGGGATACACTGTTGTTTAATGGTGCTAATTTAGATTTTCCAGCGATCATAGTAACCAAAGAATTTTTCCGACAATAAACGACGCACCCATATGCCAGGCTGCTTGCGTCACAGAACCCATGCAATTCAATTCGATCGTTTTCTTCTGTTTGTAACCATCGAGGAATTTTGAACTCTGCAATTGTCTCTATGTCGCTTCTAATTTTATTCCACTCATTCATTATTTCTGTTGGTAAAACCTCATCCCATGTTATGTTAGCTCTCCACGTTTTTTGAAATAGGATCTTTAATTTTGTTGATAACGGGGACAGCCAGCCCAGAGGATCAAATAACTTAGACATTTCAGAAAGAAGGATCCTTTTGGTGCAATTTTTCGAGGTTTGTTCTATTTTAGACTGAAACGTGAAACAATCTTTGACAGGGTTCCATCCAAGTCCTAAAGTTTTGGTCGATTCCAGTTCCTTAAAATTAAAGTCTGTTTGTTTATCTTGTTCTTGGTTTTGATTTAATAATTTTGGTAAATTTGATTTCCATTTCCTTAAGTTAAATCCACCAGATCTTAAGAGTTTTATCATATCTGATTGGATGCGTTCAGCAGTCTCTGGTTGGTGTGCTCCATAAATGAGGTCATCCATGTAGAATGATTCCAATAGGATACTGGGTGCAGAACTGTCTTGGTAGTTCCTTTGTTCATGGAGTGCTAACTGTTTAAGTGTCATCATAGCGAGAAAGGGAGCTGCCTTTGTTCCGTATGTGACTGTCGCTAATTGGTAGAAGCTTAATGGTTCTGAACTGCTATTACGCCATATGATCTTTTGTAAAGCTTGATCATCAATGTTGAGCCATATTTGTCTGAACATTTTTTCAATGTCCGCTGTAAAGGCATATTGGAATTGCCTCCACTTGATAATCAGACATTGAAGGTCTTGTTGAAGATTTGGACCTCTACACATTACGTCATTTAAACTGATAGCAGTCGATGTTTTATCAGATGCGTTGAATACTACACGTAATTTTGTTGTTGTTGCGTCTAGACGGGTGACGCAGTGGTGAGGTAAATAACATTCTGGTGTCGTATTCGCGTAGACGGGCGCCGTCGGTGTCATGTGACCGAGCTGTAAATATTCATTTATAAATAATTTGTACTCATCAGCTATGTTTGGACGTTTGTTAAGTGATTTTTCTAATTTGTAAAACTGAGCGATAGCTTTATGCTTTGATTGACCTAATTTATTCTGATAGTCGGGTTTTAAGGGTAATCTGACTTCATATCTCCCATCTTCTCGCCTTTTAGTTGTTTGTTGGTAATAATCTATACATCTCTGGTCTTCCAGAGATAATGATAATGGTTCGGAGACATCTTCAATCTCCCAAAAACGTTTTATCTCCTCGAGATCATGAAGTACTACGTTGCACTGAATGGTCTTGTTTATGTTCCCGCTTAAAATCCAACCTAACTGTGTATTTTGGGCAGTCGTTGATTCAAATTTACAGAGGCCGTCGATTAAAAGAAGAGAAAAAACATCTGCTCCTAGAAGCACGTCTACTGGACGGCTGAGATAAAACTGAGGATCCGCTAATCTGAAGTTGTTTAAGTACGGCCACTCGGGTTTCACAAATGTGGTACTTGGTAAATTTTTAACGAGACTATTCATGACTAATGCTTTCGTGTCAAAAGTAAAATCGTTAATTAAAGAAGAGCATTTTATTCTTATTAAGCCTTTTACATCACTGTCCTTATCACCTACGCCAGAGATGACGCCTCTACACCATTCCCTTGGTAATTTTAAAATCTGAGCTGCTCGTTGTGTGATCAGAGATGCTTGTGATCCCTGGTCTAAAAGGGCTCGCATTTGATAAAATAAGCCATCGGCTCCCTGTATATCAATCATAGCTGTTGGTAACAATACTTCAAGAGGCTCGCTAAGGTGCACGTGTGAACTACTTTTCGTAATTTTGCTATCGCTTGCACTCGTGCTGGCTGATCCGTGCGCACGTGCCCCTACATTCGCGTTCATTGCCGTTTGGCCTGATTGTGCAAACGACTCGTGTAATAAACTATTATGCATACTATTACAGACTTTGCAGCGATTTTCTGATAAACATTTATTTTGGTGTTTATTCAAACAGTTTGAGCACAACTTAAGTTTAGTGACTGTGTTGTGCTTTTGGTATGACGACAGAGCTAAAAATTTTTGGCAATAGTAAATGCCATGATCATTGGATTTACACAACTGACATTTATAATACGGTGGTACAAAATTCTTGTTATTAACAGGCCGCGGTGTCATATTCGTACTAGATGTAAATGAGTTTCTCTGAATATTATTTTGATGATTAGAAACAACATTATGCTTTTGCGTGGATGGTGTGTCGTGTTTTCTACGCGAAGCTTCTAAGGTGGTGAACTTGGTTTCTAAATATGACAAGAAATCTTTTAGGTTTGGGAGCTCTCGCGGCTGTTTTAGCGATGCGACGTAGTCCATGTAGGACTCAGTGTCCAACTTTTGCGCAAGAATATGCACTATAAGTGGATCCCACGTATTTATATCCACCCCTAAATTCTTAACGGCGTTTAAACATTCTATTGTAGTATCGTGTAGGCGCTTCAAATGATTTACAGATTGATGTTGTATGATTGGTATATTTAGTAATATGTTCACGTGAGACGAAAAAATTAGCTTTTTGTTATTGAACCTCTGATTCAAAATCTCCCAACAGACATCATAATTGTCTGAGCTTACCTTTAAATGTTGAATTAATCGCTCCGCCTCACCTTTAACTTTCGACTTGAGATATTGTAATTTTTGTGCTTTAGACATGGAATGGTTATTGTGAATAATTTCTGTGAATAAATCTTTAAATGACGTCCAATTGATGTAATTACCACTAAACTGCGGTATTTCCATCTGAGGCGTGCTTTTTTCTAAGTGAGCCATCGATGACATTTTTCTATTTATTGTTTTCTTAATGTGCTGGTATTCTTTTTCATACTGGGTGAAAACTTCCTCATATTCTTTATGGGACCCATCAAGCTCGCTATCTAACTCCCAGTGCAAGGCGTCGACGGCCCCCCAACGCGTCTCGATGGTGCGTAAAATGTCATCGAACTCCCACTTCTCCGATGCACTATCTATCTCTAAATTGGTAATAGTACGTCGGAATGCCTTTAAATTACTCTGCTGTTTTTTAAGCAATTCCTCCGTTTTGCTACTGATGGCTCGAGACGTAGTTGTCTGTTCAGTGGATCTCCCGGCTAAAGTTGGTGGTTTTAAAATTGGAGTCCTTGGTTTCTCCCCTGATACAGCCCTATAATTATGAATATGCGATCGAATGGTCTCATACCTCTCCCTAACCCTATCATACTCATTATTTATAAAATAGGTGTGTGATTCTACACCTAACTCTGACAGCTTACCGTGATTATTGTTGAACTCATGCCAATAATTATCAAGCATATCCATGCGACGTTGGAGATAATCTGAAGTCTTCCTTTCAGCACCATCCTTCTTGAAATTGGTAAGGACATGCTCAATAGCGTTGGCTATCTGCAGCTGGTTGGTATAGATGTCCTCTATGCTAGACATGTTTTAAATAAATTGATCAGATCTTACTTAAAGGTACTGGTGACAGCGTGCAGTTAGACACGCTTGCGATGCTGGTAACCTGGTTAGTCAAGGATCTTGATGCTCCTCGAATATGTGTGCCTTCTTGATAGCACAGGATTCACCGCGACAAATTTTTATAAGCGCACTTTTTCCAAAAGGTCGTTGATCGGAATCACGACACGTATGCTATTCTCGAAAACCGTAATTGTCACAGTCCACGAAACCGACACGTGCTGCTGATCCCACCTTTTCGGAAGGCTCGAAGGACCAATGTTCGGGTTGCCCCGACAAATGAAATTGGTATTGATGTGGTAACTAATATATTATATAAAAACTAAAACTAACTGATTAATTAAAATAAATGTGGTTTGAGTACGCGCGACTGGTATGGTTGGTTAATGCGAACTGAAAAATGTGCAATATAATTTCGTGCAGCAGAGCTAATTGAGGTCAATACATATGAGATGATATACGAAAATGCGTTGTACGTAGCTAGCTCGTACAACCATTACTCCAATGTTTTAGATGTTTTAAATATAATCATTCGGCTAAAGTATGTGCTAATAAACAAAGGTATTCAATCTGCTCTGGAGATCATCATTATAAAGATTGTAACACTCCAAAAGAAATAAATTGTATTAATTGTGGAGGACCGCACTTAGCTATTGATAACCCATGTTCAGTTAAAATTCAAAAAACATTAGAGAAAAAATCTAAAGTAACGTATGCATCTGTTGTAGAAACTAAGATAAAACTAATTTCGGCAGATTTCCCACCTTTGTACTCACAAAAAAGCTTCACAAAAAATTTAAGTAATATTCTTCCTGTAAATACTATAAATAAGCCAAAAAAATGAAATTGTAAATAATTCGTCATTTGTACAAAATCTAATTAACAATAAAGATGTCATTGCTGCTTTAGTTAAAACTTTAGTAGAGTTGGGAAATAAAAAAAATGATACACAAATTACGCATGCATCTATTCAAGAAAAGTTATTAAAAAATCTTTCGTAATGGAAAGGTCTCCTCTCTATCAATTACGACTAATGCAACTCAATATACAAAGTATTAAAAATAAAATTCCATTGTTAAACTCGTTTTTTCGTAATAATGATATACATATATGTTTATTAAATGAAACTTGGTTAAAGAATAATCAACAAATCAAGATTTCGGGCTATAATGTTTATTGTAGAAATACTAATAATGGCCATGGAGGTGTTGCAATCCTAATAAAAAATACAATAAAACACAAACTTCTGAACTCTTTCTTTTCACAAGATACAAACTGTTGCAATATCGGTCGAAACTATAAGGGGAAACCTAACAGTACTATGTGTCTACTGCCCACCAAATAGTCATAATATACGTCTTCAAAGACTAGCAAATAGTATTTATAATTTACCATCTCCGATAATTCAAATATAAATAGCATTGTTATACAAAAGCATAGTTCGTAGTCATTTTGACTACAGCTTTCTGACATATTTAAATAGTACTCATATACAAAAATTTTATAAAATTCAAAATAGAGCCTTAAGAATTATAGCTGGAGCTATGTGCTCAACCCCCATAAGAGCTATGGAAGTTGAAATGTTTACAAAATTTAGAGTTAAGGTATAATCAGAGCTTTATTATAAGTACAATAAGAGAAACCTTATACTACTTAAAAAAGAGAAAAATTGTTGTGAAATTTAAGTGGGTCCGTGCCCATTCGGGTCTAAAAGGAAATGAGACTGCAGACTTAATAGCAAGAACAGGGATTAATGTAGTTGACAAGATGTTATATACCAAAGTCCCATTTACCGATATGCACAGTATTATAGCAGAACATGTGAAACAAACATGACACGATTTCTGGCAACGTGATCAGTGTGAAAATAATAAAGGGAAATGGTACGGATCAATACAAACATTAATAGCATCTAAGCCGTGGTATGCTGATACAAGATATAAGGAAGCCAAACGTGACTTTATTACCGCCATAAATCGCTTAAGATATGTTCATCACAAAACCCCTGCTCATCTGGCAAGATTTAATATAATTAGCAGTAATATCTGCCCTCACTGTAATTCATTTGTTGGTGATATTGAACATATAATTTTTGAATGCAGTGCTTTCATCTAATGTAATGCAACCCATTCGTTAAAATACCATACGCGTATGTATAAAGTAAATCTAAAAAACAAAATTATTAGAGACTTTGCTGTATAGTATACGTATCCTTTGCTTAATTACAGTTATTTTGACATATTCCTTCACTTTTCGGAAAACTGTTTCTGTTTTGTAGTCGTTGGTTTTTTATTGGTACCGGTGACAATTCTAATCAGTTCTTGTCTTCCGTAATTAACATTCAAACTGGCGATATTTCTAACTAGTATTTTTTTAAAATCAGGATATTTAAGAGAAAAGATTGTGAATAGTGAAGAGAAACTCTTTTGTCTTGGCTGTATGGCGCTAAAGATGCCTTTGCCTTTCCCAAATAGGGAAAAATATGACCAAAAAAAAAAAATGTCATTGTCAGATTCAAACCACAGATTGTAGTATACTATTATTCAAACACGAAACGAAACTGCAAAGAACTCTTTCTTATACAAGTGGTAAAAGAAAATAATAAACATTACAGTAAAAAAATAAATTATTATGATACGCGTTAACGTATATAGAGACTTTAATAAAAATAACGGGATGGTTATGGTTGTAGAAGATTCGCTTGAAACATTCAAATCAAAAATATCAACACAATTTGGAGTTCCAAAAGAAAATATCAAATTGTTCTCTAGTGATAGTTGTGAAATAATTGATATCAGAGTTATCAGAGACAACGAAAGCTTATATTTAAGTAAAAAAAGTGACTATGAGTGTACTGACTGTGATAGATTTAAAAACATCTCTGTTATCCATACTGAGAAAAACAGCTGTGATTGTAGAACCATATCAGAATGGATTACATTGAATGTTGGTGGAAAACATTTCAGAACAACTCGCTCCACACTTGTGGGCAAAGAACCACTGTCTATGTTAGCGAGAATGTTTGCTGAGGAAAATAAGAGCATGATGAATCCTAGTAGTACAGATATTGAAGGTGCATTCTTGATTGATCGAAGCCCTCAGTATTTTGAACCAATTCTAAATTACTTGCGACATGGTGATATTATATTGGATAATAATGTTAACCCAAGGGGAGTCTTAGCAGAAGCAACTTTTTATGGTATAATCAATTATTAGCACTTTTTTTTTAATTTTACTCAGTTACAGGTTATAGAGCTTATTTATAATTACATTGTTGTGGACTCAAATAGTAACTAACTAACAAAAACAATATAAAATGGTGTTATATATGTTGTGTACATGGCATACACTAAGTATGTGCTTCCTTTTCTCACATTAAATATTTATTTATTACTGCATTTTGTTGCACAAATTATTACAAAAATAAATGTTTACATGCCTTATAGACATATACAGAATTTATCTCTAGAAGAGACTCTTTTTTTTAATATAATAATAAAATTATCTGCCACTAATATAAAACTTCTTTTTTTAATATTTTAGTCACATTCTTTCCCTTTACATATAATTTTATTCAGAACAGTTAACATTTCAGGTATTGACAGTATGATTCCACATTTAAATAAATTAATTGATGATTCTAAATACAGTCCAAATAGTCAAGCTTTGACTCGCATGGATGTTGTTCGTGCAATTATAATGACACCCACAAATTCAGAACTAAGATTTCAAGGAGTAAACTTAGCTGGAGCAGATCTCAGCAGACTGGACTTAAGATATATTAATTTCAAGGTAAAGTTCACACTTACTATTTAAGTTTCAGTCACTTAAAGGTAAAAAGATGATCAGGTGAGCTGTCTACTTGTTTGTAAAAAAAGAGAATAAAAAAATGTTTATTGGTTGTATCACATTTTAGTATGCCTGCCTGTCACGATGTAATTTGGGAGGAACCAATCTATCTTATTGCTGCCTGGAACGAGCAGATCTATCGCATGCTAACTTGGAACTCGCTCAATTGCTGGGAGTTAAAGCTTTGTGTGCCAACATGGAAGGTAATGTAGTTATGGACACTGATTAACAAAACTACTTAAAATATGAATAAAGACTAATACACTGATTACCAAACTGATTAACAAAACTACTTATAATATGAATAAAGACTAAAAGACTATAAAAGAGAGAGGAAATGAAAGTGAGGTAGAATAAGAAATAGAATAGTAAAGCATGAGAGAATGAAAGGTATTATGAAATTACGAGAGGCAAGTAAGAAAATGGACACAAGAAGATAGAAAATAAAGGCTCCGATAATGTCGGCGGAGTAGTGAAAAAAAAATATGAATAAAGATAGATAGTAAAAGGATAAAGACATTTAAAAAAATGTACAGTGGTAGAATACTAAATCAATAATGTCTAGATTAAGGTAACCCAGATTATGATTAAAACTTGTTAATAATGATTATTACTAAAAAAAAATTAAGATAATAATGTTATTGTAAAACTTGCAATACGAAAATGACCTTTATTTCGAAACAATTTTTGGTCGTCCAAAGATCACTCTATATAAAAAAATATATATACCTATCTGAAATGTATGTATGTGTGTTACTTGCGAACGACCACATCAAATTGCATATTTCATTTATTAATGTATGCCTCAATGTCAGGTCGACGTTAATAAAAGTCGACGTTAAATATATTAAACAGATTTTTTAAAATCGTGTTTTATTATAATATTAGGTAATTTTCGAATTCAGTCTGTTACAATCAGCTGGTTTTATAAGATAAAAAATTATATATACTAGACACCAGTCATTACAATCCACTCATCAATCATTGATTAGACGAAAAAACTGTAATTCTGATAATAAATAAATGCTGTTTGTATTTTGTTATGGTGACTATATTATTGTTTTATAATTTACCTTATTCTACTTCTACTAGTCTAACCCTTTGTATTTGATAACCATCATTTGGTGTTGGGAGAAATAGAATCCGCCTTCTTGAATTAATGATACTGAGCATAAAAAAATAATTCAACTGTTAGTGTATGTATCAAGTGTTAGAAAAATCTATAAAGGTCAGCAGGCCAATAATTTTAAACAGACTTAAAAAGAACATCAGTGATATTAAGGATCATATTTGTAATAAATTTTATAAATTAACAGCCAACTTAAGAACGACGGCACTGTAGCTTCTGCCCTTTTTTCGAAAATTAATTTTTAGCTCAAGTAGGTTTATTATTTACTTGTCGATTGACACATAGTATTACCATTATCCCAACTAATATTATAAATGCGAAAGTGTGTTTGTTTGTTTATTTATTTGTTTGTTTGTTTGTTACCTCTTCACGCTTAAACTACTGGACCGATTTCAAAAATTCTTTCACCTTTGGAAAGCTACATTCTCCCCGAGTAACATAGGCTACTTTTTATCCCGGAAAAATCGACAGATCCCACGGGATGCGCAATAAAGGCTTCGCTCAAAAACTACTGCACAGATTTTTATGCGGTTTTCATCAATAGATAGAGTGATTCTTGAGGAGTTTTGCGGCATTTTTTATCTCGGAAAAACGGATAGTCCCACGGGAAGCGCGATAAAATCTTCGCACCATAAACCGACTTCCGCGTATATGTAGCCGTGGGCAAAAGCTATGACCCTTAACCCTCTATACACCCAATCCCGAAATCCACGCGGGCGAAGCCGCGGGCAGAAAGCTAGTTTACTATAAAACCACACGATTTTTGATATTAACTGTGTTCCATTAAATTACGCTCACAGAACCTCATGCACAATCAACCAATGTTGCTCAATCAATAAACAATTAATTAATCAAATTTGTGGCCAGTGAATTTTACATAAGTTAAATTTCCATTTCAGGTGCAAACTTGAAAGGGTGCAATATGGAAGATCCTGTAGGATCACGGGCTATTATGGAAGGTGTAAATCTAAAAGGTATGATGAAACATCATTCTGGATAATGATTATATACATTTTAAGAAATTACCGAAAATTGAACATACAGTTGACTGCTATTGATCATAGGCTAAACACTGGTCTATACACTGACAAAGTCCAAGTATCAAAGTATTATTTAGCTGTAGTACCTTTGGTCTGTAGTAGAGATTTGTGTTGCCAACGAGATTATTACACCATATATAGGAGTTTCAGAGCTGTCAAAATATTTTTTAAACATGTATATAGTATAAATATTTAGTGGATTCTTGATGCTTGTCTAATACTTTCCTGAGTTAACTGACTTCAAAATAATAATAAAAAATCTTTCAAATGACACCAGTCAGCTTGTTAACAGAAAAGACATGCCAGCCAATTGGGGACACAATGTGCTCTATAGATTGCTACGTATTTCTCATATAATGTAAGGAAATACTAAAACTACTAGCAGTAACATTCTAAAGAAAACTTTCTTTCTTTCTTCACTTTGGAAGTATAATAGATCAGCGTACCTTTTGTTTTCAACCTAATGTTTGCTATAAACTTATATATTATTAATATATTTCAAACCAAACAAAATCGTAATTAAAGAGTAAAGTGGCGTGCCTACAATATTATGCAGCAGGGTGGAACCATTGGTTTGCAAACCTTGTAATATTATTGTATTAAAAGTAATTAAATATGTAACAATGAAAATTAATGAAACATTAAATGTTCCCAGGGGCAAATTTGGAAGGTAGCAACATGGCCGGCGTGAACTTGAGAGTTGCAACACTTAAAAACGCAAACCTTCAAAACTGTGATCTTAGAGCTGCTGTTCTGGCTGGAGCTGATTTAGAGGTAAAGTCACTTTTACCCAGATAGATTAAACTTCCATTACAACACTTTAAGTAAGATGAAAATGATGAGCTAACAATATAATTATTTTTTCTTTACCACTCGATGCTATTCGATTTTAGAAATATCGTAAATTTGTTTCAACACATGATAATATTCAGATATATCCGTATGTATTTTGAAATACCATGCTTTATTTGTAAATCTATTTTTAATCACTTTTTTAATAACCGTAATACTATATTTTTGAGATATTTTGCATTAAATCTTCACAGCTCATATACGTCCCCACCGAGGGGCTCGAGCCTACCCTAACTACGTTAGGGCGATTAGGCCTAAGTCAAGGACGCTGGCCCAGTGCGGGTTGGTTGACTACGTACACCTTTGAATCGCTTCGCAGATGTACGCAGGTTTCCTCACGATGTTTTTTCCTTCACCGTAGGAGCGTCGGATAAATGTACATATGAAATTCGGAACGAAAAACACATTGGTACACGGTGGGGATTAGATCGCGGGCCTCCCGATTCTATGCGGCGCACAAACCAGTGCCGAGACCACAGCGCCACTGACGCTCCCAAGATTATAATGAACTTTGGTAATATAAATACGAGAAACATCACGCCCCAATTTTTTTCTTTACTACATCATAACATTGGACCCCCGGTAGTCCGACAATCATTTTGCAGGGCAGTGTCGAACTATCGAATTTGTCGGATTATAGAGTACTGCCTAAGACCCATTATAGTCCGAGATTTTTCACAAAAGAGTACCTACTAATCCGACAAACTACAGGAGACGAATTTTTGAAACAATAGAAAACCAATTCGCTTTAGAAATCGTGAGTTTCGTATATGAATTAACGAATTCACTATTTCTGAACATTTCTTGCGCTGTGCAACGAGTCGTTCAACCCACTTGTTTTTGATTTCTACTAGTAGAATATCCAACACTGAAGTGACCTTGACAGTGATCCGTTTCACGTGTTGGTGGGTCATCGCCGGTTTTATGTTTTTGTGATTTAGAATTTTTCTGCGTGAAACGGAATTTAATTAAGAATTTGTTTTTAATGACAACACTGAATTTGAGTGATTCAAAAATCGACAAGATTGTAAGCAGTAGAAAATAATTTAGCGGACGATTTGTATTCGTATTCGAATTCCAAATTCACGTCCAATGATTCAAAAATACGTCTCCAGGAGACGAATTTTTGAAATAATGGAAAATCAATTCGCATTCGAAATCGTGAGATTCGTATACGAATTACCGAATTCACTATTTCTTAACTTTCATTTCGTGCGTTGTGCAACGAGTGGTTCAATCCACTCGTTTCTGATTTCTATTAGTAGGATATCCAACGCTGAAGTGACGTTGACAGTGATCCGTTTCACGTGTGGGTCATCGCCGGTTTTTTGTTTTTGTTGTTGTGATTTTGAATTTTTCTGTGTGAAACGTATTCGAATTCCAAATTCAAGTCTAATGATTCAAAATACATCTCCAGTGCCGAGACCACAGCGCCACCAACGCTCTTGATATCTTTAATTTAAAAGATTTTTTCTCATTTCCAGTCTTGCGATCTATCCGGCAGTGATCTCCAAGAGGCCAATCTACGCGGTGCCAACCTTAAGGATGCAGCGTTCGAATTGATGCTAACACCACTTCACATGTCTCAAACTATCAGATAATCTGTTTACGTATAACACATTTGATGACTTTCTGACTAATAATCCTAGTATGGGCCCAGATAATTAATAAAACGCACATATATAATATTATATTATATTAGATGAAAAGAAAATAGTTAACACGTATTCGAAAATTAGGAGAGCCTTTTAAAGAAACAGGCAAGCAACTCTCAAGTTTCAATATTTTATAGGACATAAAAACTATTCAACATTATAAAATAACACAATTATATATATTTGCATATCAACACATAAACATATCACATATGCATATGTCCGGTTAAGATAATTATTTGTTAAATACAGAATCATTAAATATCATAAAAATTAAATCTGAGCATTTTCATCATTTAAGAAATCATTGCCCTTGTTCTTACCCTTTTTCATTAGACTATTTTTAACAAGCGTTTTAAATTTATCATATGGCACAGCAGTAACAATTTCTGGAGGTGTGGTGTCGAAAGTTACACATTTCCCCATGAAAGTATTATGTTTTACTGCAATATAATTATATAAATCTATTTTATAATCCTGATTAGGTTTTTCTAATCTACGTTATACTTTGTTTCTAACTATGACAAAGATTGGCTAGAGGAAATATGTTTCAGGGATAAATTCCCCTTTAAACAGATAATTGTATCATACTGCTTGTAGTTTATATTAAACTAGCTTTCTGCCCGCGGCTTCGCCCGCGTGGATTTCGGGATTGAGTCTATAGAGGGTTAAGGGTCATAGCTTTTGCCCACGGCTACATATGCGGTAGTCGGTTTATGGCGCGAAGGTTTTATCGCACTTCCCGTTTTTCCGAGATAAAAATACCGCAAAACCTTGCTCAAGAATCACTCTATCTGAAAACCGCATGAAAATCTGTACAGTAGTTTTTGAGCGAAGCCTTTATTGCGCATCCCGTGGGATCTGACGATTTTTCCGTGATAAAAAGTACTCTATTATTTAAATCGGACTTTTATCTTTACGTCTGCAAAATTTCAAAGCAATCGGTTCAGTAATTACGGCGTGAAAGCGGAACAAACTCACTTTCCGATTTATAATATTAGTAAGGATAAAAAGTGTAAATAAAATTAATGTAAATTATACCTGTATGTAAAATACTAAATGTAGCTATACGAATGTGTAAATTAATATTAATATACCGATTTGAATCGTGATCTTTTATAAATTGTATTCAAGATTGAAAGAAACAATCAGGGTTACCTTATTTTGCATTTTGAACATACACGACATTCTGCCGTCGCTTATAAAAAAATATTTGTTACAGTGTCGGTTGTAAATATCAAATCTGGAGCTATCGATTTACTTATTATATACCATAAATATTGTTTATTGAACATTTTTTTTTTTATATTTGGTTCATAACTTGTTACAGGCCTTGATATCGCTATTGTAGATTTTGTAGCTAGATGATAATACTATACAATTAAACAATATGAAGTTTGTAATAATTATATGTTAGTTTATTGTAGCAAACATGCGAACTGTCAAAGAGTTGTTAAAAAAAATTGTACAGAATAAACAGAGATTGTGTCTTCCTTTTTCATTATTATTTAGTTCTGTTCAATTTTTATTAATTATAGTATGTTTTATGTTACGTTTAGTTTTCAATTTTTTGTTTATTTTTCTTCATCACCATAAGCAAATGTAACAAGGCGGCGACTCTAGTACTATATAAAATATTTGAAGAATTAAATGGCTCGTTTTCCTTATTGTATAAAAAAAATATAATATTAGTACTATATTTAAGTGGTAGGTACTTAATTTCTATTCCATGGCATAAGAACTGTAACTTATTTTTATGATAACAATTTTTTTTAATGTGCTATAATGTCTTTTATTTAATAGCATGTTTTTAGATGAAGGGTTTTAATAAAATAAAAGTAGGTTAGTTTATTTCTATGGTTATTATACGCGGGGTGAATTGCCTACCCTAAAAACTTGCCGCGTCCCTCAAAGACGTAAGTTATTCAAAGGAAGCATGCCATCAATATCTACGATACTAAGTCTAAGATCCAACTACTAAAGAAAAATCATTATAGAAAGAACCGATATTGCCCTTGCTTGAGTGGATTTTCTGCGAAAAGTTAAAGTAATATCAAATAGGGATAAAGTAGTCTTTCTTGACGAGACATGGCTGAACGCCATCCGTATCTAAAGCTTGGATCGATGATATTGAAAAACCAACCACAATAGTATCCGAAGGCAAAGGTCAAAGATTGATTATCACTCATGCTGGAACTTCATCTGGTTTTGTGTCTTTTGCTTGTTGGCTTTCAAATCTATAAAACGTCTGAATATCACTAAGAGATGAATTTCGAAAAGTTTAAGGAGTGATTATAAATTTGTTAGGTAATTTAAAAACCATCAACTTCAGCAAACAGAAAGATAAAAAATATTGTATAGCTGCAAGAAAAGGGAATAGAAGCTAACGAAACAATGCTCAAAAATGAATTGTTAAGACTCGTTGGACTGCATAAACCAAATACTCCAACGTATATTTTTATAATGGTATAGCTTACGAAAATGGTTACATTGTCATAAGACTACCCCCGTACCAATGCCATTATAATACAATTGAGCTTATCTGGGCTCAAGTTAAAAGTTACGCTGTCAAACACAACATTCACAGCAAATAAAATGTTGCAACTACTAAAAAGTTGGGAATGAGACGTTCGATTTGATAATTATGAAAACGATTTAATCATACATTTACAAGATTGTTCAAGTGATTCGGAAAACTGACTACGATGTGGATTTAGGGTGTACCTACTCCTTTGAAAGAATAAATGGATTTTATAAAAATAATTCGTTTCATTTAGTATCGAATGTAATTTAATCAGATCCTATGATATTATAATTATGTTACATTACTATCAATAATAGTAAGAAACATCGATAATTCTTTTCGATTTTTTTATCCTTACAATCGTAGGAATGTTTGATATATGTCACAGAGATCAAGCTAGCTTTTATAGACTATCAGTTTACTAATAAATGAACATTTGTTTCAATAATAAACAATTTATATTGAATTCCACAAATTCATTTTTCATAAACCAAAATAAAATTGTTTTCCAATTAGAACAAAAAATAAGTAACAGTGAGAAATGACAAAGAATTTTTATTTTAGGACAATTGCAATAAAAATAAATAAGCCATAAAATAATCATTTTTAAAACCTCATTAAAATTTTATGTTGCCCCCTCTTGCCTTAATCACATCTTCCATTCGGTTTTTTATGAACGAATTAGCAGTATGATGACTTCTTGAGGAATGCTTCTGCATCAATTACATATATCCATTATTTATTTACTATATCTATTCCGAACAGTATTTATTTATATTTTCGAGATATTTTCTATCCCTCACAACACTAATGACAAAATTATGAAGAATGAAACTCAAAATAGTTGAGGTATTGAACGAACCCTACACGTTTTTGTTAAGTTGACAGCTTTGACAGTTTTGCGCCGTAAAGTTGGTTGCATTTGTTTTTTATTCGCGTTCTATTTTTGTGTGTGACGGTTCCGTCCGGCGAAGATTTATATCTAAATAATTTTCATGATTTCGGACTAAGTATCAAAACATTCGCTAAACAACAGTAAATATTATACCGTCACCATGCAGAATGAAGATAGTACAACGACAGCTCCAGAAGCTAGTAAGTCTTAACTAAGCTGTCACAATTATCAAAATAACAATCATTACTCCACTGTTTTCATGAGGATATACAGAAAATACCGCTTTTGTGGATAGGAATTGTATAATTTCGTTCTTGTGTGTATTTTTGCTTACCCTCAATGAACTCTATGAGAATTTTTATAGAACTCTCTAACGTGGACACAATTATGCGTTGCATTGCACTAGTTAATTTCTCTTACATTTTGATGTTTCGTGCATTGATTACGATTATTCTGGCTGTTTCATCGCTTTTTAATTATTGATATTGTGGGTAGCACAATTGGAGTGTGAAACATGCGTCACATTCCTATAATCTGCCCACCTATTTTGTAATGTTGATAATTTGTTTAGTGATTTAGATTCCTTTTACAGCTTAATATAATTTAAACAAATATTTATTCTCTTTCAAGATTATTAGTGTTATATGACCATATTGTATGCTTTGGTTTATACTTTATACACATTCAACAACTACCATCACTATCAGAAATTATAAATGTTTGTTCTCTGATTCATCATTCTGAAGGTCCTTATTACCTCATCATTGACATAAATTCCACCTCAAGAATATTATTTTCAATTTGAAACTTAAATAAAAGGAAACTAAATACTGTTTATTTTTCACATTATTGTAGGGTAGAAATTAAGAATGTCAACAGTTATGTTATAATAATGTGATATAAAACCTCATCAGCACATTATTTTTTATTGTCAAGGCAAAATCTTACTGGCTATGGTAATAATTATGGTATGTTGTGAGTAATGTGACCAAGTAAATATTAATAGCATTGAAATGTGTTGTATGCACAGGTGTTATGGAAGTTGAAAATGTTATAATTAAAATCCTTGAGCTGTTGAAAATATTGAAAAAATTATAATTAATGAGATTTTATCTAACTACTTATAACATTAATCTAAATATTTTAATTTCTCTGGCTGGTTGTGTTATTTTGTGTTTAATTGCTGATTCCCGAGTCTTCTGGTTACACAGTTTTATAAATAATTTTGTTTACTACTGGCCTCCATCATTGGTCCAATCCATCATGCTCAAGAGCCTCTTCTTGAGGAGAGCTCATTCTTTGGTGGCAGTATTATGCTGTCTGCTGATTTTGGTAACCTTAAGCTGCTTATAGGTGCTATATCTAATAGTAACATTCATCTGGATGTCTTAGCACTATTTATGTTTTTTCACAAGTAAAACAGGGAAATTCAAAGTGATGTCTATATGCAAACAATATTTTGTAAATTGTTGCTACCAGTACAGTACAACAGCTGGAAGTCAATTTAAATACCTGGACACAGTCAACAAAACAGTATATCTGAAATACAACTTCATCAGAAACAACTCGTGGAATCATGTTTATTGAAAATACATGTATACCAATAAATACAAACACCTTTCCATACATAGGTACTGATACAATTAATGCTGTGTGTCTAAAATGGATGGTGGTCTCTTACAACATGAAACAATGTAAACATGTTATGTAGAAAGTTAAAATTAATTAGGCAGTATGTTCTGATTACTGATAACAGTATGAAAAATAACAATTTTATTACTTCATATTCTCTTATTTCTAATATGGTAACAGAGTGCAAATTATTTTATTGCTAACATTTTCTAACATTTTCAGCTAAGGGCAAATTGTCTCTTAAAAATTTGAAATGTGCCATCCCAGCATATACAATAAAAATTGCAATCATTCTTCACACAATATATCATATCGCACATCACACATCACCCTTAGTCAACAATTAACACAAATGTGTGATGAATAATTTGATTTTTTAATATAATTGAGATGTAATTTTTGTCTGCATTTAATAGGTTATCTACATTACCAATTTATATGAAGATTTATGTAAATTCAGATTTTACTATTTCCTCTAAAAACTCCTTTTTCATACTAACAATTTCTTTATTCACTTAATAACAAAAATAGTAAACATTATGAATCTTTGTCCTAACCCTCTCTTCAGTGCTTTGTCAGGTTAATCTATCTTGAATTATTACATCTATTCCATTATATATTAGGGTTTCTTCAGGTATCTCTCTATATTTGCCCACTCAATAGTCAATATTAGGTGGGGTCTTTGATATGTTCTCCATCCAGTAGTTTTGAAACAACACCAATAGTCTTAACCATTGAAATATCGCATTAATGTGCTTCTTTGTGTATATTACTAGTAAGCCAGTATTCAGATCACTAAACAAAGGAAAAATAAAATCGCCTAGCTTTATATCTAGGTGATCTTATTTTTACTTTGCTTTTATAGGCCTACAGGGATCATACATGATACATCTGTCCAATATCTTTATCAGATACTAATCCATGATCTCAAATTGTTCTAACTTAAGTCAAAATAAACCTCAGTTATTCAATCCTTTTCAACAAATATAAACATAATTTATTTTAGGCATTAAATGTTTTTCGCGTGTTTTACTATGAAATAAATGGAGCTTTCTACACTCTGACAAAGTCGATTTGATAGTTTACATGCTTTTTATTAGATTAGTCCTAGTTTTAGGTCGTTATTTCTATAGTCTGAATGTAATGCTAATAACAAGTGAAAACCATTATCATCGTTAGTGATTTATTGCTGCAAATACATTGCTGGTTGATATGAAATTTAGCCATTCTCTCAACATTGAAAGTCAGCAATGAATTTAAATTGCTTTCGGTGATAATAATTTCAGTTGCACAATCAATAGACATGGTGATCGCACGGCAACAAACTGGAATGTAGTACCAATATCGGTGTGTATGAAATGTATGTTGGTTTATAGTTAGGTTTCTATAAACTTTTGATCTCTCTTGAATTGTAGACCTCATCAGTCTATGACCTAGATTGACGTCAAGAGTTCTATTAATGTAAAATAAAAAAACATTAGTCATTTACCCTATTTGCAGGACATTACTCAGTGATGATGTCGAATTGATTAGTGATTCCAAGCAACACTACCGGTGGTGTCGAGTATAATGAACGATGACCGAGTGTATTTAAAATTAAAGAAAACGAAGTTTGGTCGCAGATATATTGTATCGTTGTATTGGGTATAATATTTCGCTGCTTCGATTTTTAAGTGTACGAGACTAAGAACTTACTCAGCAGCGCAGCGGCGTGGTTACTCAGCGTGACCGCTAATGCCGTGTTGCCGTGCACATAATATGCGTGGATTTTGCTTCACCGGTGCGGTAAACGAATCGCCGAAAATTTCACGCTCGGTGCTACATACATCTATCACTTTATTTTATGATTATTTCACTCAATGCATATAACATCAAAGTAACGCGTATGGAAATTTCAATGTGCAGTTTGTTCATGAAAGAAAATCGAGTAAGTAGGTACCAGCAATTGATTCTTGTAAGATTTGTAAAAAATCTGAATCTCTCGTGCGGTACGTAAAAAATCGGATAAATCGGCTTTAAGAGATGCTCTTTACTATAATAATATATATTTATGTGTGTTTATATGTGTTAACATTTTCAAACCAAAAAATAATGTTGACAAATTTGCTGATCAATATTATTGATAGCAATTAGTGAAAGGAGAGAAAGGAATTAGAGAAAGAGGACACTGGGGGGTTTTAGTGAGTAGGCGGGTCTTCTCCCGACCCACACACGGCCGCGCCTTGCCAGCGCGGTGTCACGGTGCATAAGGAGCATTTCCTCCCGAAAATAAAGGGTTCCGATTATGTTAATATTATGTGTCTGGTGTTACTTCGCTGAACGTCAAGGTAACAAATAAACAAACTTTATTTGTGGCCATTACGTTTTTATGCGAATTTTACGTGATCGCTTTAAGTATAAAAATGATCACTCCTAGTGGATATCGGAGCCTACATATGAAGTTTACAGCAATTACACTTCCAGATATAATGTAAATCTATGTACTAAATGAGCGTCGGTGGCGCTGTGGTCTCGGCACTGGTCTGTGCGCCGCATAAAATCGGGAGGCCCGCAATCTAATCCCCACCGTGTACCAATGTGTTTTTCTGTTGTGAAGGAAAACATCGTGAGGAAACCTGCGTACATCTGCGAAGCGATTCAAAGGTGTACGTAGTCAACCAACCCGCACTGGGCCAGCGTGGTTGACTAAGGCCTAGTCGCCCTAACGTAGTTAGGGTAGGCTCGCGCCCCTCGGTGGGGACGTATATGAGCTGTGATGATGATGTACTAAATCGTATGGATATCGCGATATATTAATTAATCCGATATATCCTTGCCTAAGGAGAGACATGTTTGACACGAGATCATTGCGGTCTGAGTTGCGGCTCACCACTTAACGCAATCGCGTTATTGTTGTGTGCGTCGTTAAATAGTTTTATTACTAGGGATTAAGTTAATATCTCAATATGAGAGTTAAGTCAGAAAATATGTATCGTTTGATAGCAAGACAGTGTGTGTTATGTCGGGCGAGTTTCTACCCAGTGTTCTAGAGGCTGAAAGTTATTAAAATCTGCGCGCGAGATTCGTAGATATTCTCCTCAAAAGTTTATAAACATAGTATTAACCTAAGCGCATTGGTTCTGTTGTTTTTCATCTAAGTTCTGTCCCTATTTTTTTAAGAAAACACCCCGTTTTGCCTTGGAGTATGAAGAATTGCAGAGTCTGAAGTGCTTTCTGGACTATTAGTCCACACGCTTTGCAGAAATCGCCCGTAATTTCATTCATTACCTTGTTGTTCATGAGCTGCTTGAGAGCCACACTAATCTATCGAACCATTTTTGATACCCGTTCTAAAAAGTCAATTATCCATAGCTAAGAAGCCAGTACCCGAAGAGGTGACAAAGCAGTCATTCAGACTCAAAGTATGGCGTCACCTGGAGTCGAGTGGACTGGCGATGTTCCCGAGGCCCGTGTACAACAGGATTCCCAACTTCAAGGGAGCTCCAGAAGCGGCGGCCAAGCTCGGCGAACTGGACGTGTTCAAGAACGCAGCTAGGGTTAAGGTGAACCCTGACAAGCCTCAAGAGCTAGTCAGGTGAGTCATTGTTTCTTTTAAAGTAGAGATTGTATAGTAAATGCGGTTTAAACAGTATATATAGATAATAGGCTTGTTGCCTAAATTTCAGTAGTTAGATACTAATATACCTTGATGCCTATTCTATACAAAATAATTATTATTTTTGAAAAAAATGCTTATTTATAAGAATAATTTTGCATTTAATTAGATATTTGACATTAGTCATCAAAAACGCTCATGACTGTCATGGCGTCTTGAATGACGTCACGCCGTGCAAAACACAGCTGTTTTAGTATCGGAATATTCGGTATTGTGAAGTTATTTTCATAAAAAATGGATTCATCGTATTACAAGTACTGCATAGTGCCCCAGTGTACAAGCACAAGTATAAAAACACCAAAAAAATTATTTATATACGTGCCAAACAATCAGCAGATACGTAAAAAGTGGCTAACACTCGCGAGAAGGAATGATGCCCATTCTTTTTCGCACTTCCACAAGACACTTGGGAATGACATTTTGACTTTGACGTTTCGCACGGCGTGACGTAACACTTTTTAATTGGTGTTTGCTGTCACGTGACTTATGGCTTATTTTGTGCAATTTTATTTTATAAAAATATAAATAATCAAAAGTTATTATTTTATAAAACTTTGTTTTTTCATAATTAAATGATCATCTTAATAGTTATGCAACCTAATGCATCAGATTTGTTCATAGTGGATACAAGCCTATTACCGAAAACTATGTACTGGCGCTCGCGATAACTGTGGTTATTTACCACATTTGAATCAATTACATCAAACTATAAATAAACACAACTCCTAGGTTATCCTTTTATAATATTAATGATAGTGTTTAGGTAACATATTATCAGGAATCCATTTATTTCCATAATATATAATAATAGAATAAAAGCAACAATCATTGTTTATTGAGAAAATCGACAAAAGATAACGATTTTGATTACGATTAATATGATAATTAAGTATAAGTTGAATTTAATTAATAAATTATAAGTTAATAAACGCAATCAGTGAAACTAAAAACAAAATAATATATTTTCTACCTTTAACCTTTTTTACCTTTACGTCACGGCGATGAAGAATCGATATTGCGATATTTGGATTTTATTTTATGTACAAAAATTAAAACGAATTTGTTTTTTATACATGTTTCCTACAAAAACAGACCATTGGCGTAGTTGAAAATAATAGTATAATTTAAAGATTTTAACTGCAAGAACACCGTTAAAAAGCTTGTGTTAACAGTTACACTAATATTATACGATAGTTATGTTTAATTCTCGGTAAATGTGCATAGTTTACCACAATAACTTAATGCATCGGTTTAATGTGATTAAGCGGTAATTATAGATAATACGTATTCAGATTTACTGTAACAAACTTATTACTAGTACAAACCCCCATTTCAAGGTATGGCGCTATTCATACTCTCAACTTTAAGAATGCATCCTAGACAACCTAATTAGTCTAGCCGAAGGTGTTCAGCACCGCAAAGGTTAAGTGCGTGATGACCAACGTTGCATCGTTTATCTTGCTCCAATTTATTGGGAATATGCATAATTTTTATATTGGCATTTTACAATATACCTTTTTATTAGCCAAACAAGACACTGGATTAATTAAAATATAATTAAAAGACACAATGTTACAAAGCTTTTAAGTTGTTAGTTAGATACAGATCCAACAAGAAAAGAGAACAGCATGCAAGTTTAATTGGTAATAACTTTCCCAAACATGCTTCGAAATTTCAAAATTACTGCCGAATATATGTGAGCAGCGGCCGGCAAAAGTTGTATGAAAATCCTTATTTGACGCGTTTTAGATGCCAAATAAAGTATGTGTGACTCATATCTGTTGCGTATTTTAAAAATGGAACGATATTTTATTCCTATACATGACAACCAAAGAGTTAAATTTCGCAATGGCTTGCAAATAAAAAGCTTTTTGTTGAATAGATGCTATATAGTTTTGATTCTACGCATAATTTAAGAAAAGTACTATGCCAGCCTTCGTTAAGATTAGACATTGATGGACTTGATATGTGTGCCACGTCTTCGTCTCGGCCTACATCTATCAATGCCTCTTTTTCTGGCCGCTGCAGCACTGTACTGTTTCATTATATTAGATCGTTCTTTAACAATTGATTTATATTTTTGTTGAATTATGATGTGTCATAATAATATAAAAATCTGTAATTTTTCCCATTTAATAGAGATTGAGATGGCGAATTTGTAAGAATATTTTCCATAAATATATATTAATTTTATCTATTGAAAATAAAAGTATATGTTTATGAACTCATAAATTCTTCAAGTGATTTGGTTTGAACTGACCGGATAATAAACCGTATGTTCGTTTTTTTAACAAGGCTGTTCAAAAGGTAAACATAACTTACCATTTTCCCACTTTTCAAAAATAATTGATGAATGGCTATTTATTTTGAAAATAATTTTGTTTTAAACAAATTATTTAATAGATGAATCATCGAGGTCGTAATAGATAGAACCTAGAAACACATTTAGTTTTATTTTAGTACTGAAAATTGCGTGTCCGATTTTTCCTCCCACCTTTATTGTTATGTATCGTTCATTTTTCTATAATCTATATTTTAGTGTTTTTACGTGAAGGCTTTTGTGTGGAAGAAAGGCTGTAAACAAAGAAACTACATCTAAAGGCTTATTTGATTAATATCGAACGTTTTGATTCCGTTGAAAAACCCTTGCACCTCAATTTAGACTTATCATCATTTAATATCATCCAGAATCTGTCTCGTAACTTTCCGCTGAAACTTGAAATGATTCAGAAAATCGTATAATATATCGTGCCGCGGCAATTCCAGTTATACAAGCGCCTGTCGATATCTTGGGTAATGCATTCAGTTATATAACTTTCTTGCTACGTGATGTTAATGACGGACAAATAGTGCACTATTATAGGGAACTAATCGAACATTAATGCTTTTAAGTATGTAGTCGGTAGAAGTAAGTATAACGTACGTAATACATATTTTTTACTTCTATATATGTACTTATTTAAAACAAAGTCGTGTTAGTTGCATCATTTATAATTGGAGGTAGTTCCAAAAAAAAGATATATTCCACAAAAATAGAAAAAAGGTTTATTGCAATAAATCAGTTGTAAAAAGTATGTTTTAAATCGAAAAAGTTCTCAACGTATAACTGTCATTTTATTATTAAGAGGAAAACCATGTGACATGTTTTCTATGCAAACGTAGTCCCCTGTTTTCTCCACCTTAAATAGACATAGACATTATAACTCTAAAATAGCGCTTGCACTGTGTTTCGCCGAGTGAGTGAGGGTACCGGAGGCCCAACCCCCCTTATTCCCCTTATTCCCTTTTAAAAGGCCGGCAACGCATCTGTGACTCCTCTGGGTGTCCATGGGCAACGGTTATCGCTTACCATCAGGTGATCCGTTTGCTCGTTTGCTGCCTTTATCCTATAAAAAAAAAACAACGGAAATAAAATATAGCCTGTTGCGCGTTTCCGTCTACAATAACGGAATAATTATGTAAAAGTGTATAAGAATAAACAGGAAAAGGAAATTGTGGGGAAAACTTTAAACTTAATGCAAATTATCTCACGCCTATTAGCTTACGTATATTTATTAATTGTTACGCCGTACGAAGTTCATCGGGTCAGCTAGTGTAAATTAAATCAAACACTTATAGTTTTTAAAGCGATTTTCCATTGGATGTACATCACGCACTACAAAAATATTTTTTTATTTCCCAATATACAGAAATGTCTCAAAGTCAATTACTGAAGTCTTGTAGCCCTGTGTATTGTGTACATATAACAATCGACGTTAAATTGAAAATAAATTAAAGAAATTGAACAGACTTGGATAGTTTAATATGATGTCCGTATATACAACAGATATTTGCAAATATTTATGGAGACATGATATTGGTATAAAACTATTGATTTATCTTTAAATTCGCGAAAATTGTATCTTATTATTTTGCCCAAAGTAAGATTTTTTGTTATACCACAATGGTGACAAACAGGCCTATGGTAAGCGGCCTGATGGTAAGCGGTTACCGTAGCCTATGCACAAAACACCAAGTGTGTCACTTGCGCGTTCCCGACCCTTTAAAAACCTATTTAATCTCCTTTTGAAGAACCCCATAGGTACTGAAGTCCTCTGGGAAAATATGAATGGTGATGGAAGTCATTGACTTAATAAATAATATAACTGACGTACATTTAATATAAGCAGTGATATTTTAATATTCTTAATTCAAAATATAAAATCTCAGTGTATAGACCCTGTAAAACTACCTACATGGTCTTAGAGAAATGTATAATACGAGGGCTGCTACTTAAGTATCCGGAATCTGGGATTTCAACATTTTTACACACAATATATGACCTCTACGGTAAAATTCGTTCTTTTTTTGAAATACTGGCCGCTATTTTTTTTCCTTATGTACGCTAGTGTTTTGTTTCTGATGGGTTTAAAATGTCATATCGCTGAAATGATGGTACTCGCACGTGAAAATATTCGTGCTATGATTTATTACGATTTTCGACGGGGTTTAACGCAACAACAGTGCGTAGATCAATTAAATTCAACTTTTGGTGTTAAAGCTTCATCAAAAACCACTGTGTATCACTGGTTTAGTGAGTTCAATCGTGGAGTGCGTGTGTGGAGTAAGCTCACGGACGAAGTTAAGGAAGGTCGCCCGAAATCAGTCGTGCCACAAAACATTGAAGCTGTACGAAAACTAATTATGCAAGACCGTCATGTTACGTATCGCGAGATAGAGGCTACTCTGGGCATATGTATGACAAGCATTAATAAAATATTACATGAACATTTGTTCGTAAAAAAAAAATGTTCGCGTTGGATACCGCACAACTTAACTCAGCATCAAAAAGAAGCTCGCCTCGAATGGTGCAAGAATATGTTAAAAAAATTTAACGGAGGTGACTCAAAATCTGTTTATAACATCTACACAGGTGATGATGAATCTTGGATCTATGCGTACGATCCCGAAACTAAGCAACGATCTACAATTTGGGTGTTTCAAAATGAGCCGAACCCTACGAAAGTGACTCGTGCAAAAACCACTTTAAAGCAAATGGTGGCCTGCTTTTTTGGTATTAATGGTCATGTGGCTACAATACCACTGGAGAATCGTAAAACGGTCCATTCGGAGTGGTACACGACCATTTGTTTGCCCGAAGTATTTGAAGAAATACGTAAAAACAACAAGCGACGCAGAATCATTCTACACCACGACAATGCCAGCTGTCACACATCACGCGAAACAAATACATTTTTGGAGGGTCAATAAATAGAATTTATGGGTCATCCACCGTATAGCCCAGACTTGGCACCTAATGATTTCTATTTATTCCCAAATGTATAGAATAAATGGACGTGGTCAACGATTTTCGACCCGTGAAGATGCCTATACGTTTGTTTAATTTTCCTATTCCGGATACATAAGTAGCAGCCCTCGTAGCTTCTACAAAGTTTCATTATCTTTGTATATATTGAAGGATCACATCAAAAAGACACGACTAAACGTTATTTATAAAGGAAGCGTTTATCTTAATAAAACTGGAATATATAAAAGTATTTATCAAGCCACATTTTTTGATAACATACTTCATATAAATATTGCAGTGATTTTTGACATTTTAATTTAGCATAATACAATCTTATCCATACCACGTATGGTATGATTGTACTATGCTAGTGTAAGTTATGATTAAAAAATTGAGATAAAACCTAGGATCTCTGAGTTTCCTGTTCTTCTCGGATACTAAATAGGCGTAATTAATATTTTTCTTTTTCACGTTGTACGTATCCACGTCAATTTCTGTTATCTTAAATTTTATTATGTGTGATCTATCTTATGTGGAATAAATATGGTATTGATTTGAAGTGATGTATTTATAATTTACTAATGTAAAAAAAAATCATAACAGTTATTACACAGGATTTTTTATATTAATAATAATTACGTCAATAACGTAATTAACGATATAACGATGATGTATAAGAGGTCAGTGGTGATTTCTATGGATAGCAAAAAACCCAAGATAACTTAGACTTCGTGGCGACACGACAGTGACTCATTGGCGTCGCACCGTAGTAGGCGGCTTTATAAAAAACTAACTATTTTAAAATGCAATGTTAATGACATATCGATGGTGCTATTTCTAGCTTGCGCCAGTCTATTTTTGCTTTTATAATTTGAATATAAAGTTCGTGATTAATATTTATGGATATTTGAATTATTGATCATTTCATCGGAAAGGCACCAACTGTTGGACATAGGTGACCTCCAAGAATCTGCCTTCAACCAACCTCTTTCTTTAATCTTCACCAAATCTATGGTCTACCCAGAGGGGGCTTATTATCTTCGTGTTTCCGCCGGTGGGTATAAATGCCGATATATGCCACTCGAAAACCTTTCCACCCCAACGGCTGTTAATCCTTCGAGCAATGTGCCTGCCCATGATCTTTAAGATTCGCAATTATTCGGGTTATGTCTGCGACTCTAGTTCTTCGGTTTCCATTATTTCTGTTTCGCTCGTACTGATAATCTCCTAGTATAGCCATCTACGCAATTACGATTTTATACTAAGGCTATTTCAAATATGTATCAACCTTTGGTTTCCTTTTTTATCTTACCCTTAACGGTTTTGTCGGCAATTTGTCGATTGTTATTGGTTTCATGTCTTTGGGAATTGTTAGTAAACACAAATTCTGACTTATTTATAGAAAAGTAGATGATACTGTTTAAATGTCCAAGTGGTTTTCGGAACCCAACAGGAGAGGAGAACAACAAATCCAAAATCTGCTGATTCTGCCGAAAACCACGATTTTTTTTTAATTTAGACTTCAGAGCCTCCTAGCGGGAAAATGCATCGTTAACTTTTTAAAAAAGTTGAGTATTCTGAATCAGCTCGTCAAGGAGAACAACATATCCAAAAATCTGCTGATTCTGCCGAAAACCACGATTCTAATTCAGATTTCAGAGGCCCCTAGCGGGAAAATGAGTCGTTAACTTTTTTTGCGACCATTACATTTTTGTTCAACTCGACCAGGAGAACAACATATCCAAAATTTAGACCTGAGTCCCGAAAACCACTTGGCCATTTAAACAGTATCATCTACTTTGCGAAGTGTCAAAATCTATAACTTAATTTATAATATACTAACTTCGTACAGTTAATGTGTGAGTTATTAACTGCAGATAATGACGTGCATGTCAATTGCACGACCTTGTTTTTACATTAGCTCAACAAATTTGTCATAAAAATTCGCTCTTACTTTAAGTACCAAATTTTCCATAGGACTGTCACTTACCATCAAGTAGTGTCTACTCATTTGACAATTTTATGCAAAAACATGCCTATAAGTTTCTCAATGTTCCAAATATGTGAATAGATTAAATCAAGGCAAATTAATTAAATGGAATGAAATGCCTTAATTTCTAATTCATAAATTACATTCAATTATAATTACAAAAAATAATCAAATCTAACTACGTTAAAAACTTAACAATATCAAGACTAATAAAGATCGACTTAGGTTATTTATTATTAACAACTACGCAATATCAAGAAATTTTATTATATAATCTTTCAACGTATTTTGAACTCTCAAACCCGTGTAACAAGAATATAGAATGCACTTGCTTGCGATGACCGTAATTTGCCCGATATATTGATAAGCTTGTGTACAAACGATCACCAATTTTTATTTATAACTTATGTAGCTGTGATATATGTGAGTAAACTAAATAGTTCGGCTGTTAAAAAAAAAACAAATGCATGAAAGTTATTTGAATAATGGCTCTGTGACTTGTTATGACAGGCGATGAATTCAATATTTTTTTCTCTTTTCAGCCGTGAAGCGAATATGATTAGGTTTTCGTTTAGACGTAATGGTATTTTTTTTCCTCGTCTGCCGTGGGCGGCAACTTATTTATAGTGAAGGTAGATTTACCTCTTGATTACTGAAAGTAAAAACTATAAAAAAATGTGTTAGGAAGTTTTGTTAATTATTAAACATCTCCTAATCTTTCAAACGACTAGTATAAACTAGCGAAACGAAATCCTGCCTTTTCCTATAGCATATATTTATTTCGTATTCTTTGTATTTGTAATTTTAAATACAATTCGATTCACAATGTGATTCATCTATAATCATAAATACATTAGTAACCGCACTTTATGTTGATAGATAAGTAGTAAGAAGTAGAGGAACAACTCTTTTTTACTATTAAATCGAATACTAATAAAAAATACTTTTATTCTTGTATTATCTTGTTGTTATAGAGTGATGTGCTTAGAACAAAACAAGACGCTGTACGTACCGGTACCGCGACTGCAGACCGGTTTTCTAAACCGTCTAGAGTTGCCCGATGGAGAGACAGGACCGGCTGCCATCAGGAAAGCTGTTTCTCGCAATGGAATGGAGACGTATGGCAAACCGATAAGTGAGTTAGAAAATTTGTCAGAACTAAAACTACAGTTATTATTACGATTAGCAGTAATTACCAGATGTCAAGATATGCCCAGTGTTTAGAACATTATGGAAAAGCATGCCGAAGTCTTATTATCAATTATTTTCTTGTTAACAAACAACTACATGGTAATAATCAAGATAGTTTCAATATCATTTAAGATATTAAATTATGTTTTATTGAACGTAAACGTTTTACATTTCACCAGAATCAATAATAATAATAATGATCGTTGAGGAATAACTACTACATACGTTTCATAGTTTACATATATCTACTTTATGAAACCAGACAACCTATGTCTTTGTATGACTAGTGAGAAAAAAGTCTCTAGTTGGGCTGACGTAAATGTCTTTGTTATTAGCTTAGATTACTATTAATCGTGAATGCTTAATCACCCTCCTTTTTCATCTCCTTCAGATAATTTGCAGATATATTGTCCGATAGATTTGAAATATATATATATATATACATATATAAGAAATTTGTCAAAATGCCTGTTAAAACTATATCATTGTCACAGCTGTAATTAAACTACAGAGGTCAGACCCCAGAGTTTATCATAGGGCCAGGTGTAAAACACAGGTGACCCGACTCATCCAAAATATTTAGGTACTTGTACCCTCAACAAGATGTGAAAAATTCGTGGACTGGGCAAGGCATTGTTATCGAAGACTAATAAAACTTTAAATTCGTTGACGATATTGTTTTTTGTTTCTTACTGAGCTAAATAGTCAAAATTTGTCGAAAAAGGTACATAGAATGGCAAAACGTCTGTATGTCATTTTAACATATTTAGTATACAGTTTAGTGCCCATGACATTTGTCATAGGAATATATTGAATAATACGTTTAGTATTTATTAATCAATATACTTAATAGGTATCGTTATCAGATTTAATGTTATTTAGCTGAATTGTCTTACGACTTTTTAGGTGTTCTGGTTTTATGTCGCTATATCATTTTTCAGTCATATATTTCAATAGATAACCATCCATGCCAACCACACTAGCATGTGTACGTCGAAACTGTAATTAAGGTCTTATCTAAGACGCAGAGATCGGGCGAGATCTGTCTCCGCCGGCATTGATTGCGGCAATGCTGGCGGACGAGGGAGGTTGGAGGGCTGTGGCCTCCTTCTGTGAAGCAGTGATGCTCCAGAAGGAGGCCGCCGAGCGGGGTCGGGAGATGGCCGATCTCGCTCGAAGAAGGAGGCGGCGCCGGGCTCGGTAGCACAGCTGCGGCGCCGCCGCGGGTCGCCGGCGGGCGCGAGGAAGTCGCGACCGCTACGGCGACCCGGGATGGACCACGCCCCTTCCGTGGCCGGGGGGCGTCGTCGGTGGAGGAGACCGGGGGAGGTGGTAGCTTCCCCCGAGGAGGGCTCCCCTCTAGAGAGGGGAGCGGAGGCTGGGGGTTCCCGGAAGTGGCCTTTGTGTTCCCGGGGTTCCCTACATGCCTGAGGAAGGCCATCCCTGAGGTTTTTAGTGGGTAGGCCTCCCCCTTCTGGGGAGGAGAGCCCCACATAACCCCGGCTCGCCACAGCCGGGGTATGCAATTTAATGCATTTTCCTCAGGGAAAAAAAAAAAAAAAAGGTCTTATCTAAGAAGCAATATTGCCAAGCATGTGTATATTATAATGCCGTGCAATCATTATTTATACTTAACTAGGCAGTCAGGCGATGGACATAGCGAGGCAACCTCGTAGTGATCTCTGGATAAGTTATCGTTTTGATATTTTGACATTTAAACAAACACTTTTTTTTTCAAACTAAATTTCAGTGTACGCATATTCAAAAACATTTTTGACAAATGGTTGCCGAATTAGAACATGTAACTATCTGTACAGTCTGATCTGTAATTTAGATATTTGGAAAGTTAAACTTTCATTTGTATGGCATATGTTTAAATTAAGTAAATTTATATTTGTTACTTTATAAAACAGGCATTGAAGACACTGTGTCCCTGGATTTGGTTGTTATGGGGTCTGTGGCCGTCTCCAAAGAGGGATATCGCATTGGTAAAGGACGAGGTGAGACATAAAATATTAAAATTTCAAACGAATCATCATTATAATTTTATTTCAGACTTATTGTGAATAAATCATGAATATTGTAAATAAATTACGAATAATGTGAATATTTGAGTATACGGCGTTTAGTCTTCGCCACTATTTCAGTCGTAACCAAGATACATTCACTGCTAACTGTTCTCAACTTTAATAATTCTCTAAAGCTCATACAAAATTGGTTTCCGTTGTACAATAGAGGGGAGAGAATATTTAATTTGATTTACATCGTTTCGTTTCAGTTGGGTCGCAAACTTGTAGGATATGTTAACGAATAACTAATATATGTGCGGAATTGAGCATTATTGTGTCTCCTCTAAAGGACATACTAGAAGGTCCTCGCTAATTCAAAGATTGTTTTAAGTAATTCATCAAATCAAAAAAAAATATTTGGAAACGGATAAAGATTGTCTTACTGTACCTTGCATATAAAAGCGGGTCGTAAAAATCCATCAAATTAGCAAAAATACTCTAAAAACGGTGGTCCAAGCAAAGTTGTACTTTAGCTACGAAAATCTGGTGTTGTTGGGAACAGCTATACAATAAGTTGCAGGAGATATAAGTATCTCTAGTCCTCTAGTTTGACTTCTGTCCTGAAAAAGGGTTGACATCTGATTTAATGATGATTATTTTTACCAGCTTTTATATTATTAGCTTCACTTATAATTATGTAAGAAAATCTTGGAATCTTAATTTGACCCACTTCCCGGTCTCTGATTGAGCTGAAATTTTGCATGCACGTGTATGTCAAGTCGGTTGACAATGCATGGTTATGTGTGTGACGTCATTCTAAATCCAACATGGCGGCATTACCAAGATGGCGGATCAATTATTTTTAATGCATTCCTACAATATGGGTATCAAATGAAAGGGATTGCAAAGAACACCTCGATAAATAATGTGACGTTACTCTTAATCCAATATGGCGGACTTTCCTAAGATGGCGGACCAATTATTCATAATGCACCCCTACAATATGGGTATCAAATGAAAGGGTTTGCTAAGCTTGGTTTATTAGTCGGAAAATAAATTAAAAGTAAAAAAAAATTTTTTTATACAAGATTTTATTAAATAAACTTTTACATATAAAAGCTTGTCGTTAAAAGTATTCTATAAGTAAGTAAATCTCGAAACTTGGAAACTTTTTTAAACATATTATGTAAAAGTTTATTTTGTTCTTTTTAGCGCAGTTAATATTATTTTTTTATATTACTTTCAAGTTTCCAATTATTAAAGGTATAATAATATAACAACAATGCTCGCAACCGAAATGGTGTCAACTACCACAATCATTCCTCAATGTAATAATAAGATACACAGCTCGGATGATGCTATTGGGACCTCTGTAGGCTTTGGTGATTACACAATTAATCAACTCTGTAATATAAAAAAAACACGACAGCTACCTCCCAGATTCTATTTAGCGCTCTATCCAATTTTGACCTTGGCATATTTATAGTACGTTTGAAATCTATTATTATGTTGTCACAGCTGTACTAAGTTATTGGTATGCCATTGAAAAGCTGACATATCATCGAATGTTATTACTTTTCGTCACAAATGTGAATCATATTAAACTGATGTGTTATGTAATTTGGGAAAAATTTTTTTGGGACACATTTAGAATATAGCTCATTTTCTCCCCATAGATGTAACATTTGAACAAAGTATCTATTATGGAACGTTACGTAACGAGTATACTGTAAGTTCTCAAACTCTCCATAAGAAAATATACTGCATTGTGACTGCATCACAATATCATATTAATAAATTTTCTAATTTGTATGAGCGGATAAAGAAAACTTTCGGTATATTTATGTATGAAAAAAAGTTGATTAATTTACCGTACTTCCATCTATTCTTGATGTCCATGGATTATGAGCTGGTTAAAATATCATATGTGCATACCTTGTCATATTATCATTTTAGGATATGGTGATCTGGAGTTTGGTCTGATGATGCATATGAAAGCAATCCAGCCTAACACAGTCGTCGTGACAACTGTACACGATTGTCAGGTGAGATTACAATTTAATACTTTTATGGATAATTTAAAAAGTAAAAGTAATTGTAAAAATTGAACATAGATCCATCAAAGCGCAAGATTGACCAAAATGCTGGCTTCTTTGCACAATATGATGCACATGTTTAGGGTGCCATGCTAACTAGGGATTGCAATCCGGAAAAACGGATCCGGTAATCCGGCGGATCCGGCATCATTTCATGATTACCGGATCCGGTGCTAGCAGTTAGTAATCATGATAGTATCTGTCATAATCATAAATACCTATAAGATTTGTTTGTTAGCAATAATGATTTTGATCTCATTTCAGTTAATTATGTAAGGTTAATTGTATCTATTAGATATTATAGTTACTTGATAATTAATATTGTCACTTATAAAATGATCTATCTGTGAAAGTGAAATCTAGAAAGACTGAGCTTCTCGTTACGTCGTAAAATTATTACTAGTTACCTACACTACTACAGGGTGAAATGGAAATCAATCGACAAAATTATCTAGGACATTTTGACCGTTGTAATGAAGGTTTTAATAATAATTAGAATCGTTATGAAACATTATGTAAGAAAATACAATAACGGCAATTATTACTAGCAACCTTATCATTTTGCGCGCGATGGTACCTACAGCTTTGCTATTGGTCGACCGGACAGGATGCGCGCGGGGAATACCGGCTGTTCGAATGGTCGGTCTCGTAGCGCGTAAGAACTTTATTACTTTGGTTTTTAAGTTGATGTTTCTTTGTTTCGTTTCGAAGCGGTCTCTTCACAAGCGTCTTTGTGGGGTTGCGCTGACGCCGCTCCGTACGCGCAAACTACCTAAATGCCTAGTGCTGACTTATGAATGAAACACCTGTACGTTTGTAAACAAAAGTGTCTATCGAATATTAATGTAATATTTTTCTTATATACTTTTTACATGTAATTTTTATTGTTTACGTTTTCTTATGTATACTTTACCCGTTTCGAGTAGTAGTATCTAAAAATCGTGGTTTATTTTTTGACAACTTAGATTGGTTTTTTGCCCTCACAAATATGATGTCTATTAGCACTAGAACCCCCCCTTAAAGTTTGTCGATTAATTTCAACTTCACCCTGTAGATTTTAATTGTTTTCTTGTTGTATATTTGTCTTAACATTCATTAGGAAATATAGTCGATTTTATATATTTGTGATTTATTTTTTATAAACTACCTACATATAAGTGCAGACACTTGATTAACTCACTTATTTTGTACTTAAAAGCGAAGATCATCTTGATATAATCATTGGGAATCCGGTGGGATGGGAATCCACTTGATTGGAATCCGGTCGTATCCGGCCGGATTGAAAATGACGCCGGAATGCAATCACTAATGCCAACTAATAGCCACCCTTAAGATAAAGATTTGATATTTTTGTATAACTTCATATTTTGTAATAGTATTATTTTCGACAAGTTAGTTGCAATGTATAAATCCACCTCCATAGTCGAATGGATAGTACGCCGGTTTCAAGGTGTCGCCATCTCTGAGGTCCCGGGTTCGAATCCCGGTGGGGGCAGATGTTTGTGTGATGAATGCCCGCATTTGTACCTTAGTCATGGTTGTTGATATATATTTCAATAAAAAATATTTATATATGTATAATACATGTATGTCTATCCGTTATCCTAGATCCCATAACACAAGCCTTACAGAGCTTAGATTGGGCTAGGCTAATTGGTGTAAGTGTAACAAATATTTATTTATTATTTTATTTATAAATCAACGAATCAATCGTTATTTACCTTTTTGCTCTTCTGAACTTTATCAACCTATCTATATTACTTGGGGATATAGATTAGGGTTATGCAAGCCTCACTTTTCATTTTACTACAATTATATATTTATAAAATTCCAATTTTGAATCAATACATCAAGAAATACCACAAAATCACATTGTTCGTCTGTCACACTAGGAAGTAAGTAAACTACAAAATATGCATTCTACAGTTGGGCAAATTAGATCTATTCCAAGAATTGGGGCTCAAATATATAATAATAAAATGAAGAGGGATACAAAGATTCGTCTCAAATCAAAAAGCAATCGACATACAACATGATTTTTGTGATAAAGGAAACTCGATAGTAGCTCATAGCTCAATAATAAATCTTGGTATTCCCCTATACATATTAAAGCAGACATTCAATCCTAAAGTGAAGTTATGCAGCCCAATAAGTATCATTGGTAGCTAACCATAAACAAAATCCTCTTCTTGCACAGTACAAAGTACCTTTGCCGGTTTTGGCCGAGCTCAGTAGTAAATCCTGGTATTCCTCTATACACATTAAACAAGACCTACATTCCGTTTCTGTTTTTTTTTCATATTTTTCTAATTGTGAGATTATTTTATTCTTTTCATTTAAAAGTAAGCGATAATTAACAATGCATAAAATTAGTTTTTTTTTTTAATTTTAAAGATGTCTCTTTGTAGAAGAGCTAGCACATTATAATATTATTAATGGTTTCGTTGAAATATTTTCTAAGGACAATTATTTTTAGTGTCTGCCATATTGACATTATGTTACTTCTCATGGATTTGTTACAACTTTTTTGATTTATAAATGAAGGAGCTCAACATACAGCTCATATTCGACTTAAATATCTATAGAAAATGTATAAATGCCAAAGGACTGAAAGTGTATAACAGTGATTTTATTACAACACACGAGGTTTTACTTGATCTATCAAATCTGTAATATTTACTAAAAATCTTTGTCATTTCTCGTTGCCATGCCTTTTGTTTATTACAAAATCTTTATTATTATAACTTTTAGGGGCGCAAAAATTTTTGTGCTATTAGATTTCATATTGATCAAAGAATAATAGTCACTTTCTTGTGTCAATTTTCTACTAAAAATATCAAGACTTACAGATTTTAAAATTAGTTTAACTTTATATACTGTTTCTTGAAAGCATGTTGAAGTGTTTATTGTATCATTTAAACCTCATGTTCAAAACACTGATTTACTGATAAAATACACGTTTCGGACCTATGTAATGGGGTCCGAACATGTCTTAAACTAGTAATACTATTCACAGCCACAAAGGTGGTATTCCTTTTGCGCTAACAGCGATGCTATATGTCATGATAACACTGGCTAATACCAATTCGGAACGGTTTGTGGGCACGATAACAGTGATATTGTTGTTGACAATAAAAAGGAATGCGGCCCAAATATGTCGAATCCTGTTGTAATAATAATTTGACTTTTTATCTAAAATTACAGTTCGGCTCTTACTTTTATTTGAGGTTTTAAAAATATGTTGAATACATATGTCCAATACGTTACTTATAAGGATCGTTTTTATTTCTTCCGACCGTTCTTATTATATAACTAATCCCATTATTTTTCCTTTATTTGGAGAAAAAAATATGACCATTGTTTATTTTATACTAGCGACCCGCCCCGGCTTCGCACGGGTGCAGTGAAAAAATGGTTATGGTGGGTTATCCCTAAGAGATAGACATACCATCGCGGACTTTTTTGTGGATTTTTGTAAGTTGTACAATACTGTAGTACATTATTTTGGTCTATCTCGTAGGGTTCAGCCAGCGTAAGCGCAAAAAAACGTGCTTATTTACGACATCACATTAGAAACCTTTAAATTTATCAGTGTTTCTCTACTATATTATGCATTTATTATACATACAAACCTTCCTTAAGAATCACTCTATCTATTAAAAAAAACCGCGTCAAAATCCGTTGCGTAGTTTTAAAGATCTAAGCATACATACGGACATACAGCGAAAGCGACTTTGTTTTATACTATGTATTGATTTTGAAAATATTCTGTACCTGCTCATGTCGCAATATTTACTGTCACTCTGACACTTCTGACAACATTGCCTTCAATTTCATTGCCTCAATACGAAGCAATAAAGCCGCCAGTGCAACTCGTCTTCCTATTAATAACATGCCGAGGAGACCAATGAAAAGTTTGGACGAAGTATTTCGCCTAGTACCCATACATCGTTCTGTTTTTTCCATTTTGTCTTTCGTCACCACACATCATCTCAAATCTGTGCTTATTCTTTGGTTGCTCTCAACTAAGTGTAACTAAAATTGTTTGACACATTTTAGCTTTCATCACATCTAAAATATCCATTACAAATTTTACAACGTTATTTGTTTTTTTTTTTAATTTCTATGAAATTATTAGCAAAAATGGTGGGAATGGAATTAATAGACTGGTTTGAATTGTACTATGTAATTAATAAAATAAAATGTTAAACTAATTTAGACATTACATATGTCCCAAACAAACGCATAATTCACACACAAACACAAATTCTAGTTGTATTACCATTACTGCTGCATAATAGGCTGTGTAATTACTGGGTCCTGTGACTTTACATCTTATCTCACATATTGTCACACTGGTTTCTGTGGGGGTTGTTTATTTGCTGTGAATCTCACAAGAACTACATGAAATTTAGTATACTGTAACAAGTCACCATTAGGCTGGCAATCTGCTTGTTTGTGAATATATAGCACTAAAAAAATAATATAATAATCATACTTTAAAATATAATCATGTAGCTGATCACATTTGTTTTTTGTTTGTTACAGGTTTTCGATACATTGCCAGCGGAATTGTTCGGTTCACACGATGTGCCAATTGATATTATTGTCACACCAACTCAGGTGATTATTCTGTTCTATTAGCAATCAAGAGTGATAATTTTAATACTTACAGAATGTACGGTTAGGAACCCTTTAAACTTTATATTTACACTACGAAAACTTCTGAATTATACAATGTAAAAGCAATCTCAAGCTCAACATGTATTGTTTTGACCTTATTGTGTTCAGAGTATTAGTATGTTATATAAATTGTAATAGGGAGGATAGTTTTCACTAAAAATGATTAATGGCAGAGATGCTCATTGCCACACAAGCTATATCGTAAAAGATCTGAATGTATTCAAGTAAGTAATCGTTTAGCAACTATTGGATTACCATAGTTTGACTACCAGGTTCGTCTGTTTGATACTTCCGTTTTACTTACTTTTCTTGCAAAACGCATTGCTGTGTTCTGGTATGAAGTACAAGATAGACAGTGAAAACATTGGGTTTGGTGACATTACATCATCATCATAACTTACATCATACGTCCGCATCGAAATGTTCGAAGCTACCTTGGCTATGTTAGGGCGATTAGGTTTCAGTCAACGAACGCCAAGACAGCGCCACCAACGCTCATCATTAATTTGCTATACGTTTTTCTACGTGGTTCTTTTGAAAATTGCAATTTGCTGCTTCTCCTTTATGTTACCTTTTTTAATGATTCTCAATATTAGGGGGCGCTTAAATATTACGTAACGCAATTTGGGGGGAGGGAGGGGTCCCGTTAAACGTTACGATGCGTTACAGGGGCGGGAGGGGGTCTGTCTTACAACACGTTACGGAACATTGTTTTTTTTTATTAAAAAAAAATTGGGATATAAAACTCCCAAATTGGCAACCCTTTTCGTTTACATTTTACGGGCAATTCCTCCATTGTATTAGTCTGGTCGTCATTTTTAATTGGTTCCCGCAAGTTGGCAAATCTTTTCGTTTATATTTCACGGGGACTCGCTAGATTGTATTGTACGTCATTTAATGTTGTTTTCGCTCTCAGTATTTCTTAGTGTTTAGTACCAAGGACAAAAATTGTAACATGACTTTAGGGTAAAAATGATTACTTGAGTGTTACGTAACGTTTACGGGGAAGGGGGGGGGGGGGGGACAAAAAGCTTCAAAAATTGCGTTACGTAATACTTGAACGCTCCCTTACCCTCAGCATTATTGATTTCAAATAATGTTACTGTTTATAGTGGAATTTTAAGGTGCTACTTTTTGACCCTGACTTTAGTAACTTTTTAAAATGACTTCCTGTAACTTTATTAGGGTTTCTGCGGTGAAGAATGTAAACGCATTAAATTTCCACAGGTGATAGAAACTCATCGTAAGAGCCCCAGACCGTCTGGCATAATGTGGCACTTGCTCTCCAACCGCCGTGTGCAAATGATGCCCATACTTGGACAGTTGCGAGAAATTGAAATGCTGTATGTAGTTAGTTATATATCTTGTTCTATAGTCGTTTATGTATTTGTAACTGCTTTTTTTCTTAATATTCTTTTGCAATTGAACTGTATTATTTATCCTTTGTCAAGCCAAATTAGGCTTTATCGCTGTTCATAACGCAAGTATCAACATAAAAGCTTCATTATTCTTCATATAAATGTCGCAGCCAACTAGTTAAAATAGCCGTTCAATCAAACAGCTACTAGCCCTTTGACTGAACAACGTCGTTAAATCACACAGCTATACGTCGTTTAGCCGACTTGTTGATTGCAACGTTCAACATTACAGCTAGACGACGCTTAGCCAACTGGTTAAATGGCAAATTAACTAAGGTGACTTAATTTGAGAGGTGACCAAAAGTTTGATGAAATAAGTAAAAATGAAAAACAGATTATTTATCATAATTTTATTTGTTGTACTAAGCACAAAATTACAAACTCAAAAATTTACGAAGCACGAATCATTTCATAATCCCGTAATCTCTCCTAGAATATTTATCTAAATTATGAATCACTCGTAAGTGACCTCATAATTTCTGTGTCTTTAATAACACGCGTAACGTATATATATTACTTACTTTCCGAAAAATATCTTAAAACAATCACAAACCACGTCTAGTTGACGCCATATTGAAAACAAAACGCACCTAGCGCTGCGGTGGTGAGCGCTGAACTAATTAAATTAGACGGCGGCTTTTCAACCAGCTGTAGTGTTGAACATTTTGGGCAATTCAAATATTCAATTAATAAGCTAGACGTATGGTTGAATGGCGTTGTTCAGTCAAAGGGCTAGCTGTTTGATTGAACGGCTATTTTAACCAGTTGGTTGCGACATAAACATTTTAAGTTATTATTTTTAGATGACTATATTAACATGGCTAGGTTTCCGCTTAATAGGTTATCTATATTGACCACACATATTAGAAGGTTTGGTTTTTCCCTCAGTGCTGGACGAGATTGTACGTTGCGTGAAGTGGACACTGATGTAGAAGAAAGGACTGGTCCACGAACGCGTAGGATTCGACGCCGCACTCGTTCCCACAAAAGCCAGAGTGAGGGGGAGGTGTGTATCTGAATATTTTGAACCAACGTGGGGTTTATATCCAAATGCTATACGCTAATGGTTCCGAAACCGTGCAAATAACTAATAATAATAAAGAGTATGATCTGGTGAGTGACGTCATTAGGGCCGAGCACACGAAAATGGGGTAGTGCAATGTGTGCACAAAATGTCGAACCCAAATATTGACATCAATATTGATAATTTTTTTTTGTTTTAAGTCGTGAAAAACTTGCTATATATTTAATTCCTTTTAAAATTATTTATTGGAAAGTCGCATAGAAATCTCATTCAGTAATAATAATAATAAACTCTTTATTGCACACAAAATAAATACAAGAAATAAAGTAAACAAACAAAGACAATTATGAGCAAACGGCGGCCTTATTGCTAAAAGATCTCTTCCAGGCAACCTTAGATAAGAGAAAAACGAAAACAAACTAGGAAATTTGGGAATAGGCGCAATTATTGTGAAAGTAAATAAAGTAAAATTACGTTAAGAATTTAAGGACAGGAAATGGATACGGACTTGGTTCTTAAAGGACTCTAACGTTTGCGCTCTCTTAATACTCTCACGGAGAAAATTCCAAAGTCGAACGGCATAAGAGGGAAAAGAGTAAGAGAGAAAATCAGTACATCATCGTACATCTTCGTAGCTAAATTGTCTATATATATAAATAAATAAAATGGAGTGCTTGTTTGTAATATTAAAATAACCGCTTTCTACTACATGTATATGAATGTATATACGGTACACATACCAAAATATATATTTTTAAAATTTTTGTCTGTCTGTCTGTCTGTTTGTTCCGGCTAATCTCTGGAACGGCTCACCGATTTCGACAGGACTTTCACTGGCAGATAGCTTATGTAATAAGGAGTAACTTAAGTAAAGATTTTTATTTTCGTCAAATTCAACAATATTAACTCTGGGGATGGAAGATGTCCAAACACTTGTTGGTGGAATGTGTCCGTTATCAAGATGCTAGGAGAGATTTAATCAACAGATTAAAAATTAATATTATGGATGTTGGTATGTTCCACAGTATATTGGCCCAGCCAACTCCCAAAGATATGTTATATAATGTACTGTGCCCGCCGCGACTACCTTGAGATTAACTGTGATTGTATATGTTCCGTATTGTGTATGATAATGTATATGTTCCGATAGGACTGACATATCCTTTTTATTTTTTTAAGTCCTTTTAAAAAAACGGGATACTTTCAGGGCAACACCACAGAAGGCGAAGAGGGCAAGGGCAACGGCAAACCGCGCCGGACCACGCGCCGCCGTAACAGCCAAAAGTCTAAGGACGGCAAGGAGGGCAAAGATAAAGATGGCGCGGAGACGAAACAGAGGCGCCCCAAGCGGCCGAGGCCGATCATCGAATTCACTGTTAAGGTATCTGCTAACTTCGTTTATACTATTAACCTGCATATGCAAATAACAAATAATATAACATGTGGTATTAGTATTATATATTTCATACAATATGAACAAAAATATAATACAAATAGTTCAACTCAGTTACGCGCGCGGCCCTATGTGTGCGTGCGCTTATAATATACAACTGTCATTCGTGTGGCAGTGACGCGTCAGTCGTCGTCCGAGCAAGACGTGTTCTTATCGCTTTTTCTTAAGGATACAGTCGTTAACGAAAATGTTTAGTTCTTTTACGGAGAAAATGTTTAAGGAGTCAGGTAAATATTTTTTAAATTTAAATGTAATTATTATTTATTATGATTCCGTATACGAAAAAATATATCCATGTTGACGTTTACGTATTATTGTTTTAGACTCGAGAAACCATTGCTAAGGTATACGTATATATATATTAGTATATAAATTTCTGAAAATAGATGCGAGAGATATATTGGAACTAGTAAGTGATCCAGTTTGAGTCAAATTGATGAAGGGATGTGGGGTAATACTTGTCGACATGTACAAAAGAAGAAGAATACTATAGACATTTTGACATGTAGTCAGAATTCATAATTAACCTTGGTGAGAGCAGCGAATCCGAAAATTCATCATTTCATTTGTAAAGTAGCGATTCAGAATAATGTTCAATAAATATACATTAAATTACAAAATAACCCTTTTTTTAAACCCGTATATAACTTGTAAATAACTGTATTTGTACTGGACTGTACCTCTTGTAACGCACACAAAGTCACTGTTTCACAAGGTTTACCCAGACATAGGGCCGCGCGCACAACTGAGTTGAACTAACTGTAACATTAAAAAAAATGTCAATGTTCAAATTTTATTTTCATAAGTAGGTACACATTCTTCTAATTTAGCATAGATAAATTTATCAATAATATAAGATGGAATATATTTAGTTGGTAATATTTTCCTCATTATTTTATATTAATTCTCACAAAAACTCATAATCTATGTGTGAAGTTCCCATACAAAACTTTTGAGTTCATGTAAAAGTATTCTATGCAAGTGTTGTATGAGTTGGTTAACTGAAGGCGGAAATAGTGAAAAAAAAACTTCACAATTTTACTTTTTAATACTTACTATTATCAATATTTATATTACGGTCCATAAAATACTTTTTTTATTAATAGTATTAAGGTATCATCACTATAGTATTACTAGCATATTTCTATAAACTACAGAAATTCAGACGAAAGTAGTGACAGACTGCCACTGACTGCTTGCTTTATTTATCTACTACCAACTGGTCGGTTTATTCTAGAATAAAATTGGTATTATCCTAAAAAATATATGTTTAGCTTACATTTGATGTCCTAAATGTAGCCATCATTCCTTTTATATAACACTACGAATTAATAAAATTTTAATGTGATATTATTTCCATATGAGACTAGAGCCTCCGGCGCCTTTTGGAAATAGATATAAATTAACTCATTTTAGTATATTAAAGTTTATTTTTGTTTGTTTTAGATATCCAATATTAGCCCGAACACCCGAGTGCGCGAATTAAAACAAGCTTTATCAGAACGCGGCGTCAAACCCCAGATTATGACATGGAAGGTAAACTGATTTTATGAAATCTAAACAACAATCAACTGCTTAAATAATTCTATGACTTAAGAATGATTTTGTTGCAGGGCTTCCGCGGCTTTTGTTACCTACACTTCTTCAAAACTGGACCGCAGAAGGTATGTTTATGATTATAGATTTAAGAAAACAATTTTAGTTACAGAGAACGGGCGAAGTATTCACGTCGCTCGTCTTATCTGACTTTCCTGATCAAAATAATTATTAAAATATATTTTTTTCTAATTTATGTAATTAAAATCGAGCATAGTATAGACGAGCATACCATCCTTTAATCAGCTCATTCAAATTTCCTCAGGGGAACAAAAAAAAAGGTATCATTTATATGGCAGATTATTTTCCTTGCCTACATATGCAAACGTGTCGGTTGACATCGGTTTCACGTTAAGTATAACAGGTCAATGACATTATTAAATGTATCATAACTTTTTCCGTAACAGTATCAGGCTTTTAACTGTACTAGTCAAATGTGCTTGCCAAATGGCAAAGGCAACGTATTATTCAACCTTAACTATAATGTTTGTATATGTGATTTTTTTTCTCGATAACTTTGCAATAAATAAAAAAAATATTTTTCAAAATATCATTAATAATAATATGACTACAACTGAATATGTTTATTTTTATTATATAATTATCAAAGTTGAGCAATTTCTATCTCAAGAACGGAAGTCGATATACAAATTTCACTTTAATTTTGTATTAATATTGCTTTTAGATTTCTAAAAAATGTACAAATATTTTTTACAAAATTTTAATGAAACAAGTGCCTTTCTAACTTCCTCACATTAAATAGTAACATTATTTTATATGGAAAATATAATAATATGTAAAAAAGTAAAAATAACAAAGTTATTGGTAATTTTGTTTATACGCTCATACAAATTAGGAGACTTTATTGCGCATCCCGTGGGATCTGTCGATTTTACTGGGATAAAAAGTAGCCTATTATTTAATCCGGACTTTTATCTTTACGTCTGCAAAATTTCAAAGCAATCGGTTCAGTAGTTACGGCGTGAAAGCGGAACAAACAAAAAACAAACTCACTTTTGGATTTATAATATTAATAAGGATTAATTAATGTTATAAATAAATAAATAATAAATAAATATTAGTTACACTTACACCAATAAATTAGCCTAGCTATGCTTTGTAAGGCTTGTACTATGGGATCTAGGGTAACGGATAGACATACATATATTATACATATGTAAATATTTTTTATAGAAATATATATTAACAACCATGACTAAGGTACAAATGTTCGCATTCATCACACAAACATCTGCCCCCACCGGGATGCGACCGGGACCTCAGAGATGGCGACACCTTGAAACCGGTGTGCTATTCACTCGACTATGGAGGTCGTCAAAATGTTAAATTATGGATAATGATATAATATTAAATTATGTCATTAGGGCGAAGGCGATAGCGCGTCGCCGGAAGTGAGCATGGACAGCGTGCTGTCGGCGCTGGCGCAGATGTCGCTTAGCGGCGAGGGCGACGCCGAGGATAAGCCGCGCCCGCTCGTAGTGGAGCCCGCGCCGCCGCGCCGTCCGCCCGCCTCCGCGCCCGCTGACACTCAGGTACCGCCGCCGCCGCCGCCGGCACTGGCGCAGATGTCGCTTAGCGGCGAGGGCGACGCCGAGGACAAGCCGCGCCCGCTCGTAGTGGAGCCCGCGCCGCCGCGCCGGCCGCCCGCCTCCGCGCCCGCTGACACTCAGGTACCGCCGCCGCCGCCGCCGGCACTGGCGCAGATGTCGCTTAGCGGCGAGGGCGACGCCGAGGACAAGCCGCGCCCGCTCGTAGTGGAGCCCGCGCCGGCCGCCCGCCTCCGCGCCCGCTGACACTCAGGTACCGCCGCCGCCGCGCCGCCGCACTGGCGCAGATGTCGCTTAGCGGCGAGGGCGACGCCGAGGACAAGCCGCGCCCGCTCGTAGTGGAGCCCGCGCCGCCGCGCCCGCTGACACTCAGGTACCGCCGCCGCCGCCGCCGGCACTGGCGCAGATGTCGCTTAGCGGCGAGGGCGACGCCGAGGACAAGCCGCGCCCGCTCGTAGTGGAGCCCGCGCCGCCGCGCCGGCCGCCCGCCTCCGCGCCCGCTGACACTCAGGTACCGCCGCCGCCGCCGCCGGCACTGGCGCAGATGTCGCTTAGCGGCGAGGGCGACGCCGAGGACAAGCCGCGCCCGCTCGTAGTGGAGCCCGCGCCGCCGCGCCGGCCGCCCGCCTCCGCGCCCGCTGACACTCAGGTACCGCCGCCGCCGCCGCCGGCACTGGCGCAGATGTCGCTTAGCGGCGAGGGCGACGCCGAGGACAAGCCGCGCCCGCTCGTAGTGGAGCCCGCGCCACCGCGCCGGCCGCCCGCCTCCGCGCCCGCTGACACTCAGGTACCGCCGCCGCCGCCGCCGGCACTGGCGCAGATGTCGCTTAGCGGCGAGGGCGACGCCGAGGACAAGCCGCGCCCGCTCGTAGTGGAGCCCGCGCCACCGCGCCGGCCGCCCGCCTCCGCGCCCGCTGACACTCAGGTACCGCCGCCGCCGCCGCCGGCACTGGCGCAGATGTCGCTTAGCGGCGAGGGCGACGCCGAGGACAAGCCGCGCCCGCTCGTAGTGGAGCCCGCGCCGCCGCGCCGGCCGCCCGCCTCCGCGCCCGCTGACACTCAGGTACCGCCGCCGCCGCCGCCGGCACTGGCGCAGATGTCGCTTAGCGGCGAGGGCGACGCCGAGGACAAGCCGCGCCCGCTCGTAGTGGAGCCCGCGCCGCCGCGCCGGCCGCCCGCCTCCGCGCCCGCTGACACTCAGGTACCGCCGCCGCCGCCGCCGGCACTGGCGCAGATGTCGCTTAGCGGCGAGGGCGACGCCGAGGACAAGCCGCGCCCGCTCGTAGTGGAGCCCGCGCCACCGCGCCGGCCGCCCGCCTCCGCGCCCGCTGACACTCAGGTACCGCCGCCGCCGCCCGCCGCACTGGCGCAGATGTCGCTTAGCGGCGAGGGCGACGCCGAGGACAAGCCGCGCCCGCTCGTAGTGGAGCCCGCGCCACCGCGCCGGCCGCCCGCCTCCGCGCCCGCTGACACTCAGGTACCGCCGCCGACGCCGGCACTGGCACTGGCACTGGCACTGACTTCAGCTGCTGCTTACCGAACGAGCTTCTTTCTGACACTGAATTTAAGAAAGAGATCTTATTTTTCTACACCATGACGAGCAATTGTTTTACACATACATACATTATGTAATTTTTAACTGCTCACGTGTGTTATACGATGTTTTTCAACACCATTGCGAGTAATTAATACAAACTTTATAGGTCAATAAAATATTTATTTTGAGAAACAATTTGTGAAAGAACAATTATACAAATTATACGTTGGATTTCACCGTCACCTTCATCGTCAGTCATTTCTGAAATATTCGTTATTATTTCATTCGTACAATCTCATCGCTTGATGACATTTTTGATATTAAAATCTTAACAAAAGAAACAATGCAAAATATCTACTTGCAAAATAGTACTGACAATTGAAAAATGGTTTACTTTTTCTTTGACGGCTTTGTGCGCGAAAGACTCAAGGTACCGACGCTTATACAGCCTAAACAGCAAATTATATATTTTTTACAAAATAAATATATTTCTTTTAATATTTATGTATGACTTCTATTTAATAGTTGTAATTTTAAATAAGGTCTTTATAATTGTATATCTTTAAACAGGTGTTTCTTAACGCCAAACTTATAATTTACAAAAATGTTTCAGCATTTTGCATATAAATTCTCTTTGGTTCCTGTTTTCTTTTCTTATAAATAAAAGACTGACTTTTCTTTACGAAATAATTAACTTTTGATTACCAAATTGTGCGGTAATCGAATTTGAAATTCGAAAGTTGGTAATATGATACATTGTGAAAATAAAATTAGTGCAGTTACATACAAATTACCATTTGGTATGAAAGTATTGAGGGTCAGGTGTTGAAAGTATTTTAAAAACACATATTTTCTATCGTAAGTTTTTGCACCAGGTACACTGTACTCTGTTAATCATATAGTTAGCTAAATTATAATTAATCTTAGTATTTAAAAATCATAGATACTGATTAAACATTGTTAGTATTAAGGAATAGTTAGAACATAAATATAGATGGGGCTATGACTGTGGGGGACAAGACCATCTGTCTCCACAAAACGAAGAACAATGTCTTAAGAAAATTTAAAAAAAAAGACTAACACAAACAAAAAAGTGCGGACCAAAACCAAAGACCGCAGAAAACCAAAGAGTTAAAAAAATCATACAATTAGCTGCGTTAATTTCTGATCCGTTACTAAAAATTACGGCAAGTTAATGTTTATCGTTAATCCCCGATTAATTTGTATATTTAGTTACGATTAGGGAGTAACTTTAATAAAAACTGTTAAAACTGTTATAAAAAAAGTTGTTATGTTCGAAACTCGTGCTGCGGCACACGCAGCTCTAACGCACTACTTGTCGTGATTTTCTCGGCGTGACGCGGTGTATTACGTATTCTTTTAATAAATATTTAATGCAGGATTAACGGTAATTGTCGTGATTTTCTCGGCGTGACGCGGTGTATTACGTATTCTTTTAATAAATATTTAATGCAGGATTAACGGTAATTGTCGTGATTTTCTCGGCGTGACGCGGTGTATTACGTATTCTTTTAATAAATATTTAATGCAGGATTAACGGTAATTTTACTAAGTGAAATTAAAATTTGAATTATAGATTCATCAATGGAAATGTTAATTTTGATAATCAATGCATAACGAGATTGCATTGGCTTACAAATACCGAATTGCTGCATAGGATTAACAATACAAAACAAATCAATAACATACTATGAATAATATACATAACATACAAACAAAACAATAAAATACAAATTAACTTGAAATTCTTACACAAAGATAAGTAACGACGACCAGGCTAATAAAGCCTGGCCAACTTGACGAAAAATAATTATATCAATGTCTGTTTTATCTTGACAGGAGGTGGAAGCTGTCCACTGAATTGGCAATGCTGAAGCGATCAACGAGCTCCAATCTTCTAACGATAACACGCATTGTCTCTAATACACGCATTACATACGTTGTTCGCTTTCCCGCACGCGGGGGATGGCAGTTTTCTCTCATTCCCATACTAATTACTAGCTTTAAGGTTGATTTTCGTTTGCGTCGGCCCACTGAACTGAACGATTGTTTTGGTAACGGACGAGTTCAACCGAAAAACGGGTGAAAATCGTGACAACAGACAAGAGAGTCACTCTAAATTGTGATCAATATCCGCATTGTCGACTGTTTGCGTTTCACCGCGTTTTATTATATTGGTTGAATTTTTTTGCAATTTTTCCCAGTTACATCAGATCATCCCAAATGTTACTGTCTCTGCTGTCTCTGTGACCAGCGAAAAGGGTTTTCTACGCTTAATTTCGAATGTTCCTATACATGTGCATTTTCATGTATTATTTGGGAGGTCGGAAGCAGTGTTTCTAGTTTAAATCGATTTATTCTTGTGGTTATATCTCGGTCGACTGTTGTTATATTGAAATAAAATTTCCTTTATAGTTTGTTTGATATTAATGATTATGATTTGTTTTTTTTTTCAAATATAAAGTGGAAATTTATACGATGTATTTAGTCATTAATTTTCTTTATTTTATTTTTTTTGTGGTGTGTTTATTTAGGTCTGTTTTTGATTTGGCAGCTTTATTTATTGGCCGACGCTCCTAATTAAGAAGGTGCACTTGCAATAAGCACTGTTAAGTTTTTCTAGTCTAATGTTAGCATAACTAACTAACATTCGTTTACTCGTTTTCAATGCATTATTAATGTTTTATCGTAAGTTTTAAACATTCTTCCATAGTCTACGTAAAGATGCTATATTTTATTGAACTATAGAGAATATTAATAATGTATTTTTTTAATATTGTTAAGGTGCTTGATTGAAACGGGGTCTCAAGTGAGGCATAGAAATTAGTTTGGATTTGAATAATATTAAGAGTATTTATTTTAAAAAAATATAGTCGCTTGAGACACCGTTGGTAACGTATGTCTATGCTAACTATGAGTCACATTCAAAGCGTCCATGATGATTGCATAATATCTTTATATTTCATATTGTCTATACGTGTAGTATGTACGTACGAGCGTGCGTATACGTACGTATGTACGTACGAGCGTGCGTATACGTACAAATAATACCAACATAACATTTTAACTAACTTACATATCTATTATGTGCGAGTTGGTGGTGTATTGATTGTTGAACTTGCTATTTGTTATTAAAGTTCCTTTTTCAGTATTAGATTACGGAATAATTTAAGACTTGAAGAGTAATATATTGTTGTTTGTCTGTTGATTATGGTTCAAACGTAAGTTTGTAATGATGAATGTGTTTGAATTAACGCATGTTTCATTACGTTAGTGGTCGTATTCTACGACTGTTTTCGAAATGTGTAATATCCAAAATTATTTTGGGATTTGAAAATGACAGACTACCTACCAATTTGTAAAAATTGTGATGGCACAGAATTATTCCTCGAATAACATTTTGAAAATTAGACATTTTGTAACCTTGTTTTTACATCACATTAAATTCTTTCTTTTTAAGTCTGAGCTAATTCTTATAATAGATAATGTTGATGTAAATTAATGTTAAAGCATTTTAGTATATTTTCATAGTATAGATGATACTTTGCGCACACATTAATGTGTCGGGCGTTTAATAAAGTTATATAAATTTATATGCACCAGAGATAGATATTTATTTTAAATATATTTAATCTTGTTAACATTACTATTTGCTAGTTTATTTTGTAATCTTTAACATTGCGATCGTAGGCATGGATTGCGTTTTTTGTTTTGTATTTTTTTTAATAAATTTATTGAACATTTCTTTTGTTTCTCTTTTTTTTACATTATTCAATTATGTTTTATTAGAGTAGTCTCAAGGTGTGATTCTATCAAAAATAGTGTTCTGCAACAATGCCTTAACATTGATGTTTGAGGAATCATACTTCCCGTACGTATTAGCGTCGGATAGTAGATCTCGAATTCCTAGTACTAAAGATATTTAAAAAAAATTAATGTTGTGACTGTATATGAAATTTTTTGCCGTTTAGAGGTTGAGGGTCTAATTAAACTCTATTTTTTTAATCTAACCAGTGTTTTTCTTTCGTTCCTTAAGTAATGAACAATATTACTCGTATCTGAATGCCAACTTTGTTAAAAGACCGTCGAGCACAATTTTAGCTATTTCAACGAACATATACCTACGCCGGCGCTGCTCGACTGATACCAGGACACGTATTTTTGAATCATTAGACGTGAAATTGGAATTCGAATACAAATCGTGCGCGAAATTATTTTCTACTGCTTACAATTTTATAGATTTTTGAATCACTCGAATTCAGTGTCATTAAAAACAAATTCTTAATTAGATTCCGTTTCACGCAGAAAAATTAAAAATCACAACAACGAAAACAAAAATCCGGCGATGATCCACACGTGAAACGGATCACTGTCAACGTCACTTCAGCGTTGGATATTCTACTAGTAGAAATAAAAAACGAGTGGGTTGAGCCACTAGTTGCACAACGCGAATTGGTTTTCTATTGTTTCAAAAATTCGTGTCCAGGTCGAAATTTAAAAAAAAACTTAAAACATATATTCATACATTTTATTATACAAGTAGGCTATACAAATGGGAATCCTTTAAGAATAACAGGTTATTAAAGTAACCTGTTATTTGACAGGAAGCAGGATATTATTTAATTACGAAAAAACATCAGCAGCATCATAACAGTTTGATGTATTGGTTAGATTGCAGGTTTTTGATCGAGAATTCATGTTCCAAGTAACAAACGTTTGTTCGATGAATCTTAATTAAGACCTCTCCTGGTCATTTCCATTGCTATTACATTTATGAAACTTATTCTATATTATCTCCATTGGATGCAATATAGTCCTTTAAACTTAAATCATTATGAAGATAACAATAAAAAATCTCTGTGTTCTTTAGTTCCCTTGTAACGCCAATTTAACTTTTTATGATTAGAAATGGTACGTTTCAATCTTAAACATATCATGCACCATATACGACAAAGGCCTAAATATTTATAAAACCTATAAAAATTGTAAAAATATTAAACATGTTATCTTGGAATATATGATGGATACATTATAACGGGTGATCCAACTAGAGGTACTTTTTTCATCAGCCTTTTTTTGACAGATGACGCGTGAGTCGTGTCAAGCTGTCATATTATTTTTGTTCAGTATTGTTTGGCATTTCATTATTGAAAGACTTACGCCTGAACAACGTTTACAAATCGTTCAACTTTATTACGAAAATGCACGTTCTGTAAAGAATGTGTTTCGCGCGCTTCGCTTAACTTATGGTCAACATAATCGGCCTACTGAGAGTAGGGGAACCTGTGTTACGTTGGACAGTGTTGTACCTTTTTTTTTTTTTTTTTTTTTTTTTTTGTTTCCCTGAGGAAAATGCATTAAATTGCATACCCCGGCTGTGGCGAGCCGGGGTTATGTGGGGCTCTCCTCCCCAGAAGGGGGAGGCCTACCCACTAAAAACCTCAGGGATGGCCTTCCTCAGGCATGTAGGGAGCCCCTGGGAACAGAAAGCCTCTTCCGGGAACCCCCAGCCTCCGCTCCCCCGTCGACACAGGGGAGCCCTCCTCGGGGGAGGCTTACCACCTCCCCCGGTCTCCTCCACCGACAACGCCCCCCGGCCACGGAAGGGGTGTTGTACCTAGGACAATCATAAGTTTTCGAAAACTTCCGCGTTATAAAATAATATTGTATATGGCAGTCGAAGCATCGTTTGTCAACTCTAACGTAAAGTTAGTTGTGATTCGCCGGCGCCGCGTGAATGCAGATAAAAGAGGTAATTTATTATTTCTTGCTCAAAAAGTATGTTTTTCGGACTTTACTTATTGCCTATTTATTTAACGTGATCAACATATATAAGAAATCTTTTATTCTCAATTTAGTCTCAGTATATGTAGGTAACAGATAGCATTGGTGTTCGAAACTAACCTCAACTTTAAGTGTGTTTATAAAAGTGGTTTATAGAAATTGTCACGATGTTGTACCTTGGCCTCCCAACTAACTATGTACCTTGGACACTGGCCAAGGTACATCATATTGGTTGTACTACTTAGGACACGAAACTAAAAATGCTTTTTTTTATTTTTCATTGTGTAGGAAAAATGCCGCGAAGCAAGCAAAATAAAAAAAGAGCTCCATTAGACACCGATAAAATTGAAAATGCAATCAGATTATTGAAGGAGAAGAAGTTAACACTTCATGGTGCTTCCAAACATTTTCAAATTACGAGAACAAGTTTAAGACGCTATCACAGCTATGCCCTGAAAGAAGGTATATCGGTAGCGGAAATACGCATAAATCGAGCAGTGAAAAGAGTATTTGATGACGAACAAGAACGAATGCTAGCTAATTATATTAAAGACGCAGCCCTGCTTCAGTTTGGTTTGACTTTAAAAGAAGTAAAGAACTGGAATATCAGTTCGCAAAGGTCAATCAAATGAAATACCCTTCTACATGGGATTCTGACAAAATGGCAGGAGAATATTGGTTGCGTTTATTCAGGAAACGTTTTAAAGATGAAATCTCACTTAGAAAACCAGTAGCTACGAGCTAAGCTCGTTCTTCAGCATTCAACAAACACACCGTTGCATTGACATTCAATAATTACAAAAAAAAGTATTGTATCAATATCCATAAGACTTACAAGCTACTGACATATGGAACATAGATGAGACGGGATTATCAACAGTGCACGTCCTCCAAAAATTCTGGCACCAACCGGAGTTAAACAAGTTGGGTCCGTGACGAGCGCTGAAAGAGGAAACTAATATAATAATATAAAGTTAATTATTATAATAGTTTACTAAATTATTGCTGCTTACGTTATCGCAGACATGAATATAATTAAAAGTTAAAGTTCCTACAGCAACTCCTGGTGTTTATTTTCATTTGAACCTAGTATGTCCAAAGTACAACTTGTACGGTCTAAGGTACATCAGGTCTGTTGTACGTTGGACAGTTTTCCCTTTTTTTTTCTAGCGGCTTTTGTTGTCAGCTTCATGAAAAATTCACAGATTTTATTAATGAACTATATAGTTGAATAATGGATCTTTCTATTATATGCATATTTGGCAGATTTTATTCTCACCATTTATTTAAAAATACGAAAATGTTAAAAACTGGCCTAAGTACAACAGGTTCCCCTACTATTCGCAACACCATCACCCATTTTGAGACCCAGCATTCATTATTGGATAATGTTCGACCGAATAGACCACATCCAGCACGCAGTGAAGAAAATATAGCGGCCGTAGCTGAGAGTGTACACGAAGACCGTGAAGAGTCGATTCGACGTCGTTCGCTCCCGCTTCCCAAGCGACATCGTTTCACCGATGAGGCCCATTTCTGGCTCAATGGGTATGTAAACAAGCAAAATTGCCGCATTTGGGACGAAGAGCAACCTGAAGAGATTCAAGAGCTGCCATTATACCCAGAAAAAACAACGGTTTGGTGTGGTTTGTGGGCCGGTGGAATCATCGGTCCATATTTCTTCAAAAATGATGCCGGTATGAACGTAACCGTCAATGGCGACCGTTATCGCGCCATGATAACCGACTATTTGATGCCTGAAATTGAAGCTCGTGATCTCGGCGACATTTGGTTTCAACAAGACGGCGCCACTTCCCACACATCGCACGATTCAATGGATTTATTGAGAGAGCATTTCGGTGAACAGATAATTTCACGTAACGGGCCAGTCGGTTGGCCACCAAGATCGTGTGATATCACACCGTTAGACTTTTTTCTGTGGGGATACGTAAAGCCTATGCGGATAAACCCGCTTCGATTCAGGCATTGGAGCAAAACATCACGCGTGTCATTCGCCAGTTACCAGTCGAAATGCTCGAACGAGTCATCGAAAATTGGACTCAACGGATGGACCATCTGAGTCGTAGCCGCGGCCAACATTTGAAAGAGATAATCTTCAAAAAATAAATGCCAAAGAATGTTCTTCCGAATGATAATAAAAATTCCCCGTTAAATTTTAATTTTCTGTGTCTTTTTCTTTAAAAAAGTAGGGAACCTCGAAATGGATCACCCATTATTATTATTTATATAATATTATACATTAAAATGTGATGAAATATTTGAATGCAAAAACCTGTACATACGATCCATTATAATATAGATAATCATATCTGTATCAATAAATAAAACAGTTTATATTCTAAAGTGAAAAAAATTGTTTTCTCGTAATATTTTGATGACAATCATACTTTCATAATAGTTACAGCACTGTCTGTGCCTTCTATAGATTCGCGTCGGCCCCCTGGGCCATCTGGGTTTCACAACTTGTTGCAGCATGGATCCATACTCAGAATGGTAGAATGCTTGCCAAGGGGGCAAAAGCTGGAGGGGAGTCACGTATAAATGGTATTTTTCCCCCTAGATGGGACAGGCTGAGTATCCTCATGGATCCACTGCAACCAAGTGCCACGGTGAGTATCTGGGACTTCAAACCGGTCGAGACGGCTCGATCGGAATTACCTACCGAGACTAAAACTCAGCCTGAGACTTAGCCATAAGGGTCCTACAATTTGGATGGAAGGTTCCCAGCTACAGGTTTATGGGCCTCTTAAAATGCATCGGCACTCACCTTCACTAAACTGTCTTTTCTTCTCCTTAGTCATGTCGAATAATATTCCCCGAGAGTTGCTTTACTTTTTGCGTTTCACAGCGTCCTACAAATACATAATATGAGTCGCGTGATTTATTATATTTTCAACAATAACACTTTGTTCAGTAAATAATTAAATAAAATTGATGTGTATCACATAATAACATCCTGATAAGGGACATGCAACTATGATTCATATAAATTTAAGCTGACATTATTACATATCGTCAGTGTTATACTGAAAAATGAAGGTTTTGCTTTTGTGTTGTATGTTCGTGATCGTGGCTAGCCAAGGAACACCGGTAAGTGGCGCTACCTACTTAGTAACACTATCTGGAATATATTTCTGACTTAGTGTTGTGCATAAGCCGTCGATTTCTATAATTAAGGTTAATTGTACCTGTTTATTTTCATATAATCTTTGTGTACAAATAGATATTAATGTATAAATTAGATGGACTAAACTAACACTTTTTTCTAACTGCCGCTACTTGTCAGGGCTGCCACTTGAATAAATTCGGCTATACAATTTATTATTTGTAGTTATACGAAATTAGATTGTATAATGTATAGAATTGATATTGAATATATTGACCGTTCATATCCGTGACCACCATCGGGGGTTACGAGCCTACTTTATAAGCTTTTAAGCCTTAATCAACCATTTTGGCCTAGTGCCGATTGGTGGACATCGCAAGTGTATGCAGGACCGTCACATTAGTGTACAAATGAAATTCGTAAACCATTAGTAGGTACAAAGTTGAATCGGATCTTGAACCACCTAATACGAAGACCAGAGGGGCTATCGCACTAATAAATCGTAACCGAACCGTTCGGCTTAACCAATCCGAACGCCATAATATCACGTCATCTGTTCGATGACGTGATATTCTAGCTCTCGGATTGGTTGAGTGGAACGATTTGGTTTCGTTTCAGCTGCGATTTGTTAGTGCGATTGCCCCCCTGGTGCCACCGTACAATTACAACCCTATACCGTATAATCACCTGATAAGTGCATATTTTAAATTCTGGTCACATTCAAATAATTAATCTTAATATATTACCGGTGCTGGCAAGGTTTAAACCACATGTAACGTTAAATTTCATGTCAGTTTTCGTCTTCATATATACAATTCAATGTTCGATTATACATATTTTGTATTTGTATCTGGCAGCCCGGCTTGTTGTTCAAAATGAGAAAAGAGTGGTAGCATGCGACTCACAAATAACCAGAGCTAGGACCGGGTTAGTGATATCAACCATCTGACCCAAGAACATTTTGCACACCATAGATTATGAAATTATTTGTTTTCTTGCTCGTAATGTACAGGATGATGAAGAATTCGTACTCAACTTCGATTCGCCGGTGTATGTTTGTTCGGACGACTCAAGCAAGGAGTTCATAGATTCGTCCGATATAACTGTTAGTAGGTTCAACGAAACCACCTCCTATATGTCTGGTGTGTTGAGGATGTTGAAGACCTTAGAGCCTTGTGCAGTGGTAAGTAACATAATATAATACAAGTTCATCACAGCTTATATCGTCCCTACCGAAGTTACTTCAGCTACGTTAGGAGGACTAGACATTAGTCAACCACGCTCGGTCAGTGCGGATTGGTACACCTTTGAATTTCTTCGCAACTTAACTTTTTCATTAATATTATGCGTCATAGTAGATAGATAAAACATTTAATTAGTATAAACTAGCTTTCCGCCCGCGGCTTCGCCCGCGTTATATTCGAATTTCCCACAGGAAGGATATGTTTTCCGTCGGTAAAATTATCTTATTTCCTTCCTTGGGTCCTCGGGTTTTACGATTGGTATATACGGGGTAAACTATCTGTGTATAAAATTTTATTTAAATCGGTTCAGTGGTTTTTACAATACTGCCATACAACCTTTCACCCCCTCCTTTCAACCCTTTACAGCCCTTTTCTGCTTTAAAAGGTAGCCTCTGTCCTGTCTCAGCCTCTAGACTATCTGTGTACCAAATTTCATTTAAATCGCTTCAGTAGTTTTAACAATTTTTCCATACAACCTAGCATCCCTTCTTTCAACCTTTTACAACCCTTTACAACCTATTTTGTATAAAAAAAAGTAGCTTATGTCCTTTCTTGGGCTTTAGACTATCTGTGTACCTAGTTTCATTTAAATCGGTTCAGTAGTTTTAACAATATTTCTATACAATCTATTATCCCTCTTATTATCATGCCTTGAGTTCATTAAAATGACGATAACTTTTTTTTTTAATGAACCGATTTTGATGAAACAAAGTTTAGATATTATTCTGAGTTAAAACAAAGCAAATAGTGAAAGTTTCAAGCAAATCGGTTCAGTACTTCGGAGATAAACGTGAACAAACATACAGACAGACAGACAGACAGACAGACAGACAAAAAATTCCAAAAATTTTTTTTTGCTTTCTAATAATCTATTTAAGTGCCCCTCTATCCATTTCAGTCAAAAATACTAAATGTACAGACAAAATATTTTTACTGTCTTATTATATGTATAGATATTGTTACCTCAAACACGGTTAACATTAAACCAAACAAAAAAAATGCGGCTGTACTGTAAACCACGTGTGTCTTTTACAGTTTTACAGCGTAATGTTCAATTCTTTTAGCAGATATGCATTATCACCAAAATGTTCCTATGACTGATTATAGACACCTGAGGGGCTAGACAAGATACCGTTCGATAATCGTAATCGCATCGCTAACATAAAAAATGTATGGTATTGACATAACCACTCGAAAAGTCAAGCGTTCGGTTATGCCAATACCATACAGTTTTTATTTTAGCGTTGCGATTACAAAAATAGAAAGGCATCTTGTCTAGGCCCTCAGGCCATCAAAATCCGAATAGGCCTCTGAGTACCTAACATGAGTATAGCTCGCTAATACTTATGGATATGTAATATTCCAATAGAAAAGAAGAGGAGGCGGCGAAAAGATTTTTTTTTTTTATTAAATTAAGGCTTAGATGATCGCTTTTAAATTTCAAAGAATAAAATTCGTATAAAAGTTCTGATGACCTTCAACCAGCAAGCACTAAAGTAAATTTTTGACGTCAAAAGTCACGTCAAAAATTAACTCGACGTCTCTGATGAATCTGTATGGATAGTTTTGAGTTTATGTTGAAGGTTTTCTAATGAAGGGTTGTACCTTTCAGGTGGAAATGATAGTTGAGAAAACGACTGGCTCTCGCACTGAAGTCATGGTCACTCACGACATTTGTGACCTTTGTGCTGAAGTACGCCCTGAGAGCGACTATTTCAAGTACTTGAGGTTTTTCGAATTTCCATCAGAATGTCCATTCCAGCCTGTAAGTATTATACACCTGATTAAATACATATCTAGAAAGTAAGCAAAAAAACATTTATTTGGCACACAGGTTAAAAAAAAACAAAAAACATACTATAATATAAAAAATAAAATGATAATAACTACCTACAATAACAAATGGTCAGTTTGTGACAATGCCGAACTAGATACCAACTCAGAAATATGCTACCGTCGTCGGGTTAGACAGTAACGCTGGCATTTGTTAGCGCCGGTATTACACAAATTATATACCAACAAATACATCAAGTTCAATATCAATTAATTTCATTTATATTCACCTTAAAAGTTTAAATGTAATGTCGTCAACAGGGTGACTTCAAAGTCCTAAACTTCGTAGTAGACTCCGAAGACTTACCGGTGAACAAAGCAAATGAAGCTCGTTATCAGGTCACATTCAATTTTTACGAAAACTCATCCTGCGATTGTAAGGACAAAACGTTCTTGGGCTGCGTTAAGGCAGATTTTGTTATAGAACCTTTGTAAACGATTCTAATTAAACATTTTGTAAATTACGTCCTTTGTTTGATTCGCAATTCCCATGTATACAATAAGAATATAATTGTGTGAATATTGTTTTAATTTCGTCATTTCCAAAAAAAGAGCCATTTATGTTAATCTGAATTTTTATCATTATCTTATTTAACTATAATATTTATCATTTAACTTTTTGACGTATGTCAATACTTAACACTATAAGTACTTATAGCAATTGTCCAACTTACATTGGAGAAACAATAAAAACTAAAGTAATTCAAAGGAACACTTTATTTTTAAAATCAGTTTATTTTAATAATAATATATATTAACAACTTTTTCTATTCATCGTCGGGCTCATTAACATTTTCATCTTTACTAGACGCATAAAATACTTCGTTCGTTGATATAACAGTAGTAATTCCATCGGAAACATCGGCTTTCATTGCACTTTTTGATCGAGACTTCTTTTTGCTATGTCTAGATTTTTTCTTCTTATATTGTTTTCCCACTGTTGTTTCTTTATTAGTTTCATTTTCTTTGCTTTCACCTTCTTCAGTTTCATCCGAAGTAACAGATGTTGTTTTCATTTCTACTTTTTCTTTTACGCGAGTACTGAAATGTTAAGAAAAATTTCACCAAGTGAAATTTCAATCAATATTTGATTAATTACATAAAATATTGTAGTTAATTACCAGAATGTGTTATGAGTAGAGATCGGATAATCGGATGCATATTTACCTAAAGTTAGTTTAAGACAAAGTATGGAAACGGCTTTTTATTGTTTTGTTAAATAAAAATCCCGGGATTGCGGAATTGGATAGCCGGATGTTTATTTATTTACCTAATTTAGTTTTTGACAAAATATGGAACTGTCTTTTTATTTTATTTCCATAAATAAAAATCCCGGTATTCCGGTACTGTAGAACATTTTGGTAATGCAAAACTAGTCGGTAATATGAGCTTAAAAACGTCGTTACATGAAGGTTAGTTTCAGTTCCCCGTGTGATTTGTGAGTAGGTATATTGTTAGTCAAACTAGCTCCTACTTTCGTATAACACTCTTCATGTAATAAATCGTACATTCATAAATCGCACGGGGAACTGAAACTAAACTTCATGTAAATACGTATAGTTGTATAAATGAACCCGGAGTCTCGGTCTTTTGAAAATAAATACCACGTGCTAATTTAGTAATTTTCAAACAATATCACTACGTTAAATTTGCAGTCCCGTATTTTCCCGGGATTTTTATTTAACAAAATGTATTTTAAAAAGCCGCTTCCATAATTTGTGAGCCAAAAATTAACTTTAGGTAAATATGCATCCGATTATCCGATCTCTAGTTATGAATGAGACAACTATTTTTATATTGTAATAATATATAAAAAAAAAATAGTGACCAACTTACGGATTGCCTCTTAGTATTTCTTTGTTATCGTCATCACTGCTAAAGAAATAAATAGACTTATTGACTTAATTAAGTATAAAGGAAATAAGTAACTATTATAGATAGCATTTAGTTTGACAAATACAGGAATAAATACTCACCTGTCGGTATCGTCGCTATTGTTATTATTGCTAAAAAACAAAGATTCATGTTATTGATAGGTTACGATGTATTTACATTCAATATTTTGATACCAAACAGTAAAACTAATGTATAATTAACAATTAAAATTAATTTACCGTCCGACGTTTGCTTCGTCGTCGTCTCTGAAATAATTTATTTATTTGTTAAAATCTATGTCTATAACTAAACTCGTAATGAAATCACATCCGTGACTAAGGTAGTCACATAAGTGATATTCAAAAATAACAATTATTGAAAATCGGTGAATATTAGTCACATCGGTGATTTCTAAGTCGCATTCGTAATTCAAAAATAGGTCTCCAGTTCTTGTCGCGGCATTTCATACAGAGCACATAACTTTACATATCCTCAAATATATATGCACAAACATACACAAATACAAATATACCTTCGTAGGAAAAAGAAATATACCTAATGATCATGATTAACAGAAGTAATGTGATTTCTTCAACGAAACAAAAGTCGATTTTGATTAAAGTCAATTTCAATATTTGGCAACCTGGATTCTTGAGCTCTGTCAAACAGAGCTCAAGAATCCATACTCACTCCTGAACATTATCCCAGTTAACCGACCATTCTTCATGAGTTATGCCTGTGCGAAAAACTCTTCTGCAATCACTTTCCCTGGAATCAAATAAAAAAACATGAAATAATTTTCAATATTTCAAGAACGTGGGTTTGTACCACAGGTATATACAACAACAACAAAAATATATAGATTTAACTGACGCCCATAGAGAGCCAGAGAATACTTAGATTTTGATTAGTTTAATTCAGTATTTTGTGATGAAAAACATTTAAATCCAGTTGCTGATGTTTACTACTTTTGCGTTATAATTCAACGAGGCTTAGAGATAATCATGTAAGTAGTTCCGAATAGAGAATCATAATGAATTTCTAACATTTGGGGCTAGATGGTCGCGGCTGGTATAAGGGAACTGTGCTCTTTACCTCTTCGATTAACTGACGAACTGTGTTAGAAAACGAGTTGAAAGGTTGCAGAATTTGGTTATCCGGTTAGTTTTTAGTTTGCGTAAATACGACCATATTTATGAATATCGGAAGAAACTTAAATGGCTACCAATATGGCAACGTCGTAATATACATATTATCAGCCTCGCGTATAAAATTCTACATTCCTCCAGTTCTCTGAATATTTGAAGATGCAGTTCCGGTTCGCTGCCCCCAGCTCTGGCCAGACGTGCGTGCGTAACCATGCTTATCATTGACACTCCTTAATAACACAAAATATTTTCCTTCACTGTCTATGCAGCGAAGCTCTGGAATGGATTATCGGCTTCTGTTAGTGATAGGCCATAAGTTAAATCGTTTTTAAATGCGAATCATTTAAAAACGAACTATTTATCTATTGCATCTAGAAATTTATAAGAGCACACTTTTAGGTTCTGATGTGTGTATGTATGATATATATATGAATATGCATAGTATATATTTATACATATCGCACTAATAATACAATAGTATCAACTCAAAATCGAACATTTGTCAGAATCAACAAAAAACTTATTACTCACTTCATGTAATAATTGCAAATTGAATAACTGTCACATAAGTTTTTTAATTTATCCTTATTCTGTTTTTGCACTAATCGAACGACGGTCTTGATCACGCGTGAGGAATCAAATTTTGCGTGTGTTTATAGTATTATGTCAAGTACGACGTTTTGAGTTGATACACTATTGTATTATTAGTGCGATATATACGTATGGTGTAATACTCGTACTGTATACAACAGTAAGTAATATTTGTTTGTTTTTTTTTTATTTCTTCTTACTGTTTTTTTAACTATCAATATTTTTTTTATCCTGCTATACAATAACTGCACTATTTTTTTTAAATACAAACTAAGGACAGCGGAATCGAAATAAATCATAACTATAAGATAAAGTCAGAAATCGAAGTTGTCAGAACACACTGGAAATGAAACTAATCTTTGTCGTCCTATAATTTGCAAACGACTTTAAACATTTTTCATAGGGCGCTAAATCAGTTTCTTGGCCAACCATACAATATCGTGTGAAACTTCTCGATACTTCTAATTATTTAGAAACATGGTGCTAGAAAACAGCGCCACAGCCGCTTTAGCTTCAAACTACACAAATAGTACTGTATTCTGACAATACCAATATGGAAACGAATAATGTACCTATAACTCTCACAACACGTTTTTAAATACATTACTTACTCGACATCTTTATGAATGGAACAAGCGATAAACTGTCTGTTCATAAATACAGAGGTATATAAAAATGGACCGTGGCAGTTATGGGACTTGGGGTCGATCTTGCACGCTGATATCACTCCGACCACTCTCTCCTTGCCTTGATACTTTACTACCAGGGGACCTCCGTGGTCATTCTGAAAACGAATTATTAATATTTTAATTTTCAATAATAACAAAAGTGTTATCTCACCTCAGCCTAGTAACAATTTTATATTTTTATAAATAAAACGTAGAATTTTTGTCGAAGTTGCCAGATACATCTTCGGATCATTATGATTATCACAGCTTATATTCATTCCCACCGAAGCGCACAAGCCTACTATAACAATGTGTGATTAAACCTTTGCCAACCGAAAGTATTTGATTGACGTCAGAAACACGTTAAAATTTCTTTGCCGGTGTATGCAAGTAGTCTCATAATCATTCCTGTAGTCAATTATCTGATAAATGTACATATGAAGTTCGAAATACAAAACACATTGGCACTTTGTAGGACCAACCTCAGGCCTCCGATTTAGAAGACCAGTGCCTGTATGCAAACTAATACTAAGGACATTCGCTTTCGTTTCATAGGAATGAAACATATGATAATGATTCAGGAATATGGATTCATTTCCATATATTGTCGAAACAATTTCCATAATGAACCGAACGCGAATTATATTATGTTTAGAGATGCAGTGTCGAGGTCACAATACTACCGACACTCCATATTGTCAGTCCTATATTGTCAGAAAAAAAATCAAAATAATTTTGATAAGGTAAGATAAGTAAGATAAGATGGCCCATTTAGTAATTAAACTTCTGTTTTTTGGGTATTTATAAATTCGATCGGCCCACTGCTATTATAGATCTCCCCCAGTCCACGCCGAACCTGCGTTGCTATAATCTAGCGTCTTCATGCAATCTTCAATCTTTAATTGCTGATCCACTTTGTAGGTAGCTTACAGACGCTGTTTCTCAGTATACTTTTGTCACGCGAGGACCTTTCTGCCCCTACCCTAGTGCAATGTTTACGGTGCCGTGTCTACCCACGTGTTGGAAATTCTTTGGACTATGTCGGAGACATATTTCCGATTCCATCATCCAATTTGATGTATATGTCATCACTGGGAAACCCGTACCATTCGAAGACTTTCGTCACTGTTGTATATGGGTGGATAATATGCCTTGTAACTGCCTGAAACCTGTCAAGTGGAGGCACATTCATTGATTGACCTCTTTCTGAAGTTGGATTTACCTAAATGAACTCCAGTGTAGAGCCTCCAACCTCCACAAGAGCACATAAACGCTATTTTCATTAGTATAGAATTTTCATGTTTATGATCCTCATTAAACAGTTGTAACTTTAAAAAAATGTTACATTATATGCGCTTATTATTTTTTGTTTTCAATTTGCTTATTATCAATCTTTATTATTGTAATTATCAAAATCAATTCAAAAACATTATAATTATACACAGTAGTTCTAGGCAGTTATTGACATTAAAAATATGTCTAATCGTGTCAGAGTGGCATCCTTATCGAGAAGAAAGGGCAAGGAACTCGAAAGTTAAATCTTCGATTTTTTTACAATATATGGTACCTCACAGAATCCTCCCAATTTCGACGATCGCCGTGCCGTGTAATCGTCCGGATCTCTAAGATGCCTTCCCAAGTCTATATTGAAAACGTTGGACCTTTCGTTGGAAGTCTCACCGTCCTCTCTTCTTGTCTCCACGTCGGTACAATTTGCATATTTTTTCTGTGCCAAATGAAGAAATCATGTAAATGTAAAACTTTAAAGATAAATAAATCAACGTGGTACATATTGTGTAAAATTTTTTTTTTGTAACATGGGTCTTAAAAAAAATGTTAATCCATTCGCTCAATTGAATTGGCAATTGAATAATTATAATTTTAAAGTAATCTCATTTATATACGATGAAGTGTTAATAATATAATAATAATTATTATCAAAGTCAACAGTTTACACAATTTTTTTTCTATTTAATATATTGAGAATGAAAATAATGCGCTTATGAGATATTTTTATACTTGTTTTTATGCCACTATGGTGGCACAAAAGGTTTATGGTCTGTCTGATGTTAAATTGTCACTGTAGCCTGCAACACCTGAGTATGGCTCAGGTTTTTGATTGTTTTGTTGACTTTTTGAATACCTATTTAATAATTTCTTGAAGAACGCCTACTACTAAGATACTACTACTACTAAGATACTGTACAAAGGTAAACCTTATTTCACAATCGGAAACAATTAAATTACTTTTACAGGCAAATAACGTATTTAAATTCAAAGCCATACAAAGTCTATATCTCTGAAACTGTCAGTTATGAGGTATTGGCACTTACACACTTACAAATATATCAGAGAGCGACATGTTCTCTGATATATTTTTGGCTAATAACATTTACAAATCCTACTACTATTATAAAGGCGAAAGTTTGTAAGTATGGATGTATGGATGTTTGTTACTCTTTCACGTAAAAACTACTGAATGGATTTGAATGAAACTTTACCACAATATAGCTTATAGGTACATCAGAATAACACATAGGCTACAATTTTTGAGGTTTATAATGTAAGGTCGTAAAAAAAACACATTTTTTGCGCTTACATTGCAAACGCTGACTGAATCCTACGTAGTTTATAGGAGCATACTGCAGTAGCTACCTATAGGCCTATGATTACAGGCTCTGCTGTGCTTAGTTACCGTATTTCCTACTTATTACTAGACTAGACGGGACGAACCTGAGGTCCACGCGAACGAAGTCGCAGACAAAAGCTAGTGTTTAATATGTATCTATTATATTGTGTTAAAAAATAAATAAAAATTAAAAAAGTAAACCGGACTTAAGACGAGGTCTCAATGACTTTGAATTTGTTAGAAAATAGTCTCATGTAAGCTGACGTATATAAATAGAAAAGTATGAAACGAGAACATAAAAGTATAAAAACACCACTTTATCAAAAAAGAAAGTACTAATAGCGAAACCTAATTTTTTCCGAATAATTCGCTTTAAAATTTATTGCAATTTGAAACTTTTCATCTATCTTGTAGAACACCATAATTAATATTTAGATTTTTCTATCACATTTAGAAACCGCAGTTTCTTCTTCCAACCCCATAAATGTTATTTGGACTACCTCACAAATTTCACTGAGTCTCTTCATGACGTCTTTGGTGCAAATCATATATTGTGTGATGATGGATCTAAACCGCTGTGCCCATTTCTTAGCACATTGCTCGTTGTCCATTATACAGACTTTGGCTTCTTGGAGTGTTTTTGCATTTTGAGGTATATGCGGTGCGTCGTCACCTCTGCGGTATACTCCCTGAAAATAGTGTAGGAATGAATTAGCTGAATTTGAGTTAAGTAAGTTAAAAATATCGGTAATTTATATCATCGTTTGTTTTGCGACATGCATGCATCAGACTAATATGGTCTGTGTGTGTACTGGTGTTTAAGATTACATTGTTCAGAAATTTTCAATCAAGTTTTTTAATAAAATACATTCACTTTTTATTAATGTTTTTTACAGTATACATTTACCTTTTTAATTAGAAAATACGTATACGCGCAATTACCAGTTCCACTGTGATCAGTAAATTTAGATTATGCTTTTTCTCTACCACATAAAGCTTTTTGAAAAGTAACAAAAAATATATACCTCTCTAAAATTACTGCCGCTTCCCCATCCAGCAATCCATCCTTTCGTGCCAGGTTTCTCCAATTCCCTGCTCACATTGTTATAGTATATCAAGTCTGTTGCAAAATCACAGCCTTTTTCTATCACGCCCAATTTGAATGGTTTATTTACTTTTACTATTGCTATATCGTTGGATGACCATTTGATACTGTCTTGGAAATCGAATTTGTAATCTAGAAAAAGGTTAACGTTTGTGAGTTAATTTGAATAGAGTAGTAACATTAATTGACTATTTTAAAATTTAACTTTAATTTTAAGGCGTAATGAACTTAACACAGAAATAATATCTGATGATTAACACCAAGATAAAGAATGTGTTATTTACTTTTCGGTATGCATTTCCAAACAACTCGACGCCTCTGCTTGCAAACACATTCGTCGTTTTTATAGTCGAAGCTATCGACGAATTTAGTCGTGCCTGAGACGATATAGAAATGGTCAGCATCTTCAACACACGCAGCGGAAGTGAGAACGTAATTTGGATCTACGATAACCCCACCACACAGCCAACCACGATATTTATGAGCTTTCGCTGATTCCTTGGTCAATTGGAGGTATACCTGCAAATGTTGATTAGATTCTTCTAGTGATGGTACAATGTAATAATGTACTAGGCAGTATAGTAATTACTCGTGTAACAGAAAAATATATAGATTTTGAAGCAACTTATTCAATTGCTGCAATCAAGAGTAAAATCTGCTGCCTAAAAATTTTTTTCCTCTCAATACTTTGATTAACACTCAATTAATCTACTACTAAATCTAATAATCAAAATCTATAAACTAATTAAACTCAATATTTTAAATAATTGCCTTAATAATAAGGTTGACCGTCAAGACAATACATTATTCTGTCTCACCTTATAATTAAATCGCAGTCAAATCCAATTGTGTGTGTGATCAGCTTGATAACATTTAGGGTACGTGGTGTAATTGAAGCTCTTTTTATACATTTGTTTTTTTTAATCTTACCATGTATGGTCTTTTCCCAGACCCTACGTTTCTACTGTGGAGAATTCTTCTGGTATCAACCATTGTAGTATTTTCATACTCCCAACCAGCATCTTCTGGGTCAATAGCAATTTCGTTAAGAACTGCTTTATTTGTATCATTTATTTTATCTTTCTCTTTTTCCAGAGGATTCGCTTTTGAATTACCTGTGATGAGAATTTTATTTTATTTTATTTTTTATATTACGTCAGCAAATTTCAGCAAAAACTTTGAGAATGTTTAATTTAAGATTTGAAAGTTGAACTTTAATTCCGTGGATATTCTTTGAGATGTGGACTCATAAAATGTTTTTCTTTTATCCACAAATCAATTAAAATACAGGTGTTTTATTTACATATTATGTACAAAATACACCTTAAAAGGAGCTTGGAGCCTATTACAGAATGCCGATATTCCTCGAAGGATTGGCTGTTTGTTACTGCGGACCTCTATCGTTGTGTATCAACACCCTTATCACTCTTTCTTTAGTGGCAATTGGTCATTATTTATTACTAAAAACAAAACATAGATGCGTCCCAAACTTTACTTCTGAGCGCGCTACCTACCTCAAACGAAAATGTCAAAATTCACGTTAGCATTGTAGTACTAAGTAATTGATTACCTCAAGTTTTATTAATTTCACAAGACTATTGTGTGTTTTATTTCAATACTAGCTTTCCGCCCGCGGCTTCGCCCGCGTTATATTCGAATTTCCCACAGGAAGGATATGTTTTAACAATACTGCCATACAACCTTTCACCCCCTCCTTTCAACCTTTTACAACCCTTTTCTGCTTTAAAAGGTAGCCTCTGTCCTTTCTCAGCCTCTAGACTATCTGTGTACCAAATTTCATTTAAATCGGTTCAGTAATTTTAACAATATTTCCATACAACCAATAATCCCTCCTTTCAACCTTTTACAACCCTTTACAACCTTTTTTGCATGAAAAAGTAGCCTATGTCCTTTCTCAGGCTCCAGACTATCTGTGTACCAAATTTCATTTAAATCGGTTCAGTAGTTTTGGTGTAAAAGCGGAACAGACAGACAGACAGACAGAGTTACTTTCGCATTTATAATATTAGTATGTATGTATGTATAGTATGGCACAAAACAATGAGCTTTTCCACAAATACTATTTTCACAGTACTTTTGATTAAAATTTCACCGTCTTCAATTTTCACAGATGACACTCCAGTTTTATTTATTTGAGTTCATTAAAATGACAATAACTTTTTTTTTAATGAACCGATTTTGATGAAACAAAGTTTAGATATTATTCTGAGTTAAAACAAAGCAAATAGTGAAAGTTTCAAGCAAATCGGTTCAGTACTTTCGGAGATAAACGTGAACATACATACAGACAGACAGACAGACAAAAAATTCCAAAAATTTTTTTTTGCTTTCTAATAATCTATTTAAGTGCCCCTCTATCCATTTCAGTCAAAAATACTAAATGTACAGACAAAATATTTTTACTGTCTTATTATATGTATAGATTTGTTTTATGATTTAAATTGAATGTAATTATGATCGCACTAAACTACAGTGCATAACATGTATATAAAAGCTCGCAGCCCCACTTACGACTTTCAAATTGAACTGTGTACTCATAATGCATTCAAATAAAATGACAGTCAGAGCACCTTAAGAAAAATTCTACCAGAATATAGTGTTTTTTTGCTGCTAAAACACAATAGACTCGACGATTGAAACATATTCTTTCTTAGCTATGCAACTTTTTTGTCATTTTTATATACTTCCCTTTTAATATAGTGATATAATTCTTTTTTTTTTGTTCCCCTGAGGAAAATGCATTAAATTGCATACCCCAGCTGTTGCGAGCCGGCGGTTATGTGGGGCTCTCCTCCCCAGAAGGGGGAGGCCTACCCACTAAAAGTCTCAGGGATGGCCTTCCTCAGGCATGTAGGGAGCCCCCGGGAACATCAAGCTACTTCCGGGAACCCCCAGCCTCCACTCCCCTGCCTAGAGGGGAGCCCTCCTCGGGGGAGGCTACACTACCTCCCCCGGTCTCTTCCACCGACGACGCCGGGGGGGCCACGGAAGGGGCGTGGTCCATCCCGGGTCGCCGTAGCAGTCGCGACTTCCTCGCGCCCGCCGGCGACCCGCGGCGGCGCCGCAGCTGTGCTACCGAGCCCGGCGCCGCCTTCTTCGAGCGGGATCGGCCATCTCCCGACCCCGCTCGGCGGCCTCCTTCTGGAGCATCACTGCTTCACAGAAGGCCTCCAACCTCCCTCGCCGGAATCAATGCCGGCGGAGACAGATCTCGCCCGATCTCTGTGACCAAGACTCGGCGCTCGGAGGCCCACGCGGGGCACTCCGCCAGCGTGTGCTGGGCCGAGTCAAGGTCTGATGCGCAGTGGTGGCAATGTGTCGATCCCTCCCGTCCTATTCGACACAGATACTCACCGAAGCAGCCGTGCCCGGTGAGTATCTGAGTCAATCGGTAGGTAGCACCGACGGCCCGCTGGCGCGCGCAGATCCGTAATTCGAGCAGTGATAAAATTCCTATTGCAGATGTTTCTTTCCTTAGACGATAAGAGATTGGCGCTATCAAGGTTGTATTTGCCTAAAGTATTATGTTCCTGTGGTCTATTATTCTATCCTCCTCCTCTATCCTCTGCATGAGTTCAATTAATACAACATACAATAGTCTACTGAAGTATAAAAAATATAATATTTAAACATCTAATATCGCTACGATACCGAATCAGGCTTGATTCATACTGTAATGTTATCCGAAAATCGTTGGCGAGAAACATTTCACTGATATTTATTACTGCCAATTTAGTTTAGGCTTACGAAAGTAGTAGTAGAGAAAGTAGTCGTGTCTGGTTATAGGCACTTTCTTTGATTTGTTTCATATTTGGACAACAATTCATGGGTATGTGGATCTTTGGGGAGGCCCCAACTGTGAGGTTTTTCGGCTTTATTCCCACAAGATGTACATTATTCCTGAACAAACACTGTTCTACATATGCATAACTAATTTAATAAGCTTTGAAAAATCGCAAATAAGAAATGGTTTTGTAGCTTTTACTTACCAATGACGAATATTAGGGTCAACAACATAAAATGTTTCGACATCACACGTAATACGTCGATCCTCGAGGGATCGCATGGACTATGTTCAAGCAATTTATTGGTACTAAATCTTCAATATCTTGCTCAATTTGTTTTTTCGATTTGCTTCAATGAAATCAACTTCCCTTTCCAATAAGATAAGCAATGAAAAATTCTTCATTAACTTTTTATAGAATTTTCTTCCACGTTGTATAAAAGTATACGGTTAATCGATAACAACACTGTAATGTAAACAATATGATGATTCCTTTTCATTATCATTAACTCTGAAAATTTCCATTAGTAACCACGTTTAACTAAGTTTCCTTTTCATCATGCTTACAATACTCGTATAGTTGGACATATTCTTATCGAAAAAAAGAAAAGAAAGAGGATAGTCACCCACTATACAAGTTCAGAGCTTATATTGACTTATATTTATAAAAAAATGACACTGTAATAACAGCCAGTACTTTGATCAGAGCTTTGAGAACTATAGTTAAACTGCTCTATCTGAACAAACCCAAATAACAATTGTTACTAAATGGATTTTTTTCATTATAAGACTAAAAACTAGGCGCCAATTGTAAGGGCATAGCTCTTGTCCAAGTTTTATTAACACCATATAATTAACTATTTTTTTATCCTATACAAGGAATGGAAAATGTTAAGGAACTGTTATGTTTGGAAAGAGATAGAATTATGTTCTTATTTTGGTAATCATTCTTGAATACGTTAATAAAATGCTTTTCTAACTGTTCTGAAGCAGAGATTGTGTTGAGTGCAGAGATATAATTTATCTAAGATACAATTATATGAAATATAGATACCAAGACACTAAATACCTATTTACATCTTGTAACTATGAAACCTTTCTTAAAATTCATTCTGTTTCTTGTATTTAAATATTGATTGATATTTTAGTATTTTGTAGATACTATGTTAGCTAAAATACTTTCAGTAATAGATAATTGATTCTATTGTGGCATCTTAGGTGATATTTAATTTTAAATATGTATTCATATTATTTTAGATAAAACTGAACGCGATATTGAATTTTTAGTCTTTTAGGGCCAAATTTATCAACTTGGCCCTTAAAGACGAAAAGAAGATCGATACAATTCTAAATATTTTTTATTAAAAAAAATGTTTCTTGCAAATGTATTTTATATACAAAAGGTATGCGAAAGATACTTATTTTAAATATTTCAGAGACCATTCCAGAACGTTATTTGCATCTTGTATTTGAAATACTTAATGTAAAAGTATTTTGTATTATGAATTCCAGATACTTTATTTAAGGTATCTTGTAATTACTGATTGAGTGTCGCTCTGTAATACGGGCCTAAAAGGCGTAGCAAGTGCCATGCGCTAAAATGTATGTTACAACTTATTTTTTATTGCAAATACAAATCAACATTATGTATATTTAATTAATGTCCTTCTTAAGTTACTTATTTTTATTTTCGGTCGGTCATCACGATTATAAAAGCATATAACTTCACGATTTTCGCTAACAAGGTCGGTGCAAAAAGATTTTAGAGTTCAATAATTTGGATAAAATTACTAATAAAGCTTGGGTGTTTTAGTCTGTGTGTTATAATAATACTGTTACATTTCTAAAATAATATTCTTCACCTAACCTTCTTTCAATATATAGTACAAGTATGTTTGTCTAGGTCTCCCTTTAACCAATGGGTCTATTTAATTTATATTTGCCTTATACATTTCCTTTTTAACACCTTTGCTCATAAAGCTGATGTAATTTTTTTATAACCGGTTTTAAATATGTAAAGAGGGTCATAAAAACGCGTGTGTTACCAGAACAAATAGTTGTTATAGTCCATACAAATTCCTTAACAGTATTATTTGGCATTTCGCGCGCTGTTGCTATTCAAATTTCGAACTAATCGCCGCGCGGCGCCAGTCAGTAGGCAGCGCTCGCGCGCTGTTAAAATGGCGGGAAAACAACAGTGTGCATTCACAGATTGAGTTTATTTAAATGTTTTTTTTTTTGTTTCGTCGCAAATGTGTTAAAAAACGTCGTACGATATACGTGCGTATTGGTTATAACATGCTCAGCTCAATTACGCTGACATTCCGCCTCGCATGTTATAACCATCATAATCATAACGCACTAATATTGTAATGTACTATTGTCTACGTGTCCAAAATCTAAGCATTCCCTTCTTGATGTTTTCACTACCTACATCTTTCACACTGCATATTTCCCTTATCAAACTATTTCGCAATTTCTCCTTCGGCGATGCATATAATGAAGTGAGAGTAACACGCAATGAATGCTGTGTGTCCATGACAGCAATTATATTAAATTTTATTGAATTAGATTCCTGAATGTCGTTAAAGACGAGGTGGAATAAAGCGATTTGTGGTCTCAGATGTAACGTGTACTGCAAGGTCATCACTGTTTCGGTGAGGGAGAGTTGCGTCATCTCCTATAACGCTTGCGGATTACTGGAGAAGGATAAGGATTAAAAATACTAAATGATACACAATAAAACATTGAAGCAACCAGTTTATTGGTTTACTTTAACATTCGTTGACTCGTTAGTGGCTCTTAGTATGAAGCCACTGCCGGGAAACGCTTTATCTTTTAAAGCGTTAACAACGGTAGTTGTCTCTTGAAATTTGGGCTGTTGTTCAGCGTCCGTGTCTACTTGTTTCAATTTGTCCAATTCATTTTTAGCTGGTCTATGAAAGAATATACTATTATAAATATGAAAAGAAAAATATCGTTTCGGCAGATTTCGGATGTTTTTGAATACATTTATCGTATGTTAAATTATGTCAAATCACAAATGAAAATACATTATTACGTAGTCTTTTACTAGTCGTTCAGTCTCTTACCGTGACCATAATTGTAAAAAAATCCAAGAAATGGTTAAAAGCATAGATTTGTATAAAATAAACCTACGGTTAAAAGGGCTCAATTCAGATGTCAGTTGTTAACCAATACTTACGCTGGATATACTGAAGGAAAATAATATATTATAAGGGATATAATATATATTATATGCGATATTCAGTAATCAGCTTTATTGACCAATACAAATAGATTATTATTAAGTATTCATAGCAATATCGTTAAGATATATTAACGAGTGATTTCATCAAAATAAAAACAAAAAAAGAAATGTGCAAATCTGAACTCATCACGAATGATTTCGCCCGCACGTTTAAGTATTTTCTGAATAATTCGGATTCCAAAAAGACAAGGAATATGTCAGTTTATACAAAAGACTGTAGAGTTTAACCTGTCACTATACTTGGTGTTAACGGCCTATTAAAAAATCTTCGACTTATGCGAGACTCAAGCCGTGCGTCTATCCAGAGACGCGACATGAACCAACTTATAAGTGTACTATAAGTATACTAAAACGCCACAATGCCAATAATCCAGAATGATATGGTCCGAACGAGATGTAAGACAGGGCGATTTAAAATAACCGAAACTATTCACAGCTGCTGAGCTGAGATTAACATTAAAATTAACAACAATAACTCTAAAAATCAATAAACAATTTAGACAAACTAGCATTGATTTCATTATATTCTGTATTGAGTTGATTGTTGGCTCTTGGTGGAACTTATTATACATGTTGAATAAAACACTTGTACTGTTCCACTAATTTTTAATTATTGTCGACCTGACCGGTTTCGCTTTACAGCATTTTCAAAGGTTAAACCTTTGAAAATGCTGTAAAGCGAAACCGGTCAGGTCGACAATAATTAAAAATTAGTGGAACAGTACAAGTGTTTTATTCAACATGTAGCATTGATTTCATTCTAATACATACTAAAAAAGGATATATTTTATTTAATATTCATAATCTGTGCTAATGCACAATAAAAAATGAAATTTACCCATCTGGGTGATTTTTCCAAGAGAGAACTTTTTCTTCGTGTGTTATTCCTGACCTGAACTGTCGTCTACATTTTGGTCTGCAATAAATCCGAGAAATCAAATGAAATACTTTCAGAATATATCATATCTTTCAGAATACTTATACTCACTCAATGTCTTTATATATTGCACAGGAAATAAATTGTCGATTTTTGTAGACGCTAGTGTAGAGGAATGGACCGTAGCATTTATTACTTCTCTCCTTCACCAGACAAGCTGAAATTACCCCAATGACAATGGCATTAACTCCAGATCCATATACCAAAGGACCCCCATGATCGTTCTGCAAATGAAAAGTGTTACACAGTCTTTAAATATTTCAATATGAATTTGTTCAATGAACAAAATAGATGCAGTATAAAGATTTTTTTATTATTCTATTAAATTCATATGTGTCTATTTAAGAAATTATTATCTCCATTTTATTGCATATTGCTTCTTTCGTCGACGTCCCTTGTTTTTTTAATTTATTACGTACATTGTAACATGCATATGCATCCGTTTCACCGGCGAGTCCGTGATTTCATGTATATTTATTAAGCTCTGGTATATGTACAATTATACTAGTGGCATAATATTTTTAATCTGTTGATAAGCCGTAACATTATATGGACATACTAGCGGTCCGCCCCGGCTTCGCATGGGTGTAATCCTGACACTAAATCCACTACGGAAAAACTGTGAATATTGTATGTAATAATAAATTGTAGTTTAAAGAACTAAAAAACACGCTTTAAAAATTGATTGAATTAAAAAAAATAAAATAAAACTGTAGTAATCTTGAAAAATTTATATTATTGAAGAAAACACGTGCTTATGTTATTATTATATGTATGTTATGTTGTTATACATATAAACCTTCCTCTTCAATCACTATATCTATTAAAAATAACAATATTAAAAACAATCGCATCAAAATCCGTTTCGTAGTTTTAAAGATTTAAGCATACATAGAGATATAGGGACAGAGAAAGCGACTTTATTTTATACTATGTAGTGATAAAAATACTGCCGAACTGATGGCAACTGATTAAAACATACATAATATTGTACTAGGAGATTTGCAATCAGCCAGAACAGAGGAATATGTGCAATAATTCTTAAGTATATAAGTTATGAATATTCTGAAGTCTCTTATATCGAAGTCAAATGGAATAGGCTTGCATTTAACTTTGAAGCATACACTGTATACAGTATGCTCCAATAACGTAGTCTCGTTTCCTAACATACATACTATGTGAATTACAAGTGACACGCCGTTATAGTATTAATAGTCAAATGATTTATAATTTGAATACATTATCAAATCAGTTTAATATTTTTTTACCTCACAAAAGCCACCCTCAATTTGTGACGTTTTCCTTCTACTTGGAACCACAGAACTATTGAGCCCTATCGTCTCGTTATGATAAGCAGAATGCATAATTAGGTTTGTTGGTATCTTTTCAGATTTCTTTATACGATCATCCCTTCTCAAATCTTCTTCATCCGAGTAACTTATATCTTGACAGTCCACATATTTCTCCTTGAGTAACAAATTAATATTTTTTAATTATATTTTGTATTTCAAAACAAGATTAAGCAAATCAGCACATTATTTTGGTAATATAACATACATTACATATCTCAGACATAGTTTGTCCAAGATCTTTAGTACAGATCATATAGTTTTCAATGATGTTGTGGTATCTACTTCCCCAGCGTCTTTTGCAACGATTCTTTGTTATAATTTCTACTTCGGCTTCCAATAAATTTTGTTGGTTTTCCTTCCGTCGGTTCACCCACTGTGGAAGTGCATTTAGATTATTTGATAACAAAGAAAATACTGATGTAATATCACCAGTTTGATTAAGGAAACAGAATTGTATTGGCTCACATCATTGTATCTGGACGTGGAGCCCCAACCGGCAATAAAGGTAATAGTACCAGGGTTCTCTAATGTTTGACTTTGATTGTTGTAGCAGATAGGTTTCGGGATAAAATCGCAGCCTCTTATTCTTCTTCCAAAATCGAAACCGTCTTCCACTTTAACCACGGCGATGTCATTGTTCATCCACCTAATGTTATCGTTCTCATGGCCGTCGAACACGTAGTCTTTGGGAAAATAAAATATTTGTATTTTTATAATAAGCTATTATATATTGTTTATTTATATAACTATTCATTTAATAAATGTAGTGAACTGTACAAAAATAGTGTTATTTTTTAAATATTTCTCTTACTCTTCGGGACACACTTCCATATAGCTTTTTTGGCTCCATTTTTAATGCAGGGATTATTGTACCTATCATCGTCATCTGAATACCTAAAATCAAAATTTTGGGTTTATTATGAAAGTATTAGCGTGCTGGTCCCAACATTAATGTACGGAAGTGAAAGTTGGGTATGGGAGAAACGACATGAAAGCAGAATAAATGCAGTAGAAATGAGAGCTTTGCGGAGTATGGCAGGAGTAAAACTGAGTGACAGATTGTATAATGAAGTGATTAGAAAGAAATGTGGTTTGAAAGAGGATATCGTGACAAGAATAGAGAAAGGGATGCTTGGGTGGTTTGGGCATGTGGAACGGATAGATGAAAGTAGACTGACCAAAATGATTTATGAAGCTGGAGTGAGTGGAGACACGGGACGAGGAAGACCTAGGCGAACATATTTCGAACAAATCGAAAGTGTCCTCAAAAAAGGCCAGGTCAGAAGTACCCGCAATCGTCGAGTATGTATGAGGAATGTTATGAAAGTAGATGAAGCGAAAGAGTGGAAGGACGTAATCTCTGCCTACCCCCGTGGGAAAAAAGCGTGAGTGTATGTATGTATGTATGTATGTATGAAAGTATAGGTTGGTGTTATAGTTCCCCAGGTGAAATATATAATAATATTAAAATTACTTATATGTTCCGGAAACTATGTAAAAATGGTCTGCATCTTGAATACAAGCGGCAGACGTAAGGATGTATTCTTCATGTATAATAACACCTCCACATAACCAGGTGCGGTAATCTGGCTGTTTCTTGTTACTCCTCGGAAGTTTAAGATATACCTACGAGCAAGATACTAAATTTAGTCTGATAAATCTGTGAAACTTACATTAACAACACTTGCTTTCATTAGCCTATCAGAATCACTTAAAGATTGCAGTAGATCCTTGGTAAGATAGATCCATATTCCGTGGCAGTGAGTATATAGAAAACTGAAAGAAGGCCGATGGCTAGTGGCAATAAGTCGTAACCTCATTTACAAACAAAATGTATGTCTTGGTGATTTTTTCGGTGATGGACAAGGTCTCATGGTGATGTCCATTAGAAATCCACCATGACTGTTCGCCTGCAATGGTAGAGGACCTACCACAGTTCCAAATCGCACTTTAATCCTATATAAATGGCGAAAAATTGAATACTAATCAAGCCCTACAATTCTAGAATGATTTAATTTTTCAAATTGAAGTGTAATGTATGCAATTTGTGATTTTTACTTACCATATACGGTCGACTCTCGGTAACTTCGCTACCAGATATAATTCTCCGCGTTTCATTTAAAATTGACTTTACATTCTGCGGTAGTTCTGTAAGTGTTTCTATGCAAAACACATCTACAATAAAGCAAAATTAAAATTAAACTTTTCTGTTATTTTCCTAGTTATTATTATTGAACATTCTGATTCTCGTCTATAATAATATCATTTTTAAATCTAATTAGATTTCGATATATAAAAATCTTACTATACCAGAGAAATATAATAAAGTTGTATACAGGTAAAAAATATGCTTCATGCTCATTGTCGGACTGAAATAAAAAAACAAGATAGACTGTTCATCGAGCGCAACACAGAACTCTATTTCACGCTGGACGCCAAACTTTTATAGGCTAATTGAAAAAATTAAAAATTTTTAATTTCCTATATTCTTAAGTCGTCGAGTTATAATATGTGCATACTTGTTCCTAGTAGAATCTATGATTTCAAAAATGACATGAGCAAACTTTGCATTATGAATTGTATTATTTGTATTATGAATTATGTATTATGAATTATGTATTATGAAAACCATTGAATTTGAACATACCTAAACATTTTAATGTTAGGTTATATTCTTAAGGCATTATTGTTACGCACGTTCATTGAAAATCTAGTTTTCTAAACCTATCACACTGATCTATATCTGAATCACACGTTGCTATGGCTGTAGTAGTATACTTTTCTACAGAAGAGAATGTGATGTCTCTTAATGTGTTACATAAAATGTAGATTTGATAACAATAAATTGTCTAGATAATAGATATTATCAAAATCTACTGCGTACCTATTTAAAAAAAATTACTAGTATTTCAAAAAATATATCTTACACGTCTTTTGAACTTATGTACATCTACATAGAATGCGAGAGTGTTTAATAGATTTCATTGAATTTTTCAGAATATATTAAAATAAAAATTGTCACCGAAAAATCTCTGTTAAAAGACTAGGACCATATAAAGTATATTTACCGATACACTTCAACCCGGTTGTTTAAGATCGATAGACATCATTAGCCGAGAAATTATTTAGTTATATATTTTAGTCGTGTAAATGGCGACAGCCTGGTCTACATTTTATGTAATATATCCGACGCAGACATGGGTTAGCGGCACTTTCATATTGTGTCTGTTTGACACGAACGTGCCGGTGACTACTAGTTTCACAGAACACCCTCTAGGTGAGGGCCGACCGGTGAAAATCCTTTGAGTACGTTTGCCGGCAAGGCTGACAGACTTTTCATATAGCCTAACAACCATCAGTGTAGGTCAATAAAAAAAAATGTCTGTGGTGTTGCTGTGACTGTGATCGCTTACGATCAAACGACAAGCATAGTACGCTACCTTTGTAGTTTAAAATAGTATCTTTTTATTAAAAAGATACATGAAATATTTATTGTAATTATTGGTGTTCGGTAATTTGCTTTTAATTTCATTTCTTGTTCTCCTTATATATAAACCTTCTATAAAACATACTACGAGTATAATTACATGGTTATATGATAGAAAATGAAAGAAATCTTGTTAGTGGCAAAAGGTGTTTTATTGTAAAATAATCATTCAAGTGCCGTAATCATTCATTAGTCACCCAAATAAAAATCATATATTTAAAGATATCAGTAGAAATAAATTAGCCTGGTTTCGAGTTTCATTGGTGCTGTGTTCTTAGTATAATCCCTCCATGTTGTACGGCTTTATCAATTGGATCCTGTTGTACATCAACTGCCGCAGTAGTAATGAGTTCCGACTCTTGTCGTCTTATTGTAGCTATTTCGTTCTTTGCTGGTCTAAAGTTGAGAAATTATTATTAAGTATTATATCACACATTTTTATGGACTGTCGTCTGTGAACAGCGAAGGACTGGGAAAGTATTTTTCATTTCTCATACTCGGAAAGTTATGTTGTTTTGATCTGATTATTGGGTGGAAAATGCTGCTTCCCGACATAGGGAGGGAAAAACTCATACAATTTACTTCCCACCCAAGGGCCGGAATGAACTTTAAAAATAGAACTACGAATGTCAGCTACGAACTGTCAGCTGTGAACTATAAAAAAAAATGCTGCGGCCATGTGAGTTTCTAAACAGCCAGTGTAAACTTAGCGCAAACTACTTCCAGCGAAATAAGCCGCAACAAACACGCGGTGAGTTCCATATTTAAAATTTAAACAGTCGACATAAATTGGCGGGATGTGAATTTATTATATATATCTGTGACGGAATTTGAAAATATTCAAATAATCTCTTATACTAGTTAAGATTTTAATTTTAAAAATGAGTTCAAGCGATTCCGAAATATTGACACCAGATTCGATTAAAGACGAGGCAAATTGTGTTCTGCCTACTGATGGTCTACTGATAAAGGCTAAGCGCCTGGTGGAAACAGAGCGCGTCCCGGTTGGGTGGAGCTCCGTCTCCATCCAACTGCTGGAAGCTAAGCCCATGTGCTGTTTCAGGTGCATGGGCTTGGGCCCCCCAAGCCAGCGGTGCCCCTCCGCCAAGGCCCGCAGCGGACTCTGCTTCCGCTGCGGTGACGAGGGGCACAAGGCGGTGGACTGCAGTGCGGGGCACAGATGTGCCGTCTGCACGGACGCTAAGCGTCCCGCAGACCACCGGATGAGGGAGCTAATTGCAACCCCCCCTCCGTTCCGGGGACACTTGGCCCCAGCAAGGAGGGCACAAATTGGTGCACCATTGGTGCATGGGGACACCGCTGACCCTGGCATCGTTGTCGGCCCAGAAGCTTGCGTCGCCAATGGAGACATAAGCTCCTTTCCGTAGGCAGATTGGCAGGTGAAGGCGGGCACAAGGTGGCCGTCTAATGACCCTGCCGTGAAGGCAGCGTGCGCGGCCGGCTACCGCGCACGCGAATAAGATGTCTCTCTGCCTGGGGGGTTGTCGTAGTGTTCTCGGACAATCCCCCCCCTTGGCGATGGCTCGACCAACTAGGTCAAGCTAGCCCGTGGGCGTGTGGCGGTAGAATCGCGAAAGCGCACCCCGCCACGCGCCCAGATATGGGCTTGGAGGATACCGGGGGGTTTTAGTGGGTAGGCCGGTCTTCTCAGATCGGAGAACCCCACACACGGCCGCGCCTTGCCAGCGCGTGCCACGGTGCTTAAGGAGCATTTCCCTCGAAAAGAAAAAAAAAACGTAGAATAACAGCTTGAGACTTTATTAACGGCGTACAAATATATTTAAGGCTGTACTAGAGGATAATTGTATTCTTTTGTTATTATTACTTTTGGCTGTTAAGTAGCACGGAAATACTCCAAAATACAGTGCGTGGTATAAAAAGCAGCTTTAAGCAAGTTTATAAGACTAGGGCAGTTTATCAACTGATTAGTGCTCTAGAATTATTTCTTTTTGCAGCCTAGTTCTGTTGAATATTGTTATTTCTGAATAACGGTGTATACTTACTCTGTAGTACAGTAATCATATAAGGCTTGATAATGGTTATCTAGGACACCCTTAAAAAGCTAATTTCTGTACAAGAGTGTCATACAATGTTGTCTGCTGAATAATGGTTTAGTCTTACTTTATTTTAAAGCTATCGTGATTAGCGTAAATGTTTGTCTTAAGTACAGTTTTTGGTGTTACAGTAGACCATTATACCGGTTAGCTAGTTAGCATATAAAGTCAGTTAGCACATTAGATTTCTATCGAGCTTTGCACTTTTGCAATTTTTTGATCATAGCGCAGCAAGATATTCTGAAGGTAAGGCAAGGGTATTAAAAATAAGAAGTTATATTTCGATGGTATAATATAACATTATTCTTTGTAAAATTACACAGTCGCTTTTCGCTTTTATAAAACTTACCCGTCAGGATGATCCAACCAGCTCATTACCTCTTCTGTGTGGGTGATGCTAGATCGAAATAGTTTATTGCAGTCGCCCCTGTGGAATATTTTAGTTATGTACATATATTTAAAACTTAGTAACAAAACAATTGTAAGATCGTGAAACATCAAAACATTGAGAAATATCCGGACTGATCGAGAGCGACCTGTCAAGTCTGTTATTCGTAGACTGCTATACGTTTATATTTTAAAATCAGCGCGTATTTATCTGATCAACATACAAAACTTAACGTACAAAAATACTAAACATACATACATACATACATACATACACTCACGCCTTTTTCCCACGGGGGTAGGCAGAGATAACGTCCTTCCACTTGCTACGGTCCTTACATATCTCTTTCGCTTCATCTACTTTCATAACATTCCTCATACAAGCTCGACGATTGCGGGTACTTCTGACCTGGCCTTTTTTGAGAACACTTTCGATTTGTTCGAAATACAATACACATATTTTGCATTATGAAAAAATGATGTTTGCTTAGAGTAAAGCTATGGATTACTAACACCTTGCTTTACGAACAAATTTATAATTTAAAACATTAAATAGGAATATGAAAAGATTTTTTCATGAAAAATATATTTTTGCCAAGGCTGTCATTTGTATTCTGTTATTATTAAAAATATGTGGTAATTGTCGTAGTTAAGTAGCGCCTAATCCTAAACTTAAAATTTGAAAGCTAATTTTAATTTAGTTTCAGAGAATTGGTATTGTGAAATTGCGGACAATAAGGTAGCAGTCAGCTACCAGTCGTAAACGAATATCTGAATTGTTTATGCTTTGTGCTGTAACTTCTTGATGGAACTCCATATTATGATCTTAATAAAATAGTACTTTTCACTAGTTCCACTACTATATAATCTAGTATATAGTATCAGAATATCTGGATTGAATTCACAGATTATGTACCTAGCAGTCTTTTACCGTATATTATCGATTTACATGAAATATATTACATTACAATATACTTTTAAGGGTGATTTTGACTTATTTCAGTACTTTTTGCATTTTTGTCATATTTGAATTACTCAAAACTAAGGTAAATTTGTCGCAATTTCTGTTTTAAAATACAAATTGGTAGAGCTAGAAGCAATAGCAATCGCTAGAATCAGAACTGTGGTATGTTCAGAAATGTTATCTTACGCTAGTTCCTTATAAATCGCACAATTGATGAGAATTCTGTTCTTGTAGACGCTAGTATAAAGGAATGGCCCATAGCATTTGTTGTTCCTCTCCTTTACAAGGCAGGCTGATATTATTCCAATAACAACCGCATTTACACCCTCGCCATACACAAGAGGGCCTCCGTGATCATTCTAAAAATAAAATATTTTTGTTTGTCATTCAATTTAGTTCATTCAACTATGGAAATTGCTAATACAATTTACCTCACAGAAACCTCCACTTTCATCAAAATGACGCCTAGTCGAAGAATTATGATAAGCCGAATGTAAACTCAAACTGGCCGGGTCAAGAAAATGCCTTCTTTCACCATACTCTTCTGAATACATTACATCGGTACAATCAACATATTTTTCCTAAAAATTTCAATGTATTTACATCTTTTGAACGTTGCAAGGTATAGTTAATTGTTAAAAGTGGAATATTTATAGCCAATCCTTAAGGATTGTTTAAACAACAAAAAAATTATTGAGTTCAAAAGACAAATATAGAATTATAATATTACTAAAATATGAGTTTACATCACAAACTTCACTCAAATCCGGTATTAAGTCTTTAGTGCATATCATGTAATTGTCAATAATTTGGTGGTATCGTCGCCCCCATCGTCTCTTGCATCTTTGTTTGGGAATTATTCTGACTGGTGTCTCCATCAGATCTTGTATCGGATTAGACTGAAATTAGAATTGAGAAAATCAAAGGATAATTTATAGACATATCAAATTTTTTTGCGGTGGCAACACTCTTGTAAACTGAGAAAACGATTTCGATACTTGTACTTCTTAATTCTTTTCTTTTCTTTTGGTGTATCAATAAATAAGAATTAATTTTGTATTTTCAGATACTACTAATGAGATACGAGTAAGTTCCTTTGTTATTATTATTACTAGAAAAGAGTGTTTGTGAAAAAGAAATCAGTCAAGTGCTATATGTATATTTTATATCATACAAATAAAATAGTATGATATACATAACTCATAATCTCACTCACTCATAACTTATAATCACTTTAAAACTTTCGAGAATAGACCCGCTCCTCTATTCACAACTTTCGGGCCACGGATTCTATTCGGAAAGTAACGTTCCGTCTCGCTTTAATGTGTGGCAAAAGTAAGTGACAGGTATAGAGATTCCGTGATTCGAGTATTTTCCGACAGTTGTAAATAGGGGTGCACGTCACGATTGCGATTGAATCGGTTGACAGTTTTTAATTGTTGCCATAATGAAAAGACTTTTGAAAAAGACCGCGTCACGATTTGTTGGTCAGAATCTATAATATATAGTATTAAGTTTTACTAAATTGACGATTACAAGTTTTGTTTGCAATGACTTTGATAATTAACAATGATTGTTACATAACGAATATAATATAACAACAAATAATGATACTTCAGCAAATTTTACAATACCGCATATCGTTTAATAATAATTAGTATGACTTCATAGTCAACAATAAAATTGAGTATTCAAAAATGCGGGCTTTAAATTTGTATACTTACACTTATGAACGTTTTGAGTTTTTACCAATTATAAAACAAAACACATACTTGGCTATACTTTTCGATACTCCCCCACCCAGCTATTGTGGCAACTGTACCAGGCTCTTCTAATTTTGCACTCTGATTATTGTAGCAAACTGGTTTTGGTATGAAATCGCATCCTCTAATCCTTCGTGAAAAATCAAAACCATCTTCAACTTTAACAATAGCAATGTCATTGTTCATCCAACGTATATTATCGTTTTCGTGGCCGTCAAATACATAATCTATAAAAAATGTGTATTAAACGCATTACCAAGCGTCGATGCTGATATAGATTATTTGTGATCATATGTAGCATTTGCAAACAAGCAAGGGAAACTGACACATCCAGCAATGACACATCAAACACTAGTACTATAGATATTGCATAACTTACTTCGTGGAATACATTTCCAAATTGCTCTTTTGGCTCCATTCTTGATACACGCGTTGCTAAATCGATCATCTTTCTCATCATGTCTAAGTATGAAAAAGAAGGAACATTATTCGATAGTAACAATCACTTTTCACAGTATTTTATTTTCTGAAAATAAGTAAGTTACCTGATTATTCCAGAAACAACATAGAAATTTTTTGCGTCTTCGATACACGCTGCTGACGTCAAAATATATTCTTCATGCACTATGACACCACCGCATAGCCAATTGCGGTAATCTTTATTCTTTGGGTTACTTGGTGCAAGTTTTAAGTACACCTAGAATCAAAGAAGAAAAATAAAAGAGAGCAGAAGCATATAAAGAATTATTTATAAAATATTCTATATAACTTCAGTCAGTGATTTACCGGTAGGGAACTAAATGGAACCCACCATATATGGTCTAGTAGACTTCGACTCTGTTCCCAAAATAATTCTTCGGCTATTGTTAAGGAGCTCTTTAACTTGAGAACCATTACTGTTTTTCAGTATATTTTTAATATTATGCGGTACCGTACTTGTGAGTTGTATGGCGAATAATTCTAAAATGTCCTTAAATATTGTTAATAAGATTAAGTATACGAACACAAATATTAATTTGGTAGCATATTAATGTTATCTTTGATATGAATAATAATTAAAAAATGAACAAGTACGTGCCTGAAACCAAACAGAAGATACATAATAAATTGATCAACCACCGAACATACCCAACAAACGTAGTTATCATGATAACATTTGTTTGATTCAAACACGAAAAAGATTAGTTTGCCTTTGAATTCCAATTTCACGGCTTAGCGAGAATATATGAATTCATTAATACTGCTTATCGGAGTAAGTAGTAAATATTTTAAATAATTGCTTGGGGTTGATTCAATCAAAGTTCTATAAATCTCATATACGCTGTGCACCATATGAAGCTTTGTATTTGCACTACTAAAATCACTTTATTTTGAGCGATTTAAGAGTGTTACATTGTTCAAAGAGTCTAGCTTTACTCGAAGGCTACTGAACGTATTGGTTTACAACTTTAAATATAATGCCTGCATATCAAATGATATGACTCAATGATCTAATTCATGATTTGAAATTTCGGTGGACTATAATTTGACAATTCTTGTTTATTCACACAATCACTCTTTGAAATACCTGCGAAACTTAATGAGATTGGTTAGACTAGCTAACTGAACAACTTTGCCTAAGGTAACCCAACCAAAACAACAAAAAGGTAATTCAAAACCAACCCAAGCACAATTATGATTAGTTTCATCTTGAACATTCCATACGGAGACGAGTCTAGGAACCAAATCTTAGTTACGCTATTTCACGACTTCAGAATAAAATAAAACAAAAAGAAATTTTTGTTCCAAAGAGAAGTTTATTTAGTAGAAACTTGAATTATAAATAACAACTTTGAAATAGATGATTTTATCACGATTCCGTATGATTCATCCAGTTGAAAGTAGTTTCCACAACGTCAGTCTTCGCAGATCTCAGAAGTCGTCGACATGTTGCGCTGCCATTTGAAAGAAAGTTTTGATATTGTCATCATTTCTGACTAAAAATATGAGTCCCACGTCAATTTTACCCATAGTGTATATTCAATTAAGGGACAATGCATTTTTTACCAACCCCAACTATAGTAGTAGTATTTATGATATAAAAATGGAGATGTTTTGTTCGTTATTCAATTATTATTCAAATTTTAAATTCAGATTACGTACACACACTAACAAAACTGTTTTCCGTTAAAAAATTGTTGAAACCGGTTAAAGTCCCGGCGTTTGATTTTGGCATTAACAATTTTACCATTTTAGACATAAATTTAACTTACTATTTCACTAGCAAACGACCCACGAAATATTATAAATTATATCAATGTAATACTATAATATATATATTATATACTCGTAATCACACAATACATTAATAGACGATACAATGAGAAATTGAGAGTAGTTAAGTCGTTAGGTTATTCTTGAACGATGCTCCTATAAGCATACCTTTGTATATTAATAGCCATTATATTTTAATAAGAGTATTTAGATTTATATTAAGGTATTTCTGTTGATTCTGGTGTAACACAGGGATCTTTTGGAAGGCAATTTGCAATTATATAATAACACCAGCAAGCAATTAAACCCACCTGGTGATTTTGTTGCAAGTGATAAGTGACTAAAGTTACTTACGACTTGCAGCAAAATATATATTTATATAAAAATTTAAGAATAAGTTGCTTATTTACGTCTTACATGAAAAGATCCGAAATACAACAATTGAATTGCATACCCCGAGAGCCGGACAGACAGGGGAGGCCTACCTATTAAAAACCTCAGCGACCCTCATTACACCTGGGTGCAGGCGCGTCATGTCGAGCTGCATCGCGCCCTGACAAGACCATGCGAACCTTGCGGACAAACTACCACGACCAAGTCAGCGTATGGCGACTAGTACCCACATCAAACCAAAGGTGGCCGCCGGATATCTCCGGGCATCTTCCGATCCAAGGCCAACTAAACTTAGCTAACCTTTACTGAATACGAAGCTCTATTCAGTAGAGCTCGCTAGTTTCGATCATGCACAAGAATATCGAATAAATATCCTCGTTGATTTTAGTATTTTTAAGGGTGAAAGTGTACTTCGTTAGTTCAGGTCATAAAGGGCTGCTCTATCTTTGATTGTTTCATTTCATGCTTTCAATGTAGTTATAGGTTTATTTTACTTTCCTTACCTGATATCTTTATCAATAGCGCAGTTGATTAAATGACGGTTTTTCCAAATGCTGGTGTATAGAAAGGGACCGTGACACTTGTGTGATAACTGTTTAGTCAGGCACGCTGATATAATGCCTACTACCATGGCGCTTTTGCCGTGTCCAACTATGAGAGGGCCACCGTGATCATTCTAAAACATATATATATATATATAAAGTGATAGCAGTTGTAAAACTGAAATATAGTTTCTTAAATGTTATTGTTAAGTGCTGAAAGAAATAAACTTGAGGTGATCTTCAAAAAATTGTGGAGGTAGTTGTAAATTTAATCAATACACATTGGTCCAGCATAATTGAGTTACCTCCCATCTTAACACCTTTTACTCGGGTTAAGCTCGTGCCACTCTGTGGGGACGTAAATGATGACCAGCATGACGTCATATTATAACAAAACTTTAAAAGTTGTTAAATTACTAATGTTTTAGATTTCTTGCTCATGCTTTTATTCTTAGACATTCTGAGGGATAGAGTTCCCTCAGAATATTTACAGCTCGAATAAAGATTTCCCTAAGGCTTTATTGCTAGTTCTACTACCCTGACATTGTTACTTACCTCACAGAAGCCTCCACTTACGACATTAGATTTTCTGGCCTCGTTGATATGGCTAGCTGTATGCACTTTCAAGTTACCATCAACAAATCTTCTACCTGTTTCTGTATCCTCATCATCAATTTCCATTATGTCTTTGCATTCAACTTGATCCTTTATAACATCAAAAATTAATATAAATACAATAGCCTACAGTATATTCCGAACCTGACCATATACTGATTTACTTGCTAGACCAGCCTACTGCACTAAGACAAAAATGGGAATAATTTTTGTTGACCCAGATATATCTAGCGTCAAGAGAGTAAAAACTCTTTAGATTTTATCACTAGCTTAATTGAAAAAAAACAATAACTTACAGCGCACAAAGCACTCATAGCGTCAGAATCAAAATTGTCTTTAGCGCAGATCATCTCCTCGTCGATGATATAATGGTATTGAGGCTCCCATTTATTCTTGCAGGCCTTTTTACCCATAATTACGATGTCTGCTTCCAGTAGCATTGGGGAATTCGCCGCGACCCTAGCTATCGCCTGAAGGTTACATGAACTATTATTTGAATTATTTGAGACAGAATATCTAAAACATGTTCTTAACTATGCTGTTAATTGAAACAGATTTATTTTTTCATATAAATATTCAAAACAGCTAGTTATACAAGATGGGAAATAAATTAGATCTGTACATACTAATTTGTGTTTACATTCCCTACTAGGTATCATCATGATGCCGTCCGCGACGTTGGTCCATCAAGCGGCTGGACCGGGATGCGGCTCTAGCCGCTGCCCACGTCGCGGACTGGGCGGAGGAGGCACGGATTTCACCCGACCTCGATATGCATGCGCGGGCCGCCTGGCTCCGGGGCACGATGACGTCGATCTGCGACGTCTCCATGCCCCGAGTCAGGCCGCCCCGGCGGCGCTCTGCGTACTGGTGGAACGAGGAGATCGCGCGGCTACGGGTCGTTGTAAGTAGCCGCGCGCCGCCAGTACCTCAGAGCCCGTCGAAGACGGCGAGCCTCAGTCGACGAAGTCCTGAGCGCCAGAAGCGCGTACGGAGCCGCGGCCAAGGCGCTCGGCGTCGCCGTCGCCGACGCCAAGGCGCGGTCCTGGCGCGAGCTGCTGGGGGGACTGGAGAGGGACCCATGGGGGCGCCCGTACCGGATGGTACTGGGCAAGCTCCGACCGTGGGTCCCTCCGCTGACGGAGACCCTGGACCCTCTCGTCGTGGAAGAGCGGTGGATACGCTCTTCCCGAGGGTCCGGGACAGTCCCCCCGCCGCCCCGTCGCCCGGCCCTTGGTCGGATGACCTCCGGGTGACGCAGAGCGAGCTCGCCGGGGCCGTTTCGCGGCTCTCTGCGCGCAACACTGCCCCGGGACCGGATGGGTCCCGGGAAAGGTGCTAGCGCTGGCGCTCAGGGCGTTAGGGAGCACGGTGAGGCAGCTCTTCACGAGCTGTCTCCGCGAGGGCGTGTTCCCCGTTGACTGGAAGTCGGCCAGGTTGGTGCTCCTCAGGAAGGAAGGAAGGACCGGCGACGTTCCATCTTCGTTCCGTCCGATCTGCTTGCTGAACGAGGCGGGGGAAACTCTTTGAGAGGGTTATCTCCGCTCGTATCAGCGAGCACCTGTCGCGCGCGGGTCCCGACCTATCGGACTGCCAATTTGGATTCCGGCGGGGGCGATCAACGCTGGACGCCATCCAGCGTGTTCGTTCCCTGTCGGAGTCCGCAGTCCGATCGGGGGGGTGGCGTTGGCGGTGTCGTTAGACATCGTCAACGCCTTCGGCACCCTCCCCTGGCAGGCCATTAGGGAGGCGCTCGTATACCACGAGCTGCCTCCCTATCTGCGGGCAGTGGTCGGGGACTATCTGCGCGACAGGACGATCGGCGTGATGGGACGGGAACGGGATGGAAACGTCGAGGAGGGTCGAATGCGGCGTTCCGCAGGGGTCGGTGTTGGGACCCCTGCTATGGAACCTCGCATACGACGCGGTCCTTCGCACCAGCCTTCCTCGCGGCGTGAGTGTCGTCTGCTACGCTGACGACACTCTCGTCGTGACGACTGGGGCCGACTTCGAGCCGGTGCTCAGGTTTGCCGAGCTTGGGGTGGCATGTGTCGTGCGGGCGATCCGCCAGCTGGGTTTACAAATAGCGCCTCACAAAACCGAGGCGCTATGGTTCCACGGCCTTCCGAGGCGCCGGGAACCACCCAGTTGCCGGATCCGGGTGGGTGACGCGGTGGTCCCGGTGGGGCCGTACATAAAGTACCTGGGCCTCACCCTGGACCGCCGCTGGAGCTTCGAGGAGCATTTCGTGCGGTTGGTCCCCCGAGCCAAAAGGGTGGCGGGCGCATTGCATCGCCTGCTGCCCAATCTCAGGGGAACCGAGGGATGGAGTCCGCCGCCTGTACGAGGGCGTCGTGCGATCCGTGGCCATGTATGGGGCTCCTGTGTGGTCGCAAGACTGCGCGAGGTCCCCCCGCTGCAGAGCTCTGCTACGGAGCCTGCGGATAATGGCCATACGGATCGTACGAGGCTACCGTACAATCTCGTACGAGGCGGCGACAGTTCTGGGACGCTCCCCCCCATTCGACATCCTGGCCGACATGTACGCGGCGACGTATGCGTCGCGGCGTGTCGACCGGGGGGGCGATGGGGGGAGCGCCCTGGAACCCGTGCACGAAGTGCCTAAGCGGGAGTGGCACCGACGGATTGTAGCGGCCTGGCGTGCGCAGCTCGAATTACGGATCTGCGCGCGCCAGCGGGCCGTCGGTGCCGTACTCCCGCACCTCGAAGCTTGACTCAACGGGAAGGAGGAGGTCACCTACCGATTGACTCAGATACTCACCGGGCACGGCTGCTTCGGTGAGTATCTGTGTCGAATAGGACGGGAAGGATCGACACATTGTCACCACTGCGCATCCGACCTCGACTCGGCCCAGCACACGCTGGCGGAGTGCCCCGCGTGGGCCTCCGAGCGCCGAGTCTTGGTCGCAGAGATCGGGCGAGATCTGTCTCCGCCGGCATTGATTGCGGCAATGCTGGCGGACGAGGGAGGTTGGAGGGCTGTGGCCTCCTTCTGTGAAGCAGTAATGCTCCAGAAGAGGGCCGCCGAGCGGGGTCGGGAGATGGCCGATCCCGCTCGAAGGAGGCGGCGCCGGGCTCGGTAGCACAGCTGCGGCGCCGCCGTGTCCGGCGGGCGCGCGAGAAAGTCGCGACCGCTACGGCGACCCGGGAAGGACCACGCCCCTTCCGTGGCCGGGGGGCGTCGTCGGTGGAGGGGACCGGGGGAGGTGGTAGCTTCCCCCGAGGAGGGCTCCCCTCTAGAGAGGGAGCGGAGGCTGGGGTTCCCGGAAGTGGCCTTGTGTTCCCGGGGGCTCCCTACATGCCAAGGCCATCCCTGAGGTTTTTAGTGGGTAGGCCTCCCCCTTCTGGGGAGGAGAGCCCCACATAACCCCGGCTCGCCACAGCCGGGGTATGCAATTTAATGCATTTTCCTCAGGGGAACAAAAAAAAAAAAAACTCCAGTACTAGCTGTAGGCATGTCTTAAGACGTGCGTATTTAGACCAGTTCTTAGTTTTGCGCATTCAATTCCTATCAGCCACATTTTCCACAGCTTGTAGCTGTAGCTATAAGGCACACTTTGATCAAAAAAAGCCTGTCAACCTTGAACAATTGTCAGGCTTCGACTATTTTGACCAGCTCACTACCACCCCAGCTTGTATTAGCTACCTTGTTTTTCTTAAGCATCACTTCGTTTATTGTTTTATTTTTGAGAGATAAAATACGAATTGCTTTAATATTGATAATCCAATAAATCTTATGATCATATATGTTTTTTTATTTCGAAGAAAGGAAATATTTTTTTTATCACGAAATATCCTTTTATCTTCTTTAAACCTAACCGTTAAAATAAATACAAAATTATTATGATCACTGAATAAAATTATAAAATGATCATTTCCTACCGAATTCACATCACTGAATCTATCTGTAGACCCCCAGCCAGCCACACTGCCTACAATTCCCGGTTTCTCCTGGCTGTCACTAACATTATTGAATGCGATCTTCTGAGGTATAAAGTCACAGCCTTTAATACGCCGCTTGAAGTTGAAATTATCTTCGACCTTCACCACCGCAATGTCCTTCACCATCCACCTGCTGTTGTCGAGCTCATCGCCGTCGAAAAAGTAATCTAATAAAATAAATAATAAATAATAAATAAGTTTATTTGCAATATACATTTGTAACAATATATAAGGATTCCCTGACCACCGAGCTAGACTAATTGTCTGTATTTCGGTAGGCAGTGTCCTCCTCTATAAAGACACAGATAAACACCATCATAACAAAATAATATAAACTAGTGCATGTGTGCATGCGTGGGTGTGTGTGTGTGTGTGTGAGGGTGTGTGTGCGTGTGTGTGTGTGTGTGCCTGAGTATGTGTGTGTGATTGAGTGTACACCTAACCAATCAAAAGGCGTTCAGTCTCATCATAGTTAAGCGCTAGTAGGTAGCATTTAAGCTTCGATTTTACTTCATAACGTGATAATGAACATATTTTTATTTTATTATTTATTTTATTATAGAGAAAAGAAGAGAGCCATTTCTTTTGATGCCTAGCGAAAGCAGTCCGTACAAGGGGAACCACACAAATATTTCTACTCCTTCTTTTACCCATTACAGTGACGGTGCCGAGCAGAGAACTACCACGACTATTGCTTATTACATTGAGTATATATAGTTGCCTGACAGTCAAAACTTTACACTCTTCGTAAAGACTCCTAGTAGGATATCTAATTATTTTAAAAGTCATTACTTTCAGTAATGCTCTCTGTGCTCTTTCTAAGTTTATCATATGAGACTTACAGGCCCCACCCCACACTTCAATACAATAGCATAATATAGATTGTGCTAAGGAGTAGTAAATGTTTTTTAAAGACTTGAAATCAGTGACGTGTCTTAGCCTGCAAAAGGCCCATACAAGTTTCCTAATACGTGCATTAGTAGACTCAATATGACTTCGCCAACTAATTCTATCGTCAATAATAACCCCAAGATACTTAATTTCGTGTACTCTTGAAATTTCAGCACAATCACAGTCACACAACTGGCGGCATGTATGATATTTAAGAGCCATTTCTTTGTCAATTGGTTTATTTAAGGAAAATTGCATGAACTTAGTTTTAGAAATATTTAAGGTAAGATAGTTTGAGGCTAGCCAATTACTAACCTGCGTATTCCATGTTCAGTATGATATTTGGCTTCATCCCAATTAGCACCATCAAACAGCAGAGCAGTGTCGTCAGCGTACGTAATAATTTTACAATTTTTAATATTTTGCCTGCATAAATCATTAATATAAATTAGGAACAGGCTTGGCCCGAGAATACTGCCTTGCGGTACACCATAGCTCACCGATGTTTCTGAACTAATACAATCCCCAATTTTAATTTGTTGTTTACGATCCTTTAGGAAATCCTCATAAATTTTCAAAGCATCGCCTCTAATGCCAATCTTGTACAGTTTTTCTACAAGTTTAGGGACCGAAACAGTATCAAACGCTTTAGCCAAATCCAAAAAAACACCAATGCATTTTCTTTTGGCTTCGATTTTAGTAACCACATGATCAACCAAGTCACTAACTGCATTTTCTGTATTTTTACCTTGCCTAAAACCAAACTGGTTTGCAGACAATATATTATTACTTTCTAAAAATCGTATTAATCTATTTTTAAGTACTCTCTCCAAAACTTTAGATAAAGAGGTTAACACAGATATTGGTCTATAATTTGACACATTCTTTCGGTCCCCACTTTTGTGTAATGGAGTAATAAGAGACTTTTTAAAAACCCTGGGGAAAACACCTTGCGTTAGGCAAATATTAATCAGCTTAGTAAGCGGAGTAATCAAAACATGTTTTGCAAATTTAATCAATTTTGTAGGGATAGAGTCGAATCCCGATGCACAACTACTTTTGAGGCCATTTATAATAGAATTAATCTCCGATTCATCAGTATGTAGCAAAACCATAGAATTTACCAATAATCCAGCATCCAAGTCAAAATCATCCCCAAAACTATTATTAGAATGTACAATAGAGTCTGCTAATTGTTTGCCAATATTTGCAAAGTACCTATTTATCTCTGAAATACTATGAGAAGCCTCACCATTGATTAGTTCATCCGCTGAATTGTTATTTTTGCACAACCAAGTATGGATTTTATTGCACTCCATTTGTCTTTGTTAGTCGTAGCCTTGTTCAGTAGAGTAGTCTCATATAGCCGTTTTTGCTTCTTATTATAGAGTTACAAAAATTGCGATATCGCTTATATGAAACTTCATTTACGTAGTTTAGAGGATCATTTTTTAGTTTTTTGTGGAGCTTATCTCTGTTTCTAATACAGCGGAGCAATCCAGGAGTGATCCATGGTTTAAGAGTTTTCTTTCGACACGGAACAATCTTTGTTTTAGTATTGGCCTTTATTATATTAGATAGTAAGTCAACAAAAGAAGCTGCAGCTTCATTAGCATCATCACAACTATCAATGAAGGAGAAATCTACCATTTCTAGGTTTTTTAAAGTTGCATCGAAATCTATCTTACGAGAACAAGTATTTGTTTTATTAATAACATTAGGTTTTATAGACAAATCTAACAGTACCATACTATGATCTGTGATTGTGGAGTCTAAAACAAAAACAGATGCCGATAAATTCGTTTTCAACATGACGTGATCTAAACAATTGTTTATTCTTGTAGGCAAAGTGTGGGCCGGTAACATTCCCAACTGTGATGTCGTGTTTAAATAAGATTCGCTATTTCTATCTCTGCTATTTAGTTTTATATCAATATTGATATCACCTATAAGTACTACACTGTGGCTGGACCTTTTTATAGAACTTACTATGTTCTCCAAGGACATAAGAAAAGTGTCTGCATTGTAGTTTGATGGCGAACGATATATTCCTAGTATAAAGATATCCGGTTCCACATTTAACAACAAAAAATTTGCACCAACTGCCAACGGTTCGTCAACAGAACATTTAATTTCTTCCTTTACATACATAACTACGCCTTCATTTTGATTATTTGTTTTACTGGTATGATAGGAAATGTAACCGTCAATCACTGGTATCGGCTTGTGTTCATTTAACCAGCATTCAGTAAGAACAAAAATATCTATGTCGAAAGTAAAAGCAGATATGTATGCTATAAAACTATCTAGATTTCTGTAAACGCTCCTTATGTTTTGGGTTAAAACTTTTAGTGAAGGCTTATTTCCGATTATGGAACAACACATTTCAGAATTACAACTAACCGCATTAGCTACAGATACTTTGTCAATATCAGAAAATATACTCGAGCTTTCATTATTCATATTTTATTCGAGAAATTACATTGCTCCAAACGTGTGCCTGCATTATATTGCAACAATAATAGTAAAACCTGCTCAGCCTCTTCACAAAAACACTCCCCAAGTGAATGAAAAGTAAACTCACTACGATTGTAGGTACACTGAAGTATAGGTGTTAAAAAGAGTATGCAATGAAGTGTGTACCATTGTTTGAGTATTAAAGATAGTATACGTGTTCTGTGTAGATGTGTAAGATGTATTATTGCAAAGAAATATGTTATAAGTAATGTGTAGAAAACCACATACAAACATTTGCGTCTTATTTCATAGATACATGTTACTAAGATGACTGTAACATTATAATATTTCTTTAAAATACGATTACAATTAAGAAGCAAGTCATCTGCAGTGCCAAAGATTCTAACCAATTTATTATAATAAACAAAATAAGTAAAGTAGATGAGTGTAGATAATATATAACAAAAACTTATCTTTAATAATAGATTAACGTAATTTTTTATATACTCGTATAACGAATATTCTAGTCATTCATTTTGGTTTAGTTTATTGAAATCAGTGTCATTTCTAATAAGAAAATGCGGTTTGTCGTCATCCTGTCGTAGAAACACCTGGCCACATGAAGTCCAACAGTACTTGTATTTATGTTCTTTGGCATAATTACGCGCAAGGTAGAAGAGGCGTTGAGATTTTGGTGTAAGTTTCTCAGATATATAAACGGGTCTTGCTGGTCCCTCAATGTCAAGGTGGGTAGTGTTTAATTTAGACTTAGAATTGAATTTCCGTAATCTTTTTATAATATTTTCCTTTTTTGGAATACTGACAAAATCCACAACAATTGGATACAATCCCGTACTCTTACCAGTACGGAATACATCTTTAATTTCACAACTTTGGATAGGGGTGTCCAACACTTTCGCAATCTTATCTGTTACGAATTGACAAAGATCGGCTCTAGTCTCACCCTGTCTCTTTGGGACATTCCGAATTTCAATTTTAGACGAGGTCAGATTTCGCTCATAGTTCTCAATTTTTTCCTCAAGTTGTTGAATTTGGTGCCGGTCGACTTTTCGTTCCAATTCAAGATTGTTGAGTTTCGTAACCATGTCATCATATTGTTTATTTACAAAAGTAATCGACTCCTTTATTTCGATATTTTGGGCTATTACTTCTCGCAAAGCAGTCTGTAATTCATCAAATCTGTTGTCAGATTTTGTTATTGACGCAGCAAACAACAAACGAAATTCTTCCAGAAGCGAAGAGCAGGAACATACATCCTCGTCACGTTTACGTTTAAGTCGGTAGGGTATAACATTTTCACTATTGAAGGTACTACTAATATTTTGCTGCTTTGCATTAAGGTTAGGAGTCGATCCAGTTTGTGTTGTATTTCGGTTAGGTAAATTATGAAGCTTAGGTTGTGTTGCTTCATCAGTTGTCGGCGTGGTTGGTGGTGTACGTTTAAGTGGCATTACTTAGTTTTCTTAATAATCCACACAAAAAGTATTTAATTTTAGTTCTCTGCACCGACAATTTTCGTGTCGTTTTATCTGGGTATACGCCGCAACTTACGTAAAAATTATCAATATCAATGTGTTGCTTGTCTGCCCGTAAGCACCTGTGAGAAGAATGTAATAAGCGCCGTACAAAAATACGTGTACTTTACGCGTTGATATAGATCGTCGTCACTAAAATAACTGTCGGTACCCTTGGAATTTTTACAAATCTCACTTAGATATCAAACGAAAACCACTCGTTTAAGCATATTCACCAGAAACTAATAGCACTGTTTAGTTGTTTATAGGCTCAGTAATATAATGACGTGTTTTCTATATCAATCACTGACTAAAAACATCACTAAAACTTTATTTAACAGCAAGTTGACTTAGGTGCGTGTACACCGCGCAAAGGTACGAGAGGAGGTGAATCTGATAATGTATTCAATATTATTATTAGTGATTTCCTTCCAAAAATAGCCCTGCCCGGGCTAATAAGCAAATAGACCTACTTTAGGCTATATATAACCTATAATGAGGAGTTCAGCCACCACCATACCACCGTCGTATCACGCACATGATTATATATTCTTTATTACAATCGCTATGAATACATCCGCCTGTTAGTATCCGTCAGGTGACTGTGACGCCACAGTTTCTTTCCAGCCTTATGCAAGTTTTCTAATGATGTTTAGCTTCACCGTAAGAACGCAGTTATATGTATGTATATACAATTAGAATAACAAAAACTTTATTGGTACATAGAACGATCAACCCCGAGTTCCTAACTACATAGAAGACCAGTGCAGACGCCACAGTTCCAGACTTTCGAACTACTTTTGTAGCCGAATGTAACTATTCCGGTTTGAAGGTGTTGCCATCTTTGAGGTTATATATATATATAAATTTAAATTGGAATATATATTGTATATTGGTTAAACAAGTAATAGATATAAATAAAGTAAATGACCGTTTCGAAACGTCGACTGAAGTTATGTTATAAGGTTTTCAACTCCGTTTAATAATTTCGGTTAGTTGGAAGGATGTTACACCAGTTCTCATGTTCTCATTAACATGTAGGTAATAGGTTCGATTGAATGAAATGTTTCAAAAGATGTAATCATTCTAAAGTTCCATTAAACAATCTGAATGAATGATCATGCAAATAACGTGGACCGCTACTCACTCTTAGGCACACACTTCCAAACAGCTTTCTTCGCTCCATTGACGATACACGGATCATTTTTTTCTGTTGGTGGAATCCATCTGTAAATAATTGTATAAAAATAAAAATACTAGTGTTTGTAATTTGCCATTTTATTTTAAATGCTAAATAAATGAATTAACTAGGTGATGCCCGCGACTTTCTCTGTGCAGGATTAGTATTTCAAGTAGCTTATATTAGTGTGGCGTATATCTTTAAATTGTAGCCTATGTGTTTTCTGATGGATTTCGGGATTGGGTCTATAGAAGGTTAAAAGTCAAAGCTTTTGCCCACGGCCACATATGCGCGGAAGTCGGTTTATGGCGCGAAAGTTTTATCGTGGGACTATCCGTTTTTCCGAGATAAAAAATACCGAAAAACCTTCGCATGACAATCTGTGCAGTAGTTTTTGAGCGAAGCCTTTATTTCGCATCCCGTGGGATCTATTTTCCGGGATAAAACATCCTTTGAACTATCTCCACGTAAAAAATCACGTCAATTCGTCGCTCCGTTTTGCCCTGAAAGACGGACAAACAGACAGACACACTTTTCCATTTATAATATTAGTATGGATGTTATTGTACAGTTTCGATAGTGTTCGGATAGTGTTTAGTGAATAGTTTCAGATAGTGTTCGGTGATCTAATTGGTTAAGTAAAGAGTGAAGTGTTAAGTGTTACTGGATGTCAGTACTTCGTATGTAGAACAGGACGTTTTGCTGAATGTATAGTAATTAGTTTTGATCTAGCATAGTACACTGCTATCTGGAAATAAAAACAAGCCCAGTCCGTTATATACTAATCGAAGGAAAGTATCTCTTGTTTTGAATCCCTTCTTGCGAAAGAGTCACAATAACAGAAGGGTATTTAGTTCATTACAGCTCAATTTTGTCCAAAGTTGAATTGTAATTAGAACTCGATTATAATTGAATCTCAGCAGTTCGATCGAATTAAAACTGAACTCTAAATTATCGCGATTATTTAATATTGAATTATCTAAATTTACACTACAAATCAATTCAAAAAAAGTAAGCGTCTCCTATACTTTGTTGTTTGAGAGAAGTTGCGTTCCAACTTCAATTAGGTTGCAATCCAGTCTCCTGTCAAATCATTAGCGCGACACGAAATGTCACAACAATTGTTATTCAGTCGCAGACGACGACGACGATACATTGCGACGAAAAGAGCAATTCTATTAATCAACAGAAATATTTAATACCTGTGCGTTCCAGAAACCACATAGAATTGCTTGACCTCTTCTATACAGGCCGCTGATGTTAGTATGTAATGCTCATGTATGATTACTCCGCCACACAGCCAGTTTTGGGAGGTGTCGGAGTTCGCAGGCCTGAGATACACCTGGAAATATTTTTAGAGTTTAGTAGACTTATCTTTCTTTTGATGATTTTATGGTCACCGTCATGGTTGCTGTCTCAATACACCTTAAAGCTCCAGTGGAGTTAAGCTTTTAAAGTTGAAGCCTTTCAGCTTCTAAAGTGAAGCAACTATCGCTATCCTTAATCAGGACTTTTAAGTGGGATTCATGATGCAAACAGCTGGAGAACAGAAAAGAAGACATAACATCTACAGAATACTAATGTGGTCATTGACTAACGCGAATACTCGTAAACGAATTATCTTCTTCGCATCTCACTATCAAACTTTACTCTGTACAAATAAGTTGGAATAAAACGAAGGGCAATGAATGATATAGTATTGCATTTTTATATACGCACGCTTGTAATAGATTACATGTGTTGACCCTGAGTTCAGCTCAGTTTTCTAGGTAATAAATGTTGTTTTTGTAGTTCAAATGTATACCTTGATGTACTGATGATTGTATAGCTAAAGGGTAGGCAGAATGTCGAACAATAAAGTCGCACAGGGATTGATCCATATACCCTTATGTATCATGTTCTACACTCGACTATTTCTGCTGCAAAATTAGTTTAGTGTAATTGTTATTTTGCCCCAGTTTCATGTTCGAGTCGAGTAATGGTTTTTGAATGTTTCCTTCGAAATAAAAACAAAAATTTCTCATAAGCACTTAGAGTCTAGAATAAGTGCCCGGAGAGTAATATGATCACCTCTTATTACATAGAGACTTCCGTATGAATTACTTTACCTACTCTAGGTAAAGTATGGATTACAGTACAGCTCTACCTATATTTTCGAAGAACGTCAACATATATTTACCATATAAGGCCTTGTGTCTCCCGCCTCCTCTCCACCAAGGATACGCCGTGAGAATGTTATATTTTTAGATTGTACAAACTGTTTCACGTTTGAAATACCATCTGAAATTGTCGATTGTGGATGTACAAATAATATTCTACTTTCTATTCAGGAGAGTGAAGCGTATTATGATTTTTTGGAAATCGGCCAAGTTAGAGTGACCTTGAGACCTCTTTAAGTACGGTCTGTCGCATATTGGTCGATTTCACACGTATTTCTTTGATACACAAAAAAAAGCTGATTACAATAAAAGAGAGAAATATGGTAATTATTGAGTACATACAAAATCTAGGCAAATTCATTTCATATCACGCGTCTTTATAAGACATGACACTTTATAAGACATGCACGATATAGCTCCAATACGTAGAGGCCATTTAAGCGAGATTTTGTGAGTGTGCGTGATAAAATACCAACTGGGTCTAGATGGTATATCTTTAGATGGTTCTGTAGATTAGTGACCTTAGTGGGCAGTCCACACCCACAATGGACATAAAAGAAAGGAACGGAAATAAGGTCAATAGGACTAAGGTTTCAGGTAGAATTTAGTTAGAAATGTCAGACTGACCGCGGAGTATCTAATGATCTTACAAGTTGGGCACTTTTGACACGATTCTCTAACTTTCACTTCGGAAAATAAGCCTACCCTAAATAAGCTGCATCAGGGTCTAAGGTTAAGACTAAATCCTAAGTCAACCTCGCGGGCTTAGTGTAGTTTACTATAATTGATTTGTCCGTAGAAACGTTCGATTACATTTAAATGAAATTGGAAAATTGAAAACCTAATGGCATGGAAGGTTCAAACCGCCAAGTAACATGGCGAATATCCAGACCAATCAGCCATTAAAATTTCGGTAGAAAGATAAAAGGCAAAAATAATTATGTGCAATTTAATCAAATTATAATTAAGTGTACGTACCTATACTTCTGGAGATCGTAATAATAAATAAAATCGTAAAATATATTTTCATCTTGTATTTCAATCTAGTAAAGGCCGGTTTATAATTACGCGCTTCACTGAAATGACCAAGTGTTTCGACAGAAAAACTTTGAATAAATCATTTCCTTTTACTTCTTCTTAGGCACATAAAAGTTGTTATCGATGGCACAGCCATAATAACTCTAACATTCCAATTGTTGAGTTTGGCCCCTTGCCTTGAATTTTTAAATAAAATAGCCCCACTCTTTGATTTTTATCCTATGACGTGGGTACAGTTACATAGATAGAATCTCACTCACACATATATCTAAACTCGAACAGAGTTTTGAAGGTCATACAAAATATTTTTCTAATGCAATCAACGTCGCGATCCGTTGTGCAGTAATCAGTCACTCCATAACTACACCGACCGTATCGGCAATTTCCCGCTGGCTTGTAGGCTTGAATTTCCTAAATAGTGTCGGTAAAGTTGGTTTGAATCCTTCAGATTCTATTTTTAGATTTTACCTTATATAAGTCTCTCCCCAATCGAGCTAAGAAAACAAAAAAAAATCGATAGTCCCACAATAAAACCTTCGCGCCATAAACCGACTTCCGCGCATATGTAGCCGTGGGCAAAAGCTATGACCCTTAACCCTCTATAGACCCAATCCCAAAATCCACGCGGGCAGAAAGCTAGTATATTATATATATTTATAAAATTTGGTAAGTTGTAGGATGTAAGTAGGGGGTCTACCCAAAACCGAAAATCATTACAAAGGGTCTAGGACACAAAATACTACTAAACTAGGGAAGTCCGGGCAAAGTGGACACCTTAACCTTTGACAGCCCATGTAAAGAAAATCTAAAGACATAGAATTAAAGGCAAAAGTGTTTGGAATCAGCATTTATTAAAGTTTCAAATAAAATCAAGAAAAACAGTGTAACATCAATACTTTACCAATAATTATCTATAATATTAAAAATAGTATCACAATCCACTTTGCCCAACACACCGGGTAAAGTGGACAACACCATAGGGCAAAGTGAACACATGGTTAATTAAGGAACAATTACCATAAAAAGAGACAAAAATCAAAAAATTATAATAAAAATAATGAGAAATTATAGGAACTAGTCAGTTATCAGTGCAATGGTCGCAAGTAAAACGTATTCGTTCCTTCAAAGGCCGTACATTTTTGTGACTCCATTGCTTACAGGAAAAACATTGGATCCAATCATCAAGTGGTTGCCCATTGACTTCAATATAGTCTTCTCCACAAAAGTTGCATGTGTATTTTTCAGTATTTTCGATATGTTTAGATTTCTTCCTAGTATTTTTGGTAGTTTCAATATCTTTGGTCGTTTTAGCATTTTTGGTCTTGCCAGTACTTTTTTTAAGCGTAGGTTTTTGTTTTTGTATCTCTGTTAAAGTTCTGCAGTACTTTGTGTGCTTGCGTTTATCAAATTTTTTTCAAAGTAAAAACTAAAAAAAATGTGTTAAATAAACAATCAATAATGATCAAAATGTCTACCAGCTAAAATCGAATACTACTGGGCAAAGTGGATACTATATTCACTTTACCCGTGTTCATTTTGCCCAATAGGTACATTTTGAACTCAACCTAAACTGAGATGAAAACAAACAAACAATATCTCGTCAAAACTTGCTGTAATTCAACACAAGAACATGCACTTTACAGACATTATCACTTCTCAAACGATAACGATATATTTAAATACATAATTAGGAAATTACTTACTTGAAATATCGTAACAAATGACTACTTTTTGATTTTTTTTGTTTTATTCACAAACGACGCGTGACCTTCCGCTATCTCTCTTTGTTTACGACTGAGGGATGGGGAGCGAAACTCCCAACAAGAGACGGACATGTTCATACGCGAAATTTTGGAATTATTCAGGGTATTCACTTTGCCTGAGCTATTCGCTATGCCCGGACTTCCCTACTAGTTAAACTCAATACCCACAAAATCCCTAAGAGATGTTAAGAGTCATCATGATTAAAGATTATATACTGATGCCGGTAGGCTGATAATAATTATGTATGTAACTCTGTTGATATAAAATGTTGATTGAAACAGACGGTGCAGTTAAAATCTATCTTTATTAAGATTCAACGTAGAATTATCCTTATATAACAGAAGAACATCTGTATTGAATGTAAGCTTCATTACAACAGGTTGCAAAATTAAGCTACAGGGCTCAGTGTATTTGGTCTGTCTTTTGCTTCAGTTTATATTTTTTTTTTGTTCCCCTGAGGAAAATGCATTAAAGTGCATATACCCCGGCTGTAGCGAGCCGGTGGTTATGTGGGGCTCTCCTCCCCAGAAGGGGGAGGCCTACCCACTAAAAACCTCAGGGATGGCCTTCCTCAGGCATGTAGGGAGCCCCCGGGAACGCCAAGCGACTTCCGGGAACGGCTTCAATTTATCTAGTTTTAATTGTCTTTACTTTAAAGCTTAGATAAATTTAGATATTCTAAAAATAAAATTGATCGACTATTTATTTTTAAAAGTAGTCATCTACGTCGTTTAAAAGTAGTAGTAGGTTTTTGTAAACAATATGATTACTTTCTATTTTAATGAAAATTATGATTCACGGTATATAAATCAGTACAGCGCCTCTATCGGAAATACAGCTACACAGCATGCTAACAATAGAAAGTAATTAGTTTGACTTCCCACTACTAGATGGCGTATTGCTGGTTAGTACTCGTGTATCTCAACGCTAGATGCCGCTCTAAGATTGAAAGGTTTCAAAAGTAATAAATACCTCAAATAAATAAATATTCAAATTCAAATCATTGTATTTCTTTAAATAATTTATCAGTGCTTTGTTCTGGAATACATCAGTTAGGTGCTCAAACTTCCATACACGTTATAAAAATACATTGCAGCTTTACTCATTAACTGTACGCGTATATTTAGATTTTTTTATAAATTTTGCACAATAATCCTTTTTGACATAAAATAATTATCTTAATAATGTATAACGATTCATGTTATACATTTTGCTGTTACTTTCCATTTTGATTAGTAAAACGAGTAATAAAGTTAAAGTTAATGCTGTTTAGGATATGGTTCAACATTTTATAAAGGGAGCTTTCCAAAATTATTCAACCTTTTTACTTTTGCTCGCAAACAATGACGTCAAATACAAACTGATTCTAAGAAATTTCCAAGATTTTGGCAACGTTCTCACTCTGACAGTACATTGAAAAGAGAAGAAATCGAAGTGAATAAATTTCCATCATTTGGTTTTTACAAACCTTGACATTTTGTTGTAAAGTTTCATTAAAATCCATTCAGTAGCTTTTACGTGAAACAGTAACAAATATTCAGCTATACAAATTTTCGCGTTTATAATATTAATAGAATATCTTATTTTATCAATATGATAAGTTCATACTATAATCTGTTTTATAATTGGGAGAGGCTTCTTAAAAACAACCAAGAAATTGAATGTCATTTTTTTATCTCTTCTTTTCAATCGTGATTTAAAACATTATAAAACACTTAGTCTGACCATAAAAACAAATGTAACAATATACCGTTCTTGAGAAGATGATTAAACCCCTTAACATTACTATGTTCCATAACCAAAATAATATTTTCAGCAAAATTCAGCGTCGGGTCATTAAGCTCCAGCCATGTATGATTGGAAACGAAGGTTTAGACTTTATCAGAGCTGAAGACTGTCATCTTATTCCGATCTTAATTCAACAGGTTATGATTTATATACAGCTGTAGAGTGTATGACTTTCTCTAAGCACTATGTTATATTTGAAAATTCCATAAAGCGAAGCATGAGATTCGCAGTGAAGAATTTTCTCATGTAAATAGTGTGTGCTTCTGTTGATAACTGGCTTAATGTTTATAGCACTGTATTGCAGTCAATGGAGCAGAAGAATTGAAAAAGCTTAATATATTTTTAATGTTTTAATAATATTACTGTTTTAACTAACACACTTTAAATATTATAAACAATATAAAAAAATAACAATTATATATTAAACAATAGTTTACCATACGTTTAGTATTTATTGAAGTCCCACTAAAAATATATATAGTTATATTTTTCTACATCCATTATTCAAAAATCAAAATAATATTTAGTCAACATAGACCTTTACAGGCACTTATTGACGTCAACAAACAAAACAAAAAAAAGCTTAAGTAATAAAAAAAATCAAAAACCTTGTCCGTACGTACGAATAAGGAATATTAGACATATTAAAAAAAATATATAAGTAATACCGGAAATTTCTATCTAGTAGTTTTGGTACAGAATGTAAGAATTACGAAACTTTTGTATGTGTGTCTTGAAAATGACCGATGTCTTTATATATACCCACTTTGGCCAAACAATTTTTTTAATCCTCATTACCTTATCATCTCGTTCACAAGCAAACTTAATATTTAACAAGGAAACTGCGAAATAGCGGGAATATAAAAAAGCATAAACACGTGTCGAATTAATGAAAATGACTTGAATTAAGAAAAGTTTTTAAAACAGATTAAATTAACTCTCCGATGTGTGGTAAGTACTTTAAAACATGAAGCATTTTACTAGAAAATTTCACGAATTTTGTATTTTGTTCAAAAAAGTACCTGATCAATGAATACTTTTGAAATGTAAAAAAAAACAGACTAAGTTAACAATTCCAATAATAAACTATGTATATACGTGCGTTATTATCTACATGGCATTCGTATGAAAAGAAATAATAAACTAGTAAAAGAGTAAATATATTTTGAACGCAGTAGTTATTATTGCGTCAAATCATAAGATATCTGAATGGTTTTAGATGAAAACATATTTCCTTAATGATAGTAATTGAAATCCTAAATAACACATGTAAATGAAATATGAAATTAGAGCTACAAGGAATGCCATTGGTTCATTCGGAAGGTTTGCGACAGAATTAAGTTGCCCCTGTACAATTTGCAACGCCAGACCTGATGCGCGAGAACCGATTAAATTTCAATACGTAAAACTAACAAATAAAAATTAACAAACAACTAACAAATAAATTAATATTAAAAATCTAAAAATATTTTTATTCAGCGCACTTAAAGTTAAAAATACTTTTATAGTTTATGATATTTGCTGAGATATTATCGCTTAGGCTTATACGATAGGGAGAAATGATAGAGTAAGGTGCATAAGTTAGTCTAAACTATACAAATCCTTTCAATATTATTACACATAAAATTAATTTAAGTAATTAAACCAAAAAGGTTAAATATTATCTGGTAGGGGATAAAAAACTAAAAACTAATAATAAAATAAAAATAGTATTCCTTGTATAATTTATACGTCTAATTTAATATTAAACTAATTTATTTATTGTTTCACCACATACATAGTTAGTGCAGATAGGTACTTGGTAATATGATCGATAGTAAGTATGTGTGACGCATATTTCATTAGCATCGAGCAAGGCGAAGCTACTTCGGTAGTCTAATAACAAAGCCCAATAACTAACAAAGCTAATCGATTTTTTACATTTCGATCAAATAAAGCAGTGTCGAGCTGAAATCGATTACATTCTACTTAACGTAACTCCAATCGCGTAGCGCTGTATGTTTTATCCGACAAAAGCATAATCTAACACCCTTTACCACTCCAGCTGTCAAACTCAATACTATAAAGTAGCTATCTTCGACAATACATTATCCCTACTTATCTATGACCATAACATGAAACTTGGGATCTATTTTATTATAAAGTGCATTGTCTGCTACGGAGGAGCTCCGGTAACCGCCGAACGTAAATAATTTAACTGTCTTAAAAGATTCAAAAATAGTTTCCTAACATTGCCCCCCTTAATATGTACACCATTTGTCAGGCCATAACTGGATTTAAACGGCGCGTTACAAGACAAAAGGCCACGCCCTCGACTCCCCGTATAGTGTACTCTTTTCCACCCATATTTCATGCGCTCTTGGAATTATCTGCTATCCCTTTTCAACAAAATGATCTTTTAGATGTTTACCTCGTTACAAAGCTGCTAGAAATGTGGCAACCGATGGTTTTTGTTTTTGTAAAATAAGCTTTATACATATAGAGGTAAAGTTCACAATATTTTGTTTGTGTTGTTTAGGGAGAACCAATTGAAGCGAGACGTACAGTGAAAGGGACGAACTGAATCTTTTCGTTTAAGTTAGTGACTACAAACGAGTTTTTATGTTTGGAAATCGTATTAAGCTTTTGTTGGAAACTGTTCCACTCAACGGGCATAGTTGAGGCGTTTTGTGCGGTCAAACTATCCGCGTTCGAAATTCGAAAAGCGGTGGGGGTGAAGCTGATTGGCTCGTTTTGTCCGATATTGCGTGTTAAGGTACGGCCGCGTGCGGTCGAGCGTGTAGCGCCAAACGGAGCTTTTGACATTATAACCGTGACTTCTGTTTGCGTTCTTCAAACTTTCGGTTACGTTTATAAAGTGCTTTAAATATGATTGACTGCAATTGATACTCTGCTTATTAATCAACTTTTAGTGTCAGTGTTTAATAGACATAAAACGAAAATGTCTTCAGTGCATTCTGATGATGATCAAGAAGAGATCAACGTGGACTCTGACAGCAGATTATCAGGCCACTGCGACAGAAGTCTCGGTTCAGATGACCGAGACTCAGAGCACAGTTACCATGGAAGATACCACGATTCTCCGAACGAACACATGACTGATACACAGCCGAGAGTGAATTTGCCGTTTAGTATATCTCGATTATTAGGGAAACAATTTGAGGAAATTGACAAACGTAGACATTCAGGGGAAAGTGACGACCGAAGTGATCAGGACACTGAATCGGAAAGTGTTAAGGACGATGGGAAAGACAATAGTAATTTACCTTTAAATTTTTCTCACACTCCTGGACTTTATCCTAATTCGGGCCTGCTGTTGCGGCCGGGGTTGGGAATTGGGGCGGGATACGGATTCTCTGGTAATCCTGGGGTTGTTAGAGTGCCAGCACACAGAGCTCTGAATGCTTTAGGAGCATGGGGTGTGGCTCTGGATCCAATGCGGCAGGCGGCTGCAGCCGCGTTTGCACATCAAGTCGTTAAGGATAGATTAAATGGTACGTAGATAATTATTAACAATTTAAGTTTTACTCGATATCAGAATTTTTGGTTATATATGTTTTATAGTTAATTAACATATATTCTTGAGCATATAAAAAGAAAGTAGTCACGCAAATATAGATACCTGTCTGCATTGTTTTTACGAATGTTTTCACAACAATGCCTTTAAAATTCCAATAAGTAATCATCAATTTCTGAAATATTAAGATATCCCTGTGTGAGAGAGGAGCTTTTACTGAAATTTCCCACGAGACTTCGTTGCGCTTGTAAACGCAACAAGTGTTTTATATAGAGAAAAGTTTTTTGTTGATTTGCAAATCATATATTTTGAATAGCAGCATTCACTTATGAATACACACTTCGTGTATCGCTTCTCATTAGGTTTCTCCTGTAGCTCATTGCTAAAAACACAATCAAGCGAAAAAGTCTCATAAAGTAAGGTAAGCTAAAACAGAAGAAGATCCGGTAAGTAGCTTATATTTGTAAACATGATGATCATTGTTTAGTGAAAAATGTAACAGACATCGGGACAGACACTGGTAGTCGACAGGACAATGAGAGTTACATAGATCGTGTATGTAATATAACTTCTTGTAGATATTCTAAAAAAATATGTATTACAAAGCAGTAAACAAAGACTCTACCTCCATTCCCAAAGAATTGTGGATAAGGAAAGGCAATACGATAATAATGTTAATAACTCGTTCGATTAATATACATACAGTTTTAGTTTGAGATATATATATCATGTGTGTATGAGCTTAAAAACCACTGTATATCAAAATCAAAAATTTATATTTCAAATAGGATTTTACAATCACTTTTGAATGTCAAAGATGCTACACCATTGGTTCACAAGTCTACGGCGGGAGACCTTGTACTGGAAAGAACCAGCAAGAAAACCAGCAAGGGCAATTTTTTTTTCTCCCTGTATCATTACAGAGTCGTCAGTTGGAAGCCGGCTTCAGATACACAGTCTGAACCCAACCTCCGATACAAATTAAAACAAGTAACAAATATATATTTCCGTTACAAGAGTCATATCGCATTAAACAAATCTGATATGTATATGTCCGGTACAAAACAAAAATATCATTTATTAAAGAATTATTGAAATTTTATATCGCAAAATTTACATCCAAGCATGTTTAATTATTCAGGAAATTAAATATCGTAAAAATTACATTCAAGCATTTTTATCATTCAAGAAATCATTGACGTTGTAATACACTTTTTTCATTAGAGTATTTTTAATATGTGCTTTAAATTTATGAAACGGTAAAGCAGTAATATTTTCTGGAAGTGTGTTATAAAAAGTTACACATTTCCCTAAGAACGAACCTTTAGTTTTTTGAAGCCTGTATGTTGGAACGGCAAGCTTATTTTTATTTCTCGTGTTTAAATGATGAATTTGGAAATTTATATTAAATGTATCGTAGTTCTTATAAACATATATTAAATTTTCATAAATATAGTTAATTCAATTCATTTTATTGCATAACCACAATGTTACAACAAGATGTTATTTGGTAAAAAAAAACAGATCATTATGGACCCTGTCGGGCACGCAACAATTAGAAGAGAGGAAGCGCTTCTTAATACCTAATTAAAAGTAACACTTTCCTAATAACTAAAGCCTAATAGCATAATTGATTAAATATTTGAATGTCAAGTAGTTTTATTAAATTAAAATAAGAATTATTATTTTATTTAAAATTATCATCAAAATTATCAGCAAAGAATTCATTTATATCATAATAGCATTTCATAATTAATAATTGTTTCAATTTATTTGTAAATATATCATCATTTACCTCAGAAGTCAATATGTCAGGTAGTTTATTATATAATTTAATGGAAATATTATAAGTATTCGAATTATTGATTTTGAGGCGGGTACTTGGTAATACTAATTTATTTCTACGTTTCGTTCGCAATGAATATTTTGATGGAACATCTCCGCGCGTTTCATAAAAACATTTATACTTACGTACAAACTTGCACATTTCTAATATGTACATACATGGTAGGGTAAGTATTTGGTATTTCTGAAAGTATGGTCTGCAGCTATCAGTCTGCTCGATATTGGCTATAATACGGATCAACCTCTTTTGCATGGTGAACAGTGCCGGTGCGTCCGTACTGCCACCCCACAACACCAGTCCGTAGCACAGCCAAGCATGTGCATAAGCGTAGTACGAGGCTAATGATGTTTTTATGTCAGTTGTCTTTTTTATCTCTCGCAGAGCGTACGCAAAACTACTAAGTTTGGATTTGATTTTTTGAATATGTGCCTTCCAATTTATGTGTTTATCTATAACTATACCTAGCAGCGTAAATTCCTCAACACACTCCAAATTATAACCATTAAAACAATAATTTATATTCAATGTTGGTTTTTGAGGTGGATGAAAGGTCATAATTTTTGTTTTTGGAAAATTTATGCATAAATTGTGATCATTTAACCAGTTTGATGTTTTAGAGAGTAATGAATCTAATTTTTCATTGACATTAATGTTATTGTAAGTCGAAGTAAGTAATGAGATGTCGTCGGCGAATAAAATACATGGCTCATCCATAATTTTTGGGAGGTCATTTATATATACCAAAAACAAGAAGCAGCCGACCACACTGCCCTGTGGTATTGATGCGTTCACTATTTTACATTCAGAGCGTACATGAGTAATGTTCCTAGTCACCCTATCGAAGTACTCAATTTCGACGAACTGTTGCCGATCTCTTAGGTATGACGCGAACCATTTATGAGCGGATCCACGGATACCAATACCGTACAATTTACTTAAAAGTATATTATGTTGAACCCTGTCATATGCCCTCGTCATATCCAACAAGACTCCTACACCATATTGTTTTTTATCCAATAATGTAATTATTTCTTTGATGTATTTGTATACAGCTAATGTTGTGGAACGGTTTTTTCGGAATCCATTTTGGGAGTCGTCAAATATCTGATATTTTACACAAAATTTATTTACTCGATCACACATTGCTTTTTCAAAAACTTTAGATGCTGTGGGTGAAATAGCTATTGGTCGATAGTTATTTGCATCACTTTTGTCGTTTTTCTTGTAAATAGGTTTCACTAGTGTATTTTTTAGTTTACTCGGAAAGGTACCTTCATTAAAAGACTGATTTATTAATACAGTGAACGGTACTGTTAATTCTTCTGCACAATCTCTTATTAAACTTGGCGGCAACTCATCTATTCCATAGCTTTTTTTATTTTTTAATCTTTTAATTATTTTAAAAACTTCCTGGCTGTCGACCGGTTTCAAGAACAGAGAGTTTTCGACCGAATGGAGAACAGGACGGCCGCGAGCGCAACTTGCCGTTTGTTCGCTGCCGCTATCCTCGCCCTGCTCCTGCGGTTTGCAGTGGCCGATAGAAGCAAAGAAGTTATTAAATTTGTTAGCAATTTGCTTAGGCTCAGAAATTATTTTATTATCTATTTTTAATTCAATGTTACATTTTGATTTTCTACATGTTTTATTTGTTTTTTCATTTATAATATTCCACATGGTTTTTACTTTATTATTTGAATTATGCATTTTCTTGATATATTGATGTTTTTTTGAATAGAGTATCAGTTTTTTTAATATCTTCTGGTAAATTCGTAAATGTTGTTTTAAAATTGGATTATTAGTTTTTGTGACAAGTATTTTTAGTAATCTTTTGTTTTTACATGATTTTTTTAGCCCTGTAGTTAACCAATGTTTTTTTGTAAAAGCCCCTAGTTTAAATTTATATTTTGGTATGCACTGATTCAATATCCTTGTTAATTTGTCATGAAATATATTATAGTTTTCATTAATATCATTACATGGTTTTAGTAGTTCATTCCAATTTAGCATTTGTAGTTGTGATTTGTATTCTGTTATTGCTCGTTTGTTAAACAACCTTTTCTCAACATACCAGACCGTTTGTTTTGTCTGTATATGTTTTTTTATAAATATTTCCGTGCCAGCGTGATCTGAAAATCCAAACTCTATTACACCGCTATATAAACATTCATTTTTAAAGTTTGTAAATATATGATCCAAGCATGAATTTATGCGAGTCGGTTTATTAATACACTGAATTAGTTTGTATTCTAACATTAAATCAAGATATTCGCAAGATTTTTTGTTTTTCTTCATTATATCTATATTGAAATCTCCGCCTATAATTAATTTAAATTTTGAGTATTTCTTATTAATATAATTTAAAATTGTTCGTAATCGACTATAAAATACGCCTTCCTCTCTTCCATTCCAATACATTACTAAAATTAAAATATCATGTTTACAAAGCTCAATCGCAGTTACTTCTAATACATATTCAATCGACATTTTTGTAATATCATACGACATTTTTGTAATATATTGACACGCTAATGTCATTATATTTATTTCCTTAAATAAATCTCTGACTGATTCTCTTTGTTTTATATTATAGATAGCGCGAATGCTCTTTTTTGCTCTTTTTTGGAGCACGAAAATACTTTCAATATTCGACGCAGATCCCCACAATAGTATGCCATACGTCATGATACTATGAAAATAACTGAACGTTAGTCAGTATAAATGTGGAATATCAACATAGGTAAGTAAAACGATGATTTTGTATAAAAACTTCCGCCCTATCCTGTTAGTTTTGTTGTTATATTTCCACGGGATTGCTAGGTATTGTAAGAGACTAGTATCAAAAGATATGGAAACAGCTATAAATGACTATCAAAAGCAATGTAATAATTGTCTGTTTTTTATTGGTCTTTATTTTTTTTTTCTTAAATGCTCGATCAAATGTCTCTCGTTCAAAATAAAATATCTACAGTACTTCTCAGCATGTGAGCGAAGTTAAACATTAGTAGACATTGTAAATAACCAAAATTATTTTGTAAGAATATTGTTTAAGAGACATTAATTATGAATTCAGAAAGATTTCGCAGAAAATATTTATTGTCATACACGTGTTTGAGACTTCATATCATTGGCGAGATAATACTATTAAGTCTCAAATCGTTATGTTATATCAGCTTTTATAACCGGATAACTTAAATTCTTTGGTGCTGTAAGTTGGTTAGTACATATAGATATATATTACACCTTTAATATATAGTTGTATTGACGACATATTGAATATTACATTGAAAGGGATTGGTGCATCAAATCAATTGAATGAACCGTGGGAGAGCCATGCTTCGGCACGAATTGGGCCGGCTCGACCGGAGTGATACCACGGCCTCACAGAAAACCGGCGTAAAATAGCGCTTGCGCTGTGTTTCGCCGAGTGAGTGAGGGTACCGGAGGCCCAACCCCCCTTATTCCCCTTATTCCCCCCTATTCCCCTTATTCCCCTATTCCCTTTTTAAAAGGCCGGCAACGCATCTGTGACTCCTCTGGTGTTGCGGGTGTCCATGGGCAACGGTTATCGCTTACCATCAGGTGATCCGTTTGCTCGTTTGCTGGCCTATCCTATAAAAAAAAAAAAAAAAAAAACCAAATGCAAAATGTCGTCGCAGAATAATCCATTTTCTTTCAAAAATTTTATCAAAAACTTTAATCCGTTTTCTTTCAATGTTAGTTGTTATTGATTGATAACAGTCATCATCGATTCTTTACATTATAGATAAGAGAAAAGATTCCTGTTTTGTTTTCAGTAAGTTCTGCGCGGTTATAAAATACATATTTTTACCTACTTATTTTTTAGATTATACGCGATTGCGCTTGGCTCCAATATTATAGCAATCCGTAGACTAATTCCTTTTTGTCCAACTAGAACCTGTTCCTTGATTGTGATACTCAAAATTATTCAAATTTCTGACAAGTTTGACAATCAAAGTGTATCCATTACTGCTATACAAATAGCAGAGCTCACAGAATCTTGTGTTGACGCCACCATGAATCAATAGCAAAACTTATTATCATGGAAATTATTATTAGGTGCCGTTACAGTTAGAGATGAAGTACCAGTGAAAACCATGTTGAAGAATAAATCATCCATAATTACTCTTTTTAAAAATCGCTTATTAATAATTTCTTTAATTTGTCATGGCTGATAAGTTCATTCTTATATGATACTGTCGCAATCTAAGTCTTTTGTTTTCCTTCTTATGGCTTGTACGGTTTGTGCATTAGGCGATGACAAGCAATCTCAGTTTTTGACTTTTGACACAATTGAAACAAAATTAAGGAATAATTTTGTTGTCATTACATTTGTGACATTTCAATTTTAAAACCTTAATGGCAAAAGATATGTAACCAAAAATCTGTTCTGAAAATTTTAACAATCAAACACTTGCGTGTGATCTGATGACACACCTAGCCAACTTTTTTCCTTCTTTTTCCTGTCGCGGCGTTGAGATTGGAGGGCGCCACGATTATTTGTCGCGCCGCATCATTCCGGGGCCAGTTTTTGTCGAACAGCCTGTTGACAGAAAATTGTTCCGTGTCCACTGTCTTTATAGGTTTTTTTGCCGTAATTTGACCGCTCTTAGCGAGTTTCCGAAATAAGTAGCCATCGGGTATTATTTTCAAAGCTGCATATAATTGAGTACTGGATTATAACCAAATCAAGCATAAAGTAAAAAAATATGTATTGGAGACTAATTGGACTAGTGTATTTTATTTAATTACTTAAGTATGTTTTATTTATCTCTTATTGCTGCAAATTAAGCAAAGGCGTCCGCCACAGGCATTCTCTGCCAGAAAACTTTTTCAGCACACCAAATAAATAAATCACTTAACTTGAGATCTCAGATGTAAATATGTTTACATCTATGCTAATTACTCATTAGAAATTTCGCGCTTAAGTATGGAAAGGCTTTTTAAAACTCTGTATGTCTCTGTATCGATATATTCTGAAGTTTATTATTTTCTATTATATTTTTAAGATATTTACAAAAACAAACGACTGTATAGATCCATATTTAAATAGCAAACTGATATGCAATTAGTCGTTTTGATCTTAAAGCTAAACCATGCTATATTGGTTTATTAAAAAAAACTTATTTAAATTAAATATAAATCCCGATTTATAGCATTTGTTCTTCACTATTACATTGAAATCAAACAAACGATTTGGGCATCATCCATCAAATTCACAAATTAAAGTCTGCAGAACGTCACCTCGATTTCAAACCGACACTATTGTATTTTTTTTTCGACCACCGGCAAAGAGGAAACGCAGGATCCTATAATTGAGACAAGCGCCGCCGGTGCTGCGTGTGTCGAACTCGGAAATAGTTACGAAGTGACGTCTAAAAACAAAGGTATCAATTTGACAGCCACTTTTTTGAGGTCCCGTGCGAACTTTTTATGTTAATTTACATTACGGATTTAGTTTTTTTTTTAATAATTCGACCGCAAATGGGTTTAGTTTTATCCGGTTATTGCGATCAGAGTAGTCAAGACTTGTTTGTATATTGTAACGAATATTATTTTTCAGATATTTTTTTTTAATTCGTCTCTGAGGTATCTTTTGATTATTGCTCAGTTTAAATTACAAAGTAGTATACATTAGTTAATAACTTGTTACTTTCTTGACACAGGTATATACTTTACAATACTTTTAATGACTTTTATTGTATTGTATTGTAATTACTTCTATATACACACAATATTTGAAATAAATGATGATCTCATGTTACATCGAGAAAATGTAACTTTTGCATATGATTTGATGTGTCTTGTAATGGTAAAATAATAAATCAATAGAATTTGTTGTAAAAAAGAATAAAACCATTGATGCGTGTGTCGGAAAAAGTTAAGAGGTGACGTTCAAAATCAAAGGTAATAATTTGCCAGGTAATTAATTTTTTTTGGATCTCCGGCGATTTTCTGTGGTAATCCAAATAATGTCAGTATGAACGAAATCGGCAAATCTGAAATTGATTATGTTGTATAACAGTGTATCTTGGAGTAATCAGAGCGTGTCAAATTTTTCTTTTTTATCTCTGTCTATTACAAATCGTCCGATTTGTTATTAGAGCATTTTGTTTTCAGAATAAAACGTACATTTCAAAAATGATTTCTTTCTTTATTACATATACTTATTTTGTTAACTAGAATATTTCGCATAAGCTTCGGTCCTTACTTTCATATTTTTCAGTAGTGTTTTATATTTTTCAATAAAATAATTAGTTCTGCTAAAATAATTGGTGTTGACTCTATAATCGTAAGATCGTTTAGCTTAGATCAATAAGCAGAGTAATAAGCTACTTTTCAATATCTCGGCCGTTTCCGGCTTGGGCCGATTAACTGACCACAGATTCTTACCCAACCGTTGCTTCTATGATCTGCAATAACATAATTTGTAATGATTTTATTATCTTCGACAGGCATTTGTGTGACTGTCCCGGTGGAAACCACCCCATGTCTTGTTAGTCCATAGCTGGGGTTATCCATTGACTAGGGAAGTCATTTTCTGCTTCTTCTCAGACTACCCCAGGACTACCCAATCAGCTTCCGGGTGAGGCCTTAGCGTCTTTGGAAGATTATTCTTGACATACACGTAATCCGGGGATGGGGGGCTATAAACGCGTACAACAGGAGAAATCTTAGCACGCAGGCCTTATCTCAGGCAGGCCGCCTGAGAAACCGCCGGAAAGAAATATATCATAGGTCTGCGTGGGTGAGAAGCGGCATACGGTCAATATTTCTAATTCTTCTCCAATGCCTCCATCTGCGATATTACATCCTCACAGGAGACGATAGGCTTCCATTTGGTCTCACCAATCAGATTCTCATTTGAGCTTACTGGCAGCAAGAGGTCATCGTACTCCAATGCTGCCTTAGGGTGCGACGCTGGGTTTGTCAACCGGAGCACTCCAATAAAGTGTGCACGATTGTGTCGTCGGGATCGTTTCATCCCGAAGAACGATCTTGTGCAGGTAGTGATCGAAACATTCATGTCAATACTTGCATAATTGTTGTGACTGCCAACATTATCTTTTATTAGCTTTATTTATTTTAGTAACTAGTGATGTTATGTTGTCAGATTTTAATTTATTTACAGCACTTGCATCTATGCTAATATAGATACATATATATATATATATGTATATGTGTATATATATATATATATATACATATATATATATATACTAAAGTACTAGTGTAATAGTCGTTATATAATTTTTCCCATGTATGCAGAAGTCACTCTTTTACATTTGCCACATGTTCCAGGTCCTTCAGCTTTCGTTATTTCGTTCTTTCATTGCACTTCTATTTTATCTAGACAATTTCGTCTAGGTCAGATACTCTCAAAATTATTTCTATAATAACATGCATTATATAAATTAATTTAATGATAGCGTGCTGTATTAGTCTTGCTTGGAGTTAAAGCGACCATATTATTTTTTATCACTAAGAGCAATTAATATGAAACTTAATAAGACAGCTGTTAGATGCTAGATCATCCTTGTTCAACCTGTTTTGAATTCACTTTACAAATTTCTCTCGCCAGTCGTTTTTAATCCATCCTATCTAAAAGTCTAACTAACTTAGCGTTACCTCGACGATTTTTGTCACTATATCATCTTTTAGTATACCACATTTGTTGTGGCATACCACACTAGCATCTTTAATACCAAATTTTCACGTATACAATTTCAATGTTCAGCTTTCATTATCACTTCAGCTATTTCTATTCAAGTTCTCGCTTCCATTATATTCACAACTTATTTGTATTCTTTGTTTGTTGATATCTTTTCTTTTTCCAAAGTTTTGTAGTGTATTGATTCTTTGTTCAGAGATACTGGAGAATTGTTAGTTTTTATATTTTGCTGTTTTATATATTATTATATCTTGTAATTGTAAATATTATTAATAACAAACAATAGAAGAATCCAAATGCTACATGTACCTACTAATAAATTAATCGATATAACAATGCTTGAAAACAAAATGTTGAAAAATCTTCTTTAGTAATTGTACAATTATGAAAACTATTAAGATCTGTTCGATGTAACTACAAAATAAAAATACAGTCATTAGTCCTCTAATTATTCGTACAACAAAAAACATTAAGCTTGGGTTACGACACCAGCAAATTATATTTCGCAGGCTAAACAAAAGCGTAATTAGGAGTCACACGAATTTGGAGGATCTTTACATCGCTCGCCCTTCGCCGTAGAACGTCCGACCTTGCAGGATGATTCACCAGTTGTGGTTCACATTAACCGCTCATAATTCTACTAAACCGCTTATTCACTTAGTATTTCGCATATTAAATATTTGTTCCAGAAACCGGGCTAAGAATAAATATTCTATAGTGAAGTGACATGTCAAACAAAATTGTAATTGAATTTAGTCCATAAAGAATTAATCTGTAATACAAAGTATTTTGTTGTGTATAGGCAATACCTGATTTGATTTGTAAGCGTTAAAAAGTACGAAGAAATGACGGCTTGCATTAAAAACGAAGTTGTATTCATAAATGTCATTCTGCATAATTATCTTTTGGAAAATTCTATAGATTCTATAGAAAATAGGGAAAGAAACGAAACAGATGATATTTGCCAGTAGACGCACATTTAATCTTGTAAATATAAAGACAGTTGAAGATTTCAGAAATCTTTTTATGTTATTATCATCCCATATTATTTTAGTACTCCTGAAAAGCCGGCATACAGATAAATTTCTGTATACCATTTTATTTCGGTGATAAATATAACTTGGTGAATCTATTTCGATAGTCGATATTTTAAGACCGATTTTCAAAGATTTTGTAATCGCAGATTGTTAAATTTCTAAATAATATGAATATTAATTTCAAATTTTTTATTGTCTGACGATGATGTTCCGAAACCGGTCACAATAAATATAAAATATTATATAGTAGTGGAACTAGTGAAAAGTAGTGGTTTATTAAGATCATAATATGGAGTTCCATCAAGAAGTTACAGCACAAAGCATAAAATATTAATTTCTGTAGTCAAGTTTTATTTTCTTAATAAATTATTTTTCACTACTTCAAGTATGTAAACAAATGAAATAAAAAATAAATAAATATATGTACGCATTAATTACGAATTCATAATTAAAAACAAAATTCATAATCAGTAATCGTATGTCGACTCCCGTAGGGATTTACGATGTAAAATTCTAGTCAGCAATAAAAGCTATCACTCAATTACAACTCAACTTGATTGGTTATTATGTAATTACATAATTAACAGTTGCTTTACAGCATTTTGTTTTATAATTATCTCGGCCGCCATTTGTGTCAATAAAGTGGTTCGGTTTTAATTTGAAGCTCAAATGATAGTATAAAGTTTAATGGATTTATAGTGTCGGATGATTTGGTTAGTCGGTGGATGTTAAGTTAATAGCTGTATCAAAGATATTAACCCGCCATTTATGTTTCGATCGATGGAATTTATGTGAATTGCACTTAAAATTATAGCTCTATTGAATAGTTTAATTATAAAAACAGCTTATTATAATTGAAATATTTGATATATTTCCTATTGATTCACACTCGTTGGTAATTTTGTCTATAACGAAGAATAGGATATGGTTTTAATTGGAGATCAGTTTTTTTTAAGTAGGTAGTTTAGTAGAAAGTTCAATTGTTTTATCTCTTGCATCTTTATGATTATTTTATAGTTAAAACATGTAAACGTTTCCTAATACTTCTATAAGTTAGAATTGAGAGGTCAAAATTTGTAAACGGAATAGATGAAAGAGAACACTTAAAATATTACTTCGAACATTTTCAACGATAACAATCATTCTATAAGCTCATTTTGTCGTGAGCTTATAGAATTTCAAGAGATTGAAAAGAAATTATTATTATGTAAGAATTATTTATATAAGAATTAGTATTTCGAGTAGCTTATATTAGACTGCCGTATATCTTTATAAATTGTAGCCTATGTGTTGTTCTGATATATAAGCTATATTATTGTGAAGTTTCATTAAAATCAATTCAGTAATTTTTACTTGAAAGAGCACATACATCCCTCTATATAAATTTTCGCTTTTATAAGATTAGTGGGATTATAGTTCAAATTTGTCCACACCAAGGAATACGAGCCTGCCATAACAAGTGATGTTGGAGGAATTAGGCCTTAGATAACGATGCTGGCCTGTGCAGATTGATCGACCCTTGAATTTCTTCGCAGTTGTACGCAGACCTTCCTTACAGTACCTTACTTCCTCCACCGAGGGGCTCGAGCCTACCCTAACTAGGTTAGGACGATTAGGCCTTAGTCAAGCACGCTGGCCCAGTGCGGGTTGCTTGACTACGTACACCTTTGAATCGCTTCGCAGATGTACGCAGGTTTCCTCACGATGTTTGCCTTCACCGCAGGAGCGTCGGATGAAATTCGTAACGAAAAACACATTGGTACACGGTGGGGATTAGATCGCGGGCCTCCCGATTCTATGCGGCGCACAAACCAGTGCAGAGACCACAGCGCCACCGACGCTCTAAAAATAAATGTACATGTACGAAAAACGAAATATGCATTCATACAAACTTTTGCACTTATAATGTTAGTAGGGATGGCTCATAAATATATAATTTCGACAATTCTCTATAGAACAAAAACTACATGTAACTTATCAGAGAAGAATCAATAACACGATACAGGTAGATAGTATGAAACAAAATTTGCTAGGCATATCCAACCTTTTAAGCATAATATCACCTGAAGGGGAGAGCAATTTCACACATGGAAACCTTTACCCCGGAGCATATCATCGCATATTGGCGGCGTCAAATTTTCATAACGCGAGGGTCCCTCGGGAAATGCGGGAAAGCGGGATATCGGCGTATCGATGATATTGTGGCTTCGGAACAGGGTGGGGTTTTTAAGTGCTACGACACATTTTTATTGGTGCGATTTTGCCTTTTGATGCTATGTTTACTGTTTGTGACATAAGGTTGATTCTATGGTTACGAAGATTGTTCGGGTTTTAAAATGTAAATATAACTTTTTTCTCGGTGTGATATAGGCTATTTAAAGTATGTTTAGTGTTTGGTTATCAAATTTGTTCATGATTTAAATTAATGAAAAAATATTCTAGTGTGTTTGATTAGATTTTTTTTAAGAACGAGAATTCATATTTTGATCTGTGTTTTAATAGCTTTATGATTGATTTAACATCTATTATATTTAGTGCTTGTAGTGTAGTTTGATTATTTGGTAACACAATTTGTGCAAAGAATCGTTTTTAAAATATTAGAAACTTAGGACATATTTTTGTGCGATTCTACTGTTTAATATTGTTTGTGGATATATTAACATTATGTTTGGTTGTTTAAATATTGTTGGTATAAAATACGTAAGCCTAGTTACTTAATTGGAATCCTTTCCTTTCTCAGTTGTTTATGGTCTAAATAAGTGAGAAGCATCAACCCAATCGTAGCTTACACAAGAATTAACATGATAAATTGTAAACAAGAGACGCTTTCTTGTCTGAGAGATGTAAATTTTATGTGTTGATGTTTTTACAGTTTGGGTCAAAAAATAATAATTAAAGAAAGTAAACTTGAAACTGTTCGTTATTAGATGAAGGTAAAAATAAAAAAATAATCAAAAGAAAAAATCACTATAGTTCCATGTAGCAGTTAAGTAAAGCCGACCACTATGTATTCTAATTTTATATAAATACATAACAATAAATATAGTATTTTAACCTCTGGTAAGAAATACTTCATTATTGCATTTAGAACGTATTTACGTTACTAATAGCCTTGGTATATATAATAAGTACTTGAAGAAAAGTATGTATAATTTAGTATCTACCTAACCCCCTCACCACCCCAACCTAATGAGAGTGAAAGGCCATGTGTTTTAAAGTCACATTTGTTCAAACGAGGGGAAAATATAATAGGTTTCAGGGGTGTAGGGGGATGCATGACGTGAAATGTCACAGTCCCCGACCTCTTTGTATGCTCAAGTGTAAATATGGTAATTACATATGAAAATATTACTGATAAAACTAAAATAATGTTTGTAAAACACCGATAATCGATATTTTAAATATTGACTATAATTATAGTGAGTTAATAAACCCCTTAAATAATTTTGGTTGCTTAAACTATAAAAAAAGCATAAAATAAACATTTAAAGTGCACAAGCATTTATTGTTTAGGTAATGGTCGCCAAGTAAAAATACTTAATTTATTTTAAATATTTCAATATATTCGGCCACCTGATCACCACCAGATGGACCAGATGGACCGACCAGATGGACCGACGACCTAGTAAAAATCGCTGGGTCTCGTTGGATGCAGGTGGCAATGGACCGGTCGCGCTGGAAATCGATTGGAGAGGCCTATGTTCAGCAGTGGACGGCGATAGGCTGAGATGATGATGATGATGATTCGTTGTAGAAATCTTAACGCATTTAAACAATTTTTTTACATTTTACATGAAATTCTGTATTTCGCTATGTTTGTGTTAAATGTTTTGGTTAGTTCAAATGTTTAAGTTCAAATGTTAAATGTTTAAATGGAAGATTATTTAGTACTTTCGTGTCATTTTAATAAAATAATAATTACAAGTTAGTTTTAAATGTGTTTCGCTTTGTATTACTCTATATTCTCTTCAAACATAACATCTTACAACATTTTTTCGGTATTCCTCACAATTTGGATTTATTATTCCTCAAATTTTAATGGTAACTTTAGAAGAATTTCCAAACTTAATGGGTTCAATTGGTGACCCATAAATGAGGGTTTCATTATTATTTTTAATATATACTAAACACACAGGAAAAAATTATAGAAGGGTAAAATTTGAAAATTTAAATTTATTTACTTACTTGCCCGCCAGGTGGCATTCCTGTGATTCATCTGTGACTAACGTTTTCATCATTAATTCAATTTTTAATAATTAATCGTAGTTATATTTCATACTTTTTCATATTATATGAATATTTAAACTCCTCAATTGTACACAATTTGCAATTAAGTCTGCCCAGGGGCGAACTTATCTGTGTAAAGGATATTTTACAAATTAAATTGGAGAAAGAAATATATTTAAGTATAATATCGTAAAAACGCACATACACACATATTTTATGTAATAATAAACATTTATATAATAATAAGATATACAAAACTACAAGAAAATATGCAAAATTATATGAATAGTAAATTACAATAAATAGGAAGGAGCACCGATGTTGTAGACAAAGCAATGGGTGGACAGTTATTGTAGAATTATTGTTAATTTAACCATTATTGATTAGAAGTCTTAAATCATCTGCAGTTAGTATATAAAATAATTATTTATTTGCCAGAATAAAATGTTAGAATTATGCACTTGAATACAATACTTGAAGATATTCAGTAGAAGTTGCCAACAAGTGGGTTTTAATATTAATGTAGACAAGATGAAAAATCTTGGCCATGTAGCTCGCACTCTTGTTATGGTTGAAGGTTCTACATTAGAAGATGTTGGAGAGTTTATATTTACCTGGGATAAATAATCCGACTAGGTAGGTCCGACTTCTCGGAATGTTAATAACATAAATCGTAGTCAATATTTAAAATTTAACGTTTTTAGGGTTCCGTACCTCAAAATGAAAACACGGAACCCTTATAGGATCACTTTGTTGTCCGTCTGTCCGTCCGTCTGTCAAGAACCTTTTTCTCAGGAACGCGTGGAGGTATGAAGCTGAAATTTATATCAATTACTCAGGTCTACTGTCCCTTGAAGCTGTGAAAAAATCAAACTTCTAAGCCAACGCAATCAAAAGATACAGCCGTTTATGCCGCAAATTTTCGACACTTGCAAGGGAATCAAAACCTACAGGGTACTTCCAGTCGACCTAGAATCTTGAAATTTGGCATGAAGCAACGTTTTATAGCACACATAAAGGAAAAATTCCGAAAACCTTAAATTTTTAGTTACATTACAAAATATATATTATATAAAGAGATCTTTGTCTTAAATTTATGCTCCTCCATCTTTCCCCATTGTAATGTTATGAATTTCATTTTGCAATAAAAATACCATAGTTATGACTCGATTGTCGTAATGAACGAACTTTGTAAACCTTGCAGGTTTGTACGGAACCCTCGGTGCGCGAGTCCGACTCGCACTTGGCCGGTTTTTTATTTAAATATTCCTTAACGTGATAGAACATTTCGCCTAATTACAAATCAAAAATTAGTTTTCATGTATTTGTTTTCATTATTGGTAAAGATAGATATAGATATATGCGTATAGATATAGAACGACCTCAGATTGTCTAGTTTCTAAATAATTGTAAGAGTTGTTTATATTGTGAAATAAAAATTAATATTTTAGTGTATTTTATTATCGCAAAGCTGTGAAATTCAGGTCTAAATATTTAACCGTCACATTCCTATAAAAATCCGATAAAACACGCCTAAACACGATACACTTTATCGACAATCCATAAGTCGGGAGGTTATAAAAAATCCATATTTCAAAAGTGTAAATATACGAGCGAAAGGGCGGCTGGAGACGAGGCTATATAAAAATTATATTTACATCGGGGAGATCAGAAGATTCCACGAAACATAAAGTGTTATTAGTGTTATTGGATAAAAGTAACGCTTTAAATATTAGTTACTGTTAGCCGGTATTCGATTTTTCCGACCAAAAAAAATGGCGACTATTTCTTAGGTATGCCTAATTGAAAAACGCAAGCCTATGTGTACCCTGAATACAAAAATTCGATCTAAGTTTTCATTATAGAGCTACGTCCTACTATACATATACACATATCTACAATAAAATTAAGAATGAGATATGAAGCGATGTGGACGACGATATATCATGATTTCAGGCGTACGGGACCGGAGTCGGAAGATGAGGATATCAGCCTTTCGTCTTCTGAAGAAAAAATAAAAAAAGAAAGTGTCGCCACATAAAAACTACGGATACTTTTTACCCGGTCTGTGTCTTCTATTCTACTCGCTGTACTCACTAGATTATAGCAGTTGAGATAAGTAAGCTGAAATCATTCGACTAACGATAATAAAGTACGTTCAGTACGTTTTTTTGTTATATACACACGCATCATTATTATCAGTATTTTTTATCATACAGCTGCAAGGTAACCTTTTATCCTGTCTTTATCATCTATACATAAACACCCACCACACGGTCATAACAATTAAGTAATTGTAAGGTTTTGCAAGTTTATTGGCATACTACTTTTTATCAATACTTTTTAAGATAGTAAAAAAAAGCAAAAGTAACATTAATTTCAAAATACAACTTAATTTGTTAACGATTTATTTAATTTATTGCGTTTACATTATATTATTTGTATAATTACTTTATATCAATTATGTCAAGAATTAATTATTTATGTAAATTGTAAAATTGGACACGCTCTGTCTACTAAGAAATAGAAGAAAGAAAACAAATATTAATGTCAAAAATAAAACTAAAAACACAACTCTTTTTCTGTGAAATTTGGGAGCTTTTTTTATTCTGATATACCCAGTGTCACTCTTACAATAAATAAGAATTTAACCCCACCTGCAGAGTTTACCAAACAATTATGCATAGTTACTTGCTCGATAAACATAACCCTCCTTTTGGCACACTTAAAAAAGTTATTTCATTTGAGTTCAAAATTAAGATGGAGATATCATCAATACATAGATAAATTAACGATCATCGTTAAGTTACGGCTAACTATAGACCATTGTCTAACAGATTTTCAACAGAAAAAATCATAACTGTAATGCTTTTAGCGTACTAAAAGACATCAGAAGTAACATAATAAATCGACTAGACAAATCATATGAATCTTAATACCTTAATCAGGCATAATTTGGAAGGATCTACCCAAAGATTGTAATAATTACCTATGTCACGTAACACAGTGGTTCAGTCACAAAATGCGGGGACAAAATTTTAATGAGTCAAATTGAAATCGTGCAGATAATGGCGTCTTCTCACGGACGCAATCAACTCTTTTACATAGGAATTCTATTTGCGTGGCAGTTTCGTCTCGTAATAAGCTTTGGCAGCTTTCGTGCTTTTTGTTATGTAAAATTGATACTATTATTTGAGTCCGCCATTAATTTAATATAGGATATTACATGGTGATCACGGCTATATTTTTTGTTTTTGACATCAAATTATGTTAGCTGATTGACAATGATAAAACACAAGAAATGTGGAACTTTCATAATATTCTATGATTAAGTTATTTGAAATCGTATAGATTTCATATTATTATTTGAGATATTAAATTATTCATTAAGTGATCAAGTCTAGTCAAAACAGTTATAATTATATATTATAATTAAAAATATATATTATTGTATTATAAATAAAGTATGTATCCGTTTGTTTGGAGTCCTGTGTGGCTTGCGTTGGAAGCAAAATTGAAAATCTTAGGAGTTTGGCTGCAGAATATCCCTATCTGTTGAAAGTGTCTGTTCAAAGCTTTGACAAGTCAATTTCGTCAATACCAATTGATAATAGCGATACAATTATTTTTGTTATAATATGTCTTTAATTTTAGTTCTCTTGTGATTTCTTTAATAATCCAAATGCAAACTGCATTATGATTATTAAGTAAATCACAATCACTGCGAATCCTATATTTCTCCAACCTAGGCGAAATTAGATTTAAAAAATATATATTGACCCAAAACCGGGCACTTTATTTTAGGACCGTGTTGACAAGTGTATATTAAATAACCGCTTAGTAAATAGGTTAAGGGATTTACTATCCACATTGCTGTATATAGTAAATTAATTAGAATTCATTTAAATGATTTGTTAGCATTGAAAATGTGATTATTTCTATTAGGTTAGGTACAAATTTGAAAATTCCTTTGTGAACGTACAACGACAAAAAGCATTCACAAGCATACAAGCTAGAACAGCAAAACAACAACGCTAAAAGCTCCAGTGCCATAAAGCTGGAATTGTCCAACGACTACAGTGCAGTGAGCCCGTTCCCGATTGCATCCCGTTTTCAGCCACCGAAACCTGAATATTCCATGACTGGCCGCATTCGATTCCCATTCGCCTCCGTAACTAGTGGGAATTGGTATCCGCTTGTTACGTTCAAAATTTATGAGATTTGGCTCGTTTATTTTTTACCTGAGCACTGTGCGGCATAATTGGCAAGTGTTCGCTGTCTGCGGCAGAGTTGGGAGAGACGCGATTATTTTTTCAAACTCTTTAATAAGCGATTTCTGTATTTGTTATTTCGTGAATGATATACAATTTTTAAACGTATTTTTATTTATCTATATAATATATATAATAAATTGCCTGAAATGGGTATAGATATGATTTTTAATTTATAAAACTCAATAACACTTTAACATGAAAATAAATTTCTATTAAGAATAGGTAGTTAATATTATGGAGATTGTACATTGATTAATTATATAAATTATATTAATTAATTACACCTACTGAGCTTTAAATTGTTACCCTCGTTGAGGTGGTAAGAAAAAAATGCAATCCATTATTTTGTGGTAGCGATAATTGTTGGATTTTTTTCTGAATTAAAGGTATATCAGAGCCAAATATAATACAATTTCTGACAAAGTTGATGTAAAAAAAATATATGTCAAAAAAGTTTGTAATCTAAAACGCGAACGAAGGTTGTAAATCATGCACCGGGCGAGACAGTGAGGCGTAAGGCGCGAACAAATTCGTCTATCCAAATGATGGAAGGCCTACATCTAATCCCTGGCGACGGCTTCGTCCAATTAGACGTCAAGCATTCGTCTTCTTGTCCTTACTTTATCACCCCGCGAACATGCGGAAAATAGGGAGCTTTCGGATGCACAATAGCGTAGTAATCGCACAAATCTGTCAAGAAAACAGAATCTGTATATAATAGATAGGCAGGTATATTATTTTAATAATTATTTATTAAACTATAGCTTTTATAGATATAATGTGAACTTGTTTAAACCTGAAAAGGATGGTAGGTTCAGACTATTCATTTTGGTACAAGGTCTTTGACATACCTAAGTGATTGAAAAAATCCTTTTGAAGATTTGCTTTATTTATAAGATTGTTTCGTTAGAAAGAATTAACTATAAAATCATATAATATATAAGCGCACATGCCATATGATATGTTAAATTATAGCCTTATTTTAATAAAGTTATGTGTATTAGTAAATTTGGACTAATAAATTAAATTTCATAGTATACATATCAAACTAGGTGATAATAAGAACCTTTTTATGTTATAATGACAACCAACTATTCTTAATGAAAGTTTGGAAATACAATTAGAAAACTTTTTTTGCGAACAGCATAATCTTTTAAGCTTTTTTTAACGCTTTCAAAGAATAGTATTAATGTACTTGCTATTCACATTTTTTACTAGTTGAGATATAAGCGGTTACTATTGTGTAGTCTAAAGATTATTACAACGTTAATGTCGTTTTAAACACAAAACAGTTTTTATCTAACTTCACGACATGATTGTGCTTTAATTGTTGCTTTAGCCTTTTTAAAACTCATTACTAGTTTATCTTGAAAATGCTCAATTCTCACAATATTAGACATGAAATAATTTTAATGAAATAGCTTGTACAGTCACTGTGCACTACGAAAACTGCCGGTAGTATCAATGTCATAAGAGCTATTCCATGATCAATATGTAATTATCGACGAGTTGTAGTATGACAACTTTCCAGAAATATTTTTCTATATAGCTAAACGTCGACAACTTATTTCAGAGTTTATCAATATAATATGTTTACGTGTGAGACTATATCTATAGACTGCAGTATATATCCACAAAAACAAGCTTCAACTGCCATTTTGTTACTAGTCGAGGTATCTTATCTTATGTATCTGATCTTCCCCTTCATATTGGTACATCGCGGCCCAGTCAATTACGCCATAAAATATTAATCGAACAATATAATTCGATAATCTTATGTATGTTACAACTGATGTTAAGGTAGTGTGAAATTCATCGTATTATTAAACTAATTTAATTATAAAGTAATTGCAGTAAAATTCATTTGTTAAAAAGCGATATGCGTACGTATATAGTAAATATGTAAAAAATAAAGCCATTGAAGACTTGGCAGTATATATTTATAGGTTCCTTAGTTTATTTACATCTATGACGCCATCTTCCTTTACTTTTGAATTTCAGTGTTTATCCGTAGTTTAAAGGTTCGGGGTTTAAAGGTATATTTATACATACTTAATCTGTTGTTATCGTTGTTGGTTTGTTATTGTGTTTCACAATGTTTAAAATTATTACCTAAAATGGATAGTATATTTAATGACCAGTGTTACGCTTCACAACTATTTAATAACAAAAAACTCTAGATCTAATCTTAACTTCACTATTATATCGCAAACATTTTTAACCCCATGTTTAGAAAGCCTAGATATTTATTAATCTTGAAATTCATTTTTATACATGAAAGGAATAATGAAATCTATATTAGAAAATGTATTGAAGTTGCCAGTTTCCTTTGTAGCTCCATCACTAAAACTATTTCCTTGTGGATTTTAACACACGCAAAGGAATCAAAACTTCCCTTTGACTTAGAATAATGAAATTGAAGCACACATGAAGGAAAAAGTCCGCAAACCTACAGTTTGTAGTTGCAATATTTGTACAAAAAGAAGTCAATTTTCTTGCGAATTTAAAGTTATTTGCGTATCCCCCGGTACGCGAGTCCGTCTGTCACTTGGCCGGTTATTTATTAATTTGTCAATGTTTGATAATCATGTGTCTACAATTTATCTATATATCTCAGTAAAATATTACAAAACAACTGTCCTTTGTAGTTTCATTTTAATTTATATTGAAAATTTGAATAAACTTTTTCGTTCAACCCGTTAGGTTCGTTACACTCCCAATAACAATTTAATACCACGCTAAGCCCCAGTGTTATAATAATTGAATCTTAATTTATGAAACTCAAGCCCCAACTCTGAAACCAAGAATGGCTTACCCTAAAGGGCTACAAAGGACCCCCCGAAACGCTTTAACCCTTCAATGTGAATTTGTTTGTTAATTTTTCTTCGCAACCGAGTCCGGGGTAATTACACCCAGGTTCAAATTAACGGTGATGACTGAAATGAACTTTGTTAATTTTTATTTCGCCAGAAAGTGTACGGGTAGCGCACAATTACGTGGAAGTTATTTTTCAGAAGGATTCAATTCAGTTAATTGCTATTTGAATTGTGTGATTTTTTATTATGGTATTGGATGTGCATTGCATACATACCTATATGTATTATATTTTATGTGGAAGTAAATTAATAAACGTGAATGTAAAAATAAAAAAAAAAATGACACTATAACTTTTTAAATTAAGATGATCCTATTTCTTTTAAGCATTCACATTATAAAAAATTCATTCATTACACATTGCATGCATTTATTATTACATAAATATTACTGTTCGCGCTATAAATCAACATCAGATATTTGTCCTCCATTATCAACAAAGCTATAAATCAACATCAAATTGTTTATCACTAAAATTTTGTCGTCGGACAGTCTACCTAAAATGTCTCCACGTTAAAACATATACTTAACAATATTGTCTACGGACACATAGTATACGAGTGCATACATATCTATGGGATGATCCCCAAATGAAATTTAAACTCTATTCCGAAAGCAATAAAAGCTCAAAGGGATAAAAGCGGGCAGGCTCATGAATCATAAGGCCGTAACTGAATTACAGCCGCGAAATCTCGTTACGCACCCTTTTCGCCCTTATGCCTTGTGACGGGAAAAACTAAAATATTCGTGTAACTAATCGGTATTATCCGGTTAGAGGTTTAGTGGGGCGCAATATTGCGATTATGACACTGTCTTGGATTCGGATAGTGTTTCATAATTTATTTTGGTTGTATCTATGGGACGTACTTAATACATAGCACACGAAAAAAGGTATTAAATTTTTGGTGTCCTAAAAAAGTAAAATCTTTTAGTGTGGAAAACATTATTTTTCCTACTTGTAGTTTACATACGTGATAGTCTGCCACTCAGTCGACAATCTTTGCCTACTCTGTAATCGTGTCTCTAAAAATAACATCTTGTTATGGAGCTCGGAACTATGTGGACTGTAAATAGTTTGAATGAGATGAAGACACGTTTTAAAGCAATAATTATATATTCAAAACCAAAATTGTACAAAAACAAGACCTCACAATACAATAATAATCTGGCAACTAACATCAAAACAGTCATGTCAATAAGTCGTATAAAACAATGTCATATCGAAATAGGCCAGTCACCAACACATCTTTATAAATATTTGAATTAGAAAATATCTTATTTATTAGTTACACAAAATATCAATTATTAATTTCTTATACTTTAATAATTAAGAATGTTTAATCTTTCTTTTACCCGGGGTCAATATGCTCTCATGATCTTCCTCTTTTACCTTCTTCTTCTACTCTCATGTTAATAACATTGTTGTATTTTAGACCTACTACTTCCTTCTTCTGCTTACTATAGTACGTTGCTTTCTAGTTTCAGTTCTCTATTTATGAATCTTTGTTCATTTTTCGCAACACATTAGCCATATTCTAAAATGAATGTATCTGAATTATATCTAACAAAGAATGTTATTAACTATCTATATCTTCTTTTCCTCATATTTTGCCTGCTGGCTGTGTGGATCATAATGTTAATAAATTGAAACTCGATTGTTAGTGAAGCAACTGTCAAAATATAAAAAAAAATATACTAAGTTCTGAAAATTCAAAGGCAATAGTTTCTCGAGCATGAATAAGTTCTTCTAGTAGGTAAGTTTTTTGCCATGAAGGATTTTCATTTTGAAAATCACTTTCAGTATTAGAAAATGTTATTGTCAAACTTGTAAATCTATTCCTTTTTATATTTTTTAAGCAATACAAATAAAATCTAAAAGTTCGCTGTCAGTGGGCATTGTAGCAAAATTTATAAATCTTAAAACAATTGACATAAAATCTAAACTTACATTGTTTTAAAAATTGTTATCTTCAGGTTCCAAGTAAAAGTATTATCAATCCGTTATTACAAATAAGCTTGTAAAACGCTTTATATCGATAAAGGTACCCATATAAGGTACGACTAAGTTGAAATTATCCAAGAACATGAGGCGATTAGTCGAACGATCAAAAAGAAATTACATGAGATATAAACGCACGGTTCACCAGCACTCTTAGAGGTATACACCCTCCAATTGTAGCAATTTGTGGTCACGTGAAGCAGCCATTACAGTTTTACGAGCAGCCAATGGGAAAGCAGGACTTCGTAGTACTATTTTTAAAATAAAACAAGCTTTCGATTTTCAAATGTTATTTACAATATTTAGTATTGGATATATTAAAGAGAGCACAGTTATTTGACTATATGAAATAGAAAAAAATGTTTGAAATCTGGATGACACTCTCAATAGTTGTTTATTTTATTATAATATTATATTTGATTTTGATTGCTGATTCAGCTGTGAAGTTCAACAACCACACGGAGCAAGCATTTTGACCTACAGCCTAACCTAGGGTAGGCTCGTGCCTCTCTAAGAGGATATATTCTATAAATTATATATCCTTACAATTTTAAAATCATCATCATAAATAAATAATTGGTACAAAATGTAACTTGGCCAATCATACATTACGTTAATGGAATCATAGTACACATTTCACGGTCGAGCAATTTAAAATGAATTTATAATATACTCGAAATTGCCCTATTGAAATAAACTGCCATTTACCATTATGAGTTAGAAATCAAAATGGCGATGAGCGCGTACAATATAGGTATCTACCAGTTAACGATCCATTCCATGGGTCATATAATACAAATCGATCTATTACGATAAACACCGATTACTAATACTCGAACGTTAGACCAATCGTGATCGTTGTATCATAGTAATAGAGTTTCGAATTTTAAATAACCTCCGCCATCTTGAATGTAATTTTGAAAAGAGAAACGCGTCCGCTACTGACGCTTCGACTCTTTTGACCGTTTAATTCTTGCGGTTGAATTCAAAATGGATGCCCTTTTAAATCGAATTTCCATGTAATCAACTGTGTAATTTAACATTATTATGGTCGGAAAACTTTGATTATTGCCCGGTTTAATGATACACTTCATAGCTTATATGAGCAATTTGAAAGAGCATAATTTTGATGAGTTTCTTATTTATTCATAAGCTTTTATGATCTGTGGTCGTGATTTCAATTATAAAGATATGACTTACGTGAGCCTACGGTAGAGCCATTTGCAGGTTTTTCGTAATTACTGGAATTAAATACGATAGCATCGAGAATTGAATGAGTTTTGAATGAAATTTAAATTATTTTTTACTAAATTATATATGTATTCGTGGCTATGTAACAGCGATTTGATAATAAAGGTTAGCTATTAATATTAATGAATTAAGATGAGGATTTTTATATAAATTGTTAAATTGTTTGGAACTGAATTAGGCTAGGCGTGATTTGCTGTGATGGCAGTGATGGTAAATACAATCAGCTATAATTGTACTTACTTACCATCACCATAAATGGTGAACGTGGTGTACAAATATGATGATTATTTTACAGAATTATGCACTTATGAAATGATAACGACAGTATCTACCGACTAACGTAAATCTCTTCAAATCTTTCTTAAAGTATCAGATATTTAGCGATTGTCTAATTTCTGGTATTCTTTCATTACTTCATATGAATTTAATTTAATATTTCATAGATTAATTAAAACTGTGTCAATAACAGAACCAGAATAAAAACACGATAATAATAAATTCAAACAAATTCGATATAATTTGATGAAAAAAACAAATTCGATATAATATATTTTTAGAATGAAAACTTTATTTTAGAGGCAAATAAATACAACTCTTGCGAGAAACATACTGTATTTTGATATGAGATGTAAAGTAACAGCTTAGTAATTTAATTGCCACTTATTGGAGCACAATAATAGAAAAACTGCTGGTTTGCGATACATATGCTTTGGTATATAGTAAATGATGAACAGATAATTTCTACTAATATTGTGAACGCGAAAGTATGATTGAATATTTGTTACTTTTTCACATAAAAACTAATGAATCGATTTTAATGAAACTTTTCGAAACTAATTCATATTTTCGTAAGATTGATAGTAGACTCTATAGCCAATCTAGGTTTTAGTTTGTGGGATAACTTCAATTGATAAACGTGTTCAGCAGAGCAAACACTGCTTAAATAAACTAGATTTTTTTTTCAATTTCAGCAACATTTCCGATCACGAGGCGGATTGGACACCCATACCAAAACCGGACGCCACCTAAGAGGAAGAAACCTAGAACCTCTTTCACTAGGCTACAAATAGCAGAATTAGAAAAGAGATTCCACAAGCAAAAGTATTTGGCTTCGGCCGAGAGGGCATCGCTGGCGAAGACTTTGAAGATGACGGATGCGCAGGTGAAGACATGGTTCCAAAATAGAAGGACGAAGTGGAGGTAAGAGATTACTACTAATAAGTACTAAGAAAAAAAGAGTTAAGTCATTGGTTGATTAAAATATTTGTATTTATAAAATTGAAAACTATTTGACCAGTTGGTTTGCAGTTACACAAAATATTAAACAAATAATGTCTAAAGTCGTCTTCTATGAACTTCGTCTATAAACAGTGACAAATAATTTAGCTATTGCGAAAATTTTGCATTTTTCTTTGATTGAAAGCAATATATGCTGCAACGCGTATGTAATTAAAATAAACAATGAATACATGAAATTATGATTTCAGTTAAAAATTATCACTTAAGATCGATACGACACATTTCTCATGTATCACAGCATATCAGTTTCAATTAAACCTCTTAATATGTTATAAACCAGGACCAAAATATTGTAGTATTTAATACAAAACTACATTGAATAAGACTCTTAGACTCAAGACTCTTAGATATACTCTTAGATGCACTCGAGACTGGGCAAGTGCAGTTCAGTAATAGATAAATAAATAAGACCCAGCCTAATTCCAAGCAGTATTTAAATTTTGAATTCTTGGTCAATCAAAATAATATGTAGGTGGTTAAACTGATTATTCTTGGCCATACTTCCTAAACAATTTAATTTCCAAAGTTTTACGTAAAACACCAGTAGATAACCATCAAGCTTTGTCAGACACGAAATTTAATTACAATTCAATGTGTTCTGTGATTCAATCAACCACACACGTGTTTAAAAGCCTTACACCATGAATTCTTCGAGTAACATTAGTTAAAGAATATTTGAAAATAAAGTGGTATCGCAGTACAGTACCTTACAGTAGGTTATCTAAACTTTTACAACTAAAATTAGATGGGACTATGATTTTTAAGTTAACAATATTTCTTTTGTTTCATCTAACTACTTCGCTAACCTCATGAAAGTCGTGATTTTGCGGGTTAATCTAACAGTTATTTTCTTTCGAAGTTACAATTCTTCATTCATGTGTACAATTTTAGACTCTCCAACTTTACCTACTGATAGATAACAACTGTGTGGAGTATAAATTTAAATACAGTATATAAAAACTAGACAACGTAACGGCTGCTATCAAAGCGCGTGATTGTTTTATATTGCCTTTAACATTTTTAAAAGCATTTTATATTCAAATCGATATAAAACACTGATTGACCGTCCAGCTAGGCATGTGGAGTCTAGTTGCAGATAAGATTCGAATTAAAAGATTGTATAAAAGAAACTGTAAGGTACTTTTAGCCTTACTAATAACGTTTGATAAGTACATAAAAACTCTTTCATCACATACTTCTTTTTCAAATGTTCCGACAGAAGAATATGATCTAACATGTAAATTAAGAAGGTTAAATTCCAATTTAATAATATGAATTTGTATTTCTTTTCATTTGCTATCTTTACATAATTCTTAGTTTACGATCACACTAGATTAGAATTAATTCAAGATTTCAGACGATGAAGCGCACATTTGGATATAAAGCTCCCGCAAGCATCCATACACCGATCGATCTTGCGCTGTTCCGTGATCTTTATTGTCGTCAGTCGCCGAATCGTCAGCCCACCTTGCTTCCCAAACGCCCAGTTTCCCGGCATTTGTGTGGCACTCGAGAATTTTAAGTTGCAACGGTCTTGAGCAATGTGTGCTGCCCGCTGACAATTACGGTTCCCAATTCTTCGGACTATCTTAGTGACCCTGGTGCGTCTGCAGATTTTATAACTTCTGATTCGACACAGACTAAACCAGTTTTAGGTGCCATATATCATCACTTCCTCGGACCGAAAATATGTCGCGTAACTTCCAAAATTTTGCAAAACCTAAAGCTCAACGATGATGTTGATGTTAATATTTTCGAAAAGCTTAAAACTAAGTCGTCTAAGCAACAGTGAAAGTTTCGGCGATATTACATCGCCCTGCCTCATATCCTCTGAAGTTGATCTTACAATCTTACAAGCTATATTGTTGTAGCACAAAATGAGCAATTTAAAAGAAAAGTACATTTTCCCACGAGAGGAAAGCCTAGAATCCTCTTTAAGTGACTAAACAGAAACTTCTATTACATACTCATCGACCAGTCGGTATTCTTCTCGACTAAACTCTGAGCCTAACTGTATGACCTTTTAAACTTATAATCAGACGCTGAAAATGACACAAGTTTTAAGTGAATAAATAGTGGATTTACTCTATTTATATTCATTTCATAAGTAACACTTACAGTCATGTTCGTACTGTGTAAATTCTACTGTCAACATTTTTATTAGGAGACAAGGAATCGCTTTTATTATAAAGGAAACATCAAAGACAAAAAATGGAAAATGATTATTCTCAGTAATCATAGATTTACGTCAAAACCTTTAGCTGTCAAATTAATCAGTTGAACCACGCTCAGCTCAAATCCTATCAGCGCCAGCCACGTCGCCCCTCGTTAGGAGATAGTCCGACTTTTAATAACGCAACAAAACAAACTAGGAGCCGCCGATAAGAGCCCATTAACACGGTCGGTTAATATGAACAGACTGATGGGAAATTGACCGAAACTAAAGAGATGTGTCTGCTTTTTTTTGTATAAGAATTCTATTAATTGAGTATTGATTATATTATCGCTAGAATACTGCCACCCGATCTTGATCAGGTATATCGTATTCTTTGTGGGATTCGATATATTTTCATTTAAGTACAGCGATTCATCAACTATTCGTCATTATCGGTGCGGTTTCTTTCCAAGTTACTTAAATACGATTTCCCATTACAACATCTAAGCTGAATCCGTTGATTGAAAAGTAACAAGATGCGAATTCTTTTCAATGACTTGAAAGCACTCACTCATTCAACGTTTATTACCTACGATGCGTCAGTTTATTGAATTAGGTATTTAAAGAAATAATATAATAACTTTTTTTTTATTTTATCTGGTCCCAGAAATACCTAATACATAAGCAGACCGTTATGCTATAGTTTTGCTGAATCCTAGTTATTATATTTAATCTAAAATAATATTTTATTTATACTCTGTTATTATTTTATTCTGGTATTAATTTATTTGTGTAACCCCAATTACAATTACTGTTGTATCTCTTAAAATTATGGCTACTGATAAATTAACTACTAATCTAGGTATCTTATTGAAGATTTTACATACATCCAGCATTACAGAATCGAACAGTAGATCACGAATCCTTCGCCGACTGATATTTTTTTTTACAAAAGCAGTGGCTTGGCGCCGCGCGTATCGAGCACACGTTATCGCGGCCGAACACAAACACCGCTTGTCCATTAGATGCAATCGCCTTGCCACCAACACGACTATGGACCTGCATTGTTTTGCAGTTTTTCAATTTGAAACTTTTTAAGTTGTAGAAAATGTTTACAATTTTTATTAATTTGCAACTTGGTGAAGTTTGTAAAAGACTGTTTTATATACAAGAAATTCAATTATATTGTCAATTTTGACCACATTATCAACAATTTTTTTGTATGTATCCATCATGTTATATTTTCCTTTCTTTTTGTATTTTGTGACATTGGATATATATTTCTATTAATTATACAATTTGAGTGCATATCAACATATCCACATGACTGTGTCATCAAATCGAGATGTTCAATAAATTATGCCTAATTGATAGGTTCACGTAACTCAATCGTATAACAATAGACCGTAAAGATTGGACTGTATAGCCGACACTGCATCCTACTTATACTGATAAGGATGTGTCATTCTAACAAATGATGTATCGATATAATATTCAAATATCAGAGTACCGATATATTGAATATACATGACATGATTCTGCTTTAAGCTCTATAACACTATCATTTTTCCAGTTTTATTTAAAATGTTGTATTAAATAAATAAAAAATTATCAAATAAATGTACTTAGTTAATTGGGTTGTCAACTATATTTGTTTAAAAAACGGCAAATTGGTACAAAGAGTTCAAAAAAAAAAAATTTATGTCCAGCAAATTGTTTAAGCGTCCACTAGATGAAAAAAAAACGAAATAATAATTTTAAAAATATTGTTACTCTTTTCTTCTTCCGCATATGTCATTAAACTTAATTTCATTAGTTCGCGATGAAGATAATTTGAGAGTTAGATAAATCAAAACCCCAAAAGCGATTTAAGTGAAAAGTAACTAAGTACATAATTTTCAGTCCTCGGTCACTACGCTTAGTTTCATAAATTAACTTTTATTCTTATTCATATATATATAATGACGTTATGCATTATTGATATCAGTATCAATTATATTAGTTTAATAATTATGTATAAACCACAAATCCTTTGGTCGCAAACTCAAGCCACCATTGAACCGATAACGGAATACGTTGCATGGATTAAATACATTACCCAGTTAATCGGCAAACACACTCAATAAACAACAAGGTAGTAACGACCACCTAACTGATCAATTCACCCATTAAGCCCCAAATCGCGCAACAATAACGCTTCTATTTATACGTAGAAACAAAGCAGGCGGCAACATGGGTAGCTGGGGAGATAAATATTGCATGAAGAACACAACTCGGCAGTTTGGGCCATCAAATATTAAAGCCGGTGGAAAAGAAGTACGAAATTTTACACGCAGTGTCCTCTTTTGTGGGCAACAGCTTTTTCGTCGATTTTAAGATTATTTTATTCGTGGTGAAATGTAAGGTAACGTGAGTCTTAGTGCTTTGAAGTCTTTGAAGATGAATTTGAAAATTTATGAATTTAGGAAACAAATATACAGTATTCATTATAGAAATACAATATCTTGATAGAAACGATGGTTAAAATCATCATTTCAATTATAATAGACAACATACATCATTATGCACGTACTCATTCTACATACTTGTAACTTTTAACTTTATAAGTTTATAGGTTTACACAAACACACAAATACATACAGACACACAAAGTATTGTAAGTGACAAGAATGTCTATTTACAATATTTTATATCATAACTTTATTTATTTATTTTTTATTATTTTCTCTATTATTATTATTGTTTTTAGTCTTAAGTCTCAGATGTCCCGTGTTACGTCTATCTCATCTCGTACATGAACTTAGAAATGCTACTTATGTAACCGAACCACTGGCTTTTGTAATACAGGCTAGACCTAGTATAAAAGTCAGGGGACTAAACCAATGCGATAAATTATAAGCCATTTACATTTTAATATAATATAATAATAATATACTTGAAACTAAGATATTATAATAATTTGAGGAAATATGATTGGTTCGATTTAATCTCTGTTTCTAGTGGAGGCTCCGTAGTCCATATTAAGTATTATAGTAAAACTTGATTAGATTTTAAAATATTTGTATTATAAATAGAACTTATAAAATATTTTTTGGAGATCTTTATTTAATCTAATTAATTTAACTGATACAAATCACCCTCCCACCCCGAGCGTCGGTGGCGCTGTGGTCTCGGCACTGGTTTGTGCGCCGCATAGAATCGGGAGGCCCGCGATCTAATCCCCACCGTGTACCAATGTGTTTTTCGTTCCGAATTTTATATGTACATTTATCCGACGCTCCTACGGTGAAGGAAAACATCGTGAGGAAACCTGCCTACATCTGCGAAGCGATTCAAAAGTGCACGTAGTCAACCAACCCGCTCTGGGCCAGCGTGGTTGACTAAGGCCTAATCGTCCTAACGTAGTTAGGGTAGCCCCTCGGCGGGGATGTATATGAGCTGTGATGAAATCATTTGTGTGAATTTGGATGAATTTATGATGAATATTAAAACCAGTATATTTTTGGTTTATTTTATCATTTACGTCATAGAAATTCACAAATTAAATAAGAGTGAAATAAAAACTTCGTTATTCATTAGTTCATTTCCTATTAAATTTAAGGCCAATGTAATTCATTTCATGGAACAGTTTCAACCGTAATCCAATTTTCTCATACTGTTTACACGTTCTAAATGTCGATCCAATGGAACCATTCGATTTAGCTCCGACAATCTACAAATCGAATTGAACTCGTTGCACGTTCTAACACGTAATGTAGGTACTCACCGATGGAAACATGGCGGCGACTCCTTACTTATTCATACTCCCTGCTTCATTTTCTTGTAATTCTTTTCCCTTGTATAAGTGAATATTAAATCCCCCACAATTAGGGTGTTATTGCTGTTATCGTGAAATCGACTCTGTCACATCACTAAAAGGTTGATGTTAGCTAGCTAACAGCTCGCAGTTTAATTTTGCAGGCATCATTCTGGGTCAATTGTAATAGATTGTATTATGTTTCGCTTAAGGTTGTTATTCGATTGTTCAGCTTAGCGTGGGTGCGTCGTGTCGGTTGTCTTTGGATAATTGTAGCTTGTAAGTTGTCTCTTCGGAAGTTAGGAATCAAATCTGTTTGCTGATTGATACAGGGGTGGAGGAAGATCCGAAGCAACGGGGATGCGTGTGTTGTCCTCGTTTGTTTTTATTGCGCCACGCTTTTGTTACGCCTATCTTACTCATTAATTCATTAATAATGCAAAACTATAGCTTGATCTAACTAACACTCAAAATATTAAGCAATATAATATTCATTCATTGCATTCCCTTAATAAGGGAAATATTTTTGATTTACTACTCTACATACTTTTAGATAGAATACGGGTGATCTAATACGAATGAAAGTAAAATTTTATTAAAGGTTTTTATCATATATATTTGGTTGTTTTAAATTTATAGCAACTTAATGTTTTTTGATTTAAAACATATATTTTAAAGTAAAGTCATATTCTTTGCTGATTTTTGGTTATCATTTCCGTCAGGCTGTTATTTTGGTTTAATCGAAGGTTCATTTACCTCATTATGAATTTACTGCGCTTTGGGGTGAACTCAAAATCTTTCAGATTTCGAATAACATTTTTGTTAATGACAATCATTTTTTCAGAATAATATTAATAACAGTAGAATGAAAAGAAATTCTTTTCTAATTTGAAATTAAATATATTTAATACAAAATTTAAAACAATGTCACAATATTGTGTACCAATAACCCAATATATTTAAAAAGTTTGTCAACCCACTCGACATCAGTTCATGCACTAATTTTCGACTTTACAGCAAGATAAAAAGCAAGTAAACTAATAAAAGATGTGTTGTGGAGTCTAAGGTGTGTTATTACTGTTTTGTTATATTATCAAAAATTGTGAATAGGCGTACTTGCGATGATGCAGAGAGCAAGTCTGATAGGTAGTCTGAATGCAAAACACAATTTTATATATTTAAACTTATATTGACAGTTTGTCTCAAGAAAGCTGTCCATATTTTCGGACATGTGTACTAATTGTTTTATTTTTTTGCTCGTTTGTATGTATTTATAAGGTTAAATAACTTGTTCTGTTCTCTTAAATTTAAATTTATTTTAATATTAATAAGTGTCTAAAATTAAATAAAGTTTATTTTGATTATAATTATTATATGCTAATTGTGCCATCCATCAGCATTTCTTCTATCTGGTGGGATGGAGGACATTTTTTTTAAATAAAATTAAAACATTTTCAAATATTATTGGCGGTCTCTCCAATCCTTGGTCTATTGTGCTCCAAAGAGCGACTCTTCCAATCTGTTCGGAATTCAGAAACCTCGGATCACTGCTTCAGGAAGATGGGAATGTTGACCGAGACCTTTAGCGAAGGATTAGTATAGGATTGATGAAATGGTGGCAGGTAACGGGAACTACCTATGACTCACGTATTGCCACATGACAAGAAAGCATATAGTGAGCAATGAATCTGAATGAATATCAGGGGAAGTCTGAAAGTAGCTCCAATGTTGATAAAATTGAGAGTAAAGAGTAAGAAAGTATATATATATATATATATATATATTAAATCTAGAAATGCTTGAAATCATAATTTCCTTAATTATCATAAACTGATATAAGAAGATAAATAATAGCAAGGAAAATAAGTTACCAGATGAAAACATGTCACGATCGCACTAGGAAGACATTAATTAATGAATACAAAAATTGGATTAGGTAGCTGTATAATTTCGCGGAGGGTTCATGGAGACGTGAAAATTAATTTTACGCTGGTTTTATAAAGCCTACATCTCTTTGGAACAAAACTTTAAGCTTTAGATTAATTATTGAATTAATATAATTATTATTCTTCATAGATTCAGCTTCTTATGTTAATTTGGTCTTCTTTGTTTTTCCTATGATATCTTATAGAGACATTATATTTTTTTGAATTGAAATCTTATATTGGTTTTATATAAATTGTAGTATTATCTAAAAAGTGCTTTATAATTTTAGGAACAAGAATATTATTTTAACTATTTTGTCTATATTTTAATCATTATTAATATTTATGAAGAATGAGCTGAATATTTAAACACATAGCTCTGCTATGAAATACGCACTTGACTATCACTACGAAAATAAAATAAAATTAAAAACTTTGGTAAATTAATCAACCAAATATCGTCAAAAGAACTGTCTTAATAATTACAAACAATGATAAGCAAAAATCCTCTTAATTTTAACATTAACTTGAAGAAGCAATTCAATCCAATTACAAAAAAGAAGAATCCTCCAAAATAAAATGGTATACGAAACGCTGGGGTAATTAATAAAGCAGTTCTTAATTAGGAGGCATAAATTTGTCCGAATCAACCGTTTCGCTGGCGAAATGAGCCTGCGGGAGGATATTAAATTTAACGGGATGTGGCCTGACACTGGTTAAGGCTGGCCGGGATAATCTCTGATGTATAATAATAATGAAGGCAAATTTTGTTTATTCCTTCACTGTGGAAACTCCTTTCTTGGCATGATATCCTTATTTTAAAGCTTCTCCTTTACATAAAACTTATCGCCAATAGTTATTATGTGTGTATATCATCATAATTCTTACACTTATAACAGTCACCCTAAGCCAAAGTAAGGACTATAAGGCTTGTGTTATGGGATCTAGAGTAACGGATAGACATACATATGCTATACATATATAATTATGATTAATGGAAATATATATTTACAACCACGACTAAGGTGCAAATGCTCGTATTCATCACACAAATTTCTGCCCTCACTGGGACTGGAACCACTCGGCTACGGTTGTGAGTTATGAGTGTTTGGTGGATTGTATGGTTATGAGTACAACTCATAGTTTGACGTAAATAATGATCCAATAATTATCAGAAAAGAAGTATTTGGAAACCTAGTTCTTTTCTCTCATCAACCAATCCGTAAGTAGGACAATGTCTAAAAAAAAATATTACTTTTTATTTAATTTATTCGCGTGTTGACAACTGCGATATCGCATCTGTCTTAATCCAATTAATTTTGGTCAAAATTGAATAAAAGTTTAACGGACTATAAATTAACTAACCAGACCAGTCAGTGTATATACATATTTTCAAAAAATAATTCGATACACTATTTAATTTTCGCGCAATGTCCTACTGTCACTTATATGCTCAGAGTAAAGTTAGAATGAGATTTACGCCGATATTGATGACGATATATCTTAAACTCGTTACGAAAGTAGGCTCTGGCAAAGTCTAATGCCGCAAAAAAGTATATGGGTTCTAAGCCCACTCCAGTAGCATAAATACGTGATGCAATAGGTATATAACAGTATATTTAGTTAATTAATCAAAAACACTTTCACGATGAAATATAATGAATAATAGTTACTCATCCAAATCTTCTAAAGAATCATTTTTTGGCGTCAGCATTAATGCCTTATAAAATAATTAATGGCTCCCCCACTCTTGGCTTATTTAAGGAAAGTTTAATTGTACCTCACTTTATCTAATTATAAAGACGGCTTTAACTCCGGCCTCGCAGTGAATTGCCCAGTGTTGTGCCATTTGTCGATAAGATGTCGATAAAAGCAATCGCCTTTTACAATTAATTGGCTCTATCAGCATTGAGTACAGTGAAAATGTGTAAGCAATAAGTTGCCAGGAGCATATTATCTAGTCGACGCGCCTACGTATTTAAGTAACATGTTTAATTCTTGTAGATTAACTGTTGTCCATATATGCAGGCATCATATAAGTGAGTGGTAAGATAATTTTATTTTGAAATATAAAATAAACTATTTTATATAATAATGTACTGTCATCTCACTGTCATAGATAAATCATAAATAAAAGTAAAGTCTGCGCGTGAGCTTAAAAGAACCCATTAATAATTAAAGTGACCAAACTTATAAAGTAAGTGACTATCTAAATGATCACACTATTTGGGAATAGGGACACTATTCATAGAGCCATGTTTGGTAACAACATTATTTATAATATTGTATTATTATTATATGTGTATGGTAACATACATACGACTGTAATCGTATTAGGTATGATTGTATCTTATATTGTATTTTTATATTATATTATTATAATTATTAACATTAAAAAGAGGAGATAAAAAATAGACCTTCAGAGTTTCTTGGTTTCGAGACAATTTTTTTTCCTTATTTGTACATACGGACAAGGTTTTTGTTTTGTTGACGTCAATATGTGCCTGTGAAGGTCTATGTTGAATAAAGATTATTTTGAATTTGATTTGATTTTGATATGACTAAGTTAAAATGTTTATTCAAATAACGTTATTGGTATCACTATATTTAAAGAATCTTATCTACAATAAGTCTAAGGAGATAAAACGAAGTATATATATATATATATATTTGAAACTGTAATTTTAATTTGCCTTCTCGAAGCTTGCGTGCGGTGCATCGATAGCATAGATTTTTCATATTATTGTGCTCACCAGTTAGACATTTGCTGGCTCCTATTAGTTTTTGAGTGACTTAAATAATTTAATATTATGTTTTTTTTTATATAATATAGATTGTAGCCACTTACCATGATCTGAGCTTTTTGCTTTTTGTGTATAACTATTGAACATTTTTTATATTTTTACCCTTGATGTATCGATTGCGATTTATCCCAACACTAATTTACCTCGTACATTACTGTTCTAATAAAGTTCTTGCTGCGATAATAGACTTAGCGCTCGGTTCAATCATTCATTATTGTCGGTACTCTCCGTCCACTTTAATTAGAGCCCTCGCAACTCGTTATAACACCACCCTCCCTCGAACATCCCACTTGTTTCAAGGGAGAAAAGATCTGACTTAATTTGTCGGTTGATCCAATGGAGGTTTTGGCTAAGGGAGGTTATATATCAGTCTAAACTTTAAATTCAGTGAATGAATTAACTTTATCCTCTCACCAAATAAATGCTTATGAACTTTTATCGTTATTCATGATTCATTTCAATTCTTGGTAATTGTACATAAATTGTTATATTATTTTATTTTACTATTACGTTGGTCACTACAAATGAATGCGCATTTATGCATTTATTGCATTGCATTTATGATGAATTGAAGTTATATACTCTACATAAATTCAATAAATATGTTGAAAGAAAGATGTTGAAAAAATTATGATAAACCGATTAACAGTATATAAACATTTTCGATAAACACTTACAATAATTGAGGTGATTTAAGAAACTGGTATACATTGTCGATATCGCGAGCTTAAAAGCTTTATCAATGGAGGTTCAGCGAAAAATTTGAACCTTAACTGGTTTACTGTAGCAATGCCTTGTAAAAGCAATGCAAATTAATGTAAAAAAGGCCGCTTAAGATGTGAGCTTAATTGGAGAAACGTGGAAGTTCAAGTTTTAATCAATTTCATGTGATTCATTTATATTAGGACGGTAAACATGAAAAAAATGTTTTTACAAAAGCGAACTAAGCGTAACGACAGGACAGGGGTTCGATTGTAACTATATTCATAAAAATATATTATTTATTTTCACATTCATTTATGTTGATATTCATCTTTTAAATTTGATAAGTTATACAATTTTTATACTATGTCAAATACTCGTAATACTAATATAAAAGAAGTTATCTTATATTATAATATATTGAGACAGATATTTTAAGTCGAAGATTATAAGAATTACAGTTTTATACAAACGTAAGGTAGAATATTTAGGAAATATTAGGTTATAAAGCATTACAGGGTTCGTCTTCATTAAACGTCTATGCCAGAAGGTTTTCCACTTCGTACATATTTAATGAGAGCAACGCTTAGCTTAAAGTGTGTTCACCCCTTTTAAGTAAAGGCTATCAGGAGTTAAGTTGTTTGAGCATTATACCTTCCGTCGTCACGGAAATAAAGTGTTATAGATAAACAATAAAAACTACAATTAAAATGAATTTAAACATAGTATATATACAATTAAATCACGAAATAATAGCCAGGAGTATAATTTCTTCAGATAATCTCTGCAGAAAACATACTCCTATTTTATTTTGTAAACGTGAATATCATTCCAATAGTCTGCTATTATAACAATATCATCTAAATAAACATTATCTTCATTAGATTAAGTCCAGAGTGTAGTTGTAACGCAAATCTGAAATCTTCGTATAAATTATGCAACCGCAAGTTATGCTTAGAGTAGACTCGCAACTGAGCCAAGTCTCAAGTTTATCGCTCCAGACGACGCAGTTGACTTAAAGATCAAGTTAATAACTTAATAGTAGCTACGCTGTGATGCGATAGTGTTAGGTAAAGTATTGCATGTTATGAATAGAAACAGTAAAAGTTATTTGTGAACATATTTTGATCGACATATATTGAATCAATATGTATATATTTTTTTTATACTTTTTTTTTATAAAAAACACCTAATGGTTTTTCTTTTCTTTTAAATTTTACGACAGGACCCTTTAAAAAATGGACATAACAAAGATACCTTAAAAATAATTTGATATTACTTTTTAATTAACAACGAAAATTTTGTATATATATATATATATATTACATTGAGTGTAATCTAATCTTTTTCATGTGACTTAGTTACAGAAATCTAAAATATGTGTACGAAAGAAATAGTAATAATATTATATGGTACTTATCCAACAGAAAGTGTTGCTATTATGAATCATAACCGTCAAATGAACAGATACTTACAAACAAAACGATCTAATTTCCTGTCGTCATTTATTGAATTTATATTTGGTTAAGTGACTTAAATCAGATAATTCCCCTTTAGCCGGCACATTTCTAAGCCCCATGTATTATTTAAGCCTTTCAGTTGGTTCCGCTTAAATTCGTGGTCGAGTGACATACGTTAATTGTTTTAATGTACTTTGAAATAGTTCGGTAAATGTAGATATAGATAGGTAATGATATAGATTAATAGTAATGAATACTTTTTTTTTATAGGATAGGGCAGCAAATGAGCAAACGGATCACCTGATGGTAAGCGATAAACGTTGCCCATGAACACCCGCAACACCAGAGGAGTCACAGATGCGTTGCCAGCCTTTTAAAAGGGAATATGCTCTTTTTTTGAAGGTTTCGATATCGCATCGGTTCGGAAATACTGCAGGCAATAATTCATTCCACAGTTTAGTAGTGCGTGGCAGAAAATTCCTGGAAAACGCACTGTGGTGGACTGCCATGCGTCTAGGTGATGAGGATGAATGTTGTGAAGCGTAGCACTTAACTTTAAACTTATATTTACTAGATTTTACAGGACTTATATATGGATTACAGCAAATATAAATCAGTAAACTATACACAATGAGAAGTAAACGCAAGTATATTACATTATCATTATTAACATTATCAGTATAATTATGTAAGAAGTAATTAAACAATATAATAAATTATATGTTTCTACGACATTATATTTTTCTTTTTATGTGAAAAACATCATACTATCATAATTGTAGTACACCTATCCCTTTTAACTGTTACTTATAAAATATAATAATTGTCAGTCTTAGAGTCAACAGTTCATATCTATAAATACTAGGCAATATATTCATTGTCATTCTTCGCATTCTCATTCATAATATATCAGTACTTCAAAGTTGCAGTCCGTTTATAACTAGCGTAGGCTCAGTATTGTCAATTATTCACAGATCCATTAAACCTTCGGCATTGATATTTGCGTTTTGTTTATTCACCATCATTCGCTCTAACCGTCATTTTAGGAGAACTAAAACAGTATTAATTGGAATATCTGAATAAATAATTTTAATTCAATATTTTATCAAAAGTATAATATTTGCATATTCATTATTCTGTACTCACTACTTAGTTTCATCAAAGGACGATTCTGCACTTGAGTCCGTCAATGTCAGCTGCTGAGTAAGCAGATTGTAAGCTATCTATCTCTCCTGATTCAAGTGTACTTATTGGAATATCTAAGCAATTTCACATATAATGCCTAAGACGAGCTACGTTCCACTGTGATCATTTGTAGATGCTGGCTGCATTATAGATTAATATTTTACCATATCATATTGAAATATAGAAATTAAAAGTAAAGAAATAATTAATTCAAAGTGTATGTTTTGAAATCCGACAAGCGTAAATCATGAAAGAGGTTTTTTTTAAATATTGGAAATATCATGTATTTCGTTTTGTTACAGACGACAAACTGCCGAAGAGCGTGAAGCGGAGCGACAAGCGGCCAATCGCTTAATGCTGTCGCTGCAAGCAGAAGCACTTAGCAAAGGCTACATTCCGGAACCGCCCCCGGGGACTACGTCGCTATCGGCATTGCATTACCAGGCCCCGGCGAATAATCCCCCGGCGCCCTCAAACACTGCGTTAAGCGCGCTGCAAAACCTTCAACCATGGGCTGGTAATCAAGCTAGCTTTATAAATGCTCCAGCTGGGAGCGCACCAACGCATCCACCTCCTGTAGCGTCGCCTATATGTTAAACATTGCTTTAAATGTTAAGGATAATGAATGAATCAATCAATTCTACCCCTTTAAACCTTTTATTGTGTATTTTAAAATACTTAAACAATGATACCAGATATGGTCTTTAATAATGTTCCCCAAAATCCATCAGCAAAGCTTTGATTCGACAGTCAATGTATGTATACCATAAGTTGTCTTTTAACTAAAAGGCTTTAGTATTTATGCCTCATTAGTTGTCAAAATAAAAGCGCGATTGATAATAGGGAAATGTCTGTCTGACTAATTTATATTTTTTAGCAACAAAAGTGGTATAATTACATTAGGGAGAGCGTCCACAAACAAACTTTATAAATGTAAAAAAAATTGGCAACGTAAATTATAAAGTGTTTTATACAAATAATATCGACAAGCTAGGAAGAAATCAATACTATGAATTAATAAATTCATCATTCAAGTTAATAATTAATAAGATAAATTAAATAATTGAAAAAAGCTCTTCAGAACTGATTGTCAAATTTTATGACAAACCACAAATTGTAAATATTTTTTATTATTCTTACGACGTAGACATTAATTGTAGTACTCACAATAAAAATTATACTTTCTATTTTGTATTTCGATTGCCTTTGAAATTTGAAAATAATCGTTTATCAGTATTAATTGTATTATTTAATTAAAACTACTTCTATCATTCGATAATTAGTAGGTTTATTATACTTATATTTAGTAAAAAATCATAAGCATCTAACGACTACGAGATATGCGACTAAAGATTATAATAAAAAATCCTTCATGAACTGTCATGCTAAACAATGTAGTAAATATTTATAAGTTATGTATGACTGTTGATATCGTAATTTGGTTTTGTAAATATATGATGTATAACATGATTAAGTAAGGTTTAAATGTAAATAAGTAGTAAATACAATTTGTGAAGTATTTGAAATATGCATAAGCTCGCCTGTTGAGCTTTTTGCATGTAACGTTTCATTCAGATCTCCATATTAATTATAATATCTTAACGATAATGAATATTGATTAATCTATACTCAGGGATAAGTTTACGGCAACGTCAAAATTATGAAATATTGAATAAAAAAAGATATTTTATTGATAAACGCTTGTCACTTTTTTTATAAATCTAATAACATATTTTCAAAATTCTATTACCTTATATTAATATTCTCTATAAATTATAATTAGACATATATTAGTAGCATTTTTGTTCCTTTATATTTATTTCTCGGTTATTGTTATGCGTGAATATTGGACATCCATAAAAGCAAAACGATTTTAATAATAATCTTAGCCACTTTTACGTTTAACATTAATTGTTTAACAATCTTTGTTACATTTTTCAGTGACTTGCAAGTTAAGTTTTTAATCAGTTATTAATTGAATTTTTCTTATGTTGCACTAATAGGAATTGTTACTCCTATTATTGTAACTTTTATTATCAAATAATTTCAAAAGCTGTAGAGAAAACCTATTTTTTTTTATCCAGTATTCAATAGTCAATTAAAATAAAATGTTGTAAAAAATATACAAATGATATAAGATAAAATACTCGTATAGTCATCTATTGGATGTATTCAATAACTAAAATACATTTCATATTGACTTACATGAATTTATCGGTACTACGAACCAAGATGGCTGAATCACTTGTGGCTTTTCTTTTATGAACTGTGATTATAATCCATATGAACAAATCCTAGTGAAAAATCTCATCCTCGACCTGATACCGACAAATTTATAATAAAAACATTCAAACAGCATTGATGTCTATTTTTGGGTTTAAGGTTTGTTTGATTGTTTATAACAATATTTTATTTCAATTGCACTTAATAAGAAAAAACTACTCAAAATATAAAAAAATTATGATTTAAGATCGAATTACTTCGATTAGTTTCAACTTGCAGTTGAATTTCTCATTACAACATAGAGAGTCAGTGGACAAAAAGATGTAATTTGTAATTTATGAATTTTGTAAATAACATTTTATTTGTAAAAAAATCGTAGCTCAACAATGATTAGCGGAAGAAGGTTGTATAAATTATTATTATATTACGAATTTCAATATTCTGGTAGATCCAGACGCGGGCAGTTTTAATAAAATATGAGATATCGATAAAAAATTGTTTTTCATTTTTATTTCCACTTGTTTTTTTTTTTATAACACAACACAAGGTGATTATGAATCATTCTAATTAAGATGACAACTTTCCCATGAAATATTATTTTACTGAGGAAATTGTGCTCCTGCTGTTACTTAGATTACAAGAACAACATTTGTCAAGGACTGGTGACTTGCAGTCCAATTCACCAGTCCCTATCAAATCCCTGTGTGATCTGTTAACCGGCACGATAATAGCTCCATCCAAGAAAACTTCACAGTCATCTGACAGCGTATCTGTTGCCTACTTAAGATCTATCTACCTCAAATATTAATAACTATAGTATTGGAAGTATTTTATACGTAAACGGCATCGCCATTTATATGAATTTAATTTAATTTATATTCAACCCTATAAAAACTGGAGCACTTCGTTTTTCACATTTCTTCGTTGTCCGAGTATAATTTAGAATAATATCGATTGGTTCATTACCTAAATAGGTCTCATGTCTCTTTTAAACCATAATTTATCGATTCTTTTGTTACTCAAATTTTAAAATGATAGTATGCAATTTCTTATTTAAACCAATTTCAAGTTCAATTTCAATAGAACGTATTAACAAGGATATTATTTAAAAATATGAACTGATTTTAAATAAAATTGATAAAGAAATAGTTTAATCCCCAGATGGATATATGGTACTTTTTTTCGCGGAAAAATATATTTTGCTTGCAGCAAAACTGAGTGGGCTTCCAAACTACTGAACCGAACTGAATTTGTGTAGTGGTAGTTTAAAACCTTAAAGACATAGTTTTACAGTTTTAATTTATCTCTGGAAAATGTATTTTTCTGAATCGATAATAACTTGACTGATTGATTGATTGCTCAATGGATTCTTGGGTAATTTGATATGGTGAAGACGCGTAGAAGGACAAAATAGATAATTACCGCGGGAAAAATATTGTTTCTATGAGAAATTCCGATATAACGTGGGTGAATTCGCAGGCGGAAAATTTGTATACAATACTACGAAAAGGATAAAGCTTTTGTTAAATTAACAAAGCAGCCATCTGATTCTGTACCTAAGTCTGTAACATTATACAACAACGCTTTGACATTTAAGGAAGTTACTTTTTTGATAACAAATTAGTGATAAACGAAGGTAACTATATGATTAACAGTGAAAGGCCCCTCATTATGTAACTGTTGCTATAAAATTCTATTGAGACTGACAGATAGTGCAGTTACATTGCTGCTTTATGAAGATAATTATCGAATTGAATGTCAATAAAGCAGCAATAAAGGCAAAACGACGTACTAGTCAGAACGTGTGATTTCATGGCGCGGTGTGGTGTATTACTTACGTATATTTCTAGTAATTATTATATACTCGTACTATATTAAACCTATACAAAACGCATTTTTAAATATAATAATAGCTAATCGGTTAATAAAAAAGTTAACTTATTTAACGGAATAAATACTTATTTGCTACATATGTTAATCAAGAAAATTCAGAATTTTCTTGTAAGTCTTATATAATTATCTTAACGGAAGTGATGTCTATAAGATATTTAGTGGTGAAGCTGAGGATAGGAACAACTTGAAAGATTCTCGAACATTTATGGTGAACAAACATCTAAACTATGACGAAACAAAACCATCCGAAAAATCTAGATTTACGTTAAATGGAATCTGAGCTAAATCTGAACCTGCAGGTCGCCTTGTCATAGTATGGAGGTAGATAAACTTACATATATAGACATTGAAGTTATCATTTAACGCGTAAGTTTAGAGTCAGTCAGTAAGAGTTTGTAAGTCACATCAATAAATTGTACAAATTAAAAAGGAAAATTGAGATCTGATTAAAAGCAATTCTTAGGTAATATATACTTAACACAGTACTCGTAACACAATAGACTTTACATGTTGAACTCGAAACAGCACTAATGTCGTTCGTAATACTGATGCTTTTCGTAATGCAAATGTAAAGCTTGACGTGTTCATAAGCCGTACATTATGACATTGTGATATACTTGTGTTCCTCCATCGTCTTTCTCCACATTATATTGAAATTATCTATGGGATAGAGATATGCTCCGATATAGTTAAAATATTCTATGTTCTTCCATGAGCTCAAAATAACCCCATGCCAAAATTTATCAAAATTGGATCACTTGCATCGGAGATTAAATACACATGAACATACAAATTCACAAAGTTTAATATTTTATAATAATATAATAGAATTAGTGATACCTAAGCAAAGTGCCCCAGTAACGCAAGATGTTCATAAATTTGAAATGCACAATCTGCATTTGATATTAACTAAATATTTATTTTCTATCGTTATTACACATAAAATTCACCATTAACTTTTCTTTGTAGGTAACCTTTTTTGAAATCGTAATTCATTTCTTTTATACACGAAAACTGTGGCCGTGTCACGTCTCAGTCATTAGAGGAAGACAATTTTGTGACTTCAAAAAAAGTAAATAGTGGACAATTGTGTTGGAACCTCTCTAAATGGAATCGATTTCAGCGGCGTTTCCGTCGAAACGCCCGATTTAACGGGGCCCATTATCGGTAATACAACTTTAATACGACTTGTGGCTTTATAACAATCAAACGATCAAAACAGGACGTGACTTCTGTGTCATTAGGACGCTTTTAGAAACAAAGGGCTGCGTTTGATGAATAAATAGTAATAATGCATTCTAGTAAATAATATGCGACAGGTTGTTATTAATGAATGAAAATTACATAATGCTTTCATCTATCTAGCTTATCTTAGCGTGACATATATCTTTATAATTTGTAGCCTATATATTATTGTGATGTATAATCTATATTATTGGAGAGTTTTTTAAAATTTATTTAGAAGTTTTTACGTGAAGGAATAACAAACATTCATCCATAAAAGCTTTCGGGTTTATAATATTAGTAGGGTGTCGTCGCAGCTTTTTCACTCATATCGCTCTTCGCTTCAATTTCACTGTGTGTTATAAGTTAAAGTAGGAAGTATATCGCATTTGCATATTTAGAGCATGGATCAATATGATGACTCAGATTTGAACCTTGTTGATTGCCTACACGCGACGCTGTAGAAAACTGCAAAATATGACACACCGAAAAAAAACAATAGAGAGCTATAGATGCCAAAAACAAAAGATGTTGCATCGGTGGCTGCTCTACATCGCGTGTCTGATATAAAATTAGCTTGGTAATGAGTCGCAAGGGTGCCCGGAGTCGAACCCGTAACCCTCACTAATCGGTGTGTCGTGTATCGCTACAGACAATATAACAACCTCAGATATAAAATAGTAGAAATATTGTAGGAGGGGATATATAATAGTCGGAAATATCTGTTCCACACTCTTCATGCAAGTCAATTTCACTCAATGTTTGTAAGCAAAGTCTGATTCATTATCACTCTGAAATCTGTCTGAGTTATTACTCAGACAGATTTCAGAATGTACGAGTATGCTGTATTTTATATATATTCCCACATATTTATGGGAATATAATTAAAATACAGCCCTAACAGCTAAAATCTCTAAATATACCGCCTTTATTCAGTAAAAAATAATTGTTACTAAAATTTATTTCTACGGAACCATAAATCCTTTATTTCTATTAAACCATTTAACCCCATTTGTTGCGAGTGATACCGGATTATTAACACGAACTTATAGGGTTCATCATTGACAAAACTACGTGTGACTGACGGACACTCCAATTAACTCGCTAAATGACGCAGGAAATGGCATTTTCTGGATGAAAAAACTTAAATTGCGTTTTCAAAACTTTTTGTCAGGTAGATGTAGTTTTTATTCGTCTATTTTGGAATGGGGAATAAACAATATTATAGATTTTAAACTTGTAGACTATTTTATAGAAAAATATAAAAAAATTTCTAACATTTTTTTGCATAAATATACAGTTTACAGACATAAATTACAGATTTATACAGAAAATAGATAATTCAATTTTATAAAATTTGGCTTATTGTCAACTTTTCATTCAAACATACAGCATTTTGGATATAGCAATTTATAAAGAGTTAGTTTTTTACTTCGTAAGATATTCATGGCAATGATTGTAAAATACATCATAACTGCTCTGCCCCCTGATTATTTAGCTGTTGCTATTAAATTTGGTTGAAACTGACAGATGGTGTTTACATTAATCATCCCTTACAGCCCCACCGCAGGCCACGAGCCTACCCTAACTATGTTAGAGCGATTAGGCCTTAGTCAACCACGCTAAACACAATGTGGATTGGTTAACTACATCCACTTTTGAGTTCATTCTCAGTTGCATTCAGGTTGCGATGTTTTTCTTAACCGCAGAAGCGTTAGATAAATGTACATATGAAAAACATAATGGTAGGATCAACCCCAGGCCCCGTGAAATATTCAATTAGTAGACCTTTTTTTTATTCCGCTGAAAATGCGTTGAGTTGCATAGGTACTCTGAGAGCCGGTGATTATGTGGGGCTTGCCTCCCCAGAAAGGGGAGCCCTATCTCTTTCATTACGCCTGGGCTCAAGTGCATCCCGAAGAAGAGCTGCATCGCGCCCTGATGAGGCCATGAGAATCCTTGCTTGCTCTACCACGACCCACATCGAGCCACCATGAAGGTGGCCGCCGGATGCCTCTGGCCATCCTCTGACGTAAAATGGGTCTCCTGGATGATAACCACCCCCTGTTAAAGAAGAAGGGGGGGGGGCTTCACCTCTCCACCACAGGCCGCTAGAAGCGGCTCGCCAGGTTGGACCCGTTCATTCCACGCCCCTCTCGGGGGCTCTCTGTCAGATTATTAGGCGTCAAAAGACGTTGCCTAGGGTGCACCGCGAGGAGTTTATTACGTAATAATAGACGTGTATTTCTCCTAATTTTAATAATATTAATATTAAGGATTATTAAGGATTTTTTACTGCTTGTTATGTTTTTGAAGAAAGAAAAAATATGAAATCACCTTTTCACTCACGTCAGGTCAAAACATCTGTCTGGAATAAGCAATGCTGAAGTTATAAAAAGTATTGATTTATACACTATTGATATATACTACTGTAATAACCTATTATCCGTTAACATGCTGAAAAGCAATTACCTATTGTGTTGCTAAAGCTGATTAGCGCCGCTTCACCATAATCCGGAGCTGCCTCGTAATTTGGGGTTCATGTTGTGCTACGAAGACGATAGAACTGACGGTTTGTGTTTGTTTATATTGGAATATTGTGTAAATTACGTGTTAAAAAAAATTGTTTTTAAAATAGTTTGTCAGTTCTATAAATGTTTTATCTCTAGTTTTTTAAGGCAACCGTGTATTGTTTTATATTTATGTCTGTATTATTAATCACAAGTGAACATACATACATACATATACATATATGTCACGCCTTGTTCCCAATGGGGTAGGCAGAGACTACCTCGCTCCACTTGCTACGATCCTGGCACACTTCTCTTGCTTTCTCCACTTTCATGAGCGTCTTCATGCATGCTCGTCGGTTGCGAGTACTCTTGACCCGGCCTTTCTTTAGGACATCTTCGATTTAATCGAGATATGTCCGCCTAGGTCCTGCACCGATTCGTCCTATCATTCTTACCTTAAGTGAAAAGTGAAAAAGTGAACATTGTGAATTATCCATCCTTGAGAAATTCGTGATTGTTTAACTTTTTTATCTTTGTTACTTCAAATCAAACAAAATTTCTTACACCAATTAACCACTTAACTTAACCACTTAACAATTAACACCAAAAAGTAAAGGCTATTATAAAATAAGTGACTATCTAAATGATCACACTATTTAGGAATAGGGTCAATATTCATAGAGCCATGTTTGGTAACAACATTATTTATAATATTGTATTATTTATATGTGTATGTAAACATATATACGACTGTAATCGTATTAGGTATGTATTAGGTATCTTAATTATTAAAATTAAAAAGAGGAGATAAAAAATAGACCTTCAGAGTTTCTTGCCTGTTCTTCTCAAGTCAATTTTTTTTTCCTAGTTCGTACGTACGCACAAGGTTTTTGTTTTTTTTTTAAGCTTTTCTTTTTTTTTGTTTTGTTTGTTTTGACGTCAATAAGTGCCCGTAAAGGTCTATGTTGAATAAAAATTATTTTGATTTTGATTTATATTTATATTATACAAATTATAGATATATAGATTTTGATTTATATTATACAAATATAAACGTTTGTTATAGAAATATATATTAACAACCATGATTCAGGTACAATACTCGCATTTATCACACAAACATCTGCCTCTAACGGGACTCGAGTCCGGATCCTCAAAGATGGCGACAGACTGAAACCGGCGGAGGTCGTCATGAAAGTTAACGCCACCCATATTTCTGTGGTTGTTCGCTAGAACACACGCAGCCATTACTTGAATCTGTTTGTTGTGTCTCATACCCCAGTTGGCTATTTAAATTGTCTCACCTACAGCGCAATTGAAAGTCATCACGACGCCCTTGTTGTAACATAGTTTTTTAGTTCTGATAACCTTGACTTATTTATAACCATACCATCAGTTTTACATGTTTTTTAGCAGAATCAAGCGTTGATTGTTCTTTCCATATGAGGTTTATATTTACGATATCTGTATTATTTCGTAAAGAAGAATAGCTATGTCGAGCCATCACGATGCCAGGATAGGGAACGCAGCTTATCAACAGAAGCATGCCAAATAACCCCCGCATTTGTATTTGAATCCTAACATAGTAATTTAAACTGTTACCTGTTTGACGTAGATATTAAAACTGTGTGCACAAAGTCTGGCAAAAGTTTGAAAATACTTCTCGTCATAATATGCGTCTAGATACCGCATAGCTGTTTTAACTATGTATATGGTAGTGTATATGAAAGTATTTTTCTATAACTTATTATAAATAACTTATATAAAGCATTTGACTACATACTGGGCTATAGTGCTCTGCACTGTGTCCTATCCTCAGGAGCAGGTCGCTTTCATTCCCAGCTAATCATTTCCACGTCATTCCCAGGTCAAGTGGAAAATGGCTTTTAATCTCCTCGGTACTTGATTGTAAGGTATTATCCTAGTCAAGGTGCATTTTTTTTATAGGATAAGGCAGCAAAGGAGAGAACGGATCACCTGATGGTAGGCGATAACCGTTGCCCATGGACTCCCGCAACACCAGAGGAGTCACAGATGCGTTGCCAGCCTAAAAGGGAATAAGGGGGGGGGGGAAGAGGGGGGGCCTCCGGTACCCTCACTCACTCGGCGAAACACAGTGCAAGCGCTATTTTACGCCGGTTTTCTGTGAGGCCGTGGTATCACTCCGGTCGAGCCGGCCCAATTCGTGCCGAAGCATGGCTCTCCCACGGTAGCTCTGTAGTGAGCATTTTGAGTGAAAAAAAGATCCAATGCAAACAAAAAATATGTGATAATCAGAGGTCGGAATTAGGCACAGTTATTTATGTACTTACACTGCTTTCATACAGCCAAAGAAGAAAATGGATATGCCTCAAATCCCAAGATCAATTTCAAAGAGCAGAAAAGTCCCGTGATTTTTTAAATAAAAAGTTATTTACTTTTACACAATTTAAACTACTGCACGTTGCCAAACTTACATCAATGACATCGGATGTCCGAAGTTGCAAATTTCCAATACGCGTGTTGTTGCCTCATTTGTAGTTCGCACAACATAGCTTCAAAATGCAGAGCACTCCCTGCTTAACGGAATGGAATAGATTTTGTCTCTTTCTACCGCTCGTAATTATAAAAATTGCGAAATATGCGTATGAGAATTTGCTTCAGACTATCTATAATTTGTATTGTCAATTAATGTAAACTAATAAAAATTTTATGTTAATTACCTTTGTTTTATTTATCTATCACTGAGGTTATTATTACTTTTTTTTTTTTGTTCCCCTGAGGAAAATGCATTAAATTGCATACCCCGGCTGTGGCGAGCCGGGGTTATGTGGGGCTCTCCTCCCCAGAAGGGGGAGGCCTACCCACTAAAAACCTCAGGGATGGCCTTCCTCAGGCATGTAGGGAGCCCCCGGGCACACAAAGGCCACTTCCGGGAACCCCCAGCTTCCGCTCCCCTCTCTAGAGGGGTCCTCTCCACCGACGACGCCTCCCGGCCACGGAAGGGGCGTGGTCCATCCCGGGTCACCGTAGCGGTCGCGACTTCCTCGCGCCCGCCGGCGACCCGCGGCGGCGCCGCAGCTGTGCTACCGAGCCCGGCGCCGCCTCCTTCGAGCGGGATCGGCCATCTCCCGACCCCGCTCGGCGGCCTCCTTCTGGAGCATTACTGCTTCACAGAAGGAGGCCACAGCCCTCCAACCTCCCTCGTCCGCCAGCATTGCCGCAATCAATGCCGGCGGAGACAGATCTCGCCCGATCTCTGCGACCAAGACTCGGCGCTCGGAGGCCCACGCGGGGCACTCCGCCAGCGTGTGCTGGGCCGAGTCGAGGTCGGATGCGCAGTGGTGACAATGTGTCGATCCCTCCCGTCCTATTCGACACAGATACTCACCGAAGCAGCCGTGCCCGGTGAGTATCTGAGTCAATCGGTAGGTGACCTCCTCCTTCCCGTTGAGCCAAGCTTCGAGGTGCGGGAGTACGGCACCGACGGCCCGAGGCTATTATTACTTATTTGTAATATTGTTGAATACACGGGATTGTCCATTAAAAATGCCGGGAAGGTCCACATTAATATCAACATTTCGATTCGAGTACATAAATAACTCTACCTAATTCCGACGTCTGGTGATAATATGATTTAACAAGTAATATCTATTCCTTTATAACTCTACATTCAGTTGCACGAGGACAGTACAGCGAATTTAACGAGCTCATTAACAAACCACTACGGTGTCAACCGAAGAGTGGTTGAATCTGCTGTACTATGGAGTCCATAAAATAATTTCATACATTTTCATAAATCTCTTTGTCGCCATGACGCTAGAATAATAGGTTTACCTGTGAAATTGGCAATATTTTTTGTTTGTACATCTAACTATATAACATTTTAATTAATTAAATTTAAGATTTAAAGGAACTATTCTATTGGAGGTCGCTTGTCGGGTTTGTAGCTTACGGGTATTTATAATACAAACTGTTTGGTCCAAGTTTGCTCGTCTACATAATTCCTTACCAACTGGCTCATTCATATTTGCTAAATAAAGTTCTTTCGTCAATCGTCAGTGTATTTATTTAAAATCTACCGGGCAATTTTTGTTTATGGTTAAATCTCACAATTAGTTCATTTAAATTGAAATAAAAATCTCAAAATTAGCGTTTAGTCGTCAAAATATTGTACTTATTGTATTACTTACTTATTGTATTAAGTATCGTACAGAAACCTATTAAAAAATCTGCCATTAGTTTGTTGACATGTATTTTAATGACAAATGTTTCTAGTATTATATACATAAAGCACAAAATTCCTAAATGTTTCCTAAACGGATAAACGTAAATTGATATAGTTATTAGTAAGTTCAATACCAAAATAAAATTATTTGTAATATATTGTATGCAATTTGCAAGCTTATATGTAATTTACAGGTATTGCATGTAATTTACTGGCAACAGATAACATATTTAGAAGATGATGCTACCTAGTAAACTGTGGTAACGCTATTCCTATAAAAAAAAACCTATTCTTCTATCCACGGGAAATAAACTAGAAGAAATTCTCATTCTAGACACAGATTATATAACAGTAAAAACGAAATCATTGGTACTCATTGGTACCCATTGTACCTTAACGTAAGACGACATACGAACTATTATAAAAATTAAGTCTAAATATTATTTTATTAAAGGAACTCGACATCATACGGCGCCTATCTACCACAGTGCAGTCACGCATTTTGACCTTCTTCAGCCACGTATCTTGTCGTGGTGATGACTCAATAGAGCGCCTCGTAGTACATGGAAGGGTCGAAGGCACCAGGCCATGTGGTAGATCAATAATGAAATGGACAGACCAGATCAAGGCCGCGACTAAGTGCTCGGTCTGCGAAGAGCAAGAGTGAACCGACTAAGAAGAAGAAATATTATTTGAATAATCTTTAATGTTAGTTATATAAAGTACACGTATACTCATGTACTACACGTACTAAATCAAAATTTTACGTCTATAAAAGATTACATCTCGTCTAGGGTGGGTTATAGCTAAATGTTGATTGTCTATAATCGCTATTAAGAATCTTTGTAATCATACAATGTTTCTTAATAAATAAATACATAATCATCATATTATACATCTATTTCTAAAATATTTAATATTTGATAATTAAAAAAGTATGTAAAATTCATTCAGATTAAGATTTCATTAGTTAAGTTTGATTGGTATTTAATTTATAAATTTGAGTTAAGTAAATAAAATACTCGGCTTGGGTGGAACTAGAACCCGCGTCAATAAAACGTCTTGACTCTCGTCCCGTCGTCGACAATATTCGTCCTCATCGAACATTTCAACAGCATTTTCTACCTTTTAGTCTGCTAAGCCAAACTAGACTTTATTCACTGTTAATCACTACGTATCTTCTTGCAACTTAGAATACAGAAATGATTAAAAATAAAGAAAACAAACAGATTTGTATTACCATTCTGCATTTTATTCATAATACTCAAAAAATGCATAAATATTTAAAAAAGAAACAAAACATTTAACTTTATATATCTTCGACGTTGACTTCGATTGTAGACTCTGTAACCACTCAACCACCGAAAACTATTCGCTCAATCGAACATATTTCAACTGCATTTTTCTGTCGAGAGGCGATTTTCTGTCATCGAATTTAAGAATATTCGAATTTGGTATGTCGCCCCTCGAACTAGGCGGTGGTGCAGAAAAAATAACTCAACTTACTGTAAATCCGTCAATAGAAATAGTACGTCAAAGCTAAACAGGGTAGGCTCGGCTCGATAACTCTATCAATATTTTATTAGAGAATTTTCGACGCTTAAAACTGCCGCCCCATTATTTTCGTCTGTACTCGATAACGCTTTTATGTTCCCCACCTAAAAAAAAATGAAATACAGTGAAAATTTAAACTTCAAATTGACTTTGACGGATGACAGAGCTGACCCCAGTCTTGCGCTCAAATATTCAGCGCGTGTCAGCACTTGATGTGATAACGGTAAGCACTTGCGGCCTACGGATGTACGCTCTTTGCCAAGATTAGAAAATACGGTCGATTTTGCCCTCGAAGGTTTTTTAGGACGTTTTATGTATATTGGTATACTAACTTTCCACGCGTGGCTTTACTCGAGTTGCTTAAATCAGTTTTCACACTTCACAACTAACCGCCGTTCCCAATTCTACCGAATTAGGGGAGAGTCGTAATTGAGAACGGGTATTCATTATCTATTTCTGTCATAATTATTATATTCATATATATGTAGACAGTTTTGGATATTGTGTTTAGATAACGGAAGAATCTGGTCAAAGTAAATATTATTTGAATTCAATAATGAGCAGGAAAACTATTTCTAAATGTGTAAAATATTCTGATTCTATGATGCGATGAGAAGTAATGTGGTAAAAAATCGATTTATGTGTTGAGAACAGAAATAAACGTCGGAGATCTTAGAGTCTTCAAAAGCTATATAGAAAAAAAAATCGATAAATTTGTAGGTTGAATATATGTATTTGAGTTGAGCTGTTACAAAGTCAGTACAATCAGACAGTCACTCAGCGAATCAGGGCCTGGTTCGTCCCAAATATAGGTATCTACCTTAAGATAAAAAATATTTTTTATACTTAATAAAGGCCTATATATAAAATTCTCCTAGCTCAACTAGAAACTATTATAGCGTTGTTTAAGTGATTGTACAATAACTCCACAATTTTTCGATTTACTCTAACTCTCAAGCAAGAATTTCAATAAGATCCAATAAAAATCTTTCTTGAATGTTTTTCAAACGTCACATTTTAGCGATGAAAATATAATAATTACAAAAATATATTTTTCCTAATTATAATTTAGCAATAAAATAGCAATTTAAATTATGAATCTATATATGACATTGTAATTGACAAGAAATCTATATTAGTTCAATAATATTTGGGCTAAAACGTGGGAGAAGTTCCGAACAATATAATACACATTTTAAAACTACCAAAATAGGAAATAATAATAACCTTCTGTATTTATTTTTGAAATGATGAATTTAGGGTCAATTTAACACCACCACGTCTATAATAGAAATCCTAAAATTATAATCCAATCACTCCTTCGACAATCCAGATGCCCTCTGCCCATCGATTATCATAAAATTACATCTCGCTTGTTTAATCGCAGATGTCTCATATTTCATCTGATATTCGTGCGAAAACAACGACCAAAATATTTTGAGCTACGCATTGATATCAATGTATATAAAAATCTGTGAAGCTAGGGAAGAAGAGAGACCAAGCTATTCTGGAAATTGCCGCACTGCCCCTAGTATGAAACTAGTCTCGAGAGGCACAACCTCGTAAATGTTTGGAAATTGTCACACGAGATTAGCGCACTCCCACGATTATGATGTTCTAATTGTGATCAAATAAGATGAAAATAATCAATTATAATGTAGATTTAAAATTTCTTTTAATAAGATTTAATGAGAATCTGAATTTAACGACAAGGTTAACATAACATAAACTTAAACAATTGATCAACAAACTTTGGAACTGTTTAAAACAAAGCTTTCTATCGTTATAAGCTTATACGAAAAAACTTTCAAAAGTAAGGTTTTATATATTAAGCCACCAACTTAATCCCTTTTTCACTGAGAAATATCTATTTATCTATATATTCAGCAAAAAAATATTGGCGCTTAGATTTTTTTAATCCGAAGAATATAAAATTGATTTACATTCTGTCAAATCCGAAATTACGATGCGATAGAGCTGTAATCAAAAGTAAAAAAGCGTAATCCAAATGAATTAACAATTCATAAACCGAAACGCTTTGCCCGCTAAACAAAACAGCAATTCCATTTATCAAAATAACATTAGAAGCGAATCGGATCCCTGACCGGGAGCCGGGAGTGCCAATTTCCCTACACTTTTTATTAGCTCGTAAACTCCCCTGCCGTGCAAAACAATAACGCAGTTTTTGTAATTCCCCTGGCTAACAAGTGCACCTTCATAAACTTTCCATCTGTACCCCACAAAGCTTTGGGGTTTGCAGCCCCGAGGGATTGTCAGTGTTAACTGGCCCTTGATATTGATTCTTCGAGCTGATCCAAAACACTCTTACTACATTCACAATACGTTTCAAATTTTGATATATAGTCAGTGCTGGTTACGTTATTTCAGTTTTGGGCTATATAATTGCTCTTGTGATTCGAAATGTTATTGAAATGTGAACCGTATGGATAAGATTTTACAACTTATTTTAGCCTAATAATGTGATCTTGTTATATCACTTTTTGACTTGAATCGCAAGGCGTGATTGCCATAATCTGTAATACGTAGAGCGGTACTGAATTTTGCACTTGACTGTTGTATGGGCAACATCTTGTTTGAAGGATTATAATTGGGGGCTAACGGGTCCCGTGTGGGGAAGATATGACTCTATCCATAGTTTTCTCACGGTAGATTACACTGTGCGTATTAAAGATAAATGCTGCGTATAGTTTTGGAGTATCTGTGTGGTGGTGAACTTACAATGTGATATTAGAGGTTAAAGTATGAAATTGTCATTTTGTATGAAGCTTTCAAACAATTTCACTTGTTTCACACTAATAATATCCTCATATATTTTATAAATAAAAGCAAGCAAAGCAGCAAATTAAATTATTTTTTTACATACGCGTTGAGAATAAATTAATCTAATGTAAACGTGCGCGGACTATGGGCTGAGGATGTCAGAGGGGTGCTGGATGAGAATTGTCAACACGTCTTCGTTACTTACAAATATATTTTATTGTACTGCTTTTTAACAAAGACTATGACGGCGGCTACAGAAGAACTGATTTGGTTTGCCATGTTGTGGTCTTAAATACAAATTATTATCAATTCATTCATCGTTCAATTCGTCCTGTCTTTAAGCGTAAACATTCCGTTGCTTAATGACTTGGTAAACAATACATTAGTTAATGATTTATCAAACAATGCTTCACAATTCTTAATAAGATACATTTATCGATGAGAAAAACAAACATTGGAAAATAACATGGATACATGAATATGTGAATACAATCTGGTACATTACAACCCTCCCTTCTTTAAGAGAAAACGTCAGTTTTCTACAATAATATAACTAGCATACAATATTATTATCTCAATATAATTATTACATTTCATTATTTATATATTACAATTGTTGATTATAATTTACAATTGTTTTAACTGAGCTAGTCTCGAACTACGTCTTAAAGGTGTGGTGACTTCTTCAACATTAGTAGTCGTTGGCAAATCTTCTAACTCAACACCTTGCTCTAAATTTCTATTATTTACTCTAAAAGTAATACAGTTAGTAATTCGACCACAACAACCTCTAGCATCTTCAATAGCTAAAGTCCTATTTCTATTAGAACAAAAGAAATTTTGTTTTATTATATACTTTCCTAATCTAAATAACACATATAAGCCAATAATTTTTAAGATAGATACAACTATGTAAATGAAATAAGCATTATTTATTACTTTATTGAGTGTTGATTGACTCTCAATTTTCTCAATCATATCATCAATTTCATCTAATTTATGACTTGCTAAATTAAGGCTTTCAAAATCATTATCATGAATTTTTAAAGGTATAAATTCAATTTTTGAAATATTTCTTTCTTTTACCTTTTTACAACAATCATCTAATGTTAAATCTATATGTGGTAAGAATGAATTATATGAACTTTCTAAATTTTTGATTTCTGTTTGTAATACAATATTAGCAGTATATAATTTACAACTATCTGAAATTGATATTACACCAGTATCATACAAATCAATATCTAATGGTTCTCGATTTTTACAATTCAATGTAGCAATTATTTTCTTAGGAGTGACAAACATCCAATTATTTACATGATAAAGTTTAAACCATTGTTCGTTATTTATTAAACCTATTCTCGTATCACATTCGATTGGAAGTTTTACATTATTAAACATTAATTCAGTTTCACATAATTTGTTACCATGTACAGAATATAAAGGTGTTTCTAACTTACATATAAATCTTAAATTATATGAAATTTGTTTACATTTTGATACATTTTCAATAATAGCGTAATGTAACTTATTACTAGAAATCATAAAGTATTTAGAACTCGGAAGTACAAAAATAAAAGTATTGTCATTATTCTTGATTGGAACTGGTACTACATTATATAAATCATAATCTGTTTGAGTAATTAAAGGAATTTTTATTATAAATACAAGCTTTTCATTCATATAATACGATATTAAACTAGAGATAGACAACAACTCTGGTGCATTTCTTTCAATTAATTCAAGTGGGTATTTCGTTTGTAAAGGTAAATGAGGTACAGTTTTCCTTAACTCAATAACAAATTGTTCAGGTGTTATTATCAAAGGATGAATAGCGTTATTTTTTGAAAACAAAATTGTATTAATGATAGTAGTAATCTCGTTATTTACTTCGGTCGTAATTAGAGTCAATAATGATAAATGTTCATCCAAATCTTGTTTTAACGATATATCGAATAACTTAATATCAACATTTTTACTGTGATTTCTGAGAACTTCCAAATTTTTATCAAATATTTTTTCGTTAGCTGTAAAATCGGTAATACTATTATTAAAATTAGCTATAGTAGTTTTTACTATATTTGACTGAGTTTTTAATAAAGCTAGTACATCATGTTCATTTTGATTTAATTTTTCGATCTCCTCATCATACTTTTTAGCATCTTCAGAATCTAATGTTCCAAATAGTAATTTAAATATATTACCTACACCATCAATGTAAGAGCGTTTAACTCGCTTCTTTTGTCCTGTCAATTCTGTCAGTACATAACCTTGATTATGTAATTGAGGTATAATTTGTTCTAATATTACTAGAGAAGTTCGACACATTGATAATTTATTAAACTTGTCATGATTACAAATGCTTTTTGTTTTTTCAAAGGTCATATCAATAAGATTTATTTTTCTGTGAATATCATAGATATCTAAATACGTAATTAAATTCCATTCACTATCGAAATGATTTACTTTACCTACATGTTCGTCGAAATATATTCCTGCCTTGCCTGTATTAGTTATGTTGTATAAATTAGCGTAGATTCCAGGTGTTAATAAGAGTATCAACACGATCCACATGGTGATTTATTCTGAAACAATTGCATGTTTCAATCGATTAGTATGTACCTTTATCTTTTTGTTCTTAATTTGTATGACATTAACTGAAGAATTTATTTTTATTATTTTATATGGTCCTAACCAATAAGATGATAATTTCCTTGATTTACCGCACTTTGATTGCTCATTACTAATATATACAAAATCTCCTACCTTAAATTCTACCTTCTTACATTTCTTATCATAATAACGTTTATTTATTTCCTTAGACTTTATCAAATTATCTCTTGCTAACTTATGAGATTTTTGTAACTTTAAAACTAAATTATCAATATAATTTTCGTAAGTATATTTAAATTCTGGTTCTCTTGTGATTGAACTAGGTAATGATGGTTTCATTCCAAATACTAATTCAAAAGGAGTGAATTTAGTAGATGTGTGTAAACTTGTATTATAGGAAAACATAGCAAAATCTATCCATCTATCCCAGTTAGTTTGTTCATTATTTACGTAGTGTTTGAGATAATCAGCTAATGTACTATGACTCCTTTCAAGAGCTCCATTAGACTGAGGGTGATAAGCACTAGTGTTAATCTTTTTTATTTTAAATAATTTTGCAATATTTTTAAACAAATTTGACATAAAATCCGCACCTTGGTCTGTTAAAAGAATTTTTGGACTACCAAATTTACAAATGAAGTTTCGTACAAAACAATCAGCTATGGTTTCAGCATCATGTTGGGGTAATGCATAAGCTTGGGAGTATTTCGTGAGATCATCTTGAAGCGTCAATATATATCTATTGCCATTTTCTGTCATAGGGAATGGTCCTACAATATCTAACGCTATTTTTTCAAAAGTTTCAGTAGCAGTCGATGTGATTTCCATCGGCATTTTATTCTTTTTCCTATTTACTTTATTTTCCTGACATGATTTACATTTTTGAATGTATTGCTTAATATCCTTCTTCATAGTATCCCATCTGTATAATGATTTAATTTTCTTATAAGTTTTATGAAATCCTATATGACCTGAGATTGGATTTGAATGGTTTTCTTCAAGAATAGTGAGTATATCTTCCTTTTTGGGTGTTTTGATGACAGAGTGATACACATTTATATTAATGTTTGTATCGCGGAATATGTAACGGATAATTGTTCTTACTTTATGCCATTTTAAATGTAATTGCGTAAAATCATTAAAACTTATTTCTTTGATATTATTTTCTAAAATTTTATGTTTTAGATTTTTTAGACATTGAAAAATATCTTCATAAGACACTTTATCCCAATTATTAAGTTTAACAAAGGAAAACAATAATAGTTTGTCGTTTTCTTGTATCAACAAAGTATCATATAATTTTGGTGTTTTTAAACGAAGTTTCTCTATTATTTGTTCATTACGTGATAAAATCTTTTCATTAAGACTATCTAAATCACACGAAGTAATTATGACCTCATTAGTGTTGTCGGGTATCTTGCCATTGTGTTCTTCCAAGCAATTAAATAATATTGGTTTTCTTTGTATTTCTTCTAGAAAAAATGAATACGTATCACTACTTTTTGTGGTTATATTAATATTTTTCTCTTCTAATAATAATGGTATAGTTTCTTCGGTGTTATTTTTTAGTTTTATTCTACTTAAAGCGTCTGCGTTATGATTAAGTTTACCTTGCTTGTAAATTATTTCATAATCATATTCTTCCAAGAGTAATCGCCATCTAACTAAACGTGAACCAGGATCTTTTACGTTAAATAACCAGACTAGTGGTTTATGGTCAGTAAAGATACGGAATCTCCTGCCATATAGATATGGTCGAAAATGTTTTACAGACCATACTATGGATAAAAGTTCTTTTTCTGTAGTTGAATAATTTATCTCAGCTTTATTTAATGTACGACTAGCGTAAGCTATAGGAAGGTCTTCTGAAGGAAGTCCTTGCGATAATACACTTCCAATTGCGAAGTTACTTGCGTCTGTTGTTAAATTGAAAGGTTCAGAAAAATTTGGATATTTTAATATTGGTTCTAAACATAACTTTTCTTTTAAAATTTCAAATGAATTTTGTTGCAAACTGGTCCAATTAAATTGTTCATCTTTCTTCAAAAGTTTAGTTAAAGGTTGTGTAAGTTGACTGAAATTTTCTATAAACCTCCTGTAATATCCTGCTAAACCGAGAAAACTTTTTATTTCCTTAGGATTTTGTGGTATTGGAAAATTCTTTACAGCTTCGACTTTCTTAGGATCAGGTTTTACACCGTTTTGGGTAATAAGATGACCTAAATACATAACTTCGGTTTTTAAAAATTCACATTTATCAGGTTGTAGTTTTAAATTATGCTCTGATAATCTAGTAAACACATCTTTTAATTTCAAATTATGATCTTCTAATGAATTTCCATAAATTACAATATCGTCTAAATAAACAAAGCACTTAATACCTTGTAGTCCTGTTAGAACATTATTCATTAACCTTTGGAATGTAGATGGAGCATTTCTAAGTCCGAAAGGCATTCTCGTAAATTCATAGTGTCCTAAGGGAACACTGAAAGCAGTTTTTATTTGATCTTCTGGGTTCATTTTTATTTGATGAAATCCAGATGTTAAATCTAGTGTTGTGAAATATTTACTATGTCCTAACTGATCCAAAATATCATTAATTTGTGGTAATGGATATACATCACCTATACTTATTTCGTTTAACTTCCTAAAATCGATTACTAACCTCCATTTTTTTTTTCCAGATGCATCAGATTTTTTAGGAACTATCCAGACTGGCGAATTCCATGGACTATTAGACGGTTTTATGATTCCATCATTTAAAAGTTTATTTATTTGTTCATTTACTTCCTCTTTTAATGCTTCAGGATACCTATAAGATTTTGTGTTTACAGGTCTCTGCGATGTCGTTGGTATTGCATGTTTAATAGTTTCCGTTGTCGTCAATGAATCTCCTTCTAAATGAAATATATGATTATATTCTTTACATAATTTAATAATGCTATCCCTTTCCTCCTTATTTAAATGCTTAATTCGTAGAATTTCTTCTAATTTTTCTAAACGGTTTCTATTAAAGTCATTATCTTCTCTTTGTCTGACTACTTTCATATTAACTGTCTCTAATGACTTGTCATTAGTTAACGTCTCTAAACAAACTTGTACATTATCTATTCTCACGGTTTTATCTGTAGTATTCAAACATACTGTTAATGCTTTCGAATTATTTATTTTCACTATACTAGGACAAAGGTAAACTCCTTTTGTCAAAACTATATTTTCTGGTATTATGCCTTCTTTTATATTTGAATTAATTATATTTATTTTTTTATAACTTTTTCACACCTAGGTTCTATTTCTATATAATCCTTACTAATTTTCTTTTCACTACACATTTGAGTTTCTTCAGCGCATTTTTTTATTTCCTTTTGTTCAAAAATAAAATCCTTAATTACATTATTTTTACTTTTATCACATAATACTTCATCATTTTTATTTTTCGTTTTAAACGTTTCAATTACTTCACAATTTAAAATATCATCTTTTAATTTAGATTCGTAAATCACACAGTCACTTTTATCATTCGAACTTACTGATTCTACTCTATTTAATGTATTATTGTTATACTCGACTTTCAGACAATGCCCTAGCAATTCTATTGTATCGTTTTGATAATCAATAATTGCATTTACTGTTTGTAAGAAGTCGTTACCTATTACGCCTTCATGATCGATAGGAAAGTCATCAGGGACTACCGAAACAGTGTGATAAACTTGTTTTCCTCCTATCTCAAAATGCAGATACGTATATCCCTTGGTTTCTGTAGGGATCGCGGCCCTATCTATTCCTCTTAATTTTAATTTTTGATCTTCGTAAACCTCTGTATCGCTTTTTAATGCTCTACCTTTTATTAAAGTTATTTCTGCACCCGTATCAATTAGAAATGTTCCTTTTCCTTTCATCAGTTGTCTACTATCTAAAGTTACATATGAAGATACGCCCGTATCTATTAACATTACTCGGCCCTGGTCTCGAGGGTTGTCCTTGGACCGGCCGTTGTCCTTGGACTGTTGGAGTTTAAAGATTCCTGCTGACGCGATTTTTGATTATTAAAGTTATGAAAATTATTCGATCGATTTAATTTAGAATTAAATTTAGAGTTACTGTTATTGTTAAATTGTCTATTATGTAAATGTGTGTTGGACTTGTTATTGTTATTGTGCCAACATTCTTTAGCGTAATGACCTTTCTTATTACATATGAAACATGTTATTATGTTATTACTTTGAACAGTTCTTATCATTGGATTTTTACTTCTACATTGGAACGATAAATGTCCTAACATCTGACAATTTGTACAACGTTTAGGTTTTTCATTGTGTCTAAAGTTCATTTCCTGTCTAGATTTAATCTCTTGTTCTTCAGAGATTGCAATGGAAACAGCTTCCTCAAAACTAATGGGTTTTTGGGATTTTAATAAAATGTGTAATTGTGGATTGAGACCACTTATAAAAATATTTAAGGCTTGATTTTTTAAAAGATTAATATTTGCGTCGCGAGCTTCTTTTCCTAGCTTAGGGTCTAAAGATTTAATTAATTTTATATAACAGTTTTCGATTCGATTCGAGTAATTTAAAACAGGTTCATTATGGTTTTGCTTGCATGAGTTTAATTCTAATTGCCATTGAGCAAAAGTTCGTTTTTCAGAATAGTTTTCTAACAAATGATTTTTTAAATCTTCCCATGAATCGAATGTTCTATTTAAAAGAGTTGCCCTCAAATTGCCGTCTATCTTAGAAAGAGCTATCGAAACAAATGCTAATTTATAAATCGGAAGTAATAATGCATAAGCATTGTTGCAATTATCTATAAATACATGTAAATTTGATTTGTCTCCATTATAACGCGTGATCATTCGTTCTGCTAAACTAATATCTATAAATCCACCTTGAGTGTTGCTTGAAGATGAATCTGAGACCGACATTTTTATTTTTCTTTATATAAACTCAAATTAAATTATTAACTTTCTTAATATACTTTTGAAAATAAAATATACTTTCTAAAATGAACTTAGAATAATGTCTCTATCTAGTTCTGAATTTCACGAATGAAATTGATACACAGTAAAAATCACGTACCTTTTGTTTCAACACTTTCACTTTTTTGAAATACACAAATTGAACTCACGTGGTGATTTACTGCGGAGTCTTCTAGCCTTTTCGTTACTCGTTCTCTGAGATATCTGCTGCGATGCCGAAGCTCAGCACTCAGGATCGATGATCTTGTATTCTCTTACCAGCGCCTTTTCTTGAAGTCACAGCCTACGAATGCGGTACGTAGTCAGCCGGAGACAGTACTACGCTTTTATAACGATTCTTGAGTCTTGATATGACACGTTGTTAGTACGAATAGTGACTGAATCGAACGTAGAACGTAACGACGGGTTACAGTTTTTTCTCACTATCGAACACTTTACTATGAATGTTCCGTTTTTAACCGGACGCATCCCACTTCTGACACCAATAATATGTAAACGTGCGCGGACTATGGGCTGAGGATGTCAGAGGGGTGCTGGATGAGAATTGTCAACACGTCTTCGTTACTTACAAATATATTTTATTGTACTGCTTTTTAACAAAGACTATGACGGCGGCTACAGAAGAACTGATTTGGTTTGCCATGTTGTGGTCTTAAATACAAATTATTATCAATTCATTCATCGTTCAATTCGTCCTGTCTTTAAGCGTAAACATTCCGTTGCTTAATGACTTGGTAAACAATACATTAGTTAATGATTTATCAAACAATGCTTCACAATTCTTAATAAGATACATTTATCGATGAGAAAAACAAACATTGGAAAATAACATGGATACATGAATATGTGAATACAATCTGGTACATTACACTAAGTTATAAAGAATTAAGTAAGTTTTAAAGGTAAGAAAATTAGTTATTGCAAAGTTATAGACTAGTTAGTAGTTAAGAATAATGTAGAAAATTCAGACAACAAAAGTAGTAGGTAATAGTTGAGTTTTTTTTTAGATGTCAAAAGATTGATACAATATTAATGAACACTTTACAGATATAAAAAATCCGCAATGTCAAAGACAAACGTGTTTGAATTGTGAGTGTTACCAGTGATGACTGCAATATGTGATCACTAGCAACACTCACGATTCAAATCGACACCTGTACGTATCTCTGTTGCTATCAAATAATAATTAAAGTTTCTATCTTATCTGTCAGTTGACAGATAATATTGTTTTTTTCTTAGGACTCAAAAGCTGCTTTGTAGGGAATACTCGTATAACCGCGTTATTTGTCAGTTACAATGAAATTTGATAGTTCACATTTGTCACGCGCTTGTATATCCATAATCAACCGATGCTATCTTTATTTTGGAACTACATATGCAATTCAGCACTAGACAATATCGTAGATAAATAATGATAACATTGCAGTGTCGGTATTCTGGTCTGCGGTTCCATCAAGTTGTCAGCCAGCGGCGCAGCCACCACTCAGCGACAGTAATAAGTCAACACCCGGAAATAGACTACATGCTAATTAGGTTTAATCTCTGGAAATGTAAATGGCATGTTTTAGGAATGACACATTATTTTGGTGCAGTGTAGGTATTAAAAAGGTATATATTGTAGGTTATAAATACGCGGGTGGTGGCGCTGTGGTCTTGGCACTGAGCTGTGGTCTTGGCACTGAGCTGCGGTCTTGGCACTGAGGTGTGGTCTCGGCACTGAGCTGCGGTCTTGGCACTGAGCTGTGGTCTCGGCACTGAGCTGTGGTCTTGGCACTGAGCTGCGGTCTTGGCACTGAGCTGTGGTCTTGGTACTGAACTGTGGCCTAATTGGAATCGATAGGCACGGGGTCGATTCCGCCATATTGTAATGCATATTTTGTATTTCAATTTCTTATCTGTAGCTCCTACTGTAGGGAAGGTCTGCGCACAGTTGCGAAGAAATTCAAAGATCGATCGATACCCTAACATAGCTAGTTATGGTAGGCTCGTATTCCTCGATGTCGGGCGTGCCGGCGGATCGAGCGTCCGCGGCAGGCGTCAATGGAGGGGCATCGCTGAGGTTTTTACTATCCCCTTTTGCTGTAGCCTCCTTCTGTGAAGCAGTGATGCTCCAGGAGGAGGCCGCCGAGCGGGGTCGGGAGATGGCCGATCCTGCTCGAAGGAGGCCGGGCTCGGTAGCACAGCTGCGGCGCTGCCTCGGGTCGCCGGCGGGCGCGAGGAAATCGCGCCCGCGAGTACGGCGACCCGGGAGGGACCACGCCCCTTCTGTGGCCGGGGGGCGTCGTTGGTGGTGGAGATCGGGGGAGGTATTGTAGCCTCCCCCGAGGAGGGCTCCCCTGTATCGGCGGGGGAGCGGAGGCTTGGGGGTTCCCGGAAGTAGCTTGGTGTTCCCGGGGGCTCCCTACATGCCTGAGGAAGGCCACCCTGAGGTTTTTAGTGGGTAGGCCTCCCCCTTCTGGGGAGGAGAGCCTCACATAATTCTGCGCTTATCCCCGGGGTGCAGGGTATGCAATTCAATGCATTTTCCTCAGCGATAACAAAAAAAAAGGCTCGTATTCCTCGGTGAGGACGAATTTGAGCAGTAATCCTATTAATATTATAGGCGAAAAAATTTGTATGGATGGATGTTTGTTATTCCTTTCCGTAAAAATTACTTAATGAATTTTAATGAAACTTTACAATAGTTTGGCTTATATATCATAATAACACGTAGGCTACAATGTATAAAGATAAACGCCACACTAATATAAGCTACTCAAAATACTAATTCTGTACAGACGAAGTCGCGGACCTTCGCGACTTCGTCTGTACATTCTTCTGTACTGGCTGATGCCAGTGAGATTGTAATAAGGTCACAATGGAATCATTTGACGTTGAATTGAATATGCTTAAGTGTGGGTTACTAAATTCATTTATTTTGCAAAAGAAGGGAACTTGTCTTATTTTTATATATTTATACTACATACATATATGGTATGCATCGACAATGCAACATTCCGTCGGTTTTCCGTCGGCGTCGATAGAACATTTTCGATACATCGACTGCGATGCTATGACTATTGATGTATTACAAACCAGATCCGTTACATCAACAACGGACTGCGGACCGCAACGTCCCTCATGACAGGGCCGGCGCCACTTGGGCTTCCCGCGCCTCTTCTAGCGCTTTCGGGCCCCTTTTATGAGTCTGCGCTGCATCATCCCTCTACTGAGGGGCGGTCGCCCTCACGATTTGCCTATATGGTTCTTAGAAATTAGGAACAGGCCGAGTTTTGTCAGTAGATCACGTGGCCGGACCGTTCCGGTCGCGTGGAGTCCGACATAACTTCCGTGACACTTGCCGTTGCGGGGTATCCTGGGTACGTTTCGTGCTCCTTGTGAGGATCTTACCGTATTGCGTTTGTTATACTGTTGTTGGCGTATTAAGCTCATAGGAGATATGATAAATCGTATATCGTGTGATATAACTGCTACCTTGAAATTTATCCCTTATATTTCAACAGTTTATCGTGATAATTCTATCTTTCTTTGATTAATTTGATTTAGTTCTATCATATCGCGTTTCTGTGTTAAAGCTACGGAGACTGTAATCTTATCTATCAAACCAAGAATGCGGCTAAAATGTATTTCGCAATATATTTTTACAATAATAACAACATTTATAAATAATAAGAAATCGCTTTAGCAATAATATTAAACTAGCATTAAAGATTTTGCTGTAATAATCAAATAAGTTCGTCCTATTGAAGTGAAATATTAATGAACACCTGAATTCGTTAGATATTTTTAGGACAGGAATTGTTAACTTCCCCACGGGATCGTCCCTAAAACATCTAAAGAAGTATGTTATCTGTCTGTTATTTTTCAGTTTTAGCTGAATTAAGGCTTGTAATTCTTCGAAGCTTATTTTTTTACATAATTTTTATCGTAATTGATTATATGTAACTTTTTGAAATACAGCTTAAATGATGATTTTTTTTAATTGTAGGTATTTATTTTATACTCTTATATAATTGTGTTTTGCATATGATTAACTAATGTAGCCCATCTTCATTACGTCGTTGGTGTATACATGAGACACGTCAACATAAACTTGAATAAAGTTGAATCACAAAATAGCTTTTATTACGTAGATAATAGTGGCGCTGTTAAGATCAAGATGTATAGTCTGACTTACATTTATGTGTACTCTGAGTAATTAAAAACCAACAATGCTTCGACAAAAAACGTGTGAATCGCATTAAAATTCTGTCTTTCCAAAAAAAAAAATGTTATGTCAGATATGTTTATTGTAATCTGATATTTATGACTCTGTATTAAATAATTTTATTGTTGTACCGGATACGTATTACATATGTTTATTGTTAGTTGACATACATATATCTTGTCCTGTAATGACGACTGTAATGAAGTGTTATAAAATATTGTATTTCTTTTTATATATAAAACCATGTAATTGTATTATATTATGATACTAATAGAAGAGAAAAGAACTAGAACTTCAGATTTTTACTTATACGTGTCCGCATTTATGTAACCCTTATGTTTTTTTTACATTTATTACTCCACGGACTCATAGTCCATGCCCTTTATAATTCTTAATTAAATATTTTATTACAATTCTCTTAACTAACCTGTACTCAATTTTATTTATTTTACGTAGCTAACAATATAAATACAAATTACCAATTTAAACTCACGCTATATATATTAACATATATATACACACACATACTCGTACATACTTAATAATGATTAAAAAAAAAACAAAATACAAAGCTGACTTTATTACCTTAAATAATGCTAGAATTGATCGAGCGAAAACGATTGGCACCTAGGTCGCTGCATTATTTTGGTCCTTGAATGCCATTTGCCAATTGTAGTTTCTGACCTCTTCATCAGTTGCTAAGCATGACGGGGTTATGAGTCGTTTTATGGCGTCGTCCTCTTCTCGCTCCCCGCAATAATAGATGAAGGACTCCGTGTGTCTAGATATAGCCACTTTGAGGAACACTATCGTGGACCGAAACCAAAACCGAAAAACATTTCGCTTCTCTGCCCCTCAGCACAATAGGGAATATGCATAAAATTTAAATTTGTCTCAAATATTTTTTTCGGGATTCTTTATTGATCTTATATTATACTTAAAAGGATCTTTTTTTTATTATTTAGGCCCAAAAAATATTATTTAAAAAGTGAAAAATAAGGGAGGGAAATTCGAACTTACACAACGCGTCACTATTGGTCGAAACGATATGTGACGTCAATGGTTATGTCTTGCATTTATCGGCGTCGATATTCATACTGTGTTAAATTGTGTTTGCGAGAATTTTTTTTTAAACTGTATATCTGTGTGTTTACTATGTGAATATACATTTGTAGTCAATCTAAGACTACGACAGAAACTGGTTTTGTCAAAGCACAATCCGATAATCTGCCGAAAATAGATGCATTTAAGATGTCAGCATATTTTGCATCAAATATCGATTTTACGAGCGCAGAGATCAAAGGATTCACTCCTTACTCCTTAGCTGCAAGGTAATTATTACAAAGTATTGAAATTAAGTGTATTGTTCAATGGTTGTATGTAGGTATATATTAGGATAGTTATCAGATAAGAAAGTACTATTGTTAGATAAGTAAGTGCTGCGTAACTCACATAAATGTTAAGTCACGGAATAGTATTATAGGATAATATGACGCTGTACGTACAGTACGTAGTAGATCCAAACGAGGACAGTTTAAAAAAGGCACGGACTACGAGTCCGTGGAGTAGACATATATATTTAAAAAAAAAAGGTAATTATTACATTACATGGTATATCTTAGTAAACCACATAGATTATTGTTCATGTTTAAATAATACAACAAAACATAACCTATAACATTACCATTTAAAATAACCCTTAATTTACCTCTATATTAAAACTATTAATATTAACGATATATTATATTGTTGAAGCTCACTTAAGTAAGATATGTTTATATACTTTTTGTAAATATTTGATAAAAACGATATTAGATAAATAAGGAAGCTCTTTAGAGAAATGTTTATCATCGTTACAGCTCATATACGTCCCCACCGAGGGACTCGAGCCTACCCTAACTACGTTATATGTTTATAAACTTTTGTGAACTAGGTTAGTTTTAGACAGAATCCTAATTCACACTAAGCTGTACATAAATATAGAATACTTACGTCAAAATGATCTTCACAGCAAAATAAAACTAGTCTCCCTCTTCATCATCTTACACCATAGTTTACACTTTATCGGGTGTACTGATGGTAGTATTTTTACACTTCGGTACCATACAGTACTTGTAACAAGGTTTTTTTACTTCTTCCATGATTTGCTTGCTAATTAAAATTGAAAATTAGTACTAAGCAACTGAAACGCTACTAGTAAACAAACAGACCCTAACCAATGATGTCATCATAAGCGCGCGAAAAATGGCGGCGTTTGAACGGCTCAATTTTATTCAATGTTTTGAATTTCACTCTGTATAAAAACTTGACTATTTTCAAGCCTGTTTATATTTTATTCTATGTTATAAAAATGTAAATGATTAATTTAAGATATAAAAAAATATCATGCATATTCCCTATTACTCTACGGTGCGTCAGCCCCTGAGCCTCATGTATCGTGAGCAATCCAGAATTTTCTCCAATCTGAAAAATCTGGAGGAAACCCTTATGTTCATTGAGTCCTTTTAATTTTATAATTGTTTGTTGTCTTATGTTGCAGGAAAATTACTTTGTATACGCCTTTTTTCGTGAAAGTGGCAGTGATCACTATTTTCCACTTACTACGAACCAAGCACACTTCCCTAGCTTCCTCGACTTTCATTAATACTTTCTTGCACACCTCATCATCACACCTCATATACCTCCCCACCGAGGGGCTCGAGTCTACCCTAACTACATTAGGGCGATTAGGCCTTAGTCAACCACGCTGGCCCAGTGCGGGTTGCTTGACTACGTACACCTTTGAATCGCTTCGCAGATGTACGCAGGTTTCCTCACGATGTTTTCCTTCACCGTAGGAGCGTCGGATAAATGTACATATGAAATTCGGAACGAAAAACACATTGGTACACGGTGGGGATTAGATCGCGGGCCTCCCGATTCTATGCGGCGCACAAACCAATGCCGAGACCACAGCGCCACCGACGCTCTTGCACACCTACGGATACTGATACTCTAAACCTGACCTGCCTCGGTACAATTTTATAAATTTTAATTAGATAATTGACAGACGCAACTCTATGCTTATTTCTGGGGGAAATGAGATATCTTATATCATCTTTGAGTCGGCTTCTTAAAAAGTCGAACATACGACTTACCATCCAATCCTCCCCAATTATGTCACGATTACACATTTGAAAATTATGACACTGAGATGGAATCATATTTGTAAGATAAGTGTTCTGGTAAGGGACTCTTTGTTAAATGAAATTCTGTATAGGGGTTGTTCGGTTCATGTAGGCGGTTTTTGATATTTTTCAAATTCCACGAAAACAGAAAAATCCAATAACATAATAAATAAACCTTCTAATATTGTACAATTAAGATTTTCCTTAGTGGTGGCTTGTTTTTTTTACATCTACATAATTTTCTTTGCATTAAGTTTGCCTTTGTACACGGTACATTATGAATACATAAATTCAAAACAAAGTGCGCGCACACAGTTAGTATAGGTAAAACTAACTGGGAAGAATTTACTTATAAATTAAGAGTCTTATCAGGTAACAAAAAAAATATGCGTAAAATTATAGCAAGAAAAAATATGAATTTAAGGTACTTACACACACACAAAAATTGAATAGTGAAGAATGCATGAACACGTCAAAAATGTTCATATTTTAGGAAAAGTAACAAAAGGAGATAAGAGACAAAATGGAAACAATGATATTATTAGAAAATTAAATATATAATTGAAAATTACTAATGCAACTACATATGAATAATATATTTACTAAAAGATTAAATATTCGCAAATAAACCGCGGCAAGTTAGAATTGTCCCTACAAAGTTTCGTCGGCGACCAACAATAGATCAAAACTGCGGAAAGTTGAATTGAAACATGATTTCGCTTTTACAACGCCACTTGTAGCAAACTGGACGAGCAACTGATACAACCCACCGAATTACACAGTCGATCAATATAACAATAAACAAATAATTTAATTCACTCCACCCCTGTGCCTCAGATGCGCGGACGCCACTCCGGGCTGCATTGTGTTATGGATAATTTGATCATAGCCCTTTTTATTGCTACGCATTGTATGTAGGGTTGTCAGCTGTAAAGATATGAAAGGGCTTGTACTAAGGTGAAATTGATGCTCTTCGCATTAACAAGATTAATCTTTAAAAATTTGTTGATATGTAATGTAATTAAATTTATTATTTATTTCAATCTTAATGCACATATTTAACGCAACAAGCATATTCTAGGCATGGTTAGTAAAAAAAGAAAAGTATTAAGCAGTAACAAAACTTAAAATCTAATTTAAGAAATATACATTTACTACTTAATTAATACATATATTGTATAGAAATAAAATATTAAACATAAGTTTATAAATCGGTAATATACTGAATTATATGTATAGGTTTAGGCTTATAGCATAATGTTAGCGGTATATAAACACCTATATATCCGTGTAGGAGAAGCCAATCAAGTAAGTCACTTCTTGCAGTGTTTGCACACATATCAATTGGTTAAACTTGCCAATGGCATTACTACTGAAGACGTAATAGTCATGGTCACTAAGTTACAACCAACAAGTTATAAAATTCTGGAATAAAAGACTGGTGTATTTTCAATACAATCATAAAAGAATAATTTAAAATAAACATTATTTTGGCAATATTGTAAAAAATATTTTTGAGATATGGTCGGAATGTCATGCAATGTGACATAACTACGACAAGTCTTATAATAGTTATTTATGCAACTGTTGTATAATCAGGGGTATTAAAACAAGAATGCGGGCACTCGGCTACGCCTCGTGTGATAACAGTAGCACATGAGTGTTTTAATACCTAATTATAACAGTTACATACAAAACTTTATCTACAATCATGATGTGAATCCTCTATAAAAGATTTCCAATATTCGAGTGAAAAAATAGCGGGAAATAACACGATACGACGAGAATCCGAAATTACGAATTAGTCTACAATTTATTGTCCTTTTTCCAAAATTTTAGCGATCTGGTGGTGAAAATCTCATTGCATGAGACTGTTCTTTTTTTGAAATTCATAATATCACGCGTTTGGATGATATAATGATCATAATATCATTGTGTGTTTTAATGATGGCAATAAGCTAATTGTTATAGGTTCTTTTATAGAGGATTAATAGCATGATAGTAGATAAATGTACAAAGGACATAACCTGTAATTTTATAAGAATTTAAATTCACATATTAATGAACAAAGTCACATATTATTAAACTGGAGTACTTGCTAACTTGTATGTTTAATAAAATCTTCTGTAGGTAACATTTCATAGAACATTAAAAATCAAGAATTACGTAGCGCAATCGTCCAGCAATTAACCGATTGAACAAATTCAATAAACAACCAATCTTTCTATTTTAATAACGAAGCAATCAATTCTAAGATAACAGTAATTATAATTGGATCAACAAATTAATCTACCGCAACACCATTTATAATAGAGCTTTGCTAGTAATAAAGACCAAGTTAATTAGTAGTGAATCTAGAGGTCCTCTTAAACTGGGCACATTATTCAACCCTCAAAAGCGCGTTAAAGCTCAATATAATGGGGCGGATTGTGTTTAAAGCTGGCCATAGATTAAATAAGGAAGGCAATTATAACAATAGTACATGTGTGAAAAATAAGCAGTTAAGCTGTAAACGGATTCTTACCGAGATACTTCTGAAACTATTTGCGGTGTCCAAAGTTAGTAACCAAAAGAATTGTGGTTGTTCCTCCAAAAATATTTTTAAAGGAACTGGTAGTTTGTGAACAATCACAGGTGATGATTGCTATAGACTCTGTTTTGTAACTGAAGTTACTCGCTATTGTAAAGTTGCATCAGCATCTTGATTTACTGACAATGCATAATAAATTCCTTTGCTTGATAAATTCCAACTTAATTCTTCAATGACTTATTATCTGTATAAAATAAAGCAGTAAATAAGCATTTACTCCTTAATCTTTTTTGATCTTTACGATCGTGTAAGATGGGCAATGGAATTACTGGGTAATATGAATTTATAACTTGTCACAAGTTGGTAATGTACTTAAACAGTTCTTGTGGGAACTGCACATTTGCTGCCAATCTCACAGAAACAATTTGTACTATACCGTGTCTGTTACCATTTACAAATAGGTGGGGAGTCGGCTTGTTTGTCAATACATACCTACAAAAAAGAACCACCACAGCTTACTTGCAGAATTAGACTAAAAAATCTAATCTATGAACCAGCCCCGATGTCTTCGTTTGTGTTATTGAAGATCGACAGGGAATCCTAGTGATCAGGATGACATATCTGAGTTATCGAATAGTAGCTATTCGGTTATTTATACATATATTTATAATATACACTTAGTATGGTACGTCAGACTAAAACAAATTTGATAAAGATCTATTAGTCTACACCATAATCTCTATAGATTCTCGGGGTTGTCCAGCAAAAGCCGGAAAGCTAGTGTAAATATAAAATAACCCTATACAATATCGACATAATTATATTTTGTCACAACTCTTACATCTGCCACAAGTCTTAGAATAATTAGTAGTAATAAGTGCCTATATATATATATATATATAGATTAAAATGCTCAATTCGTTGAATTTGCTTCTAAAGTTCTACTAAATAGTAAATTATTATTGCACATACTGTGTATATATATTACGTAACGACAAAATGTTAACTAACTGTCTCTTCTGTAATTTATATATTCTATGGTTAACCCTCAACTGTAATAAGTTAATTGTCTCCCGGCTTTATCTGTCGTTGTCGTTGAGATGTTATGGTTCTGCGTTAGTGGACCACTTATAATATTTATGGTTATTACCGACATGCTTTTACCATGGCTTCTAATTCAATCATATTTGAGTTATTATTGGTTGGGGGCCTTAAGGACCTTTACTATTTAATCTAGCGCTACCATTTGAAAATTTTCTTTAGCAGTCTAAGCCCGAGTCTAAACCAGAGTATAATAAACATTGCTATTGATATTACATCATCTTGGATTTCAACATACTTTTTCTTGTAACTAAAAGACATTCCTAGATTTAATAAAATATGGCAAATACTTTATGATTGAGTATCATATCAAAGAGAATCACTCAGAGATTTATTTAAGGAAATAAATATAATGACATTATATATTTATGAAAATTTAATATATGTTTATAAGAACTACGATACATTTATTACACATTTTCAAATTCATCATTTAAACAGGAGAAATAAAAATATGCTTGCCGTTCCAACATACAGGCTTCAAAAAACTGGAGGTTCGTTCTTAGGGAAATGTGTAATTTTTTTTAACACACTTCCAGAAAATATTACTGCTTTACCGTTTCATGAATTTAAAGCACATATTAAAAATACTCTAATGAAAAAAGGATATTACAAGGTCAATGATTTCTTGAATGATAAAAATGCTTGGATGTAATTTTTACGATATTTAATTTCCTGAATAATTAAACATGCTTGGATGTAAATTTTGCGATATACATATAATTTCAATGATTCTATAATAAATGATAATTTTGTTTTGTACCGGACATATACATATCAGATTTCTTTAATGCGATATAACTCTTGTGACGGAAATATATATTTGTTACTTGTTTTAATTTGTATCGGAGGTTGGGTTCAGTATCTGAAGCCGGCTTCCAACTGACGACTCTGTAATGATACAGGGAGAAAAAAAAAATTGCCCTTGCTGGTTCTTTCCAGTACAAGGTCTCCCGCCGTAGACTTGTGAACCAATGGCGTAGCATCTTTGACATTCAAAAGTGACTGTAAAATCCTATTTGAAGAATAAATTTTTGATTTAATTTGATTTGATATAATACACACTAAATATTTTACGTTTAATTTTTAATTAATTAAATAAAGATTATTGTATTTTTTAAGTAGCTGTTTATGTTATTTTAGACTATATATCATACTGTATATTTATTAGAGAAAATGTTCCATCATAAATGAAATATAAGACTGATCTCTGTTTTCAGTACTCGTAAGGCAGAATATAATAGTCGCTTTTTTTAGTAGCGAATTGCGTTATCCATCTTGTTAGGTGGCAAACTTTTCACTCTCCTCTAGAGCTATTGTGTAGAAAGCAAAGACAAGCGGTGCAGTGGATTGGCATCGGTGTCGAAGTGTAATCGAATTACGTCGGGTAGGGGGAGGATCGGTTCGTGTGACAAATTAAAAAGATATGTTTCAAACGAGCAGTAAACTTTGTAAAACTTTAGATGGCGTCACTGTTTCTATTTCATTGACATTTATCACAATTAACTTTTTTTGAAGATGGCAATTGAATTCTCGAATATACTTTCATGAGTTTTTCCTATCAACTCATATTGTTTTCATCCAGGGATACGTGCTTCTGTAGCTCCTCTTCTAGTTAACTTTTGAGCTTCTACGCAGTTGTAAACAGATTCTTTCAATGTTTTTCCTCGCCGTAGGAACATCGGGTAACTTAAAAAAATATTAAAAATACCTCATAATAAGATGTAACTATGCAGTTTTCAGTTTTCAAAATTGCATTTGTTACTTTGCTTTGTAGTAAAAAATATATATTTTGCATTATTAACAAAATGTACAATCACAAATATAAGTTGAAATCCTTTGTTCTTAGCCACTTTAATTAAAAATTCGAGAAATAATCTGTCAAAAAATTCTCAGTTGGATGTTGATACGTATTTATTAACAGTAAATAAAGTCTATCTTGACTTAACAAAATAAAAAGACAAGGAATGCAGTTGAAATGTTTGATTAGGATTAGGTTTAGGATGGATGAATTAATCATTCGGCTACCGAGAGCCGAATGATTAAGGTTTGTTGGAGACGCGGTCTCGAGTCCCACTTAAATCAAATATTTGTTTCGCTTATTTTTAACTTTAGCAATTTTACATTATTCTAAGATTATACTATTTTAATAGGAGACAAAAAAAAACGAATTATATTTTATCTAGTTCAAATTGAGTTTAAAGGTATTTTTAATGTGGACTTGATAGAGAAGAAAATCAAACCGGGTACCGTTTCGACAGCGACTGGGTAGATTTAATTGGGTAGATGTATTTTTTTTAAATTCTATATATAATAAGAGTAATTAGTAATTAAGAAGTTTTGTAGAACGAATAGTATACCTGCCCTTATTACTTTTGAAGATACATCAATATATTTATGACGCTGTCGCGGATTTATTAAAAATCGCTCCACGCTAAAAACACTGCAATCGTAAAGCCCCGATTCAGTAAACTCATCTAACTTGTCTGAGCGTAGAAACGAAATTCCTAATAACTTTATAAAATAAATAAATCTAAAAACAATATCAATAAAAAAATTAACTGAAATATCTATATTGACATACTTTCATGAGATACAAATTGCTCAAATTAGATAATTATAGTATAAAAACTGCCATATTCAGTTGTTGTTATTGATGACCCTATTATTGAATGGAGATAGTATTAACCGGTGGTGCACTTCAAGTACAAAATATATAATATCCTATTTAAAATTAATAAAATGAGTGTGTGTACACTACAGCTCAATACAGCACGATTGAATGATACCACCAACATGAACCGCTCATTAAAATGAATAATCAGCGAATGTTTCAATAATTCAACTGCTGAAACCGTGTTGATAACACGGTAGCTAATTAGCCTAGGGCCAATTCCACAAGCAAACCGAAACTCAGGCGTATGCACATACTCACCTTAAATGCAATTTAACCAATTACATGGAACTTTTAAAGATTTTAAACTTTCATAATATCATATGAAGTTACCTTACAATGACGATTTCCTTAATGATATAGAGTAATCCTTGTCATTTTACATTTTATGATGAAACATTCCTAATAGGTATGTAGATCGCGCTTCTCATTTCATACTTGTCACTCTATTTCCGTTATTCTGTTAGGCTTTCGTTTATTGAGGAGGATTTAATCCTAACCTGTTCGATTTTGCTGGGTTGTTGTACTGTTCCAAGTTTTCCAGCTCCCCGTAGAGGCATTTATGTATATGTATTAAAATAAATAAATTCAAATACACGCACCGCATAGATAATTGTTATAACGATAATTTAATTTTGGTTGATGATGGATACTTGTGGAACTGCTCCTCTGAGTCATTACTATTTATGTGTCGACGATATTAAATTTGGATAAGCTGTGAATTTATTATAAACTATAATAATTTTGTTGGGTTGTAAAAATCTATTCAGGATTGGGTTAATTGATACTCTCATTATGGTGCTTGTCATATAGGTAAATACTGTTAAACTGTGATTAAAGTCAATGAAAAATCAAATGAAGTAAACTATAGACAAACTGTAGTTTACTTCGATTTGTAGTCAAATTTAATGTTATCATTTGTCATAATATATTAAAAGTACTAACTATAGAACTATGAGCATTTCATTTATTTTCTCAAGACAGGAGATAGTAGAACTTTAGAAGCTGATTTAGTTAGCATGTTAGTATATATATACAGTAGAGCTGGTAGACTGGTAAAGATTAGATTAGATTACAGTCAATGTAATATATATATATATGTATGTATGTACATATAAACTGTCGCGGTGTTCGGAAGAGCTTGGGGAAGGTTCTTAATCAACAATGTTCAAACCAAACGACGGTTTGCTGCTTGAACTTGATTTATTTAAAAATGGTAAATAAAAAGATACAATAAGAAGGGTCTTACAGCATTCTGTGTAGGACTCTTTCTTATAATTATCAAATTAACTTAAATCTTCAATATTGGTAATATGGAATACATTTTTGTAGAATTTATACAACTGATTGATTTAGTACGGCGGCGAAACATAGAGTGAGTCACAGATCAAGTATTTGTACTAAGAGTGAGTCAGCCTAGCTTATTTGCGTTGGCAGATAGATATATTTTAAATTTTGACTGACATACCAAAATCATAAACGAAAGAAATAAAACCGGCCAGGATTCCTAATATCATAGACAATGAGTACTAACCATAGGCAACGTAAGGCATGTAATAGCTGCACTGTTACAGAGCGTCGATTATCCGAACTAATTGGGGGACAAGGGTGTTCGGTAGTAGTAGTAGAGTTCTAGTAATCTCACCTTCAATCTTATTCTCACTTACAATCAGTTAGATAAGGCCAAAAATGTATCTGTCGGGTGGAAAAATAAGGTTAAGCCATACAAATGAGGTGGTACAACTGTTTTCCTTCTACTTCAAACAATTTCAAACTTTATAAGGAATCCATGATGATAATTATGAGTATCATTTTAAAGGTAAGAAAACATGTATATATATTTTGTGTGATCATGTCTGAGACCATAAAAGACTTAGGTATAATGTTTGAAGACTTCAATAGAGTTTTCCAATTATTGAATAAACACTTGATTAAAATGAACGTGAACAAAACGAAAATTGGGTAGACGACAATTTTTTAAATTCTATATATAATAAGAGTACTCTTTTGAGTGAGAAATATTGTAGAACCAACAGTACACCTGCACCTATTACTTTTGAAGATGCATCGACATGTTTGCGGCGCTGCTGTCGCGGATCGCTCAAAAACGGTCCATACTAAAAACACTGCAATCGTGACGTCATAACTAAGTAAACTCGCCTAATTTGTATGAGCGTATAAACAAATTTTAAAATAACTTTGTTATTTGTACGTTTATACTTTCTATATAAAAAAATGATACATTTAATGTGAGAATGCTGGAAATGTGTTCGTTTCATTAGAATTACCTAAATAATAATTGCTCATTTTTTAGGAATCTAAAAACAATATAAATTAATAATTAAACTGAATTTTCTATATTGACATACTTTCATTAGATATAAATTGCTCAAACCAGATAATTATAGTATAAAAATGGCCATAATCAGTTGTAGTCGTCTACCCTATTATCCCGAATTCCATGTCTAATGTTTTATAGCCTCCACTGCACTCTTACGACGATACAAGGCTCAACTTTAATTTTCAAAACATTCCTGTCCAACAGATTGCCCAACTGATAACCATTTTCAATAGAACCGTGACAAAATGTATTATTTTTTTCAAAGACAGGAACGAGGCGGATTTTATCACGATACGCAAACTTGTAAGATGTCACTATAAAAGTCACCTGTAAGCAGGGTAGGTACTCAAATACATTATGAGTTTTCCTATAAGAAATTGCAATAAACCGCTTTTCATGATTTTATCTCTTATATAGTGATGTTAATCAAATTGTTATTTGTACAATATTTGTTCGTATGTAATGTTAGTGTTCGTTCATTCATTCATTATAATCGAGTTACTGGCCATGTCTCAGATAAAATTTTACGACACGGACCAAAATTGCACATTAATCGAGTTTAATATTGTCTGACGTTTAGGAGATGAGATTTATTGTATTACTTGTAATGTTAACTACTCCGATTCGAGCATGACGAATTAAAATTTTGCACTATATACATATAGTGTAGAATTCTCATGATATTTTTTCATGAGAATTCTACACTATATGTTACTACTATGCTACTGACATAATTCTTATTATTTTACTCATTATTTTATTCCAATAGTTATAATTTAAATAAAGTACAAAAGGTAGCTTATGCAACAAAGCATTCTCTACCAGTCAAAGTAGCTAGTTACAAAGAACCGTGTTTAGCTAAACTATTATACCTATCTAATACACATACAAATATATACATAGACATATAACATTATATTGATTTTAGATAGTGCTCATGAATGAATTATAAATAACTTTTTATTATAAAAACATGTTAAAGGCGAAAGCTAAGTAAGCCAAGATCCTTATAATAATGGCGGCGTTCGTCATGTCCAATGTTGTAATCGCACGAGATTACCTGGCAAGATAGAATTCAAACACGGACTCTCTATAGCAGTTCGGATTCGACCACATCATGATCTCGGTACTAGGTCGCTGAGGGCCTGAAAATTTGATAAGCGTTCGCCGTGATTCGATTGGTTCTGTACGTGACGTGGGATCAGAAGTCACCACCTGATTTTACGAGCTCGCTGTGTAAGTTTACTGGTATCGATATGGATTGCTTATAGTCATGCTGTATGTATGTATATAGCAATAGAAAATAATCTTTAAATGGTTTCACTTAAGAAATTATTTATTATGTTTTTTGGAAGCACATATTTTGTCTATTTGATTAGATACAAAGCTTCACCTTTATATCGCCCCCGATACGGACGATAAGAACAAATTGGAAACCTCAACAAATGAGAAATCAAATATTTCACCTCGAATAATTATCGATTAAAAATTATTTTAAAAATAAACTATTAAAAACCAAAACAAAACTTAATGAAACTAAATTATAAATAAAAAATCTGACCCAAATCGACGTCACTTATACGATTAGCCTGCGGCTGCATTCTTTAAAGAATATAGGCACTTTTCCCCAGAGTCCCAGACTCTCGACTCCAAAGTAGATTTTGATTGTGTATTTATCTATTTTGCTCTTTGTGTTCTTTGAATTTCGAGACGAACTCCGCCTGCAATTCTCAATAGCTGTTTATAGTACCGGCAGCAACAAAGCTTTGCATTTGGAAAACAAAAACTATACTATATAAGAAGGGTAAAATGATTGGCAGTCAACAAAGTATGACCTTAAAATGTACCACGTATTAGGCTACTACGCAACGGGTTGTAGTAGCAGATTTGTTCCGGGCTGGGTGCATGTGAGATTATAGGTTTGTGACTGCACTCATGAGACAAGATTAAAAAATCTATATTATAAAAAAACTAATTAACAAAATAATAATGTAAAACTCATTCCCTAACAACACATTCCCGCGTGGATCCTGAACTCGCACCACTAATTACACAGATGGTCAAAAAATTATATGTAGTCAAATATTTGACCAACATTCCCTTTTCTACCTTTATATATAATAATTTCCCTTTTCTGATATAAGTTGCTCTTACAAGTATTATAACATTGTATTTACTTGTTTCTATAACTTTAGACTGCTATTAGTCAGAAAAATTAAGAAATTTATTGGTAGATATAGCTTTAGCGCAAAATGTATATTATGGATTTTTAAGCAACGATTTAAGTAAAATTAATCGTACATATCTGTAAACATTGTTATTTTATTTCATGTTGATCTGAAATATAATTGTTAACAGTGTAGTCTTTCTATTCGGTATTCATTGGCATCGCGGTTTTAGATTTAAAAAAAAAAAAATAAAAAATTTCTTGTCTGTGGCACTCCGGGTAGCAAATGTCACTTTTCTTTCGCGCGTTCGCCGGCATCGTAGGTCTCGTAAAACTTTTTGAACATTACTGAAAAAGTAAAACGTGATAACCTGACATCAAAAATTAAAAATAGCCTAGAACTGAAGAAGTCTTCAGCCCAAATAAAAAAGTCAACACCAAAAGCAAATCTAGCTAAGCCAACTTACACCACAACAAGCAAACCAAAAGGCAATACTGAAAAGGCATAAATTACCAGAAAAATTGTCAGCTACTGGAAGCCCCCACCCTTACGAAGAAATATAAGCTGTCTTAACAGATAATGCTCTGACGAGGGACAAGGCCATCGTTTTGATGCAACACCAACTCGGGCTAGCCACAGGCATTATCGGAGAGGCTATGACAAAAATTATGCTTCAAGAGCAAATAGATAGAGTACAGCATTAACTGACGCCTCCAAGCTCCTTGTTGACATCCACTTCCAGAATACAAGAACACGGAAAATTTTGATCTCTCCACCACTTAATAAAAAGCACAATAACGTTTTATTTAAAAAGATTTGTGAAGGTTCACTTCATCGAAGTTTATCAATTATACCGTTCGATCGGAAAATATTGAAGAAAATCAAAAAATATGAAAAACGCCTTCGTGAAATCCGCGAGCGTCACCGTAGCCGCACAAGAAGCCGAAGCCCCATATTAACCTCGTCTCGACCTCTTTCCCCAAGCTCATCACCGGACTCACAAGGTAAAGTCTACAATGCACCCATGCCGGTACGAGATACCGTTAGGCATGAAGGTCAAACTTGGTACGAGATACCATAGCTTTGATAAGTACGAGATACTATTTCATTACGTACGAGATACGTTGAATACAATGCACCCATGCCGGTACGAGATACCGTTAGGCATGAAGGTCAAACTTGGTACGAGATACCATAGCTTTGATAAGTACGAGCTTAGAGCATTAAACCTAAGAGTACGAGATACTATTTCATTACGTACGAGATACGCTGAAAACGTAAACATTTAATATAAAAATGAAACATGTGGCCGTTGGAAAATCCAACAGCAAAACATGGCGGAATTTCCTTACCAGGCCGCATCGAGGACGAGGTGGAGGTAGACCCAGTTGCAGCTTTTCAAGATGCTCTGGGGGCCGAATACGAAGACAATTGTAAGCAGTTCAGAGGAACTATACAAAAAGAAATCACGGTTCGTTGGAACCATATTCTCCTCAACGGAATCACGAAGGAGGAAAAAGAGGCAATACTATGGGAAACCGCTACGGTCCACCACAGCCTCTACAACCCAGGGCGACGGCATCACGAGGTGGACCCAGGAACCGCACAGCGCAGCCGCCGCCCCGACGACCAGCCTTCAGCCACGCGCGGCCGAGAGGCCTGCGACACGCAGCCCGAGAGGCCTGCGACACGGGGCAACAGGCGTTAAATGATCAGGTACATGCAGGCAACATAACTAAATACTTCACCTGCTGGCAAAGGATCACTAGTGATCCTATGCTATTACAATGGGTAAATGGTTACCATATTCCCTTTCTAAAAATTCCAGTGCAAAGTTTTGTTCCCCAAAATAATATACCTCTCACTGAAGTTGATAATATGCGCAAAGCCATTGTCAACTTATTAGAACTAGGTGCAGTTCAAATATGCAACCCCTGTAAGAACCAATTTATCTCAAATTCTTAAATTCTTAAGAATTAATTCTAATTCTTAAGATCAAAACCCAATGGCAAATTTAAATTTATCCTTAACTTAAAATCTCTGAATACCTTCATCAAAATAGATCACTTCAAGATAGAAGATATTAGAACGGCAGTAAAGCTTGTAAATAAAGACTATTTTTTGTGCTCCATAGATCTCAAAGAATCTTATTTTCTCATCTCAGTTGTCCCAGAACACAGAAAATACCTTCGTTTCGAATTTGATGGCATTCTTTATAAATTCACAGCATTACCATATGGTCTTTGTACTGCACCTAGTGTCTTCACAAAACTACTGAAACCAGTGATTGGTACACTCAGAAAACAGGGGTTTTTTATGAACAATATATCTCGATGACTATCTTTGCATTGGGCAAACTTATAAGGAATGCATAAGAAATAGGGATGCAACTCTCTCCATTTTTAAATGCTTGGGCCTTATTGTAAACCATGAAAAAAGCACACTAATACTTAATAAATCTTGCAAGTTTCTTGGCTTTATCATAAATTCACAAAAAATGTCACTTGAATTACCACAGGACTTATCCTGTATCCTTAGAGACAGTATAAAATCTTTAGTAACAAAATTTCTATCCTTGAAGAGCTGTAGAATAAGGAACTTTGCAAAATTGCTTGGTACTTTAGTAGCTGCTAGCCCTGCTGTACCTTATGGCCTCATGCACACTAAAGCAACGGAAAGAGAGAAATATCTAGCGTTGACACACTATGCTGACAATTATGATGCTATTATGTACTTAAATACAAATATTTAAATACAATTTCAGTTGGAAATATTTTCTGATGCATCACTGACTGGTTGGGGAACACACTGCAATGGTGAAAGTAGTGGTGGTATGTGGTCTCACTCAGAACAACACCTTCATATAAACCAGTTAGAACTGACAGTAGCATTTTTTGGATAAAAATGTTACGCAAAACCATATAGCCATTGCAATATTTTATTACGTATAGATAACACAACTGCTATTGCATGCATTAATAAAATGGGTAGTGTGCAATACCCACACTTGAACAAAATCACCAGAGATATCTGGAGCTGGTGTGAACACAGAAATATAAACATTTATGCCTCTTACATAAAGTCCACTGACAATGTATATGCGGATAAAGAATCACATAACACAAATTTTGACACAGAATGGGAATTAAGTAAAGATGCCTTTAATACTATAAAAACCCACCTAGGAATCCCAAACATAGATCTTTTTGCATCTAGGATTAATAAGAAATGTAAGCTATATGCCTCTTGGAAAAGGGATCCTAATGCATTTGACATTGATGCTATGACCCTTAACTGGGCACCTTATTATTTTTATGCCTTCCCACCATTTGCCCTTCTAACTAAATGCCTACAGAAGATTAAATGTGATAAAGCCAGAGGCATACTTGTTTACCCAATGTGGGAGTACCAACCATGGTACCCCCTAGCCATGAGCTTAATGATCAGTAACCCAATCATATCTAAACCAGATCCTAACTTATTGATATTTCCTTTTGGAGCAAAGCACCCGTTGAGCAGCCACCTTACCCTGGCAGTGAGCATCTTCTGCGGGAGGCATTCAGACGCAGAGGCTTGCCACAGAGCTCACTAGACATTATGCTAGCATCCATCTCCAACGGTACTATGATTCAATATAACACAACTTATAAAAGCTGGTGGCAGTTCTGCAATACATACAACCAGGAATCGCTCTTAACACCTATACCTTTTGTAATAAAATTTCTAATAGAAAAATTTCAAAGTGGTGGTGGTTCTATAACACCCTCAGTTGCCATAAATCTGCCCTTTCTCTTTTAATAGGAGAGAAAGTTGGGACAGATGATAGAGTGAAACGATTCCTAGGTGTATTCAGGCTAAAACCAGCCATGCAAAGATACACAGAAACATGGGACCCACACAAGGTGTTGAGTTACCTAGCAAAATTACCACCAAACTCACTGTTAAGCCTTGAAATGCTAACTAAAAAACTGGTAACATTGCTAGCCTTGGCAAGTGCTCAGCGGGTACAAACTCTTTCACTGATTAAGCTTAATGATATAATCACCATAGTCATCAATGATTTAGTAAAAACTTCTGTACATACAAAACAACACAGTATAATAAACCTTCCATTTTATTTACAAGAACCTAAAATATGCCCAGCCAGCACACTTCAAGACTAAATCCATAGCACAAACACTATCAGAAATTTTCAAACATACCTTTTATTAACTTTTAAAAGCCATACCACCATGCATCAAAACAAACCATAAGCAGGTGGATCAAGTGTGTCCTAGCAGATAGTGGTATTGATACAAACCAATTTAAATCACACAGCACCCGCCATTCTGCCACCTCATCAGCTAGCAAGGCAGGAGTGTCAATTGATGTTATTAGGAAAACCGCTGGCTGGACTGAAAATTCCCTTACATTTGCAAGGTTTTATCAGTTACCTATACAAGATAAAAACAGTTTGATGACTTTGTACAGGCAGTTTTTAGCTTTGATTAATAATATTATTTTTATTTATATTGATTTAAGTTTCAAGTAATAAAAAGGTTATTATCACAATTTATCTTGATGATGATGATTTAAATATTGTTGATTTATCTTAATTTTCATTGCAATTATGTTGATCTCATTATGTTTTTAAAATATTGTTGACTTATCTTAGTCTTATCTCAGAAAACCATTGTACTTTTGATTATTATTACTGTTAATTTTATATTGTAAAATTAACACAAAAATTTACATTTACTTCAATATGTGAGATACAGAGAAAATTACCAAGTTGATTCCCTCTTATTGCCTTATAAAAATTAGTTAAGTAATTAAAGGCTGACTAATTAAGCTGTGATTATCTACTTAGACATAAGTGTTATAGTTCAGAATGATTTGGACCTCATCATTTATACCAGACCCTTTGTAAATTATTTATTTACAAACTTACCTTTCATAAGTGCATACATAATGATAGATACCCACTATGCAACTGTCTCTAAACAACTACACTGTTAACAATTATATTTCAGATCAACATGAAATAAAATTGAAGATTGGACGAACTTACCTAAGTGAAGTCCAATTGTAATTTTATGAAGGTTGATCTGAAATATAATCACCCGCCCAACCCAGCATCAGCTTGTTGCTGATCCCAAGCATAGTGGGTCATCAACTCATCAGAGCCATCTCACTTTAATTAAAGCTCTAAAATAGTGACATTTGCTACCCGGAGTGCCACAGACAAGAAATTTTTTATATATTTTTTTTTAAATCTAAAACCGCGATGCCAATGAATACCGAATAGAAAGACTACACTGTTAACAATTATATTTCAGATCAACCTTCATAAAATTACAATTGGACTTCACTTAGGTAAGTTCGTCCAATCTTCAATTTTGATCCAAACACCCAAAATGAAAAGCCCTATTCAAAATTCCGTTATAACAAAGTGGTATAGATAGTTCTTTACGCTACAAGATAAGACAAGATGGCACCTGCAATGAAGCCGTGTAAGCGATGCCCGCCGCAGTCTCGTAAAAGTGTCTGACAGATTACACAACAATAACGCTTGTCTGTTTGGGCGGGTGTTTGCACGCTGGTCACGTAACTACGGCGGGTTGGATCCACCGTAGCGCGGGGAGACAATCTTGGTACTATGAAACTAGCTTCTACGACTTGGGAACTGACGCAGCTTCGTGAGTGTTTAACAGTCTACGATACAAGCGCAGAGTCAGCTAATTTTAAGTTTTTTATATGTAAACTTTTTTATTTTTCTAGTTTGGGACACAAACCGTTACAATAATACATAACAACTAAACAAACTTACAATTCATAAACCAATAAAGAGTCCACATAAAGATTTACATTAGATTCTGAGCAAAATCAACCATATCTGCAACATTCTAATGTAAATTAATACACAAATATATCTCAACATAATTAACGTTATACATTTTAATTATGTTTTTGAATTATAACATACTTACATTAAAACTAAGTACCTATATCTACATCGAGAAATTTCTTATCATATATTTATTTTATGTAAAAAAATATTATTATTATATTGTACAAGGATAATGCTCTTTTACTTTAGAGCTGGCATTTGTATCATTCCATTGTGATTTTAACATCTGCTTTTTACATCCATCCTAAGTGCTGTTTACAGATGTACAACTTCGTGATCTTCACAGCTCAAAAGACGTACTAGACACCTCCCCTACAGACATATCACTCTTGTTTGGAAATGACACTTTCAAAGTTGGACCAATTTTATAATTCACCAAAAAAAATTGCTGCTACATACTACTTTCGAATACCAATTAATTCCAAACTTTTGAACGAGTAAGTAATGGCATGAAACAGTAGATTATTCTCGTTGAGTTAAAAATTTGATCCCATAGTAAAAGCTTTTCATATTCATGAGTGGAAGCACCTACAGAAATTTTATTGCATATTTTTTTCACACATATATATTCTATTATATTAATGTAATTACTAAATAGAAAGTTGGAATTGTATGAAAGAATTTACCTACATTAAGGCTTACGTATTTTCTAGTTAACGCTGCATATGTAAGGTTTGAAATAAATAAATGTTAATTAGAGAAGAGGTAGCGTGACAAGGGCAACGTCATATCAAATGTGATCAGACTGCAAGTCCTGATTATCATGTCCCTAGCCCAACAGCACGCTCTATCTTGGGCAATAATTCATAATATTGAAAAATGCGGGTGGTGTCTTCAAATTTACGTTGTACGTATATATAAAACGAGCCACACATCAAAACTGTTCGATCCAACTACAAACATAGAAGCGAACTCATAAAAATTATATTCAAGTAGGCCCCGTATTTAGAGGCTACGTGTGTCATATCCGAGCATCAATGCTTCGTCCAATCACAATAGACCCCAGTACAATACCGATAATAGTAAATATATTCCATCAGATTGCATGGAGAATTGGATTTTTCGATATATAGCTTTTAATGATTAAATGAACTTACCTTGTACGTCAAGTATTCTCATAGATAAACGAAGGTTTAGTCCGAATCAATGAACAAACATTAAATTTGGGAAATGGTTACTAATTATAAGCCTAGTATAAGTAAAGCCTGATAAAATAATCGACGTTACCAGAAAGCTCTTGTAAAGTTGTTGTAGGTAAAGATAGTCATGATATTAATTTGCATAAATCGTATGGAATATCCATACGATTTATCACATTAATTCGGTTATTTATGAAGTGTAATTTTTATTATTTAAACGATACATTTGTTGATGTCGGGATACAAAATTTATGTTACACCGCATATTATATGGTTTTTTTTTATGAAATATATACGCCAAGTTATTGAAATACAGTGAAACAGAATGACAAAAAACAATTAATCTTTATAGTTTTTACAAATATAAATAACATTAAAATAACGATCGAACAATAGTAGGCATTGACAAATCCGTGAACAATAAATTACTAAACTACAAAATAACAAAAAATTTATATAAATACTAAACAGCATAGGCAGTGTACAAGATAAGATTAAACATAATAAAAATTAAGGCTTCACTCTTTATTTAAATGTGTAATTATTACACTGCAATAAGCAAAGAAACTTAATTATAATTAAACAGTCTAATCAATTACTAATTATTAATATTTACAATTTACAAATAAAATGTTTAGTTTACAAAATGCATATTCAATTCAAAAAGTGTAGTGCAAGTGGTTGACTAAATTCATTTTTGTATTTCTTCGCAAATGTATGCAAGTTGCCTCACGATGTTTTTAATATTAAAAAGAAAATACTTTATTACTTTTTATTTGTTACTTTAATTATCATTAATAAATTAATTAAACAATTAGGAAGAACAGTAGTCTGGGCAGAGACTGGTTAAATATAACTGAAGGTATTTGGATTGAGAATTCGAAACTCTCAAAGTATTATAATTCAAATTCTAATTGATAATGTGTCAAATGTCAATTCAGTTACAAAAATATTTTTGACATATGCTTAATCAGAGTTGAGAGTTTTTGGAGAGGTTATGGATATAATGATTTTTGCTGTATTTCATCATAATTCACTTTATGATTAATAAAGTGGGGGGGGGTCCATTAGGACATCCACTTCATATCCTTCATAGGTTATGTGTAATCTCGTATCACTCCTTCTCCAGTGTGAATTACTTGAGCACGAACACGAGCACGAGCAGTAAGTAATGTCAGTAATTTTTTTAAATACGCCATTTTAATTTCAAACTTATTCATAGCTCATTATGTCCGTGAGAGGACAGTCGATTTTAATACAAACAATTAATTACACTTTTATAACGATTTTATCGGACCCGTGTTGGAACCTAAAAGGGTTTAAAACATTCAATATGTGAGGCGAATACCCACAAATCACTCAAAAACCTCCCGTAGGCGCCATGTCAGTTGGTACAGCTCTATGGTTCCGTATATTTATAATTTCATCATTATCATTATTTGCGCTATCACGCCTAAGGTTGGACGTTCGCTTCCCCAAGGATCTCCACACCAATCGGTTCTGTCCCACTGGCGTCCAGCACCTTCCCGTGATCTTCATAATATCGTTGGTCCACCTTGTATGAGGCCTATTAACGCTGTATTCCTGCCATTAGCCAGCTTACACCTTCACGCCCCAATCAAATATTTACAATTTAAATAGCTTAACATCAAATAGATATTATTTTTACTTTTTATTATATAACAATTAACATACTAAATCTAAAAGACAGTAAGTTGATAAAGGTAATTCTCTCACAGATATTTCCTCCAAACAACCTTTGACAGCACAGGAAAGATGGAAAACACTATAGGTGTCTTCTATAAGAGTAGAGATTAAAAAGCCAGTAAATAAAAAAAATCAAAAATTATTTATAATAAATATTTATTACGTAGAGATAATTAAAAAGGAGGAAAATAAATATACTAAAACGACATGACGATGTTGAGATTTTTCATTCTCTACAAATATTTTAAGCATGAAAGTACGATGTTGAGGAGATTCGATTTTTTACTCCTTTATTCCAATGCTATCGACCGACATTTAGAACGTTGACTAAATTTTAACTAAAACAAGTGGAAAATGCTAATTACACCTCTTCCATGATTGGATTTGCTTTCATCTCATCTAATACTAAATAAATTTAGAAAATTGAACTGGCAACCTTACTTTGAGTCACACTGAACAAAAAAATGTAAAAATGTTTGCTGTAAAAATGTGTTAATATTAAAAGATGTTGCTTATTATTCCTGGGTTACTCCAAATTAGGGCTTACTATGAACACGAAAAATCGACATATCACTGATTTCGTGCACTATATCTTACATGCGCTCAGTAAATTAAATAAATCAGCATGTGTAGCATTATCGACGAAACATATCTATCGATAGAGATGATGACTTGATTATGAATCTGATTTAACAATCGGTAGATTCAAATAATATGCCTGGGGGCGTACTCTTAAAAACGAGAGTAATACGATTCGGTTTGAGGTGTCGTTGTAATTATCGAAAATTTGACGTTTATTTTGCGAATGTTCGTCTGTCAAATTCAATTCATCGTTGTCATTTGAGGCTTTCTTATGTCAAAATTAATATCGTTCGTTCGATCGTCCGCTGAAATGTATTAAACGATAGTAACTAAGAGTAGGATACGACACGACGAAGTCCACGATATATCGAATATCGTTTTTAAGAGTACGCCCACAGGATCGTTGGAGAAATGACGTTAAATAATGCTGAATGTATAAAAAAATGGTTTCAAGTTTTTTCAGGGATTCGATTTTACATCGTTAAGACTAAATCATTAAGATTTAGATGTAAAACCGAATCCCTGAATTCTGACATATGACAAACTATGAAGCCAGGTTTTGACAGATGGCATTATCATAGTTTATCTGTGAAAACCATGACAAATTGTTAGTTAAACTATTAGGATGACATCTGTCAGAACTTATTGATAAGACTAATAAAAATTCCATAGTTCCAGACGTAATTTCAGAGTTCTGCAAGAAACTAACTAAACTGAAAGTGTCTAAAAATGGAGTTCCTGTTACATAGTTTTATACCTATTTAACTATTTGGGTTGGATTAAATGCCGATAATTTGACGATTTCATAACTACTAATAGAGTCGAAGCTTTCAGGATAGCTTTAAGCTAGATGACAGTACATGATTGTCTAAATTTATATCTATTGACTAAATGTATTAAGGCAAGAAGTTTTATATATGTAAACATAGCTACAAATACACATCTTCACATATATATATATATATATATATATATATCTTTTTATGACTTCTTTAAAAAAATTCTGCTGAAGATCTCATTCATAAGACATGAATTAACGAGAAATGAAAGATTGCAATGTATTTTACAATTGGTATTGTTAAATTTTTTAATTATTAATTATAGCTAACATCACAAGCTAGCGTTATCGATAACGTAACAATATTTTCACTACTGAGGAAAGATTAATCGATATTAGACCCTTAAGCGTAGTGTGCTTTGCAGCTACCATAAGTTTGTACTCATTGGCAGTCAATATCTACTAGGTACATATTTGTATACTACTATCTGAAACCTAATGAACTTAAAAAATTACTCTATTTTAATTATTATTAGGTCTGGCAGTTAAAAGCAAGACATTAAAATAATATTTGTTACAGCCGTTAGTTTAGTCGACATGATTAAAATCACAAAAAATAAAACAACAAACTCGTCGTTAAAGTACAAATCTATTCAAATGTCACACCTAAAATATGTTTTCTTTTTCACCCATTTTGAAAAAGAAAAATGTGTAATATTAAGGAATTATTTTTTTTACAAATTTATAAATCCATACTGATCCCAAAAGCAATCAGAAAGAACAAAAAAACACATGAGATAAAGCGTCGAGAAGGTAAACATTGGGTAGTATTGAGTTGAGCTAAATATAAATGTCTCTCGCAGGCGTTAAGATAACGGGAGGAATGTTAAAAGCTATTTAATATTATGTTCTGTACAATCTTTATTATGGCGCGCCGTCGGTAACCTCGAAAGTACTGGACTCTTCGTTATTTTTTTTATATTGCCATGATTGATATTTGCCATGCATTACAAACCATATTTGGTTAATGATATGCCTTATTCTGAAAATCAATGTTATATATCTTGAAACGAAGCAGTCATTTTTTGAACAGTTGCCATCCAAATTCCGCATTGAACCTAATCGGGTTGGTATAATCCGATTCGGTGGTATTTCGTATTTCCAACAACCTTCCATAATTAAACGTAAATTTTTTGTAATCATGTCTATAACTAAATACTTGAAATTCGCCGTGAAAAAAAATCATAAAATTAGCTTCTATCACGTGCATAATTATTATATAAAATAATGAAAATACGAAAACAAAAAAGTTAATATGGAATAAGCGGTCAAGGTCCAACCCAACATATTAGCATAACATATAATGCTCACAAAACTTTTCATTGGTCTCTCAAGTGGCAAGTTATTCAATAATACGGCAAAAAAATATTGCAATAAGGTAGCTAAGTTAATTTTAATATCGGTACTGGTATTAATTCACGCATACAGAATTTAAGATTGATTGATTGATTAAGGTTGAGATAAGAAACATGATAACTTTTAGGTATTTTTAACGTTTACCTAACGTTTACCTTTTGCGTTACCAATAAAGAGATACAAAGATTTTTTTCTGATTATTCCCTGTTATCTCATCACACTGACTGGACGGTTTACTGTAGGGCTTGTTTCGAGATATCTTTTCAGAGAGTCGAGTATAATTTCAATTAACGTCCTTATTGGACAACAACTTAAGGGTCAACGCATGTGCTAATGTTACCAAAAAGTGTTTTGGTACTATTTTCTACTGATGAGAGTCGACACTCGTCAGGATGCGTATGTTCCTCAATTTACCTCTTATGATTTCCACGAGAACAACATATGTATGTATATTTATATGTGTGCCCATTCCCTTTTTATAACTAAACTAGCTTTCTGCCCGCGGCTTCGCCCGCGTGGATTTCGGGATTGGGTGTATAGAGGGTTAAGGGTCATAGCTTTTGCCCACGGCTACATATACGCGGAAGTCGGTTTATGGTGCGAAGATTTTATCGCGCTTCCCGTGGGACTATCCGTTTTTCCGAGATAAAAAATGCCGCAAAACTCCTCAAGAATCACTCTATCTATTGATGAAAACCGCATAAAAATCTGTGCAGTAGTTTTTGAGCGAAGCCTTTATTGCGCATCCCGTGGGATCTGTCGATTTTTACGGGATAAAAAGTAGCCTATGTTACTCGGGGAGAATGTAGCTTTCCAAAGGTGAAAGAATTTTTGAAATCGGTCCAGTAGTTTAAGCGTGAAGAGGTAACAAACAAACAAACAAACAAATAAACAAACAAACAAACAAACACACTTTCGCATTTATAATATTAGTTGGGATATTAACTGTATTGTAGCTGCAAACATAGTTAGTGATTAGCGATACTCGTTTTTGATTTCATAGCAATTTGTAATAATAGTAATTATATACATATCAATAGTTACACATGTTAGTATTCGAAGTCCGTATTGATAGCATTCAAATATGTCCAGTCTACGCCTGTTTGGAACCTGTGAAGGCCAGTATTAAACAACAACTCAACAAATAGTCACTAATAACTCCATATTAGTTATGCTTATTAAATTAATTATATAAACGCTTACATTAAACTATCTAATTGAACTCGTAATAAAATGTTTTACTAAGAAGTTAGACGCGTACTTTCGTGAGCCTGGACGCAGTACCATCGCTTACAAGCGTTCGGCATTTAAATGAAAGCGCGATAACCAGCCAGTATTAATGAGCACGCGAACAGACAGTCGGACGTACAAGCATACTGTCAGGATTTTAATGTATGTTTGTATACGTCAAGGATATGTCATTTTCAATATCCTAAAAATCTAAATAATTTATAATCTAAATAAAAATCTATTATTTGGATATTGAAAAAGAATCGTTTTAGATTTTAATTGCCACACTTACTAATATCAAAAATATGAAATGCATCAAGAGACATGGGGTACAACAAATACAAATAATTCGATTTCGATTAGAGAGATATTTTATTTTTCAAAAACACTATAGACCATCCTTTTGGTTTGTGAAGTGTCCGTATATCTGAATCTGAATGTTAAAGTTATTTAGTTATTTTCAGTTCTTCATTTTTTACTTTTACATTTGCTCTACAGAAAATAGAAGAAATATAGATAAATATGTTTAACTAGCTTTTGCCCGCGACTTCGTCCGCGTGGAATAGTGACTTCCGGCAGATTTTTGGTTAACCAACAACATATTTATATTTATATTTGAATAAAGATTAATATTATTATGTTGATACAACTTAAACAAATTATTTCGACCAAATTTGGTACCATAAAAACGGTCATTGTGACTAAACCTTAAAAGATAGACATATGCCGTCGCGGACTTTTTTTTAGATCATGTATAGAGGAATAATTCTTTCATACATATTTTTTGTGTATCTTGAACCGTTTTCGCAGCGCACGCAAAGAAAGCCTTCAAAAATGAATAATTTTCCCCGTTTTTTACACATTTACCGCTCTGTCTTTGCTCCTATTGGTTATAGCGTAATGTTATTTAGCCTATAGCCTTCCTCGATAAATGGACTATCCAACAAAAAAAGAATTATTCAAATCGCACCAGTAGTTTCGGAGATTAGCGCGTTCAAACAAACAAACAAACAAACTCTTCAGCTTTATATATTAGTATAGATATTTATTTAAATAAAAATCATAATTAATGAAAAATTTATTAGAAAATTGATTAAAATAAATTAAGTTTTATGCATATTTTATAATATATGTATTATTTTTCTTAGTTAAATCGTCTCATATGTCATAATTATTGTTCCTTATTGTGTCTGTAACATCTTTCATTCTTTTTAGTGTCTGTATCATCATCATTTAAATCTCAGTAACAAGTTTTTACTATATTTGAATCTATTGCTATATTTCGCTACATTGCTATGTTTCGATAAGTAATAACTTAACCTTCAAATTAGAACTTCACATAGTACGTTTTATTACATTTTACACTCCAAGAGCAAGATGCAACGAGTTTATCTATTTGTACTACAATATTGTTCGAGGCTCTGCTAGAACGGACAGTAGAAACACAAAACATTACAAAACAAAGCAGCGCATATCGGCAAAGCACGCATTTCAGTACATCGCTGCAATATTTCGCAGTGGGGTCACTCTCACTTTATTCCGCTGATAAGCCTTGAACTTGCTCCTAAGTCACAGGCGCTGATAGCAGTATTGGCGCAAGCAGGGCGGGTGGTACATCGGGTGAACAATACAACCAAACTGAATTATATCTGAACATTGCAAACTTATCATTTTATCAATGATAAACATAACTAAGACGAACGAACGAATGCTTGCCTGGTTCCTCGGCTTATATATAATCTACCTCCGGAATTGCGTTCTATGTATAATGTTACACCGAACGATATTAAACTAAATTTCTCAAAAACCTCTTATTTATGCTGTTTTTTTTGTAATAGAGTCTTTAAGAGATAAATAAATTAATAAAATTCTATTCTAACATTTGTGGCCGGAAAAAGAAAGTTATTCCTAATTGGAATCAGAATGTAAAGAATAAACCAGCAATTGTCCAGACGAAATACAGATAATCAAGAAAGTGATACCACCGTGAAAATTTCAAATTTATTCACGACATATATACGTCACCAAAAAGCAAGAGCCTGGCTTCGTTTCGGGCGATTAGGCGTTAATCATCTACATTAATCCAAGTCTAAGTTGAGCGACTTCATATACGCCTTATTCTTGCTTCACCTCTGTTAAATGTCTGTTGTCTAACGATGATAAACACTGCAGGTGAGAGACAGAAGACAATTAATCATCGTAAAAATGTCAAGCCTCAACTATCATGAACTACACTAATTTAGAATTCGCACTGACGTTTAAATACAAATTTAATAAATAGTACCTACTTACTCAATACATAGCACTACTTAATAAATAGTCACTACATAGTATAAAACAAGTCACTTTCTCTGAACCTATATCCCTATATATGCTTAAATCTTTAAAACTACAAAATGGATTTTGATTCGGTTTTTTTTAAATAGATATATACCTAGTGATTGAAGAGGAAGGTATAAAAATATAATATACATATAATAATAACATAAGCACCCCACGTGTTTTGTTCAATAATATCAATTTTTAATTGATGACTACAACTTTTTATTATTTTTTCATTCAATCAATTTCAAAATCTTGTTTTTTATATAATTACTATAACTTATTATATACAACGTTCACAATCTTTCTGTAGTGTATTTAGTATCAGCATTGCATCCGTGAGAAGTCGGGGCGAGTCGCTAGTTATTTATTAAAAAAGAGAACAATGTAATAAAAAAAAGGAAAAATACAAAAAATATATATTCCAATTTACTCTCAGTGCATAGAAAGCTTTAAAACAAAAGCTCTGCCGTACATTAAGAGAGCGAGGTGCGCTCGCGACGCGTCGTGGGCGCGACGACGCCGATACGATATCGTGACGACTTTATTTCGAGATGTCGCCTGGATTTATTACTTGCTGGTATCATTCACAACATAATCAAATAAATCGTAATCGAATAAAAGTTTATTTGTTTGCTCTAACGTTATTTTTATTAAAGCAGATAGATGCTTTTCTTAATGTATAATGATTTTACTTATAACTTACAATTGACGAACACCGTAAATTGTGCCCACCGGGATTTGGACCCGGGAACCCTAGAACATCTGTATGTTGGGGTGATGAATTTGTGCCTTATTCATAGTTGTTATATACTTATATAGTACTTATTTTAAACTAGCACATTAGTCTACCTGTGTAGACATAAGTTTAGGTGTGAGCGTAAGAAATATTTATTTATTTTATTATATTTAACAAACAAGTATATTGCAATAAAGTTGTAGATATGAATGGAGGCTTATACTTTACTTTTATATCTTGATACATGCGCTATGTAAAATATTTTTATATATTTTTATATTGAATAAAAACTTAATTAACAAAGAGCAAATTACTGAACATTCGGACACTTATAATTTCCAATGTCGATAATTATTATTTTTCGAGATTTCTTTGTCATCGACTGTAAATTTAAAATTTTAGATAGAGAAAGATTCGAAATGTCCTATTTAATTTCTTCACCCCACAAAAATCATTCAAACTGTATTTTAAACCAGTTACGTATTTCTTGACCGATAAGTTATTAAGCTAATTAAGATGTGACACACAGAATACTTAACATTCTCAATTAATTACTTGATTTAACGCTCAAGTGGAGTATAAAAATCGGGTGGGAACTCATAAAGAAACTTGTTAAGCAAAAACTTAATCCAATTAGGCAAGTTTATTTAGTGAATATATCCTTATTTTAATAGGTACGAGTTTGAATAGCAAAGTTTGAATAGCAAACGGACACTTGCTTTATTTATAAGAATAAATGTAAAGTGACAGTACGCAGTTAGTTCACTGCCCTTCTTACGTTATATTACCCTTAACGCCTGTACACGACAATTTTAGTGATTAAACGCATCCGTTTTTCGCTTTCACCCAATAGGCAATCTGAAATTTGATATTTATAGGAAGCGCTACCAAAACGAAAAAAAAAGACTTATTTTCGTGAATTTATTTACTGTTGCATTGAATTTTAATACTTTTTATGCTATTAATTTAAAATTTATTCAATACGAGTAAGTATCGATAGGTTTTAATCGATACCGAGTAAGTATCGATGCTTGACGACCGACACTGTATTGAGTAAAAGTATCGAAACCACAACGGTATCGCTTCATCCCTAAGAATTAAGTCCTGATTTATTTGAACTTTGGAATGCTATTTATCTGTTTACTATGCGGGTAGCACCTCAATTTATTTTTGACATAGTAAGGTACCATTAATGGTACTTTTCATTCAGAAGTAGCAAAATTAAATAATAAATTACATTAATTTCAAATTTGAAAACGGAACATGAAGCTGTAATGTGTGGTCCTAAGTATATTTACTTAGAATGTATAATAATTTTACGGTTATATGAAAAAACACCATGAGTTTGGTTACCCTTTATTCTTCTTATAAGTCTCAACTCCTTAGAACTTTTCATAGATTGACACTTTCAAATGCAGAATCATGTTTATGGGTGTGTCAGCTAGCAACAAGTCAAGCTACATTTGCACTATGAGAACATCCTCTAATACCAGCGGCTTTAAAGCTGTATGAAGGTCAACATGTTAAATTTGATGAGTGCTGTACATGTGTTTTATTTACCTATAATTTTCTATATATTGCTGCCAATGTGGTATTTTTGGTAACATTGATGATACTATCTAAATAAATAGTAAATAAATGGCCGTACCGATCAGCCCTTATAAAAACTTTCATGTTGGTGGACCAAGGGATAGTTCACTGCACCGTGTCCTCTTCTGAGGAGAGCTTGCTCTCACAATAAGTCGTAGAGTCGTTAGGACTAAAGCTTAGGCTGTATTTGGTAGGTGACATCGGTTGAGACGCCTCGATCGGTCGGGTATCCGACATTACCACCGTGGCGTTGCGGTGATAGTCATAAGAGTCTCAGCCTCTTCTCTCCTGACGGAAAAATATGAAAAATTCGTAGAAATTTCAATGCCCTATCAGCCATTAGTAAGGTCAGACACAATTAGTAAGTTAAGTGTCCGATCGAAATATAATTTCGAATGTAAATTGCGTGGAAATCCGCGTCGATGGAAAGCTGAAAATTTAAACAGAGAACGTAGTGGAGCAAAATCAAAAGTCATAAATGTCCAATAAGTTAAAAAGTTAAGCGACGGGGCCTTAATAAATCATTTTTTATTACATCCCGACGCCAATTTTTCCCAGTCTTTTTTCATCAATTTCACGCCGGCAGCAAAAAGTGGCACTCAATTGTAAGGTTTTTTTATTATAGGCAACCCGTTTAATAATTTGGACCAATTAGCGCCCGCCGCTAGCAGCCCGCGCCGCCCTCCTGCGCTCGGATTGGCTGGAACTGCGAACGAACTCTACCATGCCGGGAACGGATTTAAGTTTAGGGCATCTCATTCTTACGATTAGGAATGGTTGATGTCGATAAAAGGAGGTCGATGATTTAATTCTCGACAAGTACTCAACTATATTTCCATGAAGATCTAAGTAGTGCAAGGTTTACTCAATTCAGTTACTGTAATTTAAAAAATAAATTATAAAGAAGGAACTAATAACTAAGAAATTGTGTTCAAACTGCATTCCGTCGCATTTCTGTAAAACATATTTTTGGATCAAGTTTTTAATAGAAATGTTCTGTATGTATAATGTACGTACGTGACATTTCCGTCAAATTAATCTTATTTCATACATCCAAAGTCATTAATAGGCTGAGATAACCATAAGGCTTCAATACAAAAAAAAGTCGTTAAAAAATTAATTTTACGGAATTGTTTGTCAAACAATGTAAATTTGTCATTAATATTTGTTATAATAAAATTTAAACAATATTAATACTAAATATTTTGGTTTCAATAAATTTTATTTTTCATATAAAATAAAGCATAATCTTCGTCGCCTCATCGAGGCTTTCGAACCTACCTTAAGTAGGTAAGAGCGTCTAAATCTTTTACTACTTTTACTTTTTCACATTAGAGTTTTTGCTCAGGTAGGTCAGGTAGTTCTTGAAGTTTTCCGAGCATTGGATAAATGTATATATACCCCACTGTCCTTGTCATATTCTAAGCGGTGGAGTAAGCGCAACATGTTTTCTTTATTTTATTCATCATTATTATTATTTTTTTGTTTTTTTTTATTATTATATTCGTTTATTTTTTTTTACTCCTCTTTTAGAGAGCTTACACCAGATACGCGGGCCAAAGCCAAGCGTATAAGGGATTAAATGAAATAAGTTGAGTTGAGTGTTGATGCACTTAGAAACTTATTATTATTATTTTGAAACACGCATTTAAACTAAATTAAATATTCTAAATAAATTATTAGATAAAAATATATAGTAAAAGGTGATAAAGTAAACATTAAAATGAAATAAACCACAATCACATTATTTCGTATAAGCTCTCATACTCAGTACTTACGACATATATTATGAGAAAAAAATAAAGCAATAGTAATAGCTGTGTTGCAAATTATTTTTGGTTATAATTCAATTTAATACATGTTACAAATAAATGAGTACTATTAAAACTTTCTCCGCACTCTTGTATTTTATTAAATAATTCATGAGTCATAATAATTCACAAAACCAACAATACAGTTCAGTGCACATAACAACCGATAGGCATTCTCTTGAATTGTCGATTTTGATATTAAGGTTAATTGGAAGTTTTAGTTGGCACATTGACGTCAATTTTTTCACAGATTGTACAAATTTTCAGTTAAATATACTTACTCTAGATTTCTCTATAGTTCAAGTTAATGTGTTTAAATAAGAATCGCGATGTTAATTATTCTTAATCCGTACGACTCTCACTCTAAGTCTCTATATATAATTTAAAAATTAATTGAAATTGAAAATATCTGTCATTTGTATACAAACTATCTTGACCGAGCTTTATCGATGTCTGTATTGTAATAGCGCGTCCGTCCCATCACTGTTAGAGCAATGGAGTCAGCGAAACTTGGACTTGTGCTAACCAGCTGAGAGTCGGCCGTTTGATTTGTTTGAAAATTTCAATTTAGCAGTATCTCCGACTTAATACTGGCCACAGCGAGAGATACACTTGCAATTTTCTATGATAAAATTACGCAGCTTTCTGATAATGATATTGTGTTTTATTTTGAAGACCTATGTATTTATTTCTTCTATCTCCAGATGTGGATCGATATCCAGAGAGTCCGATGACTATATCCAGATTCATGATTTTACGAGGGAAGTAAAACTTAAATAACATATTATTTGTGCATTGTGTTTTTAGAATTAATTTACTCTTAATATAAATAGGGCTCCAAATCCCGTTATGTCTATATAGTATTATAATAGGTAAAATAAAATATTTATTTCCGGCAACTATAGCCCATATCCATGCCGTATAGTGCAAAGAGTAACGTCATAAAATAATAACGTATAAAATAAAGTCAATTAATAGTACCTAATAGCTATACAATGTCAAGTATTAAAAATTATAAATAATAACTAGCTAACCCGACAGACGTTGTCCTCAAATGTCTCAAATGTCATGTTGTCTCAAATGTTTTTAAATAAATAATTTAGCTAAAAATAGCAATATCTAGATGACCGTATTGTGAATCTAAACCATCCTCAAACCTCCTAGAATACACACAAAAAAATTCATCAGAAAAGGTCCAGCCGTTTAGGAGGAATTCAATGACTAACACACGTACAGAAGATTTATAAATATAAAGATATTATAAGTGTGTAGGGAATTGACATTTACATCTAACAGGATATAAGCCTTTAGCTGCATATGCATGGTGCAGATAGAGATTAGACCATGTTGGTGCACTCCATGCACACTTTCATAAAATTTCACTTAAATGGCCTCTACGCGTTGGATTGGTATCACCGCGCACGCCTTATAAAGGACCGTGTCATAAAGACGCCTAATATAAGCAACAATAATAATAATATTGTCGCAGTGCAATAAACCTGATATTGTGGTGGTCGACCGACCCCAACGTCGTGCAAGCTTGTCGATATCATCGTCCCTCATGGCGAGAAATTCGTGAAAGCTGAGAAGGATAAAGCCAGCAAGTACCTTGACTCAGCAACCGAAATAACCGCCATATGGGATGTTCATTCGAAGATTATTGTTCCGGTAGTTGTATCTGCGAATAGCTTGATAGCGAAGAGTCTCGATCAATATCTTAAGAGGATCTCGCTTGACGGACAGATTAAGAGCCGGATACAAAAAGCAGTGATTCTCGACACGGCACGTATTGTCCAGAGATTTCTCTGTCTGCAGCCCTAGCCACCGGTTTGCTTGGGCCTTGCCTTGCTGCCGGCGGCATACTAGGTTTAAGTTTTTTATAGTATTTATGTTTATTTTATATATCAATATTGCAAAAAACTTTCATTTTAGATTATAAATTAAATATCTTAATAATATTTAATTAATAACTATTCGTGATACAACGAAAAATCTATATCTAAATACCTAATATGTGGATATTTTATATCCCATTGTATAATTTAGATTTTTTTTTTAATTTGGGGGTTAACACTAAAGAGGGTAACGTTAGGTATTGATTAATATTTGTTGTTGCCCTAACTTTTTTGGTTATACTTGCTCTAGCTAGCTTCAAGTAAGAATATAGGTTAATCTTCCAGTCTGAACCAACATATTTTTTTTTCTTCTTTTCATATTCCACGGTCTCCCCTTGCTATTTCTGATGTTTTTTTATAAAGTATTATTTCATACTTTTTTTAGACGATTTAATAAAATAATGTTGTAACCCCTCTGGATACAACCTGTGACTTTATACTATTGCTTTACCGCTGTTATAATTTATGTAATCCTTAACAGTATGATCAAAAATATTTCATAAAATTATTTTTGACAAATGATTTATATAATAATATAAGGCAAATCTTGTAATACTTTGTTGTAAAAGGAATAGGGCTTAGAATTCCTGTGTTAGATATGCTATGCTATCTAACCCTTCGGTGCAGGGACACAACAAGACGAGACAAGAAGAGCTGGGATAATGATGATGAAAATTAATGAAATCTTAGCTAAGTCTTGCTAATTTATTTTTCGGAAATGCACATTAGGATGCTTTCTTTATTCTTAACCAATTTTCAAGAAATCTATAGACAACTGGTGTTACAGTAGATATCAACGAAATTAACAATGCAGATAAAATGTGCGACAGTGATATTTTTTTATTGCGTTTCTAATATAATAACCATAATATTTGTATACAATTATTGCTATTGAAATCTGTCTATCAGGCCCTCTGCCAATCATTATTATCATACTGCATAACATCCTGGGGCGGGACCTCAAAAATGCAATTCCTTAAAGTCGAGCGCGCTCAGCGAGCTGTTCTTAAAGTTTGTCACTCCCTTCCATTTTTATTTCCAACTTTTGAACTTTACAAAAAATGTGAGGTCCTCAGTGTGAGACAGCTTTATATCATACATACAGTCTTAAAACAACACTCAAAGTTAACGTACGATCCGAAAACGGTGAACAGTAAACGTAGAAAAGACATAGTATGTAAATTGGAAGTTGTGAACACCTCTTTTGCCAAACATTTCTTTTATTACCAGGGCGCCAACCTATACAACAAATTAAATCGAATATCACCTATTTACGACTTAAATAAACTAAAATGTAAAACAAATTTACAAAATTGGATTAGAACTCAGGACTATGATTCTACTGAAACATTACTTAGTTAAACACCCTAACACATGCGCACGCTTACACACACATGGACGTACAGTCGTATGTCTCATATACAAGCCCACTCCTCTCTCACACAGATACACCTCCTTACGCTCATATCCACAATTACAGACACGCACACACAAGCTCACATAGGTACATCGTATGTATAATGTATGATTTTGGGTATGTACCTCATGCCCCACTGCATATAATACGCCTACACACACAATATACGTACATATATGTATGCACGCTCATACAATACACACTACCTAGTATCTAACAGAAACTCCTACGTGAATAATTGCTTATTGTTATAATTATAGAAAAGAGATAATAAAATGAATAATTCTATATCTTGGACCACACACCAATAAGCAAACCTGTCCATACTATTTGCCTATCGTTGGTCTACACTCAGTCACACATTTGATAATGCTCAAGCGCAAAAACTTTTAACTACCCTCTTTTACACAATTTCACGTTGTATATGAATGATGTTTACTGTTTCTTTTTTGTTTAAGATATTCAAACGTTATTTTAACTAATGCAAGTAACGAATGGTTTATTTAAGAAATAGATTGATCATTTATTTATTTAATTTCAGTTAGTACATATCTACAATCGTCTTTTTAATTTTACATTAGTACTTACCTATACTAATCTAGAGGGAGAGACCTGGTGATCTGTATGACAGGTGAAATACCTAATTCAGACACCAGCGTCTCACAATTACCAATACCCGAATGTAAATTTCTTTATACCTGTAACATTTTGTACTTTGCCTTCAAATATTGTAATTGTGAGATAAATAAACGTTTTTATTATTATTATTATTATTATTATTAAAATTATGTAATGAAAGACTAATTGTAAGAAGAATAAAGTCTATTTTGATATGATTTTTCTAAGATGTGTTAATTAACCAGTATATTGCACAACGCAAACTTTCATATCATTGAAGCTCATACGCTTAAGTCGTGGAACAGCTGAAAAAATCTGATCTTCACAATATTAAGAAATATTTTACCTTGTACAAACCTCAAATAACTATTTACGAGTAATTTGTCATTGTTAAAGTGTCTTTTTAAATGGAATATCTCAGATTTTACATGGCGAAAATTGAAATTAAACTTTTGTGCATTGTTAGTTTTGTCACAGCCCGTCTCCACCGAGGGGCAAGAGCCTACTCTATGTCAGGGCGACCACGCTGGACTAGTGCAGATTGGTTTTGAATTTCTTCGCAGTCGTACCTATGCCTCACGATGTTTTCCTGCACCGTTGGAGTGTCAAATAATGAAGTTCGAAAAATGATAAACACATTGGTACATAGCAGGATCGATCGAGGGCCTCGCAAATCATTCGATTCGTAGACCAATTAATTGCTCGTTATTTCTTAAGAGAAAAAAATAACAATTTGTCATCATCTTACAGCAACTCTTTGGAAATGTTCCATTACTGTTTCGTATAAGGAAAAAAGGTCAATGCCGTTCAGATAATCAACTGGCAAGAATAAGTCTCCTTGACAGAATTGGTTAAACGCCTATAAGTTTCGTCAGCCGAACGTTTAGAACGTTTTTAATATATTCATAGTATTATACATATGTTTATATATCGTTCTATTCCAGAAACTAATAAAGATTATATCAAAATGAACTCATTACATAAAGTCAATGTTTTCAACAAACAGAAATGGACCTTTTAGGAGCCGAGGAGTGGAATTTCTTGTCTAAGTCTGTTTTGTCGAACCAATATGACCTTTGGCTCGAGCACCTAAGGATCTTCTAGACGAGCACATGCTATCTAGGGTATTTTCATATGATATGATTGGGCTTAAATAGTTCACTATGCCAAGCGCAATTCGGACTCCTAAATAAATATGAGTACATATTTGGTTTTAGAATTTTTTCCTTTACTGTTATTTTTCTTAAGTTTTATCTAATTTCATCCTTTAATTTTTATGCTACATAAAACTGCTTCATGTTAAATTTCAAATCAACGGAAACTGCCATATATATTTTATTATCCTACCCTATGTATTTATACTCTTATAAATATCAAAATATGTTGTATAAACGTGACATAAAATGCCATATTTTTTCACTATTGGAACAAATACGCATTCCTTAAAAAAGTTTTGACAAACGGACAACAAATAGATCCTATAATCATTCCGTTTTTTGGTATATAGCAAATACTTTTGTAATTTTTTAGTAGTTTAGTAAATACTTTTATAATTTACTATATTTAAGGACCATCGCAATAAGTTTAGTAAGCTGTACCACGATTTAAGTTGTTAAGTGGTTAGTACACGGGGTTTCAAGGTTCTCTGAGTTTCCGGGTTCGAATCCCAGATGTTTGTATGATCAATGCGAGCATTTGTACCTTAGTCATGGTTGTTAATATATATATTTCTATCAAATATTTTTATATATGTATGTCTATCCGTTACCCTAGATCCCATAACACAAGCCTTCAGAGTTAACTTTGGGTTAGACTAATTGGTGAAAGTGTAAGAAATATTTATTTACTTATTTATAAGGTTTCGTACTCTGTAGTACTATAGCGTACTAAACTTATTGCTACGGACCTTAAAAATATTAAAGTACAAAAGTACTGCTTTCCTGTGGTGTAATCATGAAATCGTAAATAAAACATAAAAATAACAACCCAAGTTTGATTCGAAACCCATTATTGTTGGTAGACTTATAAATGCTTATATTACCTACAACTTGTAGCTAATACCACCATAATAACGCTTGTTACAAATGATAGATGAAACACAAATTGCTTTCGACTCGAGTAGTTAAGTCCGTTTTGAACCTTATTCACAGCCGTTGTAAGGAGTGAATTGTTTAAAGTAGGTACGTTAAATTTAACTATGAGACAGCTGTTCGAACTTTTACCTAAAAGAGGTTAAACATAATAATCGATTTTGTTAAAATATAATGTTTTATATAGTAACATTAGGTGTCCCAGTATTTGTATGAATTAAAAATATTAAAATACGATATTGTCTTTAAATATTTTGTGGGGAAATAAGTAAGATACCTATGTACAATTGAAGACTTACAATTGAAGAAATTACTCTTTAGAACTTTATTGCCACATATGTAGTAACTGGTAACGCATTGCAGGCCACGCTAATGATGGCCATGACAGCAGCACGACGAAGTTCCAGGCTGGAACAGCACAGGTAGCAAGGAGTGCAATGATAACTAAGCTTAAGAGTCGAAGTCGGGGCTGATCTAAGCTTGTGGCTATCATAGGGTGGTCGACAGGACGCTCTTTGCAAACTATAGCTTGTGTATGTGGCTTTATTCAAACAACGTGAAATTTCAATATCATACAAATAGCATGTGACTAATAATGATTCAAATTGGCTATAAAGGCTAAAAGCAATCAGAACTCTTCAACTAAGGAACTAAGCTATTTTTCCTCTAATTGTCAGATACTACATTGCTATTAACTATGACGATAGACCTAAGTAAAACGATGGTAGTTAAGGATTAAACACCCTAACTACCACCAACCAATCCGAGCACTAAAACGTACGTTTACAGCGTAACAGATAACAGGAGGCTCTCCGTATGACATCATAGAAATATCATAGAAGTGGTTATGTAAAATCAATTACTGTCCCCCGGGCGTCAATAAACAAATCACGCTTACATCAAATTAAATCGTATTTCTATTTTTATAAAGTATATTTTATTAAATTAATCTTTCATATATGAAAAGTACATTTTTAAAAGAAGTATAACATGAATTTGATAGCCGTGGCATCTAGCGACAGGAAGAGAAACGTAAGTGGTACCATCTAGCGGTGAGTAGGAGAAACTTTACAAAATGAACATAGTATAAGTACGTATTACTAAGCACAGAAGCAACTATAAGATACTTCTATGCTTCGTTACTAGATTACGCTATCAAGTATTATCTTGCAAAATATAGTACGTCCGTATTATTTTTAAGACTTGTAATAATAATAATCTGTTTCTAATAGTTTTGACAGAAATTACCACTATTTCGTATTTTTTTGTGAATCTCAATGTAATTAACTGAAGTTGGTCTGAAGTATTGCTGTTTGAACAATTTAAAATAAAAATTAAATAATAATATTTTAATTACTTAAAAACCTTAAAGGATAATTTGCAAAGTCAGACTGCCTTACGTGTCCTATTGTCCGACCGCCAGCCAACACACGTAGGATTAAACTGTCTTTCTTTGCTGGTAGGTACCATCTCCAAAGATACTTAGGTAATTAAATATTACATAATTAGTTAAGTATCAATAATTTGATTACCGTTGAATACTCTTGGTCGGAAATTATTTAAATATTAATTTCAGCATTTTATTTTAAATTTATGCCTCTATTATATTGTTATGATACTGTAAATGACAATTAAAAAAGGAAATAAAAAATGCCCCTTCCGAGTTCTTGTCTGTTTTTCTAAGAAGTATATTCTAATTTTCGAAAAGGTATCGTGTCAATTTTTTCCATATACACATAGCAACACGTCAGAATTCATATATTGGACTTTTTTTTCCATATGCACAAGTAACGTGTCAGACTTCATTATGTTGACCATGAGAAGCTGAGATAAATTTTAATAGCGGCGATTTTCGTAGTGCTCATGGATAATTTGACGTGTTGCTGACTATACCCTTGCACGTACAAAGCTAAGTAACTCTTTCAATTCTCTCATTTTTACGCCAATAAGAACCTACACAAGCTTTTATTAATACTACTACGTATTACTACTACATAGTACTGTTACTATTACGTAATCATCCTTCATCATCACTCCAGACATGGTTTTATTTATCTTTTGCGAAGTTTTCGAAATTGGAAACCCACATAGGTACAAGGCAGAATCGAACGTTAGACCTCCTGATTCTGTCATGGACGGCCACAGTAAAATATATTACAGCACCGCGCCCTCTTCTGAGCAGTCATTCTCATTCCCAGTTGAGTTTAGTTGGTAGGTCATGTCGGTTTTTGCGGGGTCGGGAGATGGCCGATCCCGCTCGAAGGAGGCGGCGCCGGGCTTAGTAGCACAGCTGCGGCGCCGCCGCGGGTCGCCGGCGGGCGCGAGGAAGTCGCGATGGACCACGCCCCTTCCGTGGCCGGGGGGCGTCGTCGGTGGAGGAGACCGGGGGAGGTAGTAAGCCTCCCCCGAGGAGGGCTCCCCTGTGTCGACGGGGGAGCGGAGGCTGGGGGTTCCCGGAAGGAGCTTGATGTTCCCGGGGGCTCCCTACATGCCTGAGGAAGGCCATCCCTGAGGTTTTTAGTGGGTAGGCCTCCCCCTTCTGGGGAGGAGAGCCCCACATAACCGCCGGCTCGCCACAGCCGGGGTATGCAATTTAATGCATTTTCCTCAGGGGAACAAAAAAAAAAAAAAAAGGTCATGTCGGTTTGCGAAGTCACTTCTGGGTCTTCCAACAACGTTCCCTTTTCCTAAAGCTGACAGTCGCTAGTCAATCTTTCCGTTCCCACCTCAGGTGCGAGCAATGTGTCCTGACCGCTACCATACCTATCCTACGAAGTAGTTGTATTTACGCTGATGATATTGTGCTATGCTAATCTGACAACAAATTGTATGTAGAAATTAATCCATATGTAAAACTCTGGAGTTTATTTTATTTAATGAACTATGATTACTAATAATAGTAAGTTGTCGCTTATATATAAGCAAAATATTACCATCAGCCGCAGCCAAAGTAATATCATCAGGTGTAACAGAGATTGAAAAAAATGTGATTTTACCATAAGTTTGTTCGTTTCGACGTTTCGAATCGTTTCCGATTCGACGATTCGAATCGACGGATGACATGTCGATGTCAAAAGTACAAAAATTTGGTACAAATTGTCAAAGTTTAAGTGAAAGGTAACCAAGCGATGAGGATTTCTTATTATTTCTTCCACAAGGGGCAGGTTCAATACAAACAAATTAAGGTAGATTTTTTTTTAACTTTTATTTATTTAGTTCACTATTGTTGTCAACATTTAAAAATATCGTTTCATATTAACGTTAGAATTATAATAGACAAGTTAATATCATTAGTAACCTAATAAGTATACATAAATATATTTCTTTATAAATTATATTCAAGGTATTTTTTAAATAATTTCAATATCACAATGCTTATAAATTTCATAGAGTGTAAAATTAAAAATCTTTTCCACTTTCTATTGCTCTATCTATATATGATAAACGTGAAAGTTTTAATATGATACATAAAATGTTGGATTATTTAATAACAAAATATTAATTTAACAAATTTGCCCATTTTTTCTACAATAATAAATTTAGTTTAAGTCATTAACTTGTATTGTTTGAGATGTTGTAATACAATGTTGTAATACTTAGCTTTTCAAGTCAACAAATATTTTGAAATTTGATTAAATACACATTGTTGAAATCTCAAGTTGAAATTATACTCTTTAACAATTTTTTTACAATGATGTATAAAATAAAATAAAATTAACTCCAAAAGAAAAACTTTAACACGTAATGGTTAAATCCAGCCATTTTACACATTACGTACATTACAATACAATAAAAAGGATACGAATGAAGCCGTAAGGGCCTGCAAAAATCCTTTACATTTATTATCTATGAGAGTGCTCCTAACATATTGTAGTATCTACAGGTATGTCCACACATAACAGAGCGAAGTTCGGGCCACTGACGTATTCATTACCTTTAACTTTCATAACTGTTTTATTAATTATTCGGATTTCTTATTAAGTTATAATATTTTAAGTACCACAGATGATTAATAATGATCCTATGGTGCTCAAGCTATATATTTTAATTTACATAATGTTTCATTACTGAAAAAATATTGCAAAATCTATTAAAAAATATTATTTTTCTACCGCTCGACTCTTTTCTTCATAAATACACAAAACTCAAAATTATTTATTTAACACCCGATGTCTGGGTATTCCTTCTAAAGCAACGAATCTAATTAAAGAAAAAATGTACTCATAGATCTGTTTAATTTTAACAATCAATCAATGGATTATAACTTGACGCGCCCAGTGCACATTATGATTATTGTATCGTCTTGATACGTGTGGATACACCTTAAGGTCAGCGAAGATCGACCGAGTAGAGTAAAAAGTGACTTATGAGTCAGTCAAAGGTTGGCTTTACAATAGTCTAGGTAATAGTTACAATTTTGTCCAGCTAAGTCAAAATTTGTCCAGCTAAAAATAATGTAAACAAAATTTCAACATTAAATTGACAACACATAAGTCTCTGCATTGACTCGGTCGATCTGCACAGACTTATAAATCTATCTAATATGGACCTTGAGATCATGAATGTTGGGCACCTTATTGAATGCATATATTTTGTCTCATTGGAAAGCATCAAAGGGTGGCTCCTGGCTACGTTCTGCTTTGTATCTCTTGGGCTGGTCTTCCTCTTCGAAGTAGTCACATGGACCGAACAGCTGAAATAAAGTCACTTATATGAAATCGCATTACAAATAATATGATAATATAAGAATTGAAGACTGCCCAACTGCAATGAATCTAGCACTAATACTATCTAACTTGTGTTTTCATGGGATTGAACTAGATTAAGTTATTTGCACCCCATTCGGAATCTCGCCCTAAAGAGCGCTCGAGTTCAGGCATAAGATGCATTCTAGTGGTCGGTTTACTGCACAATTGTATAACATTGTATGTTCTCGATAGAGAGCATGTTACTCATATGCAGAATGTAAAATGTTCGAGATAACACTGAGCTTAATGGAACGCGAACATTTATGGGATCGCCGGAGGTGAATTAGAGCCTCTTCTAGGGACTATACATCACCTCCGGCAGTAGCGGTATACGAGTATACGTGGGGTAGGACTAGTACATCCTCAAGCGTAAATGATAATCCCCTTAAAATTAGTTACACCCTGTGCCACATGCTCTCTTTTTCTTGCCTTTTGCAGAACTTCTAGTTGGGACTTTGCAAATTCATTGCAGCGTATTTTGGCTATGTTGAACCCTGTTTTTTTTTCGATCAGGGACTGCCTTCTTGATCCCACGTTTCAATTCATCTACCTACTCACTCTTTCTCTAGCACTCGTTTTAGTCCAACTAATCATCTTTGTTTTTCACCCTTTTGAGGTCTTTGAGACTATATACGACTATCCTGCATTATATTTTAGTATGCTGTGCTTAAATTGTCCATAGAGTCGTGTTGAAAACTGTCAAGTGTGGTTGAATCAATACTTGAATTGAGTTAATAATTAAAAGTTATAATGAATCAATAGTAAGTTTCATTTGAAGTTTCTATAATTTTTGCTAGCTCTGCTTCATATATTATCATACTGTGGTCGGACGTAATGATGTAACCACTTTCCAGATGGTAATCTTTCCTTACAATGTTTAATTGCAGGCTGTAACAGCCGCGTGGATTTTGTACAGTTCCCTTTCTAAGCAGATTTCGGATATAGCGTACTTAATACTTTGACCATTTTTATCCTCATGTTATTCAGGATTTCAGTGGCTCATCTCCGGTCGCTAGATCTGCTGCCCCATCACAGACTCTATGATGTTAACTTTATTGGTACAGATCTGTTCTTTGCCAATCAATTTAGTGTTTCTCTATCTATTAGATACATACATACATACACTCACGCCTTTTTCCCACGGGGGTAGGCAGAGATTACATCTTTCCACTTGCTACGGTCTTTACATATCTCTTTTGCTTCATCTACTTTCATATCATTCCTCATACATGCTCGACGATTGCGGGTACTTCTGACCTGGCCTTTTTTGAGGACACTTTCGATTTGTTCGAAATATGTTCGCCTAGGTCTTCCTCGTCCCGTATCTCCACTCACTCCAGCTTCATAAATCATTTTGGTCAGTCTACTTTCATCCATCCGTTCCACATGCCCAAACCATCCAAGCATCCCTTTCTCTATTCTTGTCACGATATCCTCTTTCAAACCCCATTTCTTTCTAATCACTTCATTATATAATCTGTCACTCAGTTTTACTCCTGCCATACTCCGCAAAGCTCTCATTTCTACTGCATTTATTCTGCTTTCATGTCGTTTCTCCCATACCCAACTTTCACTTCCGTACATTAATGTTGGGACCAGCACGCCCTCATGCACTGCTAGTCGCGCCTTTTCTGATATTTTCTGACTACTCAGAAACGTATGCATGGCCCCATTCACCATGTTACCAGCTTTCACTCGCTTCTCTCTATATCATTATCACACCTTCCATCCCTTGTAAACATACATCCCAAATATACAAACTCTTCTACTTGTTCTACTTTTTCTCCTTCTATCATAATGTCACACAATGTCATATTTACATCTCTTTCAAACACCAATACCTTGGTCTTACTTACGTTCACTTTCATTCCTTTATCATTTAAAGCGTCATTCATAACAGTTACCATCTCCTGCAACTCACTGGCCGATGATGCCAATATTACTTGGTCATCAGCGTATAGTAGGCATTTGACAAGTAACTCATTAATGCGTAAACCACATTCACTTTCTTTCAAATTCGACAGGCACTGATCCATGAATAGGTTAAACAGCCATGGAGATGCTACACACCCTTGCCTCACACCTTTTTCGATGTGAAACGGTTCTGTGTATGCACCATTTATCCTAACACGAGCATTAGAATTCACATAGAGAGATTTTAATGCTCGAATTAGGCTGCTGCTCACTCCATGCATGGACAATGCCGACCACAACTCATTTCTCACCACTCTGTCATAAGCCTTTTCCAAGTCCACGAATATGCAATATACTCGTTGGCTTTTGGCCAGAAATTTCTGAGTAATGCATCGTAAGGAAAAGACTTGATCCGTACATCCCATTCCCTTTCTAAATCCTGCTTGCACGTCCCAGATTCTATCACTCGTCTCTTTTATGACTCTTTCTATCAGAACCTTAGCATACAATTTGCCAACGACGCTGAGAAGACTTATTCCTCGATAGTTTTTGCAATCCAACCGCGACCCTTTTCCTTTGTATAGTGGGACTATGACGGCTTCGCACCAATCTTTAGGTACTCGGCCGTTCACCCAACACAAGTTGAAAAGGCAGTGCAGCTGTTTTGCGACGGGACCTTTTCCAGCTCGTAGCATCTCTACCACAATCCTGTCATACCCAGCAGATTTTCCCGCTTTCATACTTTTGAGAGCTTTCACTATCTCTTCCATACTTATTTCACTTTCATTCCAATCCTGTTCCATGTACACATAATCGTCCTGTTCGCCTGGTCTGCTCTTTCATACAAACTTTCAAAATACTCCTTCCATCTCTTCATCACTCTTTCCTCACCCTTAATCACACCTCCATCGTGGCCCCTGATATTACCGCAGCTCCGAGTTTGTATTCTTTCCTCGAGCTGTCCTAATGGATTTCCAAAAACACTTTATGTTGGAACGGAAATTATCAGAGAGCCTGCGATCAAACTCATCTTTACGTTCTTCTTTCTTTCTATTCACTACATCCTTCACTAATGCCTTCACACTTTTGTACTTCTTTCTGGCTTCCTCTGTATCTTCAGCTGTACTCACTTGCATTTTCTGGTTAGCTCTTTGTGCCAACCAATCTCTCCATGCTTTCTTCTTATCTTGCACTACTTTTTTCACGTCTTCATCCATCCATACTCTCTTCTCTTGTCGTCCTTTTTTTCTTTTAATCACAACACATACGTCAGTTGCCACACTCACTATTTGCTCCTTGACAAACTTCCATATGTTTTCTATCTCACAAACTTCGTTCATCCTCTCAAGTCTATCACGCAACTTTCGCTCATATTCTTCTTCTATTCTTTTCTCTTGCAATTTTTCACTTTTATGCGTTGCAGAATACTAGTCGTTTCCTTGGTTCGATGTCGCCATTTATTCAAAAGGCCACTTATTCGGCTAACAACCAAAAAGTGGTCTGTATCCAGGCCGACACCTCGAAACACTCTTGTATCCTGCACCTTACTCTTCAGTCTCTCATCCACAATCACGAAATCAATCATGCTCTTCGAACATTCATCTTCTCTTGTATACATATGAATCAACTTGTGAGCAAACATTGTGTTTGTCACCACAAGATTCCATTCCAGACATACATCTAATAAACTCTCTATCTATCTATTAGTTATAAAATAATACTGTGATGATGATATCTTATGCTATTTATGTATTTGTATGTATTTTGGTCATGTACCCGAGAACTGCCAATATGTCTCTAGTCTAGATTAGTTCTAAAAATAAGTGTATAGTAATAAACAAGTGGAACTAGGAATAATAAGAGCACTGATGTTTGGCTCTGGAATATAATTGCTATAAAGAACGTGTCGCTCGTACTGTCTATAATACTCGTAGCTGTTTATTATCTTCTATTAGACTTAAATATAAACGGGATATGCTCCATAGACCCGCTGAACACCTACGCCATCTTAGCTTAAGCGCTACGCATCCGCATAAAAATAAAGATTTCTAGTTTGGGTATTATTAATACCTAACATTAAGCAAATATTTGTGATTTCAAAAAAAGGAAGTGTTTAAACAGTTTGTAACTGAACAATACCACAGATAAAAGTGACAAGTAATTTTGTATTTGACTAAATATTATTGCCACGTAGACCCGTGATTGACAGGATAGTTTTATAGAAGAATACTTACTCTGTCATTAAGCGGCCTCCCTTCTAGCACGTATTTCAACTTGGTCATTTGGCAAGGGCTGAGGATCTTCTCGAGGCTGGCGGCCAGGTCTTTGGGCTCCTTGTGCCCGTCCCTCTTGCCGTTGGTCCATCCCCGTGAATATTGGAACGTCTGAGCAGTAACCGCTGACAGGGTGATCAAGACTATGAGGAGTGTTATGTTCGACACCATGGTTACCTGTAACATTATGAAGGTAAGAATATAGATGATTGTTATTAGTTTGATTAAGAGCAGTACTAGACCATAATGTGTTTTAGGGTCAGTCAAATCGTGATGATCGGGATGGACCACGCCCCTTCCGTGGCCGGGGGGCGTCGTCGGTGGAGGAGATCGGGGGAGGTAGTGTAGCTTCCCCCGAGGAGGGCTCTCCTGTAGGCAGGGGAGCGGAGGCTGGGGGTTCCCGGAAGTAGCTTGGTGTTCCCGGGGGCTCCCTACATGCCTGAGGAAGGCCATCCTTGAGGTTTTTAGAGGGTAGGCCTCCCCCTTCTGGGGAGGAGAGCCCCACGTAACCGCCGGCTCGCCACAGCCGGAGTATGCAATTTAATGCATTCTCCTCAGGGGAACAAAAAAATAAAAAAATAAATAAGGGTCAGTCAAATCGTATAAGAATGTTATAGATAATGTAAGACAAAATACATCTTTCTAAAATCAAATCAAAATTAATTTTATTCAAATATGACCCATTCCGGACGTATTTTTTAGCTGATAAGAAGAATGGGCGCAAAAAACTTATCAGCTTTATCAAAAGTAATAACAACATTTACAATAAATTATGTCGTTACCATACAACGTACATATGTGTTTACAATTTATACGGGAAAGCAAATATTTACACTTTAGAATGTAATGTCATCAAATATAATCAGGTTATTATATCAACTAAAGCACTATTGCTGCGAGCAAACAAACAAACTGAATTAATTACAGATTGCAAATTTTATTATGATTTCATTCTTCAGAATGGAAAGAGAATATATAAAAGTCACGAAATCATTGAAATGAATTTTACTGCATAATTTAGTTTTAAGAGTTACTGAAGCTAAATGTTCATATAAAATTGTTGCATTTGACTCATTTATACGAAAGATTCGTAACAACAATATAACCCACTTACAGTACAGTATATAGTAGTAGTAACTTAACCTTATTTTCATAACCGACACTTAAGAAATGAACGCCTTCGTAATATGAACTTTGCATACCATTTATGACACTATAAATCCTTGATAAGTCTCCGGATTCAATATCATTGAGTTAAGGATAAACGGTTTATAGTCAATAGATTCTGAAGTTAGCGCCAGATCATTAAATGTTTAATCTCATTGAGTAAGAATGAGCGAATTAAATGCTACCTTTGTTCTCTAGTGTTAACTATGGTAATAACGGTTCAATGGGTATTAACATCCGAATCTTCTGGTTGGAATTTGAATAATTATAACTGTAGAAAATATTGACTGCCTAAATTAAATTATGTAGCTCGAATTTGACTTAGATGATGAAAATTTTATTAATTCTGTATATGTAGATTATATTTTTCTAAGCAATTTAAAATATCGTATGATGTATCTATATTTCGAGTTCAAACAATTCATCCAACAGTAACTGACTTTCACAGATTATACAGAGATTTCACAGAGAAAATAAATTGGGAATAAGGACGTGTGCTGAGATTTTTTAGTATCTTTAAAAACTACAAAGTTTTACGCCTTTAAGTTGCCGACTAGACAGACAGATCCTATCAGAGCTGCCAGATCGTATATTTGAACACAAAATATGTATAATCGGACAGTGTACTGAATACAGTACACTGTCCGATTATAATGGTAATAGTTATACGTACAGTCTACCATTGCGTATAATTTAAATTTTATACAAAAAAAAAAACGGTACAAATTGAAACCTTATCTGCGATAAAAATTTTCCCAACACTACAAAAATGCAAACATGTAAGATGTTTTTTAATATGATCAGTACGAAATAGTGTATTCAACAAATTTTGTTTTATAAAGTTATGAATAAAAATCTATTCATATAATTTTACATAGCGAATCATGTTTAATGCGAATAACTTCAACAACGTCGATATTCATCTACTAGCAGCTCTGTATCCTATACATATCATGACGTCACTGTATGCGACCGCCTCCGCCGTACAAAATACATACAATAATCTGTTTATCGGGAAAAACATAGGATTCTTTTTCCAATATACAGCTATTGTTATAATCACATAGTTCCTTAACATTATGAATATGAATATTGTATATGAATTTATACAGATTCGTGTACCGATAATTTCTTCGAGTATTCTTCTGCTCGATGTAAATTTTAATAATACTTCCCCTAAACTAAATTGGTTTTTCTTATTTCGATAATTTGCATACACTATCTGTATTTGTGTGACTGATTTTTTATTGTCCGACTAACTAATTTCCATTTCACACCCCGTTAGCATCCCTGTTTTAAGAATTCAGAGCGAGTCCGAGCAAACGAAATGTACAAACGAAACCCTCTTAAGATTATTCTCTGAAATGTCCATCTGTCCATCAAGGTAAATTTGAAGGAATGTGCTGTGGGCTGATTTTTTGCAATGTAACACGCTCTCTCCGAACATCTGTTAAGTATTTTTATAAAATTTGAAATTTGTATTAAAGTTTTCTAGTTAGTTACTTATAAGTAGAATATTTTTTTTTTTTATATATGCTAGGCGCGGCAGATGACCTCCTCCCGCCTGATGTTAAGCGGTGAAAGAGGCCCAAATGAGATGACAGATAGGATAGTGACTTTACTCCACTCTCCTACCTGCCCTATCCCTGCCGGCCAAAAGATGCCTTTTCACGCCTCTTTTTGAGGAACCCATGTTGTAGGATGTAGGAAACACATACGCAGGCAGAGAATTCCAAGTGCGGGAAGTACGGCAGAAGAAGGAATCTTGGAATTTCTTAGTGCGGTGTGGAATGGGGACGTAGTGTACGGATGGCTCCGAAGACCCTTACGTGTGTTTCTATAAAGAAAGGAGAGGGAGGGATAAGGCTAAAGAGTTCTTCAGAGCATTCCCCATGAAACATCCGATAGAAGGCGCTAAAGAGAGGCGATATCACGACGAAGTTGTAGAGGCTCGAGGGTGTTGGTTGCCTCTACATCGCCAATTATGCGGATTGCGCGCCGCTGCAATCTGTCCAGAGCTTCAAGAAGGTATGAGCGGAGCCGTCCATAGGTGCGAGCAATATTCCACACAGGACCTGACCTGAGTTTTATAAAGCAGGCAGAGTTGGTCCGGGGTAAAATACCGTCGCACCTTGTTCAGGACACCGAGTTTCCTTGAGGCAGTGGTTTATGACGGACTCTATGTAGTCTCTGGTATTCAGATCGCAGCGGATGCTCATACCAAGCAAGGTGATGATGCTCTGGGCGGAAGAGTAGCGCCCTGAAGACAGGGAAGGGGGAGGAAAGGTGACTTTTTAGCCGAGAACGCGCACACCTGAGTTTTCTTAGCATTGAACTCAACGAGATTGCTGGAGCCTGTAGAGGAGATAGATACTCATAGATAGAAATGTCAAAAATGCTTTATGGGTATTATTTGATTGATTTTGAATTTTGACAATTTTGTAAAACAATTAATAATAAATGATTTTTCTGAATTTATGTGAACTCGAAGTTATCATTATTAAATATTATAAAGCACGTACATAACAATTGGTGACCCCGACGTACGTGATTGATTACGTTTGCCACACTAAATATATCGAGGACTAGTCTCAAAGAAATAACAAAAAAATGACATCGGAAAATCCAGGAACCGTAAGTCTTGACAAAATTTCTATTCAAAATTCCAGCACGTACATAACAAGCCCCATTCGGAGATGAGATCCAACGTCCCGTTGAGCTCAAGTAATAAGGTTCTGCCTGTCCCTACTAGTATTGTCTCGCGTGGCCCCTGAGCTTCCTTGATATCCTCCGTGCACTGTTCTATCATCTGCATAGCAATGTATACTACCCAGGGAGAGCACACATATTGAAATCATTAAGAAATATAAACAATAATCAATTGTCTTTAGAATACGAAATTTTCTTTGGGAATTGAGGTTACCCTGTAGCACGTCATCATAATAACTACGTTACAGTAAACCTTATTTCTGATGTGCTGGATTGTTATAAATGTATACCCGCCGATACGGATCTGAACACGGATATTTGGTGTCAATATCCGTGTTTGCGGATATGGATACGGATCTTAACTTTCTTACGTAGTCAGTCAGTCAGACACAAGTTCTCGACTTGGTTCGCGATTGATCGATGTCGACTTGCATGCTGCGGTAGATCTTTCTTTTGTCTTGTTAATCTACTTTACTAAAAAACTATTTAAATTTAATTATCTACTTTAAATTTAATAGTTTTTTTTATTTGCAACATAATCACGTATTTAAATAATTTCATCTATAAATTTAAAACTAATAAGTTTAATAGATCCGTAAAAGATCCGCCATACAATAACTAATACGGACACGGACATAGTTCTTTCTTTTGCCTGGGATATCCACTATTATGGACACGGATACAGACATCTGGCACATAACTAGTTATATGACGAAAGAGGTAAGATTTATTAGGTTTACATAAGGCTGTTCCAAATCTCTGATCAATGCTACTAGGTTCATTTATTAGAAAAATATTAAAAAACGATGTTAGTATGAAACATTATGAGACAGCTTATGAACCTTATAATAAACTGAATAGAACTTGAATCGCTTGTTATAAAAATACGCGGTGAATACCTATTATTAAGCACCACAAATCTTTGAAAAAGTTGATGGAAAGCAACAAAGTAACTTGGATCGTGAAATGTTGGAAGGGTGTGTAATTAGATAGACAGGAAGAACACCCCGTAATAGATTGGATCCTGACACGTGATACTTAACAACCTGACACGTGTGAACCAGGGAGCTGCATTGCCCTTGGTAAATGAAATAAGACCATTTTATTCCTTTTTTATAGGAAGGTCATTGCAACTTGCGTCCTGTCACTATATTAGCTTAGCATCGGCCTATTTTAACTAGGTAGGATAAGCTTTTGCTCGTTAATCAATGTAAAGAACTTATAGAATATGAATATAAATGAAGTGTCAATTTTAGTGGCAAATATCTGTCGGCGTTATGCGTATGTAGCAGTTAGTAGATATAACTCTTTCGCACATGTGACAAGAAGTAAAAATGTTGATCAGCGCGGTTGACTAGTAGTAGAGACTACCTGGCGTTGATCGGGAGGTCGGATTGCTTGGTGGTAGGATTTCTCGGCCCACCTGGTTGGCTACAAACGTGTTACCTAAGTGCCATAGCAGCTATAGTGACAATGTTCATAGCATTGCATCCGTCAGTTATAAATAATATGTGCTTTATTTATTGATGACTCCAGGTGAATCTCATTTCCCCCTTATAATATACAATGAAGGCCAAAAGCTTTTCATTATATGTGAAAAAACATTTTATTCATTTGTTAATGGAGCGGAACTGCAAATGTTTAAAATAATCCGGAAACTCAATTCCATTGACAGAATAATCTCTCCAGATTTAATTAAACTTATATTATCTTTTAACTTTGTAGTTCATCTATATACATCTTAGCTCAGTATATATAATAAAATAATATAATAACTTTATTTGTGACAAAATCAATACGTTTTATATGTTAGTAACAATTTAAGTACTCATAAAATTTGTTGTTAGTAAAAGCTATGAGCGAACCCAATGCTTTTGTATAGGGCAGTCCAACCTATCAACAATAACCTTTGGAATTTTATTCGAACTACTACGTAGCCTTAGCAGTAATGATACTGCCTTTAGATGAATGATAGCTGTGAAACTCCTGAATCGCCACGGCAGCCGCCACAGCATCCTAAAGTCATTGTTGTAATGAACACGCAAAGGGTTGTAGGCCCACCGCGTATATTCTACCCACAGACCACTCGAGTAAAAAACTGACAAAATGATTTGAAAAGCAATATTTTCTCGTCATTAGTATATCGAGAGATCTTGAGAGCAATCATATTGCTTCATACCGCTAACGCCCTTTTGTTTTTTTTTTTTGCGAGGGGAAAATGCACCTTATGCACCTTGTCACCGCGCTGGCTAAGCGCGGCCGTGAGTAGGGCTCTCCGGTAGAGTACCGGCCTACCCATTAAAAACCCCCCGGTGTCCTTCCAGCCCATATCGGGGTGCGCTTTCGTGATTCTACCGCCACACGCCCACGATACCGCTAACGCCCTACGCTTCCGCTCCAGATCTTCATCAGTCTTGATGTCACAACATGTCCTAAATATTGAAATATGTTTATAATTTTGAACATTATACAATTCAATTATTCAATATAACTATCACAAGAAGTATTTATTGCATTAAATTGTAGTAGAAATATTTTTACTGGCAATTTAAAAAAATATGCTTTAACTATTAAACTATTAGCTTTAACAATGATGTTTAATCATTGTCGTAGCTTAGGAACATTACTTTGGTTCAATGCCGGATATATCGTTTCTACGTAGCGGTCGGCCCTCAAGGTGAATGGACATTTTTAATCTTCAAAGTTCAAAGAGGAGCTTTCAACAGCTTTTGTGATATTTTATAGAGCGAAGTTCGAAATGAAATTGAAAAGGTGTGGTACAAAAAACAAAAAAAAAATGTCATTAAGGTGTCTTACAATAGCAATTAAATGTATTCGTGTGATGAATACGGGTATTTGTGCCTTAATCATTGCTATTAATTCTGTCACAAAATATTTATTTATGTGTAATAAATATAATTATGTATGTTTATCCGTAGCTTTTATTCAAATAACAGAATAAAGTGCGAACATTGGGCAAGTAAATAGGTGTTAGAATAAAAAATATTTTTATTTAATTACTTTTAAGTTAATCCGCCAAAAACTCGACGGTTCCCGTACATCGGTTTTAAGGTGTACCCCATCTGCCCCCACTGGGTTCGAGTCCTGGTGGGGGCAGATATTTGTGTGATGAATACGAGCACTTGTACCTCCTTTCTTACGCGTGCCCGGTATTCGCACATGCCAAGCCCCAAGTCCTCCACCCCATTCAGGTCGTGCAGAGCAAACTTTTGCACCGAATGGCCGATGGAGCATCGGCCATTCGGTGCGGAGTGGAGGGACAGTCCACAGGGACTTCAAACTCCCCACTATTCAACAACATTTTAGGGAGTGTTCTAAGCGGTTCTTCAGAGCTGCGGACGAACACATCAACCCGCTGATTGGTGAGTCAGCTAGTTACCCATCAACACCGCCTTCCGCGAGCCTATCATTAGGTAACCAGTCAATATCGGCAGAGGATACGTAGACCGCGACATGTCCTTAGCGACCCCCTCAACCAACTCACGCAGGACCTTCAAGACCTGTAAGCGGCGGCGTCTGAGCCGAAGCCTTGTGCTTAGCCACGAGTAAGTTATCTGTCAACATAGGCCGGCCCCGGGTATCTCAAAGAACCAGGCCATGCAATACCTAAAAACTCGCCTTCTTAACGAGGCGAAAGCAGACTGGCACAGTAAGTCCGGGATGACACACTCAAAAACACTAATCGAACCATACTCTCTGTCATGTCTTCTGTTCGGAGTAATAAATCATAAGAAACCGGTATACCTTTACAAGAAGCTCAGCTGGGTGGGCAGCAGCAGAACGTGCGGTAGTAGGCAGTGCTCTAGGCAGATAGATACTGAACCGCATAAATCTGCATCTTTCAGAGGTAGTTTCCGTTATGCAGCATCTAAAATTTGGAATAATCTACCTCCCCCGATAAGGAACTGTAAAGCCAAACAGACTTTCAAGGACCGATTACGTCAACATTTAATCAGTGCCCAAAGACAGCTAGGAAATTTAAAACATAATGATATTTCTTTTATTTAGCTAGTATTTCATTGGGTTTCCGTTTGCTTGCTTATTTGATTATATTGATTTAAAATACTATGGACCTCTATTTAGTGAAGGTAAATTAAGAATTGATATATTAAATTTTGTAATAATTATATTTCGATTTATCATTAAATACATATTTTAAAATTTGTATTGTATTGTTAAAATTAATTTAAATTGTTATGAGTTCTACAATCAATCACTACCTAGGTACGTGATATTTTATTGTGTATGTTTGCCTCGTTTTTATTAACAAAACTGTAGTCTTTTGTAAACTCGGCTGTAAGTAGGTACTTAAGCTTATCAACATCTTTGTGAGTTTTCGCCAACGCTTTTGTGTGGGGGGGTGTTGTGTGGGTTATGTGTGGGAGATGTATTGCCGTTCTGGCATCCACATGTCAACCGAGGTCATGGGGCCTAGATGAAAATCAGCGTTAGTTTCACTAACCTCATGCTGATCTAGGTACCTTTTCACACAGCAGTCGCGAGACTTCACTTAAACCTTAATTCTATTCTTATTTTTTTTTTTTTTAAGTTTCTGCATGCATTATTTTTGTGTCCCCGTACCTGTAAGATTAATTTATATTGTGTCTCGTGTCTGTTAATGTGAATAAAGAATTTGGAATTTGGAATTTGGACTCTCGCAAACGCACTGACGAGCTATTAAAGCTTAACAGGAGTAACTTGAGCGTGATGGTTAGGGCTTTGACTGGCCACTGCAAGTTGAATAGACACCTCTACAACATGAAACTTAAAGACACTGACACATGCAGAGTCTGCGAACAAGAGCGTGAAACACCAATACACCTCTTGTGCTACTGTGAACCGCTGATTCACAAAAGAAACAGACACCTGGGGAAACACATCCTTGCCCCAGATGAAATAAAAACAATCCGAACTGGGAACATCCTATCTTTCTTGGTCAGTGCTCAGTTAAGGGAGCTACTGTAGGGCCTACATAGAACCTACATAGGAGGCTGGTCACAATAGATCTTAATAGGTCGCAGTGATGCACATCAGCCCCGACTTACACACGAAATAGAAATAGGCCGGCCCCACTTTAACATACCGTGCCTCTTCTAGTGCTTATGCCCTCTCCATGGGGCAGCGCTAACCGTACCTCTCCTGAGGTGCGGCCCCTTCCATATAAGCCAGTAGGGTCATTAGGACCAAAGGATCAGGCTGAGTTTAGTCGGTAGGTCTGTTGGGTCGAGCCGCCTCGATTCACCAGGAGTCCGACATAATCACCGTTGCCGTTGCGGTGGTATCCATGATGGATCCTCAGCCTCCTCTCCTGAGGAAAATATATAAAAAAGCGCTTGTACCTTAGTCATGGTTGTAAATATATATTTCTATCAAAAATATTTATATATGTGTAATATATGTACTACTGTGTCTATCCAATACTCTAGATCCCATAACACAGTCATCTAAATTTGTCAAAATTCTTCATCGATTTTTAACTTAATGTCAAACGTATAGAAATTAATATCAATTAGAAAAATAAATTTATACACTTATTCGATCCGACGATTTACTGTGAAAGGAAACGTTGTAAGGAGTCTTACATACCTATCAAAAAACTCAAGGAATGTTTTAAATATTGTAATTCACGTGGATATGATGAAAATGTAAAAAAAATGGTCTCACGAGTTTATCTGTTCTCTCTTAATATCCAAAGATTTCTTTTCCATAAAGTATTTATTATAGGTGATATAACCGTTTAAGATATATAAGATAAAATCGAGATAGTCCAGTCACTTTAAGGTTACACCTCGGAATATAACATATACAACTTATAGAACGCCAAAATGAAACCATACACGAGTTTCTCACTTATTATCTCCAATTCCGAGATTGACTCCTTTTTTCACTAAAGTGACTGGACAAAAATAGATAAATGCAATAGTACAAGATTACGATTATATCGCAAGATAAACGCTGCTTCATATTTTGTTTCGTTGCTTTGGTTACAGGGGCTAATCCCACAGATAAACTGTAAATGCATGGTTTAGCAGAACATTTGTCTTATCTCATAACTAATTAAAACAAATAAAAAACAATATCATTAGTAGATCTTTCAAAAAATCTCAAACTAACATATATATATGTATATAATAATAGTAACGTTAATATTACCTGTTGAATAAATATTTTCATTTTAACTTTAATTTGATCATCACTAGTAACCCGCACTGAGCCAATGTGGTAGACTCTACTCTCTAGTCCAGTCTTTTCGGATTTAAGCGGATTTTTTGCTAAAGTTCCAGATCACAGTCGCGGAAATCATGCATGGAAATACCAGAATGTTTTTACCCCTCATCCGGATTGTATGGAATGTTACGAATATAAAAACAAAGGTGCTACTAACGCTAACGCAGAATCTATTAAACATACAACCTTTTGTCGCGATACAAATGTTTGCTCACTCACGCTTTCAATGTAAGCTGTAGGACAAACAAATTTTTGATTTATTGGCTATTAAGATGTATCGATTGGGGTGAATTGAAACCCTAAGTTTAAGTCTTTAGAGATGAAATTCCGATGTTTTGAGTTGTATTTCTTTTTTGGTGGTTTGAGATCTGTATCGAAAGACCAAGTCGTATATGGCTAAACAGAAAAGCATTAAAATGTGCCCGATACAGATTCTCCTCAAAAATAAAAACACTGTCGTGTTCTATGATCCAATAGACAGTTTTGACGGGTAGGCCGAATCGAACATTTCAACAATATTCTTTGCCTTTCACATTGTCAAGTTAAATTAAAATTAATTCACTATTAATAAGTACGTATAAAGACCCAACTGATTTATAAATTTATGTTTGTGACTTTGAATAACTACTTATATAAATATGAATAATTTGCATAATAAATAATGTTTTATAGTTTACAGAATTTAAGTAAAAACATTGTTTCAATTGTCTATTTCCTACTGCTTATTATTTTTCAAAATAGCATTTTCCTCCTATCAAACAGATGTCTAGACCAATAAAGAACTATTAAATTCCAGATACTCTCATATAACTCTTATATAGAGTAGTGAATGCAAAATAACAGCGTCTGAAAGATATCCACTAGTTGTTGTATTTGTAATAATAGGTACATATACGAGTATATAGGGTATATATATATACTTCACCAATTTTTACGAAACCCAGGCAATTCACAGTTATATATAATTCAGATAAATTCCCTTAGTCGGCTTTTACGACATCTTAGTTGGTCACTGCACAGGCAATTTGTAATAATAAATATATTATATTAGCCATATTTAAATCAATTAGAAGGCTTTGAGAAGGCAGGAGTCTCTTCCATAGTCCGGAGAAAGAAGAGAAAGAAGAAGAATAAGAACTGTTTATAGTCTTTCGCTGCATTTTTCATGGTGCATATGGAGATTAGACCCAGTTGGTACACTTCACACACACTTTTCAAAAAGCCTTACATTTATACTAGGCTTAACCAATTCTTCAATATTAGGCAATTTACTCTTCGCCAGGCGAGATTAAAATTAAAGGCAGAGCTACTTTCTTGGACATAATTATCAGCAATCAGAGCGCGCTTTGGTGCGCTGCGAATAAGTGACCTTTGTGTGCCTGTATGCATTTTGCTGAATATTTTTGTAGTTGCTTTTTTATTTTATATTTGTTGTAGCTCAATGTTATTTTTTTCTTTTCTTTTTTGTACTCTTTGACAGAAACGTAGGTACCGCATTCCAGTGTCCTTTAAACAAAATTGTGAAAGCTCCCACAGGACAAGCATAGCCTAGTGAGATTTTCATTAAATACTAAATTGTACATCTGTTTGAAAATAAAGTATTATTATTATTACTTTCATGAAATTTCGCTTAAATGGCCTCTACGCGTTGGATCTGTGTCTCCGCGCACGCCTTATAAAGGACCGTGTCTTATAAAGATGCGTGATTTAAGCTACAATTTGATTAAATAGAAATAGTGTACTAATCACAAGCTACGTAAAATCAACATGGACTCAATCCCTTAAAGCTAGATAGTTTTTATAAATTATGCATTAGTATAGAATATAATATAGATACAATAATAGATAAAAAAATATTCTGTATAAAAATCTCGATTACTCATCACATTCCAAAATTAATGTTCCGTTCACAATTCAATGTTTTAAGTTAGGTTTTAAAATAGCAATGATGCATTTCAATATTGTCGGTAAAGCGTTGGCACTGTGTGTTCGGCATTTGTCTACTGATTGGGAGGCCCGTGTTCGATTCTATCATGTACCAATGTATTTTTGGAATTTAATATGTACATTTATCTAATGCTTCTAGAAAGAATCATGGTCAGGCGACTTGCGAAGAAATTCAAAATCGATCAATCTGCACTGAACCAGCGTGACTTGAAACAATTATAGCACCAAAAAAAAAAGAATCAATGTCAATTATATTGACCAATTAAGCTAGGTTATTGCCGTCATACAAAAATAGTATGTATTTTAATTTAGAACTTATTTCAATAATGTTAAAGACAAATCATTTATATTTACCTTAATTCTGGCGCTCAGATTGCAACAATAAGGTTTTATGCACTCCGCCACAAATTAAAAAGTTCAAAGAGAACACTGAATTTGCAACTGTTGAAAGAATGTATCAATTATCCAAGAGTATTGTTTTCTCCCGAAGGAAGCAAGGGTGACTACGCTGAGAAACCGAGGAGGCTGCTTTTATATAGTGCTGGGCGCGATACAGTGGCGCTTCAATATAATTGAGCCAAATCGAAATTGTTTTGATAAGTTTGCTAAACTAGAAATTATTATTTAATTATCTACAAATTATCGTAACACATCTCTGGTGTCGTGAGTGGATTACGGTGATTTGCGTATAATATAATTATAGCGAAGTAATTTTCGGCTGTCTGTGGAAAATTATAGACGTAGGAAGTGTGCTGATAACCAGATCTCGGTTTAATAATTTAATTGGAAAGTTATGTATTACTCATCATTTGATAATTATTTGATTTTACTTTAAACTGTATTTTCTTTATTTATTAGGGTATTTTATAAGTGTTCCCTAATATTGTGAAGAGGTAAACTTTGTGAGTTTCTAGGTAATCTTTGGCAGTATTGATTCGATTTGCATAAACAAACATGGGAATAGTTAGAGATGGAAAATTGCATAGGGATTAATTGTTACCACGGAAAAATATGTCTTCTGGGAGAATCCGACTTTTTACGACCGATTATTTGAAATTGATTTATTATTTGCATTTTGTTTCGTTATTCTAGACCAAGATTTAATAATATTCACATTAAGAATTTCACTAACTATGGCTTAAAGAATTGGGATGTGTTATTTAATATGAACGAAAACGACCAAATTTGATATAAATAAAAATGACACTTACAGAAGAATCATGACTTTTTTAATAAAAATCAATAACTGTCTCAATTTAAAATATTTATTTTAGCGCCATTGTAGAACAGCCATCTCACCTTAGCCAGCTTCTCTATAAAACAGGAATCGGGACTTAACTCCTGTTTATATGAGGTTTGAAATGGTCTTTGGAAACAGGCTCACAACTTATTGCACTATTCAGTTCATTTAATAAATAATTAACAACTTATGTAATTTTACCTGATCCGGTGTGATCTAATGTTGCCATCTCTATGATCTATAACAGAAAATTAAATCACTATATTCATAATAAACGGTTATACAGATTGAGTTTGGCAAAGCCCCCGGAAGTACCTTCTCAAAATATTGAAAATGACAAAAAGAAAATATTATTGAATTATTAAAATTAAAAATAATTGCGTTCAAATAAGCTCTGATAAGTAAATAAAAATTTACTTATCAGAACTAGAAATCTAACCCGCTAAATGTAGTATCTAAAAATGTGTGATAATTAATTCCTTTTCTTCCGTTTCTTTGTGTAATTTAATCAGAAATTATGAAATTCGAAGAATCAGGGTCAATGACATGCCTGACAAAGTATAGAAGTTAAGTGGCAATGGGCAGGCTACATTGTTCAGAACATCTGACGAAATCTGGCCAACCGAGAGTAATATATAATTATACTCAATACAATAAGTCTCTGCTTGGGAACGCTCGTCTATATTTCTGCTGCAAAGTAGTAGGGTTTGGATAGCGGTGTTCTAATTTAAACTATAGCAGTTTAATTGCTGGGTACTGTGACATTGTATCTCAAGTCATTAGTTGGCAACGTAGACCGGGGTTCTTGTAGGGGTTGCGGATATGCAACCCCTACAAGGTATCTTACAAGGACTACGTGTATCGTTATAGGCGACTAAAGACCCATACCATAAGATGTCCGCTGGTTTATCAATATATTTGTACATTGAAAAATGATTTTAAAATAAAAAAGCTTTTATTTAACAATAGATATAAAATAAAATGTACTCATCAGGGGAAACGAATTTTTTGTTGATATTATAATATTAGACAAATATAAATATTTATTCACGGTATTTGTGTGTAATTATGGCTATAAATAAAAGTTTTGTTTTTGTATACAGTAAAATATTAAAAAAATGCGTAAATTCCGCAGGTAAGCCGCTTTCATTGTCTGGAACAACGTCAGATAAACTCGCGATTCTTCATTGACGGTATATACAGTACAACACCGCTTCCGAATCCAATGTGAAAGCTAATTCTCATGTCTGCATTTCCTATGTTTTCCCATTGGATTCGGAAGCAGCGAAACACATGGCAAGGGTTAAGGAACAACTAGGAATCTACCCCTCTTACGCAGCCAAGCGCAACATAACTTTTGCCAGTCCAGTTTGTCACCACTTTCCGCAGCCGTATCGTAACTTGACCCACATCGTGTGAGAAAACCAATCACTTGATACAACGCTTTGCTTCAAGCTCGACTATAAACATACCACCAGCCCTCCCTCGATTTCTACATTAGACAACGTGAATATTTGCAGTGGTGCTCAAGACATGCACCCCTTAATTTACCATCATTTCTACTAGACGAAAAAGGTTCCTTCGTGGAAGATTGCTCACGTTAATCCAATTCCCAAAAAGAATGACAGATCAATCCAGTAAATTACATGGCCGACAGCAATAGTGTCCTTCTTCTTCAAAATTATGAGGAAGATCATCAACACCTACCATTATATTAGAAAAACTAACATAATATTAGAAAGACTAAGCAATTCTAGTTTAGGGTGGTGTTTCTAAATAAAATGTAATCTTCCGGTTAGAGACCGAGAGTACAGTTGTCGGCACGGTCACTGCTGAAGAGCTACCTCAGTTTAGCTGACACACCATTGGGCAGAAACTTTGGAGGACGAAGGTGAGGCTCACAGCGTCGGACAATAAGAAAACATATCGGTCTTCTAACGTAGCTACTCTTGCCGAGTGAAGCAGTGATGCTCCAGAAGGAGGCCGCCGAGCGGGGTCGGGAGATGGCCGATCCCGCTCGAAGAAGGCGGCGCTGGGCTCGGTAGCACAGCTGCGGCGCCGCCGCGGGTCGCCGGCGGGCGCGAGGAAGTCGCGACTGCTACGGCGACCCGGGATGGACCACGCCCCTTCCGTGGCCGGGGGGCGTCGTCGGTGGAGGAGACCGGGGGAGGTAGTGTAGCCTCCCCCGAGGAGGGCTCCCCTCTAGGCAGGGGAGCGGAGGCTGGAGGTTCCCGGAAGTTGCTTGATGTTCCCGGGGGCTCCCTACATGCCTGAGGAAGGCCATCCCTGAGGTTTTTAGTGGGTAGGCCTCCCCCTTCTGGGGAGGAGAGCCCCACATAACCGCCGGCTCGCCACAGCCGGGGTATGCAATTTAAAGCATTTTCCTCAGGGAAAAAAAAAAGCTACTCTTGCCGAATCCCCAAAAGATGCAATAAACGGTCAGCCATCTTCTTGAGTGGTCCAGTAAGTTGTCACTGACGGTTACTGCTCTGAAGCAATGGCCATTAAAGCTCGATGCTTTTCCCAACACTATTCATTGTACTATGTATTGATGAGATGTTGATAATCGAGAACGTATTTTGTTATTCAGATGTCAATACTGGTGATGTGCAAAATATTAATCACCAAAACGTCTTTTGAATTTCGTTGCATAAAAGGCAGTTGCAACTTGTGTTTAAAGTCGAAGATTCTCTGGGGGAAGTAATGAAATTAGGTCTTTTGGTGGGATGTAATAAACTTACTTAACCGTAGTTAACACAAGTATGTGTGTTCTCTGCAAAAGTTTTTATTTATTCAGATTTTATGTCACCCATTCAGGTGTCTAGATCATTTTGAAGATAGTTAAATTAACATTTTTAATTTATCCGAGATGGAAGCCATGAGCTTAGATGATTTGGGAACAAACGTTGAACAGAAATATAAATATAAAAAACTTTTCACCATACATAATTATTCAATCTCGTCCCCCCTGTTAATCATAGTCCCCATTTAAAAATAAAGCGTGTTACATTTAATACAACACAACATTTTCCTCAAGCTATCACAATGTAACACGCTTTTATTTATAAATGGGGACTATGATAAACAGGGGGGACGAGATCGAATAATTATGTATGGTGAAAAGTTTTAGTGTTAATAATTTATTTTTAACTTTTTAGTTCATTTTATAAACAAATAATAAAAGCTTGTTTTTAAAAAGGTTTTTTTTTTCTTTAATTTTATTTTTAACTTTTTAGTACCTCTACAGGCTTGCTGAGAACAAGCCCTTTCATTTGATACCCATATTGTAGGAACGAATAAAAGAAAATTATCCGCCATTTTTGGTGTTCCGCCGTATTGGATTAAGAGTGACGTAACATTATTTTTTTCTAGTTATTCTTGGCAAGCCCTTTTATTTGATACCCATATTGTAGGAGTGCATTAAAAATAATTGGTCCGCCATATTGGATACGCCGCCATGTTGAATTTAGAATGACGTCACATTATTTTTTTCTAGTTATTCTTGGCAAGCCCTTTTATTTGATACCCATATTGTAGCAGTGCATTAAAAATAATTGGTCCGCCATATTGGATACGCCGCCATATTGCATTTAGAATGACGTCACACAGTTAATCATGCATTGTCATCCGAACTAAACGTGTATACCAAATTTCAGCTCAATCGGAAACCGGGAAGTGGATCAAATTTAAGTTGCAAGATTTGATTACAGACAGACAACGGGACACGTGAAAGTAAAAAAAGCTTGTAATAAAAGCTTGTAAAAACCATCGCTCGAAGATCTCTATGAATGAATTAATGCCGATATCACAAATTTTGCGTATAAGAATGAAATGTGGAATTTCCGATCTGGTAACTTTGATAAATTGCTACTGTAACACGATGTATTATAGATCGTTTGTTAATAAATCGAAGCTGCTGATCAATAATTGCTGAACAAAATTGTTAATTTTCTAATTGCTGAACGCAAAAGATGAAAAACGATGTTGTAAATATTTTATTCAAAACGTTTATATATAAGTAGTACTTATTTTAGCTATTAACTTATAATTTTAGATGTTGTAACTTTACAGACAGTTTTATGAGTGACATAATAATATTTTCAGATTCGGGAATCGTTCGTACATCATTGATAAATATGTAAGGTATATAATGAGGAATCTCCATATTTACAAGAGTATTTAAGAAAATAAGGGTCCCAGTAATGCTAAATACATAAAATATTTTTAAATTAAATCTTTAACATCAAAAAATACTTTTTAAAATAATGAAAAACTTTATAAAATAATAATCACAGATGAACTGTTACATATTTAGTGAAATGCGCCAGAAAGTACTTATTAGTATTAGTAAAATATTGATCACAGTTTAGTTAAAGAACAATTGGATAAGCTGAAATAAGATTTTTTTAGATCTAATAGCAGGTTAAAAATCTATGTGATTTTTGTATTACATTCTTATTAAATTTGTCGTAACACTGTCTACACACACTTGTGGAGGTCACGCAATGGACAAACCGTATAAAAGTCAATCTGACAGTGGTAAATTATCCATATTTTATAAATTTTTATGTTCTGTTCTGTGGCGATTATTGGACGTCAAAGTTCTATCTAGGTGGACCTCTCTCTGAAATGATAATGAAGTTCGGACAAGTCCGCATTTTGTAAATAAACTTACGTGGAACAAGTGATTATAGTAAAAAACGTTTAGCATGAAAAAGATAACATATTTTTTTTTATACCAAACAGGCCTACGGCCCGCCTGATGGTGAGCGGTTACCGTAGCCTATGGACACTTGCAACACCAGGGGTGTTACTTGCGCGTTGCCGACCCTTCAAAAACCTATTTACTCCCCTTTTGAAGATATTTATGTATTTCTGTTCAGCTGGGCAGAAACTGAGCTGTACTCTGACATTAAAAATGTCACCTCAAATGAGCGACGGCCGCGGCTTACCTTAACAGGAACAAAAATAAACTTTTCAAATTAATAAATTCCTAATCTTGTATAATAATAACTCTGGTTAAATTAAGTTCATTATCTGTTATGACTGCTATTTCTGATTAATTACCTACCTAATGTAAATAACCATCTCGAATGTTCATATTTATCATAAATTAATTTCTATGGCAAGAAACAAAGTTGTGTTACCGCACTAGTATACGTGTTGCATGTTGTACTGGCGATGGCTAAAGTGTCTGTCTGAGTTAAATCATATTATTGTAATGCAAAAAAATTGCTCTTTTTCTGTGAACTGTTAAATGATAAAGAAATCATTTTGTAAATAGTAAAAAATTTGATACAAATGGAAAGGATATCTTTTTTTTTGGAAGAAACAAAAGTGGTATAGCTTGCGTAGTGCTTAGAAATTAAAAAAGAAAATGATATGTTCATATTATGTAATGATTTTAACTAAATAAGGTAACAGAAAATTGTTTCAACAAACCTACGAATAATTTCAAAATACAGTAATACCCTGACTGCCCACGCGAATTCCAGACATAGACGACCATACGCCCTCCTTACTGGATCTTATGCTGACTTCACACCCGGACGGTTACATAGTCTCTGTTGATGCACCTCTTGGCTCCTCGGACCATTGCCTAATCCATAGCACTGTGCCTCTCAACAAGTCTATGAGCTCCCAGCCAGTGGCTACCCGTCGGGTCTGGCATTACAAGTCAGCAGATTGGGATGGAATGCGGTGCTTCTTTGCATCCTACCCATGGCAGCGAATTTGCTTCTCGCGGGAGGATACGGACGATACTGCCGAATCTGTCGCCGATGTGATTCTTCAGGGAATGGAACTTTTTATTCCAAACTCTGTGATTCCCATCGGCGGTAGTTCTCAACCCTGGTTCGGTCATTCCTGCAAGTCGGCAGCTCGTCGAAAACAGGAGTGTTATCGAACCTGGGCGGGAATGGCGGCGTCTGACGATCCAAACGCCAAATTCCATAAAAAGAAGTACAATTTCGCTGCGAGATCTTTCAAGAGGAGCATCGCCAAGGCAAAGTCATCGTTTATAGGGCGAATTGGCGAGAGACTAGTGCGCCTACCGTCTGGTACACGTTCATTCTGGTCTCTTGCCAAAGCCGTCCTAGGGAACTTCGGTCGCTCATCAATTCCACCCTTGCACAAAAATAATGACTCTCTGGCCCACACTGCAAAGGAAAAAGCCGAACTTCTTGGTAATCTTTTTGCATCAAATTCGACACTGGATGACATGGGAATATCACCACCTACTCTACCGCCTTGTGCGAGTTCAATGCCTGATGTCCGGTTCTTTCAAAGTTCCGTTCGGAAGGCACTGTTTTCCCTTGACATCCATAAGTCGAGTGGGCCGGACGGCATTCCACCAATCGTGCTAAAGGTTTGCGCTCCTGAGTTGGCACCGGTACTCACGCGCCTTTTTCGGCTCTCCTACACCACTGGCGTCGTCCCGAAGTCCTGGAAGACAGCCCTAGTACACCCGATCCCTAAAAAAGGTGAACGCTCCGACCCGTCCAATTATAGGCCAATAGCTATCACCTCTATCCTCTCTAAAGTAATGGAATCTATCACAAACCGCCAGCTCCTAGCGTACCTGGAGGAAAACCAGCTGATCAGTGACCGACAATACGGTTTCCGTAGTAGGCGATCAGCTGGTGACCTTTTAGTGTACCTTACGCATCGTTGGGCGGAGGCTGTGGAGAGGAAGGGGGAAGCTCTTGCGGTCGGTCTGGACATAGCGAAAGCCTTCGATCGAGTGTGGCATAGGGCTCTACTTAGCAAACTTCCAGAGTACGGACTATCTGGGAAATTCTGCACGTGGGTCACCAGTTTTCTTTCTGGGCGTAGCATTAGAGTCGTAGTTGATGGCTCATGCTCGGAACTCCAGCCCGTGAACGCTGGTGTCCCGCAGGGATGCGTGCTGTCTCCCACTTTGTTTCTTCTGCATATCAATGATTTACTGCATAATTGCGGTATCCATTGCTATGCAGACGATAGCACTGGAGACGCACTATATCACGGAAGTGCAAATATTCCACATCAGAACGTCATTGAGAACCGAAACAAGCTTGTGTCTGTTATCGATGACATACTCAGCCATGTCTCGAATTGGAGCCGACTAAATCTAGTCCAGTTTAACGCCTCTAAGACACAAGTTTGCGCGTTTACCGCTAAGAAATCTCCTTTTGTCGCAACCATAAACTTTGAAGGCGCTTCCCTTGATGCCGGGTCAACCATCGGTATCCTGGGCGTCGACATATCGAGCGATGTTCAATTTCGCTGTCATCTGGAAGGCAAGGCTAAATTAGCCTCAAAAAAGCTGGGAGTGCTAAGCAGGGCGAGACAGTATTTCACGCCGACCCACCGCCTACAACTTTACAAGGCACAGGTCAGGCCACATATGGAATACTGCTCTCACCTCTGGGCCGGAGCTCCTCAGTACCAGCTCCTTCCATTTGACCGTATCCAGCGTAGAGCGGTTCGAATTGTCGACGACCCGGTGCTCTGTGGTCGTATGGACTCATTGGCGCTGCGGAGAGATGTCGCGTCTCTTTGTGTTCTCTACCGCATATACCATGGGGAGTGCTCTGACGAGTTGTTTGGGATACTGCCGCCGACCGATTTCCTGTATCGTGTGTCACGGAGGGGACTTGCTTTCCATCCCCACCATCTTAATGGCTGGCTGTCCTCCACAGTGCGGTTTTCGCGTACGTTTTTCCCGCGAACGACAAAGTTATGGAACCAACTTTCGGCCGCGGTATTTCCGAACAGTTACGACATGGGAAGCTTCAAAAAAAGAGCGTATACATTTTTGAAAGGCCGGCAACGCGCTGATGGATACCTCTGGTGTTGTTTGTGCTATGGGCGGCGGTGATCACTTACCATCAGGTGACCCGTTGGCTCGTTTGCCTGCTATTATATAAAAAAAAAAAAAAAAAAAAACTTACGCTACCCCGTTTTACGCGAATTAGGAGATACGCGGTTTTTCATTTCGATTGTCGCGCGCATCGGCTCTCTCGCTCCGCCCTCTCGCCAATAACAATGTCATCTAAACGAAGAAAACATGAGTTATTTGAGCCTAACAAGAAAAGAAAAACATTGTCCTTGGAGTGTTAATTGAATATACCTAATTAAAGATTGTTGCAAAAATTAAAATTTTTGAATTGGCAAAGAAATTTGATCTACCGGAATCAACAGTCCGAACGGTTATAAAGAGATTGAACAAAGTGATTCGCTAGACCCAGTTGAATCGGTAAATCAAATGACAATCGCAAACTTAACAGGACTCAATTCAGTTGAAAAAGGGTTACAAATTTTAGAAAAAATAGATTCTAATGAAGAACGCGTTTCTACTACAAAACAGGGAATAAAAAAATTACTGGTATGCTACGAGGAAATTTTACGTGAGAGAAGAAAAACTTAACTTGTCAAGCAACATTATTAGAATATATAAAGCGTTCTACATCAAATTAACTTCGGTTTAGGTTACTTTATTCATAACAATGTAAATTGTTTTATTATCTTACACTTAATTAAGCATTGTTATTCTAAATTATTGTTTTCTTAAAACTCTGGTCCCGATTAAACATTCTTTATATGTATTTGTGTGCAAAGTTGAACCCCGACTTACGCGAATTCGACTTACACGGCAATCGCTTGGACCCACCTATCGCATAAGTCCGGGGTATTACTGTACTAATAAAAATCAAGTAAGATTATGATGTTGCTTGTTATAAAAAAGTAGAAAATAAAAATGCCAAAAAATTTTGGATCGTGAGATTAATATCGATAAATTTGATTGTACCCCAAATACTATATTTAAATATTATTTATTAAAGAAACGATAATAAAAACAATTAAATACAACATATAGGCCATATAAATAAATTGAGTGATTCATAAAAATATACAAATTATTTTATATGATTTATGTTGTAAGTATGTAGGAACATCGGTGGTACTGTGATATCGGTAGTCTTCGGGATTGAGAGGTTGTGAATGTGTGTTTTACATTTTTCGAATTTCATACGAACATTTATCTAACTTAGTTACGGTGAAGGAAAACATCGTGACAAAAGAAAGTAATTGTCGAACGTCGATACAAGATTTTTGAAATGCTTTCGAAAATGCTTTTTGCTTACATTTTAAATTACAAAATACAATTGTGATACTGTGCGTGATTGTACAGAAAGCCTCACTAGCGCACACTGTTTCGTTTGCGGCTAATTTGTCAATAATGGTGCCTTAATTACATGTTACAGTTGATTAGCTTCTCTACACTTTTCATGAGCGTCATATATGAGCCTTCGTTGTGCTGGAAAGTTCAACTCCTGAAGTGTTTTGATTCAAGTGTAAAGTTTATTTTGAAATTTAATGGGATTTCCTTTTATTATTAGCATTGTTTCACCCTAAACCAGTCGATGCTATATGAATAAATGCAATACATTTATTGAGACACACACATACATAATTTATGTAGTACACACAATAAAAAAAAGACAGGAAATAATATATACACATACATATATATGTATTTATATTAAATATCAATACATATAGGTACATAAACAAATGCATATATATAAATATACACATATACGTGTACTGGACATAACGCTCTAACTCTCTGAACTGGTTCCCGCATCCTAATAGAGTGCTACTTGCATCGATAGTAAAACTGTTAGTGTATCATTGTTAAATTATGTTTGTGATATTCTGAATCTCGACGTTCATCTTTTTTGTGAGCGGGAACCATTGCATATAGCCACAGCAACAATCTCAATCTTGTTTGCATTGGTACGACGGAATGGAACTGATTCAGTAATACAATATACCCCTCCTTTGCGACAATTGACATCTAAATTTTCATTCAAAAATCACTCTAAATTATTTCTTCTTCAAAAACAACGTATAGGGATTCCAAAGGGGGTACTCGGTGGCGGATTTTGCCATTTGAACAGTGCCTATATTTTTAACTTCTAGAGAATGGCTAAATACTTGTCTAAACTACGATTTTTAATTCGAGTCAGTAAAATGACAAGTGCAACTGTCACTGATACAAAAAAGGGTGACCCACTACAACCCACTACAATAGTGATGTTCGGCAATCAATAGATTTAGACATTTAGTCATGCTTTATTTTATTAGGTATCAAAGCGTTTTTTTATTGTAAATATGTAATACATACCATATTAAATAATATGATTTGTGACACATGACACTGGAAATGTCATTTTACTGACTCGAATTAAAAATCGAACTTCAGTGTCCACTTCAAATATAATTAAAATTACGATAGCCAACATTGACGACTGATATCGACATCTGATTATTAATGTATTTTTTTTTTATATTTCTATATGATTTTCATTTGTATTTTATTTATCGGCTAGTGTTTGATTTTATATGTATATATATACATATATTTATATAAACATACATACATATTTATATTTATAAATATAAATTATGTTTTATATTATGTAAATTATTGACAAACACAAACCCCTTAGGTTATAGCAGAATACCAGTGCTTTCTTTGCTCACATCCTTTTGTGAGCATTCCAATCACTGAGCTACGACCTACTAGACCTTTTACACTACTATAGCACACACACAGCTCTTGGTTTGTACTGGGTTTTTAGTTTTAAGAAAATGTTATTTTAGTTATTTGTGTGTGACGAAGATGTTTCGTAATTAAAATGTTTCATATCTTTTTTATCTATCTAATGTATAATCGTTCTCATATACATTTCCGTAACGAAACGAACCTAAAAGACACTTTGTCTGAGGCATGATTACGATATATTGTTATCGTTATCTCCGCACATTATTCTAAGAATTTCAATGTACAGTGAGAAAGTGACGACGCTATGTAGGCTCAATAACACCTTCTCTTTTAACTGTAAGTTTGATTTTGGAATAAATTAAAATCAACTTTAACATTTTGCAATAATGACTTTATAGAAAGCTCTTCCAAATTTTTTTTCCTACCACCCAGGGCGTATTTTTTTTAACTGATAAGAAGAATGGGCGCAAGAAACTTATCAGCTTTATTAAAAGTAATAACAACATTTACAACCGACTAATACGAACCTAATTTTGGTGCAACAACTACAATAAGCTGAGGGATTTTTGTATTTAGACTGCAGGTGTTATAATGTAATAAATAATACTGAATAATATATAAAAATTTCTTACACTTAAACCAATTAGCCAATGCTAAAACCATGGTACAAAACGAATAAAATATCATAGGAAATAATATTTGATACGAAAATAATAAATACGAGTGATTTTGTAATAATAAGGAAAACATATACTAAGAATATGTACAGTAGAGTAGAGGACAACGGTTATTTAACGGTAACAACGGTAGGAATTTAACGGTTGGACTTTTGATTTATTCTTTTATAATACTAGCCAGCGTTCACACAGCTGCTGTATACCTTTCTCTACTATAATATGCAATGTGATGTAGAAAATAAACATTCCTCTTAAATTACTATTGCTAAAAACTGGATGGATCCGTTGAGTATTTTGAAAGATCTAAGAGACGGACAGCGAAACCGATGTCATTTATCTTCCTCTTATTCCTCTTATAGCCTGACAAAAAATCTAATTACTTCAAAATGAAGTACTTAGATTTATTGGATGAAAAAAGTTTTTTTTTTTGGATTGTGACTTTTCTAGTACTGAAACCTCAGTTGGTCCCATAGAACTTTTTGATCAGCATACGAAACAGGATTGTTTAGCATCAAAAAAGTTTTTGTAAAAAATGCAAATTTCCTTGCTTACCGTACATTTTTTTGAAAATCTGTGAATGGGAATGAACTTTTTTTGAAAAATTATGGATAGCCTCCAATGATCAATTTCTTGTAGCTGCAACGATTAAAGTACCTCCCTTGGCTGCCCCATTGAAACTTTCCACTCTATATACAGATGAAAGAGTTTTCTGACCTGGATACAAGTTTTTTTATAAATATATGTTATTCCCTTATTGCTTAAATCGATGATAGTGTTTCTAAGAAGATCTTTGTACGATGTCCAGGTAACCACTTGTCCAAAACGACTGATCTAAATGTGCTACTCTGTCTGTATATACTACGCGGCGACGATTATTAAAAGGGAATGTTTTTTCTATTGCATATAACATTAATTGTTTATAAAAACTGTGTTTAAAAACATTTTTCTGTTTCGCAGCGAGATATGACTCCAGAACACAACATGACCTTGTTCACAAATTAACTACACGAGCAGCAATAATCAAGGTCATTTTGATCATCACCGTTGCAAGTACCTCTCCTTAATTAATAGCTTAAATATAATTACTTCATCCAAGAGATATGTCAGGGGAGATATTATAGAATTTACTGGATGTGACAGCACTAGAACATTATACTAAAAGTTCTATCGCTGTTTATGATGTTTTTATTGTATTGGTAACAAAACCTATAAGCATTGTTTACTACTAATATTGAAAATAAAATCGTATAATAATGTCACACCGCCGCCAATTTCTCGCTCGCTGACATAAACACTCCTCTATGCACCCTTACCCGCTCATACCAAAGTTTCCTTCCTTCCATCAAAATTGGTTTACATTTTTGTGGAGTCCATATAGTGAGTTATTAATAGAGATCGGATAATCGGATGCATATTTACCTAAACTTAATTTTTGGCTCACAAATTATGGAAGCGGCTTTTTAAAATACATTTTGTTAAATAAAAATCCCGGGAAAATACGGGACTGCAAATTTAACGTAGTGATATTGTTTGAAAATTACTAAATTAGCACGTGGTATTTATTTTCAAAAGACCGAGACTCCGGGTTCATTTATACAACTATGCATACGTATTTACCAAAATGTTCTACAGTACCTTAATTCCGGGATTTTTATTTATGGAAATAAAATAAAATGACAGTTCCATACTTTTTCAAAAACTAAATTAGGTAAATAAATAAACATCCGGCTATCCAATTCCGCAATCCCGGGATTTTTATTTAACAAAACAATAAAAACCGTTTCCATACTTTGTCTTAAACTAACTTTAGGTAAATATGCATCCGATTATCCGATCTCTAGTTATTAATCACCACCTGCCAAATTTAAATATATTAAGAGACGTAAAGAAGGTAGGCCAGAGTCTTTCCGTATCCCGGTTCTTATTACCCCCAAAATCGATATACTTATGATAGTCCTGTAACGTGTAATGACAATATACTAAAATAATTTTTTCATTAAATTTGCTTAGATGCCACTATATCGTATCTCCGCGCACGTTGTACAAAGGAACTGCCCCTGTTTATATAACTCTGTTGCTAACCAATTTCTCATCCCTAGCGTCTCGACTCAGCTTTTTTTTGCGAGGGGAAATGTATAAATAGTGATAGTAATAAATCCTTAAGCATCGTGGCATCGTGCTGGCAAGGCGCGGCCGTGTGTGAGGCTCTCCGGTCTGAGAGGACCGGCCTACCCACTAAAACCCCTCGGTGTTCTCTGAGCCCATATCGGGGCGCATGTGGCGAGGTGTGCCTCCGCGATTCTATCGCCACGAGCGTCTCGACTCAGCCTGGGCTGAGACAGCTAAGTCTAGGTGACCTACTAATTGCGAGCTACTAATACTGACCCCAGCGATGCGCGACCCCACCTAACTATAATATAATCTGTAATGTATGGAAGAATAGGGTGTAACACGATAAATAAAATGACATATCGAATTTTTGTATTTTTATTAAAATATTTTTTATTGTTTCTTAACTTATTAACATATATATGTCACCGGAAAATAACAAGATCCGTAAGTTCATCAATCTACTAGAAAGTTTAGAAAATTTCGTAGGATTCTAAACCGGACATAAATTGTAATATTTTACGTCCACATTTTCGTAAATTGATAAACTTACTGAACTCACTCGTAAAATAATATGTAAGCAATAACCAAACGCTACGCGCAATCTGATTGGTTGACTGTCACGTGTCACTTAAATAGAGCAAAGTACTGTTCATTAGTAGTAGCTAGTAACTGTTAAATAGCTTATTGAAACTGATAATAGCAATCTCAACTCACTACAAGCATTGCCACTATGAACATTGACCAATCAGATATGCGTATATTTAAAAGAGTTTCTGTGATTGGTCGAACCATATAACCAGATATCCGTTAGTTTATAAATGTACCGTGTGACGTCGGAAATTGATAAATTTACGAAAATGTAGACGTAACATATTACAATTTATCTCCAGTTTACAATCCTACGAAAGTTTATAAACTTCCTAGTAAATTGATAACCTTACGGATATTGTTATGTTCCGGTGACATATATATATAATCTAGAAGTCTCATGATTAAGAAGCATTGAGTAAGACGTTTCTAGCACTTCTGTTACTTAACTCCGTAACATTATAGAGGGCAGCTTTGTAATCATTCCGCGGAGAGTAATCAAAGATATTGTACATCTAAGTTGTAATTAATACCATCGTTCTATGTAGGACATCGTTGTATAGAGAGTAGCTGGTAATGTGTCAAATTAAAATCTAAACTTAGATAAAAATATGTTGATAGACTTTGATTTCAGCTCTCTAAATAAACATTATTCCTAAAGACATCATGGGAATTCCTAAACTAGTCCATCTGTTGGTTGGTGTTTATATAGAAAATTATTGCAGGAAGTCAGGAGTTGTTGATTATTAGTTATAAATAATTAATCCTTAGGTCGTTTGGGAATTCCTTTTTATTGAGTCGCATTGTATGATTGCAAGATTTTCGACCATACAAGGAGTTAGAATTAAGGAAACAATAAAATTAAAAATAGGTCACAATTTAGCCCGTAGCTGACAATGAAATATATGGGAATGATTCCGTAATTTGGAATCATCTTGAAACACTGCCGTTAAATATCGAAACCATTTCGATAACGAATCTAACGCTTGCGATGCTTTTTATAGGCCGTAATAAAATCGATCAATAAATTAGATAGGGTATGTATGTAGAGTGATATTTTCCAAATTCTTATCCATAAACACATACTATATATATATATATATATATATGGTACATACATTCTAACTCGACAATATCGAAAGCTTACAAGAATAAAAGTATATTTTTGATATGTGATAGCATTGTTCTATCAACCATATCGAATTCACAAAGGTTGTTATCCCACCCTATTACTTCGACCAAAAATAATTCTTAGAAGCTTTTATTTAGTTTTATTTTGATAGAAATATGTATGGAAATGAAACTGTAATCGTTGATATCAATTTCAATATAGTCATTATTTTAAATAAAAATACAGCAACAATAATAGTTTCATTATTTGAATAAACACAACTGAAGTTATATAAGCCTGGAAATAAGTACAGTCAAATGAAACTTATACATCCCCTTCCATCTAAGCTGTAAAACCCTTAAGGCCAAAGCTCAGGCTGAGGTTGGTGGGTAAGTTATCCCGGTCTAGCCGCCTCGATCGCTTTGGAGTCCGACAAAATCACCGTAGCATTTAGTTGGTTGCGGCGGTATCCATGAGGATTCTCAGCCTCTCTTCTCCAGAGGGAAAAAACATTTCATTTCCAACCAATTAATAAAATTGCTCTTCTTACTAATGTTGGCTAATAATTTTGTTGTCCGTCAGTGTTAAAGATAGACCTCTCACAAGTGTCTACATAACAATCGGTCCTACACTGTCCGACCAGCGCCTTCCTGTGATATTCGCCAGACAAAGCCAACGAGGCCTACCAAGGCTGCAGTGTCAGGCATGTGGCTACCACTATGTCTTTCCACCCCAACAGTCAGTCAACAGGCCGTCAGTCCTGTGAGCAGTGGGTGTAATATACAATCATTGAATCAGAATATTTTTTATTACAAAATACAGAAATCTATGCTTAAGACATAACATGTCCTGACTTATTCATCTTGACTGACTAATGAGTCATCTTTGACAACAAACTACTGGGGCTAGTACCGAGAAATTCGGTAAAGTAGCCAGCAGGTAACTTGGCAAGGTTTAACATATTAGAGGAACTTTACATATATACCCTAACGTGCAACAAGACAATCCTCAATAACAATGACGAGAAAATGGCTACAGTTATGATGAATTCGTAAGAATTCTTGAAATAATGATGTAATATTATTACTCCTATGCGATTCTTGTCAACTTAGATGTCGATAACTATACATGACTTTCTTGGATATATAAGTAAATTAATTAAGAAATTATTTTTGTATACACCCACATCAAACTGTAATATCCTGTAAATATTACGAAGCCGAAACGTATTTCCAGGGTAAAGGTAACGAATATAGATTAAAAGAATCAATATCTCAAGTGCACCCAACCAGTTTCTAAATAACAAACGTACCTGCGTATTTGATGAAAAAAATTTCACGCTCCCTCTAACACCAATAACGCTTAAAGCGAAAAACGATTAGCATAAAAATACAAATTAAGGTTAATAATAATTGCTTTCTGAAAGGTTAAATTCCAGTCAACCGAGCGACAAGAATAATTATCTCGTCTCCTTAGATTGTTTCTTTCTACAATAACATTTCGCTACATTACATCACGAGCCATTTTTACGAGGTGAAATTACCTATTGATACCGATATCAACGTACCTAGTATTCATTCCATTGTATACCACCAGAGTAACACGATAAATGAAAACGTCATCTCAAATAGAATGAACAATCAACTCTTGTGTATGGTAAATATTAAAACTACTAATGTTGTCAAGAAAATTTTGTTGTATGAAAGAATTACGAATTACCTGCTCTTGTGGCATAACCAGCGAGACGCGATATGATAGACCAATTCATTAGTTTTAACTGTCAAAATACAAAGGATAAATTTCAACATGGCGGTTATATATCACGATACATACCTTATCATATCTATTTCGTTGCTCGTTCTCTACGGGGTCTTGCGCTTTTACAGGGACTATACCGGAGTCTACTGCTTCAATACCTAAATATCTCATTAACGGGTTGGGATAAGCAGTACTACTATCTACTAATACCATCGCTGGTGGTTTGAAGGCTGTGGTAGTGAAATTAATTTGAAGAGCCCCTGTGTAGTAACAACGAATAAACAATTGCTTTATGTGTAATAATAATTTACAAAGACTTCAGACCGATCGAGGCGTCTTGACGGATCTAGCAACCAAACTCAGCTTATGCCTTTATCCGAATGGTGAAAGTGACCACTTCTCAGAAGAAGGCGTTTACACTATAATGTTTTAATGTCGAGATATCTTATTTTTATAATGACGCTGTTTTTCGTACTTCAAAAGCTTGATTTATTAAAAGCTTGACTACAGGCGACTGCAACCAATAGGCAAACATACTACTATTAATAAATAGTAGTATGTTTGTTGGCAATATAAGACCATAAAAAGCATGTGTTTTTACGTATAACAAAGATAGCTCCGCGCTCTCTGCTGAGGAGCGGTCGCTTTCAATTCAAGAGTTTGATCGGTATGAAACATTGGTCGGACCACCTCAATCGGGTCTGGAGTCCGACATAACCACCGATATTTTTATTATCTTCTAAAATAGCTAATTATAACTTTTTAGAAATGTGACCTATCTTGTTAAGAACGCAAGAGTATTATGTTAGTTAAAAACATGATTTTATTACTTTTAGATAGGTAATGTAATGTAGAATTTTCTTGATTCAGCACTCGCTTAGCAATAAAGGTAAGAAATTAAAAGTAAAAGATTCATAAATATGTTATAAACTAACCATTGACAAGGCTGTATGACATTTATTCCTCTGTGTTCCTAGATTAATTATAATTATAGAAGCTCCGAGTACCGAATATTGGTTCGGATTTAGTTATAGTCATCATTTTGCACTACGATAAAAGCCGTCCCTTTTGTTTTACAGATTCAGATTGATTTATTTTCATTGATTCCATGAACAACAAAACGTCACGATGAACTTAGTTTAATTATTTATTTATTCTAAATGTATATAAATAATCTATATTCTAAAAAACGTTATTCCCAAAAGAAACAAAAAGCGCCATATTGAAGTAAATTCACAATAGTTATTAAAATATTAATGTGTTATTATGACGTGACCATATTATTGCAATATATACGTGTTCTACCTTTGTATTGTTATGAGACATATTCATGTATTCTCGACATAGGTACGTTTCTTATTATTTATGTTTAATAACATTGAGTACAAACTTTTTTAAATATTGAATCTATAGTATTATTACTGATATATTATATTTTATTTTGGTATATTTAATGAAACGAGACAAGGAGAATGAAATTAAACACAAGAGCTATCAATAAGTAAACCTTTGGTAAACAAATGGATGGCACTGGTGTGTGGTCTAATTAAAACCAAGAGACCCGGGTTCGATTCTGCCATGTACCATGTGTTATTTTAAAATTCATGTATACCTACATTTAATTAACGCTCTTACGGTAAATGAAAACGTAATGAAACCCCCTGCATACACCTGCGAAGAAGCTTAAAATCAAAATAATCTTTATTCAACATAAACTTTCACAGACACTTATTGACGTCAAATTCAAGAGTCTATGTAAAGTTGACCAATCTGTACTGAGCCAACGTGGTAAACTAAGAGCCTACTCAACTTATCATAACTGTAGTTAGGTTAGGTTCGTGTTATTGCGTAGGTAAGTCTATGAGCTGCGATAATTGATAATAAGGAATTTAAAGCTTGTTTCATACCAATATCAATAGCCACATTATATAGCAGATTAATAACAGTGTTTCAATATTCCATAGATTATGAGAAGACAATACACTTATTTTTCAAGATTATGAAAATATTGTTTTATAGCAAAATTAACATAATTATAATTCATTTAAGTCATTTGTCAATCTAAAGAACGAGTGGTAGAAAACCCCCCGTCATGAAAGTAAAATAAGATTTTCTGATAGTTATTCATAATTCACATAAAAGTATTTAGTTGGCTTTTAGGACTTACACGGGAAGAAAGTGCATATTTTTGATTTATGACTGCATATACAAAACATAGTTTTAATCCGTCACCGCACAGAGTGAATCAACATAATGATTAAATACTCTGTGTTATCATCAATTAATGCCGGGTTCCTATATTCATAAACGAGTCGTTTTTGCAACGGACAGTTAAAATTTTACATTTGTTGTATGGAAAATATGTCAGAATTTAACTGTCCGTAACAAAAACGAATCGTTTTCGAATATAGGAACCAGACATAAATCGGTAATCGGTACACAGCTATTTTCGAGAAAGAATAAAAAAAAAGGATATAGAAGGGATAAGAAGAAAAGAGAATTAAAATAAGATAAAAGAAGAAGAAACTAGAAGAAGTTGTGTATAGAAATAGAAGTATAAAAATAGAAATAGAAGAATAGTGTGAAATAGCAAACTAAGTACTAATGACAAGGCAGCATGGTCGCAAGACCATAGCATTAAAAACAAAAAAAAAAAGGAATGTGAATGAATGTACGATGTGATGTGACTATTCCATGACTTTTCATTCGACGTTACTATTGTTTTATTATTTTCATTCGGTCTTAAAACGTGAATGTGAGTCGTGGAAACATGTCTGCCTTGTGTAATATTTGACGTAAATATTAGTGAAATAATAGTTCAAAACGCTTTGTGTAGTGTTTTTTGGTGCTATTTCAGTTTTATAATGTGTGTGGAAATTTAGTGAATCGTTCACATGAGGCTGCTATACAAAACTGGTCCAATGGAGTCACTGCGAAAGTGGTTCTACAAACCAAAGGTGTGTCAAAACAATTCATTATTCTACAAATATTATTACGTTACTCGCAATTATAATCAAAGAGCACAGTGTTTACTATATATTTAATGACACTTGGCGTAGTTGTGCAATAGTTTGGATAAAATATAGTCAAACAATTTGTTTTCACACTATTTTGACCATCACATCAAGCTCATGATCAACAAATTATGTTAAATACCTACTTACATTTTGATTGTTTAATTTACGTTACGTTTTTAGAATTCTATTATCTGTATTTAGAATTTAATTAAGGCGTTAAAAGTAATCTCCACATGACTAGGAATCTAAAATATACCTACAAAGCCACACTACAAAATATCATTAAATTGCTGTTTTAATGCTTGATTTATAATACTAGTTGAATATAAATTTGTTTTGACGTAACTGTCTACTTGGTTCGAATCAAATCGATTAAAACTACTAGGTTAGAAAATATGAACCTATTTTTACTTGCTTTATACTAGTTGAATAGAAATTTGTTTTGAAGTGTTTATATGGTGGAATCAATTAAATCTACTAGGCTAGAGAATATAGGTTGGTATTAATAAATGTAGGTTGCTGTGTAAAAATTAGCTACTATACATATTAGTAAATTTTAGGCAAGAAAGGGAATATCAAAGAAAGTTCTAGTGTATCAGATTAAAAATTACGAAATAAAAGAAGTTGTTTTGCTGTAGGTAGAATTTGTTATATTACATTAGATTTTAGAAACACTGATTTCTTTGTTTAATTTTTGTTTCTTAGAGAATTTGAAAAGGGTAATGAAATTCAAATTAAAACTTATACATTTTTTAAGAATCATATTAGAAATCTACTCTGACTTATGGAACGATCCAACTCATTAGTTGCACCATTCTCATATGTGAAGCTAGGATGGACCATTGTCCACCCTGGCTTCACACATGGAGAACATACTTCTACAAAACCCACTCCCGAGTTGTATGTACTATTCCCTAACCAAATTTATTTAAATTGGAGCAAAAGTATTATTGGAGTTCAGCCTTTAATTGGGGCATTGAGTATCACGTGCTATGTATATGAGACGAAAGTTGTGTTAGTTATACTACTTGAAACTTAAGAGCAATGGAGCTGATATAAATGGTACATTAAGACTTATTGGATTTGTCTTCATTAATAATAGATTCAAAGTAAATTTACCAGTATTATGCATATACATATTGGAAATGACATTATGAAGAAAATTATTATAATACTCACTTTTATTAGTTTATTTCAATGAAATGTACAGTATAATCACACTACAATAGATGTCACATTCAGTAATTCTGTCACCCTCCGCTCACACCTGCCCACACTTATTTTAGCTCACACTCAGAAATCAAGAAAATTATAGACTTTGAGTTGAAGAGTTGTTTTTTCTCTTGCTCATATATGGAAGTCTGTTTTATATAACTTATTCCAATTTTCATCCAACCTCTGATATTGTGGTATTCAATAAACTGAAAAGCTAGTATTCAATAAAATTAATTATGTAAATTTATTGTTTAAAAACCTGTTTTTAGTTTTATATATCATATATAAATTATTTTTTCATTTATTTGGTTGGATTGGATCGGCATCAGCGGCCTGTAATGTTGATTTTTTGTACAAGATATGTGTTGTATGTTTTTAAAGTTTTCTATTTATATCAATCTTATATGACTAAAAAGCAGTTCTAAGTGCTCCAAATGTTCTTTTAGCAGAAATTATTTTACTACAAAGAATTACAAGAATAGACACATCTATTATGATGGCTTACCCCAAGAATCAATACTAAGATAATCAGAATATCAATATAAAATCAATAATCAGAATATAATGACTTTTTAGACACATGTGAAAGAGTACTTTTCGCTGTTAATACTTCTTTACTATTTAAAGCTGACAGACAAAAGTGTTATGATGATGTAAAGAGAGTTATGTATTTAGTTGTGTATACTTTCAAGAGGTTACAACAAATATTTTGTCTTTAAACAAAATCTAATTTAACAAAAAGAGACGGCTTTTGAATAATGTTTAAACAACAAGAATGATTTATTTCAGCTACTTTCATAGTGTTATGTCCTATGGATTGTGGTTACGGGGATCAGTTGGAATATTGAAATTATGATTCTATTACAGTAAAAACTTTCTGCTTCCATTTAAGAGGTCACTATGAGAATTTTTCTATGAACTCAGTACTACATATTTTATATGATTGTCCTTATTTATATATTAGAATAATATTGAAAATGAAGAGAAGATAACATTTTCAGAGTTTCTTTCCTGTTCTTATCAAGAAGAGTCATTCATTGTCTGAACATGTGTAGAGTCAATTATTTGTTTCCTTGCATTTATGCCTAGATTTGTTTTTAACATCAGTAGGTGCCTGTAAAGACTTATGTTTAAATAAGATTATTTTGAATTTGATTTTATTGCATTTGTAAAATAATAGCTAGTTGCTTAGTATGGGAAATCTATTTGATAGACAATAAAACTTTCTAAAATGCAATCTTAGTTAAAGTTAATATTACTACCACCTTCTATTATTTTTCTTTGTCAATATAATATATGGACAATGAAGTAGATTCCCCACTTGATAAGTGGATACAGTCGCCTATAGTTCATTCGCACCTTTAGAATTAAAGTGGCCTAATCCAAAATTCTTGTTCTAATTAGTTATACAAACTAGTTTAGTATACAATCATGAAAACAATTCATATACTACCATTAACAATAAAAAATATGACAATTAACATACTTTCAGCAACAACTTAAGCATTATAATAGAAAAACAAAAAAATGACCAACTCTTCAATCACATTTTTAGCGTTTACCAAAAAAATTTGATACCGAAAGAATTTTGGAGTAGGTCACTTCAATTCTAAAGGTGCAATATATGGTTCCTGCAGTACATTGCTAGCACATAAGATGTAAACTCACAGTACTTAGTAATTTCGTTGCCTTTCTTACCATCCTTCGCGCTGAAATAGAAATGTGAACACTATTATTTTGCGGAAGAAATAGGTTAGACAGAGGTATGCAAGTGTGGTATAGAATCTCAATCCAGTAAATACCTACATGTTGTTACTTATCAAACAACATCACGAAAAGCAAATAAATAAATATTAAACTAGAGTGAAAAGAACTGTATTTATTATTATAAGTCATGTTATAGTGTAATTATTTACAGGTACTCTGTGTTGTAAAATTACACAAAGAAATTTACTTTGTAACTTATGACATCTTAAAGTAAAAACTACAAATTTTTGACTTAAGTATTGTTGTTTGCAAAGCTACAATAGTTGATTCTTTAGTGTGTTGCTGTCTATTTCCCTAGAGCATGTAAGATGTACAACAGACTATGTTTCACTTGACTTGTAATATTTCTAGAAGTCATTTCTATTTAGTGGCATTCGTGAGATTTTGAAGTACAGTAAGAATATATAATATATTGCCAGATTTAACCTACTATGGTTGTTGTGCTAATAGTTATCATGTCTCTGGTAAAAACAGCCTAGATATATTATAATGACTATGATATCTTATCAGTAATGTCTTCTAGTGCCATTAAGGTAATTTCCACTAAATAGTATTCTTTGTCTTAAGCACCTAATTGCCAATCATTGTTGTACACATAGCGCGTTGTTTGGGTTTCATTAGCAATCAATATGGATTAATTGTGTTGACACTGACCTTATCAGTGTTTTGGTGTCTTTAGAGTGAGGCTGTCCCTCTCCTACAAAGTGTTTGTAACGTGCGTGTATCTCGCTCGCACGCTTTCACTTTTTTCTCTGCTTTCCCAATAGGCGAAACTCGCCGGTCTGCCAACTGCCAAATGTTCGCGAATGTCTTGATTTAATAATAAATTCGGCTCGCCGCTTATCCGTTCTTACATCTATTGTTTGCAGTTTTTATAAGGCATTGTTCTTCAGCATAACAATAATTAAGTGGAACTTTTACTTCGAAACTTCCTGCGTTTGTAGGGGGTGCTAGTGGTTCGTTTATTTTAGCGAAAAACCTAAAACAGCGGTTAAAATAACAGGCTATAATCCTACCAAAATTAATATGGTGATATTTTGCATAGACTAGATTCCTACAATTAAATAATTGTGATCTCATGAATGTATCATCATCATTTGAGCTTATTGTTGGACATAGGTTTCCCCAAGGATCTCTATACCGAGCGGTCCTTCCTGCGATCTAAACCAAATCGTCGGTTCACCTTGTGGGGGACCTAAAATCGTAATTGTAAGCCTAAAATTTGTTGGACATTAGTCGAATAAAACGAACCTATAACTACCGAAATTATTTAATACCAAAGTCGCGCTTTCGAAATAAGTCAAATATCTAATCTGAATCCTTAAGCATCTGTGGCCCTGTGGTCTTCATACTGATTCCTCTATCTCGCTCTAAAATAGTTAGGATAAAATAGTAGCGGCTCCTGTCTCTCAGTAGGGGCCCCCTTTAACAGCAAATTGAATTGGGTGAATCGCATGGAAACAAAAACAAAGAAGGCGTGTCGAGCTTTTAACTCGTGTAACAAAATTCGTTATACACACACTTTAGTTACACACCGCAGTTATCAAATACTTCCCTTCTACAATCTATGGATCAGTGGTTTTGTGGCTCAGAACCTAGATGATCACATCGAAAGCTAAGCTTCAGTTTTTGTAACGCCTAGCAAACATATCAAGCAGTGGATGTATGTAAACCACTTCAGTAGCGATTAACTGTTACAATTACGACCTCTAACATTTAGTCATACAAGAAGAGGTATACAGCAGCAACCTTAAGACTGAGATCGTAGAGCTTATTGAGACGACACTCAGAATAAACACAATATGATTGATGCATGATTGGATTCGGCAAAAACGCCTCTTGAACCTCCAATTGATAAAACGCTTTGGCCACCATGTCTTTAATAGAAAATATAATATCTGATTTACCGCGGAATCGAGAGAATTCTCTCATACAAACAACATTAGAATATACCCATGCGGTTCCAAGACCACTTAGGGAACCGGAGCTGCCGTCTGCTCAAACGATCTTTACATCAAAATATCAACAACTTTAGACAAGATGAACACAATCTTCTAAGCAGAATGCATTGGTATCATCAGAGCGGTACGTGCGATAGTAGATGGAACCGTAGATAATCTCAATATATAATATAACAAGCCCTCTAAAATAATTCAATCAACTTATATTTTGGAATATCATAATATTTTTCCATTCATAGCAAATATAAATCGGGTACCTTTACTACATATAAATGAGTACTGTGATTTGTTAGGCAACGAAGTAGCAGATGAATTGGCTAAGAGGCGTTCATACGTAAAAGTACATGAACCGAAACCTCCTCTACCCATTCCACAGGCCTAGATAAAAACCTAGCAGCGAGAGAAAATCGAAGAAAACCATGTAACAGAATGGAAAATAAATATGCTAACAAACAAAAGATGCCGTTTCAGTAACATCTAAGAAGCTTACCCGTTCCCTCATCACACTAAAGACGAACAAAATTTAGAAAGTTATTATGGTAACCCATAACCTGACATGGTACTCTAAATAAATACCTCTTCACAATAGAGATATCGGACAGTCCACTATGCAGAGGATGCATTGAGGCAGACGAACCGCAACAGAATGTAGAAGATGGATCTGTAGAAGCGCGGCCAAGCAATGAAGTAAACTTCATTCACCAGTATCCTTGCCAGAGGTTGCTAGCGTTCTCTTAGGAACTAACAACATGCATGGAGTAAGTGGGAAGTAGACTTGGTGTAGGACGTATAATGGCGTAATTAGGAGGTTGAGTGTGAAAAAGTCCAGTCAACGTAACAAACTAACATATAAAGGTACAATAACTTAGGTATTAGCAATTTTGTATATGCGTTAAAATTAGAATAGACAAATTCTATGGCCTTATCACGATTGTAATATATTTAATATGGCGAATTTTAGAGCGGCCCTAGTCGCAAACATGTCGTATCTTCAAAAGTAATAATCGCAGATATACTGTTACTAGTATCATATTTATCAGTTAATAGTAAAATCGTAATATAAATATAGGAAAAAAATACATTTTTTATCATGTTATCATTATTACTGTATCCTTTCTAGTACATAAAAACTTAATAATTTAATCATTCAACAATTTAATTGAGGATTATTGGAAAATGATAAATGTAATTTGTCAGTGACGGTAATGTCAGTGACGTTTACCAGTGTAGAACCATTATTTTTCCTTCCCTATGGTAACTAACTACTACTTACTATAAAGCAAGTAATTAATTATTGACGTGGTTTAAGCTGTATTGATTAATTCTTGGGTTCTGCGTCACACAAAATGATATAGGTACGTCGTATGAAAAGTTATTATTATTGATATTTATATATCTACATGAAATAACTAATTATTACTCCTGATGCTTTTGTTGTAATCATAGCAATGATAGTAATAAGGGCATGTAAAATTGAACTTTCGCCTAAAAAGTAATTAAATTTATTTGAAGGTTTCAAGTATATTTTTTTATTTGAATGAAATTGATAAGAGTTTATTTATTTTCAGTAAATAAAAGCAGACACTGTATAATTAAGTTTAAGTTCCAAACAAAAAAATATTCCCCTGTCAATTGGTCAGCGGTTAGCGTTCGCTTTAAGATTTAAGTCTTTAAATCGATACCAGAGACACGCCAATATTCCCAATATTCCGGATACTTGAAATATTTATTATATATATTAAGTATATTAGCACTTTTGTAAAAACAATGATATGAGTGTTAGTTGTTTTTAATCTCAATGTTTAAACACACATTAAAATAAATGAAATATTAAGTGTAATTATTAAGAGCCTTCGGTAGCACATCCTATGTTTATACATTTTGTCATTCAGACGTAGTCCCCTGTTTTCTCTATGGAAAGTGACAGACCAATATCTTGTACCTTAAATAAATTCTATGGCTTTTATCATTATGTACCTTTGTTTTCGATTTATTATATAAATTACTAGCTGACCCGACAGATGTTGTCCTGTACTCCTGTCCCATGTCTCAAATGTTTTTAAATAAATAATTTAGTTAAAAAACCCCCTGGAATAAACACAAAAATTTCATCAAAATCGGTCCAGCCGTTTAGGGGGAGTTCAATGACTAACACACGTACAGAAGATTTATATATATAAAGATTTAGAAAAAGAAATATTCAAAAACCTATAAAATAGCTAGATTTCTGGGTATTAGACATCCAGCAAATAAATTTCAAGTGACCATTGAAAAAAAGAAAATCATAAGGACAAAGGTTATTTTTAATATATTTTAATGAAAGTATTTTAATTGGTTCAGTTTTGGAGAAATGAACAGGTGGCTATAAAATGTTTTAGAAAATAGGATTTTTATATTTTGGAGCTTATTTTGGGTTGAGCTTTCATTGATGAAAATATAAGGAATGCAGTATAAAGTGTTTATTTGACTCGTCTTTTGTCTTGGTGGGGACGTATATGAGCTGTGAGGATGATTCTTTTGTTTCAGTAAATCCACATAGATAACGCTCTGACTACCCACAGGGCGTTGCAACGAATACTAATGCGTCTTGTTCCTATTAGTTAAAATGGCGTAATTTCAACTCTACCACTATGTTAATTAAGTTTGTTATTACTCATTTATCTATAGTAAACAACTGCTGGTCTGGTATGTTGTGATACAAGTGTAATGTAATTGATTGTTATAAAGTAGACAGAGAAACGTTTTGTTTTGTAGCATTTGGTAAGTAGAGTCTGAAGAGTGTTGATCATCTTTACCTCAGATATGCAATAAGTCACTTAAATTTTTGCACACGAGAGCATTGTTTTCTTAGATAGTCCGCGTCTGTTGATCGTAGCGTGATGTTATTGCGTTACTTATACTACACATTTTTTTTTCATTTGAGTCCTATTCCTGGGATTAACGCGGTCAATCAAATAAATTTACTTTATATTAATATCGTAAGTATAGATTCTTGTTAACATCATCACAGCGATGGGATGGGATTACCTCAAAATATACGAGGATTTGACACTCTCCCGATCACTCTGGCCCAGTACGGGTTCCTCTTCCGTTGATTATTTTTAACCTCTATTGTTAGTCATAATTACAACCTGACCTTACCTTCTCTTAGTTTACGGATGGTGAGTACGCCTTGTTGAATGATCTAGGTGCGATTCTCCCTGTCAGGCATCATCTCAGGGGCGCCATTATGATCGAATGAGTTACCTAATACTTCGAGTACTTCTTTGATTGGGAGGGTGCATGAAATGTAAATCTTTACCATCCTAATTTTAAAAGTTAAAGTTTCGATAGTTTGGGTGATATCTACTATCTCTAGCGTATTATTATTATGGATATTTCTGTGTTATATGTGTGAAACCAAAGCGACCCTCTTAGAAATTTGAAAACTTCTTCTTTAGAAATTTGTCGATAACCGTTAATATCCGAGTGAAAAATACTAATACACGGTTTGGGAGGACACAATTGGCGCGCAACCAAACAAACGACTCGGGCGTATTGTGAAAAATTTAGTATGTATTGATGTTAGTTTAAGCGCCCGCAAGGATATCAATAATATATAACTTTTACCACGAGAAAAATTTGTGGAAAATTTCGATAAAAACAGGTGAATGAAATCTAATGTAATTTGGATGGTTATAAATACGGGGAGCCCATGAGAAAAAAATGAAGGAAATTGAGTATCAATGTCGCGACAATAAACTTGTCGTCCTCAGTAACAACCCTATTCGAACTTTAATAACGGCACACAAAGCATAGAATACTTTGAACTGTCCGTTCCACTAAACGACTTAAAAATCTGGATAAGTCCAGCAATCACAAAGTAATTTAAGCTACGCTTTCTGTTGTGAGTCACAGTAATCGTGATTGATTAATGTAAAAAATGTAATACGTAGATCTAAGGTAAACAATTAATTGACGGCTTGACTGGCAAAAAGAGTAATTGTAGTCGCTATTTGTTTCCGACAGTAGGTTGAGATTTGATTGTGCCTTTCGTGATAGGTACTATATAGTTATTGCTTAATGAATACATTTTTTTCTAAACGGTACTTTCGTTATTGTAAATTGTTTAAATATTGAATAATTTTTTTTTATAGCACTACATTGCCAACAAGCAGATATGAACGGTCTGTATTATGATGTAAACGGTTTAAGTCGTCTATAGTATGTACTAGCGACCCGCCCCGGCTTCGCACGGGTGCAATGCTGATACTAAATACACTACAGATAGACGACTTCCATAGTCGAGTGGATAGTACACCGGTTTCAAGGTGTCGCCATCTCTGAGGTCCCGGGTTCGAATCCCGGTGGGGGCAGATGTTTGTGTGATGAATGCGAGCATTTGTACCTTAGTCATGGTTGTTGATATATATTACAATAAAAATTATTTATATATGTATAATATATGTATGTCTATCCGTTACCCTAGATCCCATAGCACAAGCCTTACAGAGCTTACCTTGGGCTAAGCTAATTGGTGTAAGTGTAACAAATATTTATTTATTTACTACAGAAAAACTGTGAACGTTGTATATAATCGATTGCAATGTACGCGGAAGAAATGCGATTGTTTACATCACATTAGAAACCTCTAAATTTATCAGTGTTTCTATACTATATTATGCATGTCTTATACATATAAACCTTCCTTAAGAATCACTCTATCTATTAAAAAAACTGCATCAATCCGTTGCGTAGTTTTAAAGATCTAAGCATACATAGGGACAGACGGACGGCGGATAGCGACTTTGTTTTATACTATGTAGTGATGTTTATGTGAGATTTTCATAAAAATTGTACCACACGAGTCACAATATACATCGCCAACTATGAATTTATATATAAACCCACAGTAGTCAGTAATTTACGGCCAATTCTTATTGTCTTGGCTGTCGCTGAAATAGGTAAGACGTCTCCAACCAGACGACCTTGCTACATACATTCCCTCAGGCATATTAAATTAGTAATTGCGCAAACAATGGTATTTTTTTATTTATTTATAACATATTTTTTTTGGTGCTTCGATGCTATTAATGGACGCAGCGTAATGTTCTATAGCGTATAGTTGTTCTCGATAATTGTGCTATCTATCTAATATAAATTATTCAATTAGTAGTACTAGCTCTGAAGAAGAGCTTTACCATAAAAAAAAAAAAAACTTTAGCATTAAGCCACGGAATAGATGATTAAGGTAGGAGACGCTATCGCTCATAATTAGAACCAGCTACGTACTCTATATTCCTTATATTCCCCTCTATTTTCTACGAAACACTGTAGTCTATATTTACGAATATTCCGCACACAACGATCTCACGCACATTAGAAAACGGGCCTTGTATTCGTTCTCACTAACAAGCAAAATCCGCCTCTTTTGTTACTGCTGCGTGTGTATACGCAAATACACACAATGAGAGAAATAGCGCTAGACAGAAACGATACCGAGGTTTTGAGCACAATATAAGTAATATTGCTGGTTAACAATATAGTTAAATTGGACTGGACACCCACATGTGCAACTAGCGATGTACATATATTTTATAAATCTACTATTGTAATATTGTAAATTTTTTGGAATTTCAAACATATTTTATTAATCTGACCATTTAATAACTTTATTACTAGTTTTCTGTTTAAAACTAATTATGAGGCCTTGTGGTCTTACTTTTACTGAGGCATAGGCCGCCCTTACCTACGCCGGTGCTGTTTGAAAACGACCGAACGACAACGACCGACGTACTACCGGCTGATTGATACGGCACGCGTGTTTCACCAGCTTTACTCTTAGGACTATATTTATCTATTCTGTATTTATAACGATAGTTTACATCCATATTGTGATTTGTTTCGAGGTTCATAATTGACTAATCTAATATCTGTGTAATTAGATAGAGCTTGAAACTTAACCTGTCTATCATCATATAGCTTAAGTTCATATAATCTAATTGTTTGAATTTCTTACTGGTTATACTAGTTTGTAATAGTTGGAAGAAAAGTAGATTACGCACTTCACATTAGTAAATCATATAAAATAAATTACTTTCTGCTTGGTGTAGCAATCAGTTAATACAATATATTGATCCCTATAATACCAGTCCATTAGCGCCCTAATCCCTTACTCCCAGAGTGGAACACGAAAATTACATTATAACGGACTGTGAACTCTGGGCCTGCACTCTGATCATAAAAATTCGATATCGCTGTCGTTGCGCCATCTACTCCTAATCTGACTTACGTGAACGAGTGAGATACGTAACGATATCGACGATATATCGTCGGTTCGAATATGGAATACCATACTTGGGGTTTTCGTTTTTAATCATTCATTAGAAACGTGCTCGTCGAGCGTCATCTGCGTTTCATTTCTATCAATTTCTGTATTATTTCCAATGGAAATCACAATTAACGTTAACTTACTACTGATATACCGGGAAACAATAATTAACCGGAATAAAGCATAGAAGTCACTCGACGAGCTCGCAACGTGAGACGAATCGTGAAATAAGGCTGGGTGTGAGTCGATAATGACAGATTTTACCATAACTTTCATTTTTTTTTACCGAAATAATCGCGAAGCTTTCTTAAATCGAAGTGTGGTGTTACTGTACTCATTACTGAACAATAGAAACTAACTGCAAACTTCAATATTTGTAATAGAATCTGATATAGAACCAGGTTGTATAGGAAAAGTAACATGCGTTGGTTTCTTTAGACTATCGAATGGTATTGATTTAACATTACGGACAGTTTTCATACATTACCGTTTGATACAAACATTCTTTAGGCTACATACCGTAAGAATGGCTAAATACCGTCATAAAGCAAATGTATGTATACAAAGGAAAAGTAATAACTTATACGAATAAGCACTCTAAAAAATGGCGTTAAAATTAAGAATAATGCGTTCGTAGGTCCGGTCTACCAAGGAATATTTTGAAATACTTTTATAAGTTTGGAATACTCTCTGTTACGACCAACTTTTATATAACTTTTGAACTTTGTTGTTATTCCTTGTTTTTATATTAGCTCTATGTTTTATATACATACTTTGTACATACAATTTCGTATCAAACAATAAGAAAAAAAGAAAGAAATAAAATGTCAGAGTTCAGCAATTATTGGTTTTATTAACACTATCATTTCATATCTTATTGACAGTAAAATTATAATAGGAAAATTTGTATGAATGTAACGAACAAACTCTCAAACTAATGGACTGATTTCAAAAATTCATCCGTCATTAGAATGTTACGCTATCTCTTTGTTAAATAGCCTATATTTTTGTCATAGGATATATACGAGTATATTTTTTATGGGCAATCCTATATAACGTGTTTCACGTCACGAGCGGAAAACTAGATATATAAAAAACACTGTAGAGGGGTTTGTTGTAGAAGGGTGCCTTACAGAAGACCCTGTCTCCATTCCATTGAAGTCAGTAGGGTCGTTATGATCAGGCTCAGACAGTTTAGTTGGTAGATCATCTCGGTCGAGCTCTTCAATCTGTTCGATTCCGATATAATCACCTTGGTACTTGTTGAGGTGGTGTATTCATGAGGATTTTTAGCCTCTTCTCATCAGAAGCAAAAAAAATACATGCCGCAATGTGACTGTGTATGGAAAGGCCGGTAACACCGGTGTGTCCCATTGGCAGTGGTTGTAGTTCCTGAGGGGTAGAAGCCTGTTGAAACGAAGTCCATGGTAGATGTACAATATGAGATCATTAACTGTTCATTTGACTATTCCGCGACTATTTCTTAAAATTATATTTTATATAGTTATTAACGGACAGTAAATAAATATTTAATTTGATTATTAGATTAGTAAAAAGAATTAGTTTTATTATTAGAAACGTTAATATACAATTTTACAAGCTCACTGACATTAAACTGTCACAAAAACAATATAATAATACAATTTGATATAATAAAATTTTATTACCTTTTGATAGAATAAAATGTAAATTATGTTTATTATTAATTAGGTAAACAATCATTTTTGTAGTTGAAGCGGTTGTTCTGTCCTTGTTGTGCAATACGATGTCTCCATGAATCATGTTTATCAATACAATATAAAAAGAACTTGCATCGGGAACGAAAATTCACGATAAAGATTTTCCAACAAACACCAAATAGTACGTTTTTTAATATTTTATTTTTCTAATATCGATATAGAAACTAATATCGTGTATGCATTAATTTGAAGTGTAAGATAATTAACACGTATGTCTACTTGAAAATCGTTATTATCATAATGATAAGTACTCGTTATTCGTTCTTATTAAATGTATGTTAAAGTCAACGGATGATGATGACCGGTGAAAAGGTTCCACATTTTTTGTCTATAATCATCAAAACTACAAGTTTAATTTATACATGTGTTTGCTTTTTAAATTTGTCTCTCTCCAAAAAATGTATGCAATTTTATGCTTTGTGTGCTGCTTGGGGAAACCCTTATTTCGCTTTTCCTCAACCATCGACATTGAGTCAGATGATGGATTTCGTATCTAGCATATTTATATTTCCTCTTACGTTGCGATTTTCCTCGTGACCTTGTCTCGAGAACTTCGATAGTTTCGTTATGGTAAGTTTGAAATGATATTTAATTTGTGGTATTTTTATCAACAAGATTATTAAACATTTGAGTCTTTGCATTTCTTTTTAAATTATAAATGTATAATAAGAAAAAAAAACAATATGGCGATTTGGTTTCAACAAGCTGTCATTCATTCATTAAGGTCCTTTGTCCCCTAGCTGGGGCAGAGGGCGTCCACAGTGAGTCTCCATCCCGCACGGTTTTGAGCTTCGCATTTGATTTCGTTCCAGGTTTTTCCAATGGCCTTCGCTTCGCCAATGACAGTCCGCCGACAGGTCTGTTTTGGATGACCACGTTTGCGCTTTCCTTGGGGATTTCAGTCTAGGGCTTGCCTCGGTATGTGGTTTGGATCCCTTCGGAGAGTATGGCCTATCCAACTTCATTTGCGGCGTTTGGTCTGCTGGTCGATCCGGAATTCATCACAACGTTCCCAAAGTTGCTCGTTGGATTTTTTTATGGCCAGTATATACCATGGATACTGCGAAGACATCGGTTGACGAAAACCTGGAGTCTGTGCGAGATGTCCTTTGTGACCTTCCACGTTTCACACCCGTATAGTAACACGGATTTCACGTTTGACCGGAATATCTTGAGCTTAACTCTCCGAGTCGAATTCCGTGATTTCCATACGGGCCTAAGCTGTGCAAAAATTGCTCGTGCCTTGGCTATCCGCCAAGTGATGTCCTCTTTTGCTCCACCAGTCTCGGACACGCAGCTACCGAAGTAGCTGTGAATTTGTGGACACGCTCCACTCCCTCTGTGCCGATGACCAACGGGAAAGTACTCGTTGCCTCATTTCCTTAGTCTTGCCGATGTCGACTTTAAGCCCTGTCCTTTCGGCATCTCCTTGAAGGTCGTCCAGTTTGGCCTTCATGTTTGCCCGAGTGTGGCTTAAGAGGCATATATCGTCTGCATAATCCAAATCCTCGATGATGTTGGTTAGACCCCACTCTATACCTCGGTGCTTGTTTTCTGTGGTTTTAAGCAGAACACCAACCAAGACGACGAGAAAGAGGAGTGGCGAAAGGAGGCAGCCCTGACGAACACCTGCATCAACTTTAATGTCCTCCGATACGAGCCCATTATGTGTTACTTGACAAGAATAGTTCTTGTACATGGCTTTGATGATGTTAATGATCTTGTCGGGGACTCCAATTTTGTGCAGCCGGGACCAGATGACATTCCATCTCAACATATCAAAAGCTTTTTCGAAGTCCACAAAGATATTGTAGATCTCCCTTTGCCATTCTGATGCTTGCTCCAATATGATACGTAGGGTGTTGATCTGGTCTATACCCGACCTATTGGGGCGAAATCTTGCTTTCTTGACAACAAGCTGTGTTGATGCTTTAATCATTCGTGGTCACCGCACGATCGCTTGGAACGTACAGTAAGTATATCGAATATTGAGATCTTCCTTTTTTGTGGGGGGAATGCGACCTTATGCATCATGACACCGCGCTGGCAAGGCGCGGCTGTGTGTGGGGCTCTCCGGTCATAGAGGACCGGCTTACCCACTAAAACCCCTGAGTTCTCTAGGCCCATACGGGGCACATGGCGGGGTGCGCTTTCGCGATTCGGCCGCCATATCGGATATTGGGACCTACGAGAGTGCATAACACAAAGTACGATCCTACTATTTATTATGATTTCTCGTAATGTCATTAAGTATACGTTAAAAATGCATTCCTCATTTGTTTATCTACAATTATGGCTCGCATGTTATATTTACAAAGTTATGATTCATTTGTTTTTGCTCCCGAATAATGTACCCGAGTAATCTTTTATTTACGAATCTAGTGGTGTTTTGTGTACATTTAAAATTGGAACACGACACAACAATTTATCGGAAGAAGATAACAACTATATTGTTAGTTTATTTACTTTAATATAGCCCTACAATCTAAACAGTGCATCAGCCTCTTGATTGTGTATTACACATTTTATAAATATCTTTTTTAAACTTTTGTAGGTAAATTATAAATTACCACACTGTGATATTTAGACACTATTAATGTCATGCTATGCTATTATAAGTATGCAATCAGTGGACCGCGCACAACACTGAATTACCGCAATTAGGTCAGTGGGGTATTAATTGTGTATATTTATACATATGTCGTATTATATATAACTACATATACAATATAACGACGGCTCGGTCCGATTCATCTATGTCATCAAAGCTAATGGATTTCAAGTACGGTTAGTTCGATGTCGCGCTGGCTTAAGTTCTTCAGCTTCAGAAGTAGGATTTGTGACAGAGTTTGTTTTTATTATTCTCTGGCATCGACTAGATTTTCTAACTTTAATATTCATTGTTAAATCAAAAAAATAGTCCATGAACAGCGTAGTGTATAAATATAGAAAACAAACCATGAAAAATTTTCGACTCGAGTGGGATTTGAACCTACGTAATTTAACTACTGCGCTGACCCCTGACCAACTCGGCCACCGAGTACTATCTGACCCAATCAAAAATTTTAACTGCACTGTTTACTTTTAAATTTGTTCATGCAAATTGAGACTTCTTTTTGTTAATAACTATGTATCAACAACTACAGTAAAAATCATTACAGATTTCTTGAACATTGTTTAAGAACAATGCATGCTTTCATTTTTATATTTATATGTTACACGTTTTTCTTGTACTACTTACAACACGTCATGTCGAGGACACGCGCTCGGATCCTTGTCCGATATTTGTTGGTATATCCATTAAAAAAGTTTAAATGATATCATTGAGTTGTGTTATACTTCTGGTCGAGGATGATGTATGAGATCATTATCAATATTTAAGATTTGATTGATATGTAGATTTAGCGAGATCACAAACGGCAAAGCTTTTCAAAGTTATACATTGTTAGCGTATATTACATCTGTATAATACATAATAGGTAGTCTATACTACAAATAGTCTACTCGCTATGTTTTCGTTTACAACAAATAGGCTCTAATTAAATTAGACTTGACGTCCCTTGCTGACTTACTTTTATTAAAAATGAGGTTGAATCTCCAACTCTACAACACACTGGTTCGGGCATATATAGAGTACACTTCTCATCTTTGGGGCAGGAGATTCCCAGACCGTACAGTTCTTCCTACGTTGAACGCAGTTCAGCATTCCACGGACAACGACTTGAATCGTTAACTGCCATATTTCGATTCAGCCTCAGTACTTGCCGTTGCGTAAATAGATAGCCTCGTTATGCATCCTCTATCGCTATTTTACCGAGACTGTTTCGAGATTTTTTTTTCTGTTTAAAACGTCCCCCCACTCTAGGATTTTTATCCTGTGTTGTGGGTGCAGTCACAAACAGAAAAATTTCACATGCACAAACGCCCCGACCGGTCCAAATTTTTGTAGGTCATAGAAGCCGATTACTCGACTACTGCGCAATTCGGTTTGATCCCTGTCGGCAGTTTTTACCATCGTTCCAGGCGACAAATCTTTCACCATCGTCATCTACACTGTTGGCCACCCAGAACAGAGGGACGATCGCACTAATAAATCTCAAGCGAAACGCAACCGAACCGTTCGGCTTAACCAATCCGAACGCCACAATATCACGTCATCTGTTCGATGACGTGATATTCTAGCTCTCGGATTGGTTGAGTGGAACGATTTGGTTTCGTTTCAGCTCCGATTTGTTAGTGCGATTGCCCCCCAGTGCGCTTTTCTAGAATTTTCTTCTCCGCTCCACCAAAATGTGAAATGAATGTGTATGTGGATCTCTCCTGAGGTATTTCCAAAGCACTGCTATTCTCAAACCTTCAAATAAGAGCGTACTCCTATTTTAAGGTAGTTGGCAATCCACTTGTGATGCCTTTGTTGGTGTCCATGGGTGGTGGTTATCGCTTTCCATCTTCCATATTTGTATTCTATTTCTACTCATTTGTCCCATTATCATATAAAAAATAAACGTAGAAGAATAGAAAGAAATGGACTAACTCAAATGAAAATATAATAATTAAATGACGTTGTGAGCACGGCAGTTGGAGGACCCAAATTACAAATCGCGCAATATAGTATATCATACATAAATTTTGAATAAAATTCAGTGAAAGTGAACGTTTGACAGAGAAAGCACAGACAAACAAGAGTACTAGAAATTGTGTACTACACTATGCGATTAATACATGTGTTAGAATTAATTGCACGTGACGAACTAGTCAATCCGGCTCCTTTTTTTGTGAAACTCAAAGTTTGTCATGGTCGCTTTCAATTTTGACAGTCAATGGACACTAATCGTAATCACTCTCTACAAGTTCTTCTACAATAGGGCTCCATCTTCTATAAAGGTTGATCATTGTAAAAAGACGGATATTTAGATCTTTAGGCCCTGTAAGATTCTTAACATTTTTGATTGTAGTTTAAAAAAATACACAGTAACTAATTTTTTGCAGGTTTTATTTATTAAATGTAGAACTCAATAATAACGGCCTGATTTGTTACATGGCAAAATTTTACATTTCGATATCATTTTCGTTACACAGCGTTGTATTCGGTGTCAAACACTTTGCGACGTCCGTATTTTGGCACAGTTTAGAATGAGACATTAACCCATAATACGATACTCTAATGCGTAAGCGATAAAGATTGTAATACAAAAGCAACGAATATCGAAAGTGAATGAGAAGCGACTCAATGGAGTGCGACTATGGCGGTGGCGATGCTAATAATCGACCTGTGTTCGGGCGTTTATAGATGAATTATATTCAGCGGTTCTCCTCGAATCCTTCGAGTTCTCGTTATTATGTTATTATTTTCTAATAAGGTACAGGAATCAATTATTTGACGTCAATAAGTGCCTATAAATGTGTATATTGAATACATATTACTAATATGCTGTAATATGGGTGAACAATTCGATTATTTGAAGAAAGGACAATATAGTAGGTAGGTATATCGACAATCTTGTGAACTTAGATCGTAAAAGATTATAATGCCAACGAGATATTGAAAATCAAAAAGTATTACTTCACTATTGCCAGCATGTAAAGTTAAAATCCAGTCGAACACTTTGTGCAGAACTAAAATATTCCAAGACGCTATGCTAAATAATAGTACAGTTGGTATTCAAATGTAAATCGCGAGTATGAATAATGTGGCCCTAAGCCTGTTGCGTGAAATATGTAACTTTACCTCGTGCGAATATGATTTAATCTGCCTTAGTTTAGGAGTGGTAGCTATCGATCAATATACAGGTAAATGTAAATATAGTAACGTCTATAAATATATTTTTAAAAGTAGCCCTACACTTTTTATCCTTTGTCTTATGAGACACAGAATAAAAAGTGTAGGGCTACTGAGGTTTGCCTCAAACATAGAATCCCATATGCACCTACCCAGACCGGAATAAATTTTTGTACACATACAAGCCATCTGTCCCGTGCAGGATTTTAATCTGCGACCCGTTGCGTAGTAGCCGATCACTCTACAATTTATCTTCAAGTTTTAATTAAATAAACATAGATAAAGAAGGGTGGCGACGTAGTGTGGTATAATTTCGAATAGTTTTATCGCAGCTATTAACTACTGTTATTACTGTCGGGTTTTAATTATCTACATATGTAGCATAATTTTCAAGAAGATTGATTTAATGTATAGATTATATAAATATATCTGATACTTACGATTTGGTGCTATATACGCAACGTATTGATATACGTATGCGCAAATATTTCTATATTTTAAGATACTTATGCAGTAGCAATTTTCGTGAAGGCTTATCATGGTGACAAGTGATAAATGTCAAAAAGAAATTGCGCATTTCTTTGTTAAAAATATTATCATATATACTGTCAATCTCATGATATTACTATAAACCTATTAAAGTCTTTGTGACGTGGATTAAGCTGAGAGATAATGGTCAGTCCTCTAGCTAGATGACAGGATGGGAGCTAGGCTATCAACGTAATCTCAGATTTCCTCCCGCCGTAGACAAAGGTCACCGAATAAGCGTGCGCCATCTATTAAAACGAAAGGTTTACTCTTGTAACCAAGTCCGATTGATAATTGTAATTAGTGTACAGCATTCGAGTGCGCATAGCAAGCTACTACTGAAGTGGAATGTTGATATCATTATTGTACAAAACTATTTTTCGAAAGACACGAATCCAAAACTAAACCCACAGAGAATATAACATTTCAAAAATGTTAATACGTTCTAAAAATGGCAATTTTTCTACTCAGAGGGCCTAGACAAGATACCTATCGATAATCGTAATCGCATCGCTAACATAAAAAATGTATGGTATTGAAATAACCACTCGAAAAGTCAAGCGATCGGTTATGTCAATACCATACATTTTTTATTTTAGCGATGCGATTACGAAAATAGAAAGGCATCTTGTCTAGGCCCTCTGTTTGGCTGATGGTGGCGATAGGCGGACTCCTGATTCCACTTCGCTTATGCCAGAATCAAAAATATTAAAATATAATTAATTAAATAAGACATTGTAGTATGGTCTGTTTGTATGTTTGCCATCTTGTTTAGCAAAAAGAGGCAAGGTAATCGGTTCTTCGACCGGTTGTTATTAACATCAGGAGCGCAAGAGTGGAATTCTCGATGAACAAAATTTTACAGAGAAGATCGAGCTACCCAATAAAATATCGGCAAATTTGACGCATAAGGAGTGATAAGGATTGATGCTTTGTTTTTTGTAGTCCATGCTCTCACATCTGATGAGATAAATGCCAAAGGATTTTCTATCATATCTAAAATATGTAGAAATAAGTTGTGATATCTTTCATAACTACTCTTGAATTGCTACGACACTGTAAAAATTTTATTTTAAACGAACCAAGCATTATTGTGTTTTTCGATATCCGTACAATGTAGGATGATGTAGTTAAATTTGATTTAGGTGATTTAGATGAGGTTTTAAAGTTAACAAAAACCAAATCTCAATTGAAATTGCTGAAACCCATTTTGCGTTATTTGACGCACAACAACATTGGAAAATCAACAGTTACTCAAAACAGCAGAGCTATTCAATGGAAAAGTGGCTGCATAATTAAAATGCTTTTCAGTACCTTTCTCAGTAGGGTTAGTTCGCAATGTTGTACTTGGTAGTCGACTTTGCTAAGTAATCAGTTTGTGGTGGTGTTTTTTATAAATATTTGTCAGATATAAATAATCACTGTGCTGTTACTTTTGGTCTCGCGGGAGTGTAAGGTTAGGTGCAAACATAGGGGAGGCACTGTCAATGTTGATGATTCGTTTGAACGTAACGAATAACTAATCCGACAATTGCTTTGTTACAGAGAGACGACCGGTCTCTGCTGGCCCAGTTCTTCTTTGCCGACGATGCACTCAACATGGTCGCCGCCGAGCTGGACTCGTTCGACGGTCGCAAGGACCCGGAGAGATGCTCAACACTCGTCAACCAGCTAAGGCACGCCCAGGTACGTGCAGATTCATCTCGAAATATTTTTAATTATTGGTCGACAACTGTATGACAGATAATTGAATATTCTTTACAAGTGTATACAGGTTACCTCACATTGTATTTGTTCACTGTCTACACGTCGTATAAATGAACATTACAAATTCAGTTCGAACCTTGGACCTTCTGATTAGAAGGGCAGTAGCTGCCATCATCCCGTAGTCAAAGATAATTTATCGATAATGTCTTTTATTAAAAAGGTTATTTGTACTATACTAGCTTGCAGCCCACAACTTCGCCAACGTTGTGCGTTCCTAATGCTGTATCTTGATGTTATATAGTATATTACAATCTTATTATTGTAATATATAAAAAAACAATTTATCAAAGAAAGCTATAATATGATAAATAGGCCTTCCAACAACCAAATAATAAATCAATACGAGTTCAACCAATTTTTAAAAATAAAATTTAATTTTACAATATTACAATAAATTCGGGATTCGACAACAACATAAAATTCAGGTCGTGGCACAAACAGTTAAAAAATAAAAATTATTAAATGCGATAATGGCGCTTGCGAATCAGTTCTCGATGTCTAAGTCTACGTACTAACAAATTTATTTGATGTTACATTTTAATGTAATGAATCAAATCTAATATAAAAATAACTACTTTAAATTTGTTTGATTGTAACGCTGTCATCAAGTAATGTAATTCTTGTACTTCGATACTTGACACTGGTAGACTTTTACTATAATCATTGACCCAATTGCAACAAATTTAAGATAATGGACGGACATAACTACACTTGGCCCATAGACGTTTTATTGTACACGCGTTAACCTAATTCTCTGTGAAAACGGTGACATCTTATTTACGCATTTATCTGATCTTTGAGACCGACGAAGAATATTGCAGAGTAAAAGTAATCCTTATGTTAATATGTACTTTATTTAACACTGTATTTAAATTTACATACAACTTTGTAAAGCGTGTGAGTATGAACTCGATATGTGGCATATTTTTGCATTTTTAGTAATATTTCTTTTTTAGTAATGTTGGTCGGTAGCAGACTGTACATCTACTTTATAAATGTTGCCATCTTCGAGCTTCGGGCGATTAGAACTTAGTCACGGTGGCCCAGTGCCGGTTGGTTCACTCCACATACATTTTTGAATTTCTTCGCAGGAACATCCAGGTCACCTTTAGATGTTTTCTTTCCCGTGGGTGCGTCAGATAAATGGACATATAAAATTTGAAAAACGTAATATACATTCAGCCGGGCCACAGACCAATGCTGAGACCACTGTGCCATCATTCATCGCTTTCAACTTTTGGCCTGAAGGCCGTATATAAAGTTATTTTCTAATTGAATGTGGTAACAGCACAACCGTTACGTATATGGTAGATAGTATGCGTTCAGTAGTACACCGAAAAGTCTATCAAATACTGTCATCACATGTAAATTTGCCGAACAAGCCTGAAAAGAATAAGGATAGAAACCCTACTTATAAGAGTTATGCGACCCATATCCAGATAAAGTATGCTTTATGTGATCAATACATCTAATTAATTAGACTTGCGCTTGCGCCACTCACCACACCATTTGTGGATAATTTTTACGTGAATTACTTTATACAAGTCATATATGCAAATGATCTTTAATGTTAAGCGGTAGAACTTAACCGGCATGAAATAAAATGTACACTGTGTTAAACTCCGTGAAATATCAGTACCAGATGCTGAATAAATACACACAGGATATCGTAGAAATTATGTCAAGCCATATAGAGCGTTTGAATTGCTGAGAACGCTGGCAACAACAATGAAACCAAGAAAGCGAATATAGTACGCGTATTCAATTTAATATCGGCAGCACCTACAGCGTCGCCAACAGAACATTCACTGGCATAATAGAACCAGGACCACCAGACAGATGAATCGACTATTAATACGTTAGCAGCCATGGGAACAAACAGACACTATATTATTTGTACCAGCAACGTACATTTTTGGTAACATACTAATAATAATTCACATGAGAATGTGTTCTCCGTTTTTTCCATGTCTGGTTTTACACATATAAAGACATTCTCACAAGATGAATAATTATCAAAACGTCATTGAAAAAATGACGTTTGATGAATTGGGAATCCCAAATAAGCTAAACATTATTAACAATATTACAAGTTTATTAAGTACGAAAAGACCTAAATCAACTCGAAGTACTAATATGAGAGGCAATTTACGAATGGATACAAATTTTCATATTATTATGTCCTATGAAAACGATACAAGTTACAGCATCGATGATTTCGAAAGAATCTAACGCTACAAAAACAGGTAAAATAAATTACCATATTAATTAATTTTTTTGTTTTGACGAAGGGCAAACAACGATATTTCAAAATCCTTATAATGCCATACAATTGCTTTTGGAGTTTCAGCTCTTGGTCTACAGATAGCTATGGAGCGTAAATAGCTATTATTCGAAATTGAAGAAACAAATTACAACAGTGTATTGTATTTTTGCGATTTACTTTGTATTTTTTCATACCATGTTTAATATCTTCTTAATTTGTTTTATCTAGCTTCTCTCGATCTTACCCTTCCTTCTATATTTCCTTCAATCGCTTTTCTATAAATTCATCGTCCAAACGTCCTTATATCATGCCTCGCTTATCGATCTGTCATATCAAGTAGTCCTTTCAAGTTTGTTTCCAATAACAATGACTCCTAAAGAGAATCATCTCTGTAAAGTTAAACCATCACCTTGCCTTACTCGTGTTTTTGTTTTAGTCGTTATGTCACTGTTATGCATGCGGACACTATTTATAAACAATTGCCACGAGAAGTACAGTCTTATAGAAAAAAAAAAACATTACGCGTTTCGTGTAATTGTTATGTGTATATTTACCTCATTGAATAAATTATTATGTCATATCGATTAGGCCAGAATGTGCACCTTCTATGAATGGAATTTTTTGTTTTCACGTTTTCTTTATTTTCATTTCTACCTGTTTAGTTTCTTGTGAGCGTTTTTATGTGGAGTATTATTTATTACATCTTGCCACAGATATATAGTAGCTTTGAATTACGAAATTCAGCAACAATTGATATGTCAACTTATTGTATCTGTGTTTTAATGAGAAATTGGCTTTGTTTATTGTGGGAACGTGACAAACAAAAGTATATAATAGTTTTAAGTGTATAATAGTTTACTTCTGTACTTTTGTATGCCTGTTACATGGGCACGAACACTATTTTAAGGTCAAACATAATGTGTCATCAGTCATGTTTATAATTTATTCACATTAAAAATATACGTATGTATGTATCTCGTTATGTCGCCATAACGATACGCCTAACTTAATGTACTATGCAAAAAGGTACCGTTTTCACAACCAACACTAACTTAAAAATAACAACAAACGAACAACTATTAAAACATTAACAACAAACGAATGCATTCATTAGGAAGTAAACGTCAATTTAAAAACAAAGTTAACCAAGTCAATTTAAAAGAAAGTTTAGACATAATCGGTCAAATATTTGTAAAATATTATGAAATATATGTAAAAAAATTAAATATTATATGTACTTTTGATGATGCTTATGTGATACACGTGGCCGTTATTAGGTTGGGGATATTTGGATGTGGATTTATTTACAGCAGTACCTAAAAAAGTACTCTATGCAACTTTGTACGAGTATGAGTCTGTCGAAAACTGTTGTGTCGTCTTTTTTACGAATTTGCTTTCTTTTGTAACTCTTCTTTTACAACGGTTTCTTAAAATTATTGGTAGGCACTTAGAGACCAATTTGTGTTGTTTCTTGCTTGCCTTCCTAAGCTTCTCTTAATATCGCTTTAGGGTAATCTCGTTTGTAAATGATTGTTCCGGATTTTTCACAGTTCCGGTATTGCGAATTTAACGTTTTTAGGTAAGTGAGTCATTAGCTCGGCTTACCACTTTAGAGTCTCCGACCTTGGTTGGCTGTATCCTTCCTAATAATGTCATTGTTTTAAGACGCAGAATGTTTGCCTTTGCGAGCGTGACTGCATCGGGTCCCAGGTAGCTTAGACGTGGGCGACTCGGACTGGCCTTAATTCAACTCGTGTTCCACTACAAGCTCAGCAGAAAGCATTTTATACAATGCTGAGCTTATTGCGTCAACGATTCCCACCAAGAACATGCCCAGATCTTTTACCCTAAAACATAAAAAAACATGAATGAAATAAGTAAAATCGTTCTCAACGTATACGGCGCGATCAATAGAAATATATATTTTGTTTATATAAATAATATGCAGGTGTATTCAGAATAATGTTGTAGATTGGGAGACGTTAGTGTTGAGATTATAAAATTATTATCAGTATTACATTGATGATAATATTATTATGTGTTCGGTCAATCTCAAGGTTGCGCTCATCACATTTTCTATTACGACGCTTCTGCTACTATTTTGTCAATTGTTCGTCAGATCAGCAACACTGTTACTATCCTAAAACTTTTGTTCAATGTTACGCTTTGCAATGCTATGTAGATACAAATGGAAATCTTGTGAGCACTTGTTAGAAAAAGGTAAAACCACATCGTGAAGGTCGACGCAAATTGGATTGTGAGTTGTCCTGAGTTATGTATGCCTTTGTGTACAGAGCTTGTTACTTAGTCTTATTCACGCAGAGGATAATGTGACCTATCTGTGTACTTTGTACGTCTTGATTTACTGAATTGTAAATATTCCATTACCAAAATACAAGGAGCGTTTTCGATTTCTCTTTGTTGACCGTATCACATATACGTAATTTCACTGCTACCCCAAACTAATGCTTAAAGTGAAGCTGTAACAACCGTTTTAATAAGGACGAGTAGATTTCAGTCAATCCCGTTGGCCCATTGCGGACTATACACCTTTGAATTTCTTTGCAGGTATATGCAGGCCACGAAGTCTTCCTTTACCCTTTTTTTTAAGTGTAAAGTACATATGATAAGAAAAATACGTTGGTACGTGGTAGAATCTACCCTGAGCCTCCCGACGGGAAGACCAGTGCCAAGATCATAGCGTCACCGACGCTTCATTATGCAGATTTCGGAAGAATTGAAAGAAATTTGATTTAGTATTATAAACCATTTTCATATAAGTGAATCCGATTTCGTACTTTAACCGCACTACATCATCGCAAAAAAAGGTTGTCACGCAGTGGCTACTTCTGATTGATGCCGCTGAAACATTTTGGGTTATTATTCCGAGACAGTTGGTTTAGGTCGAGTTGTCGCTAGTAGCTATACTGTTGATATCAGTGGCTTTGTCGTGATTGTAACAAGCTTCGATTTGGTCGGTTTCACCCACGGTGTCAACAATGAGACCAGAATGTAGTCCGAATAAATTATACTATTGTAGTTATGCTGTGAATCAATTGTAATCCACACTATGAACATATTAGGGCATACAACTCTTCTGACGGTATGTATTGACGCTTATGTAATGCATTTTTATAATTTATTTACTACCAATGGACCCGACATAAGTCCTTATCTCACATATTTAAGAGGAAACAGCAAGGTTCGTCGAACTCGCCCGTAGAATGCAATAAAGACAACAACAGTTCGAATAGAAAATATCTACGAATAGAAGTTAAAATCATCGTATCGTAGTCCCCTGTTTATGCTTCCAAAACTAAATCGATTTAAATAATTTCTTGGAAGAAAAACTTTGGCTTATGTTTTGCTATTCTTTAATAGTCACGTGAATTTTCTTTGCTGGTTATCGGAACACACCAAAATAACAGGCTGTTTTTATAGCATTTTAAATATTTATAGTTCTTTTACTAAATAATTATTACTTATAAAACAAAAGGGAAAAATAAGTATGTGATGATAAAATGACTTTTATGAAAAAGTTATTGCTGTAGTGTGGCTTTCCAGGAAGAAAAATATTCTCCGTAGTTTTCTAATTAAACATGTGATATGCTATCGAAGATTTAGGATTTACACAAGACTTTTGACAAGGTTATTGAAAATTTATGTTTTTTTTTACAAAATAATTTATATAATAAAAAGAAATCATAGGTTCATGATGATATTGATGATAGAAGCCATCAATTTTCCAGGGGGAAACGGGATTACGCTTGTATTTGAAAATAAGCCTGCGTTTTTTTTCCTCTTAATTTGTAAATATAATAATTTTAGTTCAATGTTTCCATGTACATATGTGCGTCGTCTGCAATTCTTACGCGAAGGAAGACGTAAAATTAAGATAATTTTATTTTTCTAACACCAAATTTCGTTTATGAACGAAGGCTTCTCGTGTAATAATTATCTCATTCGTGGCACCGTAACAATGATCTCGATTGTTACAGAGGCATTTTTATTTTCACGGTCTGTTTGTAAAGTGTTTCGGATGTGTGTGTGTGTGGTCTGTTATCACAGCGCGGAATATGATACATTGATGAAGCAGGTCTGCTGGGGAAATCCTTTACTTAACACGCACACAAGTAACATCATATTATTTTCATGCCATAACATCGTGGATATATGTATATTTAAACCAAAATTAAAATCTCTGTTAACCCTAAGAGCATTTAAAATAATTCTTTGGTAGTTAATCACAATGCTATAATTGTTCTAAAAGATTATTCACTATTCTATCTGTGGGGAAATGGGAAGAAATCTGTACTTATTAAGCGGTCTGGTTTACAAGAGTAATTACCTTTTGTCCGGTCCATTTAGATCATTTCCACTATGCCATCCGCGAATGAGGTATTAAGAGCTCAGTGTCGGGCTAGTATTATTACTCAACTATATTATTACTCTAAATCTTCACCACAAATATGTGGCATAAATTGTTAAATTCATCCTTAAATCACTAAAATTATCCAATTCCTTAGTAGATTGAGGGATTCGACTCTAATTATATCTCTAAGTGCCCGGACCAGTGGTTATACGCCCACACTCGTACACTGGGAGTTATAAATATTTTCTATGTTTATATATATAGAACCACCTCTCCCTAATTCTTCGTAGAAAACAGGCACCATTATATGTATGTATGTAATGAATTGCTCCTTAGTTTTTTATTCTCATTTTATCAATTTATTAGGTCACGTTTTACGTTTAATCAGTTGTTGAAAATTTTTGTTAGATGCACGCGGAACCGGGTTCATAGACAACCGCCACAAATTTATCTATCATATTGTGCTGATGCACACACTGAACGATTAAAATCACGTGTTGATAAAAGAATCATGTATTGTAAATATGTCTATCTGTGTTTTGTTTAACTACGTGAATTAGTATAAACCAAACGTTTCTTGTTCAAATAGTAACATCCCACGAAGCCCCCCCCCCTCCCCTTTGGGGGGCCCTATTAGCCGTCAAAAGACGTTGCCCAACGTGCACCACGAGGAGGTTATCTGACATCGCAACCCATGGACAAATCATCCTAGGAAGTGATTTCAGCAAATTTGTGGATGTTGCCTCGGGTTTAATACATACGTGTATCGTCGTAGAACTAGTTAATTCGTAGAACTAAACTAGACTAGTTAGGTTTTTTGGGGATATTGTCTAGGCTTGGCATACAGGAGTGTTCATGGTCTGAAAGTGCTTTGATTCATTTTGTAGTCATTATTGACTTATTTTGACATCAGCAAGTGTGCCCAGAACTATTTTTTTGTATCACGTAATCTAGTTAGTTCATTAGATTATAGAATAGAAATCTAGTGTACTTATCTGACATGGAAACAATTTTATATAACATAGACCATACCGATGCAATATGCTATGATAAAATCTGTCACAAACTGTTATAACTAAATGATATAACTCAATATACTCGTAATACTCCTTGAAACTTATTAAGGATAGACTTTCTTAGCCAAAGCTTTGTTTACTATTATGTCATTGAATCCTCATTTCAAAATTTTGTTTGTGGCTATAAAACAGCACTGCTTTGTATAAGGCATACGGGCAACTACTTCCTTAAGTCCATTAGGCATTTACGAGCAATAATTTGCGTAGTTCTTTTGTTGTGACTCACGCGCAGGCACGGAGGTCACTAAGATAACGTCAGTATACGCAATACCATATGTTTTCATGTTTTATTGTAATGAGGTTCTGAGTAACGAAACACAAGTGTATCCTTCACGCGTAAGTATCTGCTGTCGGTACTTTTAAAGTATGCGTCGTTTATTAATGACTCTGTCCGCCCGTGTTATACGGAATTTCCTCAAAGAAAAGAGACGTTTTCCGGTCGTAAAATCTACCTTCTGTTATTACTCTCGGTGGAATAATTAGGGACTGGTCTCAAATTTATCTTCATACCAAAGTTCAATATAATCATAGTAGTCTCTGAGTTTACTAATTACAGAGTTGGAAAAGTATTGATGATCAGTTAAAGTTGCAATATAATTTGATACTACATATTGTATACTTAATTAGTATATTTTTAGACACATTTGTTAAAATGTATAAAAGTAAAAGAACAACCTCATGCAAGTTTTTATTGTAAAAGCGCTAAAAAGAATACTTAATATATTTTTTTCCCTTAAAGTTTTTTGTTTTATCAAATTATAACTTTATTATTTATCAGATTTATATAGGTAGTATAAAAGCTTGTCACCGCAGAAAAAAATGTGAGCCTGAAGTTTGAATGTAATCGTTTCAAATAATTTATATGCATATTTGGAATATATTGGACTTTTATATTTGGACTTGAATACGGCCTGTGAGACTAATCGACCATTTTTCTAGAGTTTTTATTTATTTATGGTCCTTAAATAATTTTAGACCTTTTTATTCAATATATTTTTATATAGATGTATCTTTCAACATAGGAAGTTATATCTACGTGCAATTAAAAAGTAATTCGCTGCTTATAAGCAACATCACACATTAGATAACTTATTTACGAAGTTACGATTGCAGTGTGTTTAGTGTGGAGCGCTTTTAAGCGATCAGCGACAATGCCGCAAATGTGCTTCTGTGTCTTTAAAAATAATACAATATTAGCATAGTATTTTTCACTTAATTAATACATATGTAACAATGAAAATGCTAGCTACCCTATTGCCAAGGTAAACCTGTAAAGCAATTAGCAGTGAAACGCAATAATAAGTGTTTAAAATATCTAGTGAGCAAAATATTCAGTTATAGGTTATAGCTGTTGAATTCTTCGTAAGTTAAAGTAATATCAGTGTGATGTGATCAATAAATGCCACACTGAGAAAAATCTAAGGCTAAAAGTGCTGGAACAACGGCAGATTGTATTGGTATGAAGGCGAAAAACCGACCAATCGTAATACGATCAAAAACGTCTTCCTACCAGCAAACTTTAATAAACTTAAGTGAAGGCGAATCGAACATGCATGCATACCACGCATATGTCTCTACTACCACGTTTCTAACCTTAATATTAGACTAATTACCCTTACGAAATAGCGATAAATGTAGTAAGTCAGGTAAATATACAAATACTGACGATACAATATGACATCTGTAAGGCGATTTAAACGGTAAGTACAAGTTACAAGTAACGTATCTAAGGCATTTTATGCTTTCTTTTAAGGTTATAATGTCCGTTCACTAGGCATCTCCTGCCTTACCGTTGAAACTTTTTTTACGTACTTACTATATTAAAATTCTGCCGAGGAAGATGCTCTTTACCTTCTCTTAAGGTGACACTACAGTCCTGCCTTGTCGTGAGGCATTTTATGTCTTTATTTCTGTTGTATTAACTACCCGTAACGTATTTTCTCTCTAATTGGAAGGCGTTTTCTATCGTATTTATGATAAAAATTACTGTTTCCTAAGATCAATTCCAATTTCTAGTAAAACTTTATTAACCTGCTAGTAATTTATTTTAAAACATTTCATATGGTTATTTTAAACGTGCCTTCAGGTACATTAAACATTACCACACAGCTCTTTAAATAGTATGGTAAAGTATGATAGGCCTTGTTTACGTTTCAAAATATCCTACGAAGACCAGAGAATAAGCCTGCTGACGATTGGTAACCCAGTTTATTAAAGGTCTGAATAACTTGCTTTACTATCAAAAGGGGCTTTTAGAACCGGGACAGTTACTTGCTGTACAGTCTATTTGCGGGCGCATGTACACGACAGCAAAAACTGTCCAGGTGGGTTATTTTGTGGGGTATTTATGTGATCGGTAATCGTGGACGAAGAGGGGCTGATGATGATGATGATGATGATGATGATGAATCGTGATCGAAATCAAAAATGCTAAATGTATTAAAATGGATTTAAAATGAGCAGAATTATTAAATCGATTCGATTGCGATTGCCGATTAAGTCATAAAATCACCCCCCCCCCCCCTGGTTCTAAAGTTACCTTAATATGAACCCTGATAGTAAAGCAATTTAATCAAACCTTTAGCGAAATGTATCTGCAGAGAAGAATATTGCTCATCTAAAGGATATTTTCCAGTCTTCGTAAATTTCTGTAACAAATGCATATTGTTAGAAATCTAAGTTAGAATAAAAAGTAATATTTAATTGAATAGGTAAGTATTGTAATAAATCAAATTTTGTTCGAAATAACTTTATTAAACTCAAAACAGATTCTGTAATGTTACAGAAAAATCAACAATATAAAACTCTTCTTGATTAACAATAAATATAGACGAACATAATTGTATGTAGTTTTATTCATTATGTATTCTTATTATTACTAATGATGATAATTTACACATAGTGACAACAATCACTGATCTGACAGTGCAGATTGTATTAAAGATTACATGTTATATATAATTGTTAAAGTTCCAACTAACTTAACCTTAATAACTATTAGTCTTATATAGTTAAAATTACATCGAAAAATAGTGTACCAAATTAAAAAAATAGTATTAATTAAATTGGTAAGAATTCGAATACATCAAATTTTGTTTGAGAAACTAAATGCAAACAGAGACAAATCAACAACTAACACAAAACTCTTTTTAATTAACAATAAATATAAACCAACATACTTAATTATATGTAGCTTTTTCATTATTCTTATTACATATTACTAATGATGCGAAATTATTTACATATAGTGAGAACAATCTGTGATATAGACTGCAAATTGTATTAAAGATTACTTCTTATAATTGTTAGTTTCAACTGACTTAACCTTAATAACTATTAGTCTTATATAGTTAAAATTACATCGAAAAATAGTGTAGGATATTAAAATAAAATATGTATTAATTGAATTTATAAATATCGAAATAAATCAAGTTTTGTTCCAAAAAATTAGAAACTATTAAATTCAAACAAAGACAAATCAACAAATAACATAAAAATCTTTAATTAACACTAAATATAAACCAACAATTATTATAACATGTATTTTTTTTTTCATTATTCTTTTGGGCAAGTATAACCGAATGAAAAAATTAAAAGATTATTAAATTATATTTGTAAATTAATCAAGTTGCCATCGTTACATGATAAACAAACTGCTATCCATTGTCACTGTAAATGTGTTTCATTTTTAAACATTTCACCAATACCCTTGCCCATGTCTGAAATTGTGCCCAAGTTACTTGTACATTCAGATCTTCGTTGAGCATAGAATCTAATATCAAACGAGCCAACTCTTTTAGTTGACTGTAATCGAGGATGCCTTTTGAGGCATTATCACGTCTAAGCAACGCTCATCCCCTGTGACTGCTTTCCAAAATAGATTTTTATCTGAAATTAAAATGGGGACATTTTAACTAATTACTTCTGTTACTTACTTTCTATCTGATAGTGCATAAGCCAAAATTAAACTACTTTATTATCACATACAAAAAACAAAAAACGAATACTATATTTAGTATATTAGGTCCAGTAGAACCTCTTTATTCCGGCACTGCACTAATACTTACTGCACTAATTTATTTTAAATTCATTGATTTGTAATTAAATGAAACAATTCTTAAATGTTAGTAATACGTCACTCTAGTAATCCGGCGCTCTCAGAGGGGCGTGATGAGGGAATCATGTTGAGACATGATACATACTTGTATATACAAAAACAATTGCCAAAAGTATCATTTCAAGCCAAGAAACAAAATTGACAGTTTCTTTACTCCAATAGAATAGTCCACCAGAATCTGTTTATCTCTCTGTTTATAATAGGCCTAAGACGGTTATGTATTTTTTTCAAGAGACAAATAAATCTCTTTTCGTCCTTAATTCAATACATATGTACTTTTCCCTTAAAACTAACTCGACTTCTTTTGTACTTTTTGTGTATTTTTATGTAAGTAATACTAAGTGTAGCATTTTCACTAAACCACTAAACCTAGTGTGATATCTGCCCGATTAACGAGAGTCTATGCCGGACTAACACTCGCACTGCGTTCGAAATACCTACTCATGTAAGAAAGAGAGTGTAGGCGTTAAGGTTCGGAAAGGAATGCGCCGGTTTGGACATATAGAAAGAATGAAGATGAAAGAATGACGAAGCAGTTAAAACAATGCAAAAGTGGATTGATGTAATTATAATTTTTGAATTCCCCTCTACCTCGAATTCGACTGTAGCTAAAGCCCTATGCCGGTTATAGTTAGCGTTTATTTTATTTTTAAAATCGAGTAACTGAATCAGTGAGTTATGGAAAAGCTAAGCATGTTTGTTAATGGACCAACACTTTCAAAACGGTCAGTGTCGTGTTCGATGAAAAGTTAATTAAATATTGATAAATACTTACTTTTGAAGGTTTCAATCAGATGAACTAAATCCCATTTTTATGAAGGTCTATAGTATATTGATCAGCCATCTCTAACTCACATTACTCACAACAACTAATATTATAATGATGCTCGTACCGATGAGTAAATCATCACTACGTTTTAACTTATAACTCGTGACACAGCCGTCTTTTTAAAAATGACTGAAATGACAAAAAAATAGTGTTGCCAGAAGTAGAATACAATACCCACCACGATAAAGCGTTTTTACCTATCACTTATGGAGAGGACTACACGGATAAATCGGATAATGTGTAGCAGACTAATATTTTACGACTCGGCTTTTTGCCGAATATTTTTGTTTATTTCTTTTTTGAGCCGTTTACAAGTTGTATGCTTATTCGAGCCGTGAAAGTACAAGTTGATGTAGAAAAATAAAAGATGAAACAGACAAAACATTTATACTTACCTTTAATAAGCAAGAGATGTCGGAATTACTTTAAAAAACATCGGTATGTAAAAATCTGGAGTTGCTGTGTTTTTTACTGAACTTATTCGAAACGACTTAAACGATTTTCATTAAATTTTTGGTGGATTAGGAATTTTTTATATCACTACGTGACAGATATGTTCGGTGATATGTTCGGTTATATGTTCGGTGATGACATTTCTTAAGGAGTTGAAATAATTGACAGAGGTATAGGTGATCGGCATTCTTTTGTCAGAACGGAAGATTTTCAGAATTATAAACATAACTAGCTTTCCGCCTGCAGCTTCGCCCGCGTGTAATTCAAATTTTCGGGGGGAATATCAATTTTTTCCTGGATAAAAAGTACCCTATTATTTAATCCGGACTTCTAACTTTACGTCTGCAAAATTTCAAAGCAATCGGTCCAGTAGTTACGGCGTGAAAGCGGAACAAACAAACAAACTCACTTTCCGATTTATATTATTAGTAATAGGATAATATTTATGTTTAACTATTTTATGATCTGTATAATAATATTTAAAGTGGAACGATTTGACTGTTTTTTTTGTGTTGAATAGCCTCCGAAACTACTCAACTGATTTCTGTGATGAGCACAAGTAATTCTGACTTCTTTAATTATATTTCTATGATAAATATTTATCCATGTATAATATATCCGTAACCCTAGATTCCATAACACAAGCCTAACAGAGCTTAATTTGGGCTATTACACTTACTGGAATTAGCCTAGCCTAAAGTAGTACAATTCCATTTAAAAAATGTGTTTGTTATTTTTCTATACTTAACCGAACGTGTTTTTATTTATCCGGTTTGTTTTTGCCCGCAAAGTTTAGCATACAGGTGACTGAAATGCCAGGGAGTGACATACCTTGAGATTGACTGGGAAGACATTGAAGTCCTTTTAAAATAAGAAGTACCTACTCTTAATTATTCATAGTACTTACCTCAAATTTGAAGTAATTCAGTGGACCTAATAATTTATTGATTCATTAATTTTGGTTGCTTTTGTATGGAACAGCAGATTTTTTAAAACAACAAATTTACCTCATATTTGGGATAAGCACTATGAATCATGAATACCTAGTCTTATTTTAATAGGATGTTAATGTTGATGATGTCAGTAATCCTGTATATTTTTTATTTATTATATAGGTAAACCAACATAGGCGGAGCCGCGGGCGTTAGTCTAGTTATAAATTTTCCCCTTAATTGTGCATTACGACGATTACGTTGGCAACACTCGATTCTATGATTTCTATCGTTGTAGTATTGTCAATATCACGGGGCTTACCTTAGAAAACGCGGTCGGTAAAATGATTTGCAACCTATCATGGATAAATTTTAATAGTTTTATGACACTAAACGCCTTACAGACCGTAGCTTTGTTAATAAAATTTTGTCGAATTTCGTGTTAACTAAAGGCGAAAGAAGCTGGATTTCCTTGTAAAATTGACGTCAACAAAGACGTAAATGTTGTTCGTCAGTCTCTTTTAGAGTTTTATGTAGAATCTGACTTAGTCTAATATCGAATTGTCTGTATACTTACGGCGAAATTAGTGCTAACTCCTTAAAAAAGCGACGACCAGAATATAGTTTTTCACAATTTTTTTTACGACTTGTCGTGTTATTATAGCGATTTTCTTAGAAAAAAATAATTGATTAACGCTTTTAGTACCTATCTACCGACGACAAATTGTATGTAATATTGATGTGAAGACATTTCATTTTATTTTCATCTCCATATTAGTAGGTACCCTTACGTCTTGTAAATGGCGTTTTGACAGTAAAAATAAAAAAAAAAACAATTTCATATTTATCATAGGAATTTAATTTTAATAGGGACGGTCAACAGCACATCAGGTATAAACTGTCAATTTATCTCAGTCGATTTGAAGCTTTATCTGCCCACTTATAGGGTTGAAAATCAATCGACGAAATTTAACAGTTTTGGGTACACTGACGTGCTGTTGACTGTATCTACCTTGTTAAAAAGATGAGAAGCTTATTGAATTTCTCGAACCTAATACCTAAGTAGGTATTTGTGGTAAAATGATTTCAATCAATGATATTTCATCAAATAGGTAATTTTCAGATTTCATGGGTACACAAGAGTAGAGTAACAAAATTATCGCGTCGCAAATTATCCATACATATATAAAATGTATAAAAACCATTTGCCATTTTTCGTCAGCTAGTAGGTAGGTATTATTTGTCAGAAATATGTCTTGCGGTACCTATTATGACATTTGTCATTACCGTGTAAACAACTCTGTGAAGTTAATATTTGCCGCATTGAAGAAGCATTTTAAAACTTACGTTTACGTTTTATTTAGTTTACTTATTAAACGCATTTAGTGTTACTAAATCATAAATAACCTTTTCGAAAGACGAAAAGCGCCGTTGTTTATGGTTATATTCACCGGTTGCTCACCACCGTAAGAATAAGGCGTTTTTAATAGTTGCTACTAATTTCTTGACTGGAAAAAGGCTAATTACAAAAGTGCCTTATGGTATGTATTATTTCAACGGTTTCGTTTACTGGAAATGACAATACTATTTCAACTATTTCGCTTAACTACGCGAAAATAAACGTAAGCGTAACAAATTCACAAAAAGAAATTACAATTTAACCGTGTAAGGCGTGTTTCGTCTTAGGCACAAAATCCATTTTTCTCAGTGCATATTCATTCAAATGACCGTATTGGAATATATATAAATAAACACTAATCAATCATCCCACTAATACATTAAGAGACCTTCAGTTCAGAGTCTATTGTTGCCAAGTAGGTTCAAACTTCAAGGATATTTTTGTACGTAAAGTTCAGGCAATCTTCAAATTAAAATTTATAAATTTAATTTACTATACGCAACGAATTGCCTGTAAGTTGATCAATAAAATGTGATTTAGACGGGCCATGTATGGTGCCGGTAGGGTGTATCTGAGAGGCTTAATCTACACCCGTGCAAGTTTCGACATCTGTTTAGGTAACCGAAAAATTTATTTTGATTATCATCACGAAGGTCGCAGCGCGCTCTGCTATATCATCTCTCTCATCTCAGTTCAGAGACCTTTCCTCTCCACAGATCGGCGTGAAATCATCAAACCTCCCGTTTTGGACCATCTCGTCTCCCATCGGTCTGGTCCATTTATTTCTTTCAGGACAGGAGAGGCTCGGACCCTCATGGCAACCAAGTGTCACGGTGGTTATATCGGAACTCCGGATCGATCGAGGCGGCTCGGCTCGACCGATGTGACTTACCGGCCAAACTCAGCCTAAAGCCTTGGTCCTAACGACCCTACGGCTTGTAGTGAGAGGACGGCGAAACAGGAGAGGGCGCGTTGCAGAAAAAATAAAAACCAAACAAAAAAATCACCAATTGTATAGCTTCAATATTTTTCTTATTAAGTAAAACTATATAAGTTCTTATGTTGAATTAAATTGTTTATACATGCGTTGACGTTTCGGTTGGGACACGTTCATGAAATTTGTATTAGATCCGACGGCCATTTGTGTGTATCGATCCCTGGAATGCTTTAAGTAAGCTACGATGTAACTATACATTATTCTGTAGTAATGAATACATTTGTTTTTAGAAACCTATTGACTTAACTTATAAATGTCGATTAGGTCTGCCTCTCTAGCGTCACAGCCTGATAGCTGAAATGCCATATGGTAGAGCAATCGCTCTACCATATCGCAATATCTACCATAGAGCGATTTATCATTTTAAACTGACAAAATATAAAGGATAAATTTTCTTGATGGCGGTTATATAGCACGTTGAATGATTTACCTTATTTTGCTTCTTTGCTCATGCTATGGGGGCTCGTTTAGGTAATTGATGTTTTGTCTCTTAGGAATGAGATTTATGTCGGTATATTTATACCTGCTGTTGGAGATGTCTGCTTGTGTCAATTATTATCTAATTGACATCTACGTATGACGTATGTATCTATTGTAATTTAGTTTAGATAATTTTGCACAAACACCTGTAACAGTGAAGTATATACAAAAAGTCTATGTATATACATAAACTACCCATGTAACAAAATAGTCTGTTTTTATTTTCTTCGTTTACTCGTGATAGTTGCTTAGTTACTCATAATAACATGATGAAGTTCAAAAGTGGAAGTGATCTGTACACAGATGATCAGGCGGAGGTCGTGAAAATTAGCTGGATTCGAGAAGTGAAAGACTATACCAAACAGGATATCGCTTATTTATATTACAACTAACAATTAATTTCTTTATATTAGAAAAGTGGTAAGATAATATGTCCGTCGCCTGTTTGGAAGTGATTACCATAGCTTATACACGCCCCCAACGCTATAGTGACATCATCCGAATGCTACGAAAAATAGATTTCACGCAATCAGCATTTGTGATTATGACCCCCCGATGAGGGTTGTAAACCTCACTCATTGTAATGCAAATTAAATCTGTTCCATTTGATTTAGAGATTTCATTTTGAAAGAAAAAATATGTTTCCCGAATTTTTTACCCAATAACTTGCAAAAACATATATATAGGATAGACATACATATATAAATAAATTTGGTAGAAATATATTATAACAACCATGACTAAGCTAAGGTACAAATGCTCGCATTCATCATGCAAATATCTGCCCCCACCGGGTTTCGAACCCGGGTCCTCAGAGATGGCGACACCTTGAAACCGGTATACCAACCATTCGATTATGGAGGTCGTCATTTGAAAATTAATTCGTACTACGGTCATGAACCTTTGATTATCCTCTGTAGCTGTATGCAGATGGCGTCAGACTGATTAGATTGGTTAAATGTATATGTCGCGGCCAACTGATTAAAATAGCCGTTCAATCAAACAGCTAGCCCTTTGACTGAACAACGTCATTCAACCACACGTCTAGCTTGTTAATTGAATATTTGAGCCGCCCAAAACGTTCAACACTACCGCTGATTCAAAAGCCGCCGTATAATTTAATTAGTTCAGCGCTCACCACTGCAGCGCGGTGCGTTTTGTTTTCAATATGGCGTCAACTAGCCATGGTTAGCCGACATAGAGCTGTCTCAAAGGCAACACGTGTCTGACTGTCATCGTAAGCATGCCAGACCGTGACGTTAACTTTTATCATAGTAATATCTATTTAACTGATTTTCCGTCGTGAGATTCAATATTGATAGTTTTATCCATCACATGAGCGGAACAAAATTAATGTTTTCCGAAATACGCGATGTGTCAAATTTTTCACTTTACTTTTGCTGCCTGACCACAGTCAACGTGGTTCCTTCAGTAATCGTCAACAGCAAGCACTTAAGCCTTTAAGCCACGAAGATAAATATATATCCAATATTATAAATAACACGCCAACACTAAAATGTTATCGAACTTTAGTTATGTAAACTAATTTATTATAGTCCACCTATTTCTATGCACAATGTACGCATTAGTCATGTTTTGTTGGGAATGAATCAGAGCGTACTCTTTTGTACCAGTTCTGGAGTTTGTCATCGATTCATAAGAATTATGTTTGTTACGGTTAACGCCCCGAATATTTTTTTCTTAATAACTAATGACAATTTTGACGATTACTAGATAAATTGAATTAAACAATTTTTTTTGCTTGAATCCAATTTTTGTAACTTTAATTATTCAACAAATTTAATTACAAATAATTTCAAACATTTCTTTGTTTTTTTTCTTATATAATTATTTGCTTACACATCACTGAAAAGATAAAAAAACATTCTTCATCATGCCTTTCTTAGTAATGATCTGATTGATAACAATTGCATGTGCCTTTTATTTGTAAACAGTATTTACGATACTACGACCTAATTCCCTTTATGAAAGAGTTTTCAAAATATTTTTTTAGCTGGTACATGCTCCTAATCATAGTCTACCTTCACACCAAATCAGTGCATCTTTATAGGGTGTCCAAAATCTTCAAATTAGAATTTTGTGTCAAATTCAACGTTCCGGCAGAAATTTATCTTGTGGCTCTGCACAGTATGTAGTAAGTATTATCTACTATGTGGATTGGCCGCGGTCATTGTTGTTCCGGTTGCCCCACATTCCTCGCGCACGCAATGCATCGGAGGTCTGGTCGCGACCTGTCCACCTGCTGTCATCTGCAAAGGATAATAACCTTGTGTCTATTCTGGGCACTTGACCTTTTTCTTATTCACTTGCAGATACTGTGGTTAAATTATAACCGCTTGTGAATGAAGTGGTTTTATAGGTAAGCGAAGTTGACAGTACGGTATAATGTAGGATTGGTTTTCGACAAAATAGATACTTAAAATTGTGTTAGGTAAAAGTTTGTATTTTTTATTGTTATTGTGTTATTGACAAACAGAGTTGCCCAGTTTAAATAGTATGTAGTAAGGTCCCAAGGTCCCTTATAGTACATGTGATTCCTAATATGAGATTTGCAGCAAATCTGCAACCCTGACAAAGAACCACAAAGTACATTGCTAACTTGTGACATTAGATATAATTAGTAATGTCACTACTTATCTTCCTAAATACAAACGGCTATGAGAATTTTCCATCAAATTGCAGCTACCCCGTGTCTCTCTTGGAAGGTCGATCGTCGATGTTGCGTCGATCCTTTAGGCTCTAACTACCTGATGATCTTCGCGCGATGCCTCGCCAATCGAAATGCTGCAGAATTGTTCGGCTATGGCTTGACTATTTCTTAAATAATCTTCAAAGTATGACATTATACATTTTCTGCGTATTACAGTTACAAACAGGACCTGTACATATCTAAACTTATTGTTGAAAGAGATTAATACAATCCAATATGTAGTACAATATGGAGTTAGTGACAATTAATTTCTCCGCGTTGTGTTCGCAACTGGACCACTTTCGACAGGCAGCGCCCTCGTATCGCACTGGATTCGAAAACTACCTCAGATCGTAGAAAGTTCATTATTCTGGTTACTGACTGACTTGTTGCTTGCCGATAAGCCGCGAGTTTCTGCTTGTTGTTCGTTATTTGTAATTGGTAAAATCACCGCTGGCAGGAAAATGGTTGTAACACGAATACGAGCACTACATATCGTACATCTGCTGATGACTCACATTCATTTGTTTAGTCACTATGAAATAAAATATATTTTCTTTTAATTTGACTTGTTTATAGTCAGTGTTGGAAAGCAAGTGGTTCGTTACTTCGGTTTATGACAGTTAATCCGCACTTACGAATGGGAAACGTGCACTTTTATATTTTAATAAGTTCATTAAAATTAATTAATTAAAAAAGGAATAATTATACACTTTTTTAAATTTTGACAAAGAAAAGCAAGAAAAGTCTATGTGGCTGCTAAAATTGTTAAATAATTTTGAAGATAAATGAATTTTGACCGTAATTAGTCTATGCAAACGGTAGAGTAAGTTAATATGTTTCGTTATTTAATATTTTATGTAAGTTAATATTTTAAGGATACAGGCTATATTAGCCATTGCACCTCGTTTGTGTAAAGGTACATCATCTTTTCTTATAAAGCATGTAAATAAATCTACAGCATCTGAATTCTAAGTGACGAAGAATCTTTCTGTATGGCTTCCAGTCATAGCATATAACAGTTATATTGTGGGTTTTACACCTGCGAAGTATATTCTAGGTGGCTACGTAAGAAAGCACAGTATAACATCTTCAATGTTATCATCATATCATGGAATTTATACGACATACCCAAATAAATCAGGACTCTTTGTGACTTTCATTATAATCGTGTTAATATGACTATCAAAAATAAACTTTGAATCAAACATGACCCCTAAATCTCTAATTATGATAATTCGTTTTAGTGATTGATTGAAAAAGATGTAATCAAAAGAATTGATAGTGTAGTTGAACTTTCTGATGAAAGAGCAGATAAGGCATTTTGGGACATGTACGAGTAGGTAGATTTAGTTTATTTTTCAAACATGACGGTGTTACCCTTAAGACACGCCTAAATTTTGTTACACGTGTAAGTTGTCGATTAGACAGAGAGCACCGATGTGTAACGTGACATAACATTACGCGCACGCCATACAATCTGAATATAAAAATCTGCAATACTACAATGAGATAGCATGTATTTCTCATTGTAATTAGAGCTTTCCTTGGCAATTTGTTTTGGTTCTCATTGAATTATGACGTGTTGCTAATAAAATTAAAATCAATTTTATGCATGTTATACGATCGAGTAAACATGACGTCGGTCCGGCCATTATGCGTTTCGGACATTGTGACTGCTTACGACCACTTCTGGCAGCCGCAGTCACTTGTGATTCTGGTGGGCAGATGGGTGTTCTTTTTCTTCTCATACGCCTTCGTTGCAAATCCAACAAAATACCATTTGATATATCGTGGAATATATTTACTATCTAAGTATTCAATGTGTTCAATGTATTTTATAACGATAGATCATATTATATTTTTCGTCTAGTGTGTGTGTGTACAGCCAACAACACGGCAAGCTACTTACATTAGCACTACGAAAACTGGCACTATCACAAGCGACTTAAGAGCTGTAAGAGTGTATACATGTTATTTTGAGAGCATTTACTAAAAAAGGCCTGGTAAAGATAACTTTATTCAACATGTTCAGTGACACTTTTCTGAATGAATTACTGATTAATCAATAGAATCTAATTTCTTTACTATTATATAGAGAGTTTCTTTAGCAATAGTGTCTATCACTTATCTATCGTTGGTGAAATAAGTATTACATAAACGGTACTTGTTTGGTTTCGTCTATGTATCGATATGCTTTTTATCGTTTTATATTTTAAAACCAGCATTGTATCCGAATCGAACTTAACTCCCACATAAAGTTATCTAATTGTCTTTTTGCTACGTTATTTTTTGACGGTATGGATTTTTATATTTGGATCTCTGGATGGACGGTATGGATTTAACGTTCTTGTAGTTTAACTATAAAATCTGTAATCCCTTTATTACTGTCCGAGTGAATGTTAAATAAAGAAATTATATGATCACTGATTAAATTTTTTCGTAATGTTAGTTTAAATGTAGCTAAAACAGCTGAGAATTTTAAGTGGCACTGCGCAAATCTTTTAGCTCGAAGTCTTAGGATTTTAATGAACCAAAGGAACTCCTGATTTAGTCTCAAAAAAAAGAGAAAAGCCGAGGTCGTCCTCGAAAAATGTGATGTGCTGTGATTAATACGTTGTTTTGTCGGGGACTAGAACATGGGCGGCATAGAGTTGCGGTAGGTTGGCTGCAGTAGTAGGAGAGGCTCTCGTAATAATAATAAGGCAGATGACACGCCCCTAAGTCTGAACATATTGTGGGTTTGACGAAGTTTCTAGAAGAACTTTTTTAAACGAGAGTTATAAAAAAAGGATATGTAACATTATAGTACATAAACTATTAATTGTACATAACTATTATTGCAAGTAATATATTATTTTAATTTTGCATTTTTTATATTTATTTGCAAATTTTTAACCAAAAAATTTAAAATAAATGTTATATTTAATCGGATATAAAAAATTACTGAATACTGCTATGTTGCTATAAGTGGCACTGCGCAAATCTTTTAGCTCGAAGTCTTAGGATTTTAGTTATACTTCGTTTAATTTAGGAAACGAATAAATGTAAACGAACCAGTTTTAAGGTTATATATTTTTAACTCAATTAAAAAAAAACCTCAATTATCTTGTCGTTATCTTGTATTTGTAAAATGTTTTTCATGACTGATCTATTATATTTTTTTTTCTACCACATAGGTACTACTACAAACCCTTAAGAAACTTCCATATAAATGAATTTATAAAATAACACATAATTAATTTTACTTGATAACCCTATCATCTTGATCACATGGGTGAAATTCAGTTGTAATAAACATTTTCAGTTATAGTTGGTACTTTTTACACGCTTTTTATTGACTTACTCTGTCCGTTTGTTTGTTTGTTTGTTTTATACTAATCTATTCACTGAAATAGACCACATTTACTTATGTACTCGTTTCAACTTAGCTACCTTTTGAAATTAGTAGCATATATTTGCATTTCAATCCGACTACGATCGAAAGTTCTATGTTCCGTTTGTTGTAGGTAAATCATAAATGCAAATCTTTTTTTAACTTTTTTTACTAATGCTTCTGCGGCAACTATATAATTGATATTTATATTATGAAGTAAAAATTACTTGTTTAAATTATAACTACATTATTTTAATAAAATTATTATAATAATGTCTCATTTTATAAAGGAATTAATTACTGAACGGAATAACGGAATGTAGAGACACTATTTGGTCATATTATGTTTGCAATATGGCCGTCATAATTTGTGATCATACATAACTTACCTGCTTTCGAGTACTGCCGTATGTTATTAACAATCATATTATATTGGAATGTTTTTAAATGGCATTATTGTAACTGGCTGCAATACATATGAACATATTACTAACACATTTTCTCATAGGAAAGAAATATTTTTCCGCGGTAAAATTTTTATATAGTCTATGTTACTCAGCTTGAGTTACTCAGCAAAGAATTTTTGAAATCGGCTTAGTAGTTTTAGAGTTTATTCATTACAAACATACAAAAATATAAATATTTCCTCTTTATTAATGTAGATATACTAGCTTTAAGTCCGCGGCTGCGCCAGTGTTATATTCAATTTTTCCATGGTAAGAAGTAGCCTGTCTTTTCCCAAGTCTCACAATACGTACCTCTAAACCAAATTTCATCCTAATCGGTTCAACGGTTGAAGCGTGAAACAGACAGAAAGACAGACTTTCGCATTTATAATATTAGTAGGGATTATTAAAGAGTCTGGCTACGACAGCCAGTCGGAAATAGGTATCACAAATTCGAAAGCAACAAAACTGTATTATGATAGAAAAAGGTTATTGATATATGCTTGTCAGTGGTTGCTAGGCAAGACTTTGTTGGTAAACATTCGCCAACTTATTTGGCTGAACTGTAGCTGCATCACTTATTGCTTAGACATAGACTGCATTTAGCTTGTGCACCTGACACATAAAATTATACTTAAATCGCTAAAATGGCGTCTACATGTTGTTTGCGCCATTGTTTATACAACAACAATAAAAATTCCTAATAAAATATCGCGTCTAATAATTATAAGATAATTATATATAGCGACATAAATCCCATTGCTTTACTATTTACGATATTCCGCCATATCAAGTACCAATATTTCTATGGCATTTTATTCGTAGGAATGTTTTAGTATCGCAACGGAAGTTTTTATCCAAATATGTCAATATTCTATTATGAATATGGAAATAAACAAAAACTGCCATAGTCAAAGTATGAATATTTATACGGGCACGTACACACGGCAACATGTTAGATGTTCACGTTGATTTTTAATACTATCCATTTATCGCTCGTAATAACGGCAGTGATCGTAGTGCAAGCGTACAACATGATGTGTTGTTGGCTGTGAAAGACAAAGTTATATTTACCTCTATTGCCAATAATAATATATGTACATACAAACGCATATACTTGTGTCCGGATGTGCTAATTGTCTATTCATTAGCATTGAAGACACTGGCTTCCGCAGTTTTTTTTTGTATCGAGGCGTCAGATCGTTACGGCAGACCTTATTAAAAATGACCGAGTTATGTAAATAATTGGGTTGATTCATTGAGGTTAAAACGAATTCTGTTTGTGGTTATAGCATATCGCTTCTTGTTTTATGTAATAGTTGTTTGTATAGAGTATAGAGTAAATAAGAACTTGCTAGACCTTTGTTTGGTCCACATCGCAGTTTCACATAACAACAACATATATGACATAAATGTATTCTTTCTATTTGTATTCTTAATAGGTTTAAAAAAATACTTTTCTCGCTAAGTCCACTATTCAAAAAAGTTAAACTATACGTCAGTAGTGACTGATACTGTGTCATGTTGTACTGTTTTTCCAGTAACTGCTAGCAGTTTTTCTGTGTATGCTACGGTAATCGCCTTTTTGGTCACAGGAAATGATGTCTTTCCGCTAGAAATAAAACAGGATAGGTTCTTAAAAAGGTTATCACTTCACGCGATCCAGGTGCATCTCAGGTGATTATAAAAATATTTATTTTAAATTTCTTTGTTCTAGTGCAAACAAAATGGAGTGCACGTCAAATGTCGCTCACAAGCTATTAAAATAGAATTATCTCAGTGACAGTTTGTCTCTTTACCAACATTCAAGATAATTGTTTCAATTATCTGAAATGTACTTAAACTGTAATCACTGTAGCTTATGCAGAGTAAACAAAGTATACTTTATTTTAATATTTTACAACATTGATATTGTCATATCTTAATATATATATTTCTTGTGTGCGTGTGTATGTGACTGAACTCCTCCTAAACGACTGGACCAATTTTGATGAAATTTTTTGTGTGTATTCCAGGGGGCTTGAGAATGGTTTAGATTCACAATACGGTCATATAGATATTGTTTTTCAGCTAAATTATTTATTTAAAAACATTTGAGACAACGTGAGACAACGTGACATTTGAGACATTTGACATTTGAGACATTTGACAGGACAACGTCTGTTGGGCCAGCTAGTTTTTTTGTAAATTACCTTTAATTCAAAGAGAGCGTCGGTGTTGCTGTGGCCCCGGTCCTGGTGTTCTATTCACAATAGGGGTGATTCTGTTATGTACTAATAGGTGTTTCATTTTTTGAATTTAATATGCACATGACAAAATGTTCATGCGACAAGGGACTAAAAATAAACTTTTTATTTTCTATTTACACTCACCGAAATGATAGATTAATTACTACTTATGTAAAATATAAAAATTTATGTATAGTAATAAAATTTGACAATAGTTTATTGTGCGATATGAGCGTCATCTTAAAATTTATCCTGTGTATTTTAATTGTTTAAACTGATAAATCGCTCTATTATAGCGCATTTCAGTAGACATGTTACGGGAGCAGACGTTAATCTGGAGGTGCGGAGATCGATCGATTACTCGTGGAGGAGAATTGTTTTTCTGCCCGGTTAGGTATTAGTAGGGTTTCTGAGCCCGTCTGACTGCATACAACCGTCTTACTTCTGATTGTCGCCGCAATATAATTGATGATTAGAGGTGAGACAATCAGTTAAATAGTTGGTCAGAAATCTAAGTGAACTTCGCAACTAACCTGTACTGTTATCATAACTTACCGGGTGAGATGTAATCTAGGAGCAGCAACAGTAATGTTTACGTTACGTTTACGCACTGTCTCGCAGCCGGACAAAATGCATGGTTTTATGGCGTATCCAGTTCTAAATATCCACTAAAATGTTCCCTTGTTTTCTATCCTCAGTGATTAGTTATAATTTCTTGGGAGCAACAGTGAGACCTTTTCTCCAAGAATCACGAGCCATTGTTACGCCAGTCATGTTATCAACCAACCAATAATAATTTGTCGCTATATATACTTCACGATGCGACAATATACCAGAAAACATGTACTCTTCTATCGTTCGGAAGTCTTTTACTCTATTGGGCGTGTGCGCTTAAGCATAAATTCTGTGCAAAGCTTAGGTGAAGCTTAGTCAACTATGTTGACGTAATGTGGCATGATCGCCTTCACATACCTTTCAATATCTATAGGCTTCGATCAATATATTTCTGTAGATACACAGTTACCGTCTAAAAAGTGGCACCGGCGAAACAAGGCACAAACAGTAAATGTGCCTTGTTTCGCTCTCATTCATTCGGTGGCCGCGCGCGATTGATAACGTCAGCGATGCCGAAATGCGTAGTTTATACTTGTAAAAATGACACACGTAAAGTGCAAAGGAAGGATAGAATGTCATATTTCCAATAAGTATATCTTTATCTTAATTTATTAGCGCATTTTTTATGAGTAAAAAAACACTTTTATTCATATTATGTATTACTAAAATATCAATTTTAAACGCTTGCGTACCATGCCACGATGGTATACGCATCGCATCTATCTCTTTCTGTCTCGAGTGGCTCACTCATAGGAAAAAATAGCACAGAGCATTTCAGAAAAATGTCAGTGGAATGATGGAGTCGCCTATACCATTTTTTGTGATTTTCTTTTTTTTTGTTTGTTTGATGTTTGATTGTATTATCAAGAATAAAAAAAGTGTTAAATAGCATTTACGTAAAAAGCAATTTGAATACAAATCAAAATAAAGCTACTAACCACTAAGAATTTTTAGGTTATTTAATCTTCATGTTTTTATTGATCCCGTTAGATAAAAACAAGCTAATGTTCCTTATAATATCTAGGGTTAATAAGAAATTATTTAACGTATGTCTCATTAATAAACGTTACATTTTGTAGTGGGCCTATTTTCCATACAGAAAAAATTATCTCCTTTAAAAAGTTTCCGTACTGTTAAGATATGTGTAAAAAAAAAACTAAGCATCTCCACTGCTGTCTATGTTCAAGTAGGATGCGATAAGACGCAAGCACAATGTTCGGAGTCAAATGGAACGTAGGAGCATTATTATATGAAATGAATTTGTGCTTAATTGCAACAGACTAAGGGCTTATTATCCAATATATTTGTTTTCAAATATGTCTTGTTCATTTCTGATTTCACGGCATCATTATATCATCGAAACCAGAAGATAATATGTAACGACCTTAACAAGGATTTATTTTCATACTTCATTACGTTACTTAAGATTTAAATTGGCTTAAATTATATGACACTTTAGAACTTTTTTCAAATTGGTACTATAATATACATCTATTCTTCTATGTATAGACGCGGGGCCGATATTTTGTTTGATTTTCTATGGAATTGTGTATCTACAGAAATATATGATCGAAGTCTATAGGTGTATGTTGCAAGACGGTTTTTTGCCACCCAAAGGCTTTCTGATGGTCTTTTTTAATCTGGCGACCTCACTCAATCGCAGGGACTCATTTATAACGATATTTGGCGGGCTTATTGTTATTTCACGTGTTTAAAACTGATAACGCGAAACGTTATCGTCTCCTTATCACTGTCTGATTGTTCGCTGCCAGTTTGTTTAATTTTAGTTGCAATTATGTGTATGATAACGGTAATGTCATAATAAATAGTTGTGTTGTCATCTATTTTTATGTTAATTTTTAAGGAAATTATATGAACGTTTAAAGGTCAGTTATGACTTGTAATGTAACTGTACAGAAGTTTTAGTTCATCAAAGTTGTTATAGTTGTCGTTAATACGATGACTTTGTATATATTCCAATAATGAGAATAATTCACATTAAATTTTTTCATTTAATTTTAAGTACGTAAGTCTGTTTAGTTTATGGCTAACATAACGTGAGCGTAGCTTATTTATACACATTCTTACAGAGTGGACATTGGTGTGTACAATTTCTTTTAATGCTATAGTGATTACGCTGTGCGAATATTTTTGCAGTTGAGGTAGGATGCTGTTAAGTCCGATCCTTTTGTGAAATAGTTCTTCTGATATAGTTCTTACAGTAGGTTTTACGTCGTAAGCTTCAATTCAAAACAACAGTACTCACAAAATATACGTATTGTGATATCAGTGTTATAAATAGAAAAAAGAAAAAAATCAATCACGACCACACTACACATAGTGTGATAAAAATGCGATCGATACAATTGATGCCACGTCAAACTTTACAGTTTAGCCGCCGACTGGTCCAAATTTTGCTCATGATAGCGACAGATTTCGTGAAGTAAATGTAATCTGGACCTGTCATTGCTTGTTCACATAGGTGAACTGCAGTGCGACCGGGGCTGACTCTTGTCGTAACGAAAAAAAAGTCGAATTCGAATTTTTATTCGATCAGTAGTCACACTTCGACTAAACAGAACAATGGACATAATATGTCTATTGTTGGCATTGTTAGCGTTGGTCGTATTAAATACGACGTAAAAAAACGACCAACGCTCGAATCATTTTAATATATCTTTTTAGTGAAAATTAACTGACCAGCGAACTTCATACTGTCAAAAACTCGAATACGAATCCCAACCTGTAATTCATACATAAATGATATTATTATAAATACGAGGGCTGCTACTTATGTATCCGGAGTAGAAAAATTAAACAAACGTATATGGCTAAATATGGGTTTATTGTTTTTCAAAGTATTCTCTGCGATGATCGATACACTTTTGCATACGTTGAAACCAATTTTTATAGCATTTTTTCCACTCTGATTGCGGTATCTCTAAAACGTGCTGTTTGAACGCGTCGACGGCATCTTCACGGGTCGAAAATCGTTGACCACGTAATTTATTCTTTACATTTGGGAATAAATAGAAATCATTAGGTGCCAAGTCTGGGCTATACGGTGGATGACCCATCAATTCTATTTTTTGACCCTCCAAAAATGTATTTGTTTCGCGTGATGTGTGACAGTTGGCATTGTCGTGGTGTAGAATGATTCTGCTTCGCTTGTTGTTTTTACGTATTTCTTCAAATACTTCCGGCAAACAAATGGTCATGTACCACTCCGAATTGACCGTTTTACGATTCTCCAATAATACCAAAAAAGCAGGCCACCATTTGCTTTAAAGTGATTTTTGCACGAGTCACTTTCGTAGGGTTCGGCTCATTTTGAAACACCCAAACTGTAGACTTAGTTTCGGGATCGTACGCATAGATCCAAGATTCATCACCTGTGTAGATGTTATAAACAGATTTTGAGTCACCTCCGTTAAATTTTTTTAACACATTCTTGCACCATTCGACGCGAGCTTCGTTTTGATGCTGAGTTAAGTTGTGCGGTATCCAACGCGAACAAATTTTTTTTTACGATCAAATGTTCATGTAATATTTTATTAATGCTTGTCATACATATGAGTAGCCTCTATCTTGCGATACGTAACATGACAGTCTTGCATAATTAGTTTTCGTACAGCTTCAATGTTTTGTGGCACAACGACTGATTTCGGGCGACCTTCCTTAACTTCGTCCGTGAGCTTACTCCATCCACGATTGAACTCACTAAACCAGTGATACACAGTGGTTTTTGATGGAGCTTCAACACCAAAAGTTGAATTTAATTGATCTACGCACTGTTGTTGCGTTAAACCACGTCGAAAATCGTAATAAATCATAGCACGAATATTTTCACGTGTGAGTACCATCATTTCAGCGATATGACATTTTAAACCCATCAGAAACAAATCACTAGCGTACATAAGGAAAAAAATAGCGGCCAGTATTTCAAAAAAGAACGAATTTTGCCATGCAGATCATATATTGCGTTTAAAAATGTTGAAATCCCAGATTCCGGATACTTAAGTAGCAGCCCTCGTAATCTGTTTTCTTTATAATTTCTTTAATCTGATTTTTATAATAGAATTTTACTTATTATGAGGGAGGCACAGGAAATTTATGTTTACAGATGAGAGACCAAAATTTTACTTATACATCTGAGCAAGCAGAATGATTGTTTTTATGTTCATAGCTTTAAAAAGCTTGCCGATATAGTCAACAGTGTACAACGAGATGTACTCGTAAGCTATGAAGAACTGACAGTCTCATGCTCTAAACGCTATAAATAACTTGAAGTCCATAAAGCAATAAATAAGATTGGCAATAAAAAATATTTTCATGAATGAATACGTGTTTCATTTAATAACGAGGTTGTAGCTAATCGAGTGCATTTCAAATAAACTTCATATATATATTTTTTGTTTTATATTAGTGTATTAAAACTAATCAGATGATTTGGGAGGTTCGGGGTCGATCCTGCCATGTACCAACGTGTTTTTCGTTTATCGAATATCATATGTACATTTTATCTGACGCTCCTACGGTGAAAAAAAAACATCTTTAGGCAATGTCTATACCCCTGCGAAGAAATTCAAAAATGTACGTAATCAACCAATGCGCACTGAGTCGGTGTTGTTAACTTAGGCTTAATCGTCCTAACATAGTTAGGGTAGGCTCGTGCTCATCGGTGGAGACGTTCATATACGTCCCTACCGAGTTGTAATTATGATTAAAACTAACACATATAAAGTAATAAATGTAATATGCAACAGAGAAGAAAAGAATATCTTAAGACTAAGCGTGTTTAAAAATAATACATATTCAAATTACACATTTATATATGTTGTATATTATATGGTGTCCAAATTTGTGGGACCACGAGCGTGATGATATTTCAATAGTCGTTTAACTCATGGTTCCACGGATGTGGTCATAAGGGACGTGATACAACGAATCATTTATGTACTGATGTTTGCAGGACCGAGTGTTGAACATCACTAGCCAGATCATGGACCAGATCCTGGGCGATGAACGGGTGGCGCGCGGCTTCAGGGTCAAGTTTCCAGAGGACGTACTCCACGACAACCTGGCTGGCCAGCTATGGTTTGGGGCCGAGGTAACAATTTTCTTTTTTTTCGTCCCCTTTCACATTTTTCTGCGGCTACATCTGTGTTACATCGGCTTTCTTCTGAAGAAAGAGATATTTTCCTGTGTTAAACTAACTTACTCCTAACTCCTTCTTCGGGGATCCGTAGTACTAGGATTATTCCTAACTATCATAATTTTTTATAAACTGTTTGTAACGGTACAGATAATAAAAGAATAAACTATTTAAACAAACCATCTCCGCAGGAGATTTTGTACTGCATGAGTGTTTTCACAAACGCTAGTGCATTCTCTGTTCCATAATTCGCGTAGTCCAAAGAGAGTATCGATATGACTGAATTGATTAGGCGCAGGGGCCATTGTTTAAGTGCTTTCCGAAGTACGAAGGAAGATTAAACATTTTGCTCACTGCTGATTATGTATCATTTCTTAGCGAATGATGCTAATAGATAGTGCAGTTACATTGCTACTTTACTGTGATTCAATGTTATTTTCGTAATTATCTACTAACTGTAATTTTCCTTTAAAATTTAATAGAAACAAGTTTCAGTCTTGTTAGTGCATGCATTGCTTAGTATTCATGCAACCACAAATCGTCAAACACCAAATATTAACTGTTCTGGTTGACTAATTGCTAATGATGTTTGATCTAGATATTTTTATGGTGGTCATTGCTTGCTGCATAAATACTAATAAAATTGATATGATTTAATGTACATGTAGTTATTATTATATTTACATATCAATACATAGTATAAAACAAAGTCGCTTTCGCTGTATGTCCGTATGTATGCTTAGATCTTTAAAACTACGCAACGGATTTTGACGCGGTTTTTTTTAATAGATAGAGTGATTCTTAAGGAAGGTTTGTATGTATAATAAATGCATAATATAGTAGAGAGACACTGATAAATTTAAAGGTTTCTAATGTGATGTCGTAAATAAGCACGTTTTTTTGCGCTTATATTGCAAACGCTGGCTGAACCCTACGAGATAGACCAAAATAATGTACTACAGTATTGTACAACTTACAAAAATCCACAAAAAATTCCGCGATGGTATATGTCTATCTCTTAGGGATAACCCACCATAACCATTTTTTCACTGCACCCGTGCGAAGCCGGGGCGGGTCGCTAGTATATAAATAAATTAATGCTTCTGCATAATAAATCGATGTGGTACATAAGTGTATAACGACATTAGTTCTAAAATCTGATACTAGTCACTGTCCTATAAATTGACGAAGACAACTGTATTTTAAAATAACTTTTACCTTTGTTTCACCATACATGTCGTGAACCTTCTTCAAATGTCCTTCCAGTGCCTAGCGGCAGGGTCGTCCATAATGAACCGCGAGGAGGAATCTGCTGCAATGCGTCCACTGGCAAAGGCGCTCACTCGCAGTTTGGAGACGGTGCGCTCGTTGCTAAGAGAACAGTGTTTGAGGCCCAGAGGACACGGGTTGTCCTTACGCGATGACATGCTACACGAGAGCCTTAGGATATTTGACAGGTTAGTGATTTGATGTATTATTGTGATGTTTGTGCTGCATTGCAAAAGAAGCTAGGGTTGCCATACCATAAAAAATCGGACTGATCATTGTAAACTTCCGAGTTAAATATTCGGAAGTTTACAATGATCAGCATTGGCTAAAAATTGGAAGAGATTTGCTGTCATCTACGCTATGGTCTAACAACACCGCCGCTTCCCTGAGTTGTCGTTGAAGTTGTTTAGTTATCTATATTGGTATCGTCTATTACGTTCGGTTGTAGAGCGAAAAACCAATCAAAAAGACAGGTTTGATCTTCTTCTTCCTGCCCTTTTCCCACCTTAAGTAGGGTCGGCACAACATGTTTTCTTCTTCCATTCTCCTCTGTCACTCGTCAGCTCAACATCGACTTCCTTTACTCTCATATCAGAATTCACACATTCAATCCATCGCTTTCTTGGTCTACCTCTCATCCTAGGTCTATCTATATTCATATCCATCATTCTTCTTGTTATATGGCTTTCATCCCTCCTCATTACATGCCCAAACCATGCTAACCTACTGCTCCTTACCTTCTCAGTCACTGGTGCTACTTTCAAACTTCCTCTTATATACTCATTCTTGATCTTGTCCATTCTTGTAACCCCACACATCCATCGCAACATTCGTATCTCTGAAGCGTGCAGTTTCCTTTCGTCCTTCGCTTTCGTTGCCCAACATTCAGATCCATACATAAGGACAGGTCTAACTTAAACTTTCCCCTTAAGCTTAAGGGGCAGTCTTGGGTCGCATACAACTCCAGAGACCTGTCGCCATTTCATCCATCCCGCAGTTATTCTATTCCTTACAGCACGGTCAATATCGCCATCGTTTTGGAATAATGATCCAAGGTACCGGAAATCGGAACAAACCGGAAGAGTTTCGCCGCTTAAGGCAATGTTCGCGAAACTGGATGCCTCACCGAATGGGCAGAACAAGTGTTCGGTTTTCGTTCTGCTCACACGTAAACCGACATTTTCCAGCTTTCTCTGCCACTCCTCCAGCCTGCTCTGGACCTCGGATACATTTTCTCCGACAAGAACAATGTCATCGGCGAACAACATACACCAGGGTGCCTCTCCTTGTATATCAGCTGTAAGAGCATCCATAACAAGGAGAAACAGATACGGGCTCAAAGCCGACCCCTGGTGCAAGCCGACGGCCACATTGAACTTTTCAGTTACTCCGGCTTCGGACCTGACTTGTGTACTCGCTCTTTCATACATACTTCTACATACTTCCAAGGCACTCTTTTCACATTCAAAGCCCACCATAGAACGTCTCGGGGTACTCTATCGTATGCCTTTTCTAGGTCAACGAACACCATATGCAGGTTTCGATTCGCACGACGATACTTTTCGCATAACTGCCGAAGTGCGAATATGGCGTCCGTTGTCCCTCGTTCGGGCATGAACCCAAATTGGTTCTGGCTTTTGATATGTGGTAATTTTGCCGAAAACCGATGGCAACTCTAGGTGGCACCTATTTATACTTGGCTTAAATGACTGTGTATACATTGCCAATGACCTAATAAAAGTGACAGACAACTAAAGTCAATGGCGCAGTACCATTAAATTTCTATTTCTGACAGTATCCGGCACCAAAGCTACAAATTGTTCGACATTCGATACGGTTATTCATAGATATAACCATATCGAATAACAATAGTAAATATTTATTAATACTACTGGTGTGATTGTTTCCTTTTTTTTTGCGTATGTATTTATTTTCTTGTGGACGATAGGTCATCTTTACATGACGATGTCACAGCATAAAATAAATTCTTAAAACATAAAATGTACTGGAATAGCGCATGATAATCTGGTGTAGGGGGGTCTAATGTAGTTTGCGGGAGATATGGCCAACTCTCTCCTTATGTGACATATACACAATATTTGACGTATCATTCTTAGAGCTGAAGTATTTTCATTCAGAAATTGACGTTTAGAATTCATTGTATTCTTCACAAGACCTTGTATTCAATATGCAAACCGGTCAGGTCGACAATAATTAAAAAAAGTAGTGGAACAGTACAAGAGTTTTATTCAACATGATATTCAATATGCACTTGGCATAAGACACTGCTTTACCTTCTTAATGTATGATGTGCTATTATGAACGCTATTTAGATTACTAAATCTTGTTGCCTTATTTGTTCGAGTGGTGTATAATACAAGTAATTCTTGTAGTTTCATATGGTTCGCATTTCCCTTCGGCTTTGTCCCTTTCCATAGCTTTACTTGTTCAGTTTTTGTGCAGTACAGCAGTTTCTACAACTATAATTACGCCTTAGTTTCGCCTGTGTAAGATACCAGGAGGACATTTCCTTCAGGGAGTTGGTATGGTCTGGTATGTTAGCACACATGCGACATAAAAGAAAATAAATATGGAAAAATGTCCTTACCAGTTTCCTACTTTTTACTCTTGTATGTCGCATCGTAAACTCATTATATTAGAAATTTCACGGATCGCATTACAGACTTCCTTTGAGGAAAATATGCACGTTAATATCACAATATTGCTAACAAAGAATAACCCATTTGGTCTATTGTAACGAAAATCGCACTTTGATCTTGTTTAACATACAATGCCTCTTCAACACATTGTACAAATAAAAGATAAGATGGAACTTTGATGTGGCACAATTGATAAAGGTTGACTTTGGCTCTCGACTACTTTGGCACAATAAAATAATATTGTGTCCTTTCTGCGAAATGACCCTAGTTCATGTCGCATATTTTCCTGTTCGCAAGTAAAATATGTATATTAATACTAGCGGCCCGTCCCGGCTTCGCACGGGTAGTCATAAATAGGTACAGATATTTAAGTTATAAGCGTATAAGTACTACAATAGTTAGACATATGGTCTCGCGAAGTTTTTTGTAGATATTGATATATTCTATAATATTGTCGAACATTTTTTTGTCCTATCAATATACTCTGCAGCGTATGCGATGAAAGACATTTTATGGCAAATTTTTTTACATCTTCGGTTGGTTTTAATAAGAATTTATAAAGATTTCTATAGTAATCTAGTACTAAATATAGCCTATGTTACGTAGTGATAATGTAGCTTTCTAATGAAAAAAGAATTATTAAAATCGGTCCAGTACTTTTTGAGTTTGTTCGTTACATACAAAAATACAAATCTTTCCTCTTTATAATATTAGTGTAGATAAGTAAACATAACTTTCTCGTTTTTCATTTTATTACTTTTGTCGCGAAGCAGCTTTTGTCATTGCGTATTTAAATCTCAACTGTGCAAAATAGTTTTCATTAAATCTTATTTTTCATTGCAATCGTAAGTTTTTAATGTTAATTAAACCCGGACTAACAAGAATAGTAGGTAAATTTAACAATTGTGTTAGTTCCAAAACTGATTACTGCTACATGACTAACTAGCTATTTATGTTTCGAATATTTTTATTATTATTATTGATACTCATCTTAAAAAAAATAAGTGGACGGACCTATAATTCTTGCATCTGTTCATTTAATGTAGCATCTCATGAATGGATCATCAAGTTATCATTTTTTTTAAACTTTGTTAATCTGCTTGTACACAAAAGAAACAGTTACCTACCAAACACTTACCCAAACTTTTCAATGTCTTTTTGTTTAGTCCCTTCCATTTGTACACTTGAAAACTCTGCACTTTCGACAAAAAATATAACTACCATGTCAACATTAACTTTTGGCAGAGTCATAGAATCTGCTTTGGCAAACCCAACTTCTATTTTTATTAAAAAAAAAACGCAATTAAATTTGGCTTAAGGGGCCATCCATAAATTACGTCACACGGTTAGGGAGAGGGAGGGGGTTGACGAAGTGTGACATTGTGTGACAAGGGGGTGGGAGGGATCTTAAATTTCGTGACGTCACATTACAAAATCTATTAAATCAAATAAGCTAACTGTTAAAACACAAACTTTAAATTATTACTATTAGTATAAAAAGTGCTGTAAATATTAGTTTTTACTGTAAAGTCTGTATACTCTCATAAATAAATAAAGGAATAGTATCTTCTTCTATCTATTAATAGGGGTACTCCCGAAACGTACTATTTTTCTAATTGATTATAGAAGGTGATTTTGAAAAATATAATAAGAAGATCATGAAATTACCATACTTATTTAATATAAGTAATCGTTTTTTTTGTTTTATTAATTGATTTGATGTTAATTTTATTAAAATGAAAATAAGACTGATTTCGAAACCGCTTTTATCATTCAATAATTTCTATAATTTCAAAACTTGTGACGTCGCACTAGGGAGGGGGGAGGTCTCACAAATGTGACTAACTGTGACAAGGACGGGAGGAGGGGCAAAAAATCAAGAAATTCATGTGACGTAATTTATGGATGACCCCTAATTGTTCACTTTTACTACAACTTATAACCTCAAATAAGTTGTCGTAACAGGAGTGACGTCACTGAACGCTGATTGGTGTTTTAAATCCGTTCCGTTTCACGTTACTTTTGATTCGTAATTATTGTTAAAAAACAACATTATTTTATATATAAACCATGCAGTGGCCCTACTTTTATATTTTTTTAGCATTTTAATAACAAAATTTTCATAAATATTATAATTGCATGTTCCCCATAGCGGTCCATTTTAACTATGTTGCATTTCGGTGATGATAACGGACAAATGTACAAAGGCATTTGTCTTCACCCTCAGACTGTTCGCGGAGTTCGAGCTTTGCTACGTGAGCGCGATGGTGAACGTGAAGACGCCGCACGAGTTCGAAGCACAGCAGTTGATCTGCGTGCTGTTCTCAGAGAGCTTGCGGCGGGCGCTTAAGCAGAACCTTCTCAAACAGGAACAGGTGAGATATGGTGGTTTCGATATGATTGAGCGATCTATCGCCATGAAATATCAGAGATATGAAACATGGGTCAGTTATATGGAATGAGTGTTTATTATTTTGATCATGGCGAGAAAAACAATATAATTTCAAGGCAAATATTAATTAGGTATTTAACGTAGGTTTATTGCTGCAAACGTTATTAATTCAGTAAGTATATCGTCGATTTATCCCAACAAATGTCTAACCAAAAGTATTATAGTTAATTTGACCAAGCATTTATCGTATACAAAAACCTTATTGAGACTTGCCCGTTATAAACGTTTTGATATACGTTCACTCCATTTCACTTATTATTGCTTTATCTTTAAGTGTATGTTGACTGGTAGATAATGCTTTGCTGAATTAAGTCCGCGTTTTGTTTTTTTTTATATTGTGCAATAAAGATTGATATAAATAAATATTATGCAGCTATTAATACCGGTATAGGCTGTCAGGTCTTCGACTAGCTGCTGACGAGCGTGCCAACTATATAGCTCCATAAGAATCCAAATTACTTCACGTTGAGGTCGAAGAAATATAATATGTGATACCCTTGGTCGGCTCTTAGGACATCCACGGAAGGAAAGAAAGTGGTGATGCATGAATTCTTTATTCATCATTAATCAATGTTTTCAAATTATGATTATTGAAATCCTATTAGTTGAGAGTTTTATCTCAAATTATTGCTTAACTATTATTATTCAGTACATATTACAGTATACATTTATTCTTTGTTGAATACAGGTGGATTCATATGACCCGGCCTTGATGTTTGCCGTTCCACGTCTGGCAATTGTAAGCGGTCTTCTGATCTACTCCAGTGGACCACTGAGCAAGGATTTACCTCCAGGTATTTTAATTTCTCAGTTTCTTAAAAATGCTGTCGAAAATCCTTTCTATATTCGGAGTTATCGACATCATTAGGAAAGAAACAGATACATACTTATATTTGGCTTGATGATATTGGATGGAAAAAAACTTGCGTCAAAAGTTGGATTGGTGCAATAGTTTTGCCTAAATAGTTGAGCTTTTAATATGTGTTTGCTATCCTTACTTCTATATGATCAATCACATAAGTTTTTAAACATGATTACATTACTCAATTTCTAGAATTTTCGCAGTTTGTAACACTTAAGGGTATCTTTCTGATCCTTTCAGAGGAAATGTCGGATATGTTCCGTCCGTTCCGTACGTTGCTGAACAAAATCAGGACTCTTCTGTGGACCCTGGATCGTCGGGAGTTGATGGTGCTTGAAAGATTGTTATGCACGAACGAGGATATTACCAACTTGTCAGCTTTGGATCTGCCTAAGGGTATGTTATTTGAGACTATTTAGAACACTGCGTTACTGTTTGATAGTAAATTTGATTGATTTATGTTTTGCTATACATTTACTAGCAAGTCATCATAATTAGCCATCTGTTAGTAATTGGTTCTAATAACGAGTGTGAGAGACCTGCTTTCGATAGGTATATTTACCTTATTTTTAGGTTAACAAATAAACTAAAAAATAAGGTTAATTCAGCGTACGTATCTTTGTACATTAATTCTTAAGTTCGCATCTTAATGTACAAATAAAAATAATGCCAATTTCATAGTTCTGAAGTAAGCTTTAATTTCAGATCTATATAGTATAGAAACTATTCATATTTGCTTTACATTTAGAACCAAAAGTGTATTTTTATTACTATTGAAGCGCACCATTGCTTAATTAAATTAAAAAATCTAATCGCGATAATAATTCGCTATACTTTCATACAACATGTTTTCTCGCTTTTAAATTACGTTATTAGTTAATCTGTTGAGATTTGTGCTAGTTTGGTTTCTCGGTTAATAATGAAGGTAAACGTCAGAATGGAAAGATCAAAATTTTCAATCAAGGACTTATTATTAGTTGAAATCGATTCAGCAAAGCGACAATCCTCATCATAGATTAAATGCCTAAATTTTATTGCATTCAATTTATATTTGTTCTCATATAAATGCTGTTAATAAATGACTAAAATAATGTAAATAATCAAAAAGTAAGGTCATGAAGATAATTGTTATTTTGAATCTTAAAAAAAAACAATTATGATAACTCTTTTTTTTATTTACTATGACAAAATAAGTCAACTGTGTGAAGTAGCATGCACAAATTATAATTATTTTTCCTATTCGGTCTCTTCAGATCAATCGATGGATGATTCTACCTGCCCGTACCCTGACATCGGCGAGTTTGTCAATAAGTTCTACGCGGAAAATACGCACTGTCGTGATCTCTACACGCAAAGGTAAGGACTATGCTAATTATCACATATTTATTTGTTTTTATTTAAAAAAATTATATAACTAATGGAAATTAGCTTTTAATCTCTTAATAATTTTTACAACTACCAAATACAAGGCTAGTTTAATGAAATTGTTATTTGTAATTTAGAAAAAAAGAAAGAAAAATATTTATTGACGACACACAGTACAAAATAATCATAAATAAAAAACATTTAAAAATGTATAATGTGTCGCCAAATAGGCCCCAACTTCAGCACAAAGTTACAGCGGCAAAGAGAGTGCCACCGCAACGCTGATATTCTGGAGGAGCCTAATAGGCGAGTAACGACGGACAAACAATATTACAATATTTTGATAATACAATAGATTGCTCACTCATAAGTATTCAGTAAAACGTTTTTGTAATAGCTAATTGCCAGTATCCACCACCTCTGGGTACTTAGTTTAATTAAATGATTGAAACAAGTCTACCGACTATCAACAAGTCTACAGCACTTCACATCAATGCATCAATGCTTAATGTTGTGCTAACTATAATTGATATCTTTGTGTGTGGCACAAAATCTGTTCAGCAGATTAATTAAATTAGCATTATGATGTCTCTAATGTGTTTTACTATTTTCAGTTCTAGTGAGCAAACAATGACAGAGAGTGACTACTTGCCTGACAATATAGAGGTTATGACTCCTATAATTGATGGTCTAAAACGCTTGGATGAGCCTGATTCAGAGGTTGAATCTTCGGTGGAAGTAAGACTAAGCCGTCACTATTCCACTGATACTACAAGTACGGAAGAAAGGGATTCTGATCCAAGGAAAATCAGTAGAACGGACTCAAATGACCTCGCATCACTAAGAAATCTGTCTACGAATGGCCTTGTGATGTTTGACCCTTTAGTTGTTAGTACAGAAAGACAATTACCTGATAATGATTTGGTCACATCGTTGAATGAGCAAGTGACAGAAATAGCTGATCGACTCTCATCAATAATGTCCAGTGAAGCAGAAATCGAACACAGTCAGAAACATTCCTTTTCAACTAACGATATGCCTTCGTTAATTACTAACAGCGAAGACTATAATTTTAGCGGTCCTAGAAATGAACAATTGAGTTGCATGCCTTCAACGAGTCACGGATATCTTATACCAAACGCTATTAACCATGAGCCAGTACTGTCTCTCTCTCAAAATGGCTCGGCCATATTTAATCCGGAAGACGAAGCAGATGACATTACAACCGCCATGATGAATTCCGAACTCCCGATTATAATTCCTGACAGCAGAGATAATGAAATCCTTAACGCGAATATATCGATGGCAAACGCGAACTTAACCTCACTGCTACTTTCAAACGATGAATTGGAAAGTGGCCTTTTAGATGAGACTATGGATAATGATGACACAAGTTTTCACTCAGCCAAAATGACGCTAGAAAAAGATGATGAAAGGGTAAAGTTTATGTTAGGTTATGAAAGCGAACATGAGTCGCCTGCTGATTCGGGAGTTAGTACGGAAAATACAAGCCTAGATAGATCTCCAGACACAGACCAAAGCAAAGATATAAAAGAGAACCATTTTATGCAACAGAACAGGGTATTAGACAATACGGAGGTTAACGCGAAAAACAAGCTAGATAGTTCGTTTTCCGACGCCAATGATGGTAGTGTAAATATAAATTATGCGGAATCGGACGCACAGAAAAACGAAGCTGGTTCGTCTCGTATCCACGCTTTAAATAGGATATCGGACGAGGGAGAATTAAGTGAAGCAACCAATTCTCATCTGCACAATTGGGGTGCGAATGCTCCAACTGAGGAGTTTAGAAGTTTGGACGAGGTAATAACCGAACTTAGGAGGCAGAGGGAGTCTGATACGAGGATTCGTATGCTTGTGAATGACAATAATAGTTCTAGTGACAATCCGGTATCTTCGCAGAGTACATCGAGACCAACGAGAACAAGGAAAAGCTCGAAAAGCAGAAGAAAGAAAAAGATGTGGTCGCCTGGCATGGTGATATTGGATAACCGGTCGACTCTCAACCAAAATAGTCCACTGAGATTGGATCTCGACCATTTTGTTGATGAAAGGTAATATTAAGAATGCGTTTGCCTCTTTAGAAATTTTGATGTTAAATTGTTTGTATAATTTGCCTATTGATCTATGTTAATGATCTATATGATTAATAATTATTAATAAATCGGTCGTTAATTTAATATCGAAGAGCTTTATTGTAACATGATTGTATATTTTATTCCACAGCAGTAGTAGAAATGAAATTCCGGAGTGTGCGGACGACGAACAAATCGCTATCGCCTTACAAGCACACGAGTTGCGCGCTAGAAATCAAGCAAGAGGAAAATTCAAGTGAGTGCTAACCGTATATTCTTGTCTTAACTCACAAAACGTCCAAACTAATATTGTAACGGTCAAGTACTGAAATATAACACTTGTTTGCGTATTAAATCAATGAAACTTCATATATTTAATAACTGTATTCGTGTTTTAAATGTAGTAGCGGACGTAAATAGTTTTACATTTAATATTCAGAAACTTATGTTTTTGAACATTTGAAAGGCATAGACAATAGTGACGAACTATTAACAAGTTGTGATAATTATAATAAAGTTTTTTGTGTGCATACGTAATAATTTATGTCGTTAGCCAACCTCTCGCAATTAAAAAGAAATTGCTTTCTCATCTTTTTGAATTTAGTTTTTAGTTCGACCGAATAGTTTTGTTGTATCGTCTTTTCGAAGGTGACAAGTCGGTAATCAAATTGGAAATATGTAAGGAAGAACTTTGCTTAAGAAAGTTGACCTCCCGTTGGATACATTTGCTTAGCGACGACCAAAAAGCAGCCCTTGTTAGTTGGTGTCGCAAAACTCTGCAGTGATTTAATCTAGGAGAGTCAAAGCATGTTTATGATATGGTTAGTGGCGACGAGTCTTGGATATATCCTTACGGAAGACGGTTAACGTTGACTGGTATATCACTGTTTGTTTGCCACAAGTTATCGCTGAATTTCGAAAAAAATACAAGACGTCGTATGATACTGCACCATAACAATGAAAGTTCGCACACCGCCGCCAAACAAAGATGTTTTTGAGCACTCAAAATGTCGAATTTTTTTTTAGTTAACCCTAACGGCTTTTTTACGTTCCCCAAAATTAAGCAATCACCCAAAGAAACTGTTGATGCATGCAAATCGGTCATTTTGATTACCCCCACTTTGGAGTGGAATAAATGTTTTAAAAACTGGTTTGAACGCATGCAAAAGCGTGTTAAATATCGCGGAGAATTCATTGAAAAACAATAGTAATAATCTATTAGATTGTCTATACTTATTTCAAAAGACACAAAAGGCAGCTCTTGTACTTACATATGTCAAAAAGATGTAGTAACGAACTAAATATTAAATGCTTAATTAAACTAGAATGCTAAAATGGTTGGTATGCCTTTCGGTTGGGGCACGATCAATGCAACTATACATATTTGCATCCCATTTCGTTCTAGTGAATTTAATTCGTGCCCAATAAATATTTTCTATTTTGTTCTTTTATACATATGTCACACTATAAACAGACTACCATAAATAAGATATATGTAATTTATTATAATTATTTTGTATGTCTAGGTCTAGCGAAGATCTCATACACCGTTTATTCGTCTGTATCGCGGGAGTCGCAGATCAATTGCAAACAAACTTCGCGGCGGATCTGTCAAACATCCTGAAATCTGTGTTCCTCATGAACCAAACCCCTGATGCACCTGAAACACCTGAAGACCAATCTGAAACCAACGAGAAACATCAAACTATAGAGTACGAAGCGACTGAGGATGAAGTTATTCAGAACGGTGAGTGAATAGGAGTGTCTATAGCATAATAGGGAAGATGCAATATTTTTATTTTTGTGCTCATTTTAAAGAACTCTACGTAGAATAGCACACAAGTATATTAAGGAATGAAAAGACTGTATATTACTAAAAAAAAATGCGGTTTAAAATTGTCAATTTAAATTTTCGCGTGAAAACGGACCTATAGTTCGTATGACGTCACTCCTGTCTGTCATTGTCACTGGCTCACTGATTGTACTGCGCGTGTCATTGCTGGCTTTAGTTGTTTTTGCATTTATCTCGACTTTCAAGGTATTATTTTGTAAAAAATTACAATGGACTCCGAAAAAAAGCCGTATGGACGTTTGTTTTGTGCCAATGTGTCCATCTACTTCAAATAAATTTCTTAATAAATTGTTTTTGACTGGACCTTCTGACCCAAAACTGAGAAAAACGTGGTTTCAAGCGGCGAAGAGGAATGACATTTATTACACAAAAGAAACGGTTACCTACCTAACATTTACCCAAACTTTTCAATGTCTCTTTGTTAGGTCCCTTTCATTTCTATACATGAAAACTCTGCACTTTCGACAAAAAATGTCACTACCATGTCAACATTAACTTTTGGCCGAATTTGCTTTGGCAAACCCAACTTCAATTTTTATTTAAAAAACGCAACTAATTTTGGTTTAATTGTTCACTTTTACTATACAACTTATAACCTCAAATAAGTTGTCATAACAGGAGTGACGTCACTGAACGCTGATTGGTGTTTTAAACGCGTTCCGTTTCACGTTATTTTTGATTCGTAATTATTGTTATAAAACAACATTATTTTAAATATAAACCTTGCAGTGGCCCTACTTTTATATTTTTTTAGCATTTTAATAACAAAATTTTCATAAATATTATAATTGCATGTTTGAATTTGAAAGTATTGTTTCGTGACATCTAAAAAGTAATATCCTAATAAATATTAATAACTATAGGCAACTAATAATCATTTTTACATCTTGAAAAGGGTAATATTGATTTATTATTATATACAGGTGCCATGACAGATATAAGGTGTAAGGAAGGATAATGCATATGAAGTTTAGATAAAACGAATAACTTAAAAAGCATTGATCGCGTGAATGGTGACATGATAGTTATTGATGTATATGAATTGTTTCAGGTTCATCGTTCGACAGCGTCTACTCAGCCGAAGAAGTATACGCTGACAGTACATCAGATTCCACGGGTTCGGAATCGAATCCGCGTCTCGTCAGACGGAACACTGTCAACTCTGCCACCATGGCGGCTGAAAATTCGAATACGGAGGAAACTAGGCGTGTTCCTACTGAAAATACTGGCAACTTACAGGCTTCAGTGTCTACCGGAGATCTCACTTACAGGTGATATGTGAAATAAGGATTATATGAATGAATTATTTTTTTTATTTCGAATTTGAGTGCGTTTGACAACGATCTCACCTGATGTAAAGTGAAGATATTGCCTAAGGTGGAACACGCAAACTCAAATAGTGCCTATTTACTCTTGCCTTGAAAATCCTTATATCATAGGTATCGGGGAACAAAGACGCAGTTAGGGAATTCCATTCCTTGGCGGTTCGCATAATAAAGGACGAAGCGAACCGAGAGGACCTCTCGGTTCGCTTCGTCCTGTGTGGCCTTCTGGTACGAAGAGGTGGAATGTCGACCACATACGGATGGAATCCCTGGCCGCGTCTCGTCGTCCGATGGTGGTAGGGTTTATGATTTATCAGTTCTAATTTGGACATAAAAAGTATAATTTTCTTTGTAGCTTTAAGATTCAATTTTGGATTTCAAGTGCAAATTTCATGTCATTTTATTCTTGTATTATAACTAGAGATCGGATAATCGGATGCATATTTACCTAAAGTTAGTTTAAGACAAAGTATGGAAACGGCTTTTTATTGTTTTGTTAAATAAAATTTTTCACCATTTCTGTTTTTTTATTCAATTATTTAATTGATTATTGTTTTAGTCAAACTAGCTCACTACTTTCGTATAACACTCTTCATGTAATAAATCGTACATTCATAAATCGCACGGGGAACTGAAACTAAACTTCATGTAAATACGTATGCATAGATGTATAAATGAACCCGGAGTCTCGGTCTTTTGAAAATAAATACCACGTGCTAATTTAGTAATTTTCAAACAATATCATTACGTTAAATTTGCAGTCCCGTATTTTCCCGGGATTTTTATTTAACAAAATGTATTTTAAAAAGCCGATTCCATAATTTGTGAGACAAAAATTAACATTAGATAAATATGCATCCGATTATCCGATCTCTAATTATAACTTAAATTCTACTGATGTCTTGGTACTTAATGAAATCTTTTATTATATTATATATTACCATGTACACCAATGTCTGATTTTAAACTACAGTTATATTGAATTCCGATATCCTTATTTGTCTATGGTTCTTATTCCTACTCCTAGGTTTCTTCAAATGTTAGTTACTAATTAACTAGCTTGTCTATTCATTTATATATCAAATTTAGGTTTCACATCATATGTGTATGTTTCCAATCTGTATCTTAACACACGTCATTTTATCAGTTTGCTGTTGATAGACTGACTTTTGACTGGGTTTTACGGGACACAGCACTATGTCGCGCACATTTTTTGACTCCCTACAAATTCTTTAACTTTGTTAACGTTCCACTGTTGCGCTGCGGCCACACTAACGAGAACTACGTTGTACGACGGATTTGCCTCAATATCGCACGTTTTTGTTTTAAAATACGTAGTATGGCGATAGAGTGAAGTAACGAGAAAGTTATTACTTTTCTCGAGATTCTGCAAATTTATTAAAAAAAGTCAAATAATATAGATTTACACTCATGAAATATACAGCTCTGTCGATGTCTATCTTGTTTGAATTAAAGTAAATTCAACGCCGTTTTTATCGCCAATAATGAGCATTCATGTTGACTGTTGAAGTGTAGCCACCCACTTTAATGCGGTAAAAATTATTGCAATAATTATCGCGATAATGGGCATAGACGTTAAACGCTAGTGTGGCTCCAGCATTAGTGTACAGCTGCTGGGCAGCTGCCCTCTCCTTCCTTCACCTCTATTATTAATCCCACTCCTTATGTTATGCCACCGAAGTTGTTTGGGAGACTGTCACAAATCGTCAGATTCAAATCAATGCTTATTATGTGGTTACCCTCTTTTTTTTGTTCCCCTGAGGAAAATGCATTGAATTGCATACCCCGGCTGTGGCGAGCCGGCCGTTATGTGGGGCTCTCCTCCTAAAAACCTCAGGGATGGCCTTCCTTAGGCATGTAGGGAGTCCCCGGGAACGCCAAGCGAGTTCCGTGAATCTCCAGCCTTCGCTCCCCTGCCGATACAAGGGAGTCCTCCTCGGTGGAGGCTACAATACCTCCCTCGATTTCCACAACCGACGACGCCCCCCGGGTCGCAAGGGGCGTAGTTCCTCTCGGGTCGCCGTCTCCGCGATTTCCTCGCGCCCGCCGGCGACCCGCAAATGTGGTTACCCCTATTTTTTGAGCACATTCTACAGGATTATAAAATTGTCGAACTGGATCTGACAAGTGTTTTCTTTTTTCGTGTCTAGAGAGGACGCTTCGCGTTTGGAGCGTGCGCCGGAGTGGGTGCCGGATATCGCGGCGCCCGCGTGTATGCGTTGCGCCGCGCACTTCTCCGCGTTCCGGCGTCGGCACCACTGCCGCAACTGTGGTGAGTGCGTAGGGGTGTAATAGGGGTGTTTTTCTCAACTAAATTCAGTTTGACCTATTCAAAATCAAAATTAAAATTAACTTTATTCAAATATGACTTTATAGAAAGGGGGCGTTCAAGTATTACGTAACGCAATTTGGGGGGGGGGGTCTCGGTAAAATGTTACGATGCGTTATAGGGACGGGAGCGGGTCTTTCTTACAACACCGTATGTAACATTGTTTTCTTTTTTTAACAAATTGGCAACCCTTTTCGTTTACGTTTTACGGGAATCCCTCGATTGTATTAGTATGGTCGTCATTTTTAATTTTTTCACGCAAGTTGTTTAACGTTACGGTGCGTTACAAGGGGGGGGGGGGGGGTCAAACATCTTCAACAATTGCGTTACGTAATACTTGAACGCTCCCAAAGCTCTTTTGAATTGTCCAATTTTTTTTCCCCTACCATCCATTCAGGGCGTATTTTTCAGCTGCTAAGAAGAATGGGCGCAAGAAACTTATCAGCTTTATCAAAAGTAATAACAACATCTACAATAAATTATGTCGTTATCATTCAATGTACATATGTGTTTACAATTTATACTGGAAAACTAATATATACAATTTAGTATAGTATTGACTTTGTAAGCCCTTACTCATTAGCGTCTTTTTAATATGTACCCTGAACTTATGAAAAGGCAATTCAGCTACACTATGTGGAATCTTGTTATAAAAAAATTATACATTTGCGCCACAAACGAACCTCTAGTTTTTTTGCAAGTTATTGTTTATTTTGTGTGAAATTAGTATGAAATGTGTGACAATTTTTATACACATAATCAAATTTTCATAAATATACTGGCCTGCTAAAGTCATTATATTATTTCTTTAAATAAATCTCTAAGAGAATGCCTTGCTCGTAAATTAAATTCAGTTGATAGCAACTAAACTAAATTGGTTCTTTAGGTTGGGATGAGTGTGATCTTCTCAGTAGAGGGCGCTGTGCATATGTAATAGGGTATATATAATAAACCTCAACCGTTCTACTCCTCAGGGGAGGCTACAATACCTCCCCCCATCTCTGCCAAATCTACTAACCCTAACTTAAACTTAACTAAAAGTTGGTTCTAACCCCTTTGTGAGGACCTATATGAACTGTGATTTGATGGACTGCCATTGTACAAAAAAAATCTAAATAATCTTTATTTAACATAGACCTTTACAGGCACTTATTGACGTTAAAACAAACAAAACAAAAAAAAAGAAAAGCTTTAATAAAACAACAAAAACCTTGTGCGTACGTACGAAAACGGAAAAAAAAATAATATTGACTCTACACCTGTTCGGCAATTGGGAGAGCCTTCTCGAGAAGAACAGGCAAGAAACTCTAAAGGTCTATTTTTTATCTCCTCTTTCAATTTTAATAATTATAATAATATACCTGCCATATTTAAAATCAATTAGGAGCTTGAGAGGCAGGTGACCGGAGTCTCTTCTATAGTCCGGTCCTCATTAGCACCAAAATCGAAATGCAATAGTCCACAAACTTTTTGACCACAATGACAATAGTTTCTGTGCATCTAACTGGGTGTAGTCTTTGGCTGCATTTTTCATGATGCAGATAGAGATTGGATCCAGTTGGTACACTCCACGCACACTTCATTAAATTTTATTTTAATGGCCTCTACGCGTTGGATATGTATCCCCGCGTACGCCTTATAAAGGAAACAATAATAATAATATGAGTACTATAAGTACGCACCAGCGCTAGTTCTTGAAAATGGCCGTGCGTTGCTCTATTGGGATCGCTCTATCATCACGGACAGGACTGTTGCGTGCAATAAACCTGATATCGTTGTGGTCGATCGGTCCCAACGCCGTGCAATCCTCATCGATATTACCATCCCTCATGACGAGAACCTCGTAAAAGTCGAGAAGGACAAAGCCAGTAAGTACCTTGACTTGGCATACGAGGTAACCGCCATGTGGGATGTTGGTTCGACGATCATTGTTCCGATAGTTGTGTCTGCGAATGGCTTGATAGCAAAGAGTCTCGATCAACATCTTAAGAGGCTCTCGCTTGACGGACGGATTAAGAGCCGGATACAAAAAGCAGTGATTCTCGACACGGCACGTATTGTCCGGAGATTTCTCTGTCTGCAGCCCTAACTACCGGTTTGCTTGGGCCTTGCCTCGCTGCCGGCGGCATACTAGGTTTAAGTTTTTTATAGTATTTATGTTTATTTTATATATTTATATTGTAAAAAATTTAAAGGACATGGACAAAAAGTGGGCCTCAATCATGTGCAGAGACGTAAGATATATCAATCGATAGGTAATTTTATGTTCATCAATTTACAATTTATTATATTTTTTTAAATCCCCCGTTTTTCTGTAAATGATGTTTGAAAGTACCGAGATATTCAAGTAAACACATCGCAATACGTGGTTAAAATGTTTTAATTAAGTATATAAAATGATAATTTATTTAAATCTTATTCAAAAATGGTTATATAGGTTACAAAAGAAATGTAATTTAGTAATTATAAATTCATGAAGTTCTAGACATGTTGTGTTACTGACCATCCTGAATGTACATAGTCTGTGATCCATGATGACACTCGTCCGCTGTCAATGCGGCTTTGACAGCATGTCTTGTGCAAATTAATAAGGAGAAAAAAAACTTAAAAAAAAGGATTCCATCAACTTGCTAGTATTAAATAATTTAAATTACTAATTACAAAAAAAACGGGAGATATTTAAAATCTAATCTTTATCCAGATGATCTACAATAATTTATACTCTTCTCTGGTAAGGTTTCGTCGCTGCACATTACTCAGGCCCACCTTCCATACAAATTTTGACCATAACCTTTAAGATTACTAATTAAATATATGAATATAATATAATAATACATACAACAGGCAAAGTGTTCTGCGCATCGTGCAGCTCTAACTCCATCCCGCTCCCCCGCTTCGGGCAGCTGAAGCCGGTGCGAGTGTGCGAAGAGTGTTTCCGATCTCTGGCCGCCAACTGTCGCAGGTGAATGTTGGGCGGTGGTAGGCGACTCTACCACCGTTCGTTCGCGAGCTCGTTAGTTCACCTGTTCGCTTCGCCGTCAACTTCGATCCGCATACGACGAGGTAACCTCACCAGTAATATACAGAGGCCGATTAACGTATATCGGTTTTGATAATGACAAAAAAATACAGTAAAAGTGTGATATATTTCAAGTTCATACTAATAAATGCTCGCTCTTACTCATTCGTTCAACTTAAAGGGTATAGAATGCTTCTGAATAATTGGCGGATAGTAGTCGAAAATGCTACTGTCCGTTCTTGTGAAAGGACACTCGCTAATTCGCCGTCAATTTGGGTCTGCATCTGACTAGACAAATTCACCAATAAAATACAATAGTTTCAATTTAAGAAAGCATAAAAGCAGTGGAATTGTGATATATTTCAAAGTCACACTAATTAACGACCGTTCTAACTCAAATTGTCAACGTATTTAATAATAAGATAGAGATTGTGCATTAAGATTGACGGCGAATGCAGCGATGCGAATATTGCGAACATAAAGAAAATATATCCGAAAATCGGTGAATGTTCTCCCATTGTGACTTGTTCATTCTAACTCATTCGTTCATTTGTGCTTTATACCGAACAGCAGATTAGTGATTATTCCTTAATAATATTTAGAGACAAGTGCAAGGTGCCTCGATCTAGCTTGCGAATTATGCGTTACATATTTTTAGTGATGCTCATTCGTTCGTTTTGGTGATCGTGAATGATTCCGTTTATGTGGACCTAATATTACATTTTGTTAAATACATTGTTAATATAGTTCGCTTTTTTTTCTCGTGGTGGTGTGAATAAACTAACGTCATACAAACGGTGCACTATTTTTTTAAATTTTAAGTATTGACATAGATATAATAAAAATGACGAAGACAATAGCTAAATGTGAGAAACGAAAATGTCAGAGAAAAGTATAAAGTGTATGTGTATTTTAAATTTATTCATTCCTCGTTATTCATATAGTATCGCTTATTACAGATGTGACTTTTTATGATTATTCTATCGTGTCTAAAGTTCATATATTGATTATATTTCGTACTAGTGTTTTTTTTATATATAACTTATATTAACAGGAATTATTATTAGATTATTCACTATATTCGAGAGAGTGTTAGTAATCAAAATTATACAGAATATTTATCGTAAAATAATAGATTTAAAAAACTTTGGAACATTTAATATTTCAAAAGTAAGGAACTTTATTAAATCTATAATGCATTTGATATTGTTACAATATTCATGCTAAATTTTGCAGAAATATAATAATAATTAGAACCGCGTCTGTGACAGGCGATATTGAGTGCAGACGTTAAAATATGATTACTGGATTTGTCAATAGTTTTGTGTTTTTATATAACAGGGTCATGTGTTTATTCTTAAGATGGTTTTCATTCATTTACTGTCGTTGAGTGAATGGGAAAGTAATTATGTGAACTAGTTTTAAATTGTCTTACGGATAAAATACTGTAGATCATCAATAGCTTCAACGTAGTTCCAAACATTTTTAATTCATTCATTCGTTCAAACTCATCTCAAATAACAGATTTCTATACAATATTAGGGAGATCTAACAGTATGAATAGCTTTGACTTGTTTATTGATAATATATGATATATTTTTTTACAATTTGCAATGTGACTAATAATAAAATAATCCGGCGACTAAACTATTGAGTAAGTGCCTAAAAGCTTGGACCTTTAAATGACTGCATTGTTTTCATGAAAATGATGTTCACTAAATAATAAGCCCCATGTAAGCATATTATATTTATATCATCGACCACGAATTTAGAACATAATATAAGGGGATTAGAGTGCAAATCTAACATGTACATAATATGTAAAATATAACAATTAATAATATTTAATTATTTACTCATGTTTTCAGAATTGATATACGTTGTTAATAACTATGTATATTTTACTAGTGACCTACCTACACATTCATACATTACGTTTGCAATGTTTGTCTGTACAAATGTTTAATCAATTAGAGGTATTTACTGTGTAATGGTGTTTCTTGAAAATAATCTGTTCTAATGCTAGATAATTAATACGGTTTGATAAGTGAATAAATATATTAGGTAAATACTGTATTTTTCCATTTGATTGTTAATTCTAGTATTTAAGACGTTATGACTGTTATCTCATTCAGATATGTCGTTTACTATAAACGAAGAGTTAAAATTAATATATAGTAATATTAACTTTGGTTGTTGATTAAAGGCTCTTGTCCCAAGAACAACTGGTTCAAATTGAAAAATTCTGTTGAATCCGTTTAATGAGGAAGCACTTTTTCTCTTAAGATAAAGTTATGATCTTAATTCATACAAATTCATATCGTTTTTGTAAGTTTATATCATATTGGAATAGATCAAAATTTTCTTTTATCTCTAAAACAAAATTGACTTCGACACTGTCGACTATAGACTAATGCATTATGTTGACGCAACGGGACGTTTTGAACATCCGAGTTTTTATTTGGATAATGATATACGGTTAGCGCATTCTGTGGTCCTTCAAAAGTAGGATGAAGGTGTTATAATTGATTTTGCAATTTGACAGTAGATAATAATCAATCATAACAAATAAAAATCACTATATTACCCTTTTCCTTTGCTTAACCTTGACCGGAAATTGAATTAGAAAAAATTTGAAGTGAAGAACAAATCTACATGTGGCTCAGTTTTACCGCGAAATCCATCCAACAATCTCCCTTACTCCTTACTTAATTTTATCGTAAATCTATTTTTAAATTTATTTCATATCACGATATTTCTTTATAATTATATTATCTGTTTCCATACATTTTCCCCAATAACGCCCAACACCCAATCCTTGCCCTAATCCAACAAAACTTCCCATATTCCGTTAACACGTGAAAATGGCAGCAGTCATTTTCAGTTTTGAAGAGAAGTAAATTGCCAGTTGTAAAAATAATAAAAAGAAGAAGTGAAGAACAAGAAATATATATTTATTCAGTGACATTTCACATACTCAGCTTGTGGCGAGATGTCAGGTCAGGACGCACCGACGCCCTTTTTGTATTAGAGATAAAAAAAAAACCTTAGACTTGAATTTGGCAAATATCTAAAAACAAAACAAAAGTTGGTGAATTATATATTGTTATTATGTATCTCTTTTATTCTGTACTATTTTGTCTATTTTGTCGATGTAGTCGCCTTTGTTTATGGTATCTTGATGACATACAACATTATGTCTATTATGATGTTAAAAGTAAATTGTTATAACAAATAGCATATTTTGATCTATATTTCGTCCATTTAATGTTTTCTTTCTGAGTGATATCGATTCGTTATTCCAACCTAATTTGTAAGTAACTCTTAGTGGTAAGATGTTTTAAAGTATAACGTATATTTTTCAAATTGACTGATATACCTAATGTATGTGAGGTTTCTTTATTTTAGGTAGCTCTCTACGGGGGAATGTTAGACTTGTGTTGAAAGCACACGAATGTCGAAATAATTTTCTATAGCTATTACATATGTCTTAATATTGTAAAATATTTTCTCATTCATTCATTTACTGTTTATTTTAGTCTTAGTTTGTTCATGGATCGTATTATTCGATATAAATAAGCAATCAACTTTAACAATAAGCATTCACCGTTAGCCTTTGAAAACTATATAAATTTATTACGTGACCAAATAAGATGATTGTATTGTTGCGAGTTTAGTTATGAGCTAAGTAATTAATTTTTTGTTTCCACTAGGATTGTTCTGATTTTTTTTTGTGATTGTTGTTAATGTATTGTTATAGACAGCGAATAATAGTATATTAATGAATTTATAAATCAAATATTAGTGGATTATATAACAATTTGAAAGTAATCCACTATTATATTATAAAATCTTTTGTATTATATTCAAATTATTGTATGAATATGCAAAACAGATGATTTTCATATAACTGTGATCAGGTCATAGAGAATAAACAAAATTAATAGAAAATTATTAAGATTGTTACAATTTATATTTCTAATTATTCGCGATCAATCTATACAAACATCGTATTTTGTTACTAAACATCACTTATAATGAGATTAATACTTTAATAATGTTCAAAATATTACGCCCCAAACAAAAATTATAAAAAAAATATTACTTCACATTTTTTCGTAGTTTTTTTCGTAGGTTCTTTAAAAACTAATTATAAGGAGATATTAATCTATATTTAAAATGACTACGTATTATCTTTGAGGTACCATTTAGGCAGAGATGGTTTTTAAAGATTCCATAATTTTTATATTCAACTGTGTTATATATAGTTTTGTTATAGTTCTTATGATGTTGTATGTACATTTTGTAAAGGTATATTTTAGTGATGATATGTATTCTTAGTACTGTAACCATAGAATTATTTACCTGTAAATTTAGTTATTTGAGCGTTATATCTGAACATGTCTGTTGATAAATATCAGCGGTATTGTGTTTCAACTACTAATAAATGTTGTTACATATTTTAACCATGTAAATAAACTGTCGGATTTATTAGATGATACCAGTGGTTTAATTTAATTTTACCCCTTAGGTATTACATGGCTAATGTCCATGGTTCCCACAGTTTGGTATAATGGTTCCGTGGACTGGTTTGCGATCAATCTTGCGAGCTTCCACTGATTTCTGAAGAGGTCTTGAGGTCCTGATGTGAACTCGTAGAATATTCCGCCTATATTTTATGCCTACGCGCTGGTGTAGCGAATCTTGGTCATGTAGCTTATTACGTGAATTAAAGGCCACGATATAGGCATACAAAGCTCTAAATCTATGATAAAGCTGTAACATTGCCCGATAAGTAAAATCAAAATCAAAATTAACTTTATTCAAATATGACTTTATAGATGCTCTTTTGAATCGTCCAAATTTCTTTTTCATACACCATTAGCACACTCACGTCAGCAGTGGCGCTAGTTTACCCTTTATTGCTAGATTTTCTTTTATTATTTAAATAAACACTGATATTTCAATTTAAAAATTATAACAATTTTTTTTAAACGTCAACTTATACTATGATTTTATCATGTGTCGTGGGTATAGTCACAAACATTGAATCTTACAAGCACACACCCACACCGGAACAAATTTTAGTAAGTAATACAAAATATCTTTACTGTGCCGGAATTTACCCGATCACGACCGCTGCGCCCAACGTGTCGTCGAAGACATCGTTGTTGTGTCAAAGCTTCGAATATCAAAACAAAAAGGCCACACAGCCACAGCTAAGCAGCTGCAAGATTATATTCTCATGTAAAGTAAAATCATTAGTTATATTGGGAAATTATTAATGATAATTGAGGGAGCTGGGGAAGTATGTTTGGATTGTAGCAAGTTGAAAGCTAATATGAGACTAAGTGCGGATAAAACCTCAGATAAACTAAGTGAGATAAAATCTATGATCTCCACCTACCCCTATTGGAAAGAGGCGTAAGAATATATGTATGTATAACGGGATAGTGACACTTCCAGTATATTACATAGTTGCTACTTAAATATATGTTAGATAATACAGATTACTCATGAGGTCAATGGTATGTACAATCCTCATTAGTAACCCTATTTTTAGTTTGAATATCCTTTTCGCCTTATATATAACCCTTGCCGCTGTAACTAGCTAAGGATAATTTTTTCATTCAATTTGGTTATCTAAAAATATCTTCCGCATTATGGGATCGACAGTTTTATAACGTAAACAGCCTTTTCATAAAATCTATACTCAACAATTCGCAAAGAAAATGAAAATAAGGAAATATTTCTGCTTCGTATCGGAAATATTTTAATGACAAAGGATTGATTATAATCATCCCTAAGTTATGACATTCTCAAGGTCGGACAGTCAATTTTCAGTGATTTCAGTTATTTGAAAAATTCTATTGTAAAATATGTTGGTAAAAGTACACTTTCCGATCATTCGGATAACAGCTCACGACAGATCTATAAGTCGGGACATGACTTAGATTGGATGATAACATTAATGTTGCGGGAGTGCAAATTATGTGGTCCTTTGTGATTACAAAACGAAAAAGAATAAATCTTTAATATCAATTCAATTCTGTTATTTATTAAAAAAGTAAATGACATTTGTGCAATACGTTGTTATGGTTCTTCTATTTCTGGTTAGTTTAGAATATGGCAAATTTGCAAATCAGGCGAATTGGGAAACTGGTTAACGAAATGAGACTTCTGCCACTTGTTGCATTTATTGACAATTATATTTTCGTCCCATTCAGGTAGTGTGCGATTCATTTAACCTACATAATATGAGCTACTAGCTTTCTCCCGCGGCTTCGCTCGCGTTAAATTCCCACGACAACAATTTTTTCTGTGTATTACAATAATAATGGGATAAGTAGTTGGATTATGAAAACGTAAAAGAAGTATGTTTTTCTGAAAGAGACATTGATTTAGATTCATGAACACCAAAATGAGATTTATTTTAAGACGCTGCTGTACACAATATTGTTTGTTTTCCCATTTGGTGCCAAAATAAACAAATTTTGAGGACTGGACACACGCGAACACGCTACATATAGCTGCCCATGGGAAAAGCATGGCTTTTCCAGATGCACTCCTACATCCTGCAATGTTTGCCCTTGGGCCTTATTTATTGTTATTGCAAAACTTATCTTTACCGGAAACTGAACTCTTTTAAATTGGAATGGTAAATCAGTAGGGATAATTGGGATTCGAGGTATTATCACACTTTCCCCTTTACCTACGCCTGTTAGAATAGTGGCGCCAATTATATTTTGCCCTAATTGAGTTACCCTAAGTCTAGTCCCATTGCACAAACGGGGTGCATCTAAATTTCGCATCAGCATGATAGGTACACCTACCTTTAAATTTAGCTTATGCGATGGAACACCTGAAAGTTCAAGCGAGTTTAAAAACTCAGCTGGATAAGAAGCACTCTGTTCTGTGTCCATTATTGTGTCAATGGACAAATACTGTTTTGATTCACCTTGAACCTCATTTAAAATATTGACATTGATTTTGTTAACAGTATCGTTTGTTGGTGCAAGAATAGCTCTTGCACATAGCCAGGCATCGCTTATTAAATTTTGTTGCAACTCCGGATAAACTTTGGCAATAAGTTCCTCCTCAGTTTCTGCCAAAGTGCAGAAATCCCGAGTAAGTAAAAGACAGCCTTCATTATCTGTTTGCATACGTCCATCGCCAATTTTTAGTAATATATCTGCATAGTGTCTTGCATCTGTATCATTATAGAGGTGTACTCTCATATTCGTCACTTATTCCCTTCTCATTGTGTACTGTTTCCTTTAGCAGCTCTCGGGGAAAGTTTTTTGTACATCTTCCATTTTTCATGCACGATGACGCTGGATTACTTGCCCCACAGGGGCCATGAACCATACTTCTCACTATAGTGTCATACAAATCCTTATCTTGTTCTGGATCTGGAATCTCGGCACTTATTATCTTATCTATTTGATTAGGACGCAACTTTTCTTTCAACCAAATAAGTATATGAACATGTGGTAGGCCTCTTTTTTGCCATTCGATGGAATACATGTAGCATTGCACATCTCCAAATATTTTCCCTTTTTTAATAATATTAATCAGCTTTGAGACTTTCAAACGAAACACACGGGCAACTAAGTCGTATCGGTCAGCAGTGCTTTGGCCGGCCATAAGATGATCTTTTATTTCCGTCCAGGAGGGATTACAGGTAAAAGTCACGAATAAGTCAGGTCTGCCATAAGTGCGCACATAGACAAAAGCGTCCTGGGTGTATTCGTGTAGGTAACGGGGACTATTCACAAAGGTAGATGGAAGGATGACCATTTTGCCTAAATCATTAGGATTGATATTACTTTTGTGTTTTGGTGTGTCCTGGGAGATTTGGCTAATGAATTAAATACTAATTAATATATAATTGACTATTTATTGCAAGTACATGTTACATTTTCGACGGCACAGAACAGAGCGCGAATAGCACGACCATAGAGTAATAAGTAATGTGTTCCGATACACCACACTCTCCCCTTAGAGATTTAATTTAATAGGTGGGCGTATTACCCTTGAGGATTTGCGGATTGAGATTGGAATCTTAGGACTGTTAGACTGACAGACTACAGGTTCTGAAATAGGGACTGGAACACTTGAAGTTGTACTTTGAACTGGATTACTAGAACTAGGATCATTTACTAAATTAGGATTAATAGGACACTCTGTATTAGGATTAACGGAACAACCTGTATTAGGTTTAGGAATAGGCTCAGGAGCATTACAAAAGGGCATTACATTTGGTAAAACTGGACAATATACATTCCTTCCCTGTGACAAAATTGTTTTAAAACTAGTATCAGTCTTATCATCTAATGGAGCATAACACAACTGATTTAAATGAACTTTTTTGAGAACACCATTTACAGATATTAAATACGTCATAGGACTTAAAATTCTAACAATAGTACCTTTCATAGGCATATTGTGACCAAAACGAACCAAAATTAAGTCATTTTCACGGAAATGAGAATAAGTTTTCTTTACAATACTATTATGCACTGGATTCAACATAGATAATTTAGTTCTTGGTTTAAACATAAATAACATGGCATTTGGTGATTTTGCATTTACAGTTGTCTCTGTATTCCTATATGACAAAAGAAAATTGTACAATTGCAATTCTAAATCCAACTTATTATTTTTACATCCTAATAACACTCTTTTAAGTCCTTTCTTAACAATTTGCACATTTCTCTCAGCCAGTCCGTTGCTCTGAGGATAATATGGTGGAGATTTACTTACTTTAATATTATACTTAGTACAAAAATCTATGAACAAAACAGAATCAAACGGTGGGCCATTGTCCGAAACAATTTCACATGGCAATCCCACATAAGAAAATATAGAACTCAATTCTTTAATAGTTTCTATAGCTGAACAATTACGCATTTTTTTAACATCTATCCATTTAGAATAGCTGTCACAATAAATCAAAAAGTGTTCTTTCTCAAATTCAAAAAAGTCTATATGAACCCTTTCAAAAGGCTTACTTGTTTGCGGCCAAGGAATAGTTGTATTATCTGATTTAAAATTAATATTAGCACAAGGCTCGCATGATTTACATTTATTTTCAATATCTAAAGACATATTAGGCCACCAAAAGGAAGCTCTAGCTAATAGCTTTGTTCTAACAATTCCTGGATGTCCTTCGTGTAATAATTCTAAAACTTTACTTTGACACTTTAAAGGAACAATTACTCTTGATGAAAACATTAAACAGTTATCAATTACTGAAATAAAATGTCGCAAACGAAAATAAGGCACTATAGCCTGATCTGTGACATGATTAGGCCAACCTTTTTTAACATAATCTAATACTTTACTTAAAACACAGTCCTTAGCGGTTTCATATGCTATCTCTACATGTGACATAGGTAATTGTAGTAATTCACTTTTGTTTAAATAATTAAGATTATCCAACACAATTTTATTGATTGGTAGTCTCGACAAAGCATCAGCATGACACATAGATTCACTTCTTCTATGCTGAATATCATAATCATAATTTGATAATATTAAAGACCAATGTTGCAATCTATGAGTAGCTAAAGTAGGTACATTCTTATTTGGATGAAATATATGTCGAATTGGTGCATTGTCAGTAATTAGAGTAAAATGTCTACCCCATAAATACTTATGAAACTTAGTTACCGCATATACTATACCTAATGCTTCTCTATCTAGCTGCGAGTAATTTTGCTGAACTTTAGTTAATGAACAAGAGGCAAATGCAATTGGTTTTTCTATTAATTTATTGTTTTGACCTTTTATTACATGACATAACACTGCACCAAGTCCTACTGGACTTGCATCAGAAAATAAAACTAATGGAAGAGACGGGTCATAATGTACTAAAATGTTACTATTTAATAATTTCTTTTTTGACTGCTCAAATGACTTATTATGAATATCAGACCAACACCACTTAACATTCTTTTCTATTAGTGCACGTAAAGGTTTTGTTAGCGGACTCAAGTTATCAATATAATTATTATAAAAATTTTACATTCCTAAAAATGACCTTAGCTCTTTCACATTTTCAGGTTTCTTACAATTTACAATAGCTTCTACCAAGGATGGGCTAGGTTTTCTACCCTCCTTGCAAATGACATGACCTAAATACTCTACAGACTCTGAAAACCATTTACATTTTTCTTCTTTGACTCTTACATTATACTGTTTTAATCTTTCTAACACTATTTTTACTGTAGCTAAGCACTCATTTATATTTCTACCTTTTATAATAATGTCATCGATATAACAACACGTATCTGGAATGCCAGATAGAATCTGATCCATTATTTTCTGAAAAATAGCTGGAGCTGAAGCTATACCATATATAAGACGTGTAAATCTATACAATCCTTTATGTGTATTGATTGTTAACAATGGTTGACACTCCTTACTAATAGACAATTGTTGGTACGCATCAGATAGATCTAAAACTACAAAAACTGAACCACCTGACATCGTGGCAAACACATCTTCTGCCTTAGGTAATGGGTAAGTATCTATGTTTAAATTAGGGTTGACTGTCTTTTTAAAATCTACACAAATTCTATAAGTACCATCACTCTTTTTAATTGGAACAATGGGTGAAGCCCATTCTGAATGACAAACTTTATATATCTTTCCTTCTTTCTCCATTTTACTTAGCGACTCAGAAACAGTATCAATTATATTATAAGGCAACTGATATGGTTTCTGAAAAACTGGTGTATAATTTTCTTTTAAACTTAATTTTGCTTCAAAATGTTTAATACATGAGGATACCCCTTTTTCAAAAACACAAGCATAATCCTTTTTTAACTGTTTAACTATATTTGACACATTTATTTCATTACAAGTTTTTAATTGATTGAATGATGGACTACTTGACATGAAATTTTGAAGTTGACTAACATTACCCATGATATTTCTCCATGACGGAACTAACTCATCCAACCAGTCACGACCCAACAAAGGTGTAAACTCATTATTTTTAGCACATATTATTAATGGTAAATACTTACACCTATTTTGAAACCTTACCTTCACTTTAATTTCACCAGCCATCTCCAATTTACCTGTTATTGACTTTAATTTCACTTGACTTGTCATAATTCTACATTTATTAAAATATTTAACATATAAGGAGTGAGGTAATAAAGACACTGCTGCACCTGTATCTATTTCCATTTTTACCATGACATTTTCAATATTAAGACTAACAACTTGAGACATTGACTTTCTACAAGACAAAGACATTACCTGTGACTGCGACTGACAAACTGACTCAACTATATTACTTTGACATTTCTTACAATTGACATCACAAGGTATATCACAAGACACACATGTACATAAATAATTTAAATAGATAGTATTAATATTTAAATCCTGTAATGCACAGTCTACTTCACCTTGATGCTGTGACTCAACCACTTCTTGATTTTCATATTGTATATCATTGATAATTTTATTGCGACACTTACTTGCAATATGACCAAACTTCTTACATAAATAACATTGCCAACTTCTTGCAGGACACGTATGTGGGTTGTGACTCCTTCCACATCGATAACATAAGGACTTCTTATTGAAACTTGCCACTGGACTTTTAAAATACTTGTTCGGTGCTCTGACTGACTGTCTCGACTGTTGGAACTGTTCATTTTGACGAGTAAAATGTTGTGCTTTCTCCGTACTTTTACTTTGACTATGACGAGTCATATTATTTCTATTTGTTACTCTATTAACACCATCATTTTGACTTTGACTTTGGTTGCAGTTGTCACTTTTTAGATTAATAATTTGATTTTCTACAGTCTCCTCCAGAAGAAATAATTCTTTAGTTTTTTCAAAACTTAAATTTTCCATACTTAGCAATTTTTTTCTTATTGTTTCTGACCTCATACCACATATAATTTGATCTCTGAGAGCTGTATAGATATGATCCTTATTGAAATTACATTTTACGATTATCACTTGCAAAGCATTTATAAAATCAGACGCAGACTCATTTGGGAGTTGCATCCTTCTATGGAAGACGTAACGATTTGTTGACTCCAGCCCTGGAGGCTGATATTTGGCTTCTAGGATTCTACACAACTCTTCTAAAGACTTTGATTTGGGTTTTTCCGGCAGACACGTGCTATGTAAAATGTTATAATTGGTACAACCAATATGTGTTAAAAATAAGGATTTTTTTATTGACTCGTCACTGACTTTATTCAGCGAGCAATATTCATCAAATAACTCAAGCCAACATTGCCAACCGATTTTATTTTCATAAGGAGGCAATACTCCGATGAACGCCATATTTGATGCTTTTCTTTCTTGACAAGAATTACGTACAAAACAAAGTGTTTCTCACCACTATTTTCTTTTCGCCAATTTATCCTCGTCGCCAATTTTGTGTTTTGGTGTGTCCTGGGAGATTTGGCTAATGAATTAAATACTAATTAATATATAATTGACTATTTATTTGCAAGTACATATTACATTTTCGACGGCACAGAACAGAGCGCGAATAGCACGACCATAGAGTAATAAGTAATGTGTTCCGATACACCACAATTACCATCCATGCTAATTGCATCTTGAAGATGAATATAGTTTTCAGCGCGTAGTTTTTTCTGGTTTAAGGAAATATAACGAAGACGTTCACTCTCGACTTTGATATACATATCAACCAAAAATTGATGAAAAAGCTGTCTGGTCCGTTGAAGGAGATTGAAGTCATTATCTCTTAGCATTATGTGATAAGCATAAAAATCCATGCAAGAAACTTTTTTATTAGGAACAGGCTGTTTTGTAACAGGATTGAGGAGAGGAATATTAAAATTATATGTAGACTGTCCTTTGGTAAAAATTAATGGGTACTGCAAAGCATCATAAAATTGATGAGTGTCAGCTACGCGTGTGAGAGTACTATCGCGGGCTCGTAATACGATGTCACGTGAGGAGAACTGGTCACCTCTTACAACGGCAGCAACTTCATTTATTGTAGGTTCATTATAGCGTCTCTCATGTTCGCCACGCGGCGTCCGATCAGCATGGATAACCACCTTATAGTCCTCTTGAGGCCAATTTTCTATTGCGGTTTGAAAAGTATTTATCAGCCTGTTATGACTGTGTAATATTCTTTGAATTTGTAAAACTGTATCTCTTTCAACTCCTTGAATATACTGATAACGACGGTTTACTTCATTTTCTTCATTTCCCATGAAATAAACTTGCAAAAATAAGTGCTGTGCATTTCCTGTTGGAAAAAGTGAACCAATGCGATGATATACTTGGCCTTGTACTGTAAACGTTGGTGAAAATCCGGGCATTCTTACCTCTTTATCTACACCAAAAGATGTCATTTGGAAACAGGAATTGTACTTTCTGATTATTTTCAAAAATCGCCGTGATTCATCTGTATTACATAAATAAAGTGTTTTGAGCGGTTCTTCCGGTTCTCCGAGTAGGTCAAGAGACACTTTTCCATTGGAACAACACATCCCTTGAGTCTCATCCATCCATTTTAAAGCATTACAAAACCGGCATTTTTTTTCCATGTGACCAAGAAGAACTAATGAATGATTTTTGTAATCAATTAAAGAATCGTATTCAAATCCAATATTATTAAATACGGACCAAGTATGACGCGAAAAAGCACGGCGGCGTTCTGTTTGAATTTCTGAATTAGCTATTCTTCTAGCTTGCGACTGTTCAGGAGTTTCTGTCGCCCTAATGACTGCCTGCTGTTGGGCTTGTGCTTCTAAACGTTGCTGATATTCAAGAGGGGTCCAGTTGATCTTAAAGTAGCTTGACGTTGAGCTTGTTCATTTAAGCGTATCTGCCTTTCATGGGGCGTTTCGACAGCTCTCAAAGCTCTCTGACGTTCGGCTTGTTCTTCCAAACGCTGCTGCGTTTGATGGGATGACTCAGATTGTCTCAAAGCTCTCTGACGTTCAGCTTGTTCCTCCAAACGCAGCTGTGTTTGAGAGGATGACTCCGATTGTCTCAAAGCTCTCTGACGTTCAGCTTGTTCCTCCAAACGCAGCTGCGTTTGATGAGGTGACTCAGACTGTCTCAAAGCTCTCTGACGTTCGGCTTGTTCCTCCAAACGCAGCTGCGTTTGAAAGGATGACTCCGATTGTCTCAAAGCTCTCTGACGTTCAGCTTGTTCCTCCAAACGCAGTTGCGTTTGATGGGATGACTCAGACTGTCTCAAAGCTCTCTGACGTTCGGCTTGTTCCTCCAAACGCAGCTGCATTTGAGAGGATGACTCCGATTGTCTCAAAGCTCTCTGACGTTCAGCTTGTTCCTCCAAACGCAGATGCGTTTGAAGGGATGACTCAGATTGTCGCAAAGCTCTTTGACGTTTGGCTTGTTCCTCCAAACGATGCTGTGTTTCAAGAGGCGTCTCATTAGCTCTCAAATTATTTTGTCGAGTTGCCTGTTCTTGCCTTCTCATTTCGGCATGAACGGAGGATTCTTGGGATCGAGCAACTTTTGCTGCCCGGGCTCGCGATGAGCTCCTGGATAAGTTTGATTTACGTCTGCGAGTCATTTCAAATTCAATAGATTTAACAATTAAATACAACTAAGGTTGCAAATCTAAAAAAAAAAAACTATCGAAAACTAAGCAAATCTAAAAAAAATACTAACGAAAAACTAAGCAAATCTAAACAAATTTTAAAAAAAGCTAACGAAAACTAAGCAAATCTAAAAAAAAATACTAACAAAAAATTAAGGATGTAGGTATCTTACCTCAAAAACAACACAAAAGTAAAAAAAAAATAAAAACTGAAAATAAGATATCCTATACTTATTACTAAAACTATTAAGAATATATTCAACAAAAAAAAATGTACCTAAAAATGAAAATCAATTCTTTAATATTAGTTGGGATACTTAATCTAATCTATACCAAATACTTAGTTATGTACCTATGTAAATTAAAAATTAAAGTAACAAATCAAATAGAAAAACTTAAACCCAAATATAACAGCACAGGAATAAAAAAGACAAAACTAATTTATATGCAAAGTTAACGAAAACAAATGACCAAACGAAGGTATTTATTAGCGAGCGAAGACAAATGAACGAAGCTAGCTAGCGCCAGTGAAGTAAGTGTCTGTCTGATCATCTGGGAAAAAATAACCATAGCGCGATTTAAAATATAGTCAATGCCATCTAGTGTCTTAAGCATTTAGCGTCATCTTTGAGCAATACATCGGTTTTTCTCAAATTTTATCTTACTTTAATATACATCATGCTAAAGTTTTAAGTTTGGATGGAGGACTGAAATCATTTGGCTGAAATTTGAAAAGAAGATGGTTTATATCTTGGATTAATATATAGGCTAGGTACATTGTATCCCGAAAAGATTGAAAGTTCGTTTAGGAATAACTATAGCAGTACTTCGAAAATCCACGCGGACGAAGCTGCGGGTAACATTTTCGAGATGAAAAGTACCCTTGTCCATACTCTTAATTGTATACATACATAGTATTAATGGAAAAGCGCAAAATGAGAAAACCGTTTTTCCCTTTGGGCTCACTGACCCCGGGAAAAACAACAAAAAGTTCAAATTCTTACATTTATTTTTTGATTTTTCATACAAATTGACAGAGTCGAGTTTTGGATTTGTATGAAAAATGAAAAAATGAAGTTGAGAATTTGAACTTTTAAGTATTTTTCCCGGAGTCAGTGACCCCAAAGGGAGAAACGGTTTTCTCATTTTGCGCTTTTTTATTAACACGTTGTACATGTGAAAAAAAGATTTATTGAGTAGATAAAGCGTGAAGAAAACAGTTAAAGAGGTAACAGTTAAAGAGGATCCCGCGGGAACAGTAGATACTTTCTTCCGGGATAAAATGTATCCTATATCCTTCTCCGTACCACAGACTAAGTTAAAGAGGTAACAAACATATAAATAATTACACTGTTAGTAGCCCGCCCGTGTTAATTTAGATCCCACGGGAACAGATAAAAGGTGTCCTATGTCCTTTCTCGTTCCGCAGACTATGTGTATGCAAATATTAAATATTATTAAATAATTATATTGTTATTTCTTGCCCGTGGCTCCGCCCGTCGTTGCTCCGTCCGCGTTAATTTCGATCCCACGGGAACAGTAGCTACTTTCTTCCGGGATAAAATGTGATATCCTTCCCCGTACCACAGACTATGTGTATGCAAATTTTCGTGATGATCGGTGCAGTAGTTTAAGCGTGAAGAGGTAACAAACAAACAAACAAACAAACAAATAAACAAACAAACAAACAAACACACTTTCGCATTTATAATATTAGTTGGGATTAGAACTGATTTTTGCGTTGGAACCTTTTTATGTATTAAAATTAGCCATAATATTGCAAATTTTTCTTTAGCTCAATCTATTTGCTAATTATACTATTGATTAATTTTTTTATACAATTACATTAGTTAATTATAATTAGTATACATTTAACAAATAACATTTTAATCAAAAGTAAAAAAATGTGGAAAGATGAAAAATTGCCTGGCAGCGATTTTTCTGAATGGAAAATTAATGAATCCACATAGATAATATTTCGTCAGTAGTCACATAGTATAAGGTCATGAAAGATGAATGGTATTTTTCGGAATTATAATTATGTAAATTAAGTAGTTATTTTATTTATTATAAGTCGGAATCTTAATAGAGTATAATTGTATAGATAACACTATCTATAACGATGTTTCAAAGAAGTCAAATGTGCATATTACGTATCTGTCCAAAATTTTTCACTAACACTGTATAATCTAAGGGGATTGTTGCATAAACACGGAGCTATATTCCTATTCAGTATCGGTTTTATGGGAACTTAGAGGGCTGGCAATTTTCACTGTTCTATGTTATCGTAGCGAGCAGCCCCATTTAAAGGAGGCTCAATAAAACCGGGGTTTCGGCTCTGTCTATTATTCCCGCAATGTTCCGGCCTTTTTAATGCATTCATTGTGTAGAGAAGTTTATTATATAAAACTAGCTTTGCAGTTACGGCTACGTCCTCAATCATATTCTATAGAAATGCTATATTCTTGATATTTTCCCTAAGTCTCAAACTATCTCCAATCTAAAACACACCAGAATCCATACCTACTGCTGTTTTATATATAACTCTTTATTGCACATAAAAATTTCACAGGAAATAACATTAAATATAAAATATGTACATAGGTGGGCTTATCCCTAATAGTGATTTCTTCCAGCCAACCTAACTAGGGATTTAGTCATAAAATTGCGGATACTACTTAAAATGCAATCAACAAAGTATAGAAAATTTACACTACACAAAACAAAGCAAAACTAATTACTTAAAAAATACTAACTACATCTATTACTATAAATACATAAATAACAGTATATATAACAATAATATATATTAATAATCATATAATATATATATATACATACACACATACATATATCTATAAATATATATACATATTAACATACCTACAATATAAACATGACTAATTAATTGTTCGACTCAAGTTGCGATAAAAAAAAAAAAAATTCCACATAAAATATATTTTCCTGTAGAAAAATATATGATTACTATGGTAACTTATCCGCATTTAATTTCATCAACATTGTTGACGTGAAAACGTGACAGATAAAGTTGCTGTATTCTACGATATGCTTTTGTGGTATTATGTGACGTGGAGGTAATACTGTAGCTGTGCTGTATATTTACATTCATTTCAAAAATAAAGAACCAGATTTGATAAGAAATATTAAAACGTAACTGTAGTGACCGAAATTTTCAAACTTTCGGCTTTTCATACAAGGCTAGACGCCGAAGTCATTACCTGTAACGTTTAATTAGTATAAAAACAGCAATAATCGTTAAAATATTTACCTATACACAACGGAAATTACTCAGTTCTATAATTACGTTGTTTTTATTTATATTAATAGTAATGTTGATAAAAATAAAAACAACGTAAACGTTTACTCACTCACATCTGTATGTAAGATGTCATAATATCGAATGTTCCATTTCCATACAAGCCGTAGGGCCCTTATGGCCAAGGATAAGGCTGAGTTTAGTTGGTAGGTCACGCGGTCGGACCGCTCCGGTCGCGTGGAGGCCAACACTTGTTGTCGCGGGGGTATTCTGGGCACGCTTCGTGCTTCTTAGTGACGGATTCTCAGCCTCTCTCCTGAAGGAAAAAAAATCATCGAATGTTAATATTCCCTCATAGCCATAGAATCATTTGTCATGATGATATATTCGTATGCCCTGTTCCCCTGATATAGTCATGTACTGATATTGGACTCAATGACAATGAAGTTCAATTAGAAATCGTATAAACATAAATTGTTGTCGGTCAAATAAGGAATCAGTCGATATGTGATGTATATTGCAAGTCTGAACAATAAGAGTCATGAAAGATTTCCATTCGATTACAAGTTCCTGTCATAATGTCCGTCTACCGTGAAATGCATAATAAAACAGTTAGAAACAGTCTGAAGGATGGCGTCAACAAAACTATGTTATTTATTGCAATTGCTATTACTTTTTCAGTGTAAGTTCGTAGATTTTATTTGCTTTCGATTGAGGTCTGGCAATGATACGAGTATGCTACAAACATAATTTGTTTTTAATAAATACAATTTTGGCATAAGAATATTAATACAAGTAATTTGAAGGTACCTATTAAATATTTACTACGAACGGATTTACGGATACGGATTAATCATTCACGTGTTTAGTACCTCAATGCCAGGGGCAATCTACATGGGTACTTTCATTTTACCTATTTCTGTCGCAAAATAGCAATTTTTGTATTACTAGCAGTGTTTCGGTTTGATAGGCAGTGAAATACTGGATAACGCGATATTAAAAAAGGTATTTATTGTTTTTAATTTTCGTACATATAACCTTTTTAAGAATCTTTTTATTTTTATTAATATATATATATATATATACAATGAATTTCATAAAATTAAATTGAAATATATAATAATATTAATAATAATATTAAAATTCAGTTTTCTATAAACTTGAAACTTACAATTTGTTTTGAAGCAAAATATCTCCAAAATAAGACTATTTTTTTCCTCAGTATATTGGCATTTAATGACTGAAACTTACAAACATTATTTTGCTTTCAAATTTTAGTTTAATATTTTGCTTTTGCATATGCTTAAAAATCCAACATTTCCGTTCTAGGATATGAAATAAGGAAAACGTTAGTATGAACAATCTAAATTATAAATATCTCCAAATAAGGGCAAATGCCCTTATTTGGAGATAATATGAGCTTATAATTATGAAAATTCATAATTATAAGCCTAATTATACAATATAACGTAAACTGTGTTTCTTATGGCGCTTGTCGATTTGCTGTCAAACTCATAAGAACCGCTTAACATTAATAATGATTTAACATCAAATGCTCAGTCTATTTGTTCGCCTTTTAAATTATGTGTCACTTTATCTTGTGGTAAGGACACCGAGGGTTGATTTTAAGACCAAAAGTTCAATAACCTATTTGGGTTCATGTGTTGCGTTTGATTGGTGATAATAAGGGTTCTGAGCCCACTTGGCTAGTTACACCATCATAATTAAGGCGGTTGCCAGACTTACATTATTAATCAGCAGGTTCTTAGTTTTCGTGGATTCCACTTGAAATTCTCTTTTACATAATCTATAGTTACATAATTTATAGTTCATTCTTCCTAATTCAGTTCACATTAGTCGTCGATAACATCAACTTTGCGAGATAGTTTTAATTTTTCATTGAGTAAGCCTTATTTAAATGTATATACGTTTTAGAAATTCTATACTTTTAAATGTACTTACTAGTTATTTATATTTAATAATTTAAAAAAATCGGTAAACGATATAGATAAATAAGTGCAACATTTCGACTTTTTCGGGTTTTTAGATTGAAATGTTACGGTAAGGAAATTATCAGTTATAGGAAACAAATAAATTTGAAAAGATTAAAGAATTGAGATATGGACATCTCAGTCAGACCCTACGGAATAAGCGCATTTTCCGACTCTCTGTGCCCTCAACCAACAGCTCCTTTGCCAGATGAGCCACCTCTTTCAAGAAGCCTTATATTTATAATAGGCTCAACCAATTGTTCAATATTAGGCAACTTACTCTTCGCCAGGCGAGATTGAAATTAAAGGCAGAGCTTCTTTCTTGGACATATGAGCAATCAGAGCGGGTGTTGGCGCGCTTTGAATAACCGGTCTTTGTGTATTCTTGTAGTTGGTTATTTTTTATATAATATATTTTTTTTATTGTTTAGTTTTCCTTTTTAATTTATTATTATTTTTTCTTTTGTTTGATATAGCGCAATGGTTCTTTTTTTATTTTTATTTTTTATTTCCCTTTTGTATTCTTTGCGCCCGTAGGTACCGCATTCCAGTGCCCTTTCAACAAAGTTGTGAAAACTCCCACAGGACAGGCATAGCCTAGTGTGGGGGTTTTTCGTTAAACCACAAATTGTACATCTATTTGAAATAAAGTATTATTATTATTATTATCATCTAAATGAATTATATTTAAATACAATTTAATACATTAATTTCGTATTATATACTTTATTATTTTTCCGTCACCAGGGTCAAAATCACAGAGACGAATTATTGCCGGAAATAGAGTTCAAACAGAGAAGGGATATGTGGTGAGATGACCTTTATTGTTCTTCATTTAGAAGAATTCGTGATTTTAGCGTATATGTATACGCGTTTATGATAAACATTACGATGATGGAGCAAAAGTTTTACCCACGATTTATGATATGTGAGTCAGATAGCCAATAACAAAAAATAGAGAACACGATTTATCAGCAACTGACATGTCACCACAAAAGGGCTCAAGTTTATCCTTATTATGTTAGAGTGCTGTGCGAATTATTCGATTTCATATATAACTTTGAGTTTCTAGGCTAGTGGAAGCAGACTACCTTCGCATGATTTTTATCTCCGTAGGAGCGTCGGACATAAAATTCTATTTCTTTTCTATTCAATATGAAATTACAAAAATACTTTGCTAGTTGGCAGGATTGACTTCAGGCCTCCTGATTAGAAGGTAATTTTGGTAAAAAGGTTACAAATGAATAAAAAAATGGATTATTTTACAGCACTACTCGTGCCTATGGTGTTAATATATATTTTATATAAATATCTTAAATAAATAGGTATAGGTATTAAATAAATAGGCCCTTAGGTTGTAGCAGAATACCAGTGCTTTGCTCACATCCTTTTGTGAGCAATTCCAGTCACTGAGCTACGACCTTTTTACACTTCTACAGCACACACAGCTCTTGGTTTGTACTGGGTTTTTGTTTTAAGAAAATGTAATTTTAGTTTCTTTGTTTTCCTATATTTGTGTGTGATGAAGATGTTTCGTAATTAAAATTATGATGAGTGATTCATAGGAAGGTTTATATGTATAATACATGCATAATATAGTAGAGAAACACTAATAAATTTAGAGGTTTCTAATGTGATGTCGTAAATAATTAATTTCTTTCCGCTTAGATTGCAAACGCAGCCAGGGGGCGTACTCTCCCTTCCGTGGCCGGGGGGCGTCGTCGGTGGAGGAGACCGGGGGAGGTAGTAAGCCTCCCCCGAGGAGGGCTCCCCTGTGTCGACGGGGGAGCGGAGGCTGGGGGTTCCCGGAAGAAGCTTTCTGTTCCCAGGGGCTCCCTACATGCCTGAGGAAGGCCATCCCTGAGGTTTTTAGTGGGTAGGCCTCCCCCTTCTGGGAGGAGAGCCCCACATAACCCCGGCTCGCCACAGCCGGGGTATGCAATTTAATGCATTTTCCTCAGGGAAACAAAAAAAAAAAAAAAAAAAGGGGGCGTACTCTTAAAAACGATATTCGATATATCATGGACTTCATCGTGTCGTATCCTACTCTTAGTTACTATCGTTTAAAGCATACCACCGAACGATCGAACGAACGATATCAATTTTGACATAAGAAAGCCTCAAATGACAATGATGAATTGAATTTGACAGACGAACATTCGCAAAATTTACGTCAAATTTGCGAAAAGTAATACGATACGGTTTGAGGTGTCGTTGTTGCAAAATTAATATCGTTCGTTCGATTGTCCGTTGAAATGTTTTAAACGATAGTAACTAAGAGTAGGATACGACACGACGAAGTCCACGATATATCGAATATCGTTTTTAAGAGTACGCCCACTGAACCCTACAAGATTTATCAAAATAATCTCCGCTATGGTATATGTCTCTCTCTTATTATAAAACTTTCACAGTAGTGTAGTGTATTTAGTAACAGCATTGCACCTGTGCGAAGCCGGGGCGGGTCGTTAGTCTATTTATAAATATTAATGAGATGTGAAAATATTAGTAATTAATTTGAAAAAAAAAAAAACAATTACCAGGTATACATAACAAAAGCACCGATGTCACCTCGACTATATGACTATTGGCTGTGCGGTGGAGCTATTGTGACGCCGTGGTACATTGTGACGTCAGCAGCGTGCGTGGAAGACGTAGAGTACATGTACGCCATAGCGGGCTATTTGAAGTATGTACCCACGAATCTTATAGACTCAGATAGCTGTACTAAGGCCGTGAAGAAGAAAATAGTGTATACCTGCGTGCCTAGACGTGAGTTATAATTAAGACGGTTGTTTTATTGGCCTATATCGAGCTGTTTACACACACCAGAAAATTCATGTACAAATCATTAATCTAACTGAATTTGACAATAACTTTGGTAGCTCGTAATGACTACGCCTAAAGTTTATTAATTGGTATCGTATTATTATAGTATATTATAATATAAGTGAATAATGTTGAAAATTATTTTTTAACTGCTCACGAGTGTTATACGACATTTTTCAACACCATTGCGAGTAATTAATACAAACTTAAAAAAAAAAAAAAAAATATTTTGAAAAACAATTTGTGAAAGTACAATTATAAAAATTATACGTTGGATTTCCACTTTCACCGCCAGTCATTTCTGAAATATTCGTTATTATTTCATTGGTACAATCAATTTCATCGCTTGATGAATTTTTGATATAAAAATCTTAACAAAAGAAACAATGCAAAATATCTACTTGCAAAATAGTACTGAAAATTGAAAAATGGCGCGTTTACTTTTTCATTGACGGCTTTGTGCGCGAAATACTAAGGTACCGACGCTTATACAGCCAAAACAGCAAATTATATAATTTTTACAAAATAAATATATTCTTTTAATATTTATGTATGAGTTCTATTTAATAGTTGTAATTTTAAATAAGGTTTTTATAATTATATATCATTAAACAGAAGTGTTTCTAAACACCAAACTTATTTAATTTACAAAAATGTTTCAGCAATTTTGCATATAAAATTCTCTTTGGTTCCTGTTTTTTTTTTCTTATAAATAAAAACGTGACTTTTCTTTACGAAACTATTAACGTTTTTGATAAGAAAGTTTTTTCGGCGGGAACTTGAAAAGGGCGGGCGCCAAAAAAGGAAACTCTCAAAAAATAATTTATTTTATTATATTTATTATTATTTAGTGTTTATTTATAATTTTCTTATATCTATATATTCTTCAGTTTATGTGGTAAGTGTTAGTTTTAATTTCTTTTTCCTGTTTTTACTATGGATCCCGATCCAGACCCTGATCCTCCTGACCCTGTTTCTAATCCCATCCTTTCACTTATAAATGCAAGTGAATACATTTCGCAGGCTGAAGGTAAATCGAAATTCTCCTTGGTAAAACAAACTCTGAAAAAGAAATCTGCAAAAATTCCACTAAAGACAAAAGATAAATCCAATGTTCGCAACATCCAATTAGCTATAGATGCATTAAAATACAGTTCTCCTAGTCTTTCTTCAAATTATACACCTCAAAATTCATCATCTGACAATAGTGTTCCCATGGACAGCTCTCATGTTAACATTTTTCGCAATAGATACAATGAGTCTGACAAAGGCCCATACATTGTACATGTTCAACTAATTGAAGCTTCGCCATCTGCTGGTTCCACTTTGCACCCATTAAAGTTCGGCAACTTCCTTTTTAAAAATAATTTTAAAAATGTTCTTAGTGACGGAATTAAAAGAGTGGGAAGAAATCGCTTAGCCGTGCATTTTAAATCTCCTTCAGACGCCAATACATTTATCGACAATCACTTGCTATTTGAAAGCAATAATTATAAAGTTAACATTCCCACTTATAATATTTGTAAGTTAGGAATTCTTAAAGGGATCCCAGTGGACTGGACCCATGATGATATAGTTAATAATTTAGTAATTCCATTTGGGTATGGTAAAATCTTAAAAAGTAGGAGAATTTCGCGAAGAGTTACCATAGATAATGGTAATTCCTCGTGGATTCCTACACAATCAGTAGTACTCACTTTTGATGGCCAAATTCTTCCTCCCCGTGTTACTGCTTTTTATACCTCTATAGCTGTTGAGCAGTATACTTACCCCACTATTCAATGCTTCAAATGTTGTAGATTTGGGCATACTCAGATTCAATGTAGAAGCAAACCTAGATGTTATAAGTGTTCACTAGAACATACTGGTTCTGAGTGTGATAGAATTGCCAATCTTCTATGTATTAACTGTCAGGGTTCACATGAGGCTACAAATAAAACCTGCCCAGAACATGTTAGACAATATAAGATTAAGCAAAAAATGTCTGTCGACTCAATTTCTTATCAAGAAGCTGCTAAAGAGTTTGCCCCGTCAAAACGGTCATTTGCTGAAATTACAAAAAATTCGTTCCCCTCTAATTCTCAGTTACAGTCGTCTTCTATTCCTAATTCCACTTCTCCGGTCATCCAAAGTTATAAAAAAACTGTTTTTATACAAAAAAAACCTAACAGACATCTTTCTCAAGGCTATGATCAAACTGAACATAATGATTTGATTAATCAGTTTGCTTTGCCCACTCCTAAAAATGGATGTGGTTTAACTTCATCTCAAGGTCATGAAGCTGTTACCTCTGACAGCTTGAATGAGTTACTAACATCTCTCTGTTAATATTATTTTAAACTCATCACTACCAGAATCCGTTGCCATTACACTTATAAATAACATTACAATGTCAATATACAAAATTATTAAACATGGATCTAATCCTCCAGTGGAACAGTAGAAGTATACAATCTAATAATACTGATTTAATCCATCTTGTAAATACTCATAATCCCTTTATCATTGCTATTTCAGAAACATGGTTGAAACCAAGTATGAATTTTAGAGTCAAAGGTTATACAATTCTTAGAGATGATAGGAATGATGGTTGGGGTGGAGCTGCCCTTCTTATTAAAAAAAACATAACATTTAATTATATTCCTCTTCCTCCATTTAATAATAATCATATTAATGCAGTTGCTGCTAAATTATCAGATTTTTCTGTTCTTTCCTTGTATATATCTTGTAAGGACATTTCAGTTATTACAATTTTAAAAAGTATTATTCAGTCCTTGCCGTCTCCTGTAATTATTCTAGGCGATTTTAATGCTCATCACTCGATTTGGGGAGCACCAAATAATGATGCCTTAGGTATTCAACTCTTAGATATCATTGATGACTTAAATTTATGTGTATTGAACGACGGTTCAGCTACACGAAGGGCTTACCCCGGCCAATCATTAAGTTTTGTAGATATCTCTTTATGTTCATCTTCATTTTCTTCTCTTCTTTATTGGGAGTGTCTTCCTCTATCTTATGGTAGTGACCACTACCCCATAATAATATCTTTGCCATCCAAGAACCAATCGGTTCCTTTACTTCCCCCTTTACTAAAGTATAAGTTAGATAAAAATTGCGATTGGGACACATATAGTTCTGCTGTAGAAAATAAACTTTTAATGATGCCTAAGCTCAATGCAGAAAATATTTTATTTTCATACGATTATTTTATATCGGCTGTTTTGTCTACTGCAGATTCCTTGTTTACCTTAAAAAATGTTGCCATTGGCAAAATCCCGTCCCCTCCGTGGTGGGATCATGAATGCACGCAAGCTATTAAATCGAGAAATAACGCAGAGAAGGAATGCAATGTGCTTTTAAATACTCAGTCGTACCTTAAATATAAAAATATTTCTGCGGCTACCAAACGTCTTCTTAAAAAAAAGAAAAGAGATGGTTGGAAAAAATTTTGCGCCTCCTTGTCCCCGGATACGCCTTCGTCTGTTGTGTGGAGAAATATAAAAAGGTACAGATGCTCTGCAGATATTAAGAAAATTACGTCTTTTTCTTTGGATTGGGTGACTCCATTTTTGGATAAACTGGCGCCTAATTTTGTTCCAAATGCTGATGAAATGCCATATTTATATACTTCAAATACTAATAGCTCATATTTAAATAGTTTCTTTTCACTTATAGAGTTAAATTATGTTCTGGATCATTTATCAGATTCAGCTCCTGGTATTGATTCCATTCCATATTCATTTATCTGTAAATTATCATCTAAATCTCGATTGTTTTTATTAGATATTCTGAATCTTATTGTTTTTAACGGAAATATCCCTCCTAGTTGGAAAAAGCATATAGTTATTCCTATTCTTAAGCCTTTTAAAGATCCCACCGATTCATCAGCTTATAGACCAATTGCATTAGCATCAGCTGTGTCTAAGATAACAGAACACTTAATTAAAAATAGACTTGAATGGTATTTGGAACATAATAATTTATTAGCAGCATCTCAATTTGGTTTCAGAAAGGGTAAAAGTACCTCTGACAACCTTAGTATTTTTTCTACTGATATTCAACTGGCCTTTTCTAAAGGTGACTCAGTTGTTGCCTCTTTCTTGGATATTTCAGCTGCATATGATAATGTTAACCTTAAAATTCTTAAAGACAAACTAAATCTTCTTAAAGTCCCTCCCACATTTTCTGATTTCATATTTAATTTATTTACTGGCAGATTGATCACATTAAGATTACCGGGTGCTTGTTCACAACCCAGAACGCTTTGGAAAGGGGTTCCTCAAGGTTCAGTCTTGAGTCCTCTTCTTTATGATGTTTACACATATGACTTAGAAAAGTCAATTTCTCCTGCATGTTGCATTCTTCAATATGCTGATGATATCTTAGTTTATTCATCTAATTATTCTATTCCAGTTGCTGCATCTAATCTAGAGCATTCTTTGAATAATTTATATTCATGGTTATCCCGACATTGTTTATCTTTATCTGTTACAAAAAGTTCTGTAGTAGTCTTTTCTAAAAAAAGATCCCTTCCTAATGTTGGAATCAGTGTTAACAATTCTAGGTTACAGGTACATAACGAATGTCGCTTTTTAGGCAGAATATTCGACAGTAAATGTAGTGGCATTCCTCATACTAATTACATAGTAGATAAATGTGAAAAACATATTAATTTATTAAGATCTTTATCTGGTGTCTGGTGGGGGGCCCACCCTTTTACCTTAAGACTTGTATATAATGCTATTATTCGGAGCCTCCTAGATTACGGTTCATTTTCATTAATTCCTGTAAATAAAACGGCTATCAAGAAATTTGATAATGTGCAATCTAAGTGCTTACGTATAATTGTAGGTGCTATGAAAAGTACTCCCATTGTTGCCCTTCAGGCAGAATGTGCCGACCCCCCATTATACTTACGAAGACAGTATCTCGCCGACAGATATTTTTTTAAGTTAATGCAATTTGAGAATCACCCGCTTTTTCTAAAATTAGATACTCTCAATAATATAATTTTAGGTAATAATTCATTTTGGCGAAATAAAGATATTCCATATTTAATTAAAAGTCTCCGAAAGGTTAAAAAATTGAATTGCAATTTCAGTCGATTCCCTTGTCACCCACTTTTTGCGCAAAAGTTTAGCTCTATTATTTTTTCTCCGTCTGTTATCACTTCAATAGGTATTACAAAAAATTCAAAATCAGCGAATGCTAAATTCATATCGTTTGTTAATCAAAATATTACTAACGCTGAAATATTTTTTACAGATGCTTCTAAGATATCCGATCATTCTTTCTTTCCGGCTGATGATTGCTTTGTAGGCGCTGCTTTTTTACAACAGTCCACTGGTTATTTTAAATTATTTAAATATAGCAGCCTCACTTCTAACTTTACGGCTGAAGGTTTGGCCATCTTAGAATGCATACGATATATAAATATAAACAATATTTGTGCTTCTTTTATTTTTACCGATTGCTTAAGCTTTTTACAACTGGTTCAATCGAATCCGTTTAATAAAAACTCTTTTAATCCTCTCCCACTTATGGTTAAAGATATTTTAAAAGAAAGTTTAGATAAAGGTCTGCAGATTACTTTAGTTTGGATTCCTGGTCATTCGGGAATTCAAGGCAACGAGAATGTTGATAAATTAGCTAGATTGGCGTCTAAGCAAGGTGCTACTTCCTACAAGTTCATTTTTGCTCAGGACATTACAGATTTTTCTCGCGTGTCGTTAGAATATGATTGGAACCAGGAATGGCAATCTTCAAATCTACATGTGGCTCAGTTTTACCGCAAAATCCATCCAACAATCTCCCTTACTCCATGGTTTTCAAAGCTGCGATATTGTAAAAAAGTCTCTTCTGTTATTTCTCGCCTTAGATTTGGTCACTGTTCATGTCCTTCCCATTTAGCAAAACTTCATATTTTGGATTCATCACTGTGCAAATGCGGCCTTGCAGAAGGTAATGTAATTCATATCCTTTTCTCTTGCCCTTTTTTCAACTCCTTACCACTTTATGATATTATGTTATCCTTTAATGCTCCTCTTCCTTATAATTTATCATCTATTCTATCTCTTTCGAATAAATTTTATCGTAAATCTATTATTAAATTTATTTCATTTCACGATATTTGTTTATAATTATATTATCCGTTTCCTTACATTTTCCCCTATAACGCCCAACGCCCAATCCTTGCCCTAATCCAACAAAACTTCCCATATTCTGTCTAATCTGTGATTCCATTAACACGTGAAAATGGCAGCAGTAATTCTCAGTTTTGAAGAGAAGTAAATTGCCAGTTACAAAAATAAGAAGAAGAACTGTTTGATAAACCAAAACTGTGGGTAATCGAATTTGAAAATTCGAAAAGATATTATAAGTTGGTAATATTATACATTGTAAAAACTAAAATTGGTGTAGTTACATACCATTACGAGCAATGGTGTTGAAATTTATATTTTTTGTATTATTATGTATTCGAATCTAGCCTCAGAGCATTTTGTGAGATCACATTGATGTATTACAAAGTATTGTAGGTGTTCTCTTTCATAAACCACGTAAGTAATTTAGGTACTTTATTAATTTTAGTTAAATGACCTCCTCGGAATAATGGTGGTGGTGTGGTCCCGGCATAGGAATCGAGAGGCTCGTGACTCGAGTCTACGAAAATTCTGACGTACATTTATCTAAAACTCTTACAACGAAGGAAACTGTCAGGCAACTTCCGTACATGGCACGTAAATGGCACTCGGCGTTTACCTCAAATGATAATGCGTTAATAACGGCGAAGACGGTGGTCGAATAAGAAACCCCATCATTAAAAAAACCAAGCAGATCAACTTCTACTACTACGAATTGAATCTCAGACCCGATCAACATCTAATATGTAAGCCACATTTGACAGATGTCGATGAAACTGTAGGTCGCTTGAGCTTGAAATATTTAAAGAATATCGCTAAAGTAAGTGTGCTTACAGAACTAGTAATGGCAAAAGGTAAAGTGCAAAAAGACAGCACATGATTTTTCGTACCAATACAGGATATCATTTAAACTGGCGATTTAGTAATGAAATTATAATGATTATTTAAAAACTAAATAAACGGCCAGATAGTGACAGTGTTTACATGACTTATATTATTCTTACAGTATACGAATTGGACTATGCAAAAATAGAAAAATGGTCCTTCATAGATATAGCAGTAGTCAAAGTGGAGTCGGCTTACAACTTCGACGACGACATATACACCTCCGCCTGCAGTTATCAACCGAGAGCTATTAACATTAACTACGATCCGCTGTACCAGCAACCGAACACTGACGCTATGGTCTTCGGATGGGGTCACCTGGATGTTTGGAGGAATGTAAGTGACATTAGAATTACCTAGATGAAATATGTGAGTTTTCCTTCTGAGTAATTTTGTGCATGTTAAATGATCTGATGTAAAGTAATGTTACCGATTACTGGTAATAGTTCGAATAGAAAGTTCGATTATAAACCAAAAAACACACATTCGAGCGCGCATACGAGTACTGATAGTAAACTTTAAATACCCTTAACATGTATGTTTCAGCTATGAAACTAAGATACAGTGGGGTGCTCCCCAATTGCAAATTTTGCTGTCAGCTTCTGTGTGCGCTATTTATATGGACGGTTCACCTATTATTATTGCTCATTTGTAAGCTGTCTGACGATATCACCAAATACTACTTGTTGTTCAAATAGAAAATTGGCGGTGTTTTGACTCCAGAACTATCAATTATTTCTATATATAGTGCTGATATGTGCATTGATATGACAGGACTAATATACTTATAGAAAATATTCTGTGTCAATTTTATTTTTAAAATTGGTTTTTAGTAGGTATGTGTTTGTTTGCAATGTACACACAGCAATGCATTAAACACACCATAAATACGTATACCTGTAAATAAATAAGTGTAAACGTTTCAGCCAGATGACAAGCAAGACTATAACCAGGAATATATGAGATATGCAGGAACGCGGCTTACCGATAAAAACGAATGCAAACAATATTTCACCAATATGTCGACGTTGATGGAAAATGTTATAGATAAATACATGCTCTGCTCAATAGAAGCTGGTAATATCAATGAGTATGGAGAACAGATTATAAAGTTGAGGCCGAACGCAGACGGTTGTTCTCCTATAATGAGGTTGTTGCGTCAAGGCGAAATAGAGGTATTATTTCTTCTTCTAAGGATATAAAGTCTGAATAGGGACATTCATACCGTTTTTGCTTTGCAAACAGCCCACCTGAACCTATAGCTCAAATTTTTCAACTAAAGTATAATTCAAATTTTTAGTTATATGGACTGTAGCTAAGAAAATAGTACAAATTTGACCAAGTAGGCCTATCGAAATATCGACTTTTATAGACTAACCTAACTTACTTGCATCTTTTATTTATTTTTTCCTCAGTAGAGGAGGCTGAGAATCCTCATGGATACCGCCGCAACGGCAAGAGCTACGGTGATTATGTCGGACTCCTGGCGAATCGAGGCGGTTTGACCCGACAGACCTACCGACTAAAGCTCAGCCTAAGCCTGTGGTCCTAATGACCTCAGGAGAGGCACGGTTAGCGCTACCCTACGGAGAGGGCATATGCGCTAGAAGAGGCACGGTGTACCAAAGTGGCTCCGGTCTATATTAATGGGAACCTACACGTGGCTAAGCCGAAGGCTGCCGATTAGGGGATGACAAGGGAGCTGACGGCTCAGACCAGGTCTAGAAGGTACTGCGTTAGTTGATTAGCTTAGGACATGTCGCGGTCTGCGTATCCTCTGCCGATATTGGTGCCGATTTGGCTCGCTGAAGGCGGTGTTGATGGGAACGTGCATCTTAAAGGCAGTGAAAATTTATACGAGTCCAATAGCAGAAAATCCACCGACACAATCCAATATTAGCATCATCTAAATAAAAAATGGTTATACCATTCATCACGTTATTCCATACCCATTAGTAAACTGTTAGACTACAAGTAATATGGCCGCCATACATTTATTTTATCAGTATACAGGGCGTCCCACGGCCATGCCACACGGAGGGAAAGTATATTAAATATTGAACGTAGGATATTTTACTAAAAGAAGACATCATTTTATTTTTAATAATAAGTAGAACTGCATTCACAGATTTTTTAAAAATCGTCTACTTCTATTGGGAATCGAACCCGCCAAATGTGATAGAAAAATTACTTGTATTTTATAATAGCGTTTGAAAGGGCTACTCATAAGCATTATTTTTTCCTAAATAACCTAGCATGTTAAATGAAACTAAGATTATAAAATTTTTCATTTTATTTAAAATTTTGTTCAGGGGAATTTCCTCTGACTTGGCCATGCTTCCAACAATTAACATTATCATTTCAAAGACCTATCCACTTGAGATATGAGATTTCCGTGGTGTGAGTACATAATAAAGTAATACATGATGTACATGATGTATGTACTTGTATGCATTTCTTCATGTGCTCACAATTACCATGCAACTGGCTGATATTAGTAAAAATAAATAATTCGAAAATGGAACACGTAAATTTTCAAGCGTCTGTTCTTTTGTTTATTGTAAGTTTCATTTTCGTCTATTAGCAATTTTTGTGTTAATTTACTTACCATGGCGTACCAAAATAATTTGGATTTAATAGAAGCATACTTTTTAAATCACAAAGACATTTCATTAGCTTTGCGGTGGTACCGCGAAAGATATCCCGATAGACGCACACCATCTCGATATGTGTTGAAAAGGATGGTGGATAATTTAACAAATTTAGGACGTTTTGATCATCGCTTAGAGAAAACACAGCAGCAGATAATAAACGTCAGCGATGATGAACTCAACATTCTGATTTACTTTGAAGCGTACCCGAAGAGTTCAGTGAGGGAAGATGAAGAAGAAATTGGACTTTCAAAGAGTAGAATACAACGCGTTCTGAAAAAAACAAGTTTAAAAGTTATGTTGAAGGGCGATTAGTGCAAAAATTACGGCGGTAGATGCTGAAAGACGATTTAATTTCTGCCAACATATCGAGAGACTCATCCTTGAGGATCAACATTTTTTGAACACCATTATTTAGTCAGACGAGTCAAATTTTAGGAACAACGGTATGTACAACCGGCGTAATAATCGCATTTGGTCCAGACAGAATCCCTTACAAATCCGCGAGACTAATGATCAAGTGCGTTTTTCTTTCAACTGTTGGTGTGGGATTGTAAGTAACCGGGTTCTCTTAATACACTTTTACGAAGGAACTCTGAACACGGAAAAATATCTAGAAATACTTGAGATTTTAAGAAATGAGATTAATAATCTTCCTGATGCAGATCGACGAAATTTCATATTCCAGCAAGATGGGGCTCCGGCTCATAACAGTAGGAGAACAGCCGAGTTTCTTAATGAATATTTTCCTTCCTGGATTGGCACTTTTGGACAGATTAGACCGAGATCCCCAGATCTAACCCCACTTGATTTTTTTATGGGGTTATGTAAAACCGCTACAACAGTGTGCAGGAGTTACAAAATGAACTTAGACGTATTATTTCAAACATCCACCATGCAAAAATAAGTAAATCGACAGGGAGAGAAATTGTCAAAAGAGTGAGACTTTGTATACAACAGAACGGATCACATTTTGAGCATTTGATAAATTATTATTTTTTTTTAATAAAATTATAAATTTTATGATCTTAGTTTCATTTAATATGCTAGGTTATTTAGGAAAAAATAATGCTTATGAGTAGCCCTTTTTACAAAAAATCTGTGAATGCAGTTCTACTTATTATTAAAAATAAAATGATGTCTTATTTTAGTAAAATATCCTACGTTCAATTATTTAATATACTTTCCCTCCGTGTGGCATGGCCGTGGGACGCCCTGTATACTGTGGTGTAGTTTTATTAGACTGTCATGCTTAGTTTAATTTATCAATCATATGATTTCTTTATGATAAATGACTAAATAATGCTTTTATCTCGTGGGAGTAGAAAGATTCTGAGATATATGTATTATAAATAAAAAGATAGAAATTCTAGTCATAATCTAATACGGTTTTAGTGTAATGAAGATGAAACAGTTATTGATGAATCACGAAGAGGATTTTTTAATCGGTTATTGGAAAGGCAACAAAACGGAACAAGACGAGAGGGAATTTGCCAGGTACTCGTCATTTACTGCGAAATTAAAACTTGATAAGGATGGTAAAGCTTATTGTTGTTTATAAACATACAAAATATTAAGTAGAGTATCAAAAATATTTCGTTAATATATCACATGTGAGTTGGAATCAAGTAAAACACCAACGTGATAAATAAAGAAAAAGTATATCTGTAATACATATAAATTTTCCACCGGATCAACATAAAGAATCAGTATTTTATCTTATATTTCTTTTGAATCTCAACTTATAAAGGAAGATTAGCCAGGATGTCAATAGAACCAAAGTGGCTGGATATTCTATTTTTTTATTAGTGAGCATATTTGTGTATCTTATGACGTAAACGACTTAAAAACCATTCTGCTTCAGACCTGCTTTCAAAACTTCTTTTTCGATTGTTAGAGTACTATATGATTAAAAGATTTCCTATCAAAAGCTTACTACATACACAGCTTATACTTAATTTTTAATAATTAACTTTGGGGCTTTGGTTATTATAAACCTTGGTACTCATAGTATCCAGCCACCACCATCCACTATCTAATAAAAACATTATTGCCATTTTGAATTTAGAGCTTCAGTGATAGGTCATTTTAAGACTTCTCAAAATTATAGCTTTCGTCATACTAGATACTACATCATACTACTCGATTAATACATAGGCCTCCCCCAAGGATCTCCACGCAGATCGGTCCTGCGCTGCAACCGTCCAGCGCCTTCCCGCGATCTTCATCAAATCGTCGGTCCACCTTGTGGGAGGCCTACCAACGTTGCGGGGTCCAGCATGTGCCTGCCACTCCAGGACCTTTCTGCCCCAACGGCCGTCAGTCCTGCGAGCAATGTGCCCCGCCCATTGCCACTTAAGGTTCGCAATTCTTCGGGCTATGTCGGTGACCCTGGTTCTTCTGCGGATTTCATCATTTCTGATTCGATCACGCAGAGAAATTCCGAGCATAGCCCTCTCCATTGCCCTCTGGGTGACTTTGAGTCGCCTTTTAAGGCCCATTATTTATACATACATATGCAATATATAGGTAAAAGGGAGTTCACGAATAAGATCTATTTAGAAGACTAAATATTTTAATAGACATTTAGTAGCACTGTTGAAAATTAAGTTCTATTTAATATCATTTGCCTACCACTTGTATGCAAAAACTCCTTAGTAAGCTTGTACGACACTCTCGAGAAAAAAGAGACCAAACATACATTTAATATTATTTTGCTAATATTTCAGAATGATCACGGAGGCCCGTTAGTGACTTGGATCGGTAGTCACGAAGTTCTGATAGGGGTGGCGTCGGTCTTCCGCGTCACTCAGGACTCTAAGTGCGCTGGTCCTTTTCTCTATACCAGCACGCAATGTAATGGCATTTTTCTAGACTGCATCATCAACGGAGAAAATAATGAGTAATTATTACAATCTATCAAAAGATTTAATCTCCACATACTTTATGAAACTTCCGTCCACCACTCATAAATATACTGATACTGGTATTAATATCTCTCATAAAATTAATTTTATGGGAGATGTGCGCCGCAAAATGCAGTCACAAGAAGTCTGTCTCGCGATCATCTTCCTACATTTTTTAATCACGACCAGTCTGACAAGTTCTCTAATTTAAATCAATACAAATGGGATGTGCTCGCGGTATATCCTGCGAAATAAAAATTAAGCCATGACTATAGTTATGGCGTTCCACATTAACCCGCACTGCGTAGTAGGGGGCGGTCCAAAATCTCCTTTGATTCTTTTATAAATAAAAAAATGATATTCGAACTGAATAGTCCCTAAGTGGTCGACGGTACGGAGACCGCGCTGACAGTAATGGATATAGGCATGGTGTCGTCAATCAATCGTCTTGGCTTGGCTCTGACAACCTATTACGTTCGTACACACGGATTGAAGAAATGTTCTGGACCTTGAGAAGGAATTAAGCAAGATCTGCTGGAGTATTTTGAGACTATCTGCATTGGTAAGAGATGGTGGGTTAACGTTGGTCCTGAAATCTGACAGCCTGGTCTTTTTCTGCTAAGGTTTAAATATGTACCAAAATGGTACCGGATTCACTGTCCACAAATCTTTCACGAGCATTAATAGAATGTAGGTTCAGATTCACAAAACGGTCTTCATTGCAGGTCATTTACGCCCGTACAAAATGAGATTCAAATAGCTCTGCTGGAGTACACTTAGAAAGGGACGGCACTATGTGAATTCACTATCTTTTTCTAACTTTACATACACGTGACGGTACTTATACGGGTCTCAGTTTTACGGTCGAACCTTGAGCCAAAAGGATGAGTTGTTTCTCGACCAATACATTTTCTACATTTCACTGTTATCATGGTAGAGTTCATTGTAACTAAAGTAGTCTTTCCCTTATTCTATTACATACACACTCACGACGAAAATTTAAGTAAGTGAGTAAGACTAATTTTGGTACTATACACACCTCAGCAATTTGTTATCGACTGCTGGCAATTGTCGCCGATTCAGATAAAACTAGACATATCCTTAGAAATTAAATGAAACTATCTGTTGCTTCTTAGTACCATTTTACTGGTATACACAAAGACGTCAAATTCAAATATGTTAATCAAAAAAGTGTACTTGTCCTATATACAAAGTGCTCGGTAACAATTATGTTCTATATACAAAGTGCACTTATATTTGTCTAAGCATCATCAATAGTCTCAAAAAATACTAAAGGAAAGTCGACTATCTTTAGTTTTATAATGACCTATTACAGTTAACTACAACTTTCATCTCATCATAATTTGGACAGAGTTGAATGTTCGCTTTAAAGGCTGGAGGACTTATTAAAGACCTCGAGTTTCTCAAATACTCGTATGTGTAATTACTGACATCGGCCACTATAATCGAAGAATCCTTTAAAGGAATTATTTATTAATATTAAAGGACTTTTTTACAAACATATTTTACTGATATTAAAGATTTTCTTAAAAATATAAAACTGTTGTAATATATAAACGAATACAATAGAAATGATAAAAATCTATTGTTTGTATAACGACCTGATAAAGTTTTTCACTTGGAAATAATAGAAATCGGCGATGTGAAGAAAACGCGTTTAAATGTAAACCGAAATTTAATTTGTGTTCCTTTTAATTCCAGGGCTAGGCGAGCGTTGTGCAACAAACCACCTAAAGAGTTGGGTTTCTACAAAGTGAAAAAGTATATATCTTGGAAGGAGCATCCTGCCGGGTAAATTTATTAACTATCACGTGTTGTTTTTAATAATATTTAGGAAAACATAGTTATACATTAATATTATAAATTGACATATATTATTGATTTATTTACTTTTTTTTCATAATTGCAATTTAAAAACAAATTGATAAACTGTTGTTTCTAGTTATTGTTCAATAGATTTATCACCAACATGACGTTTATGGACTTAATACAGTGTTGGGATTAATATGAAGTTGGTTTAACCAGTTGATTTGCTGGAATTAAATTAACTTTAGTATTTGTCATGTGGGATTTGAATCTTTTTGCTATTTTTACTGTAGGGTTGGAAATATGTCATTTTGGCCAGGTGATTTACAAGGTCTAAAAGAGTTAATAGTTTATTTTATGTTTTAGTCTAAAGATTGACGCTGCCGGTCTCCAGTTCTCCTAACTCGGTCTTGAGTTTGTTTCTCATTTTATATCTTTATTATCATTAGTAGCGGACCGGACAGACTTCGGCCTGTCAAAAAGTATTTGTAAAGTGACAGTTTTTTGTTCCCACTTATTTCATACATAAGGAAATTTTTCCTGAATTTTCTTTGCTATAAACCTCACGGAGCCCGAGACTTTTCCAACGAATGCAAAACTGTGGAAATCGGTTCGTGCGTTCTGGAGTTATAGCGTCAGGAAAGAAAACCCGACTTATTTTTATATAGTAGACTTCACTGAATCTGAAAGAAGGTTAATTTTCAGCATTTTAACCTATGCTTGAGATAACACCTAGAGTTAACTCTTTTCTCTGATTTACTTGTTTTGTTTATAATTAAAAAAAAATTACTTGTTTGATTACAGGCTGGCTGATAATGAAAAATTGCTGATAAGACCGACTAAGCCGTTTCAATATAAAAGTTAAAAGCTGAAAATGAACTGTCAGCATCAGGGTTAACGAGAAAAGTATTTTTGTAACCATTATTAATATGCAAAACTTTTAATAAGCAACAAAATTCGTATTCTGTTTTTTATTATGATAACACTTTAGTACTCGTATAACGATACGAAATATATTTTTCCGTAGAATATTCAATAGTGATCCACAGCTTACAACAAAATTTTTTTGGTTAAAGTAAAATTTATTCAAAAATTTGCTTCTGTAAGGGACTTCGACAAAATACAAGCCTTCTTCACACCTTATCTTCGCTTATTAGGGTCTTTCCGCCTTTATTTTCCGAGCCTCAATGACATTCTCTCATCATGCTTAGTATTATTATGGCGTCTGGGATCCCCCAGATGACAATTTCGATAGAAAACAATTCTGTTTTCTATGGAAATCGTTTCCCCGGTTCCAACATTATGGTGGATGGTTAGACTATCTGAGTTTTCTGGTAAGTTTGGTTAACTTCTTACGTCAAATTTACTCTTTTGATTGTTTTAAAATAACGAGGAGTTTTTGCCCTTTAAATCTAAGCAGTGAAGGTTTAATTTCCTCGTAACACTGTTCTTCAACTACCGGTAGGGGCTTTGCAAGCTAAGCCCCCATGTAAAGACATCATTGCCTTCTTTGTATTATTGTTTTTTTAGAGCATGATGGCAAAAAGTACTAAAAGACAGTTAAATACGGACTTAAAAAGACAGTTCAAACTTATAATACAATTTGAGGTATAATTATTAATTCGTCACTGTTAATAAATGTTATTTTGTATATGAACCGCGTTAACCCAGATTGCAACAAAAGGCGTGCTTACGGCTTAACTTTAGCTTAAGTAAAGGTCTATTTTCTAATTAATTATTATTTAACGTTACTGATAGTAAAATGCAATTATCTAATCATAATAGAGTTCATGGATAACAGTGAGTTATGATATTGTTTTATTACTAGCAACGTTACTTACATCATCATATCCTTGTATTTCAAATATTTCCTCCGTAGAGGAAAAAATGCAATATCAACAATAAAACTTATTTCATAGAATGGCTTATCTATTGAACTAGGTACCTTTTATGTGACTTACTTGTCTAGATAATGCGGAAATTCGATATTGTATTACCGAATTGTAATTCGCTTGTAATGACTTTCCTGCACACGCCACAATTCCTCGTAACGAACAAATCACTATTAGTTGTATTTATTTCGAAATTGTACCTAAAAAATCTAATCCATAAATTAAAATTATTTAAAATCTGATACAAGGCGGGGGTAGAATTTCATTCGCGTGTGTTATAAATCAGGAATATCAAATAAATAATCGAGGCATTCTGATTAATTTATATCTTTCTATAAATAAAGCAAACTGCATTTTATATGTGGAATAGCGCCATCTTGGATGTTGGACAGTGTAACTCACTGGAGTTACCTAAAACATTGATGAAATATTACATTCATGGTTGTGCTCTGGCGAGATGCTACTTGCGTCGGGGCGAACTAGATGGCGCTTCTCGAATTAACTTAATCAACAAATTATATACGATGTACATAGAATTTGTGAAGAATTGAATCAACTACGGATACACAAAACTGAACTATTTGAATTATATCTATCAAAAATTACGAATTATATTAAAACTGAAGTTCAGAAACTTGAAATATGTACTTAGAAATTTGTATTAATCATATCTCCAGATATTTAAATCGCTTCAATCTATTTCAAAATATCCATCTATTTGCTCTATTTCTCCTAGATAGAGAATATATTGTATGATCAGGGTAATAATTGCTGACAGAACCAATTAATCTATTACTTGTATTCAAAATGAATGAATAATACAAATGTACATAATATGAAGATTATAACGAGCAATTACTACTAAGTTAATTAAAGTAAAATAGAGTGTATTTATTTCTCGTACTTTCGAATTAAGTAAACATTTCTTATTCTTTCAACTTGCTGCTTTTTAATTGATTTTTTTTTGTGATAACAGCTTTAAAATATAATGTGACACGAACTACGAGTAAAACTGTCATTTTTTTATAGCCGTACAATATGTACATACAGCAACGCGATTACACGTAAATTTCATGTTATTTATAAAACATGTGTTTCCGTACACATATACATAAATAGAATTACATACAGAAGCAGCAACATAATAATATTTTAATACTTTGACCCGAGTTCGGTAAAGGTAAAGCAAGTGTTACCATTGTAGTAATATTATCGAACCGGTAACTGAAACATTTCACTAACCTCATAACAATAAATTATAAATAGAAGTCAAACTGCCAAGGAAGGCAGCAGCTGCTCCGAAATATAATATTTCCTTTAGTAATATTTCATAACAACATTCCGTTCCGCGGAATTATGTTCAATACGCTAATGTTCACGTATGTTGAATTAAATCTCAAAAGTTATACGACATTTATGCCATCGGTTGAGGCAAATAAAAGCTTTGTGACGTAACCAGTTTATAAAGAGCCCCAAAAGCTTCGTTTATGAAAGCTAAGGGGACCCTTAAGCGTTGGATGCAGTATTAGTCAGCGATTCATGAAAACAATTGCTCGGAGGAGACAAACTGTGGTTTCTGGAAATATTCGTAAAAATTATAAATCAAATATTCATAACAAGCTTTGTTTCGATATAAATACGACTGATTGTTCTTTATTCGTCATACACTTTCCAAATTATTCCTGTTATTATTTCTGTACATAGACACATTGATATACAGATAACTCACCCCAAAGTCATAATGTAATAGGAATCGTTTAACTCGGGCTATTTTTTGGTCGAATGGTCCCCACTAATAACAATTCCAAGCAAGCTTTCTCATTTTCAACTTTACAGCTTTGCGGAAATACTGAACATGTATTTCCGAAGGCTTTGAATAAATAACGCCAAAAAGTTAGTTTATTGTACTTTTGTGTTAGTTTACTTATATCTTTTTTTCCGCAACTATGATTCTTGTTTTTGACGTTTATTTATTTCTGAAACTGTTAATTCAATATTAAACTATGTTTGTAAGTCCTATTATACTATGTATGTATGGCCTATATATGTAACTCGTATTAATTGTTTCCGGAATCCGCTATTTACATAAATAGTTCTTTAAAAGTTACAACGTTAGAAAATTGAACTCTAACCGTAGAATATAATTTGCTTTATCTGGCTGTCAATTGTTTTCCCACTGTAGCCTCAAAATTGCGTGAATACAATAAAATTGCATGATTTTAAATGTAATTTGACAGATACAGTGATAGGTAACTGGTACACGACCATTTGTTTACAGGAAATTATTGACAAACACTGTGAAAATAACGCTAAACGCCGCATTATCTTGCACCACGACAATGCAAGTTACTATACGGCTAGTTATATATAGTTTGAGGCAGTGTTTGACAATATTGAACTTGGTCTGGTGTTAGTTACATTCCGTGAAATATTGTTATGTCAACAAATTTCTAAGTGTGCGATCTGTTGATTCGATCTATCTGACCTATCTAAAGCCTTTGGGATAATGTCCAGGTATGATCAAAACATACCGACTAAACCAATCAGCACTGAGCTAAAAGAAATTACCTTATAATATGAATGGTAATTCAATTGTCCCTCGGCAAGGACAAAATTGGTGAGGACAATGAAATTATCCTCGAAACATGTAATTAGGGTTCGTTCGGGACTTGGAAAAATACTGCTCTATAAAGGAAAATTGTCGAAAATTGCCCTTTGGACCAAATCGGTCAACGTGTAACGAATTTATAAATGGCCGGAGTATTTATCATGCTTATGAAGCCAGAAGTGGACTACGCAACAAGGGTGGTAAAAATTTGTACACTGAAACTTCGAGAATAAGATGAAAGTTTTGCTGTTTTGATGGAATTTCTGTTAGTTCTTTTAGTGTTTTCTTTTCTCCAATCGCTTGTATACGATCGAAATATATTTTTAGTATATGTTTAAATCGAGAGAGTCATTTTCCGACCTTAATATTGGTACGAAAACTAAGTGTAGAAATGGATCCGTCGCCTAGTTCTAAATAATTGGATAATGTGGTAAATAATAACCAATTATATAAACAAAAAAAAAAAATATATATTATATATATATATATATACATATATACAAACAAATTATATAAACAAAAATTCAAAAAAGTCTTATTTATTTTGGAATATATCTTTATTGATATGCTCTTTTGCTATATGTGTAGTATTGTATATATCTATCTATGTATATATCTATTGTATATATGTAGTCACTCTATAGTAAAGCAACCTGCGTCTACTTGTGCAGAAACTCAAATGTGTATTCATCCTTTACGTAGAGAAGGCAGGGCGGTTGAATTTATAGCTAACTGAAATACCCTGAAACATTGTCAATATAAACAGAGTTATATATATATATATAATATATATATATATATATATGATAAAAACAGCCTAGATCAACCACTTGATATTCAAGAACGTTCTTATAAATGCAAATAATAGACACAATCTGAATGTTTTCAGCATATTAACACAAAGTACTAGTATTTTAAATAGAAATATTTTTTTTCCTAGCACTCTTGTTTAAGGACTGTAACGGATAAAATACAAAGTTCTTTTTTCCGAGTTGCGAATATTAAGCAAATTTGCTCTGGAATTATTCCAAATAATCTGATTTATGATTATTTGAAACCATACATTTATGCTACGTATTTCTCTACAGAAAATACTGATTTGTCTTTTGTTTGCTGGATTTATTCGTGAATAGAATTTGGCTTATTTTTGTTGTTATATTGTAAGTAGAAATTTGCTGTAATAAACAATTAATAATAAAAATACAAATTACTGTAAGAAAATGAAATGAAAGTGGTATAGTGGTGACACAAAAATGGTTAAAATTCTACCAACGGTATATTTTGTTTGTATGAACCTCTCACTTTTGCCTGTAATACTCGTATTCGTTTAAGTTGTGATCCGGTGAAAGAATAACTAAAGGAGTTATTATAGTATTTCCAACACTTAAAACCAATAAAATAAATAAAAATAACATAGGAAGATAAGAAGAAGTTATCATAAAATTTGTATAAAAATCGTTATTAATACTGCCCCATATATTCAAAATCTGTACAGTAACTAAGCGACATGCTTAATATATATTGCTCAAGACTCACCATGTAAAACTAGTGTAGCTGTGTGCTGTTGTTTTAACATTGTAAATAGTATTGTCATTTACTAAAATATAATAATAATAGCCAAAAATAAGGTTATTTTATACCCTAACTCATTTTAATAGTTGACTTGCCAAATTAAGAAATAAGTCGGATAGATGTACTCAATACATTGTCTTATATGGAATACATTATCGCTTTTTTTCAAGACAGTATCTTTTTTATTTAAATTCATTATTTTGTCATTCGAAAATAGACTTTAACTTGATAAGCTTTATGTTCATTTTTTACTTGTATTGACAATAATGCATTTTGCTAGTTAATTTATCGATATTTCCCGCATTATTATAAACTAATTAACTTTATTATTATTGTATTAAATACAAATATTTTTTAAATTTATAAAAAAACACATATGTCTACATTTATTATTTTATGATTAATAATGAAATTTTAATTGTGTGTGATCCGGGAAACTAGACAGAAATTTTACTTTTTATACTTCATTGATATGAAAATTCTTTAGCAACACTTAGATAAGTTTATTTATAATTGGTATAAAATAAAATAATGGACATTTAATAAGTACATATCTACACCATCCTGTTTATAGATACCTATAGTTAATAAGATTCCGATAAATGCTTGTATTTCGATGTTATCTGTTTGTTTTCATCTATTTTGCAGCACTCTTTGAGTTCCAGCGTTGGTTTGTTTCATTATAATTTGTATTATATCATTGTTGTAAAATAGATTGAAACTTTCAGGAAGCATGTATCAACAACACAATACAAGACCATTTTTTTTCTTCGTGATTCCAATCAAAATCATATAGACAATACAATTTATTGATATTCAAAGTAACTTTTACTTATTAAATTACAACACACATTAATTCTTTTCAGTAATAAGTAACAACTACTATTTATAACCGTAATCATAATTACGGTTATAAAACCACCAATGTACAGACTACTAGTGCGCGCATACTCTTCAAGTGATCATCGTGCCCTATTTGTTCACTCATCCGTCCAGCGTCAGCCTGTAGCGATCTAAAATTAAACGGAGATCCCTGGCAGTAATTTTAACGTCGATCGATTGTGGGTATGTCAACATACCAGTTATTATATGTTTGATTCTATGGTGCAACAGAGTCTGAAATTTTAACGATCTATTTGCACTACAGTTATATCTGAAGCTTATAAAATATGTTTTTTTGGGACCTTAATCAATCATTACGTATTTTTTTTATTAGTGCAGTTTTAAAATTAGTGCACTCTTTTTGAAAGAAGGACCTACTTTTTACAGTCCTATAAACAAAACTCTGGAAGTCCATTTATCCCAAAAATATCTGTGTGCCTGGATGGGTTTATTAAGACAATGTTCCGAAAGATTCTTCTTTGATTATGGTTAATGGAAATATTAGTGTTTCGCCTTGTTCGAAAGTCGAATATGCGGTTTATTATCTGGTTATCATAGATTACAGCGTAATTTTACAATTTAATAATATTACATTACGGATGAGAATGAGAGTGACATATGTTACAGAGAGCAAACAAATTTAATGTAATTGACGACACGCTTGTCGCAGCGGTCGAGTGATTGGCGTCGAGTGGTTCGATCCCCACCACGGGACAGATATTTTGTATGACCGACAAAAATTGTTTTTTTGGTTTGGGTGTATTTGCACTTGAGATTCTATGTTCGTGATTGCACTCAAGACACAGGATAAAATTTTTAGAGCAGTGCGATGTATTTATTTAAAAGAAAATAAAAGTTTTCAGACTTAGTAACAGTCACTGACGTAGAAATTAGCAAGCTACTCAGGACCATGATTAATTTCTGTCGCATAAATTGATAGAGTCATCAATTGATAGAGTTCACATGATAGCGATACTTTGGATACAAGCTTAGTGAATGTCCATTTTCATGTCAGGACTGATACCTATAACATAATCCAGTGTAAGCCAGTGTCAATCAATCCTGCAACCATATTGCAGGATTGATATAAATGGAGCGGAAATGTTTTGAATTGGGGCCTCCACATAATAGAATTACATTTTTTTAAAATGATTCATAATCAACATTGCCATTTCAGCAAATAGACACTGCTGCAGTCAATAGGCCTTCCCCAAAGATCTTCCTATCGGTCGGCCCTACGCTGCTAGTGTCCAGCGCCTTCCTGCAACACTTACCAGATCTTCTGCCCATCTGGAGGGAGACTTATCTACGCTGCGGTGTCCGGCATATGCCGGCTATTCGAGGTCTTCTCAGCCCCAGAAAATGTGAATTCTTTGTTCGTACAAGGAATTGGAATTATAAAAATTTATATAACATGTTAAATAGATCGTTTTTAATGTGATTAATCGAAAACCACTTAACAAAAGAATGTATTTTAAGTACATACTCTAACAATCAAGTAAGTATTTGAACTGTCCTTATTACAGTTTTACAGACACTTTGAACAATATTTATTCAGAAAAAGCAATATTAAAAGCGTTGACATTTTATTTACTGCAATAATCGAGAACAAGACTGGGTGCTCACAATAGACTTCGCTCCGCCAACAAACTCACCGTTTGCTTAGCTGGCGCTGGACCAAATTGTATTGACAGTAAATACGGAATAAGGTAAGTTAGATATTTAGTTTATACTCAACATAGGTACATTGATAAACAAAGGAAATGTAGTACAGCGTTTATATAGATTTCTGGTCGCAGATACGCATGCGCTATTGTGGCTTAATCTCCTCAATAGCTAAAGAATTTACCCTATTAATTCCACAAAGTTCCACAAAGTGTTACCGATTTGCTTTTTAAAAATTTAAATCATTTGCCGAAAGTATTCCTATGAAAAAAGATTATTATACTGTTATGGGTTACTTAAATGATAACATCACTTAAATGATCACATAAATATTTCTTATACTTACACCAATTAGCCTAGCCCAAAGTAAGCTCTGTAAGGCTTGTGTTATGGAATCTACGGTAACGGATAGACATACATATATTATACATATATAAATAATTTTGGTAGAAATATATTATAACAACTATGACTAAGGTATAAATGCTCGCATTCATCACACAAACATCTGCCCCCACCGGGACTTGAACCCGGCACCTCAGAGATGGCGACAATTTGAAACCGGTATACCAACTACTCGACTGCTGAGGTCGTCAAATAATATGCGATATATTTTTTTTAAACTTGTAAAGGAGGTAAAATACAAGGAGAAAAAAAAACGACCCTAGCTGGATTTCTTGCTGATTCTTTTCAGTACAAGGTCTCCAGTCCTAAACTTGTGAACCATTGGCGTTGCATCTTTAACGTGCGAAAGAGATGTTAAAAAACCTCTTTGAAGAATTTTGATTTTGAATTGTCAGAACATAAAGATTTTAAAAATATTGTTATCATTTGACAGACTATGCAGACTTTTTTGTATTACGTTGAGCTATGACTTTTATAAACTTTTAAACAATATTAACGAACAAACTAATTTTTTAAAGAAATTTCCTAAAATCACTATACACAAAAAAAATGTTCAGTCTTATTCACTTTCGCTTTCACATATGCTGGCCAAAAGCTTCCATCAAACTCTTGTTTGCAGATGTTCTGTTTGAAGGGATTTTTAATTCCCGTGAAGGCACATTCGCTTGAAAGTGACACGGGGGCTATTCTGTTAATTTCAATCGAAGTCTGAGAGTCTGAGAGAAGCTTGAAGCTCACTTTTGGCTTACTTTTCTGGTAATCAACACAAAGTATTAAGAACGTTGTATTCACTTGTCTGTATGTTTTTTTAAAGATTTATATTGGCATGTGACTGAGACGAAAGGGTCGGAAGGTTGTAGAAAATTGTCGGTTTTGGCTGATACCTACCTAAGCTATCAATCCTCATTTAGACAACTTATAGCGACAAGCCAAAGAACGTGACCTCTTTTTGGGGCAGACGTGTCTTATAGTCTATACAATTAAGGACTCTGAGCCTCTTTATGAGTTGTTTTCAGAGATCCGCAAGAAGCGTATGTGCTAAAAATTGAAAATGAAAAAAAAATGAAGGTATCACATAGTATTCAATATGATATTCTCATTCAATATAATATTGAAAAAAAAAATGTATTTGATCAAAACAATCCTAATGTAGCAAACCGAAGTCCCTCGTACCAAATTTCAAGTCACATAATAAACCCCCAGGTTTGATTGGATCGCGCTGGACGTGGTAGTTTTGCTTTGGTAATTTACTTTCTGTCATAAAAAGCAATATGACGTTTTGTTTCTTTTCTTAACCGAGTTAATTAAAGAAGGAGGACATCAAGTCAATTGTAATTTTCTTTGTATGTTTTTTACCCAATAATGAATTACGAATTAATTTAGATTATTTTTTTTGTGGTGGGTCAATTATCAAAAGTGGTCTTGAATAAATTTATCGAAACTAAATTGGAGGTTTTTTAAGGAATATATAAAAAGAAAAATATTAATAAAAAAGTAAAAACCAACCAAACTATACTAAAAATAAATAAAAATAAAATCCAAACTATACTAACTATAAGTGGGTATTTTATAGGCAACAAGTCTTAAATTATCTTTTAAAATACGCGACATAGTTCTAGGTGCTATCTTTATTTCGCGAGATAAAATACTATGTTTTCTAACATGATTTTATCAAATATTTTCCTCTACTGTTTTGTTCCTCTTTATCGTACGATACTGCGTGAACGCTCTGTTTTTTTTGTCACAATCGGAGGAGGTTTTATTGTTTCGATAGCCCGGTACACAAACATATTAATATGAAGCGAATGAAGAGTTTCAAAAATTGTATTTCATTCTATACCTATTTTGTGTAATACAATTACAGCTTATTAGCTGAGAATTACTAAAATTATTGACAACTGATTGACGCAAAAATAGGGTAACAAGAAAGACGGATTCCAAATTCAAATGTAATATTTTGTTTATTTTTCATTATAACAGTATTTTTGTCCGGACCAAGTATTTTCCAGACAGTTATTAGATTTAGATTCTCATAGCGTGAATCAGTAACAAATTTGGAACGTGATATATTTATTAAGAATGTCTGTACTAATTTGATAATATAAAGTTAGTTTGGTAAGTTAATATAAAGTCTTCTGTTATGTTTATGAACTTAAAGTTTTCAGGCGTCAAATTAAAATATTTACATTAAGTAAAATAAAATATGAAGTAAAAAAAAATACTAAATCAATGTAAATATTTTTATTCAGGTTTGTGCTATTTGTTTATTAATAATATCTTAGACATTAATTTACTATGATACATATAAAAACATATAGCATATAAACTGCAGATACTAGATACTTATGTTATTTAGTAAAACATTGGGCAATACATGTAATTATTGTGTTATAAGAATAAAGATACTTTGATATTTTGATTTGTTTTCTTTACACGTTGTTATAACATATTATATAGTGCTCAAAACTGGTGTCTTAACTTTGATAAATGTAGGCTTTGGAATTCTGCCACGTACTGTGAATAGATACGTCAAAGTGTAATATACACTAAGCCCGGTGAATTGACGTGGTATTTAATCTATAATGTAGCTCGGGAATGATTTCCCTTTGCTTCCAATTGTCAATCTATTGGCTTTGTGACTGTACATAGTAATGTGACATATGCGCCATATTATATTAGGTTATTAATACGATAAACCTAAAATACTGTTTTATTCAATAAAATAATGTAATTCGTAGAGATGGGTTTATTTATAATTAAAAATTTTAAGCATCGATTGTTCGCATATAATAGTGGATATATTGACAAATATTCAAACACTGGTTGGGCGAAGACAAACACGAAATAGAAAATGCATTTCCCATTTATATATATATATACTAGACGTCGCTTGCTTGCCGCGGGGTGCAAGCACCCCGCGGTGGGGTGGTCCATCCTGACTGTTTTTTGAAAGAAAGGGTGGTCTGTCAAAATTGGTGTGAAAATGTCGTCTTTTTTGTCACAAAAATCAAATAAAGTACAAAACTGTGTACGGTCGTAAACACGCTAAGAAGCTCACGGCGTTCGTGGTCGCGTGATTGCCGCGAGGTGCGCGCACCTCGCGGTGAGGTGGTCTATCCCACTACTGAAAAAAAAAATTGGCGGTCGGTCGAAAATTGATAAAAAATTGTCTCCATTTGTGTCAGAAGAAAATAAAACAGTTTGTGCGGTTGTAAGTACACTAAGAAGCTTACGGTGAGTGTGGTCGTTTGAGTGCCGCGAGGTGCACGCACCTCGCGGTGGAGTGGTCTATCCCGCTTCTGAATAAAAAATTGGCGGTCGGTCGAAAATTGGTAAAAATTGTCTACATTTGTGTCAAGAGAAACTACAAAACCGTGTACGGTTGCAAAAACACTAAGAAGCTCACGGTGAGTCTGATCGCTTGAGAGACCTCGCGGTGGTGTGATCTATCCCACTATTGAAAAAAAAAAATTGGCGGTCGATCGAGAATTGGTGAAAATCTGGCTCCATTTAAGTCAAAACAAACTGAAAAACCGCGTGCAGTTGTAAACACACTGAAAAACTCATGGCGCTGGTGGTCGCGCGAGTGCTGCGAGGTGCAAGCACCTCGCGGTGGTGTGGTCTATCCCACTGCTGAAAAATAAAAATTGGCGGTCGGTTGAAAATTGGTTTATAATTGTATCCATGTATGTCATATGAAACTGAAAAACTGCGTGCGGTTGTAAGCACACTAAAAAGTTAACGGCAAGTGTGGTCGCATGAGTGCCGCGAGGTGCGCGCACCTCGCGGTGCTGTGGTCTATCCCATCGCGAGAATATAGCAAAAAAAGAATATTTACCATTACAAAATGGCCGCCAGCGCCGCCGCCATCTTGAAATAGTCAAACGTCAAATTTTTCCAGTGTAGTTGACTAAACTGCTCACAGATTGGCGGCAACTGCAGGCGCGCAACTGTCATCGGTTCGCGTCAAAAAATTCGCAAAGTCGCCGAAACCGAAATCTGCCATAGCGCCCAGTGTTGCCATATATCTGGCCCAAAATGGTGGTAGAAATGATCAGCGAGGCCGGACCGACCCGGCCATGTGAAAAAAAATCGAAAAACACGCGATTTACGTTCTCCCCAAAATCGGGGAAAATACCCCAAAATCGGGGTAAATAACCCCAGATCAATTCTCCCCATCGAGCACTACAAAAGGTCACCCGGGGTTGTCAGTCAAAAAACGCCGGCAACCCCGCGAAAACCGCGTATTTATTTTTTCCAAATTGCAACTTTTTACAAAATGGCCGCCGGCGGCGCCGCCATCTTGAAATGTCAGAGTTTCGGATTTTTCCCAATATCTGCACCGTATACGGGATGGGATGACGTTTGTCCCGCGTCTCCAGCTCACCCCGATCTGGGAGATCAATTCGGGTCAAATTCGGTCTGCGAAAAGTTTCCAACCTCCGTGGAGGCCAGTGTTGCCAGTGTAGAAAAATAAAAATACCAGAAAGTCATAGAGGCCCCGCCGGCCTATAGGCCCATGGTACGGAAAAAATCCAAAAGTCGTTATTTCGATTTTCGCCTTTCGGGGCCCCTAGGGGAAAAACTACCAAAAACGGTAGAAATTTTCTCCCACCTGGCAACACTGCTCGCCGAGCTCCACCCCCGCCCGGAACATGTCACCCCTGTCGGAGGCCGCCATCTTGGCGAAAATCCGGTTGGAAAATCGCGTCAAAATTGGCGATCCAAGATGGCCGCCGGCGCCGCCGCCATATTGTTTTTCGCCGCGCGCCGCAAGTTTCTCGAGAGTCAAGGACAGTCCCGACCGCAGGAGAAAAGAAAATCCCGGAAAAAATCAAAAACCGCGCCGGTCGACGGACGCAAACACGCGTCGAAACGGGTTTTTCAGTCCAAGATGGCGGCGGCGCCATTTTGTATTTTCGCAGTTTGACAGCGGCACCGCATCCCCGCTACAGTAGTGAACACCCCCACTAAACGCCGTTAAAAACAGAGGCGATTTGAAAAAGTTGAAATTTCGCGCCGGCCGCCATCTTGGATTTTAAAATCGAGCTATATCCCAGTAGATCGGAAAAAAAATCTAGAAAATTCCACCCCAACATCAAAACACTCAAAACATCCTCTAAACACCCTAAAAACACCCCTGATCAGTGAGTCAGTCAGTGAGTGAGTGGTAATCGAGCTTTATATTTATAGGAGAAGGAGATATAGGAGATATTATATATAGTTTGATTCAACGGCTATTTTAACCAGTTGGCTGCGACATATACATATGTAAATAAATATATATTGCACTACGATTAAGTACGTTTGTAGCATGTAGATGGCTGTAGTATTTACACACTGAAACACCATGTGTACGTTTTTATTGTTCCGTAGCTAAACCGTAGCCTTCTACATGCTACAAACGTACTCAATCGTAGTGCGATATTAATCGTGTACCTTATAAGTAGCAAGAATATGAAATGCCGTAGCTATTACAATAAATCACTCACTAAATCGGTTCATCTTAGGCTTATTAAATAATATTAACTGCAATAAAATAATACTGTCTCTCAATAGATTGTGGCATCATTGATCATGCTTGCTTAACGCTAACATTTTACTGAAATTTAAATTCCACCTATGGCATAGAATATCCATTACTCAAAATACAGTCACTTCGATTGTTTTTTACAGTAAACAAAATTTTTATTTAATTTACATAAATTTGTAGTATAAGTATGTTCTTTCCGCTTACTCCCAGTAAACGGAATACTCGGGATATTTCCATAAGTAGTTACTCAAACACATTTCAGAGTTGTGTCGCACAGTTGCGTGTTGCAACAACTTGTTTGGAGAGCGGAGAGTTCTGACAGCTCTCTCCAACTGAACGTGTTCTGTGTACTTTTATCAAGTTTTTGTTTGTTTGTATTAACTGTGGGGAGTTTTAAGACGGTGCTATGAGCTCAGATTTCTGTTTCTCGGTAAAGATAAGTACGGTTTGGCTAGATACTTTAATATGTATTTGTTATTTTACAAAATGTATAAAAAAGAAAAAAAAATGCATAAAATGAATTAAATCCGGTGGGACTTAAAGTAGTAACTTCAACCTATCATATTCACGCTTTAAGTATATGTATATCGATCTCTATTTACCCCCATCAAATATCTTCACTGCACATTTCATTCACTGTCAATACATGTGAGTCATTGAAAGTTTCTGGAATCAATAATAAAATTAAACATGACTTGAAATGAATGAATAATTTCAAACATACAATAATACAATGACGAAGGAAACTTAATCAAACTACTTAACAAAAAAATAATATATTTTTTAAATTTCTATATGAAATTCGCAAGTAAAATTCTTTTTACTATTTCATCTAGTCGATCAAATAGTTAGTAAAAAGAATTTTACTTGAATTTGAGTAAGAAATATTAATTTAACATTGAAAATTACACTTCGTATGTCTGATTTGGGAAGCTATGCAATCACTCTGTCTGGCAGTTCATTGTACTAAATTATGTAAACGAATGAAAGTTATAACGTTAATTTTTCATATATGAATAGGAGAAAAAGATAAAGTTAGACATCCCAAGCTTCTTGCCTGTACTTTTCGAGAAAGCGCCAATTTTCTATAGAATTAGCTTGTATTTGACGTTAATAAGTACATGCAAAAGTCTATGTTGAGTTTGACTATAAGTTACAGCTATTTCTCTACTACGAGATCAATAAAGGCGGTCGAATTTATTTAATGATAAAAAAATGTACTTAGGCAGCCAATATTCCAACAACAATGTTTCGAAGATATTCTAAGAAGCAAACCGTGGTATTTATTGTCGATAAAACTGATACAAAGTAGTGCACGATTCACAATTCTTTACAATGTTATCATTTATTGCAGACACAAGAAAAATGGGCTCTTAAAATGTTCATCTAAACTTGGATTCGTATGGAAAAGTTGTTCGTACATAATGTTTCTAAGAGCTTTCGCGGTGTTAAGGAATTTGTGTGTACATTTTACAACCAGTTAAAGAAATTTTACATTTTTCACGAAAACACGTTGAAACTAGAGTTGCATAAACAAAAACAACATTTTATGTTTCGGGTCTTTAATAGATTTAACTCCAAATATTACATTAAACAATAACTGATGGTTCGAATATTGTTTATCCCTATATTGATAAAATTCAGACTGCCCACCTCATATTCAAAGTATTTTCACTGCCTATCTTATCCTTCACGCCGGTACATAGCAATGCCAACACTGCTATTATGCGGCAGATACAGGTAAGATGGAGGGAATCGACCCTGGTAGAGAGTTTCCTTCAGATTTACCTAACCTTTTTGAAAATGTTTCTAGCCTTTGTTTGAAATTAATCGAGTTACAAGTACGAGTACATCGATTAATTTCTATATGTTATCGTCTGTCGCTCATTATATATATCGCATTATATATGTCGCTATTATAATAGAAAAAAGAATATGCACTTTGTTTTATTATCATTTTAGAATATAGCTTTTTGTGAAACATAAAACACACTTTTGTAACAAAAAACACATTTTGTGTATATATGTGTAAAAGTCACAGATTTACAAAAATTTTGAATTGTCGTTTGTCAATAATTGTTAAGTAGTTCATAACTTGAGCTAGATATGATAAAAAGTACGAACTTACTTATTCTTACTCACTGTAGTAACAAATATTTTTAGCATTATGGCATTTCGAGAGAAGTCAGATGGCTAACTCAGTTTTTAAAGAGGACTGTAGAAGTAAGTTTCCATCTTCGACTTATGGTCACTAGAAACATAATAGTTAAGAGCTTTCCAGTCGTATTGAAAAAAGGTAACTAACTGGTCAATATATTGATTTCATATAACATTTTTTAAAATAACATTAAAGCTATAAAGCCATTTCATATTCGAAAGGTTTATTAATGTGACTGCTTTGAATCAACACCCACCCTCTATTTCAGCTAAGACAATAGGTCGTTTGCCAGCCTTCAACGGACAAGCATTGTTTGGGTGTCAGCAGTGTCAAACAAAATATATCTCGCCTTTATTATCCTCTGATAGATACAATGTCTACAGCAGCTGGAGAAATCGGTTCAGGGCTGCATATTGTTGACATGAAAATTATTTTCTGTTTGAACAGAAAAGCAATTGTTATTATTTTTTAGATTAGAGTCTAGGGCAATATTATAATCTCGTTATGTATCGTATTGATCAATATGATTAATAAATAACGTCACGGGAAAAATTTCACTATGATTCGCCATCGCTATTGATCACTCTAAATTCTCAAGAAGAAACTACTTACTTAAGCTCCATGTTACCGTAATCGCACGGTATTCACGTCGCATACTTTCAATTTCTGTGTCATTGCGGCGATCTTGTCACTTCTATTTCGGCGCATTTATTATACGAAGTCCAAACTTAAGCTAGTATAAATGCGAAATTCGTATCATTTTGAATTTGGGTACAACCTGCAGACTTGTGAATGTTATTTTCAACTAAGTGTATATTTTTATTTGTTCTATAATATATATATATATATATATATAATATATATATATATATATATATATAATATATATATATATATATATATATATATATATATATATATATATATATATATATATATATATATATATATATATAACCTTGAACCATTATCCACCGCGTAATTATTACAAGTATGCGTAATCGGAGTAACAACTTTCATATAATAAAAAGTTTCTAAAAGAATAGAACTTAAAACTCAGAGGTGTCAAAATTACGGTTATTTTTGGATATTATTTCGTTCCTAAATCAAAGTAAACATCTTTATATTGGCAGATCTGTAAATTTATGTTTCATTATATATTTGATTTATTTAGTTTTAGGTAATAATTGTACACTGCTGTTTGCTTTAATATTTCACAAACACTAGCACTAGGACCAATTTTGCATGCTCGACTTTGTTTAATATTTATGTAGTTCGTTTTTTTGTTGTGTGCTATAAAGAATTTATGGTATTTATCCATAAAGTTCTATCGTAGTATAAGCTATATTCGATGAGCATATACATATGTATATTAAGTATATACTTGTAATCAAATAGGTAATAATTTTTTTTATTGCTGCACCTGAGTTGGCTGGAGAAGATTAACCATGAAATCTCCCTGGTTTCCACTGTTTTGACATCCTGTGCGCTACGAAATCTTACTAACCGACGGATAAGTGTAAGGAATTCGTTCGTAGCGCTGCCAGTTATCAGATTTAGTAAATCTTTATATTTATCAACCGTAACAATATGCATGTATATTTTGATTATAATATTATTTTTATATTTGATTAATATATTCTTTTAAAAATATAATTTGTCATATTATTGAGATAAAATGGAAACATTTAAAATTATGTAATCGTTACGAATATAATTTCCTTAGATTCTAATAGTAACACATTGAGCATTGCCCTGTTATTGAGATTGTAGCTTACATATTTATCAGTATAAAATTTTATTGATATCATAATTTCGTCTTAGTTATCTATTTGAAATTGACAGAGACAGAGTAACGTTTGAAGTCGTGCTTAATGAGAAAAATATACAAGGCTTTAGTGCCATTTGAATTAATTAGTGTCTTCATTGCTTGCAATCAATCTGACATCTAGATATACGAGTAACACAAAGCAATTAAAAATTCAATCAATTTGAGTGTCAGTCGGCAATTAGAATGATAATCATTTTCCTAGTGCCCTTATAAATTTGTTGATAGCTGAGCTTTTAAGTGATTACTTAGCGGTGGGCTTATCGGCGGTTTTGTAAACAATTTTGCTCTGAAAATTCAAAACTTAGCAGACATCATCGATCAAAGGAAACAGAACTTACTTGACATTTTATAAAACTTTTCGAAGGGCTGTGATCAAGTTGTCACAATCAGTCACGTCACGTAGTGACAGCAGCAACTGCTCAAATATTTATTTATTGATTAAAATTACAGGAATCAGAGACATTGTGTATTTAAAATATCTTGTTTATAATTTTTTTTGCGTTGTTTAATATTCTTATTATCTTCATTTAAAACCTAAAATTGTAGTGTTTACGTATATAACTTAGTATGTAACTCTCTACAGTTATAGTATATAGACTTAGTACAAAGTTATAACTGACGTATATAACTTTGTACTAAGTCTATTTACTTTTGTATGCATTAGTCCGTTAAGTTGATAGTAAACCAATAAGTGAAAGAAAAGAAATTTTGTGTTTAATATAAATAGAAGACAATAATGGTCTATATTTCAATCAAATCAGTGTTAAATCAATTTTCAGTTATTCGGCTATTAAAGTTTTTTATTACTGCACGGTTTTGAAAGGTAAATGTAGGGCTGCTGTAGAAATGTCTTACGAAATAGGCATAGGACCCGTAAACATCAAAAACTTACATAATTCGTTTGTAACTCTAACATACTTTCCCCCTATTTATTGCGCAGTATTAAACTTGAAATAGCCCCTGTATCTTATAGTTATTTATGCGGTTCTGTATATAACTACAAACCTGTTTTTCCTCATGTACGGTTACGGTTACGGTTACTCATGTAAAGAATATACATGTTTTTATTTGGGTACATTAAAACAGAATATGCTACAAGCGTTCCGAAGTCTTTGTTTACTCATGCTCTGGACATTCTTGATCTATAAAATTGAAATTGAAACTAGATTGTCAATCTACACGCGGCGGGTATACGGCGATCTACGAATCCAATATAATAATACTTTCAGGGTACTTACAGGGGTTGCCTTGGAGATGCAGCCTCTACCTAATATATTAGCGGAAACACGAGGCGACGGCTTTGCAGACATAATGAGGAAAAGCAGTGTTTCGACACAAATGCGCTTACGCCGTAGCCCGAACGGTATTCTATAGAGTATTTATACCGATAGGTGGGAGTTGCCGTTGTTACAAGCGTGGGTCAACAAGATCCACACAATGGCCATAGTCATATATTGTACTTTTAATTGAAATTTTAATTTATTGTTAATGTCGAATTTATAACTTTAATTTTACTAATCATATGCATTAAGATCATTGTTACTAACTAAATATGGGCTTGCCCGAAATAAATTAATATTATTTTTATAAACAGAACTATAATCATTGAATGGAGATAAGACTAGCAAATATACGAAGTAAACTCGTGTATTCTCCCTATGGTACTATCTGATTTTACAAACAGTTTTCAAATATTATAAAAGCCGACTTGATTTTGCCATTAATTTGCTGTATATATTTACGCTCATCGACAAACATTAACCGTAGATTTCTTGCATCTGTTGTATAATCAATTGTTACATTATTTATTAACATAAAATCGCACGTTTGGTTTGAGTTTTAGTTCCTTAAATGAATTCCTCAATGCTTCAATGCTTTAGTTCCTTTAATGCTTTTGACTTAGTAGCATTCAGTATTAACAAACTCGTCAACCACTCCCAAAAACGCTGAAGTTCTCTGTTTTCTGTTGAATTTTCCCAATAACTTTCACAACGTTACATATACAACTTACTGAAAGACCTTGGCCTGTCGAGAGCTGCAATTAATTCTACTCTAGAGAGAGTATCAAAGGCAGCACTCGCAGGCTCCTATCAAGTCTGGTTCGATAGAGGGGGAAACACGAGCAGTGAAGGTGAGCGTTGATGCGCATCAAAAGGGGGCCCCATTAAACCTACACCCGAGTCGCACGTTCCGGGAGCTGCTCGGAGTTTCTCTCTTTGTCACACGATGGACCCGGCACCCGCACAGTGAATCCATGGATTGCTAAGAGTTTCGTCTCTTGCATGTTATCGGCGTAAAGATGGTATTAAAAAAACTATCTGTTGAGGAAGATCCGACGTAAAATAAAGTACAGCATTGTGCTTAAGATAACCTTGTGGTATTCCTCGCTTAGATCATTTATTACACCGTTTGTTGCCTTCACGACTTCTACCTGTTTTCTGTCTTCATGATACAATCTTAACTACTGCAACAGATTCTCGTGCATACGATAATGTTTAGCTATTTAATCAGGAGCTCATGATGATCGAAGGGCCTGAAGACACTACTGTGCTTACTTGATACTACTTATTTGAAAAGTGAAGCTGTTTCGTAAAAACTTATATGTATTTACGAAACAGCTTCACTTTTCAAATAAGTTAATATTAATGTCCAACCCATCGATCTGTCGCCAGTGACTTCGATTCTTCAATTAAGACCGTGTCTTATCTATTCTTTTGACGTGAACACAAATAAGAAAGGACAATAGATTATGACCCTATCTCGGCCCTTTGATAGAAAGGTCACGTAATGGAATAAGACAGATATAGGCTTCCATTGTTTAACAGATACATTAATACTTTAAAAATAACATTAAATATATTATATAATAAATAAAAATAGACCTGACCTTTTTGGGAGTTTATTCTGACTAAGGATAAATAATATTAGGCTTTTTGCATCACAAGTATGGGGTTATACCTACACTTTGGTATATTTCAAAGTGATTTGATTACTAAATTTTCACTTATGAATAGGCAATGTATCAAAAATTGTATTGTTGTTGTTAAAGTTTATATTTATAAAATATTCAACCTAAGATTATTAAAAACAACAAATAGATTGCAATCTCACTCATCTAGTTTCAAGGCATCGAAGAAACTGTATCAGGTTCAATCTAGTAAGAAAACAACACAAATATTTGATTGTTCTATAACTATTATTCTAATTTAAGGTTATACTTTTGAAATTCAGACACCCTTTTCTCGTTGGTTAGAGGTATACCAAGAGTTTAAATAGGTGTGTTATTTTTAGTTACTGACAAGTTGCATAATAGTTCTTTAATCATGTTATATAATTTCCGCTTAATCCAGTAGAAGGTTGAAGTAAAAGTGACATAGAATTTATATTCTCTCCGCAAAATCATAATCCTTTTGACATTTCAATTTATATCAGTGCTTACTTGATTCAAATTAAAAATTCCAAAAGTAATATATAATAAGTCACAAACTATTAAATTTAGTCCAAAACCAAAGATGTTAGAAATTGTGGATTTGTTGTTGATGATATGTTTGGTGCAGCGGTCGAGTGATCGGCTACTATGAAACTAATCGCGGGTTCGATTCCCGCACGGAACAATCATTTTGTATGTATGTTTACGGGTATGTACATATGAATTTCTATGTTTGTAACTGCACCCACGACACAGAATAAAAATCATGAAGTAGAACTATGTATTAAACAGTATGTTTTAACGATATAATAGTAGATTTATACTCTGTTTTTATATGCGACCACTGTTTCTGATTTGTTTGCAGCACTTACTAAGTAAAGCATACAATAAAAAAAATGTACGTTATATAATAGATTAGAGTTAATAAATACAAGAATATTACATAAACATTTAGTCTGACAATAAACTAAAATACGTGTCTTACATCCATAATTTGTATGATCCTACAAAAACAAAAAATTCAATCCAGAAAAATATATGACAAAGTCAATTATCACATTAAATTACACTTTTACGAACTAATTTTATTTTTAAATATTATAATTTAATGATCTATATAATATTTTGTGTACAATAGCTAGCAAGCTAGCAAGAAAAATACATAAGCTACAATTTATAAAAATTCTAGTTGGTACCTGCGACTTCGTCTGCATAGATCTTAAGATCAAACTTTTATAATCAGAAGACTTATTATATTTTGGACAATACACACAATATCTTTAAAAATTATAGCCTATGTGTTGTTTTGATGTATAAGCTATATTATTGTAAACTTACATTAAAATTTATTTTGTAGTTTTTACGTGAAAAAGCAACAAACATCCATCCATACTTACAAATTTTCGCATTAATAATGTCAGTAGGGTCTGTGTGAATTGACTAAAATATTTTAGACAATTCACACAGGCATATGCCTATAATAGATAAGTGTCATGTAAGTAGGAAAAATCAAACATGTACTGTGCAGACGAAGTCGCGGGTTCTAGCTGGTAGTTACACGTTGTTAAATTTGCAGTTTTTTACTTTACAATCGTAATATCAAGTTAGATATTGTAAGTCTCTTCTTAGAGCTCTAGGGCGAGATTCGAATATCTTTATAAGACCTAGAATATGATCAATTTATTTCTATGTTACGTTCTCTTTCTAGGTATTATAATTGTGAAAGTCTATGAATAATATAAGTATTTTTGGTTAAATATGTTAAAAAAGTTATCAGCAGGTTTTCATATTCAAAAATCGTTTCATAAATATACAATTGAAGATATGAAATTATGTTGCCTAAACGTCGCAGTCATGTTGTGTTTGAAATGGTCTCGCGTAATTTTATTAAATAATTCTGTTTGCCAACCGAGCGTAGCGTACATGTGTTACAAAACATGCTCAGGTCTCGATGGGGAAAGTAAATTTTAATATTAAAAACGAGTGACATTTGCAATGGAATTATCTTATATAACTATTTATGGTTTTTTATGAAATTAAATATATACACATACGCTATCATAGAATACATGTTTTTTTTTATACTACAACGGTAGCAAAAAGGCTTACGGCCTGCCTGATGGTAAGCAGTCACCGTCGCCTATGGACGCTTGCAACACTAGGGGCATCACAAACGCTTTGCCGACCTTTTTAAAAACCTATTTAGTTAACTAGAGTAGTTGTAACGACGACTTAGCCATTATATGTCGTTGTCATGGCCGAGCCCAAGAACCAAAAAGGTCCAATCTGAGTGCAACATTATCTCCAAAGCACTTGGATGCGGGTGTGACCTGGGCAGACTTTCCGTTCGTTTGTGCGGAGTCTCTGCCTTTCCTCTTCTGGAGGAAAATAAAATATGATTCTATTTAAAGTTTTGTCCAGTAGTGCTTCTCTATCTTATTTCCTCTATAAATTACTACCATTACAGTGTTCCTATTTGAACGGGTGATTAGATTTGAAGTCTTATATCACACGTTCCCAATATGCTTTGTGTACATTATAGTCCTTTTAGGGGTTTAAGATTTACGACAATTCCAATACGATGAACCAATAGAAACGCGTAGATTGAACGGCTCACTTGACGATCCATTGTTTTGATTGGTTAATGATTCAATTTTGGTTGTTTGATATTTGCTTCGTTATGGTTATACATTCAATCAACGTAACTGTTTAGATACATTTTATTAACGATTTTATTACTTCAAAACTTTGTTTAAAAATAACAAATATCTCTGTAAACCATTATTTTGAAATTCCAAAAGATTAATAAAAGTTCAAAGCAAGCAATAGATACTAATTCGTTGTTGGATTTTGTAGATTAATAAATGTGATTTCTTTCACAAATATAACAAAGCTATTATTGAAATTATAATTTGTATAGTCTCGAGACGAGATCGTCTTGTCATAATAATACGTAGAAAATGGTACTACCTAGACGCAGTAGTATAGGTTCTACCTGTGAGCCGTTCCACAATACTATCTGTAAAACAAAATGTGACCATTAATGACATATCACGTCTTATTGGGTTCAGGTAGAGTTTTTTCGATTTCGACAGAATGGAGAAAGGAAATAACCAATATAAGGTTTAACGATATTTATTGTCGAAGGCTCAACATAAATATCCAGCCAGGTGCAAGTATTCCTTAGGTATAAATATTAAATATAGAAATATACAAATCAATAATAATATATCTACTTAAAAAAAAGAGGTACTCTTATTCATGTGGTCGGCGCTTATAAGCCAAATACTTAGATTCGAGTGATACGTTTATATTTTTGTGGAGTCAACTCTCTGTTACTCCAATTCCGGTGGCACTATTTCTACCTCGTGTAGTGAACGTATTACAATTCCGGTGGCACTATTTCTACCTCGTGTAGTGAACGTATTACAATTCCGGTGGCACTATTTCTACCTCGTGTAGTGAATGTATTACAATTCCGGTGCCACTATTTCTATCTCGTGTAGTGAATGTATTGCAATACCGGTGGCACTATTTCTACCTCGTGTAGTGAACGTATTACAATTCCGGTGCCACTATTTCTACCTCGTGTAGTGAACGTATTACAATTCCGGTGGCACTATTTCTACCTCGTGTAGTGAATGTATTACAATTCCGGTGCCACTATTTCTATCTCGTGTAGTGAATGTATTGCAATACCGGTGGCACTATTTCTACCTCGTGTAGTGAACGTATTACAATTCCGGTGCCACTATTTCTACCTCGTGTAGTGAATGTATTGCAATACCGGTGGCACTATTTCTACCTCGTATAGTGAACGTATTACAATTCCGATTGCACTATTTCTATCTCGTGTAGTGAACGTATTACAATTCCGATTGCATTATTTCTATCTCGTGTAGTGAACGTATTACAATTCTGGTGACACTATTTCTACCTCGTATAGTGAACGTATTACAATTCCGGTGCCACTATTTCTACCTCGTGTAGTGAACGTATTACAATTCGGTGGCACTATTTCTACCTCGTGTAGTGAATGTATTGCAATTCCGGTGGCACTACTTCTACCTCGTATAGTGAACGTATTACAATTCCGATTGCACTATTTCTATCTCGTGTAGTGAACGTATTACAATTTCGGTGGCACTATTTCTACCTCGTATAGTGAACGTATTACAATTCCGATTGCACTATTCTATCTCGTGTAGTGAACGTATTACAATTCCGATTGCACTATTCTATCTCGTGTAGTGAACGTATTACAATTCTGGTGACACTATTTCTACCTCGTATAGTGAACGTATTACAATTCCGATTGCACTATTTCTATCTCGTGTAGTGAACGTATTACAATTCCGGTGCCACTATTTCTACCTCGTGTAGTGAACGTATTACAATTCCGGTGGCACTATTCTACCTCGTGTAGTGAATGTATTACAATTCCGGTGCCACTATTTCTATCTCGTGTAGTGAATGTATTGCAATACCGGTGGCACTATTTCTACCTCGTGTAGTGAACGTATTACAATTCCGGTGCCACTATTTCTACCTCGTGTAGTGAATGTATTGCAATACCGGTGGCACTATTTCTACCTCGTATAGTGAACGTATTACAATTCCGATTGCACTATTTCTATCTCGTGTAGTGAACGTATTACAATTCCGATTGCATTATTTCTATCTCGTGTAGTGAACGTATTACAATTCTGGTGACACTATTTCTACCTCGTATAGTGAACGTATTACAATTCCGGTGCCACTATTTCTACCTCGTGTAGTGAACGTATTACAATTCCGGTGGCACTATTTCTACCTCGTGTAGTGAATGTATTGCAATTCCGGTGGCACTACTTCTACCTCGTATAGTGAACGTATTACAATTCCGATTGCACTATTTCTATCTCGTGTAGTGAACGTATTACAATTCTGGTGACACTATTTCTACCTCGTATAGTGAACGTATTACAATTCCGATTGCACTATTTCTATCTCGTGTAGTGAACGTATTACAATTCCGATTGCACTATTTCTATCTCGTGTAGTGAACGTATTACAATTCTGGTGACACTATTTCTACCTCGTATAGTGAACGTATTACAATTCCGATTGCACTATTTCTATCTCGTGTAGTGAACGTATTACAATTCCGATTGCACTATTTCTATCTCGTGTAGTGAACGTATTACAATTCTGGTGACACTATTTCTACCTCGTATAGTGAACGTATTACAATTCTGGTGACACTATTTCTACCTCGTATAGTGAACGTATTACAATTCCGGTGCCACTATTTCTACCTCGTGTAGTGAACGTATTACAATTCCGGTGGTACTATTTCTACCTCGTGTAGTGAATGTATTGCAATTCCGGTGGCACTATTTCTACCTCGTATAGTGAACGTATTACAATTCCGATTGCACTATTTCTATCTCGTGTAGTGAACGTATTACAATTCTGGTGACACTATTTCTACCTCGTATAGTGAACGTATTACAATTCCGATTGCACTATTTCTATCTCGTGTAGTGAACGTATTACAATTCCGATTGCACTATTTCTATCTCGTGTAGTGAACGTATTACAATTCTGGTGACACTATTTCTACCTCGTATAGTGAACGTATTACAATTCTGGTGACACTATTTCTACCTCGTATAGTGAACGTATTACAATTCCGGTGCCACTATTTCTACCTCGTGTAGTGAACGTATTACAATTCCGGTGGTACTATTTCTACCTCGTGTAGTGAATGTATTGCAATTCCGGTGGCACTATTTCTACCTCGTATAGTGAACGTATTACAATTCCGATTGCACTATTTCTATATCGTGTTGTGAACGTATTACAATTCTGGTGACACTATTTCTACCTCGTATAGTGAACGTATTACAATTTCGGTGGCACTATTTCTACCTCGTGTAGTGAACGTATTACAATTCCGGTGCCACTATTTCTACCTCGTGTAGTGAACGTATTACAATTCCGGTGGCACTATTTCTACCTCGTGTAGTGAATGTATTGCAATTCCGGTGGCACTATTTCTACCTCGTATAGTGAACGTATTACAATTCCGGTGGCACTATTGCTACCTTGTGCAGTAAATGTATTACACAAAAATTGTTGAAAGGCGCCCGCCTTTTAACATTTTTTTGTTAGTCTGTCTGTTTTGCGATTAAAAATATGCGCTATTAGAAGCCATTAAAAATAAGTATCGACCTAATAAAATGAAATAAAGATAATTGTTATTTAGCAGTTACAAGCGACCTTAGATCAATATTAAGTAGGAAAAGTGGAAAAATAGTGAGATACATAGCGACATTACTTTACTTAAATGGCGACGATGCCGAAGCCCATTTCGCAGGATTGAAATTTAAAGTTGCAATAAAATTCCTGCCGACTGACGGCATCTGTGATCCCAAGTCGCCTGAGACACAAATAGAATTTGTCGTGTCCCGAGACAATTTAAAATTCCCATCCTGATAAGACTTCAACCATTACGGTATGAAAGTTAATTCAGATTATGGTTTTCAATTTTTAATAAATGTCAAATAGATTCTTGCTTGTACTTTTATACATCACTCACTTACTTTTGTTACGACGACTTTACATAATAAAATTTATGGTATTTATTTTCACTTGATTTACTTTATTGAAGAACAATTTGAACCATGCCATTATAAGCCACTAATAATTTATCTTTATGATAAAACATTTTTCTTTTTACCGCTCATTAGTATATTTAATGATTATTCTCGTCAACAAAGTTTTTATGATAACATGTATGTTTTTGATAGTAGATTGTATTTATGGGTGCAACATAATAATTTAACGGTAAGGGTGCTTATTTAAATCATGACTAGAGTGATTAATTCAAATCTATATATACTTTTTTTTTCCCTCAGGAGAGGAAGGTTGAGAATCCTCAGAAGGAGTACCCCCGCAACGGCAAGTGTCACGGAGGTTATGTTGGACTCCACGCGACCGGAACGGTCTAGCCACGTGACCTTTTTTTTTTTTTTTTGTTTTGTTTCCCTGAGGAAAATGCATTAAAATGCATACCCCGGCTGTGGCGAGCCGGCGGTTATGTGGGGCTCTCCTCCCCAGAAGGGGGAGGCCTACCCACTAAAAACCTCAGGGATGGCCTTCCTCAGGCATGTAGGGAGCCCCCGGGAACACAAAGGCCACTTCCGGGAACCCCCAGCCTCCGCTCTCCTCTCTAGAGGGGAGCCCTCCTAGGGGGAGGCTACCACCGCCCCCGGTCCCCTCCACCGACGACGCCCCCCGGCCACGGAAGGGGCGTGGTCCATCCCGGGTCGCCGTAGCGGTCGCGACTTCCTCGCGCCCGCCGGCGACCCGCGGCGGCGCCGCAGCTGTGCTACCGAGCCCGGCGCCGCCTCCTTCGAGCGGGATCGGCCATCTCCCGACCCCGCTCGGCGGCCTCCTTCTGGAGCATTACTGCTTCACAGAGGGAGGCCACAGCCCTCCAACCTCCCTCGTCCGCCAGCATTGCCGCAATCAATGCCGGCGGAGACAGATCTCGCCCGATCTCTGCGACCAAGACTCGGCGCTCGGAGGCCCACGCGGGGCACTCCGCCAGCGTGTGCTGGGCCGAGTCAAGGTCGGATGCGCAGTGGTGGCAATGTGTCGATCCCTCCAGTCCTATTCGACACAGATACTCACCGAAGCAGCCGTGCCCGGTGAGTATCTGAGTCAATCGGTAGGTGACCTCCTCCTTCCCTTGGAGCCAAGCTTCGAGGTGCGGGAGTACATCACCGACGGCCCGCTGGCGCGCGCAGATCCGTAATTCGAGCTGCGCACGCCAGGCCGCCACAATCCGTCGGTGCCACTCTAGCCACGCGACCTACCGACTAAACTCAGCCTGGCCTAGGTTCTAGAAATCATTTAGACAAATCGTGAGGGCGACCGCCCCTCAGGAGAAGGACGATGCAGCGCAGGCCCAAAAAGGGGGGCCGAAAGCGCTGGAAGAGGCGCGGGAAGCCCAAGTGGCGCCGGCCTTGTCATAAGGGAACCTAGTTATGGCGATGCTGAAGGCTGCCGAACTAAGGGATCTTTTTTCCGATGCAAAACTCAAAACTCCGATGTCATAGTTTCAAATATTGATTTTAAGCTATAGTCTAGTTACTAAACTAAGCTTTTTGTAAATAAATAAGTCATCATTACTCATCAAAAAGTTGAAAGACGCCCGCTGTTGGACATACATAAGTCTTCCTCAATGTTCATTGGTCATATATCCATCGGTCTCTAGCGTCCAGCGCCTTTTCACGATTTACTACGAGTAAATAGTCACTCCACCTTGTGGGAAGTCTGCCAATACTGCGATGTCCGACATCCTGTCTTGTCACACGACGACCTTTCCACCCCAACGGTCGACATTCCCGCGAGCAATGTGTACTGTCATTTAAGGTTCGCAACTATACCACTAGGTCGATGACACTGGTTCTTATTTTATCATTTTTGATTAGATCACATAGAGAAACTCCGAGCATGACTTTGATTTTCTCAAGAATAATAAAGGACATTATAAGTCTTTGTTATTGACTATATCAATTTCATTGCCCTATATAACATTTTGTGATGTCAATATCATTCCCCTCTTCTTAACCAAGTCTACTACGTCTTCATATTCAAATAAGCTTTTTATTATCTAAACTCAAATTAGACCAGAATACCTCGAAGTAAGAAAACGTCTCCTTATTATTTTATTTGTTATATTCGTAATTTAATAAGTTTCCATTTGCACGAACTCAACGAGTTTAAATAGACTGACTTTACTAGATTAACTTCGCTTGTTTGGACAGAGCATATTACAATTTTGTAATAATATTGTTAAAGGATGTTTCGAAAATACAGTGATTGTGATGAGATGGTGATTAAAAATTTATATTTAACGAAATACACAAAGTTAAGCGAAATATCAATGAATATTTGACACTTCTCAGATATAGCTAGCGTTCATATGATGTGTACATTTTTATTATTTATATTGCCTGGCCATTAAAACGCTCTGTTGTATTATGTAGTTAATCCCAACTAATATTATAAATGCGAAAGTGTGTTTGTTTGTTTGTTTGTTTATTTGTTTGTTTGTTTGTTACCTCTTCACGCTTAAACTACTGCACCGATCATCACGAAAATTTGCATACACATAGTCTGTGGTACGGGGAAGGATATCACATTTTATCCCGGAAGAAAGTAGCTACTGTTCCCGTGGGATCGAAATTAACGCGGACGGAGCAACGACGGGCGGAGCCACGGGCAAGAAATTTCAAAAATTCTTTCACCTTTGGAAAGCTACATTATCCCCGAGTAACATAGGCTACTTTTTATCCCGGAAAAATCGACAGATCCCACGGGATGCGCAATAAAGGCTTCGCTCAAAAACTACTGCACAGATTTTCATGCGGTTTTCATCAATAGATAGAGTGATTCTTGAGCAAGGTATTGCGGTATTTTTTATCTTGGCAAAACGGATAGACCCACGGGAAGCGCGATAAAACTTCGCGCCGTAAATCGACTTCCGCGCATATGTAGCCGTGGGCAAAAGCTATGACCCTTAACCCTCTATAGACCCAATCCCGAAATCCACGCAGGCGAAGCCGCGGGCAGAAAGCTAGTAGATTATAAAGCCTGTGGAGCGAATATATAATTATATTTCTATTTTAATATTTTTTATTTACTCATCTCGATGCTTTACTTATCTATATAGAGCTGAGAATATAAATTTTTCGTTGTTTTGTTGAGTGCTTATCGAACTGACGGATTCGGCAGATTAGCCAGATCAATTTATCCGGTTCGTAATCCTTGTATTGGAAATGAAATGCAGAGTGTATCCCTTGGGCGAAATACACATTTAGATGTTTTTTGATGGTATAGATTGACAAACATGCAGGCAGCACTTTTGCTGGTAAATAATTACAATCACCTATAGTACGAGTGTTTGTAGTCCCTGTAAGATTAGGAGCATAACTACAACCCTACAAGAACCACAATGTACGTTACTAATGTATATTCAGATAAATAAATTTTGTATAGTACCTATAAAACTAATAAAATCTAGGAATCATGTGAGCTCTCACGTAAACGTAAACACTGCACTAATACAAACAAAGAGTTTGTCAATTCACTGAGTTTACATTAGGTTAGAATCAACATTAAGGAAAATAAGGAAACATGACCCGTTTTCGTTCACAGCAAAATGTACGTGATTTCCTTTGGGAACATTAAATGGAGTTCGGCACTTTCTCAAATCTGGAGCTTAAAAGATTTTTGGGAAATGAAATTTAAGTCCATCTGAGTGCGTGACGACCGTAATCTCGTTATTTATATTTTATTGTTTCATATCATAATTTTAAATGCGTCGAATCATTTTAGACTAAAAGGACCACCAAAGACGGACGGTGAGGGAAGCAGTTTATGAAAGCAAAAATAGAAGTACACAACTTCACTGGTATTCAAAAAACTCAATGTACACGACAATTTAGAAAAATATGTGTAGTTCATGACATAATATTTTTTATTATAAATGTAAACGATAACAATGCATAATATAAATAAAAAAATATCACGCCCAGGCTATGCCGATATCCCGACATTTTTTTCGTTATAAAACCCAGTTTGTGTGCGCCCGATTTAGCCTAACGAAGGCTCCAAAATATCTGTATACTGATTTCAATGCCCGCGTCAGGCTGCTGCACACTCCATACACAGAAAATGTTTTTACAATTCATTCGTCCTCACTTTATCATAGGCTTTTTCCAAATCCACAACAGTGCACTGGACTAGGTCCAAACACCCCAGCTATCCCTAAAATATGTTAGTATATTAAGTGTATTCCTTTAAGTACTAAATCAATAAATTCGTTTATGTCCTATTTAAAGAGTGCTTTAACGCCGGGGAAATAATATTCAAAAGGCATATAAGTAATATAGTAAGTCATATCATAAAGGCATATAAAAATCGATAACATTAACTTCAAAATTAAAACAATATCCAAGTGTCATTTCTCGTTAATTGTTAACATAAAAGAAAAAGTTAAGTACTATTATTTGTCGTACGCTGATGTAAGGCATCAAGTCGGTATTACAAAGAAGAAGATAAACATAATATCGAATTCCCATGTAGCACCAACTTCTATAAAGGAGACTCTAAACTGGAAGTTACAAATACAAAAATATTTATTGGGAACATAAGACATAGGTACATTATACAAAAATTGAGTGCTGACAGCCGCAAAAGTTATAAAATGAATAGCGGATCAGCGCCCCCTCCGGTAACATAAATACATTGTTTCCCTTAAAATTATAATAGTAAATAAAATAATAAATACAGAAAAAAAATAACTAACAAATTATACAAATTAAACAAACATTAGCCAGTTAAGTTAAAAAGTTGTTGTTGTTATGTGGCCCGTTATGCGAGGGCTAACTTCCAGAAGGAGAATTCCAATTGACGGATCCAACTCAGCCGGGCAGCATTCGGAAATTTACGCCGCATATTTTCCAACTGCAGTGAAACTGCCTATGAGCAGTGAGTACTTACCAGTCAGACTTAAGAATATTTTTTTGTTTCATGCGTGTTTCTAGTAATATATGTACTTATGGTAATATGGCTCACAATGGACATTATAAGAAGGCTCTTAATAAACCAAAGGGCAATGGAGAGGGGAATGCTCGAAGTTTTTCTGCGTGATATTCGATCACATATTTAAAATAATGATATCCGCAGGAGAACCAGATTCACCGACATAACTCGAAGAATTTCAAACTTTAAGAGGTAGTGGGTTGGGGGCATAACCTTGAGAGTGTAAAGAACCTCGAATGGTGGGTGGTCACGTGGTCACGGTAGCAAGGGTTGAGTTACACCAAAACAGATTAAAAGTTGAATGACTATTTAGAATATCAACATACCACTGATTACGTGACGCAGCGCAAAGGGTTTTAGTGTGAAATCACGTAATGTGGAGTCTTCCCGCAAGCTCAAGTTGAACTTGTTTCTATCACTGACGAGGGTGTTAAGCGCTGTACTGTAGAGCTAGTGTCTTTCTAATCGAAAATTACATAATGTTATATAACTCCTAATCTTAGTCTTTCTAATTGAACTTTACATAGGTAATACATAAGCCCAGCGTGCTTGTACATAAAACTCTTTTCCAGGACGTTTATTAACCACTCATTGCTACTTATAATAATACCATTCATGCCTGCCCAGCTATCCTTAAGCTCGATTTTATTACATTACGACAGTTCATTCTTGTGAAGTAGGCAGTTTATTGGCGTAATTGCATAAGTGCTCTCGCGTTACTCAAATACTGATATTTTATTACGACACTCACGCTGGGCTTGTGTAAACGTTATTTTAGGAACAGGCGAGTAAGATTGATGATGCGTCTGCAGAGTAGACCTAATCCTAAATATGAAAATCCTGAGCCACACACCCTCATGAATATTAAAATTTTGTAACAATACCTCGCTTTTGCCAAATGGACTGCCGAAGAGACTTCAAATTATTCGGGGAAATATTTTTCAATTATATTACGCCCTTTTGACTTTCTGTTAATGGAAATATGAATGCCGTAATGTTATTATTTCTTTTTATTAATGCGAATTAAATTAGCGTTCAATTTTTCGTTATCGTTCAAATAAATGCCACATCATTATTTAAAATCGTTCGAGAATGCTCTTACAGATGGAAAATATTAAAACAGTTTTCTCATTTTAGATACTTATATACGTTTTAGTTTTGTATAATATATATGTATTTATGTATATATCATTTTATGCGTATATTATTTGTGTCAGTTAATTTTTTTTGTTTAGTAGAATCAAATTAATATATTTTGTATCAAATTGATTTCGTATAATTATTATAAAAACTTCCCGCGTTTACACAACATATTGGATTTCGTGTTGTCTTGAATATTTCTAGACTAGTTTTTTTAATTATGGGAAAATACGTCATCACATACCGTGTTTTGCAGGAAAAATGCCAGATTATGTCGGGTTATCTGCAAACTTCAGAGAGTTATTGCCAGCCAAAGTCCGCGGTATACCGGCTAAAATCCGAACAAATGCCCCTCATATGCACTTTCGCGCGAGCATATCACCGCTGAGTCCTCTTGATTGCAGGGTTCGTCGGGGAGATACGTTACTATCCCGCAAATTCATGGGAACACTCACGAATATTTTCACGATCTCGTTGGCCTTTGCTCACCTAGAGTAAGCTCCTCTCACTCACCCTAAGGGGTCTGCCTCCGGGGTATACGTGGTAAGTCTCGATAAATCTCCCTTTGTATTAATAACCGATTTTCAATGGTTAACCTTGAGATCGAAATCATGATCAATAATCCAATTGATAGCCCACACGCTTAAAAGTGTTGAAATGCAGTAAAAGCAAAGTGTTAAAGCTTGCTTTTATATAGTGCAAAAGCGGACTCTGTTTACTCATCAACTTCGGTTTGAACTTTCGTAGCAAAGCCAGTCGACAGAAGCACAAAACAAAGTTACAATGGCAACATTTACTTTCCGACTCAGAAATTCATCAAGCTTTGCGCCATACTTGTGTATAATTAAGCCATCTACGTACATGACAATAGCTCGATGACTGGCGCTTCAAAACAAGCCGGAAACACAAAGCATTCTGATATACGATTCCCGCATTAATCATAGCGATGTCAGCCCACAATCGTTCAATAAGTGTCCATGCACCTAACTGACGGCAGTAATCCAAGCTTACGGCATACTCAATCTATGTAGTAATCTAAGAGACATAACCATCAAGAACGCGTCATTTTCTCCGCATTGCAGGATTAGGGCTGATATAGACTTATTCCTTTACACGTTGCAAGGTTTTAAATATGCAACAAAACATTCAAATGATATACAAACGCCTTGTAGTCTAATGGCTTGAGACCCGCTACTTCGGTCTTGTTGTTTGGATAGGTATAGAATTTTTGTGTCCGCATCTAGCTTAGTTTTTCACAATAATAAAGATGTAAATTACTGACAATATAATGATTACTGGTAATCCGACAGTAGTGATGGTCTCTGTACTGGTTTTCGATTCGAGGTCCTGGAGACCTATTTTTGAATTACGAATGCGACTTCCAATCACCGATGTGACTAATAATCACCGAGTTTCAATAATTCTTATATTTGAATATCACTCATGTGACTACCTTAGTCACACGTGTGATTTCATTACGAGTGCCCTCACCCACTCGTAATCAAGTCATACTTGTGGAAATGTTATCTGTGTTTTGTTTAGAGAATATATAATTGTTTCAGATTCTTGTCAATATGACAAGAATCTGAAATTGATTTTTCAGTCTATATATATATATATATATGTATATACATATATATATATATAATAACCATAATGGTTAAGCCGGCAACTCTTACATTTATGTGTGTACTAATCTATGTTGTGTAATCTATGTTGGCAGCTCTGCGATCGACTTTCAAAAATTGGATATTTAGGAATCCGTGACCTGACTATTTAGTCAGCGGTGACTTTGAGTCACCGCTGACTAAATAGTCAGCGATGATTTCGAAATCGCATTCGTAATTCAAAAATAGGTCTCCTGGTTCGATTCGTTCATGTACCTTTTCGAATTTCATATGCTCATTAATCTGACGGCTCTACGGGAAAAGAAAACCCCGTGAGGTATTTACTTTAAAAAAATTCAAATGTGAAGCTTACCAATCGGTAGTCCAGGGTGGTTAATTAAGACTTAATTGCGGTGCCATAGGGTAGCGCTTCGCTGTGGACGAAGCCGAACGAGTCTTCGTACAGTTCTATCCGTTCGTCTGAACGGATATGAACTGTAATGATAATTTTGGTTATTAAGAAAACCTCACACCCGTAGTTCTATCACTTGAAAAGGCTTCAGATATTAAATTCCAATTTAAAATTATTTTTAGTTTCAGTTTATTGTCAAAACAAAACAAAATATCTCTTATTTGAATGTCGGACTATGGATTTATCAATAAAAAACTTAATTTTCAAACAAAATTGAAATAGGTCTGAATAGTAAATCTAGAGCATTTATGAAAGTGGAGATCAGAGGGATTGTAGTCACGCGAAGCATCGTCTCAGTGTAGGCTTATCGAATTACTGTCAGATATATAAGCTTGTGGGATATGAAATATCCATCAGAAAATTTACGAGAATCATAGCAATCAAAATTTGCTATACTACGCCCACAAGTCGAATTTTATGTACCTACTTGTTATGATTCGTATTGAATTATTTTTGTCGAAAGGTTTTTTATGGTAGGAAGGAGGCAATTAAGCGTGTAGGTTGCTTGATGGGAAGCGTGAGAAACAACCCTACGCATTGTCAATGATTTAACACCGGCACCAGAAACTTTAGAGCAGTATCTCTTACATCAGTTACGATCCCTGGATTAGCAATGGAAACTTTTAACTATAAATTGAACTATCATAAAATAGAAAGGTTTTCAAAAAATATATCCTTAAAAATATGAGAAAACGTCGACTTGTACCGGGACTCGACAAGCTCAAGTATTCAATCCTCGTAATATTTAATTAAAAAGTTTTAATATGGCTCCCCTGTTTTCAGAAAATTTCCGAAAATATTTATTTCGTGTTATAATAGTATTATGTGAACTTATTGGCATACATTTTTGACAAATATTTTGGAGCTGCGACATCAATATGGCACCCCAATAAAAAACAAAAATGCAATTGTTAAAATAATATTTATAATTTAATACAATAAATAAAATTCCAATATCTATACGGACCACGAGTTTATAGACTAAAAAATAAACATTGTTATTAAATTTTGTTGGTAGATGGATTTTTTTTTTCTTATGTCTATGGTGGCAAATCGGGGGTATCTCTTTCACTTTTCTGACCTTTCAGGAACTATTTAAACCCTCTGATATTATCTATTGCGAAGAACTTGCCAGGACCTAGAAATATAAATAAAGTTCTGAAATATTCAGTATAGATTTAAATACACTTCAATTATTCAGCATAAAACATTCTTTATCAATCAAGTAACCAAAAATAATTCACCCCAGATATTATTTATCAAAATATGTTATATTACTAAAATAAGAATTACTATGAAATGTGTTAGAAGAATGATTACGTATATAGTTATACTCCAAAGTCCTTCAGTTGGATTTACGGGTAATCTCGTTCAATACTGGATTATCTAGGTACAGCCACAATATTTTCTGATTATACTGACGTAATCTAGACAGGTATAGTTCTCTTGGGAAATTTAGGGCAAAAAAATAGCTCATATACGTTAAATCACGTTTTTAGATATCTACCAAGTTATTAAAATAGCTCTAAAAAAGATACGTGATGGAGTGACGTACATAGAATGCACGATATTTTAAATGTTTAGTACAAATTAAAAATTAAAACAGTTCCTTAATAAAATATTACATCTACAATTTTGACGACCTCCACAGTCGAGTAGATAGTACACCGGTTTCAAGGTGTCGCCATCTCTGAGGTCCCGGGTTCGAATCCTTGTGGGGCAGATGTTTGTGTGATGAATGCGAGCATTTGTACCTTAGTCATGTTTGTTGATATATATTTTAATAAAAACTATTTATATATGTATAATATATGTATGTCTATCCGTTACCCTAGATCCCATAGCACAAGCCTTACAGAGCTTACCTTGGGCTAGGCTAATTAAGTGTAACAAATATTTATTTATTTATTTATATTTACAATGGTGCTTAATAGTTTATTTATAAGAAACAGTTTTAATTTAATTAAATAAGACAACAGTTTTTCTTTAAAAAAAACTTCATGCATCTCAATGATACAATCTGTATCGTGTTGGTACAAGCATAGAATCTCTCATACACATATACTTCAAACCGGAACTAATTTAGGCAGGTTAGAAAAATATATGACCCGTGCTGGAAGCAAAAGCGTAACCCTTTGCGCAGTAAGCGAACATTCGATCGCTGCACCAACTCTGTTCATGATTAGTAAGGAGCGTCAGTAGCGTTGTGGTACCGGCATTGGTCTTATGAATCGGATGGTTGGGATCGGATCCTGTCATGTACCAATTTATTTTTTGTTTTTCGAATAGCACTGGGCCACCACTGTTGAGGTGTTATCGCCCTTACAGTTATGGTAGGCTTGTGCTCTTCAATGGGGAGGTATATATGCTGGGATGATGATAAAATGTTAACAAGTATAATAAGATACTTAGGAAAAAGCAGTTTTGTTTTAATTCCTACTTTCTTAATTTAATTTCTCCCAAAAAAAAAAATATGGATATTTGTGGTGTTATATTCTAAAAATAGTAGACAGGATGTTTCTAAAATTCCTCATTTAATTACATAATTATAACTTATATACGAAAATGTTTCGAAGATGGGTCTGTCAGGAAACACCTCTAGTGTAAGTGTCTCTATCTTTGCCAGGTCTTTGCGGATACGTTCTAATTATTGTTATAAAATATTTTCTTAAAATATATATGTATACTAGCTGGCCCAACAGACGTTGTCCTGTCAAATGTCTCAAATGTCAAATGTCTCAAATGTCACGTTGTCTCACGTTGTCTCAAATGTTTTTAAATAAATAATTTAGCTGAAAAACAATATCTATATGACCGTATTGTGAATCTAAACCATCCTCAAGCCCCCTGGAATACACACAAAAAATTTCATCAAAATTGGTCCAGTCGTTTAGGAGGAGTTCAGTCACATACACACGCACACAAGAAATATATATATTAAGATTTAAAGTTACATAAAAGTTGCCAGCTGAGGAAAAAGTGTTGTAATCATTTGCTAGACATCGAATCCAGACACGTAGCATTATATAACTGGATGTCTGGATTCTATCAAGGATTTCTATAGTACTTTGATCGTAAATGATATCATAGAATAAGTATTAAGGAGCGAAGTGGATGAACTAACACATTTCAGTACAGTATCGATGGGTCCTAACTACTATTAGAAAGTGATAACAAAAACGTCATTTTCTACGGACTGCTGTTACATACGAGTACATACTAAAAAGCTGTCTGAGTTAAATCAATCACTGTTATTCTGGTTAATCTACGATTTTAAGTTTCTATATGGTCTGACATTTTGGGTGGCTTGTTTAGATATCATGATATAATAAATAAATTCATCTTATTGGCAAACACTGTGATAGTCGACGTTCTATTTGTCTACCTTACTGAAGCAAGCAAAAGCTTACAAAAACAATAAAATTGCTGTTAAAGCTTCCCCTAGTGACATGCAGTCTACAACCTTAAATTAACTGGACTTCTATCGAAATCAGTTTCACCTTTTGAGTTAAATGTTACTCGATATTCACACACATTGTTTACGTACAAAGGCATATTTCCTGTTATGTTATGCGTAAAAAAACCTCGACCTTATCTGAGAATGAAATACTTGTTGCGCATTTTAAGCTTCTAAACTAAGCTCAGTCTTTCAGCCCAAATAATTGACAGTAAACACAACACTAAGCTGATTATTATGATTTGACAAAGATTTAAGGCGGCAGCAAATTGTATTATACCTTAATTCTTTACGGCGAGAAGGAGGCTTTTATTTTTTTATGTAAACGGATTAGCGACATTGCTTCTGCTGATTTTATCAGGTGGATCGCTTTAGGGAGTCTTTTTGTTTAAGTCGAGGCAGCTTGTACAGTCATCTCTTTAAGGTGCTTATTGTATTGCAATATAGTTCAGAATCGCACATCTTTACCTTTCGATATGAGAGGTTTTCAACTGAAAATATATTTTATCTGTATATTTCATTTTATTTTTAGAGGACTAAATCATTTATCGAAAACATCTAAAACCGTCGTTTGAATAATTAAATAAAAATCGTAGATTTCAATAAAAAACTTAGTATCACTTAGTCAGAGAGGTTGTTTTTAGTCAGAGAGGTTGTCTAATTGCAACTTGTCCGGTTGCTTTATAGACAGCCCGGGTACGCGACCCGACTTCTCGAGCTGTCGATGCCGTTTACCTCTTACATCCGCGGAATCGATGTCCCCTCCATCCCATTCCTCTCCTATCACAGTTGTGGTAAGGTTCAGTACTAAAAAGGATGTCCTTTAGGTGCCGGGCCTGTGCGGGTTGGTACCACCGTTCTGCCTATTTCAATCGTGAAGCAGTTATGTGTTTCGTTTGAAGGGCAGAAACAGCCGCTCCTTCATACGACCGTCCTGCCCCTTCTGTGGTGAGGAGTCTTGGCGGTATTCGAGGCTAGCGGGTCGATTGGTCTCAGTGAGGCTGTTGGGCGTGACGGGTTGACGCGCGGCACAGGGAGACCTGGTGGAAATGGTTTCCGTCGGCCACCTGCCGGTCAGTAGAGGACCCGAACCCCGAATATCCTGTCTGGGAGGCTGTCCTGCCAACCGGCGAAAATCCCGTCGTGCGGTCTTCGTGCCGGAGTGGGAGACCGGAGTGGATCCCGATGACTGCAGGCGGGGGGGCACCGGGGCCCTTCCGTGCCGCGCGTCAGCCCTTCACACAACCCACGCCTTCACTTTGTACCATGATCTGCGCTTTCTTTGTTTATCGCCGGGATCCTCCCCACATTTTTTACCCTTTCCCAAATTAAACTCTTCAATAAATAATGGCCAGAAAAATAAAGAAGAAGCAGGTTCGTACGGCGGACACCCAATCCACAATCAAGATGGATTTCTGCAATATCAGGGGTCTACATAGTAATCTCGATGCCGTCCACCACCATCTCGAGACGGCTCGGCCTACCTTGCTCTTCTTGACGGAGACGCAAATATGCGCTCCGGACGATATTTCGTACCTGAAGTTCCCGGGTTACGAACTGGAACACACATTCCAGCGTAAAGCCGGTGTGTGCGTGTTCGTCCGGGGCGATGTTTGCTGCCGCCGCCTTCGGGGCCTCGAGCATCGGGATCTGTCGTTACTCTGGCTTCGCGTAGACCATGGGGGCGTTACCCGAATCTACGCGTGCCTTTACAGGTCCCATGCCAGTGACTTGGGGTCAGCTCAGCTTTTTGAGCACGTCCAAGAGGGGATTGACCGAGCCTTGGAACAGTATCCATCTGCGGAGGTGGTGGTCCTTGGTGACTTTAATGCTCATCACAAAGAGTGGTTGAAGTCCCGGACCACCGACCTCCCGGGTAGAACTGTCTTCAACATGGCTTCGGCCTATGGTCTCTCTCAACTGGTGTTACAGCCCACCCGTATACCAGATATAGAGAGCCATAATGCCTCCCTGCTGGATCTTCTGTTGACTACACGACCTAGCGGATACAGGGTTGTGGTCGATGCTCCTCTCGGATCATCAGATCACTGCCTTGTCCGTAGTACCGCCAGACTCGCGCAACCACATCGCGCAGCCACGGCCAGCAGCCGTACAGTTTGGCGGTATAAGTCAGCAGACTGGGATGGACTCCGGGAATTCTTCGGATCCTACCCCTGGAAGCGGCTCTGCTTCACTTCCGCAGATCCCGATACCTGCGCAGACTGCGTCACGGAGACGGTGTTGATGGGAATGAAAACATTCATTCCCAGCACCTCCGTTCCTGTTGGCGGCTGCAGTCAACGCTGGTATAATAATACCTGCCGGAGGACTGCACATCGCAAGCAGTCTGCGTTCCTCGCCTGGAACAACGCCAGGAAAAATCGGGATCCTGATTTGGCGGAGAAGAAGCGACAGTACAACGCCGCATCCAGATCCAACAGGAAGGCTATTGCCGAAGCCAAGGCGGAGCACGTGGCCAGAATTGGCGAGCGACTAGGAAGCTATCCCAGTGGGAGCCGCGCCTTCTGGTCGCTGGCCAAAGCTGCGCAACGGAACTTCTGCCAGTCCAGTCTCCCACCACTGCGAGCAAGCGATAGCAGCCTGGCCCATAGCGCAAAAGAGAAGGCCGATCTTCTGGCTGAACTCTTTGCCTCGAACTCGACCATGGACGATGGAGGGACCACGTCACCTACCATCCTCGGTGTGGAAGTTCACTGCCTGAAATCCGTATTACACAACGTGCGGTCAGGCGGGAACTTAAGCTCCTGAACGTCCATAAGTCGAGCGGGCCGGATGGCATCCCAGCAGTGGTACTAAAGACGTGTGCCCCTGAATTGACCCCCGTATTAACGCGCCTTTACCGTCTTTCTTACCAGCAGAACAGGGTTCCATCTTCGTGGAAGATTGCCCACGTCCACCCAATTCCAAAAAGGGTGACCGAGCCGACCCATCAAATTACAGGCCAATTACGATAACGTCCCTGCTCTCCAAAATTATGGAGCGGGTAATCAATACCCGCCTTCTACGGTACCTGGAAGAGCACCAGCTAATTAGCGATCGTCAGTACGGTTTCCGTCACGGCCGCTCGGCTGGTGACCTTTTAGTGTACCTGACACACCATTGGGCAGAAGCTTTGGAGAGCAAAGGTGAGGCTCTCGCCGTTGGACTGGATATCGCGAAGGCGTTTGATAGGGTCTGGCATAAGGGTCTTCTTTCGAAATTACCATCCTATGGAATCCCCGGGGGACTCTGCAAATGGATAGCCAGCTTCCTGGACGGTAGGAGCATCAAAGTCGTCTCTGACGGCTGCTGCTCCAAAACCTTGTTCATTAATGCTGGCGTTCCACAAGGTTCGGTGCTCTCCCCAACACTGTTCATTCTGCATATCAATGACATGTTGTCAGTTGAGAACATTCATTGCTATGCGGATGACAGTACGGGTGATGCGCGGTATACAACCACCAGACCGTCCCTCGGATTGCATTACACGAAAGGCGGTTGCAACTTGTGTCTGAAGTCGAAGACTCTCTAGGGCGAGTCTCCGAATGGGGTACAAAGAACTTAGTCAAGTTCAACCCCACGAAGACACAGGTGTGCGCGTTCACTGCGAAGAAGGACCCATTTATCGTAGTGCCTCAGTTCCAAGGAGTTGCTCTTCGAATGACAGACTCTATTGGGATCCTCGGTGTGGAAATCTCTGCTACAGTGCAGTTTGGGAGTCACTTGGAGGACAAAACCAAATTGGTGACCAAAAAAAACTGGGAGTTCTGAACAGAGCGAAGCGGTACTTCACACCCAGCCAGCGCCTGAAGCTTTATAAAGCCCAAATTCGGCCTCACATGGAGTACTGCTCACACCTCTGGGCTGGAGCTCCCAAATATCAGCTCGACCCACTTGACTCCTTGCAAAGGCGTGCTTTCCGCATCGTAGGAGACCCCAATATTACAGCCTCAACAGAGACCCTGGAGCAGCGGAGAGACTTTGGATCTCTCTGCGTCCTATATAGGCTCGTCAACGGGAGTGCTCCGAGGAACTCTTTGCAATGGTGCCCACATCACCTTTTTACCATCGCACCACCGCCACCGCAGCAAAGTCCATCCGTACTACCTGGAACCGATCTGCTCCAGTACAGCTCGGTTTCAGCGTTCATTTCTCCCGCGTACGTGCAAACTTTGGAATGAGCTCCTGCTGCGGTGTTTCCTGAGCACTACGATATGGCCGTCTTCAAACGAGGCCTAAAAAGAGTATTTCTCTCCAGGTAGGCAGAGACTGAGCTGTGCCCCTGGCATTGCAGATGTCCATGAGCGATGGTTACCACTCACCATCAGGTGGGCCATCTGCTCGTCTGCCGCAAAGGCCATATAAAAAAAAAAAAAAAAAAAAAAAAGTATCACATTTTTTACAGTACGAAGCCATTTATATATTTCTGTGATTTATTCGTCATTTTAACAGTTCTAACTATACCTTATACACCCATCAAAAACGAGAACAAAATCATGATAAGGTAGGCCGGACAGTGTCAAATGCGTAAGGTTATAGATATGATAAAACGCATGAAAAATGTTCGTCTCGGAGAGGACTGGAACACGCATCTTCAACATAGGTAATGTCTTAAGTAATTTGGTCACCAAATACTACCCGTCCAACTGACAATTGTTAAATGGTTGTATGTAGGTATAAATTAGGATAGTTATTAGATAAGTAAGTGCTGCGCAACTCACGTTAATGTTAAGTCACGGAATAGTATTATAAGATAATATGACGCTGTACGTACAGTACTGTACGTACGTAGTAGATCCAAACGAGGACAGTTTAAAAAAGGCACGGAGTACGAGTCCGTGGAGTAGACATATATATAAAAAAAAAAACTGACAATTGTAAAAGTAGTTTGCTTTTACTTTGCTAAGGCGAAATAGACTTTAGTCATTTTTAATAACATACAACTTAGAAATGTTTAGGTATTTGTTTCTTAAGAATAAAGTAAATAGCTTAATACTCAAGAAATTTTTGCATTTTAAATAAAACCAAGGTCAAAACTACAAAGTTTTCATTTAAAGGTCTGATTATTCAAACACCATTCTAATTGGATGTATTTTTAAGTAGCAAATGTTAATTATCTTATCTTACCTATCTTAGTAATGTAATGAAGGAAAATTAAACTAAAACAAAACAATTTGACAGTTTCGTAGAAATGTGTATATAAATAAAAAGTGATACTCACTTTTTATTTATATACAAGCTTTACTAACACACGAAGTATAACGATCGTGAAATTGAAAAAAAATTGTGGTTACCATTTTTTTGTATGAAATTGAAAAGAGCAGCGTCCTCAAATTGACAGTTCGTTCCGACTTTTAATTTAAAATCTGTTTTCCGGTCATAGTGAATATGATGAAAGTAAACTATTTTAGCTGTATGCCTATCCATATAGTGTGTGTAAATTAGAGTTTTAGACCTGTTTGATACAGCTTTATTTGGCCCTGTTTAATATAGCTAGTGTCATTTAGCATAACATTCGGTCAACGTGTGTTGCGCTACACTTTTATCGTATTTTATGAGAGTTAGCTTACTTCTTTTTGCACTATCAAAGTTAAATATATCTACAGATTTTCCTAATTTTAAAATCTGCAATATAAATGTTTCTGTATTAGGTTGTATACGCTAAAGTATCTAATTATTTGAATTGATGCAACCAGAAATTTTTAATTTTAACAGAATATTAGATTAGAAAAAAGATATGTATCGCTGTACAACTGTTTTATTATGCATAAAGTTATTGTAAGCGAAAACCACAGAAATCATGCCTGGTGTTTCTTACATGTTTTTATAATATACTAGCTGACCCGACAGACGTTGTCCTGTCAAATGTCTCAAATGTCATGTTGTCTCGCTGTATGTAAAAAATGATTTTCTCGCTTTTCTGTTGAAATTTTTCCTGAATTTTCTTTACTATAAACCTCACGGAGACCGAGACCTTTCCAACGAATGTAAAACCGTGGAAATCGGTTTGCGCATTCTAGAGTTATAGCGGCAAGAAGGAAAACTTATTTTTATATAGTAGATGCTGTACGCACGCTTACATGCATGCTGACTGGTTGTTGACATAATTACGTGAATATTTTAATAAACAAGTATTGAAAAATAGCAGAAGCTTTTCCCCCAAACCATTGAAGTTAATTAACATTTTTATTATTTATATATAAAATAACGAGCTTTCTGTATTTGACCTTTGATCCATCCTTATAGATGATTACAAGATGTCAAAAAACCTCATTAGATGTTTGCTAAACATTCCTAGAGCCAGTAGCAGAAACAACTATTGAAATAATGATCGCTGAATCGACACCCTACGCCGTTAAGTATGAAATCAAGGCACTTGCTGTCTTATTTCTTTTCAACTTTAACATTCATTATTTACCATTGTTATTAAATTAATCTGTTTCGATTAAACTTGTAATAAACATTTAATATTATTTTTGTAAATCATATACAAGTTCACCTACTGGGTATTTTATACGGCAATGCGACAGTTTCGACATACCTAAATAGTGAGCGATATATATTTGACAAGCAAAAAAACCTATGCAACCGTCGGAAAAAGCTTTAATTTGACTTTTTGAAAGCTTTTCTAGTTCAACGTGCTACATTTAGGTACTGAATGAAAAATTTTTTGTCTCTACATTATCATTAATTGATGAGATATGCAATGTTAATAATTCAATTTTGGAAAGTATCAAATATTTTGTAAAATTTAGTAATAGTGACATTATTAATGTTTGCATATTAAATACCCATACAGTACGTGTATAGCGGCCAGGCTACATCCCAGATTATCGTAAGCATCTTCCGCAGTGCCTCTAGTCCTTCTCTCGTGTATGTTATCAATGTTGAATTATAACGTCGATATTTGACTGCTGGTAGTAGCACTTAGACGGAAAATATAACAGAACTGGTGAAATCTTAATCTGGTGAATCAACAAAAGTTACAGATAAAACAAATAATTGCGAATCCTTATAGTTTTTTAGTGGCAAGCATGTTCCCTGAGCATCGCAAATTAGTAGGCCGCCCATAAAGTGAAACGACATTTAACGAAAATAAAAGGAAGACACTGGACAGCACTGTCGGACATACCGTAGAATTCCTGGGGGGCTTTTATCAGGCAGTGGGCATGTCATGGTTGATTTGAAAATGAGATTGATCATAATTATTTACCATTAGATAACTTTATTTGTTTGCCAGGCTTATAAAAAAAACTTAATGTAAAAGTGTTGTAATTAATTTCAATATATATATATATATATATATATATATATATTATATATATATATATATATATATAATATATATATATATACATAAATACAATCACGGGAGTAAACACGTGCCTCAAAGCACCATACAAACTTTTTTTTTATATAGTAGCGCACTCAAATCAATTAACTTATTCTCGAACATTCGGAAACAATGGGGAACCTTCCATAATACCGAGCACATCGAACTATCTAGAAGGCTAAAAAAATTCAAAGAAAATTGTAGAATATTCGAGAAAGGTACCGGGCCTTTATCGGTAATGCCCTCTAGCGTCGAAGCGGAGTTAAAAATAATAGGTCCATATAGAATCTCTTGCTGTCCCCTTCTCGGCAGCCTTCTGCTTAACTACGAGTAGGTTCCCTTCAATACAAGGCCGCAGCCATTTGGAAGTACCGCACCTTTTCGAGTTATTTTTTTCCTCAGGAGAGGAGGCTGAGAATCGTCATGGATACCAACGCAACAGGCAAGCAGGGATGCGTTGATTATGTCGGACTCCTGGTGAATCGAGGCGGCTCGACCCAACAGACCTACCGACTAAACTCAGCCTAGCCTTGGCCCTAGTGGCCCTACGGCTTGAACGGAAAACCTTTTCGAGATCATATGCTCTCTTTTATCGGGTAGCGCTGACTACGCCTTCTCTGAGATGCTTAGGCTGAGTTTAGTCGGTAATTCTTTTCTCAATTCGTCAGGAGGTTGACATAATCACCGTGGCTAGCTACAAGTGCGAACTAAGTGATAAATTAGTGTTGGTTATTGATGCTATGGTAAGTATGGTAGAAACAGCATTTATTTACTGTGAAGAATTACAGCTCGTAACAATATCAAAAGGCTTGTATTTAACTTATCACCATACAAACCCCAATTACCATACAAACCCCAACCTAATCTACAAAATTCTTGTGTTAAGAGATTGCACACTAAAAATACTAATACGTACATCAAAATATGAATTAGATATACAAAACCAGATAATTAGGTGTGCATTGTGGTGTGCGTGTATTTTTGTGGTACCTCAATTTTTTTCCAATTGATAATGAAGATAACTTATTGCTAGACACAACACACCGTGGTTCAATGGGCACTTGTAAAATAAATACTAACTTTGACATTTCAAATGAACTTTTTAGGGTCTCTAATAATTACTTGCCTATACTTAATATCATAAAAGATTCAATCAAATTAATATCTGTGACACTAATGATATCATTGTATCACAGTGTTTTTATAGAAATTTACCAGTAGGTAATGATAATGATTACCTTTTTAAATTGTTAGAGGACCTATTTTTATCACAATGGGAAAATTATTCTTAACGTATAAATGTTTCTTTATTAATTAACTGTTAAGTTAAGATTACATATCATTACATATCATTGAAAAACTTCTTATTTTTGAATAAATTTCATTATGTCGAACATAGAGATAAAGATTATTTGGAGTTAATAAAAAATTGTAGGTTATGCTCACCTAAGGCTATTTATATTAAATATTATATTTAATAAATTAAATTTCTGTTCATAACGTTATGTTTTCAATGTTATTATGATTAAAATAGTTATTAAAGAAAAATAATAAATAGTAATCCGTAAATTAATTGTAAACTAATATCTGTTAAATACAAAATCTTTATGATATTGAATACTCTATCTAAAATTTTAAAGTAAACTAATTGTTATAAGAATATTAATTTGATAAGCTATTTTTTTATTGGAAAAGGAACATAAACACAATAATAATTAGCTTTCTTTTTTTGCTAGAATTTGTTATAAGTTAAGTTTTAAACAGTTTTTGACTATTTTGCAAACATCTGATTTTTATCGCATTTTCTTGCTATGATGGTGCGATATAATCTGTCTAAGTCCCAGCCAGGTACATTAAGCTCGATACTACAATAAGCTTTTGAAATGCTTCCAAAGCTCGCTACTGGCCCAACAATGCTAGATTTTTGCTTTGTACATGATTCCTTTGAGAAGGTGCAATTAGTCTGCAATTTGAATTGCATTTCTTAAGCTTCAGATATTGGAGGATGAAATGAATGCATAATCTTTCTAGTTTACATTCTTTAGTCTCCGTTAGTATTGAAACTAGTAGGATATAACACCAGGGAAGAATGAAGAACTAGAACATCGCTTGATTGAAAAGTACCGATCACGATCGAGATCGCCTTTCAATTAACACAAGTTTCTAAGTAAACTGGTAATAATGTGTATAACACACAATCATCCCACGCCTCCGTATTTCTGTCGACCTTCCTTAAAGCTTTCTTTCAGCGTGCAGGTAGGTGATTTATCGCAAAAGCTATTTCGGTATTAGCTCTATATTATTGTTTAGGATATTGCTTATATTTAGGACATTGATTGCATGGCACATGTTTCTAAAATGAGGTATAACACTAGGAGCACTTGCAATACCTTTAAGTATTCAATCATGATTTGATTTGCCAGATTTAGCGGTTACCCAAAATCGATTGAATACAAGACCATGCCACCAAAGGATTACATGACACTCTTGAGCATGATAAACTGGACTGGGCAGACGGGATAGCACGATATATAACAAATAATGAGTCTATCAGTAGTTTTTAGTGACAATCGAAAAAAAATCTAACACAAGCCGTGGGGAATGGAAAAACGGTACAGTGATTCTCCTAATCTACGCCCTTATTCGCCATATAACATTTAATAATATTTGTTAAGGAGTGAATCTGCAATCAAATATGCTCGTAAAAGTAAATTAATAAACATTTTAATAGCGAAAAATAAATACAAACCATACAGTAGTGGACAATAGTGACAGTAACAATTAGTAATATATAAGTTGAAAAGATATTATATAAAATACAAAAATATGGTTGTCAAAAAAGGTTGCATATTCATATATATGCATATATAATATATATCATGGTTACATATTTGTGTTGCGAATCTTTTTCTTTTAAATCGTAATATAGCAAAATAAGTTTTCTGATACTGAAATTGGTACAATGGAGTAACCGAAACGACCCTAGTAAAGAGCTTTGCTAAGCGTTGAGGTTGGCGGTCATTCTGATTATTTCCAAAAGTTATCAAAAAAAAATTTAAATGTCATTTTATACGTACATGTTGTGTTGTTATTCTGAATATATACTTAAACAACACTGATCAAATTAAACACAGTAATTGGAAAATTGTATCCATACTGATTCATTACTCACTCCCCCGTCGCTGTTAGCCTATTAATTACGTACAACGTTCGAACGTGCATTCGACATGTTACGTCATGTGTACCTAGCGATAGCGGCGTCAATCAAATTATGCCCGCTGTTTTCTGTGGTAAATATTGATTAACTAGCGGACCCGACAGACTTCGTCCTGTCAAAAAGATTTGTACAGTGGCAGTTTTTTGTTCCTAATTATTTTATAGATAATGACGCATAGCCAACCAAATCGCAAAAAAAGTCTAAATGACCTATTACATTTTGTGGCTATTCAATTTTGGAACTTGACATTAAATCCTCCAACGATGTATTCTGTGCTCCAACGCACGCACGCACACTGTTTTGATAGATATGATTGAATTTAACTATATGTAGCGTCAATAAAGCGCAAATCGACTCTTTGATGTTAGGAACACACCTTCATTGCTTAGACAACAGTGAGTGCTTGCAATATGAACTTTATACAATAACAATAAAGCTCAATGATGACTGAATGACTGTACGTTTTAGTTAGAAAACGTTTGCATGGGAAAAAGAAAAGGGCTATTTTTAGGGTTTTTCCCAGCAATAATTCTATTTCTGCCGTAAAAACCATCCTTGAACTTCAACGAACATTTTAAACAAAGATTTGGCCAAATCGGTCCAGGCGTTGTTGAGTTATGAGCTTACCAACACATTTTGCGATTCATTTTTATATATAAGATAAGATTTAACATAACTATAACCTTATGAAAGTCTTGAAAAGAATGAACTTGTAGTAACACTATTGCCAAGAATACTGCATACATTACATATAGTACAAGCGGTTCTTGTGAGATTTGCAGCATATGCACAACCCTCACTAAAACCTCAATGTACGTTGCGAACATGTAATATAATATGTAAAGTTATAGTATTCAGAGATTTCATTGCCTATTTTACTCTTCACGTTGGAATACAACAACGGCAATACTGCTATTTTGTGGCAAAAATAGGTGAGACGAAGATACCAAACTGACAACACTAGTACATCTACTTCCGGTAAATGCACTTACTTACATAATAGACATTGAAAGTAGAACTAAATTCTTAGCTCGAGCCACCAACGCTCCATACTACGTTAGACGCCACGACCTCCACAGGGACGTGGACCTCCCCACTATCCAACAAACCCTTAAACAATTCTCGGAACGCTTCTTCAAAGCGGCATCCGCACACCCCAACCCGTTAATCCGAGAGGCTGCTAACTACGCACCCTCCCCCTCATACCGTCGCCCTAAGAACGCGCTCACCGACCCTTCCGATCGCATCACGCGCAAATTGCAAACCCTGCTGGACGCAGCATCTGCGCCGCAGAACAGCACGGGTCACTAAGTACCTTCTGTACACAATTAAGTTTTGACCGACCCACTCTGGGAACCGGCCTATCCCCAAAAGCGTATGCACCGTTAAGGGCTGCGCTGCCTCGCCCCCTCCCCTGAGAGGGCGAGCGCTCCGATGAAGCCGATAGGGCCCCAGGCTTTCTGCCCGGCCAAAGGCATTAGGCAGTGTTTAGTTGGTAGGCTGACCTTCTGTCAGAGTCCAACATAACCACCCGCCGTAGACCGGGCGCGGGTGGTATCCGGTGCAAGGTCGTCCAAGCACCAGGGGGTTGTCATAGCGACCACTGTGGTGGCGCGCCCCCTATGAGGATTCACTGCCTCCTCCCGCGAGGGAAAAAAAAAAAAAAAGTAGAAAAAATTATTAGTAGGTATAACGTGCAGTCTTTATAAAACAAGTATTTATTTATCATAACTATTCACTTTCATTCAGAAAAGAAAATAATAATTTCATGTTAAATGTCTCCGTTCAATGAAAGCTTACACTAAGGAAAAATCAAAATAAAGGTTATGGAAAAGGAAAAGAAAATACAAACGCTTTTTATTATAGGCGTATAAAATTTAAGGAAGGGGACAATATCTACAAAAAGGAACAATAACGTGAAATCAATTGTGTAATTTTATCATCTATTCTAAGCTGGTTGATCTTTCCTTAGGGTACAAAGCTTAACGAACTGTGAACAAGACGATTAGTGTACGATTTGCATTATACTTAATGCTAAAGTTATGGGTATGTGTTATTGAAACTGTGATTTATGAGCAGTGTTCTTTGATCAGTGTGTTTTCTACACTATGACGTTCGTGGCGTTGTAGTTTCGGCACTGGTCTTCAAACTGGTAAGCTTTCGGGTTGATTCTGCAATAAACCAGTATGTGTTTGCGTTTTTAAAATGTAATATGGACATTTATATTATGCTCTTACGGTGAAGGAAAATATCGTGAGGCAACCTGCAAAGACCAGCGAAGAAATTGAAAGATGTATGTGAAGTCGACCGATCTGTATTGGGCTAGTGTAGTTGGCTAAGGCTTCATCGCTTTAAATATTAGCATAGTCACAAAATGATTGATTGAGAATTCGCGAAACCTGGCTCTTGCAAATACATGTTCTTTAGTCAAATGTAAAATTGCGCTAACGTTTCATATGTCAATATTAGTGTTGAGATGAAAACTAATGAATGAACTAATGATAGAACTTTCGATTACTAAATTAGAACACTTCATTAAAATAACATTCAATTGTACCATTACTACAATTTACTTAAAACACAACGGGTTAGACATTAGGTTGAAAATCGGTTAATAGATCGAGTTTTTTGGACAGCTAGATTTGTTGTTGTATTCTACTAATAAATATGTAATATTTTATAACTATTTAAAGTTTACGCATAGAGGGAGATGAAAAGTATTATTTGCAAACAAAATTATATTTCTGTTAGGCGAACTACATTAAATCCCTCACTGTGTTCGAAATATTAAATGGTTAAGAGACGGTCTTGTTTCTGATTCAAGTATCGCCGTGCAAAAATTAATTTATTATACTTCTTTATAATAAAATTTACTACTTTCTACTCCGCTACTTTAGTTATTTCCGCCGCCAAACAGCAGGGTTCGCTTTGCTGTGTTCTGGCGTGAAGGGTAAGATAGGCAGTGAAATTACTGGGTACTGTGACTTTACATCTTATGTCACAAGTTGGCAACGTACACTGTGGTTCTTATGAGGTTTGCAGATTTGCTGCGAATCTCGTGGGAACCACATGTACTATAGGCGACTGTTACCACTTACCATCAGGTGGGCAGCCTGCTTGTTTGTCAACTTTAGCAATAAAAAAAAAAAAAATTCAATCGTGAACATTCTTCACATTAGATGGCTGATATAGCAATTTTTAATATCTGTATAATATACAAAAATTAATTAATAAATATATTTTCATTTGATATCTCAAAAAGGAATTATCAACTACTGTAACACTGTTTTTCTCACTGATTTTAAGTACTATTAAAGACATTTTTTTATTCATATTGATTAAAATCACTTTTACAATTGTATCTCGCATTGGTTATGTTTACGTCGAATTGTTACTTTGACATTGACAATTTTAATAGATGACATGGACAGTTCCATAGAGTGGACCGCTAATCATGATCCTAACACCATTATCTATGGCGCAAATTAAGCAACCAAGTCTAGCCAAGCGTCGTCTACAAAGATAGTATTTTAATCAGTAATCCCACACACTCCCCCTAAAAAAATATTAAAATATTATAATGTCACAATTAGTAGTTTAAAAGAATAGTCTTATGTCAATGAAAAGTTAAATCGCAATTGATCATCATAAGTGTAGTCGTTTAACCTTATTTTTATTATTCCTCAGGCAAATGTTTGTCTGTGGCAATTGAGTCTGTAAACTAGACCTAGCTGTGAGGACTAATAAAGAAATATTAATCCTTCTACAGATTAACATAGTCAGGCTAGATTGCTCGGGCTAGCATAGATTGTGTCCTTTGCCTAACTAAAAAATTAAAAACTTAATAAAAAAAAAAATGATACACACTAGTCTGTGGCAGTGATTAGCGATATTTGGTTTGGATCAATAGCTGTGATCAATAAGTAACAACTTAACTATTCACTGTTCTAATTTAAATTATTGAAAATACTTTATTCGGCTGTTGAGGCCGAGCTCTGCTACAAAAGAGAAGGAGTCTATATATAGACTGACGAAATAGATCTGCTTTCACCGAATATAAATTAGAGAAAAAAAGACAATCATCCCGAAAGAAAGGTACCTAATTTTCATGATTCTTTCTTTTATTATATATTTAGAGTTTTTTAACTGAGATTCATATATACATTTCATATACCTAAAACATCGTTCTAGAACATTTCCGGAATATCCGTTGAGTGTGGGTAGAGAAAATAACTGTGGTAAATTGATATAACAAATTTGGTCTTTTACAATAAAATATTGATTAATCATCATAGTATGCCTGGTGGGAAACCAATATTTATGCAATTAAATCCATTAACTACCTCTCATAACCGTTACATACATGGGGATTTAAATAAAACAAATTAATATTTTAACCAGATCAAATCTTGTAATATTCTAGAATCAATTGTATCTTCATGTTTGTTTTCATTTTCTACATCACATTCATGGCTTTTGAAAGTTAATAAATAGTAAAGTAAATGCCAAGAGAGTTGTTATTTGAAATGATTCATGTCATCTTCAGGGAACTATATTTGGGCTGAATATTAACCCTCGTCACCCAGGGACTTCCAAGTGACCCAGCTGCATTAAATAGACCGCTGATCTACCTTAAATTCAAATTGAAGACGGCGACTTGGTAAGCCAAGGACAGAGTAAACTAACCCAAACACGGCCATCTAACCACGGTTACCAGTTGCCTGGACCAGTTCCTGAAGGACTTCTGAAGGACTACCGGAATACTGATTTCTTTTTATCCTCGGAATACTCTTTTTTTAATCTTTTACATTATAAATTTCAACTTAAAACCAATATCGATCAAACGGACCTATAAACCCTGCCTGTACCTATATTAATTTAAGTTCTTTTATATTTTTAAGTCATTCTATGTATATGAATTGATAGAATTGACAGTAATATTGTTGCCTAGTAAACATTAGTGAAATGAATTTTGTTTAAACTCCATGTGAAATAAAGATTTTGTACTCATTCTTCTAGTGATTTATTGGTATAAAATATTGTTGCATAGTAAACATTTGTTAATTGAATTTTGTTTAAATTCCATGTGAAATGAAGATTTTGTACTTATATTTCTAGTGATTTATTTGTATAAAATATTGTTGCATATTAAACATTAGTGAATTGAATTTTGTTTAAATTCCATGTGAAATGAAGATTTTGTACTTATATTTCTAGTGATTTATTTGTATAAAATATTGTTGCATATTAAACATTAGTGAATTGAATTTTGTTTAAATTCCATGTGAAATGAAGATTTTGTACTTCTATTTCTAGTGATTTATTTGTATAAAGTATTGTTGCAAAGTAAACATTAGTGAATTTAATTCTGTTTGAATTCCCTGTGGAATAAAGATCTTGTACTCAAACTTTTAGTGATTTATTTGTAAAAATCCAATTATTTCAAAAAATACATTACACTACACATTCAGAAAATAATCATAGTGATCGCACTCGATCACACTTTCTCACTATGTTTAAGATTGTTTAGTCCAGTCACTTTAGGGTTTCACCTCGGAATTTGAGATAATAAGCTGGAAACTCGTATACAGCTTTATTTTGGCGTTCTTAAAGTTGTCTCAAAAGTCTCATATTATCTCGTGTCTACATCGTAAGTTATGGTCAAAGGTCACGAAAATCGGTTTATTGCAATTATCTCCGTTTCTATGGTTCTAATCACTTCAACACCTATTATAAAAATTGTAGATAAAAAAAATTGCCAACCCTTTTCGAGATAGAGGGCGGAGAACACCCAACGCTCAGGCATACATACTATACATGGTCAAAAGGTTAAGGTCAAAAGACCCCTTTTTTTCCTATAATTACTGGACTATTAGAGCTTTAGTAAGTTTTGTTTAGTCAAGGCAAATTCTTTGTTGAATTAAGCTACGTAGTATATACATTCTAAATATTGCCATCTGAGATTTACGATTATGCAGCTACATTTTTAACAACCGAATAAATACGCCTATATAACATTCAGCTTTTGCAATCAGCACAAACACGAGCTTATCGGTCAGTGCTATACAAATCGCAGACAAACATTTGTTCAGATACCAGTAGAATAAAAACTGAGTTCACTTTTCTACAGGATGTGATATCAAAATAGCGCTTTAAGTTTATCACAATTTCGGTTACCTTTACTTTAAATGTTTTTATAGGTACAATAATACATTTTAATTATACCCACATAATTTATTAATGTTTTATAAGCTTTCTGCTTGCGATACAGCATTGTAAACTAGTACACAGGTAGAGTAAGTTCATCGTGAATCTCAATTTTTTAATATGCAATTATTGTCGGCAGCAAGTACATACAAACGGTACATTGTACACATGCCGTACTTATTTATCGCCTTACTTGCAGCCGTGTACATATCGTAAATTATTTAATTAATGTTGTTTTGTGAGAATAAGAATTTATTGTATTTGTTTGTAGCTGTAAGTACAATGTATGAATCACGTTCTTTCGGAAATAATTTATTAGTAGGTAGGATGGTTTTATACTATTTAGCTATAATTACTTGTAAAAATTGTATGTTATGTGTATAGAAAATGTCTGCTTTTCGTTTATTATCTCTAATATTGTGAAAAGCTATATTTTACTACATACTTATCGAAATTATGCTTTTTGCCTTACTGATTTATGCTAATTGATAATATGCGATATGACATGTTACAAAGACTTACCACAAAATACTATTATGGTCATGAACAACATCCGCTTTCAGTTTATGGCAAAAGAAATAATGAATAACACACATCCACGGTATTATCTATTTAGATTCATATCTATGTAATGGTGCAAATGGATTCATGTTTTGTAATTGCTAACTGGCTACCATGCGTTTGCGATTTTGATTTTTTTTTTGTAGCGAGCTTTGCAAATAAGCTACGTGGGATTCGATTCGAGTCTGACAGCCAGTTTAATATGTAAATATATTTTTCTATTATGCTTGCATGCTGTGTAAAAATGGCAAGACAAGAAAATGCGAAAATTCTATACCATTTATCGGGATGTATGTAGTTTAGCAATACTGAATATCTATATTTTTTTACAGCTTTTATGACGCCGGGAACGAAGCTTGCATGGAAGTAAGAAACAACAGCATGAAATACGATTTTCATCCTGCTAATATTATAAACGCGAATGTTTGTATGGATGAATGTTTGTTACTCTTTCACGTAAATCTTTTTAAATGGATTTAGATGAAAATTTGCAATAATTTAGCATATACATCAGAATAACACACAAGTTACAATTTATAAAGATATATTAATTTTCCGTAGATGAAGTCGCGAGTAGGAACTAGTTTTGTAGGTATATAGTTGGAGCAACCTGGGACTTAAAGATAAGATTCTTCTTAAACTGAGTACTTCTTCATTATACACTGATTTGACGCTACCTTAAAAGGAGGATAACCATTAATTTCTCTAAGTCCAAATATGCAAAATAAACATACTGCAAAATAACATATGTTACTCGAAAATACTTCAATATCATTTCGTCTTCTCGGCCGGAAGTCAAGTTTGATACAGTTTCAGCACTTTTGCTTTACGAATGGCAACAATGTTCGAAACTCCAAAAGAATATTCTAACATGTGGGTTTTAAGTGAACATCGAGAAAGCTAACACTATTTCGAATAATCTGGAAATCGTGGTTTGCTTGTTTTTAACTTAATATTGAGTAGTAACCATTTAGTTATTAGTCGTGCTCACAATACCCAAAAAACACCACCCAGATAAATTGGTGTTTGTTGGGATTTGCTTAAATGTCGCGGAATTATATATTTCCTTGATATTTAAAGCGCAGTTTGCTATATATTTAAAAATGGCGTTGTCAGTTTATTTCGTGTATGACACAAAATAACATTTTTGATTTAATATATGATATTATCAGTATGTAAACATTCTGACAAATAGCAGTGAAATGTCTAAATGTGTTATTGCAGTGTCGATAATCCTTCAAATCAAATCATTTCAAGTCAAAACGGAATGAAAAAAGAACATAATATAATTTGATCGATAAAAAAGGCTTGTATAAACCATTTCTTGGAAGTCGAAGCGACGCCCCCAGTATTGAGGTAAAGGGCTTAAGAGTAACTTCAAGAGATAAATGGGACTTTTTCCTTCAAGTTAAGTGACGACTTGAATACCGAAACAATTATTTGGAGAAAATCTTTATTCTTATAATAACGGGATAAAAAGGAATAAAGGCAGCTGGATAACACTTTTAAATGATGAAATGGATAAATCTTGCGACTAAGTTGGGGAACTTTTATAAAAGGTTGTAAAAAGATTTGAATCCAATATGAACAAAAATAAATTCTGGGACTACTATTATTTTTATGAAGGTATAAAAATAGTTGTTATTTAACTCGTAATGTTTGGTAAAGCTCTCAGAGCCTTTAGACACAAACTGCATAGATCTGTAAGTGCATGCCTCATATACAATCTGAAGTTAGCATCTAAACGTGACGACGTTCAGATGCTAGCTTCAGATTATTGTTTTGGTAAAAATTTAAAGAAATACCATTAGTAATAGAAATGGTTATTAATCACGTTTCACAACTAATTTCGTAACGTCACGTAACTTATGCATATAAATATTTCGTCATTATTAATAAAGCATGCATGTTTTGTTAAGATACTACATATAGTATCTTAACAAAACATGTTAAATCATCACTCTCTGTCTGTCATGTTTGAAAGTCAACCATATTGACTTTCAAATATAACTGACAGATTAACAGAGTGACGGAGTATGATTAACAGAGAGAAGATTTTTAAAGTTTTTGTGGATTATATAGTTCCACCCGAACTAGGCCTCTTATTTTCATCCCCACATTGATTTCCCAGGTTGTTTCATCAAAATGGTGAACTTTCTAAGAGATACAATAAGGGTATCTAATTTTATGACATTTTATTTCGTATTTTTGGTAACACATACTGATAATTCTTGATAATGGTCCAAATCCACCAAAGCACAATCAACACTGGAAGGTTCCGATGCTTTCTGTATCATATTAGAAAAAAATTGGGCGCTTAATGCCTATATATGGAAATTTCAACATAACACTGGCATGATGAGCTATTTATAGTTGATCAATATTTCATCAAACGAGAATTGAACAGATTCAATCGCCACGTCTATCAACAGTAATACCACTATTAAAAGCCATCTCGCAAATCCGTTGCAATCCACCCCTGAAACTGATATGCTGATTGATTGGATGGCCTCGTTTTGTTAATACAACGTAGATTCTGTTCTCTACGGCTTAAATAATAGTGGTTTGATGTAGATCATGCGATTCATGTGATTGACGAAAATATTTTACCTTAATAGGCAAAGAATAAAGGTGAACAATTCACTTCAATTTTTTATTAGAATAGATAGTATTTAGTGATTGATTCTGTTCAAGGCTTCCATACACAGCATGTTATTTTAAGGTTCTTCATGTTTATACAATTTGGTATTTATATAAATCTATACATATTTAGGTATTTTTATAAATATAATTTGGTATATATTTTAAATTTACTTATTTATGTAAGTGCCGTGGTATTTATACATGATGTGAGTATACCCTGTCAGGTCATACATTATGGCGGAAATACTTAAAGAAATAACTTGTTCAAAGGAGATCAAATTTTTATTAAAATTATCCGAAATGTTTTCCTTGACTTTGAGTGTGTTCGTGGTCTGTCATCGATTGCAGTTGACACAACGTTCATGTCTATTTTAGGTGTAGCTAAAATTAGAGATGCTGTGAGAGACTTTAAATTCTGGTGAGGTTTAGCGCGGATTTTCTCCTCCAAGTATTGCCATATTAAGTAAACAAATAGATTCAAGCCTGTGCTGGATAAGGGCTAGTTTATGTGTTCAATGAAGTTTTACTTGCGATCTTCGAAGCTTGAATCTTCATTATATAGTTTGATTAACAAACAAGTACGATAAACTAACCTTAGTGTTATTTTCAACTTTTTAAGGAGTTTAAAAATGTCAAATCGCAATCGCAATTCTACATTTTTACGTTCATTCCACATTTGAAAATACATTAAAATAAATTTGTTCTCCATTTGCAGAAAAAGCATAGGCTCCGAATTCAAAATTAAACAAAACATTACTTGCCATTATCAAAATTTTGTAAATAATAAGGTAATAATAAATAATACCCGACCTACGTATATCTTTTCTTTATGCATGTTTGTAGCGTTTTTAATGTTTCTCGTATATTTCTATACACACGTTTTTTTTTTATTGTAGATGCAACTCTTTCCCCATTGCAGACCATCCGTAGCTCAGTTAGGGATACCGTAAGTCCAGATTGAGCCGGACATATCTGATTTTTTATTTACTACGTATCAAACCACAGGCAAGATCATTCAAGTAAGATATGTTTTAACTTTAAATGTAACCGAATATGGCATTTTGCTATAAAATGAACCAGTACCAATTCAAATAGAAAATTAAGAAATTTCTCTCATATTTCATTTTAAAAGTACATTCGCTATTTTCTGGTAAGTAAACAGAACTGGAGAATTGCGAATTTTACAAAATAATCCACTAAACTTTAACCATATTTTTTCTGCAAGCTCACGAATTTCGTGATATTGCAGTGAAAATAGAACCACACTAGAGTGCTAACAAAGGTTGAACTTAATCCTTCATATAGGTCCTATTTGCAGGTTCGCTTTGTGTATGTTTATTTTCTTTGTGGCTTGAAACATAGCTAGAATACGAATAATAAAGTATAACGTGAAGAAATGTATTTCTCTTAGTAGGGTTAATAATAATGTATTTCTCATTTTCATTGTATTTTCTGTACCTAATAAATTTGCTGGTTATAGCTATCTTTTATTTCAATTTAAGTATAATTAAATTCAAAGCCATATGAAAATAAATAATTAACGAGCTGGCCCTTTCTCTGTTATTATTATATGCACATATTTAAGTCTTCATCTTGCATCAGTCTATTTATTGTTGAACTGCAATTAAATCTCTTGAATAATTTGTATGAGATTGAATAATTTAAGAGAGGAAGCAATTTCATTTTATGCAATATGATGATTACATAGAGATTTACAGATATATATTGTTTTGTATTCTGATGTTGCTCAGATGTGCTTGTAATATCTATGGACACTTTATAAGTTTATTTGTAACTGTCTGTTTCTAAAAACAATATAAATACACAATAATAATTATGTGGAAAATAATTGGATAAACTTAGTATAGCTTTGTCGATTATGGATCTACAAAATGACTGTAAATTGTAACGATTTAAATATCTGTGGTAATTATATACAAGCCTTTTATGTGACCGACGATTTGGTGAAGATCGCAAGAAGGGAGAAGAGAAGGGATCACCGTGGGAGAGCCATGCTTCGGCAGGAATTGGGCCGGCTCGACCGGAGTGATACCACGGCCTCACAGAAAACCGGCGTAAAATAGCGCTTACGCTGTGTTTCGCCGAGTGAGTGAGGGTACCGGAGGCCCAACCCCTCCTTATTGCCTTTTAAAAGGCCGGCAACGCATCTGTGACTCCTCTGGTGTTATCTATAGTATATTGGGCAACGGTTATCGCTTACCATCAGGTGATCCGTTTGCTCGTTTGCTGCCCTATCCTATAAAAAAAAGAAGGAGCTGGAAGCTGGAAGCTAGAAAATAATTTCGTCTCAAAAAAAGTATATGTTACTTATTTATAAACATCTTTACAAATATTGATGAATTGTGTCTTTTTAAATATTACCACAATTGTCGAAAAAAGAGTATTATTAAATATAACTTATGAGTACGTCACGGTCGTTGTAAAATTTTCTCATTAGTAAAAGACGCCAGTATTTATATATTCAAAAGTTGGAGTATGAAATATAACTCATTCAACTTATTATAACCCACATCTTAGATGTAAGAAAATTTCGTTTCAATACAAGAGTAGATTGACTTGTCAGAATCAACACTTATTGCAACGACAAAATCTAAGATGTTTCTGAAGATATTCAACTCTATTTTCTTTAACGTGGAAAACGATTAATCTTCTGAACAAAAACACCAATTTCCGAGTGAGGTGTCCGGAATGCCATCAATGGCACCTGGAGGGATACAACTACTTAGTGAGTCTTAAGCTGTCTGAAAGCTTTACGCTTTTCAGCGCTGCCAATTTGTTTACTTTTTGAATTTTGTAAAAAGAAGTCGTGCTGGGCATTTAATTGTACCTATTCATAAAGCAATTAATGCATATATAGTAGGCCTTAAAAATGAAATCACAGTGGGTCAGCGTGATTAAATAATGCCTAATTGCCATATCTCACTGAGGGAATATTAGTGTAGTGTAGATAATAATCTAATAGAAGGAAACTTCACATAATGGCAAAGTTAACGTGTAACCGAATATTAAACAACCGACTTCTCGAGAAAATTCTACTTACTCTGTTAAAAGTATATACTATGAAATAATCTTACAATTTACAATGAATATTTGATTTCGTTCGAACAGGCTACGTATAACGTAAATTCAATTTTAAAACAATTTCCCAACGAATAAGGTTAAGGAAAAATATCTTCATTTTTACTGCTAATCTGTTTTGAGTTTCCCTGATGTGTTTTATGTTAGGTAACATAAAACACGTTACAGTTTACACACAAGCTTCGCCGAATGCTACAAAAATCGCATTAAGAATAAAACCGATCTCGAATACATTGTTTTCTCTTTATTATATTATTGTGTTGAAATAAACTGGGATTGTGAATTAATGGATTTGGGGAAATAAGTGTAAGAAACGTGTATATTTCAATCATTGGATTGAGTTGGAGTTAAGACCAATAGATTTTGAAAGCTGTTAAAAGTGTAAATAACAGATATTTTATTTTAAAATAAACTAGAGTACTTTTATTTTTTTGTTTAATACAGCAACAATCATGAATGAAAAGGAAGGATGTAAGGGGTTCGAATTACATCGGATTGAACCCAAGCCAACCTCATTTGCTCGAGGTATACTCTACAAACAAATGATACTCTGGTACTTCCCACTAATCTGCACTGAAGTAGCATGCTGGGAGACGATTCAACACTATAAGATCTTTTTCAAACAAGAAATGTTCTAAGTGCCCAGTAGTCCTGGAGACAGTGCTAATGGCGACGGACTTTGGCGTAGTGCCAATGACAGGGGTGTTAAAAATCTCCGGGCAGCGTACATTGCAGACCCAGGAGAAGCCGCTAGAACTTGGGAAGGAAATGAGCAGAATTCACTGGAGTATTTTAGGGCTATCTGAAATTCGAAAAGAGGGTGAGAGGATACGATGGACTGAAATCCTGAAAGTTGCTCTATTTTTTGGGTGGCAAGAATCTGTTTCAAGGATCATTCTCCACAATTTTCTCCAAAGTAACGTTATACAGATTGGAAGTGTGTCGAACAGGACAGCTTACCTAATTGTTTGAATCACAAGACGGTGTTCGATGAAGGTCATTCAAGTTTACCGTTCACTACTTCGTTGTCATAGGAGATTTCATTGTAAGACTAGGTAAACAGGGTAATAATGAGCTAAAATTGGAGCTGGAGTACACTGTTAGAGATGATGAACTTTACTTTATTTGATGAAATCTTTCTTTTGAAAAGATGACTTTAATAAATAGAGATTTACTACATCATATCGACTAAGTCTCAGCTACTCAATAATCAATTATCTGAATACAGGTAGCGATCATCATTTGGCAAGAGGCACATTGATCCTTAATATAGAAGCCGAATGATATTGATTAAGTCTATCCATCCAAAAACCAATCAAATCCAAGACCTCGAAGTCTTTCAAGTTCAATTATAAAATGGCTTCGATTGTATGGAAGACTGCAAAGATGTGGTATGCCCACATTGTGTTGTGGTAGCTGTATTTACAGTGGGTTCTTAGTTTTTTATACCGTATCTTACTTTATCCTCAAGATCTCGGAGTCTGTCCTTAAGTTGATGGACAAATAACGTGTGATGAATAAGGAGGCCTCTAAGGAGTACTCGATCTCAAGTTGACTGGTGACATATGCCCATTTAATACTGCACGTATTCAGTCAAGCTAAGACACTCCACGAACAATGGAGAGGGCTATGCTAGGAGTTTTGCTGTGTCATTGATTTAGAAATTATGTGTTAATTTCAATAAATTATGTTTATATTTGTGGAATGTATGTGTATCAAAACAGATACAGGTGGCTAGTCAATATTGACATTAGCAACCTTAGACCAAGAAATTTGAATAATGTTACTGCAAAATCTAAATCTTAAATAAAATAACGCATAAAAATGTCATGGTTTTCAATTAATTTCAGCGACTAATGTTACATTTCGATTACACAACAAAGTGAAAATGTTTAATCTAGGTTTTTCTAATTGAATAAATTAATAGTGTCAATATTAAATAATTAGGATATAATTAAAATGGCAACACAAAAGACTATTATCTATGCATTAAGTGGTAGGTAATAGGAAAATAAAATAGTGTGATTGGGGGGTAGTTCATGAACGGAGCAAATGATGGCGATGGAGTTAGTTAACAGAGTATAGTACAATGAACTTAGCAAGCAAACGAAGCGGTTATCTAGCGGATATGATGTCCATATATTCATCTCATTCAATAAAAAATTGGTTCTGATACTCTGTCAAAATTTTGACATAACGTGTACGAAAACGGAAAAAAAAGAGCTGCTGTTATACGGCGATATCCATTCTATTTGAGGGAGATGGCTTTGGTATTGTGTACCTTGCCAGTAAAATTGCTCCATTCTATCCTACCACCAGCGATCCACATACTAGTTTACCACCTTTGTATTATAAAAAAAAAACATGATGATATATTCCCACTTGTGAGGCCGTAGCTGGTATACCAATTACATATCGACAAACGATCCAATTTTAATCCAATTAACCGATGGCACCATCACACCGACAGACTTAATCTATTCGAATCGAGAAGTAGAGCCGATTTGCGTATTTATTTCGGTTGAGGTTTGGATTTATTATTCTTGAGTCATATATGTTAGTATTTTATCGATATTCGGCCACCGAGTACTACGTCTCAAGTGAATACTATACTCTTAATTTTTTATTTTGTTAAGCTAAAGTAGACTATATTTACTATGTATCAAGATTTACGTAAGACATATTTACCGATTTTTTTGAAAAATTATTCAAAAAAATCGTTTATTAATAATGTAAGTATAGCTTCAATATTTTTTTAAATAGTTAGTTATATATTATCAATCAAGACTAAACTGTCCACCTTATGATAAATGGTTACAGTCGCCTATAATATATGAAATTTCTATGAATTTCACAGGAAATCTTCAAACCCCACGAAAAACACAATGTATAATGCCAACATGTGACAAGATGTGAACTCACAAAACCTTCTCACATAACAATATTGCTATCTTACGGAAGAAATAGATATATTAAATCAGGCGGGCCATCAGGCGGGCCGTAGGCCTGTTTGCCACCATCGTGGTATAAAAAAAATATTAAATTTATAAATAAATCAAATTTAGTTATACATAATTTTATTTCAAGTTTATTATTACACTGCGGCAAGTAATCAGCAGTCTTTGGTACAATACATAGACAACTGCAATAAATATTTGTTTCTTATAGATAAAGTCGAGTTTTCTATTATGTTAATATTGAATTATTTTATGTGTATTTTTCCAATACTTCATCTAACGTGCTTACAAAATTTAATATAATTATATATAGATTTTTTTTATTTCACCTATATTATCACCTATATATAGGTACTGAAGCCAGAAGATCTATTGCCATTAACTACATGTTAAACAGAAAGTAGTACTTCAGAATCCAATACGCCGAGTTGCAGGTTGCAGGAAATATATTGACAGATATTTCATAGAATTTCACTCCGAGCGCTTTCCTCGAAACGTCGTCGTTTATACGTCGAAAAAAAATCAAAAAATTCCGTTGTTTTATCGTAAAAATTGCGTTAGTATTTAGAAATCTGAGTTTAAAAGTAAATTTAAAAATTTTAATACTACCAATTAGGTAAATGACAATGCATTAATATTTATTTGAAATGAATGTACCAATTACATGATATGCTACTCCCGCTGGCTTAAATCTTTCCTTTTTTTCGACATACTTTCAATTTTCGTCGCTGTAGTGAAATTTTAATTGCATGTCGGAAATTTGATGCCCTCGCGTTTTTTAATCAATCGCTCTCACTACACTACTTGAAAAATTATTATTATGGCTTTGGTTGAGTTTGGTAGGTAGGGCACACCGGTCTAGCCGCGTCCATCGGTCTGAAACCCGGCATAAGCAATTTTTTTTTTTTTTTTTTTTTTTATAGCATAGGGCAGCAAACGAGCAAACGGATCACCTGATGGTAAGCGATAACCGTTGCCCATGGACATCCGCAACACCGGAGGAGTCACAGATGCGTTGCCGGCCTTTTAAAAGGGAATAGGGGGAATAAGGGGAATAGAGGGGAATAAGGGGGGTTGGGCCTCCGGTACCCTCACTCACTCGGCGAAACACAGCGCAAGCGCTATTTTATGCCAGTTTTCTGTGAGGCCGTGGTATCACTCCGGTCGAGCCGGCCCAATTCGTGCCGAAGCATGGCTCTCCCACGGTAAAATGGGGCACTTTGTTGCGGCGGTATCCAAGAAGATACTCAGCTTCTCTTCTCGTGAAGGAAAAAAGATAGAATTGGCCTACTATTAATAAAATATAATTAATCATATAGTTTAGTTTTAGTTTTTGCTAAACTAGTTAAAAAAAAAAGATCTATCTATTTTTTCTATATCACTTTTGTACTACATATAACAAAAATAAATTATTCATATCCATAATTGTTAATTTACTGTGAAGTAATACACTACAGTAGTATGTGTTTATACGTCCTCATCGGTTGTTGGTAACTTAATAGGAAGCGAGTTTGCAGCTCAATCAGGCGCTTCTTGTTATCTTATTGAAATTTCAGAGATAGCTCAGATAGGCTGCCTGCCTTTGTTACCGCCTGATTTGAGTCGAAGGCAAACGATGTTCCTTAGCAATTTGTATTGTATACGTACCATCAGGAAAATACTAGAGCAAGGAGGTATATTTGTTTCAAATAATTAATTGACGTATAAAATCCTTATTGGTCGTTTATTTGAATTATGATTGCAGAATTTGCACAAACTATTCATACATTCTTCACTAGGAGCATCGGTGGCACTAAGCTCCAACCCGGATTACTAGTGACTTCTAATCGGAAAGTTTAGAATTCATAAATATGAAATTTGAATTTGGGTAATACTTTCAAAGGCACATTTATTTATTCGGTGCTCCTACGGTGAAAGAAAACACAAACATACTCCATACACCTGTGGAGATACTTTTCATTTTAAGTTTTGGTGGCCATAATACTAAAACTAAGATCAGCATTAAAACAAAAGCTGATATCAGTGCTGTTATAATTAGGTCACGCTGTTAAGGTCCACCACGCTAGCCAGTGCGGAATGGTTAGGAATTATCATTATATTATATAATGGAAAGGGTTACGAAATTATTAATTATGGTTGTCATGTTAAACAGCAATTTAGACATTATACATTTTGTTATGATGTGTTCATATGTAATTACTTTAAAAAGTACATTATAAGACATATCAGCAAAGTTTAAATAATATCAGAATAATGATAGCTTCAGTGCTGTTATAATTAGGTCACGCTGTTAAGGTCCACCACGCTGGCCCAGTGCGGAATGGTTAGGAATTATCATTATATTATATTATGGAGAGGGTTACGAAATTATTAATCATGGTTGTCATGTTAAACAGCAACATAGACATTATACATTTTGGTATGATCTGTTCATATGTAATTACTTTAAAAACGTACATTATAAGACATATCAGCAAAGTTTAAATAATATCAGAATAATGATAGCTTCAGTGCTGTTTAATTAGGTCACGCTGTTAAGGTCCACTACGCTGCATCAGTGCGGAATGGTTAGGAATTATCATTATATTATATTATGGAGAGGTTACGAAATTATTAGTTATGGTTGTCATGTTAAACAGCAACATAGACATTATATATTTTGGTATGATGTGTTCTTATCTAATTACTTAAAAAATTACATTGTAAGACATATCAGCAAAGTTTAAAATATGATTATATAAGTCATAACATTATCAAATATAGCTATCTCACACCATATATAATTTAAAATTTCAAGTATTTCACACGAAAGATAATCGATTTGCTAGGTAAAAAAAAAGATGGAAAATATTTACATATATATTGAAGAACTCGATACCACGTATCTTTTTACGAAAACTTAATTACACTCGTTTGTAAGCAAATAAACAAAACAGAACAACAAAACAGGCCTTAACTTCCAAATAGATTCTTGAAGAAAAGGATTGCTAACTAATTAAGCGGCGGTTAACTTCACCCAAGCTCATTAGAAGTGTATCCAACTTTTATAAAGTTTTATAAGAATAAGTTTCAGAATAGATCTTTTTTTACACATTAAATTGCTTGTTGTCTTTTCTTTATTCTTTATCCACGATACACAAGTGTTATCACTATAATAAATTAAGTTACTGTTGTGTGGAGAAAGTTGTACAGAACAACCCAGAGAGAAATGCGCATTTGAAAATTAAGTTAAAATACTGTATAATTTTGTAGAACTTGTATTTATAATACTTATAGAGACTTTTTTTTAAATGACGTCATCTAAATGGTGTTCTTGACGGTTACAGCGTTCTTCCAATCTGGCATCAAAATTTTGGATAACTTTCGTTAGAATTTCCCTTGAAATGGAATTTCATAGCTTTCCATTTCTTGCAGAATATTCAGCTTTAGTTGCTGGATTATTAGAGTGCTCTTTAGGTTAATCTTTAAGTCTTTAGTCTTTATTTTATCTTTAAGTCTTTAACCCCATAAAAAGTCTGATGGAGTGAGATCACGACTCCTTGGTGGCCAGGAAATGTCACCCCACCATTATTACTGTGTGAAATTAATTTTCGTGGGAATCTTTCTTACTAAAGCCATGCTCTCGTTTGAAGTGTGACATGTATATCACAAGCTTTATTTGTTGGTAACATTATATTAATTTTGTCGTAACACACATTTTTTTTTTATTTATAATGGATTCTATACATAGCGGCAACAGGTAACACTATGAAGACTGTACCCCGCTTCATTGATAGCAGATCATGCTCCGCTCTGTATCTGATTCACAGAAAATTCGTTATTCTCCTGCATTATGCTCCTTATCTGACAATAAATAAGGTCGGCACAATTTATTTTCTCCGTTAACTATTCTTCTTCTTATATATCTATGTCCACACCATTTTCTCGTAATCCATCCATACCTTTGTTGGTTTTTCTCTTCCCTTATCTACAATTAACAGTTAATTTTTACTTTACTAATAAAATAAAATCTTACACTGCCAAAATAGTTTCCACCTAAAAAGTATAAATTGTATATTATTGAGTATACACTACACTTATATAAAATTAGAAATTACCAAAATAAATTTCTTTATGTAGTATTTTTTTTAATTATATGAAATAACAACTCTAATGATTTTTTATTATTAAAAATTACATAAATTTATTAAATTAATTTAGGTGTAAACTATTAACATAAAACTAAATAATTATAATAATTTCTTCTTAATATACATCTACATTATATCTACAATTAAACTAGAATCTGTAAATAAAAATGTTCTGCGGCTTGGGCCTTACAGCAACAATAACTAGAACGCTGGTAACATTACCCCTTTAGATTGCCAAACTAATCCGTTGACACCTAGTACCTACCCGCCTAGGTCAGCGGAGACATCAGTCAATAGCACTGATAATTCATTAACAATTTTTTACCTTCGGTCCCCACGGGCACATAGTTTCTACCACGAATGGCACAAATATGTAATTTGGACCTGTGTTACAATATTTGTGCCATTTACGGTTCTTTGCAAGGATGGCAGCAGTCCAGCACTCAGGGTCGTTCTCCTAACAACATGCAAAGAAACAAAGATATCACACAGGCTGCATCCCTGTTAAGGTGCCACCCTAACTTATAAGGATCAACAGTTAAGCTATCTGCTTTTTTTTTCGTCGTTATGATATAATGCAACGGGTTTTAATATTTATGGGATACCAACAACGGTGGCAAAGGATCTATGTATGAATTTGTTCAGATTTGTATGACGAGACATGCGAATTGCACGAAGTCTTTCTTAGTCAAGTAAGTGCTTATATTATGTCTTATCCTTTTTGTATTTTTGTATATTTTGAATTAGAATGATCGGTGAAATATAATTTAAAAAAAACACTTTACATTTCGCGTGTTCGATGCATAATGTTAAACTGAACAATGTTAAACTTAAGGTAAATAATATTTTTTAAGCAATATGTTACATACCTAATTAAATAATTATAACATTGTCAAATTTCATTGTTTATCAAATATTATTCATGCTGTTTTTTTAATATTTGTTTCTAGAGATACATAAACTAAATATTATATGGTTTCATTGCTCTGGAAGCTTTTGAAATTTCTACCATATGTTAACACCCATGGTAACATCAGTTATACGCGATACTCGCAAGTTATTAAATAAAATTGTGCATAAACAAACACATCATTATTATCAAAAAGGTTTACACGAATAAAGCCTGTTATTCAGATCACATGATTAGTGCGCTGAATACGTACACGCCGCTAGTTATTATTCGAGAGGAAATTATTCAGTTCACACACAGGAAATTTATCGACGCGTGGACGGAACGGTAGGACAGAATTCACTGCGCGTTCGATTTTAATGAGCTTTTAGACGTTCAGATTAATCTCGATAGCTGCTAATCTTCCATTAAAATTTGTTTGTACATTACAAGAAATACGACAAGTCCAATAAAGATTATTAAAATATACAATCTTGCTGATCGCATTTGATGGGATGTAAGTCTAAAAATGTCAATTATTAATATTTTCTATTTCAAATATTGAAATATTGCAATATTTTTTTTTCAAACTACCTATAAAAAATATTAAAAAAAGAATGTCCTAAGCACAAAAATGATTATTTTTAATTTAGTGTAAAAAAACTATTTTTTTATGTATTACTATAGTCTGTTTTAAGCCCCTGTGCCCTAAAGATACTAAGTAGTAGTACTAGTACTAGTAAGTGGTCTGCAGTTTTTGACTTAGACTAGCGAGGTTTCGCTAGCCTAACTCAATCGAGTTGTGTGTGATCAGTGTACTGTTTGCGTAGCTTGGAGAACGCGAAAGGGTGGGTTCGTACGCGGTACACAATAAACATTTTTCCAAAAACCAAGAATACTGTATTATAATATGGTTACCTGCTGTTGTATAAGAGCGCGCTATCCTGCTATTTTCTCTTTTGCTTATATTATATTCCACTTCCCTATATTTAATTATCTGTGTAATTTTGTTCAGTACCTATATATATCTATTAAGAAACAGTGTTAATACCATATATTTTTTTCAAATTTTATACATACTCGTATGTTGTCTCCAAAAGTATTCTGAAAGGTCAACGTAGAATAAATTGTGATCATTTTTTAGACGGTAAGCCGGGCTCTTAATATGATTCTTGTAAGATTTGTGTAAAAGTACATCAGATGGGGTAGATTTAAATCAAATCTATAACTTCTACAAAACAGAATGTTGCCAGCTTACTATTATTACTGTATCCACAAATAAAACTAATGATATTTATTTTCAAGTTGATTACATTTCCCTTTGTGATGATACTCTTCTATGAGTTACTTTTATTCTTATCTAATTCTATCTGTCTCATTTTATCTGTGTTGTGGGAAGAATAGGAGAATGTCACAAAATCAACTGAACGCCGCAGAATGTTTATTTCAAAAACAAGTCGATGTCGAAAAATTAAGTTGGATCACAACAAAAATTTTCTGACTCTTTCAAAAGTGAAAGCTCGTGGTAATAAAACTAATGATATTTATTTTCAAGTTGATTACATTTTCCTGTGTTCTGTTATAATACTATTCTATTAGTTACTTTTATTCTTATCTAATTCTGTCTCATTTTATCTGTGTTGTGGGAAGAATAGGATAATGTCACAAAAGCAAGTGAACGCCGCAGAATGTTTATTCAAAAACAAGTCGTAGTCGAAAAATAATGTTGGAATACGACAAAATTTGTCTAACTCTTTCAAAAGTGAAAGCTCGTGATAGGAGCAAACTATAATTTATTAAGCACTCAAAACATGTGTCAAGGTGTGATTCATTTAATATTTATTATCTATATATTTTTTTTTCTTGGGTCCAAATAGTTGTCCATTGGGTATAGTCATATATTATACCTATTTAACAAGAGCCACTTCAATGTTTCGTCGAATGAATTCTGTTCGTCAATGAATTTCAAAAGTTAGAAGAAACTTCATATTTTTTAATAATAGGACAAAAAATAATTATCTTATATTTGACTCTAAACTCTAAACAAAGGATATTTCATATCTAAAAAAATTTATTCATAGTACAAAATTAGTACACCTTAAATTATTACAGCAAAAATCCAACTGAAAATAATGGAACAGGTGTTCTTTATATCCGCCCCAACTATTAAGTTCCTAGGTAAGAAGATATATATCGAAGAAATCTTCAAAGTCATCTTACCGTAAATTTTCTTCTACGGCCCGATGACTTTCTTATTTTCACGAAATCTCCATTTAACACGAGGAAATGTTGCTTTTAGTGCCGAATTTATGTAATTTCAAAATAATTGAAGCGTTTAAAATCTGTCTGTTTTGTTATTATACAGAAAATACAGAAGTCGCTAGTCATTCAATATTATTTTGTTACATGTGGTGTTCCCAAATATTGGGGTTTTGTCGTTATAAATAGCATTAATACAAATAAGTGGTTTAAGACATATTTTCTTTTTATTTGACGTGATGTGAGGCAAAATTAAAGAAAAATATGCCTATAAGATAATATGCCATACGTCGTTAAGTCATTATTTCATGTAAAAGTTTACATGTAAATATAAATCCCTATTACATTTATACATCCTTATAAAATGAGAATTCTGTCATCAGATAGGTAGTGTAATGTAATTTAAACTTAAATATAACATGGTTAAGTTTTCTTTTTATATTTTTTTAATAATTTGTTTAATTAACATTGGGAATTTAAACAAATACGTGATCATAATATGTACCAAATACGTCATCCCTATTTATTTGTCTCTATCTAAAACTGTCCTTATGAAGTTTGCGACAGGTAATAAATATTTGTCGGTTATAGAAACAAATAAACTAACATATATAGAAACTAAATATGTACTACATAAACTTCTACACAACACGGTAGAATCAATTTTCTCGTGCAGGTCTATCCTTATGCTAGAAGGAATTTGCCTACTTCTTTGATCAAACAGATCGAAGGGAAATTTGGTGGTTCTTCGTAAAGCTATATAAAAGCGAATATCAAATAAACACTATTAATATCGAACTAGAGTCTGCATTATTTGTCTGAACCTGGGTGGTTCTTTTAGGCATCGATAAGTATTTCATAACATTGACTAATTTTGTTAAAATATTCGTAAAAAAGTATGGTCTAGCTACAATCGATGTAACTGACAGCGCGCTGAGTTGGCGCACCTAAATACTTTTCACAAGTTTACAAATTCAGCGCTAGGATTAAAGTTAATCTAAGAAATTTTAGCTCAATACTTAAATTATAAGAGTTATAATTGTTATTATTAAAGGGTTAAGATTATCTTACTTGCACTGCTAAGACTATAGGCGAGGAGTTTATGCCATCTGTTTTATTACGTTTGATGCTTGTAGGCGTCAATACGTATATCGACAAGGGCGAATTCGCAGCAGTTTAGAAGGAATAATCACTACGCAGAATTCTATTTTACAATAAATTGTTGCTTGAATACTACTTGTTTATCGCTTAAGAAGATGAGACTGACAGTTTAAATAGTTTACACAAGAATCACAATGTGAAATCTGTATGAAATATAAAACATTGTATTTTTCCGTTGTAAAATCTTTGGACTCATTAAATTAGGAAACGGAAGCCGCGGTAATCTTACTTGACAGATCTAATTTGAAAGTCTTACGGGTGTCTGACGGAAATAATTCACGACAACCATTGTCAAAGCTTTCGGTCGAAATTAAACTTTATTATAATTTGGTTAGTTTTGATTTTCTTTTGCTTTAGATCATCTTAGAAATATAAATTTATTTTTGATTTTTTCCCACGGTGAAAATTATATCATAACGTATGTTAATCAGTTTTTAAGTTTATTCGTTACATACAGAATATGTCTTCTGTATAATGTTAGTACAGATAAGCAAAACAATTGATTCAGTGACATACTGACTTAAACATTTAAGTTTTATGTGACCAATGCCATTATAGTTTTTGGCCTAACAGATAATTCAAAGTATGTGCTAAGCTAAATTATATTAGGATTACAGTTAACTTCATATTTTTTATATAATATTTTAGTATTATTATAAACTAGACTTTCGACGAGTTTCGAAAATAATAAAATAAAACGGTTCCTATAAATGAAAGATGTATAAGAGACATTAAAATTTGGCGACAGCACACAATGTTAGGTTAACGAATTCTTAACCTTTGGAAGTGTGTTCGAGATGGCCTAAAATTCTATCGGTTCCTTTGAATTATTTAACTTAACAAAATGAACAATAATGTTAATGAAAAAAATTCAACGAAACGTGAGAATTGTAACAGTGACTTCTTAGACTATATTCAAGTAAATCTAACGCGTCCATGACAAACAAAGCATTCCGTAGCGACATAGCTAATTGACTAGACATATTACACACTGCTAAAGTTTTCAGTATCACGAATAGATTTGTAATTAAAACCTATAATTTAGTTGTCGAAATAAAATCACATGAGTAACAGAAATCAACCAAATCTCTTGTAAAAATTGCTTAAATTTAACCCTAAATTCCTTAAATGTTTAGTTTATTGTAGCTAATACAAAGTGTTTAATACAACATTAATTGCTTTTATATCATTGTACGTACTTTGTAATTTGCCAATATGGGTTATGACGTATGTGGGTAAACAAAAACAAAACTGTCAGGGTCTTAAATTCTTTGAATTCAAATCGCAAAACCAGAACTCAAGCCCAATACGACTCTAGCTAGGTATGAGACAGGGCCATCTGATATCGCCGAAACTGCTCACAGCTGCACTGAAAGATGTATTCCAGCTTTTAAACTGAAGACGACTGGGCATCAATATCTACGGAGAGAAAAAGACGCACCTTCGTTTTACTAATGAATGATATCGTAGTCATGGTTGAAATCATGAAAACATCAACCCAATGCTCGTAGACCTTGACAGAGTTTACAATAAATGGGTCTTACAATACCCATGAATAAAGTATGAATCATATCGAATTCCCATGTAGCATCTTCTCTTATAACCTTAAAGGGTATAAAGGGGTTATTGATAAGTATGTTTGAAACAAATAGTCCAACTAGGTAGTTCCAACTTTACAGTACAAAGAGGTCAATCGACGGGTCGGCAGTGTTTGGCAAATTGCACGGCATATTCTTAGCCCATCTACCAGAGTGCTTCAAAACTAATGCGTTCGTGTTGCAAGTGATGACACATGGAACTAAAATGTAGCCGCTCACAATCAGCAAGGTTCAGAGTTACCCAAATGGCAACGGAGAGGGTTATGCTCAAAGTTTATCTGCGCGATCGTATCAAATGATCAAATTCTCAGAAGAGCGAAGAGGTCAGCATCATAGCCCGATTGAAAATTGCAAACTTAAAATTAATTTGCGAACTTTGGTAATGTCCAGGGCATATTGCTCGCAGAACTGACTGCCGCTGGGGCGGAAAAGTCTCCCACGAAATGGTCAAACGATTGTATATCCAGCAGAAGGTATTTATTGACTGAATGAATTTTATTTATTGACTGAACAAAATTTATATACATAGCTTCTGCCCAAATACAGCCTTGTCACTCATGTAGTTTTTATAAAAAATAATATTTTTGGATTTAGTTACCACTATGTAATATGTTTGTAATAAGCTGAATTTATTACTTATCAAGCTATCTACTATCGTGATTGTTACTATTGTGGTATTATCTTTTGTGGTATCTTAATCAGGTTATTAATATCCATTCCTGGTTATATACATATTTCCACCATCTCTCCAGTTACATTTGCAAAATAAATATATAATAGTTTTGATTTGAATGGTTGATTATATATGTGCAAGGGCGGATAGCTGTCTGCATTTTATTATACTGTGTTCAATTTTATGATATTTGGATATAATTTATACTGGAAAATATAAATAAAGTAAAGTATATTTTTGTCTTCAGTGATTATATGACAGTCATTGTACTATGGACGACGTGAATATTTCGTAAATTATAATATAGTATTAGAGATCTTAGAGAATTGCCCGACCCCTCTACTCAGTGACGTCACAACCGGTGGCGCAATCGCAAGCCCTGCCAGACGACAGCTCGCCTCGACCGTCATTTTGCTACGGGCGCTCGAACGCAACGGACGTGCGAGCTAGTGCTATTAGTATCCTGTAGTTAATTAACCATTCCGTGTTTGTTATAATTGATTTCAGTTTAGTAAATCGTAAGTAAGCTATTTCGGTTGTTATCTTTTTAAAAAATACCCTTTTAATTTCTTACAATAGTATAATTTTGTCAAGTAAAGGAAAAATAAAAGAAGGAACAATCTCAAAAAAATAACAAGCAATAAATACAATTATCTACATAGATTCAAAGGAGAGAATTATGAATAGATGGATAAGGCCGAAGATTATAATTAGATCTTAGCGAAAGTTAACACTTAAAATTTACTACAATATAGAGTCATTTATTGGTTTGGATTTAGGTAACCCAAATATTTATTATGGTGCACGTAAATTTAATTTATGTCAACACTACTTAAGGTGAATATAAATGTAAAACGTAACCTAATATAAAATCTTGTCACTTGCACCAAGCGTATTCTGATCCGAAGCACGGAGAAATTGCAAGAGACAGCGCTTAATTTCACTACGAAACTACAAGAAATTCCAAATGAACCTCTGATGCAGCGTTAAAAGAATCACGGCAGAACCTTTTGAGGTTTAATTTAACTCAGGTCGCCAGCACTCCGTCTAGTGTCGCGGAAAAGCGAGGTGTTTTTACATTTATTCTAGATTGAATTTTTTCATAGTAAAACATTTACGCCCTATAAATGATGTTATCTTTTAGGTGTTATCTTTTAGATATACATATTGTTAAAATAAATATTTAATTAAAAATTAATACTAGATTCGAATACACTTGAGTCATCATTCTACTACTTCCACTACTTAGGGCTGACTGGAAGAAATCTCTTTTAGAGATAAGTCCACCTTTTGTTTACTTTAGTTTTAATAACAATATGATTTACTACATGTACAATAAAGTGTACAAATAAATAAAATAAATAAATGATATTGATAGATGTTGAAAATAAGAATTGTGGCGTCTATATCAATACATAGTATAAAACAAAGTCGCTTTCGCTGTATGTCCGTATGTATGCTTAGATCTTTAAAACTACGCAACGGATTTTGACGCGGTTTTTTTTAATAGATAGAGTGAGATTCTTAAGGAAGGTTTGTATGTATAATAAATGCATAATATAGTAGAGAAACACTGATAAATTTAAGGTTTCTAATGTGATGTCGTAAATAAGCACGTTTTTTTGCGCTTATATTGCAAACGCTGGCTGAACCCTACGAGATAGACCAAAATAATGTACTACAGTATTGTACAACTTACAAAAATCCACAAAAAAGTCCGCGATGGTTATATGTCTATCTCTTAGGGATTGTATTGTGTTGAATAATAAAACCATTTTTGTTAAAAGACACGTGCTTTATTACTGCTTCCTTAAGTACCAGAGAGCACCGATACCGATTACTTGTCTATGTCAAGTTCACTAGTGCTGTGCTTACAATACTACATCTTCCTCTTAACAAAACTATATTAAAAAAGGATAAGTACTTAACTTAGGATATAACTTAATTATTAACAATTAACCATCAAAGATCACTCACAGACATAATCTTTTAAATATGGTGGAGGAACAATTTTTCTTCTTGGTCTAGCTACATCTCTATTCTCTTGTTCTAGTTCACTAACATTTCTCTCTAAATTTAAGTTTACATTGTTTTCAATCTCTCCTCAACGGGAGAAGTATTTAAGTTTCATCTTCAAAGCAATCATAATTCCTACTATAACAATTCTTTTCAAATGATGGTTTTACATGTAATGTATTCTTCTGAATACATGCCCATCACTATCCTTCAGAAGCAGAGATCTAGGAGAATGATGGATATTGATTATCTTTCCTGGTATCCATACATTGTCTTTTAAATAAACTATGTCTTGACCAACATAGAAATTATGATTACTTTGTTTGGCAGTCTTATTATAATTTTTTTGATTGTTATTATTTATTTTACATTGAATTTTATAAAATTAGGGACTAATTTTGGTTGTAACAGTGTGTCATGTATTGTGTTGAATAATAAAACCATTTTTGTTAAAAGACACGTGCTTTATTACTGCTTCCTTAAGTACCAGAGAGCACCGATACCGATTAACTTGTCTATGTCAAGTTCACTAGTGCTGTGCTTACAATACTACAGGGAAACCCACCATAACCATTTTTTCACTGCACCCGTGCGAAGCCGGGGCGGGTCGCTAGTGGATTATAATTTAAATATTAATTTACGGTAAATTCTATATAATTCTATGGACTGTATATTGCGAGACCAACACCTCCAAAAACTACGTGATAAAACCATGAACTTTGATTTATCAAATCAACTAACAAGCAACGGATACATTGTTGGTACGGATACGGTTGAGGTAGGCGCAAGGAATATTCATTCCTTATACATATTCTTAAAAGGGCTCAGATTGCTAAGGGTGTCCTATATTTTGCATAAAAACATTTAATAATGACAGCTATCGTGGAATCATATCGAATAGGTCGCATGAGGAGCAAGGGTGATAGATATAAGGAGTGCTGATGTTTTTTAAGGTGCCCCTAAATTTACAGTTAGATTACAAATCCCTTGCGCTGCTTCTGACTCTCCTCTGCAACATTATGTAACGAGCAACAGAGTTTTCATATCTCATAGTTGTTTGTATTTTCCGGCTTTAACCGGATCTTCTGCTTCTTCTTCTCTTAAGTAATTGAATCCTCGTAAATATTTTATTAGTTTACAACGCACTGCTATTTTCAAGAAAATATTTCCAGCATCTGTTTAATTCTAACTATTATTAATCAAATATTTATAATTAATAAAAATGAATTAAAAGTTAAATATAAAATTAAGACAATGCTACATGCACAGTAATTTTAACATAAAATCTGCAGATTTACATTTGCTTTTTAGAAGCTCACGAAAATAACAAGTCAAGACAAGCAGCTATCACAGCCTGTGTTGAGTGAGTTAATGTTGTGCATATGTTGAGTCAGTGACGAAGTATGGAATCACAGTAGGGGAAAACAGTGTCAATATATCGGATGTTTTAATAGCACAGAAGCGTCACATAACGGCTATATCTGATACAACTGCAGACATTTCCTTGCAGACCATACTTCTATGAATTGAAAACTCTAAGTATTGTATCCCTACACATCGTCGGGTAGAAAAATGTCAAGTGTATAATTTATTTGTAGAGAAACAAGATTATTGTCCGAAATAATTACTAGACATCTTCGGACTTGTTCTAGATTAAACACCTAGAATCGATAATTCCGAAAAAATGTTATGCTCAATAATAAAGATTTATATAAAACAGCAGCATACATTAAAGCTTTTTTCGTAGATTGTCATACACGTTGTCACATTGTTGTTGTGATACATGTAATTTTAGACATCAATAGTTTGAAACTTGGGGTAGGATATAAGATAATATTTACCGTGGGAAGATATTTGATTCCTATGAGAAAATGGGATGTAACGCGGGCGAAGCCCACAATTGCAAGCATTGGATAACGAGCCACGGATTTGATTCCTGGACAGGATAAATGGCTTGTATGGTCCGCAATTTTTATTTGCGGTTTGTGCGTAATTTCATGTGACATGTTTGTAATTGTACCTACGACATAAGATAAAATCATAGTCTGGGGTGATGTTATTTATAAAAACACCATATCCCAACATTGAGCGAAAATAACTAATATTTTTATCCACAATTTGTTAATAAGCACATAATTAATGGATACCAATATAGAAAGGCTCAATGTTGTCCATAGGGCATTGGAGAGAGCTATGCTCCCACTTTCACTGAGATATCGCGTCTAACATAATGAAATCCGCAGAAGTACTAAACTCACCGATAAAGTTCGAAAAATAGGCAAATATAATTAGTTAAATATATAGTATGATTTTTCTTTTGATGGACCAAATTGACAGCAGAAAGTTAGGTTTGATAACAATTGTTCAGTGATAGCTGACCAAGTTGACCAGAAGACCAGTTATCGGTTTGCTCCAGCTATTCTTAGATACATTTTAGTGTATTTTAAATAAAAAAGATATTCTGGTATATTATATTTTTCACAAGAATATACATAATATTGTTTCTAAATTTATTTTATGTTATTGTAAATTTATTAGTTTATTTTAGCTACGCAACTCACTCTAGAATAAACTTAAGAATTATTTAATACTTAGAAAATTTAATACATTAGAAAAAAAAATAAAACATGACAAAAACACGGACCACAAGTCTATGGAAAATAAAATTGGAGTGCATGATAATTAGGGTGGCCCACGTCCTACAAAGAGTGTATCTCGCCTAAAATGCTGCTGATGATGATAATGATTTATTTAATCATTTTATGTGCATATACTCGTAGTTATAACAATATTAAGAACAAAGTGTACCAAGGTACTGCTTATTTCACACATGATGTTTTTTCCAGAAGAAGAACCAGCGAGAGGAGAAGTTTTTTTTTAATATTTGAGAAGTTATAAATAATAAATATTTATTGTAATATTGAGTTTTGTAAAAGAAATACGCAAATAAGAACTTCGGAAATTTTGCGTGTGTTAACCTTTACTTGTTAGTGATATAGAACAAAAGTAAAAATAGATTGTAAATAAAATCGAGGCATTTTGTTTCCCATGTCGGCTATTGGTTTTAGGTATGACTCTTTTGTAGAGCAATACTCGAAGGTAAATTTTATGATATAATAAAATAGCGGATATACCCTAAGGGAAAACAGATGACGCAAATTGTTTTGATAAGTAAAAAGATAGATACAGAAAACTATTACATACATAAAAAATGTGGAGTCTGTCTGTACTGTAATTTAATATATAAGGATTTATTTTTATAACCCTCTCATTCATCCATCTTGAAATCTTCAGACAATACTTTAGTAATAATTCCTAAGTGTACTTCAAAACTAAATGCGATGGATATTCGTCTTTAATTACCTTACTTTGTGATAATACTAATAAAATTAAAGTAAGAAATTAAAACATTCACAAATGGAAACGAGGGTGAAAAAAAGTGTAGACACTAATTCTGTTTACACATTACGAATATGACATCTGGTTAAAATGAATGGTCATTCAATTGCTATTTAAGCAAATCACCTTTATGTATGCTCAAAGTTGAGATATGGTATTCCCCATCCGGTGTCAGATATTCTAACAGGAAAGACATTGTCGTGTAATGAAAATTTTCTTACGTTAAATATAGATACAAAAATGTTATAATGGAAAATCTCAAGAATAATGAAGAATCTATTAGTGAAAGAATTTATAAAATCAGTTTAGTAATACATTGAGTTCATTATAATCTATATTTAAAATACATTTTTTGCTTTTTCGTAGATGTGTTTCTGTTCCTACTTAAATAAATCTGTACCACACATACCCTAAGAACAATTACCTTGACCAGTAACTACGACAGAAGAACAATAATAGACTTCATAACGATGTAAAAATTTTATGTAATTTAGACAAAATTGAAAATGTGTTACACAGATTTCCTACAATAGTATTGTAATTTACGAGTAAATGATTAGATTAATTATAATGGAATTAAATCGAATTCTGTAAAGTTGGAATTATAGAGAAGTAAAAAAATGTTCCAAGAAGTAAAAAAAATATACATATATATGTAAACATAAATTGTACATTTTACCTTGTATATAAAAATCAAAGTGGATTAGAGAAAATAAATAACTGACCGCGATGGAATCCGTAAATACGAACTAGTCACAAAGATATTTTCTTTTCCGCCAAAGACATCAGCTCTGTATTACATTCGGGAGAACAATACAATAGAAAGGTTCGGCCCATTTTGTACTGATGGGACTCGACGTCGTCAGTGCTACCTTTGACGTAAGAAGGTGACATTGAGTAAGTAAACATGAAGAGTAATGGTTTGCTTGCGCGAGACAGATTATTAACAATACAACGTGAATAGTATTAGTAGGCTGATTATGTAACTTTGTTGCTTTCCAATTTAATTGAAATTGGCAGATGGTGTAGGTACATTGCTGCCTAAGGAAGATAGTTGTCACATTAAATCTTAATAAGGCAACAATGCAACTAAGCAATAAAATTCGATGGTAACTGAGTTACAAATTCAGAGTGATTATCTGAAGTTCAGAAACAGCAGACAGGAATAATCTTTTTCCTTCCTTATAGTAGAAACTTCATTGCATACTCGGCATTCAATATTTGTTGGTCAATGTGTAAATTAACTACAAAATGCAATAGTGCTCCGATTGCTACACGGTTACAAGGAACATTTCTACTAGGTATTTTTTTTCAGTTCAGGTGATGTTGTTCACAACAATGGCTGCAATGATTAATAGTAATTTAAAGTAAATACATCTGATTTTTAGATTTTTAGATGATGTAGGTAGACCATATTATGGTTTTTGAATTATAACTGATGGGACCAATGCCAACCTCACCTGCTCGCAGAGCAACTATCGACCAATAGGCGAAGCTCTGGAGTCTCCCTGGTCTCCTTAGCAATCCAAAATAGTCAGCGTGGTTTTAAAACCCATTATTTCCAAACGATAGACATTAAGGGCTCAGTGGTGTGTGAGACCAAGCCAACGATACGATAGTCTGGATGGATGGATAAATACATACAGTAGGAGCAGAAACCTGTTCTATATCTAAGAATACTAACATCAAACCCAAGGTGGTGTCGGGTTTATTGTCCACAAATATTTTATGAATAACGTGTAGATCTGTGTGTTTAATATGGTAACGTAAGTAACTTATAGTTAGATTTACTAAATGGTATTCATTCAAGGTAATTTATGAAGAAAAAGGATGCGAGAGTCATCATATTCCGACTTAAGCTTATGACTGAGATAAAATGATTATGTTAGGATGTCTTTAGAAATCTCTTTCTTGCTCCTGTGGAAATGGAAAGATTCACGCAACGTCGCGATGTAGTGTATGTCTCAGAGCAAGTAGATTGTGAAACTGAAATTGAACTGAGACTATTCAATACTTAAAGGCTAAATGCCGACAGCACGGTACAAAAAACATGACAGGAGTGATCTATAATTAGAATAAAGGTACAGTATCGTACACTGTACAATACTGTATTTTACCCAAATACGTACACATATTTTATATAATATACGCTAAGGCAACTTTTACAGAACACAAAAAAGAAGATGCTTTTATTTCTGAGTCTTGGGCCAAGCTGTCCGCTGTTTGCAGTTGTGGTAGACTAGACTGTTGCAAAGTAACGTTGTTTGTTGCAATCTTGGACTTAAAATATGACTCTAATTTCGATAACCTGCCTAATTGTTTGCAAACCTTAGTCACGCGTTTCACCTTAAATTTAGAGATAGAAAAAAAATCAAGAAACTGTTGGAATGGAAACGACATTATATTGTTGTTTTCTCGGCGTCACATAGGAATCTTGACATTTTAAATATTTTGACTATTAAGTATTGCAACTAGTTTCCACATACAAATTATAAATTTCAACTATAACAGAGTTTAGACTGGCATTTAAATAAAAAAAAGCCACAATGCCGTTTTATGACAACATAATGTGTGCAAAAGTAACTCAAAAATCCGGATAAAACAATGTTTACCATAACCTGGGGCAGGATAGTTACAGACACTCGCCAAGCTACAACAAAGGAAAATAAGCCAAGGCATTATTACACTAAGAGTGAAATTCCCGTGTACAGTGTAATATTTTCGAGTTTAATTAAAATGTTCAAAGCGACATTTCATCACAAGAGAACACCGGGCTTCATTAAGGCCGCTACTGCTTAGTTCGAAATTGGCTGTTTAACAGATCTTATTGTCTATGTTTGATAGAGATCTCTGTAGGTCTTACACCCTTAGTGTTGATATACGAGATACTCATATATTCGTATAAGGCGGAAAATAATTGCTACAAGTAAACATGTTAATATTTGGTATATAAACTAGTACAAACATAGTTAGTAGGAATTAGTAGTTACTTTGATACTGTGGATACTTTTCGTCACGTTGATACTAAAAATGGAACTATTATTACAACTAACTGGTACTGATATAAACTGAACTTAAAGGAGATATTTTTTTTAGGCCCACTAGAAAACGGCAACGTTTATTGATATTACTGAACTCTAAAATATCAATTTATTATTAAAAGCAATTGCACGATATTATGAGTAAAAATGAAACGGGAATAATAAAATCAATTAATTAAACTTAGTAATGACTTTTGACATTTGAGGTAAAGGAACTAACGTTTTTTAAATCAAAATGAAAGATGATTTAATATATATACAAATAATATATAAATATAATAATAGATAAAGGATAGTGTATTATTTCTTTTTTATTTTATTTAAAAGTATTGAACTCTTAATAATTATTTTAATACTATTTTAGATTATTTTAACTATTAGTTCGTCAGTCCAGTATCGTCGTGAAACGGAACGCGTCATCATTTTTGACAGCGACAGAATGGTACCTACACTGACATCCAATTGACGTCGGTTTGTTTTCAATCGAATTCTGTGTTTACGTTTCCAACGGCTTGATTTCGTTTTCTTTCCCGTATCCAGTATTTAGAATGCAAAAAAATAATACGATTTCGGGCGTTTGGTAGTGGCCAAAGAAGATTGTATTTTTCAAGAATAAAAAAGTGTTAAATAGCATTTACGTAAAAAACAATTTGAATACAAATTAAAATAAAGCTACTAACTACTAAGAGTTTTTAGGTTATTTAATCTTCATGTCTTAATTGATTTCTCAATATTCCCGTTAGATAAAAACAAGCCAATGTTTCTTATAATATCTAGGGTTAATAAGAAATTATTTAACGTATGTCTCATTAATAAACGTTACATTTTTTAGTGGGCCTATTCTCCATACAAGAAAAAATTAACTCCTTTCTTTCTGCAATATTAAAAAATTAATAACACAAGGCTAGTGTTGTTGTGGTGAAGGGTTCTATCGAAGGATTAGTAGCATTTTTGTGGTCACTGTCATTGTTGGTTGTGGTATTAACGTTTTGGCAAGCACCTTAGTTCCTTATAATAAATTTTGTCTAGCGGGTTTCGCTGAACAAATTACGATGATATGCACTGGTGACACATTTTTTTGAACAGCCCTGTCGTATATGTTAGGCACGCAAACTGAAAACGCTCATTGGGCGAAAAAACGGCGACATTGCGTTTTGACTGCCTTCAAACGTACAGTGTATAATGTATATGTGTATGTTCGTAGATCAAGTAAAATAAACACCTAGTTATTTGTACAAAAAATCATTTATCAATTGTTTCATATTAGAGTACCTGCCTATACAAAATATGTCGAAATTCGACATTTGACAATATGGTTGTATGTATATATGTCAGCTTGAGAATTGCTCATATTTATTCTGATTATTGAAAGTGGTTTATTAAGTGCTTTCAACCTAGCAGCTTTCGATTTAATATTTTTCTTTACTGTATAGTCTTAATGTCGATTAAAGGTCTAGATTTTCCGTATAGATGTTTATTAGTTTAATATTTAAACAATTTCAATATAAAACCATCCGTCATATACGATGTCGGTCGTCGTTCTTTTCTTTCCCTGTCGAGTCCTCTATTTTTAAAAGGTTGTCAAAAATACGTCATGTCCAAGTAAGAAGGCTGGACGTCGCCACGACATTTACTAATGACACCATGAGTTGATTTTCCTCAATTTTTACACATACATATTTAACTAAATGAAATTCAAATGCGAATTATTATTCAAAAGTCTTGGTAAATACCTGCCCTGTTAATTAATAAGCGTTGGAACGTTACGCATGCCCGCCGGCGGAACTTCGGAAAAGTTCGTTTGAATGAGCATTTTAATTTCAATGACGCAGCAGAAAATAATTCTGAAACGAATTGTGACTTAACAAAGACGTTAGTAATGGAGACGACTAGACCGTAGGGCAACTTTTAGGGCTAAATGACTTTTTGCGAGTGTGAAAATGATTAATGATTAAAGGGCTTTGTTTATATTTTTTATAAGTAATCAAATAAGACCTTGTTATAAATGAACAGATCCAAATAACATATAACTTGACTCGTATATCAACGATATGAGATTGACCACACCAAGTCACAGAATAAATAAAAAAAGAAATTTAGTTCAGTCATCATAACATAATAATAGAAACATGATATGGCACAGTGATTTATCGTTTTGAGTTGTACGTAATTTATTTATTATTTTATTTGAATTAAAATCTTTCTTATTGGCTGTATAATAGAAATATATTAGTAAGAAGGACACGACGTCTCTTTTTTACCCCAATAATAGATTGACATAAAAAAATTCAGAGTGTTAAGAGTTAGACCAGGTTTTGGTTCCTGCAACTCCTAAAGGATTATCTGTTCTTTTGAAAAGGACGATTGTTTTTACTTAAAAACGAAAGGATTTTATCATATCCTATAAAACTTATACGTTATATTAAATATTTTAAATATCTTTCAGGTTATCTCTTCATTAAATAATTAAAACTGTTTTGTAATCGTCATTAAATAATTAAAAAGTGTTAGGATTAGTTTTATTACTTTAAAATGATAAAAAAAATCTAAGTTGTATTGTACTGACTCCCGAAAGCCAGTTCTGTAACTAGTTCAGGAGTCAGGAAACATATTTATTGTTTATAAATCTCCATATATTATTAAAGGCAAAGGAATCGGAGCTTATATTGGTTTATTTTTCCTCGTCTAAATTGTTTTTACTTCCCACGTGTCAAACGTCAAAGTGACTGATTAAATTATACACGTGACATCTTATGCCAAGAAATAAATGATCATATTGATAAAATTGTTACACTTGCTGTGTAAAATATCGTAACATAACACATTATAATTTGATTTTATCATATCGTGTTACTATTATGGTGATGCTTGCAAGATGAATTATTTTATATCATATTATATTATGTATGGTCATGCTAATATCAAATGCAGTCGGGCATTTTTCATATCTACCAGTGTGTTGACCTTTTCCAAGCATGACAATATATATATATATATAGCATTAAAAAGCGGATACAATCTTGAAGTATCTTGTAGGTCTTCCAAAAGAATTTAAAGCTGCATTTTAAAGTAGCTCCCAATGCGAATATAAATATATTTTAGCATCTAATGTTACTGCTATGCCTAGGTAAGACCCCAGATCCTGCTGTAGTGTGGAGAAATTGGATCTTCTAGTACCTAGTTCGCCCTAATTAATAGGAAGATACATATGTAACAACTGCATAATTAATGGCAAATTATACTTCGCAGACTGTAGAAGTGTACAAGGGGCAGATAGATCCTAGTTGTTGGCTGCAAGACGAATTAACAATGCAGCTTGGAAATCTTGTCTTTTAAATAATCATAATGATTGGATTTCAAAGCTTTGGAAGCAATATGGTCCCTGGTATAAGGGAAATAACAAAGTATGTACTTATTTAATTGATGAGCATGAATTTTGATAACAAACAATTTGAATAATGACATGGGTTAGTGTACAATTGATTTCGTAAGAAGGAAATTTCCATTCCTTGCCTGCAAAAGTTGCTTTTTTACACACATAGGAATTTTAATTCAAATATCGCCAGGACGGAGCGTCTTGGTTAAATTATGTAAAAGATTATGTGATTATTTTATTATTTAGAAATTAAATATGGCATCAACAATATTTTTTTATCTTTCAACAATGTTTATTGAAGTAATTTCAACAGTATTTACTTATGTCATGTTATATAATTTTAAATGTATTAGAGATATAATTGAAATGAAAATCGTTTCGTATTGAGAGTTTAGTCGCTTTGCAATTTACTGGCACGAACAAAGTTTTAAAAACCTTCGCGGCACCAAAGTTTCGGATTTAAAGCTGTAACTGATTCCAGAACTTTACAAGTTTGTTCCGTAACTTGATTTAGCTCAACAAAACTTATCCGCAGTATATTGCAAAATTTTATTTTGATCTGTTACACCTTAAGTATAGCTTACAACATTCGTATAAATTGATTTATTTTAAAAATTGTCAGGTAAACAATTTGCTTTCATCTCACCTGATGCTAAGTAACGGTAAGCCTGAAGATGAAAGCGAGATTCATATAGACTTACCCACTTATTTTAATTCACATATAATTGTCGAAACACGATAATGTAATTATGGCGATAAATTTAAGTAAGACGGCGGTAACTAGCCAAGCAAAATCCTTAGTTATCACAATCAATAAAAAGTTCGTTTTGATAGGTGTCATCTCCACAATTTATCGGTCACAATTATGACAATGATACCTGTCAAAATGGGCCTTTATAATTGTGAAAATTTCCCAACCAACCACGAGTAAGTATACTTATACTACTTAGTATTGCGAATAATATACTTAAGTAGCATTAACTCAAAATAGATGCCTCTGTGGGGCGGTGTAATGTATTTTCTTCCATAATTCATATATATCGCCCTCCACTGCCCATATGACCATATTTTACTTGTTAGTAGCTTTCTACCTTTGATTCACCTACTTTTATGAATATCAAGTTACGTTATTCTCAAAAGAAAAAAATTTTGCACTACTGCATGAAATTTCGTGTTTTTACATTTCCTAAAAATTAACAAAATAAAACAAAACCATTGCGAATTATTATAGATTTTCTTTAATTTTTTTATACTTTGGTTCTTGATGTTACGTTTATTCCGTGATCGCGCTTATGAAATTGATTGCGTTTATAACTTTAAACATTTCCAATTAAATTTACTGAATAATATGCATAATTACCCATATGACTCTCTACGTGTCTCGTTTTAATTTTGTCAGTTGTTAAAAATATTAGTAACTAAATTCTTCCTTTTAATGTGTTTACCGTTATTATTGCGCATGTCGCTCAAGTTTAACATGACGAATTGCAAATAGGTCGAAAAGCTTGTTCGCCTTTCATATATTGCAAGCCCAAAAAATGTTTTTCATTTATTTCCCCGTTGCTTGAGTGAAACCTTTTACAGGATATTTTTCATGGCTTGTTACTGCGACTTGTCGTAATTTTTTAGATCGTCACATTTACGACCGACTATCTCACTTACAGAAGTAACCATTGGCGTACTATAAGAAGTAGATCGCCAAACTGTCCTAGACGAAATTCTGGTCAGTGACCTGAACAAAAGGGATAAATGAGTTTCTAACATTATAAGTAACTATATTAAAAGTACACTTGTGTTGTTTATTTAGTAATTTGCCTCGTTGCTTAAGTGAAATCTATTCCCCGTATATTTTACACGGATTACATACAATACAAAACAAAACACAACCAAGTGAGTGTTTATGGCGACATCTGAAACTATAAGGAACAGCCGAAGGCACTTAGAGCAGTCTCGGGCCCGATATTAATGAAAACTAAAAGTGCTTCATTAGATTTTTGAAAATCTATTTTCCTAGCAAGGAATCGAACCCGTTCATTTTGACAAAAAAAACCTGTATTATTATACTATTCAATAGTGTGGCTGAAAAGAAGACATTCTGTAAAGTTGGGTAAATCTGAAAAATGATAAATATTAATAAATAGCCGTATAGATTTGTAAAATAGTTAATTACTTTTGAATATATCCAAAATTTGATAAACTATTCGAAGAACTGTATATATAAAATTGTTTTTGAAATCCCAATCCATTAGGCCCCCATTATAATAAAAAAATAGGGTTAAATTAAACTAAATTGAATCAGTTTTACTAATTTTTAATTTCACAAAAAAGTAATATGATGAAAAGAATGACATGATAAATGACATTATTTTAATTTAGAAAAAGTTTGTAATAATTAAGAAAGTTCTTGAAGTGATGTTATGAAGATTAGGGATTGAAAGACTGCCCAATATAACATCTTTCTAAGAGGAGCAACAAACTTAAAGCCAAGCATTTTAGGGATAAAGTTTATTAGTATCCACCTTCAATTGTATTTTGTTAAACATCATTTAAGTGTGCTCTATTCATACATACTTGTATATTATTTTTATATAAATAAATTGTCGATCAAATAATATGAAAAATGTACTTTCAATTTTACTTATAACAATTAGAATATTGCTATAGAACTCTAGCGATAATTTTTTTAAGAATAGTATCTGAAATACAAAATACCGAAATATAGCATAGTTGTTGATGGATATTACTTATGTCGGATTTCGTTATACACCTTCCGGACTATGCAAATACAATTCTGTTACACATCATTATTTCTTTCCTATTACATTTTTTTGGAATCCAAAAATTCCAACGCATTCAATCATATTATTTGTGTGTTGTGGAATACCAAGAATCACCTGTTTACTAGTTGATGCATGACGTGCAGAGCTTAGAACGGGATTATTTTTTATTTTAAACTAGCGGACCCGACAGACTTCGTCCTGTCAAAAAGATTTGTACAGTGGCAGTTTTTTTGTTCCTAATTATTTTATAATGCCATAGCCGCATAATAATAATGTCGCATAGCCAACCAAATTGCAAAAAAAGTCTAAATGACCTATTACATTTTGTGGCTATTCAATTTTGGAACGTGACATTAAATCCTCCAACGATGTATTCTGTGCTCCAACGCACGCACGCACACTGTTTTGATAGATATGATTGAATTTCAACTATATGTAGCGTTAATAAAGCGCAAATTGACTCTTTGATGTTAGGAACACACCTTCATTGCTTAGACAACAGTGTGTACTTGCAATATGAACTTTATACAATAATAATAAAGCTCAAATTGATTAAACGTTTTAGTTAGAAAACGTTTGTATAGGAAAAAAGGTTTTTTTTTTAATTTTTTCGATAATTATTCGAATTTTTCTCATCGTAAAAACCATCCTTGAACTTCAACGAACATTTTTAAAAAAGAATTAGCCAAATTGGTCCAGGAGTTGTTGAGTTATGCGCTTATCAACACATTTTGCGATTCATTTTTATATATAAGATATTGTTACGTTTTGTTACAGTCAGATTATTTTCCACTAAACATGGAAACATCATATATTCTATACAGTAAATTTGATCTGAGTATCTTCATACAGTAAAAGGTAAATTGGAATTGTCATAAATGCTTTAGTAAGAAAAAGCAATACATAAAACTCGCCAGTGGGTCCAGTAGAAAAACTATCATAACAGGTTATGTACCTAATGAATCTTTACAGAACAACGTAATTTTAGTTTTGTTTTTTATTGTGTGTAAAGTATAAGGTACAATACACCTGTTAAATAATAGAGAATCAATTACTCTACCTATGCAGGCACACTTATAATAATTTAAATAATTACTAATTTCCTACGACTAATCTAGAAACTCTTGAATACTATAAAAACATTTTCCTATATGTGAAATCAATACAAATATAAGTGGAGTGTAAATTTCGATTTGGGATAACATTATTCTCTTGAAACAAGTTTTTGTTATTATAAACAAATAAACACACATCTAACTACTATATAAACAAGGAAAAGTTAGTATTTTGAAATTTTTTGTAAAAAGATTGACAAGACTGGTTTGACTTTATGCCGAATATAACACGTATACATTTCTTCTGCAATATAAATACCTTCTCTTTAAAGAAAAAGAAACTCATAGAGGCGCTCATAAAATATCGAATATATGTATTATAAGAAGATCCACGCTATTATTAAGAGAATGACGTAATTTTTTACAAAACTAATATTTAATAGAAAAATATAGAGGGTAATTTGAAAAACATGTGTTCACACGCCGTCGACTAAGTAAATGAGAAGTGAAGTCGCCACGAAGTCTCTGAGCTCGAGAGCGCTCGGATAAATTCGGCTGCTGTCGAACGCTAGAACGATACATAGCACACGTAGCGCCATCTGTTTTTCGTCAGCGATAACACGCAAAAATATCGGACAGAAATGCCCGGGTAAATGGTTGGCACTCGCTTTTATACCCTCCGTAGACATATTTTTTTTCATATCTTCTACAGTATAGATAACATCGAGTATTATAAAAAGGATAAAACGCTATATATACTGAACTGGCTATATATGCAAATCTGTTCGGTACGAATAACTATTATGATAATCTCATCAAGTCGATGAGTACTGTTATGAACGAGCAGAAATCCAAGACAGAATGTGAAAAAGTATAGAACAAGTAAAATAATGTAAGATACAATTTAGAGAAACAATGAGCTCCTGAACATAAATCTGAAACTGTGTTGCCCATAGTTCATAAAATCGCCTGTGTCCTGTCATACAAGTATTCAGATGTATTAAACTACAAACGAGATAAAAACTAGGAAAGTAAGATCTGGCAAGATATAATCATTAAGTAACGAGTATTCGCTGTTGTGACGTGTTTTACTTTACAGACACGCTATAAAACACTCGATTAAAAGAGAGCTGAGATGAATGACAGTGGAATGAAACTATTATCAACACGTGTTAAATGTTTTAAGCAACCGAGATCCGACCGAACCTAAACTATAATTTACACTTAATTTCCTTAATTTCGAAAATTTTGTTAAAATCATTTTGCCAATATGTTAAAGCTTCCCTAGATGCAATGAACCTTCATTATTAAGCTCCACGGTGCATGGTATCATTGCTGACAGGATTCACATATATTATACATGGAGGTAACTTTATTAAGCCCTGGGTAAAGCGCCCGTAATTAATTCATTCAAAAGGCCTTTCACACAGCTTATGTCACGAGAAAAGTGTAATAAATAAATGATATATAATATTGTGAAATATATAATATGAGCTTTTGTATTTCACCAAACAGTTTACATTTTACCGGCCACTATGAGGAGGTAAAATTTTCAGAGTTTGGAAATAAATCAATGCTAGAATTGATGCTATTCAATGATATATTTAATAGTTTTATAACTTGATGCGACTAAAATATAAAGCAGCAAAAATAGTAAGTCAGTCTATACTGACAGTGAAACATAGTAAGTCTATACTGTGTTTCGATTTGTTGGGTAAGATTACTAGATACAGCTTTGGTCACATGCTGGTAAAGTATACTGTGTATTCTTTTGAGGGGTTGCAGAGATGCTACGAATCTCACAGTAACTGTAAGTATAATAGGCAAATTAGCGACTTTATACTATTAGGTAGGCAGTTGACCTAACTAAATGTAATCTAGTTATTGAAATCAACTCTTAATACAGCAAAGAGCTAGATAAACATTGTACACACAACAGAATCAACCTCATAACGGAAATATGTGTCGATATAATGGCCAGAATTGGCAAATCAAATCAAAATAAGAGTGGAAAAATAACAGCCGATATTGAAGTTACGACAACTCTTTAATATTCTTGTTCACAAGACAGAACAGTAATTAAAATGAATTTCCCAAGGGCTAGCGGAAATTGGTTTCATGGCGTTTTTTTTCTTATTTGCCTGTAAGGTTTGCTTCCATTCCCTGTTCAAATAGAGACCCATTTAGATTTACTCTACCTTGCTCTGGCGGTATAAAATTTCGAGAAACATCAACTAAAATAAACGACTATTATGCGAGCAAACGGAGAGACATTGCAAACAAAAAAAAACCTAGCTAAATTTAAATACTCAGAACGTTTAAGAGAATAAAATATTCTTTCAAATGTTTGTTCTTTAACATTAGCAACGTTGGAAATTTGATTTTTATTTTAATCAATGAGGAACGCAGAATGGCAATTGAGAAATCGTCTTCGCTAGGTGTTGGGTACCGTAACATATCGAGTACAAACCTCTTGTGCTTTTTGAGATTTATTTTGAATGCTGACACAATATCACAAAAGACTCTTTAATTTACAATAACAAATTTACCATGCACGAATGTGTTTGTAATGTTTTACTGGGAACCGAATTAAACTGATTCTCTTCTTTTGAAGAAAATTCGGTAAACAACCCGCTTTGGGCAGTATTTATTTAGTTCTCCTATTTACATAAACCGTAGCTAAATAACTTTCAGGTCGTGTTACTGTAAGTGAGGGAGGTTTCCGTTCACATGACTTTTAGCCAGCTTCTTAATAGTAGTGATGCGGAATATAAGATCTATGACACTTAACTGACGTCAATGCTATTACAATCATCCATAGACTGCGTTAAGCCTTTACCTGCATTTTGTAGCGTTAAAATCACTCATACATACATACGTAAATACATACGTATATACATACATACACTCACGCCTTTTTCCTATGGGGGTAGGCAGAGATTACGTCTTTCTCACTCATCGTTTCTAAATGTTCTTGGTGTTATAAAAACTATAGTAAATGCCCTTTGTTATAGTGAATAATAGTGTATTTTAAACAAAAGAGGTTAGAGAGATTCTTTTAATTGTAGAATTGTTTAACAATAAATTAATTTTGACTTTTAAACTTTTTTAAAAGTTTTCTTACTTTGGTGGCTTGTTTTGTTATACGCACGATAGATATACTTTAATTGTTAATTTAATAAAAAAATACTAAACAAGATCGAGTTTCTTACCGATGGTAAAAAATGTAGAATAATTGATCAATAAGCATGTCGCTTAGACTTTTTTGAAATGTTATATTAATGAAATAAAACTGCACGGTCATGTATATATTCGAGAATATATAATATTTGACCTTGAGCTGCTTGATAAAAAAACAAGTGGCATATAATTCATAAACAGAATATATAGGTAATATGTTGTTCATATGTAAGTCAAAAATAAAAATAATGACTACGTATAAATAGTCATTATTGTTGATAATTTTATTCAATTTCTAACCACATACTGTGAAACAAAAATAACATCTTAAATAGCTTAAGATTTTTTTTTATTATACACTAGCTGATGCTCGCGACTGCACATGTTAGTATTTCTAGTAGCTTATACTAGTGTGGCGTAGAAAAAAACTAGTACAATTTTTGTGTCGCATTTGAAAAATATAACAGCCTGACAATATTGAGATGTTGTACAAAAACAATTTTGAACATATCTTTACAAATTGTAGTTTCTGTGTTATACATGAAGTATGCTATATTATTTTAAAGTTTCATTAAAATCTATTCAATAATTTTACCATGAAGGAGTACCAAACATCTATCCATACTTATAAACTTTCTCGTTTGTAATATTAGTAGGGATAATTAATGACTCTAAAAAAATTAAAGAAAAAAAAAACCTTTTTAAAAACAAACTTTTATTATTTGTTTATAAAATGAACTAAAAAGTTAAAAATAAAATGAACTAAAAAGTTAAAAATAAATTATTAACAAAAAACATTGTGATAGCTTGAGGAAAATGTTGTGTTGTATTAAATGTAAGTAACACGCTTTTATTTATAAATGGGGACTATGATAAGAGGGGGGACGAGATTGAATAATTATGTATGGTGAAAAGTTTTAGTGTTAATAATTTATTTTTAACTTTTTAGTTCATTTTATAAACAAACTAGCGACCCGCCCCGGCTTCGCACGGGTGCAGTGAAAAAATGGTTATGGTGGGTTATCCCTAAGAGATAGACATATACCATCGCGGACTTTTTTGTGGATTTTTGTAAGTTGTACAATACTGTAGTACATTATTTTGGTCTATCTCGTAGGGTTCAGCCAGCGTTTGCAATATAAGCGCAAAAAAACGTGCTTATTTACGACATCACATTAGAAACCTTTAAATTTATCAGTGTTTCTCTACTATATTATGCATTTATTATACATAAAAACCTTCCTTAAGAATCACTCTATCTATTAAAAAAAACCGCGTCAAAATCCGTTGCGTAGTTTTAAAGATCTAAGCATACATACGAAAGCGACTTTGTTTTATACTATGTATTGATAATAAAAGCTTGTTTTTAAAAAGGTGTTTTTTCTTTAATTTTATTTTTAACTTTTTAGTACCTCTACAGGCTTGCTGAGAACAAGCCCTTTCATTTGATACCCATATTGTAGGAACGAATAAAAGAAAATTATCCGCCATTTTTGGTGTTCCGCCGTATTGGATTAAGAGTGACGTAACATTATTTTTTTCTAGTTATTCTTGGCAAGCCCTTTTATTTGATACCCATATTGTAGGAGTGCATTAAAAATAATTGGTCCGCCATATTGGATACGCCGCCATGTTGGATTTAAAATGACGTCACATTATTTTTTTCTAGTTATTCTTGGCAAGCCCTTTTATTTGATACCCATATTGTAGGAGTGCATTAAAAATAATTGGTCCGCCATATTGGATACGCCGCCATGTTGGATTTAGAATGACGTCACATTATTTTTCTAGTTATTCTTGGCAGTCCTTTTTATTTGATACCCATATTGTAGGAATGCATTAAAAATAATTAGTCCGCCATATTGGATACGCCGCCATGTTGCATTTAGAATGACGTCACACAGTTAATCACGCATTGTCATCCGAACTAAACGTGTATACCAAATTTCAATTCAATCGGAAACCAGGAAGTGGATCAAATTTAAGTTGCAAGATTTGATTACAGACAGACAACGGGACAGGTGAAAGTAAATAAAAGCTTGTAAAAACTAGATAACATGCCATTTATTACGATATATATTAAAACAATAAAATTTCCCAACATGCACCAAATTTTTATGAATAAACTTACAGATTCAAATAATCAAAATGGATACATTATTTTGTGGTTCGAAATAGATACATATTAAATTGCTTAGCTGTATGAACGGGCAGGCGAGGCGCTATAATATAGTCAGATTACAATAATAATAATTTCTCAATATTTCATTTGTGTTAACACATCTAGCTAAGCTTCAGCAGTCTCAAGAAACGATTTGTCTGCTAAGTCCGCCTTACTTGCATACTTCATGCGCATTTACACTAGCTTAATCTTGGCAGCCTTTATGTAAAATGAACGGTTTAATTTGATTCGCTTTCAAGCGCTTAGGTCCCAAGAAATAAATGAAAGTAAAACTATAAAATAATTCAAATCCTATATAAATTAATGAAAAACACTTAAAATACTAATTTGTCTGGTGACAAAAGTCTGAAGAGGCCTGAAGTAGTAATTATACCTTAGTTATAAGCCGTAATCTTAGCCGTATACTTAGTTCTAAGTCGTAATAGTGAACATTATCAATTATCTAATAACTTTTTTAATGTAGGTATATATTATAGTTTATGGAATTATGAGATAATCAATCATGTAATTGAGTTTTTATGTAGTTAAATAACGCATCTCAAACTGGTTCCAATCAACAGAAAGCAAGGGTGTAAAGCTCCAAGGAACTTTGATTGTTAAAACAAAGGTCCTTGGATCCAACTAACATCCATAGTTGGATCCCTAATATCGACTCAATTTCGGTTTTGTATGTTTCAGCTGATTTAGGATAGTTGAATGTCTAACTAAGGGATACATTATTAAAACGAGAACATCGTTTGATCGTTATATATTGCTGAATAATTGATTGAGGCACGGTTTAATATATAATATTATTGCAATAACGGGTCAAAATATCCTACTGTCAGGCGGTGATCTTTTAAAAGTTACAGGATGCTGCATTATGTGGTCAGTGCAAGTTCAAACGCTGAAGAATTTGAGGTTAATCCTAAGACTTGAGCCGTGTATTCTTCGTTATTGGAGAACAGACTTCTCAAATTTATATAGCAACACAAGTGTGGTTTCAGTTTGAGCACCGTTGATTTCCTCTCTACAACACAATGAGAGCACTATTATAAAAGAATGATAAAATTGCTAGTACCTATGACATCTTATTTCTTGGTAACAGTGGTTAAAAGCCCTGAGACTAAGACGATCGAATTTTATTTTATATCATACATATAAAAGGCCGGCAACGCGCTTGTGACTCCTCTGGTGTTGCGGGCGTTCATAGGCGGCGGTAATTCCTTACCATCAGGTGATCCGTCTGCTCGTTTGCCCCCTATCACATAAAAAAAAATCATTACTTATAAGTAATGATTTATGTCACTCAATGGTTTAAATGAATTATCAAACGTATATAAGCTGTATTATATAAAAACTTAAGAATGGCATACTAAGAATTTAATTCCAAATAGTACATGAAACGATACCTGCTGCATTAAAGTTCCTCCGTATGATATATTATGGACTAGAAAGCTCTTAAGTTCGCAGTAGTTTGAAACAGGGATTTATGTCGACTACTCCTAAACTTCAGTCGTGCCGTCAGCGATTAATATAGAGTTGTTTTACGTAGAAATAGTATATTGCTGGCATATACTTTTTGTTAATGAATGTGAATCATTATATAAAGTGCCATATCGATGTAAATTTTTGATATTTTAACCAGCGAGACGTTATATATCTGAGTTGTCTATTTGGCTAAATAGGTATAAGATGGTTTCTACTGCAAAGCACCAGTTTTACATTGCTACGAGTAAGTTCTGGTTTGAAAGGTAAGATATTGAGGTAAAGTTACTGAATATTGTAACTGAATATTGTATCCTATTTGTAAGCTGGCAACGTAAACTGGTTCGTGTAAGAATTACCGACTTTTTGCTAATCCAGCAAAAGCAAAATAATAAGTATATTATTATTTAATAATATTGTATTCTCAACCTTTTCAGGCAATGGACGAAGCTCTGGCGCTGTCCACCAAACCGTATTGTGTTAGTATTATACGGCCTAATTCTACACCATTGGCAAGTTCTTGTGGAATTTGCTCTACAGGTTTTTTTAAACGAGAACAATAAACAGTATCATCATTGAAACCCAATACTAGTTTAAGAATATATCAGCAATTTATACCTAAAAATAACTTCGTCGTTGTGGTTAGTGTTGCCCAAATGCAAGAACAAGACGAGACTTAGCCAGTCTTGGTCTTGGACTTGCGCCAATACACCTGGTCTTGGTCTTGGTCTTGCACTCTCAGTTTTAGTCTTGGTCTTGGTCTTGGTCTTGCGCTGAGTCTTGGTCTTGCAGCAAGACTCTTTTAAGTCTTGCAATTACCTATTACACTATTGCTTTATTAAAGATCTTTGATAACTTTAGATCTTTGAAAAACGTATTAGAATTGGAACATTGCTTTATATATTATTTTATTAGTTTTGTATAATTTTTTACACGTTTCAAATATATTTGAAAGTGGCTACAATATTTATCAAACGGGTGATATTTAACCACTTTTTTGCTATTTTTCTTGTAAAAACTTAAGATATTTAGAAATATTTTGACCGAATGTACAATAATAGTACTCGTACTTAAGCAATTAGTTTAAACCCATATAATCAATATTTTTTTTAAATTATTATGACATCTACTACCTATCCTTACCATTATCTAATCATAATTATACTTGCATGATCAGTATAATGTATTCTTTTCCATTCTAAGCACTCTCAAACTTATTTATTCTTTGGAACACCTGTACACTTAAATTCAGAAATCGAAATTCGTGTCGTACTGTCTCGCTCGCTCATATATTAAATAGTATAAGCGTGAATAGGACGGCACAACACGAAATTAGAATTTTGCATGAGAATACTATTATATATAGGCACTATGGCGGCAATCAAATAGTGTCAAATGTTGTGATTTCGGCGCGGCGGCGGCGGCGGCAACGATTGTTGTATGTGATTTCAATAGAAGCCGCCGGCGCGTGTATCATCACCATGTACTTCCGAAAAGCGGCAAATTTCTTTCAGAAGTCAGTACAAAGCCTTTGATGCCGCATTATCAAAGCGCCGATGGTTAAAACTCTGTTTGATTTTAATGAAAATTTTTTATTCGCTATGTATGTTTATGGTCGTAATGCGCATAGGTCCAGTTTTTCACATTCGTTAATACAGTTTTTTAAGGCTCATAGAATTCCTAAGCGTACATACTCCGTGAAATAGCGCTACATCCTAGCTGCAAGACGCAAGAGTCTTACCTTATTAGTCTTGTTCTTGCAAGTTCTTCAAGTTTTGCCCGGTCAGTCTTGGTCTTGGTCTCGCTAAAAATACGCGATCTTGTTCTTGGTTTTCGTCTTGCAAAAATGCAAGAACAAGACCAAGACTAAATTTGAGCAACACTAGTTGTGGTTGACGGTTATTTTCCAAATTGTGTTTTAATTTAGGTTTCCAAACCAGTTTAGATTCATGATACATAGACTCTGGGGACTGAACTTCTTGAACTCGTTTTTGAATCTAAGGAAGCGAAGTTAATTGTACTTTTTGTGCCTTTTACAAAGTATCATAAAGACACGAAATGATTTAATATAAATTTAAACATAATGGTGTGGTGAAAAGGCAGTTAGGTTATTCAATCCTGTCTTTTTGATATCTTACAGAAAGTGATCAATAATAAATCAAAGTCTGATAGTACACATTTTTCTATGGAATGCCCCAAGAATTAATATTAGCATATATCTTTATAGATATTGATTTTAAGAAATAGTAACTTTTCTTGCTCTTAAATATTTTTAATTTATCATTACTAATCGATAGTTTTTTAGGCAACCTATTATTACCCTTTCACGGGATTTAAACCATCAAACTGCAACGATTTATTTACTTATCCAATCTACACAACGCCACATAGTTTTTATACTTTTTAAATTAATAAGTTACTTTCTACTTTCGAAAATCAGGGCTTGAAATCAAGATTCTATCAAACTTACATAAAATTGGGTTCTTAAATAAGGCCGATTATTATTATCAATCTCAAGTCAATGTGTGCATAACCTAATAGCGAGCGAAGACGGGCACGGAGCCTAAATTGAATTTCAGCGACCTGATTACTTTCACCTGGAGATCGCTTGACGTCAAACGTAGTAAGAAGCTTGTAGGTTATTGAAAAACTGAGAAAATTTCTCTTGATATACTAAGATTTCATAAACTTGCAGATTGTTACTTATTTCATTTAATGTAAAAATTATTTTATTTTGTTTTATTTGAATAACCATATTCGGCTATCAACTTTCTCTCGGAATAGCAGATATATGAAAATGGCAAAGTTTATTATAGGTTTATGAACTTAACTTATACTTCTTCATTGCGAATAATGAGGCTGGTATTTTTTGACATACAGTGTTGTTAAACACTCAGGTCTCATATAGAGTCTATAAAGCTAGCATTTGATCTTTCACGTTTTTCAACTTTAAGTTTTACTAAATGTGGAAATGTAGGAAGCACATTTTAACATTTTCATATTGACTGCGACACGTAATGCACAGTGAGGGACTGATCTCACTGATGAAAATGTTAAAGGAACTTTGTTTGTTAAAGAAAGGATTCTTGGGGTACACCAGGTACATGGATCATACACCAGGTACAGGTACATGGATCCAATTTAACATGTAATTAATACCACCGCTTGACTACTACTACGCCGTGCTACAGGAGGTAATCCTCTGTCTAGGTCCCATGCCATTGCAACGCGAATCACTACAGTGTTTATTTTAGTTTTCTAAGCGGGAGTGGCACCGACGGATTGTGGAGGCCCGGCGTGCGCAGCTCGAATTACGGATCTGCGCGCGCCAGCGGGCCGTCGGTGCCGTACTCTCGCACCTCGAAGCTTGGCTTCACGGGAAGGAGGAGGTCACCTACCGATTGACTCAGATACTCACCGGGTACGGCTGCTTCGGTGAGTATCTGTGTCGAATAGGACGGGAGGGATCGACACATTGCCACCACTGCGCATCCGACCTCAACTCGGCCCAGCACACGCTGGCGGAGTGCCCCGCGTGGGCCTCCGAGCGCCGAGTCTTGGTCGCAGAGATCGGGTGAGATCTGTCTCCGCCGGCATTGATTGCGGCAATGCTAGCGGACGAGGGAGGTTGGAGGGGCTGTGGCCTCCTTCTGTGAAGCAATGATGCTCCAGAAGGAGGCCGCCGAGCAGGGTTAGCAAATGGCCGATCCCGCTCGAAAGAGGTGGCGCCGGGCTCGGTAGCACAGCTGCGGCGCCGCCGCGGGTCACCGGCGGGCGCGAAGAAATCGCGCTCGCGGATACGGCGACCCGGGAGGGACCACGCCCCTTCTGTGGCCGGGGGGCGTCGTTGGTGTTGGAGATCGGGGGAGGTTGTGTAGCCTCCCCCGAGGAGGGCTCTCCTGTATCGGCGGGGGAGCGGAGGCTGGGGGTTCCCGGAAGTACCTTGGCGTTCTCGGGGGCTCCCTACATGCCTGAGGAAGGCCATCCCTGAGGTTTTTAGTGGGTAGGCCTCCCCCTTCTGGGGAGGAGAGCCCCGGCTCGGCTAACCGCCGGCTCGCCATAGCCGGGGTATGCAACTTAATGCATTTTCCTCAGGGGAACAAAAAAAAAATAAAAGTTCCACCCACATGTGTTTAGTTTTTAGGACTCTATAGTCAGGTGCTTCTTAATAAAAATGCTCTGTATTAAGGACCACCATTATCCGTGCCATAAGAGCTGAGACTTAATCAATTAATCAATCAAAAATATATTCTTAGAATACGATTTTTAACTTCTATGTAAACTATACATAAATGCAGTATGCATCTTTTGTAACTAGATACTTTATGATTGACTTTCGAATAAAACTGACAGATAAACATAGTGAAGGAGTGTGATTCAGTGTATAAATTGTATTGCCAGAATACCAATTCATAACGGAAAAAGACAATTCAATGATTGAGAGTTTGAGAGAACACCTACCTACCATTAATGTATATTTTTGGCTGCAGCAAGTACATCTAAAAATCTTATAACGAGTAAATTAAATGATAACAACGTTTGATTTTAATTTTAATGACTCGATAAGTATGTGGCCCATTATTCCGAATATACTAAGCTCTAGCTTATATATATATATATATATATATATATATATATATAATGTAAACTAAAGAAAATTGGGTTTACATTATTTATCTAAGGCCAGCTTCAATTGACGACTCTGTAAAATGCAGAAAAAAAAATTGCCCTGGCTGGTTTTCTTGCTGGTTCTTTCCAGTACAAGGTCTCCAGCCGCAGACTTGTGAACCAATGGTTTAGCATCTTTGACGTGCAAAAGTGATTGTAAAAACCTATTTGATTAATATTTTTAGATGTGGATTAGCATTTTTAAAATGCTATTAAAAAGCAACATTTAATCTCGTAGGCAAATTTGTTAAATTCAATTATTTGACATAACCGGAAATATTATTGAAATTTATATTTCATATATGCTTGTAACCAAAATATACCAACGTAACTGAAAGATATTGGCACATTTTCCTTGAGACAGGTGATACGTAAATTTTATTTTGATAACGTTAATATATTGTGAAACCCTATAGAAACCAGGCTGCTAGTGTGCTAAAGGTAGTTTGCAGTCGTATTATATTACGATTCGGCTAATCATCCAGTTGTAATTAGTTAATATAGACATTGAAATTTCACTACCACGACGCCATAGCTGTCAGCGTAGCTATACTATGATAGTTTCAATCTAAGACCGTTTTGACAGATTTTTCTCCCGGTTCTCCCATAGTTTATATCGTATAGAGACCAAATATCATAGTTTTGATAGATAGACAATGACAATGACACCTGTCAAACATGGGCTTCTTAGATTGTAAAGTCTTTAGTCATCCTGTTGTACTATTGAACCGAGAACCGCGATCGCATCGCGTTCTCGACGTTGATTAATGTAAGACGCGAAAATATAGATGTAACGTTCTTTACACCAACCCTATATTTATTATACGATGTCTTTATTACAAATTATTGGCCAACGTTTACAAAATATGAATATACTTCAATATCAATGAAAGCTGTAGCGACTAGATGTGATTTCGTGTTTTTTTTTTTGGATCCTAAGTCGTCAAAACGTTGTTCTTTCTCCAACAGATGAAACCCTCAAAGACATAAGTCGTTAGTGGCTTCTCCCTCGTGACACGGTGTAAGACCGTAATGGAGAAGGAGCTTCTTCTATAGCAACCGAAGATAGAGGCTTCAGCAGCAGGTCGTGATAAAGCAAAGATTTCTTCTTCCGCGTCACACGGAGCAACAGGTCAACATTTACGTGGAGCCTTGTTGAGTCCAAGCTGTCATCGGAAGAAAATATAAGTAAAACTAAAATGTACAATTTTATAAGATGAAAAATAGGTTTATTCTCTCGGTTGCAATATAAATAACAGAGACAAAGGTATTTTTTAGGTAAAGGATAGCAAAACTATGAGACAAATGACAAAGATTTTAGGGCATGGAAACTGAGCAGTCTATAAATATAATTTAATAATATATTGAAATTAATATGTACGTAAATAAACATATAAAAATAGTAAAGAGAAAAAATAATTTATATAGGGCAAAGCGTAATAACATTATATACAGAGAAAAAGTTCACTCTCTCAAAAAAAGAGATCTTACAAACTATCTTAAAATCTAACCTATAATTAAATACGAGTATAGGAGCGGCAGGCAACGCTACAGCTTAAGAATACAAAATCTGCATGAAATTTATTTCCGTTGCAGTGTTGTTTAATAATAATTTTGAATTCAGTGCATTTACATGCAAATCCCGGCTTAAACTCTCCAGCACAGAGCAATGCATTAAGATTTACAGAAACTTTTAAAATTTTACATGAAGACGAGAATTTCCTGCATTACACTTGAGCTTTAATGCGTTTACACTTAAAAGCTTCTTTCTGTTTTACATATTTTGTTACTAGTTGGCGCCCGCGTCTTTGTCTGCGCAGAATACTTATAAATTGTACCTTATGTATTATTATGTAAAGCATGATGTAAAGTTTCATTAAAATCCATTCAGTAAGTTTTATGTGAAAGAGTAACAAATATAAATGTGATGACATATTGTCACAATAGTTTGATTACTGATTGTTTATCAGACTCGAATCAAATAATATCTTTTCAGTATATAATTTATGATGGATAAATAGAAGATTAGGGTAAATTCACTAATAACAATGTTGGGTGGTATAGGACTTTGACAGAGAACTCTGTAATAGTTATATGGCAGTCCTTGTTACGAAACACATAAAGCGAAATTATGACCAAATAGCTGCTGATTGCGTTTACCTTTAACATTTATCGTTTCCTCGTATTCAGGTTGAACTAATAGCCCAATATCATAAGATTAAGGGATAATACGTGACGCGAACATGTTGTTTATATTTAACCTCTATTTATTTGCTACAAATAATATAGTAGGGAATTATTGGAAATATTTTCTTCAATAATCAAGGATTGGTTAGAGATGTGTCATTATAATACGAGTGTGATATATTTAATTTATTATTAAGTTGAATCTTTAAATATAAGGGTCGTTGATATTGTTTCTTACTGAGTCTGAAGAAAGATTTTTTGCAGACAGCAAATACTAAATCACAATCTGGACGATTTTATGAGAAGTTAGATGGTGTTAATTGAAATTTACTTACTGAGTTTATTTAAAACATTATGGTTGAAGAAACGTTTATAAACTTCTTAAAAAATAGAAGAAACGCTTTTCTTTATTGTTAAGTTTGCAGATTTATATTTTGTAGGGAGCAAAAAATAATCCCAATCAGATAATTGGATTGAACATGGAAGATGGTATGAATTGGAGCTTGCATACTGGGTTTGGTTTGATTCTGATTTGATTTAGTATAAAATTACAATTTGGTCTTAAAAGGCCTTTTTAGTGAGCCTGCACTGATCTATTATATTTGATTAAAAAAAAAAAAAAAAAAAAAAAAAAAAAAAAAAAAAAAAAAAAAAAGAACTCATGTAAGCTATAAAAAGGCTCTTCTCAGTTTTATGAAATCTTACAATGTAGAAACGTAGTGTAATCGGCCATTATACTGGCAAAGATATCTTTTGATATTTTATGAAATACAATCTAAAATAAACATTTAATACAATGCCGACTGAATCAAAAATATTAATAAAATCTTTGCGAATCCGCAGACTTTGAGTAATCGTATTATTTTCCCAAGATGACAAACACCGTCGCTACCTATTTTCATTCGGAAAATTGGTCTTAATATAATAAGAATTTCGTTTATTTCACAAAATATTCTTAAACGTTGCCTAGTAAATATTACCACTTTATTAAGTATTTCCTCTCTCTTTTGTAAATTGTCCCTTTTTCATCCGTTTCCGAGCGGCGTCTCAGAGCGTTTCAGAGTTTTTCCGGGTGGAATTTTTATGACACTTGATAATTCTCATTCCATTCGATCTGAGATTGGAGTTTTAGATCCTGAACAAAGGACGTAAAATATCTGCCTTACCTATCTGCTCTTTCCAAATCTTAAGGGACAGATGATGACGTATGACGTACACTTTACCAATTTTATATCCTATATTATATACATATTTAAATTGTTATGAATTATAATATACGATAAAATACCTATAAATCTATAATAAACTAATATAACGTATAACTAAACTAAACCAAATAGGCTAAAACGTTGAGCAAGGTAACTGCCAGCTCTTCGGTTTTCAATTAAATTTCAAGGTTTCAAGTGCATGGACCCCAAAATTAAGAATCTCAAAGACAAGTGGACTAACATATTATTCAGTGCCGAGACTACTGTAATTTTTGGACTTTAAATTTTCTGCCGCTTCTACTGCTACTTATTTGAAGAAAGAGTTCATCATATAGAATCTCTCTTTATATCCATGATTCCGTAATCGGCTAGCACTTGACCACGGTAGTTCCAAATTCCTGCTCCAAATTGCCTCACTATGAATTCATTTAAAAATCAAATTCTCCCATGAAAACGGCATAATTAGTTGTGAAAGTTTGTCCTCAAATATTGCCTCCACTTTCTCGTCTGGGCGAGTTGAGGATAGGGCCTAAACTTTAATGACCTTCAAGAAATACCGTTTGATGTTTCTCAGTATAAGCTACACCATAAGTAGGTTGCTGGATTCGAAGACCATCGTTTTTTTTCATTCATTCATTCATTCATTCATACAACTGATTTGCCGGTTGTCAATAGATTATTTGATTATCTTCACACTCGAGCGAGATGTTTAGAAGCTGCTCCGTCAACGTCATCAGCCCCGACTAAGAAAGCGGTCAGTATGGTCTGCAGCGAAAGCAAGATAAAAGCAGTTTGTTCTTTTTGTGAAAAAGACCACCAATTATACAAATGTTCTGAATTTTCATCAATTCCCGTTTAAAATCGCGTCGATTTCGTAAGAAACAAAAGGTTGTGTAAGGTTTGTCTACGATTTCATGAAATACCGTGAAGATATTTAAATACTTTAAAATGTTTCATCTGTAAAAAGCAGCATAGTAGCTTACTACATCGCACAGAAGAGACAAATAATGAAATAGAGTCTTACAATATTACATCAGAACAATCTCTACATTCTGCTAAGATAAGTAACTGTCATGTTCTTTTATCTACAGCTAAAGTGATAGTTTCCATAATATTCCATAATATTTCCATAAGATTCACATAATAACAAATTCATTGTGAGAGCATTGCTTGACACTGGAAGTCAAACGTCATTTTGTGATTTAAGTTTAGCTTCAAAGCTAGGTGTGAAAACTTTTGAATTGTCAAAAAGTATTTCAACTCTAGGAAAGAATGTAAAGGTACTCTACAAAGCTGTAAATTTAAAATTAAGTTCATTACCTGAAAATTTTACAATTGATGTCTCTTGTTCGGTTATTGATAAGATCACTGTCAGATTGCCTCAGCGCAATTTTGACATTTCCAAACTATGTATTCCAAAGAATTTACTTTTAGCTGATAAAGAATTCAATGTTTCAGCAGAAATTTTATTGTTACTAGCTGCCGACGTCTTTTTTAGAGTATTGAAGGATGGGAAGGTAGAGGCAGGCCCTGAGGATCCCATACTGTTGAACACTCGTTTTGGTACATCATTTCTGGTGAGATCGTTCCATTTTATAATCTTAATTGCGTTTCTATGCATTTAACTGAAACTCCTGATCCTGATTTTCATTTACGTAAATTATGGGAGACAGAAAAATATCCCGAAATTTTTAATGAATCTTTGCCGGAACATGAGTACAGTGAAAAGATTTTTCAAGAGTCAGTTGTTTTAGAAAACAAACGTTTCGAAGTCAAATTATCGCGGAAAATGGTTCTGAATGACGTAGATTTATCGGGTTCATTTTCATTATCATTGCAACAATTTTACAATCTTGAACGTCGTTTTGAAAGAGAACCAATTTATAGATCTTTGTACATAAATTTTATAAACGAGTATTTACAATTAGGACACGCTAAGATTATTGATATGGACAATTGTTCTACTGAAGAGCAACCTATATACTTTCTTCCACACCATGGAGTTTATCGCCCAGAAAGAATTATAAGCTTCGCGTGGTGTTTGATGGGAGTGCACGTACAAAAACTGGTCCGTCACTAAATGACATTCTTTGTAATGGGCCGGTTGTACAGAAAACTCTCTTTGATATTTTACTTAAATTCCATACACACAAGTACTTTTTATGTGTGACATCAAACATATGTATCGTCAAATTCGAGTGCACAAAGACCGCGTACTTCAAAATATTCTATGGTGCGAAAATACTCGTAAAGTCAACAAATTACAATGTTTACAATTGCATACTATAACTTACGGACTGACAAGTTCAGCATTTCTAGCTACACGTTGTCTAGTAGAGCTAGATAATAGGTATCGCGATGATAACAAGCTAGCAAGCGAAGCTATTTTAAATGGGTCATATGTTGATGACATTTTATATGGTCATTCTACTTTCGAGGGTGTTCTTGCTTTGAAAAAAGAACTTTACCAACTATTAGACCACGGTAGCTTTGAATTACACAAATGGTGTTCGAATGATATGCGAGTATTCGGTGATATACTGAAAGAAAAATATGGATATCGACTGAAAGATCTAGATCTGGAGTTTACGGTTAAAATTTAGGTCTTTGTTATGACACCAAAAACAATGTATATAAATTCAGTGGCCACGTTCTTCACCTGAAATACCAACTAAACGTAACGTTTTGAGCTCGGTGAGTAAGTTATTTGACCCTCTTGGATTTGTTGGGGCTTTAGTAGTCAAAGTTGAAATGATGCTCCAAAAAATCTGGGAGCGTAATCTAGAATTGGCCTTTTCCTTCTGACCTTAAAGAAGAATGGTTTAAATTTCAAAATTCTATTTCAAATATGAATGATATTTGTATTACACGCGATTTACATTTACACGAACAGGATAGCGTAACCGAATTAGTTGGTTTCTGTGACGCCTCTTCGGGAGCTTATGGCTGTTGCATTTACGTAAAAGTTAAAACAAAAGACAATTGTTTTGTAAACTTATTGTATGCCAAATCTCATATTGCAAGTCAAGATTCAAAGCTAACCATTCCTAAACTTGAACTGAATGGTGCTGTAATATTAGCTAAACTGATGCACAAGATTACTTCTGTGTTAACAAATATTACCAAAATATTTCTTTTTAGCGACTCCAAAATTGTATTAAGTTGGTTGAAATCTGATGCTATTAAATTACCTGCATACCTGCCCATATGCAGGAAACCGGGTCAAAGAAATTAAAAAAAATTACTGATGATTGGTCTTGGTGTTACATACCCTCTTCTATTAACCCAGCTGATATTTTATCTCAAGGTGCTGAACCACAAGAGATACAAAATTGTAAAATTTGGAGGCACGGTCCTGATTTGCTACGTGAATTGTGAATTTTATATTTAAGTTTTAGTTTGGAGATTGAACTTCCTTTTAATTGTGAAAATAAATGCAAGTTGCCATGTTACAAAAATTCTGAATTTGCCATTCTTAACTTGAATACGATTTGTGTATTATTATTAAATTAGTTCAATTACATTATTTTTTCAGTGAAATTCATGCTTTAAAAGCTGGAAAAGAACATAAAATTCAGACTAATTGCCAATTAAAATCATTGCATCCTTTCATTGATTCTAATGGGCTGCTAAGAGTTGGAGGTAAACTTCAAAATTCTGATATTCCCTATGACACAAAATTTCCAATTATCCTTCCAAAAAAGTGTCATCTTACAAAATTAATTATTCGTAATGAGCATATAAATTTATTACATGGCGGTTTAAAGGTAACTCTCAGCAGTTTATCACAACGTTACTACATTTTAAACGCTGTTAGGGAGGTTAAGTCCATTAAACATTCATGCATAGTATGCTGTAGATTGAAAGCCGAAACTGCTCAACAACTTATGGGCTCGCTTCCAAAGGAAAGAATATCTCAAACAACAAGAATCTTTGAAAAGGTAGGTCTTGATTATTGTTGGCCTTTTGAAGCGAAACAATGCACTATTAGAAGAAGCGTTATTACTAAGGCATATGTAGCAGTTTTTGTTTGTTTTTGGTCTAAGGCTATACACCTGGAAGTTGTTTCAGATATGACTAGTGACTCCTTTCTCGCTGATTTAAAAAGATTTACAGCACGCAGAGGATAATTTTTGTGACAATTCACAGACTTTCAAAGGTGCTGAATGTCAATTAAAAGAACTCTATCAATTAAATAGTTTCATAGAATTTCAAAACCTTATTCAAAACGACGTTTCTTTCAAAGGAATACAATTTCATTACATTCCAGCTTACACTCAGGAGGCTTTATGGGAGGCAGCAGTAAATCCTTCAAATTTCATTTTCTAAGAGTCTCTAAAAAGTTATCAACATCGAACAACTTATTACAATTGCATACGACATTTGAAGCCATACTCAATTCGCGTCCAATTTGCGCACTTACAGAGCCTTCTTATTTGATACCTGGGCACTTTATAATCGCGGATGTCCTTTAACGTCTTAACAGCCACGGCCACGCCGTGCCCGCCTCGTGCCACACCGTTACGGTTTTGGAGATCATGTGAGCAAATTCGTCAACACTTTTGGGCTGCCTGATCAAAAGACTATCTAAGTACTTTGCATAAAAGATCTAAATGGACGGTAGATCAACCAAACTGTAAAATAGGTTCATTTGTTATTTTGAAGACTGCCAACTCTGCACCTCACCATTAGGTTAAATCAGTAGATTCGTTTTCGGAAAAGACTCGAAACTTCGAGTAGTTGAAGTAACAGTTGCAGGTGACTCAAAGCATGTTCGAGCGATCAATAAAATAGTTTTAGTTCCGAATGATGATGATTAATTATATGATATATACCTTTTTTGATTTTTTTAAATAACCATATAAATATTATTTCACTTTATTTTATAATTCAAACAGGGAACTTTCTGTGTTGATTTAATATTTAAAAAAATGAGTTGTGAACAGTTTTATTTAAATTTTTAATGAAATTTCCAAACATTAATGTTACAGTTTGATTTCTTTTAGTTATAATAATGTTTAATTGTACACATTCTGCGCGGGCGCAGTTTATGTCTATGACAAGACATTGTTATACTATACTTTTTATATATTAATTGGCGTTGTCATTGAGTTTTCATCGTATTTCTTTTATTATTGCAATTTAAAATTTTATTCAATTATTAGGTACACAATATTATTATTTTAAATAAGTTTTTCATTTCAAATAAATACAAAATACATTTTATTTTGTCTACAACACTAAGGTCAAGGTCGTTTTCAGTAGGTGTCAGCTGCCCGGAGGTTATTAGCGCCTTTGGCACCAGCACTGTGCCAACGTTCGGTGCCACCAGCACGGCATCCGGTACCGACGATCTCTTGGGGCCTTTCCTGAGGGATAAATATCATAAGAGGATTTACGGCCCAGTGTGGGTACTATGAGTATAGTGCAACCAAACAATCAATTTTACTTTCGTAGCACAACGATATTTTTTTGCCTTACAGTGAAATCAACCACTGTGATCACGTTATCAGTCCTATATATATATTATACATATATATATATATATATATATATATATATATATTATATATATATATATATATATATATATATATATTAGTACACCGGTTTCCAAGGTGTCACCTCTCTGAGGTCCCGGGTTCGCATCCCGGTGTGGGCAGATGTTTGTGTGATGAATGCGAGCATTTGTACCTTAGTCATGGTTGTTGATATATATTTCTATAAAATTATTTATATATGTATAATATATGTATGTCTATCCGTTACCATAGCACAAGCCTTACAGAGCTTACCTTGGGCTAGGCTAATTGGTGTAAGTGTTACAAATATTTATTTATTTATTATAAAGTTTATTACTCAAACCGTGCGAAATATTTCATCAAGAGGCGTAAATATAAAAGTAAATAACACCATAATAATAACAGAAAACAGTCTGAAGCAAAAATATGTACTACATCTAAATGCGGTATAAAATGCAAAATGCATAATACATTACCTCGCGCGATATGCGAAGTTGACCACTACCTTCCAATTAGCTATAAGTAATAACTTAATACGGCAGGAAATTAATCAAGCAAGCACACGCTGCCCTAGTTAGATTCCTTTGAACCAGTGGTCGATTCGCTTAATGGGGCAGCTGCTTTATATCATAAAAAATGCATTGTATTACTATTTTGTTTTAAGAATTTGTATTTGAGTTTTATTACAAAATGCTAAATAAATACATAAATGTGAAAATACTATAAAAAGGAAAAGCTTTTTTATTTCATTAAGATGATAAAGACATCTAAGTAGATATTTGGATGATATTAAGTGAGACATTAAGTAAATAGGAGTTAAATTAAAGAAAAGCCAAAAAAGTCTTTAATGCTTTGAAGTGCCTATACTGCTGAATATTTAGTTAGTCCCTAGCGCATTTGATATTCGATTTACATATAAATATATTTTCGATAGTTAAATCCTCATTCTTATATTGTTAGACCTCTCTGTACTAGTATCTTCGTCGCGCTTTTGCGCTTAATTATCTAGTATTATAGTATTGTTTTTTTTGTCCTTCAAAGTTAGACAAACAATTTTTTTCAAAACTTGAATGAAATAAATAAATTTGTCACTTCAATATTTCATGTTTAGCCTCAGTAGCAATGAATACAATGCTGTTGAAAGTGTGGACGAGACACGCTCTAATCATAAATATGTTTGATTAAACTCATTGCTAAGTATGATGTTCCTTAGACAAACTTTTGGTGAAAATGAGCGAACAATATTGGAGGGGAAAGTTAAAAAAAAACATCATTTACTATGTTATTATAAAACAGAAAATATCGTGCCAAAATAAAATATTGTCGTATACTATTTTGTCTTATATAACCTATCTCACTCAATTAAGACTGGATGCAATATTACAGCTCTCTTTGGCTTTTTCCTCTCTACTTGTAGCCATTGGGAATAGCGCGTGGTTAATATCTCATTACGAGTGTTTCACATAAACGTCTTTGGGGATCATTGTGATGTGAAATGTATTTTTGTTATACTGCGTCCTAATTACCTGAATCTTACCAAATAAACGGACGAAGTAAATAAGAAAAGTAAGTCCAACATAAATAACATTTTTGGTATTATCTCTTTATACGTTATCTTTATCAAATTGCAATCAAAATAAGAATTAGTCTACATGAGACAAATATACGAGTATGTATATTATACTTAAATTTAAACTTAGATTTCGGATTAGAAATAATTTTCTAATCTTAATTTTGTCATACTTCATTATTTTACGAGCAAAGTACCGACACCAAATGGCTGGCGTTTAAAAGAATTATTTATTTTTGGAGCATGATATTTAGTAAAGTAACTTATGCTTTCGGCTAAAGTCTTCAAAAACTAACAGGCTATTCATAGGTGTTACCGTAATAGTTTATCTGTCAAAACTATGACATGTTGACAGATAAACTATGGGGATGACACTTGTCAATAGGGACGTCACAGACTGTAAAGACTAGTGTTAACAAAATAAATATCTCTATTTTAACAAAATAATTATATATTTTACGAACGTATACAAGGTTCTTATAATGTAATATGACATAATATTATTTTCTTTAGTTTTTCTCTCAAATAGTCACATTGTTCGAATAGCCTACTTCTGCAGCACGGAAATATTATTCTCATATCACATACGTAATAAGTACTTATTTCAATTATTTTTATTAACAATACTCATATTTTATATTATCATACTGATCGCTGATACTACCCGTTCTTTTTTCTGCTTCTTAGAATTGTCGAACGCCGATAGAAAACCTTTTGTCTCAAAGCTTATTAACTTCACACATGATATTCTTCGCTCCATTAGCTTCAACACCGAAAATTGCGATGCCTTTCACAAACCATTACTTCATATTTGTATTAAGCTAAAGAGCTTTCGAGAATAATTTGAAACCCCCTCAGGGTGTGAATATTACAAATTCAAAGTTAACAAAGGGGTGTTTTCTTTTCTATTACGTACTCATATATTATTGGTAGGTAACGGGACGCTCAATTGTGTAGTTTATATGCACTGTGTGTGTAAGAATTTAACAAAATTTTGAAGAAGTAGACTGTATGAGACTGTATGTATTGGTCAATTATAATAGGCTTTGTAAAGAGGCTTAAAATCAGCCAGAGAGCAGTGGACAGGGCTTTGTTGGGAGTTTCTCTCCGTCATCAAATCAGAAATAATGAAACTGTAAGTGGTAGTTGGCAGAACACACTGCGTTTAAGTCTGACGGACATTGAAACCTGGAAAAGCGCCGTTGGCAGACCCCACACCCGTATAGACGTATAGAGACGCGAATGGCCAATTGTGGCGGACTGAAATAAATGAATGTTTGCACTGTCTTTACATCTCATGATACATAACTGTACAGACAATGTAGCTCTCACATATTCTTAGCATTGGGGCGAAAAAGTCCTTAAACGACAGGCATAAGATCCATCTTATGCCTGTCATTCAAGACGCTACTGTGTCCGCACATCAGCGTCTGGAGGCATCCCACAATAAGGCTGAAGATTTGGTAAGGATCGCAAGGAAATAGTGAACGCTAGATATGCAGGATCGAATAGTTCAAAGATTTTTGAAGGTAGCCTATGTCCAGGTGATCCATCATATGATCATGCGGATCGTGGATCGTGGATCGTGGATCGATCATGTGGATCAGGTGAATCATGATGATAGTCTATAGACGATGGATAGTGATAGAAATTCTACGTTATTTTATTTTCCAAATTTTGCAAATACAAAGATGAGCAATAACTCTATTCTTGACGGAGGCAAATCCAACAAAAGAGAATCACTAATTGGTTTAGTTGTTCTTCAGTTTTAATTGATATAACTAATGTTTTATGCATATACATTACTAGTGTTGTGAATCTACCTCTTTGTTTATTTATGTCAACTTTAGTGCCAATTAATAAGGAAAAAATAAACTGTCTTTTCTTTTTGGAATGGTGAAAACTGAATGTGTTTCTTTTATGAACTTCCGATAAATATATTCACGCCGTCAATCTCCCAATCTTTTATAACTAGCTATCCACCTGCGACTTTGCCTATGTTATATCGAATTTTCCAAAAGGAAAGACATACTTTCCCATGGTAAAAATTATCTTATGTCCTTCCCCGTGTCTTCAAAATAACCTTATACTTAATTGCAGCAAAATGTAGCCATGTCTATATCAATTATCAACTGAATTAGCAGAGTAGTTTGATAACCTATTGAAACAAAAACTTTCGTCCCCTGTATTTTGCCTTTTTAAGATAAACTTTTATGAACTTTGAATATCGTATGTATTTATATTAGCTTAAAAAAAGATACAAACTTCTAGCTTTAAAAATGACGTACTTTCCATACAAATTGTCACCCGCTATTTCAACCTTACAGTCCTTTTTTCGTATTAAAATGTAACATATGTTCTTTTTTAGGCTCGAAACTATGTACCAAATTTAATCTAAATCGATTCAGTAGTATTTTAGCGTGAAAGTGCTACTGACAGATAGATAGAGTTACTTTCACATTTATAATATTAGTCAGATTATAAGTTCAAAAAACTTAGTCTTTACTATAAGGATGAATCTAGCATTTATACATAGGCAATTAAAATTAATAAATTTAATTAAAGAAGTAAGTGACAGTAGTTTGCCAACTTCTTTAAATAGTTATATAAAAAGACAATTGTGATTAAATCGAGATTTATATCTACAGTTCGTATAGAGTACTTACATTTATTTTATTTTTTATTTAAATAATAACGTTTTAATTTGATAAGGGTATTTAATAGTAGTTTGAAAAAAGTATACAGAACATTGATTTTATGCGTAGGATTAATTTGGACAAAACGAAAGCTAGCAATTAGTGGATCGTCATTGGTTTTATCAGTGCTTTAATTAACGTCCCTTTATCTGCTTGAGAGAAACTGGGATCATTTTAGGCAAACTTCCCTTAAGGGATATATAATTTAAGCTTCCGTATCTTAACGTTTACGTAAAAACATTAAGATACGACTACTTAAATTCTATAATTTCGTTAGTTAAAGATACATTTTATTTTAATATCAATATCTACACTCTTTGATAATGAGAAATTATTAGAGGCACTATAAAAATACTACAAAGCACACTAATATTATTTGTTTGTACATTTCAAAATATTGGCAATGTATTTTAGTGTTATTGCTGAATAATAGCAATTATGTATGATCAATTGTCGTTTGTGTTATGTTATCATGATGTACCCCAAATTAAAAGCATACGACAGCTGAAATCCTAAAGCTTGTGGTAGTGTCAGGCTCAAATTTTCCATGGTCAAGATACATTTTGTGAGGCCATCCATATTCTAATATTACTAAGAATATAATCAGTGTGATCTACAGCAATATCTTCAAAAACGATTCGGTTTCATTACATTTCAATAAACAATCGAAAATAAGTACAAGGTTTGTGGATTTTTTGCTAGAGAGCTCGCTTGCTACCTTATGCTACGATCTATATTCTTTTAATGTGAATTTTCTAAGGTGACTTGGTAATTGTTCTCAAAACTTTTAATATTCAATTGTTTGTACCTAATTATGTTCCCTAAATTAGGATCAGTATAACGCAATTGTGACTATTATTTCTTAATGTTATTGTATATGCATGTGCATACAATAACATTAGGAAATAATAGTGTATAAATTATATATGCATATATAAATAGTCTATGCATTTGAAGTTTCATAAATTTATTTTTGAATATATTCTAAATACTTCCATAATGGTTAAACTAATTTATCCAACCGTATTATAACAGTAGTTGTAACTGTTAATTATAATTATTTTAGTCGTAAAAAGCTCCATATTCTTCGTAAAATAAAGGTCATATATTTATCCTTTGGCTCGGATAAAGTCTTTCCGATACTTATCGCACGTTTAAACCAAGTTGTTCAACCGACAATCGACGTCAAACTTTTCAGAGACATGAATGACTTTCATGAATTGCTCGATTGCTCCTTAGGGTATTTTGAACTCGAATCCCGTTATAAATAATAGATGTTATATACGGAACGGGCGCGATGGGATAGCTTTTATAGTGATGAGCGATATCACAATTATCAAGTATATAATCATAATTATTGCGGTATTTAGGCTAAGGATAGTTGGGTAACTACTCTTGTCTGAAATAATACCGGGTCAATTACTTGTTCGTCATAAATTTTTAAACTACCCAAATTATTCTATCTAAATGTGTAAATAAATGGCAATTAGGGCATTCAAAATATTGATTTGGCATAAAACAGATAAAAGAGTGTACTTAATTAAATAAAAATAAGCAATTTTATTTATTAGTGTAATAATAAATTCAGTATAATCAGGTCCTGGTTGTTTTTGTAATAGCTTATATTTCTTCAAACTAGAGCTTATTTAGACCTGGACATTGTTACGCATATTGCATATAAAGGTTTTTAGTTTGTGATGCAAGATATACATCACAAGCTCAGTATAACCCAATTCTTAGATAAGATCTTTTAAATTGGAAAGCGTAAATGGTTCCCGTTCTTTGCAAGTCTACCAATCTTCTAGACTTGTTCAATTGAATTCATCTAAGGACTTCTAGATAGTCACTTCATGAATACCTACTTCTTCAGTGTACGGTTTTACGGCTAGAGTTGGATTAGTGGAGAACATCAGAGTACAGGAGGTGTTGAATGTATGTTGATTACACGAAAATCTAAATATTAATTATTCTGTGGCTTCTCCTAGACTTTTTATCAACTAATAATTTTTGAGTTTACTGTCCACCTCTTAAATAAAACACGAGCAATAAAACTAAAGAAATAAATACAGTTTCTTCTCAGTTTTTCTCTACCTGTCTTTTCTGTAATAAAAGTCTTGATTCGTGTTGCAATAAAAATTATAGCTATGAAGTTAATTTTGGCGAAACACTATTTGAGTGTGTATCTATTATATCTATTACTATGTATTCAATATCTACAGCTTATTAATTCGTTACGAACATACAACAGAAGATGAATAATAATAAACATATCCGAGTTCTAAGTCAGTCATATCTCATTACAACACATCACATTCGATTCATATCACTCCAATGCCGTGAGGCCTGGGCCTTAAAATATATTTAGCGCGGCTCTTTTGCTCATACGTAATAATTTGTACTGGAAACATCTACAAGATATTGGACTTTAAGAGCTTGCATTAAAATTTAAAACCAATTAGCTACTGAAACCTACTAAGGCGGGCAAAGTTCATGTAAGGATACAGGTCTGGTCCATCTATGGTTCTACAGCAATTGACCTAATTCGCTCATTCGGAAGGCATTTATGGAGAATGTAATGGAAATGACCGTGTAAATGATGTAGGGACTCTGTATGTCTTAGAATTTAGGTAACGCCTGCTTTGTTTCCAAACATACTATTATAATGTTCTATGAAATGTTTTGTATGAATTAATTGAATTGTAGGCGTTAAGATAAGACAAAGGTACTTCATTATCATAGTAGTATGACTTTACAAAAAAACAAAGTTTATATTGTTAACAAGAAATTGGGTGTCCTAGTTTCTGCTTTGCTCTAACAAAAACGAGATAGACGCTGTCAGAGTGATAATGAATTCACTACTACGAGCTCTATTTTTCATTATTCTACTATTTATTGCCATTAATTTTGGTTTGTATCGCTTTCTACGTAGTTCAGTAGCGTATAATAATAAATATGATTTTCATTTTTAATATAAATTAACTAAATGTAAGAAATCGAGCGCAACAGATGCTCGACCCACGCACGATTGCCAGTTAAATTTAAATAAATAAAACCCTTTTTATTTGAGGGGAAGAAATGCGACCTTGTGCACCATGACACCGCGCTGGCAAGACGTGTGTGGGGCTCTCCGGTCAAGAGGACCGGCCTACCCACTAAAACCCCCCGAGTTCTCTGGGACCATACGGGGCACATGGCGGGGTGCGCTCTCGCGATTCGACCGCCATGTGTCCCGGAGCCGGCTCGCCCAAGAGTAGGTCAAGCTACCGCCAAAGGAGGGACTGTCCGAGAACCCCTCACGGTAAATAAATAAAACCCTAAGACTACAACTAAATTAATAGGAGCATTCCTACACACTTGACGGTTAACTTTTACCCAGTACAGATATAGTACAAAAGTCAGAAGCGCAACAGCATTTCACAATCGAACGATGAATTTTCTCAACTATAAAAATATATATGGTGTTCCCTATTTACGTTAGCTTTTGTAATGTAAAAAGAAATATTGTATTACAAGTTACTTAATACATATATAACACATCTCTTTATTATTTTACTATATACTAGCTGACCCGCGCCCACTTCGTTGGGCATAATATTAATAATCCCGAAGCGAGCACGAAAGCGAACTGAATTAAACCGAAGCCATTCGCGCGCCGTCCGCTATGATGATTGATGATGATGATGATGATGATTGATTGATGAATGATGATGATGATGATGATTGATGACACTCCGCAATAATGTGGCTTTATTGGTGAAAGAATTTTTAAAATTGATGATGATGATGATGATGATGATGATGATGACACTCATTGAGATTTAAAAACTATCCATCTCTCAATGGATCGAACTGCACATGGTGTGCGAATTTTATTATAATCGGTTAAGTAGTTTAGGAGTTCATTGAGCACAAAACATGTGACATGAGATTTATAATATTAGATGTATGATGATGATGATGATGATGATGATGATGACACTCCGCAATAATGTGGCTTTCTATTGGTGAAAGAATTTTTTAAAATTGATGATGAGATGATGATGATGATGACACTCATTTGAGATTTAAACTATCCTATCTCTCAAGTTGGATCGAACTGCACATGGTGTTGCGAATTTTATTATAATCGGTTAAGTAGTTTAGGAGTTCATTGAGCACAAACATTGTGACATGAGATTTATATATATAGATAGACTAGCTGACCCGCGCCCACTTCGTTGGCATAATATTAATAATCCCGAAGCGAGCACGAAAGCGAACTGAATTAAACCCGAAGCCATCGCGCGCCGTCCGCTGATGATGATGATGATGACACTCCGCAATAATGTGGCTTTCTATTGGTGAAAGAATTTTTAAAATTGATGATGATGATGATGATGATGATGACACTGAGATTTAAACTATCCTATCTCTCAAGTTGGATCGAACTGCACATGGTGTGCGAATTTTATTATAATCGGTTAAGTAGTTTAGGAGTTCATTGAGCACAAACATTGTGACATGAGATTTATATATATTAGATGTTATTAGATCGGTCTACCGATTACATTTACTGCACTTTAGTGGAGTCTCAGCCTAACTTGGATCAACATTAGAGAATGACTGGCCATAGTAGACACATTAAGGATTCTCCGTCACGGAACATAAATTAAAGGCGGAGTATCTTTCTGCCATCAAAGTGACGGAGCATTCGCTAATATTTTCACATACACAACACGATTAACGTTAATAGGTTTATAAGAACATGAGAAATGTCTCTCCGGTACATTGCCAGATTTCAGCATTACCAGGAAATAATGCGTTGTGTTCGATATACAGTGCGTATTATAATCTTATTTAAAAGCGCACCGAACTTATAAAGCATTTTAGTTAGTTTTTTGTTGTATCGTTACTAGAAAAACTTTAACTTTAAAATATTTGCACTATATTCTCTGTAAATCAATCAAATTATAAATACGATTAGTTGTAGTTTGTTTGACAGAAAACAAATTCTCATTCAGCACTATAAAACAACAATAAATATTGGTACAGCGTAAGTATTGAACGGTAGCAATGTTACTACAAAATATAAATCAAAATAATCGACGAAAAAATCATCGTATGTCTTTATAGGTACTTACTATAGTCATAACACAATATGATAATGAAGTATAAGAGAATAAAAACTTTGTACATAAGAATTAGGTAAATAAACAAACATTTAACTCTATACCCAAAGAAATTCAATTCCAATAACAAAATTAATTTGCAAGCAATTTTACCATATTTCTAGTTTGAGAGTAGCACCACATTAAAGATGGTATGAGCTAAAATTCGCTGTATCTTGATATTCTTGATACTTTGTTTGACAAATCAACAAGTATCGAAACTAGGATGAATTTGTCTTGGAATTGTTTGGAACATAGTTTCAAAAGTAGGGCATGAGATTTCCAATACTTCATCCAATAAAACTAAATATTCTCTAGTACATATAAACGTGACATTTTTAAAATATCTATTTAGTGATACTTTTTTGTTTCGTTGCCGTTGCTGAAACTGAAACAATAACTTTAAATTCAAATTAATTTATTAACACATATTTTGAGATTGAAAACAGTTCACTCGTTTTTGTATTATTTTGTATGTATATCTGAAACTGGAATGATGAAAAATACATAGATATATTCCAGGATGTAATTCCGACATTTGACAAATTCGAAAATTTGTACTCCTCAATACAAAAGCAAATTATCAAAATAATCATAAATGAATATCAATAATTTTACAGCGATGAAGAAATACACATACATTTTATTAAGAAATATAGCAATACACTTCGTGAATATTGCTTTATTTATATTATGCTAGGACAAGAGCTACATAATCAACCGGTTGATATATTTTTGTGACAACGAGATATGGCTTCATATATAATTTACCCAGGGCTTCTCCCAGCGGACAAGCCTTTACAAAGCCATTGTGAGTCTTCAGAGGGTTAGGGAGTTACGAAGTTTGCTAGTCCACGTGGATATAAGTTAGAACTCGTATGCTTGTGTGTAGTAATAGCAGTAATGTTTAACACCTAATAAATAATAAAATATGAGTTCTATTATTTATTAATCATATGAAAAAGTTTGATTACATAGTTTTGGACTGTATATGTGCACGGACATTTTCGCTTGACCACCACTAAGCTCATTTTCGTTTGCGCTCAAATATCGGGATCGTTCATTAGCCTATCATTAAATTAACATGATTGATAGATGCGTTGAATAGCATTTAACATCTATTTTTACTGGATACTTATTATTACTGTTATTTCCAAACTAAGTCTAATAATGAACCTCTATTCCTTTTAAGTAACAAGTAACATATTTAATAAATATATTTAAAATGCTTCCTGACATGAACTTTGTTACTGATATATGGTGCCTACTGATATCAATGCCGAATATGGAGATTAGGTTTTAAGTTTTAATTATTTCAATCTAACTTAAACTTCAACTAAAAATAATAAGGTCGTATTTGATTGTCCAATGATGATTGATGCAACGCAGATTTTAAAGAGTTATAGAATTTCTTTCCAATTGACCAGAATATTATTAGTATCGTGACCCAGTACTTGAGCAGGAATTAGGCAAAAAAATATTGTGGAAATGTCCTCGAGTACCTAATGCCTATGTCGGAAAGATACCACTTGCCTGATGAAGGAGGTGTTAGGAACTCTTTGTATTGTATTGTCTATTGTCACTAATGTCGAAGTAGTTTAGAAAATGTATTAAGTTGTCACAAAAATATGAGAAGTAATTACATTGGTCAGCAATTATAAAATTTGGCGAGCCACCCAAAAGCAGCATTTAAATAATTTGGTCAGCATACAAAGATTTTGTTTGCAATAAAAAAAAAACAGGCAGCAATTCTTGTTCCGCAACTAATTTTGATAATGGTCAAAAATTAAATCATACATAGGCAGCCAACAATAACATGAGTCTGCATAATAAATATTCAGTCCGCAAAATAACTACTTGAGCGGCAAGATTTCATGATTGAGCGGCAGAAAAACATGTCTATAAGCAGTATATTTGATTGGTATGTTAGGTTAGGTTAGGTTTTTTTTTTTTTTTTTAAGTTTTCCCATAGAGTTGGTTAGGTTAGGTTAGGTTAGGTTAGGTTAGGCATGACAAATAAAGTATTTTTGCTACTCTTATATGCAGCACAAAATGCATTTTTTTGCTTACACTCTGAGTGCTTACCAAAATTTTATTAAACATGAGCAGCTGATTGCAGCTTATATAATTAATATGCTGTACAAAAATAATTACAGCCATCCAGAATGACATAAATTGCTGATTGATTTTGAAATGTTTGCTGACCATGAGTTGCTGACCAATTAGCTATTTCTGCTCACCGATTATATTTTTCTGCTCACAGAAATAACAATACTATGCTAACCATTTAATTGACACCCCAAAAATATAATGTTTTGATTCACACACAATTGGTGGTTTAATTAATTTTAACCGACACAAATATGCAAGTACACTATTAATAACAGGAGGTTTGAGCTTAAGATAGGATTAAGATCCTATCTTACGCTCAAACCTCCTTACCGTATAAGTAACACTTTAATTTTAAATGTACACTCCACAGATTCATCGTTCGTGCCTTATCTATAGATATTTTCTTGTTGATCTTCAACACGATAAAGATAATATAATTCAATTAAGATTTACGTTACCGTTACCATTAAACATTAAAGAAATTACGTCAGTGTTTCTCAGGTCGGCGTGAGACTGTACTTGAAAGAACTACAAAGGGCGATTTTTTCCCCTCTGTATTATTACAGAGTCGTCATTTGGTAACTAACCTTGGAGCAAATTTTAATAGTAATTCGAAAACACTAACGTTAGCATAAATCTGTTTTCTTTTGTATACTACAAAGATTATTTATGTGATCACCACATAGGAGTAAACGTGACGAAAAGTAAAGAACCATTCGTGCAATTTTTAAGCTTTCACACATCAGCGTGAGTGATGTATATTTGTTTATTAATATGTAGGCATAGAAAAATCTTACTTGCTTATTACATTATACTTATTAATATTTAATGGTAAGTATTATATATAAGCATATGAGTTTTGTGTTTAAGACTATGCACTTGTATGCACTAACAATGTATAAATATATATAAAATGCAAATAAAATTTTTGACTCGGCTGAGTCTTGAATCCGTGTTTTGAACATTCTGCAGTAACGCCATAACCATTTGGCTATTGAGAACTATCCATTCTAATCAAATGTTAACTGATTTTCAACCTTTACAAAACAAAGTAAACTTTATTCACTGTTAATAAAGACGTATCAAAATCTAACTTAGTTTTCTTTAACACTAGTAAAGCAAGCTAACAAGTAGAATTGAATATTTTATTTGCATTCCTTTCATATTAATAATAAAATATTTAATTAGGTACGTGTTGCATAAAACTTAGATTTTGTACGTTTATTTTAAAATAAATATTCCCATCATAAGATTTAGCTAATGTATTAAAAAAGTAATAAACATATAAATCATACAATGAAACTCCACATTTCTGTTATAGAACACAAATGTTCCATAGTTTTATATACTTTCTATTCAGATATTTAGACTTAGATTTAGTTTTTTCGATAAATAATGCAAGAGAAGATTTGCATTATATGCACTTTGATACAGATTTAAAAAGCTTAGCAGACAATGAAATTACAACTAACTTCGAAAAATGATTTCTTAGGTTATCATATAACGGCAAAAAGCCGAACTGAAGAAAAATAAATGCGATTTCAGAAATTCCTAAACTAATGAAAGAATTAACAAGGTTCTGAGATATAATTATTTTAAAAGAAATCTACACGTCATCAATCTACATTACAAGAAATCTACACTTTTAGGTATCGAGTTATTTTTAACGATTGTCTCGACTCGGCGATTGGCGACTCGAAAAATAACGCTAACTCGATATTCCTTGCTCAATAAAGTATACGTTAGGTGTTCCTTGGTAGACAGAGTGTCAATAAAGTAACGATGGATATCACGATTCGATTGCCCATTACGCATTACAACGAATCCAGATCGACACTTCCAATAAAGAACACCTTATCATCCACAATCAACTAGAATGATAGAGGGATTTCATAGAACCAATAAAAGCAGCGCTAATAACAAGGTAATCTAACAAATATTTAATGAAAGAAATTCCTTCAGTTCTACTTAGTTTGTAGAATTGCTTATACGAGGGCATGGAATTAGTGCCGCAGAAATTATATTTAGTGCATTATTTACCTATTACTGCGGATTTTTTGAATTATTACATCAGCTTTCTATAACTAATAATTTATTTATAAGATTAAAAGGACTTCGCTCAGATAACATCAGTCCTAAAACGTAAGAAGCAGCGTAACGCTGTTTTCTTACACCCAAGCTCAAGGAATACGCACACGTATTTGTGTGAAGTAACAGAACCATAAAAAGCCTTACACTAATCTACGAAGGGCCATTCCCAGGCATAAAATTAGGTTAAAAGATAAGGAGACATTGATACCAATAGATAGTACAGTCACAACCAAATACATTTAACACAAAGTACAGACGAACAGTTAAGGCTATAGTACTTAGTACCTATTCGCCGCCGCAACGAATCAGTGGACATAAATACTCACTATGTCAACAAAAACCATCTTATGTCATTAGCACCTCTGGTAAAACTATGGGAGATCAAAGTTTCAAGGATCAAATGGTATACAACTCCAACTGTTGTCTGAACCAAAACGAAAAACCTTGCAAGAAATATTAGGCACAAATTCAACTGATAACGTTGCGCATATACTCAACCAAGTACTGTATTCCAGGCAGCGCACCGTCACAACAATCGTCCGCAATATTGATATTTTACTGAGATAGCAAAATTAACATATTATTGCTTTGTTGTTTAATATTTATAACAAATGTTGAAATTTTTAAATGGGGTGTTAAAGTTGAGACCAACATAAGTGTAGGTATTTAGATAAAGCAAACCCTTAGATGATATTAAGGTAGAAATACTCAAAAGTCATAATTCGTATATAAGCTTTATTTGTACTTTAATAAATTACACTAAAACTACATCTGTGTCTCATTATTTTCATTGTCAATTGCACTAAAATAGGTTGTATAAATACCTGTTTTAGCGGTACCTGGTAAACACGGCTTATAAAGAGCATATTTATTATACCGTAGTCTTAAAGTTAAGATTTTTTCTTATGTGAAATTGTTAAGTCCGTCGTCATTACTTAATCAATAAGTCCATCTATGTACAGAGAACAGGAATACTAGCTACGATAAATTGGAGTTCTTGTATATGGACAATAATCGAATCATCTGTTGACGTATGGATATTGTTAAATATTTATTACAATAAAGGGCGGGATAGAAGGAATATGTCGAGATTGTCTTTTGCATGAGAAATAACGTCGATATGGTTACATCACAGTATAAGAACAAACAACGTAATATATTATGTCGGGGAAAAACGCGTCTTTACTTCTTATATGGAAACTCAAGAATTTCTTAACCGTATATATTCACCACAACTGATATTTATCCCCACCGAAGGGTACGAACCTATCCTAACTAGTTAGGGTTATTAGGCCATAGTCAACTCGTGTGATCTAGTGTTATCGTGATGAAAAATCAAACTCCTTCTATTGATTAATTTCGACAGCTTTCTTTTTTCGTTTTAGACTGTAAAAGCTCATAATGAAGAACACAGTTCCAATCACTTTATACTCCCGACATCCGCTTGTTACATATTAGTCTCTGAAGCTTGACTTGCGACTTTAGAAGCTGATCAAACTTTGACTATTACGTTTTGCACATGTTCATGTCATATGTGTTCCATTATTTCATCACCAGCTATCAATCTCTTCAAAAAACGGTACTTTTTTATTACATCTCAATAAATAATCACAAATGGGTAAATATTTCACCAATATAAAGTTTGACGTGATTGAGCTTTTACTTATTTTCAAATGGATTAAAACTATTTTATGGTTAAATTATAATTATCAAGCTCTACTTTTTCAAACATGATGTCTATTTCATCTGGAACTCAACAATCAAGTAAAAGAAAAACAAACTGAAACTGAAATTGATTAAGCTATGTGATTGCGAATTTAAATTATTAACCTTATATTTATAATTATGTTAAGTATCGCTAGTAAAATAAAAATGGTGAAGAGTATATTTTTTGAATTTGCACTTGCAACAACTAACGAAGAGTGGAGTTCATACGTTCTGCAGCAGCTAACTAATAGCAGCTGACTAAGTTGAGATGGAATATGCACACTTACGTAATTCTGGTACCAGATCTCCAATCTAAGTCTATAGTAGGGGAGGCCAGGATGCTAAATGTGTATTTACTCGAGCGTCGTAGAAACCTATTTGGAATTGAAAGGTTATATTTAGGAAGAAAAAAAGATTATGACATGTGTATATTTTTAAAGGTGGGTTTAGCAGCTACAGGTTTTTCAAAAATTTTGAAGTCTAAAAACGTCACATAGAATTTTCGATCGTGTCAGATATTGATAGCATAAATTATACAAGACTATTCAAATGTGACACAAGCTTATTTGCCGCATTTAATTAATTTCAAAACAAATTATGACAAAATTTTATTTTTCGAATTGTCATATTTTGAAATTTTCTGCACGTAATTGAAAAATTTAAGAATCAACGTCAGATTCACGTCATCAAACTAAACCATATATGTGCTAATCTGACGTGCATGATTAATTCATATAACAATTTTTTTAAACTAGTTCGTCACTAGATGGCGCTCAGAAATTTTGTAGGGTTATTCAACAAGACGAGAGGTATCTCACATATCTTAATCTGACACGCTGGAGTAACTGCAAAAATCCCCCCTTTGCCTCCCCTACTACTAGGTAAGACAGTTATAAAGCGGATCGCTCGCGCACAGTGACATTTAAAACAACTCTAAGAGAACTCCCAACTTCGGTTGTGCGTAGACGCATAGGTATAGTGTCCAAGTTAGGCGAGCAAGGTAAGGTAATGAGGTCCTGCTGCCAATCATGACTTTGATAACGGCTAGCAATGATTTCTGCCACAAAACAGTAGTGCTCGTATTGCTCTGTTACTTACCTGACATATTGATGTAAGCTAAGGTATTGTTACGCCGGTGGCTTAGTACAACTTCAAAAGTGATTTTCTGTGACTTAGAGACGTTTTCAGCAGGCTGAAACGTCGTTTCAGGCCGTTTCAGAAGTAGCTCTTTCACATACAAAAAAAATCTAAATTACACCCAAGTTACAGTAGTTTTCAGGCGCCTGAAACATGTTTTCAGTACGTTTCAGGCTACCCTCTATCCAATGCCGCAATAACCTGAAAACCCGTTTTCAGGCGTTTTCAGGACCCCTTATGAGCCATTAAGCCTACTTCAGTAAAAGGACATAAATTTCAATAGGAGTGAAAGAGATAGCAATAGTAGAAAGAGAACAGAGATAGTTAGAACATTCGAGAAGTATTAGAATGAGAAAACATCATTAGAAAGAGATAGACAAACACAGAATATTCGAGAAAGATAGTACGGGAATATTCGAGTATTGTGTATCGAGAATATTCGAGTATCGAGACAGTTATCAAAGAAAATAATGACAGTTATACTCGAAACGTCTCGAACGCGCGACGTATTGGACTACACATTCGAGTGTGTCCGCGAATGTTCTGGCAAGAGTGGCAAGTATCTCAGGGGACTATATAAGGCTGTGTCCGGCCGCCGCCGGGAAGCATTATTGTTTTGCGATACAGTGCGAAAACATCTAAGTGATATTGGAGAACTAAGAAGCGACTTTCAGTGCTTTCAGTGAAGTTAGTGTACTAATTAATAAAAGTTCAGTGTTTTGGGTAGACCGCCGTTTAATTTACTGACCCCAGCTCGTAACATTTGTGTCAGAAGTGGGATCAGTATGCCGGTTCTACCAAAGGAAGACACGGAAGGAAGAATCCGGACAAGAAGCCAGCGACAACAGGAAGCCGACCAGAGACGCTTCGGAGCTACTCAGCCGCCAACTGACGAGGACCAGCAGTCAGTTATGGAAGCCACTCCCTCAACGTCGGCTGCCGCACCAGATTGGCGGCTTTCATGGCGATGATGCAGGAGCAGGCCCGCCGTCAGGAGGAGCAAGCACGCCGTCTGGAAGAGCAGTTGCAGCGTGATAAGGAGGAGCAGGCCCGCCGTCAGGAGGAGCAGGCCCGCCGTCAGGAGGAGCAGGCCGCCGTCAGGAGGAGCAGACTCGCCTTTTGAGGGAACAACTGCAGCTCGGCCAAGACGAACAAATGGTCCTGATCAAAGATCTCCAAGCGACTTTCGGCAATAAGGTCAAAGTGATAGAAGATAAGGTTCTGCAACACGAGAACCGTCTCACCGAAGCTGAATCTGAGATTGCCGATGTCAAGAAGGCTTTGGGTAATCTGAAGGTCGGAGATGGGACAGCCACTATCGTCAGTGCCGCTCCTTCGGTGCGAGGGTTCAAAGTGCCACCTTTTGATGGGAGTTCCTCGTGGTCAGCCTATAAAATACAGTTTGAGGCTGTAATGGAGGCAAATGGGTGGACTAAAGCCCAGGCTATGACCGCACTCAAGCTAGGCCTCCGAGATCAAGCCTTGACAGTCCTCGAAGCTCTTGACAAGAAGGTGAGCTATGAGGAACTATTGGAAGCGCTTGAGGCAAGATACGGCGACGCACACCTTGAACATGTGTTTCGGGCCCAGCTAAAAGATCGGGTTCAGCGTGTTGGTGAAAACCTGCAAAATAGGGCCCTAGAGGTAGAAAAACTGGTACGTAAAGCGTACCAGTCCGCACCGACGTTAATTGTGGGCAACCTGGTACAGGCTTGTCGACGGCATTCGGGACCTCGAAGTGAGAGCTGCTGTGAGACTCGGGCACCACGAAACCCTTAAAGACGCCCTGGCCCATGCTCTAGAAGTAGAAGCTGTGAGGCAAGACCATCGGTCTCACCGTGTCAGGGAGGTAGTTGCAACACCTGTGCGTGACCGCTTCAAGGGATACAGCCCTAGATGCTACACTTGTGGCGAAAAGGGACACCTCCGATTAAGTTGTCCTAAGCGTAGCTCAGGGATTGATAAAGATGGGCCTCAGGAGAACAGGGCAGCTAATAGCGCTGTCCAACAACAGCAGGGAAACGAGTAAACGCCAGGACTGCGGGGCGAGTGCTGGCTGGTGTTCGCAGAGCCCCAAGGATTTCGATCTCACAAGCCCACGATGGGAACAGCCTGATCATCAATGGCGAGGTTAACGGAAGGCCATGTAAGCTGACAATCGATACCGGAGCTTCTCGCACGGTTGTCAGTTCCCAACTTGCGAATCGGTTTCTGAGGGACTTCAGAAACAACAGCCTGGAGCGATTAAATTTAGTAACCGCCACCGGTCAGCACATACCCGTCCGAGGCGAACAGAAGGTGGAGTTGAAGTTGGGTAATCAAGTTTACCTGCACAACGTCATTGTGGCTGATATTGTCGATGACTGCATTCTCGGACTAGACTTTATGAGGAAGAATGGTTGTGAGATCGACGTCAAGCAAGGAATTATGAGTTGTGGACGAGAAGAATTGTTCATGGAAGGAGCCACACCGGGGAAAGTGTATAGCTTAAAGAAAACCGCTCTACCCCCAAAATCAGAAACCATTGTGCCGGTTAGTCTCCCTTACAATTCTGGAAGATACATCGATGTGTACTCATTGAAAGATTAGATCATGACCAGCCATGGAAGATGGCACGAACTCTGGTAAGAACCACTGGCTTTGCAGCAGTTCGTGTACTGAATCTTGACGATAAAGAACACGTGATCGAAAAGGGAATGTTACTTGGTACGAGTGAGGAGGTAGACTGGTTGCGTCGTTGTCAAGACACGACTCATACAAATGTCAACAAAAAAAGGAATCAGCGTGTCAAAACTTTTGGAAGACTGTCGAGACGTTTTGTCTAAGGAACAGATAGACAAGGCTAAGAAGATGTTACTCAAGTACGCTGATGTTTTCTCTACTAACGACGAGGACATTGGGAAGACGAGTTTAGTTCAACACAGAATTAACACTGGGAACGAATTGCCTATCCGCCAGCGACCAAGAAGACTACCGATAGCACGGGAAAAGGAAGTGGAGACCATGATTGAAGGAATGGTGAAGGAAGGTGTTATAGAGCCTTCGTCCAGCCCATGGTCTTCACCCGTGGTGCTTGTAAGGAAAAAGGATGGCAGCATGCGTTTTTGTGTTGACTACCGCCGCCTGAACGACATCACAAAGAAGGACAGCTATCCATTACCCAGGATTGATGACACGCTGGATATGCTTACCGGAGTGAAGTGGTTCAGCACGTTAGATTTAAAAAGTGGCTACTGGCAAGTAGAAATTGACCCTAAGGACAAGGAGAAGACTGCATTTTCTACTGGAAAGGGACTATGGCAGTTCAAAGTGATGCCGTTCGGGCTGTGTAATGCGCCGGCGACTTTCGAAAGGCTGATGGAGCTGGTACTCAGCGGATTGATTGGAGAAGCCTGTCTGGTCTATTTGGATGACATCATCATCGTGGGCCGTACGTTTGAAGAACACCTTCAGAATCTAGAACGGGTGCTATCAAAAATTCGAAGCGCCAACCTGAAGTTAAGCCCTAAAAAGTGTTCCTTCTTCAAACGACAAGTAAGCTTCCTAGGATACGTGGTTTCGGAAGCGGGTGTCCAGACAGATCCGCAGAAGATCATCGCCGTAAAGGATTGGCCAGTTCCGAGAGACAAGACACAAGTAAGAGCATTTTTGGGTTTGTGTTCCTACTACCGGCGATTTGTGAAGAACTTTGCCGACATTGCCAAGCCTCTTCATAAACTCACGGAAGAAAAGAGAAGTTTTTGCTGGGATGAAAACTGTGACGTCGCATTTCAAGAACTGAAACGACATCTGTGTAACACACCTATTCTAGGGTATCCCGATAATGAAAATGAATTCATAGTGGATACAGACGCAAGTGATACTGGGCTAGGTGGTGTATTGTCGCAACGGAAAGGAGATCGCGAAGTTGTTATAGCATACTTCAGCAAATCTTTGTCCAAACCTGAGAGAAATTACTGTGTCACGAGAAGAGAATTACTGGCAGTGGTGAAAACATTGCAGCATTTCAACAAATATTTGCTTGGTCGAAAATTCCATCTGCGTACTGACCATGCTGCATTGAAGTGGCTATTACAATTCAAGAATCCCGAAGGACAAGTTGCGAGATGGATCGAGTTACTTCAAGAATATGACTTCGTGATTGAACATCGCAGTGGAAGATCTCATGGTAATGCAGATGCTTTGTCAAGAAGACCTTGCTCTGAAGACTGCAAGCACTGCGTAAAACAAGAGGCAAAAGCAGACCTACCTGTGAGAATGCTAAACACGGATCTTAGCAATGAATGGAAAGAAACCTTTCAGCACGCTCAGCAGTATGATGTAGACATCAAACCGATTCTCGAATGGATCAAAGCCGGTACTCCTAAACCTGCCTGGAGTGATATTGCGTCGATGAGTTCCATCACGAAGAGCTATTGGGCTCAATGGGACAGCCTGGTTATCCAAGATGAAGTCTTGTGCCGCAAATGGGAAAACGCTCGAGGAGACCGTTGTCATCTACAAATGGTTGTACCCAAAGCCAAGATACCGGATGTTCTACAGCTGTACCATAACGGATGTTCGGGAGGTCATATGGGAGTGACGAGAACTCTGTTGAAAATAAGAGAACGATTTTACTGGATAAATTGCCGTGACGATGTTGAAGATTGGTGCCGCAAGTGTACTAGTTGTGCTGCAGTAAAGGGACCTCATACACGCAGCAGAGGTGCATTGAAACTGTATAACGTTGGTGCACCATGGGAAAGGATTGCCATAGACGTTGCGGGACCATTTCCGGAAAGTGAATGCGGAAACAAGTACTTCATGGTTGTGATGGATTATTTCACTAAGTGGCCGGAAGTCTTCGCTATTCCTAACCAAGAGGCTTCAACAGTTGCGGATAAATTAGTCCATGAAGTCTTCTGCCGTTTTGGAGTACCCTTGGAAATTCATAGTGATCAGGGAAGAAATTTTGAGTCTCAAATATTTCAAGAGATGTGTCGAGTTATGGGTACCCATAAAACGAGGACCACTTCTTACCATCCGCAATCTGATGGAATGGTGGAACGATTTAACCAAACATTGGAGAGGTATCTTGCAAAGGTTGTGTCAAACAGGCAAAAGGATTGGGACAAGCACATCCAACCATTCCTGATGTCATATCGAAGCGCAGTGCATGAAAGTACTTCGGTGACACCAGCATTTGCAAACTTTGGTAGAGAACTACGGTTGCCTGCGGATCTACTTACTGGAATTCCACCTGATGCCCCGCGGAATATAACCGAGTACGCGAATGATTTGCGCAACAAGTTGAACGATGTACACGAGCAAGTCAGACAATCAAGCCAACAGATGTCTGAGAAGATGAAAACCCGCTACGACCGAAATGTAAACAACAAGGGCTTTGAAGAGGGTTCGTTGGTGTGGCTACATAATCCAGTCCGCAGTAAAGGGAAATCTCCGAAGCTTCAAGCCAAATGGGAAGGACCCTATCGAGTTTTGAAGAGGATCAACGACGTCACGTACCGGATACAGCGAAATGCACGTAGTCCCTGTAAGATTGTTCACGTTGACCGACTGGCGAAATACCACGGAAATAATGATGCTCGGGACGAGCATGTCTTAGGAGGGGGTAGTGTTACGCCGGTGGCTTAGTACAACTTCAAAAGTGATTTTCTGTGACTTAGAAACGTTTTCAGCAGGCTGAAACGTCGTTTCAGGCCGTTTCAGAAGTAGCTCTTTCACATACAAAAAAAATCTAAATTACACCCAAGTTACAGTAGTTTTCAGGCGCCTGAAACATGTTTTCAGTACGTTTCAGGCTACCCTCTATCCAATGCCGCAATAACCTGAAAACCCGTTTTCAGGCGTTTTCAGGACCCCTTATGAGCCATTAAGCCTACTTCAGTAAAAGGACATAAATTTCAATAGGAGTGAAAGAGATAGCAATAGTAGAAAGAGACAGAGATAGTTAGAACATTCGAGAAGTATTAGAATGAGAAAACATCATTAGAAAGAGATAGACAAACACAGAATATTCGAGAAAGATAGTACGGGAATATTCGAGTATTGTGTATCGAGAATATTCGAGTATCGAGACAGTTATCAAAGAAAATAATGACAGTTATACTCGAAACGTCTCGAACGCGCGACGTATTGGACTACACATTCGAGTGTGTCCGCGAATGTTCTGGCAAGAGTGGCAAGTATCTCAGGGGACTATATAAGGCTGTGTCGGCCGCCGCCGGGAAGCATTATTGTTTTGCGATACAGTGCGAAAACATCTAAGTGATATTGGAGAACTAAGAAGCGACTTTCAGTGCTTTCAGTGAAGTTAGTGTACTAATTAATAAAAGTTCAGTGTTTTGGGTAGACCGCCGTTTAATTTACTGACCCCAGCTCGTAACAGTATTATGGGGTACTATGACATTTCATCTTATGTCACCGTGGTTTATGGTTGCGTCTAGCAAGCAGTTTGATTGTTTGTTAATATTAGCTTTAAAAAATCCAATTAAAAAATAGTTAGTGTTTAGTGAAAATTAATAGTTGCTATTTATTGTTTATAACATCAAAACAAGTAATCGAATTTAAAATATGGATGTAGCTCTTAAAATATGCATGAGCAGAAGAACTTTAATTTTAACGTAACCAAAATTACAGTCTTTCATCCCTTAAATCCTTTTTGTTCCGAACGCAAAGTGCCAATATGCTCACTATCCTGAATAATTTGAATAAATTAACAGTTTCCGTCTCAATGGTATGTCTGCTCACGAACAATAAATAGTGCGGTAACTGGGTAAAAACGTGGTCCACTAAGTGACCGAAAACTAAATTGTGCTTAACCGAAAATATAGAAGATGTGTGAAACGAATGTCATGAGAAAAATGCCCTAAGTATAAGGTAATAAGAACTACGTTCTATTTGGACAATAATCATTAGGTAGCAAAAAATTCGACCCAACTGTTTATTCGTACCATTTGTAAATGTAGCTAAGTCCGGGAAACGTTTTGTTGGACGTGCAAAGACTATGATATTACTGGAGGGTTAATTCCACAAATAATAAATAAATGACATCCGAAGTTCCGCGCTACTGATCTGTGTTAAACCAATCGGAGCATGTGGATTGAATTTCAAATGTTTGATGACGAGAATAGCAGTTTTCTGATTTGTCGAGAGCTGAATGCAGATTCGTTTCGCCCGCTATTTTTTAGGCGAATTGCTCCTCTGACAGAAATAAAATGAGTGCCACATTCGTGTGAAACCAAGATAGCTGAAAATTTGAAAAAAAAAAAGGAATTTTCATCAAAGCAGAAGACTTACCTGACTTTCAACGTTTAAGTGAATTTAATAAATTATAAATCTGGATACGAAAATTGAAACAGTTCTTTGTTGATGATTTTGTATGGTATGTCAAGAAATTGGTTTATCGGTTTTATTTATTAGTTTTTAATTTCTAGAAATTTAATATTTCAACAGGATTTATACTCGATTTCATTGAGAGAAAGGCATAAGGGCGACCTTTTTGATACGTACGAGTAAATGAGGGTACCGGAGGCCCAACCCCCTTATTCCCCTCTATTCCCCTTATTCCCCCTATTCCTTTTAAAAGGGCGGCAACGCATCTGTGACTCCTCTGGTGTTGCGGGTGTCCATGGGCAACGGTTATCGCTTACCATCAGGTGATCCGTTTGCTCGTTTGCTGCCCTATGCTATAAAAAAAAAAAAAAAAAAAAAAAATAAAAAATAATATTTCACGGCATTTTTATCTTTATTATACATATAGTATATTATATATATAGTATCAGAGACACCAATATTTATATAACAATTATATTCATCACACAATCCCTTAAAGTATCTCCACTATTGATATTGATAACGTGTTCCTTAAATTTATAAGCCATATAGCTTAATTCAGGAAACACTGGAATTTGTACTGAACATACGAACCTTTACTGACGACAGATAAATATTAATATATCTCGACACAATGATGAGCAAACAGACGTTCTTAATATACAAGTAATTGTCGCCAAACCGAAGACAACTCTCTGAAATAATTTCTAGGATATATGAAAAATATTATTAACAATAATATGAATACCGTTGTGATAACTATGGGTTCATTAGAGTATATTGAAATAAAATTTGAGTATTATTGATGTGCCAATAACTAAGGCATCTTTGAATAAACGAGGCAAAGTCAATCTCAATTTTTGTAACGCTATCTGGACTTTTAAACGTTTATTTTGGTGCAGAAAACAGAGTTCTTCATATCCTTCTGTCTCCATGTAATCGTGTAATATTTCACTACGGTAGTTCTGAATTCATCATTAACCGTTGCCTAGTGTATGAAAGTCTCCCATGACAACGGTGTAGTGAGTTGAGCTGAGAAATATCGTCGTGCATTGCTTCCTCGTTGGGGCAGGGCTAGGTTAAGGTATAGACTTCAATGAACTTCAACGAATACCATTTGTTGAGTATTAGGTAAGCTAGCCTATTTGATAAATTTTCGATCTATATAATGTTATTTACGAGAGACATCTGGAAATTGAACCCGACACCATTTTCGAACAGATTTTGGCCTTTCGAAATATAGAACAGATTCTAACTACTCCTAACATCGGCACGATGCCAATGTCCATCACCGTTGGATGGATAGATTGTGGCGCAACCTGGCACTAGGGGCCTTTCATGTTTGGAAATTTTCATAAGGAGCTGGCCTAGTGAAAGTTGGTCGGGAAAACAGCGCTTTGTATCCTTGTTAATGCATCAAATAGCAGGTTGCTTATAGACGATCCTGGCGACTAAGTTGAGCCTATTTAAATACTCACCGTTGGGAAGATAAGAACAATCACACATAATATGCTATTGTTAGATAGATAGATAGATAAATTCTTTATTGCTCACAATAACAAAAGAAACATTAAACAACATACAGGTATTACATAAATTACATTGTGGGCAAAGGCGGTCTTATCGCTTAGAGCGATCTCTTCCAGACAACCATGTTAGCATGATATCCCTGCCTATAACATGATTATATTGAACTAGAAGCTGAGATATTATTACAACAGCCTAATTACTTAAGATCAAATCGTCATACTCTCCGTCATTCATATGCTATGTGTTGCCATTCCTCAAAAATATAATCAAGATTATATTCTCCGTTGCCTGTCTCATATCACTTTAAGTGTCTATAATTAGAAAAACTAACACAGAAAATAGTCATAGTGTACATTTTAGTTTAGAATTAGTTCGGAAAACAACGTCAAGGATTGCTAATTTTTGGACTGTTGTTGCTGATGTCGATCATTAATTTAGAATCTTTTCATGTCGTAACTGAAGAAAGAAAACCATCTGCTTGGGAATAGTCAATATATAGCGAAAAGGGAATATAAACAGGTAGGATCTGCTTTTCGTCCGCGTGGAATGGGATTACGAATTCCCAAAGCATAGTTTGTTGTTTTGGGACGAAAAGTAGACGGCTTAGTTCGTTCAATCTATTTACACTTTTTTGATATTTAATGAAAAGTCCAGGTAGTAGTCCTTTAAAAACTTTAGTGAAGCGAAAACACACTTTTATTGAGGTTGACAAAATAAATCAGCAACAGTAAACATCTATAAAGGCTGTTCAATTTTACAAAGTTTTTCATTGTCTGTAAGGAAAATAATCTCTTACAATTATCTCTTGGAATAGTGGGCTGACTACTCAGCAGTGAATTACTATTACTGCAATGGATAGAAAAAAACCTGAACAGTAATTCACCATTAGGTTTAGTCTAGAACCAAAGAAATAACATAGTCTTTTGATTATTATTTGATACTTTACATTTATTTAACTGTATATTAATAAAATAATCATTAAAAAAAGTTCTATTACTTATATTACTACTCAAATATGACTAAACCGGTTTAAATGATTTCCTATGAATTGGATTTGTCCTCTTCAAGAACAGTAAAATAACTTTTAAAATATTAGGAATAAGCAAGGGAAAGAAATTATGAAGAAAACTAATTATTTCTTATATCATCAGTTTTGGATTTCTATCATTTTCTACCGTTAACAGCTCACGTCATTGACGGTTAAGCATTATGAAGTTGTTCGTGTTAAATACATTTGATAAAAAGTTTGTTTAAGATACAGGCTCAAACCCCTCCGGTATTTGTTACACAATTAACACAAAACCTTCTCATAAAAAATACTAGTATTATTTCATAAATGAAGAAAGAAACATTTTACGCAATGGACATTTTCAAAGTGTAGGTATTCGTTGATAAGTCGCGACTTCATTGTAAATAGACTTATATTAAATGTTAAACTTAGAGTAAACGATCTCTTTAATTTAATTGCTCTTTGATGGATACTTGTCCTAGTTAAGGCGGCGATCTATCACTAAATTGTTGTAATTTAATATTCTGAGCTTTGGCTGTTATCTTTGACTTGCTGATCTCAATGCTTCTTATTAAGAATAATATTTACAGAAACATACTTTTCTAAAGAGGCTTTCAGGCTGGTATAAAATTAGTTAATTTTTTTCTATAATTCAAAGTAATAATATAATTTCGATGCGATGCTAGTTTAATAATTATACACCTATGCTCAATTTCCCCGTGAATGTCGTAAGCAGAAGGAACTTAAATTTTATTACACGAACAATAAGCTCTAATATACTCTCATCAACTTGTACTACTCTTGTTACGTAAGTAATTAGGCCAATTTATCTTTATATTAAAGAAATACTCCAACTAGAAATTGATACTTATATAGGTAGAAATGATTTAAGTCTAACGATAATAAATTGGTATCAAAATATTTTTATGGCGCTTGTTTACATACTCAAGAGTCAATATGACGTTGTCAACAGGCGCACCAGTGGCAATGGTGAATGAATGAATCTAGACTTTAAAATACCATATCAAAGAGTAATTTCAGTAGCTTACCGCTTACCGCGCGGGATATAAATAACAGTACGCTTATGTAGTAAAGTCGCATTGTGAGTTAGAAGAGTGGAAATGTCACGACGAAAGCGCAGCGGGCTCGAGACAGAAATGCAGTGAGTTTTGAATACGAAAATATCTAGAATTTTTTACAATTATTTAATTTAGAACAGTTTGAATAAATGTACTTTTCCATATTTCGATGATTCCACCCCTAATTATGCAATGTACAGCTATCGTGTTTGGCAGTGCTATGACTAATAACGAAGAAACACTTCAAGGGATCGTGACTTAGAACGAACAAAAAGAAGCAATAATGGTGGGTCTAGATGTCAATCAACAAATAAATCTCAAATTAATAGTTCATTCTATAATGCATGAGAGTATGAATATAGACAGTAAAAAAATTAAATAAATTTATTTATTATTTAGTTACTTTCAGTTTTGTTTGATTTTGTTTGCGAGCTTCCACTATTACCACCACCAATGTGTATTTTATGTAACACATGCTAAGTTTTAAGTGTAAAGTTATTAGTATTGTCTCATATACTAATGTATACGAGAGATGGTCGCTGAAACGAAGGAAAGTCCACAGTACGTAAAGTTGTGCGTCAAAACCAACAATCAAGTGCGCTCTCACAGCGTTGTATAGTTAACTTAGGGATCAAACTTGGATGAAGCACGACTGAGGGTAACACTTAATACAAAAGGCCTACTCTTCAAACCCAGTTCAATATAATTGCAAGACGATTCCAAATACCAATATTGAACTGTAATACAAAGTCCTATTGAATTTTAGATCATTCCGATTTCACAGTACGAAACGCTGCAAAATTTCTTGGAAATCGATTTTTATAAATATCTCATTTCAAGAAAAGGCGCTAATAGGCAAAAAATAACGTAAATTTGATGAAATCAATGAAATAAAACATTTTTTTTATTGCAAATATTTGAATACAAGAGCGTTGTCGTTTCCAATATATACATATAAGCAGTATGAAACCTCATACTTTAATACTTAATAACATTATATTTTAATATTTGTACTTTAAATCTTGTTTAGTGAATATACGCAAAAATAATCCAACAGACGTGCGATATTTGAAGTGCGAGAAGCAGTTATTATGAAATTGACATGTTCAAATACATACTCGTATAACTATGATCTCTGATTGAATAGCTTGCAACATCATAATGTAAAACCAGCGATTAAACAATTTCAATTTGTAGATGCTGCAAAAATATAATAAATTATTATACGTATACCTTACATCGTAAGTTTTATGAGGTATTTCTTTTATTTTCTTTTAGCGGAGGGAGACTATACTAAGGTCGTCTGATTGGGTATCTGCGTCTTACTTATTTCTACCGCAAAATAGCAGTGTTCGCAATGTTATGTGCCGGCGTGAAGGTAATAGGCAGTGAAGTTACTGGGTATCGGGACTTTACATTTTATGTCACTTGTTGGCAACGTACACTGGCTTTTTGAAGGAATTTGCCGATATGCGAATGTCACAGGGACCACACGTACAATAAACTACTGTTACCACTTAGAATCAGGTATGCAATCTACTTTTTTAACACTTACAATATAATTTTATTGCTTTGTAAAATTATATTTTATTGATATTTAGATAAAATTATTAAAAATGCAATAGGAAAAGAATATCCAGGAACAAATACAGAAAGAAAATCTTTTTTTTTTTGTATTGATTTTCCAGCAGCTCTGTGACGGTAATGGCTTCATAAAGATATAAGACACCATATGCACATATAAATTATGAAATTACATTTTAATAATAATATAAATATGAATGGACAAACATATTAAAATAAACTACGTATACTAACAATAATTATGACTTAACCAAAAAATGGTGTCATTCTACCATTTGATAAGAAATGTCAGTAATTTTATTATTCATTTAAAATTAATATAAAAAACATATATGAATATACGTTGTATTATAAGTGTAACTATTGAAATGTAATTAAAACTTTGTAAGTTAAGATTTTGATATAATTTATACTTGTATTTAACTAAAAAATATATATAATTAAATAACGGTTGTACTATCGCATATCGATTTGACAATTTTAGTCAACGGAAAATTTTTACAACAAGTTTTGAAACGTGTATGTATAATACTAGAATATATTTTTCGTTCAGTTAACTTATTGATTTGATACATATCATATCATATGTGCGATCCATGGTCGGGCAGTTCGTTAAAGTCCCGTTAGATAGCGTAATTACTTAAAGTTAACCTTCAATTCTGTCATTAAATTTACATATTTTATTATCCAGCATTAGGCTTCAAAAACTAGAGTTTGAGATTGACACTAATAACGAGTGTAATACAGTTTCATAAATTGCAAATAATTTCTTAACAGATAATATTGCACGTCTCTTTAATTTTATATAATAAATAAATACACTTTTAGCTGTGGGTATGTATATTCATTAATGTTAGAATTGTGATAATATAGGAAGTGAAAAAAATGTCCTAGACAGTTTTTATTGAGTGTTCTATACAGTACAAGGTCTCCAGCTGTACTACGTAAATCCTATTTCACGAAATTATTTTTATCTTATCATTATAAACATAATAACACCACTATCTGTTGTCATCAAAACCCTTATTTCACGGCATGGTTTTGTACAGCGTTTCAGCAGAGGCAAAAGCAAATCTCCTCTTAGGGTCATCTATAACAGCCTCTCATTGGATATTCTGAACTCTGCCTAAGCCTAAGTACTATTGCTTTTACAGGCTAAAAGTAGTGATCAAGCTGAAAAGGGCAGCAAGTTTTACCTGGATCTTTACAATCTTTAATTAATACCTGTTAATAATATAATAATGCTAACAAAATCGATAAAGGGACAACTAACCCATTTACTGCGACTATAATTTATGTTTAATTATTATTAAATACAAAATAAATATCCGATTAGGTAAGGTAATTTAAGATAAGCAGATGGGTACAGAAAACTAACCAACAATTTTCGTTTTTGCTGTATGCCTTAATTTAACCACAAATCTTTGGAAACTGTATAAAGTGTTATTAAAACTAAGGTTAAGAAAATTTGCACTAGATAAACTCTTGTTTGTTGACCATTCTGATCTCCATTGACTAATTGTTCAACATCGGCTATAAATAAACCTCGCTTTCGCACCCCCATGCTGTGGATGTTACGTGACCTATATACGGCTTCCTCCATCAGGGTGCGTAGTATGCTGTGTTGTGAGACTTTCACGTCAATGAAGCTCATTTTTTAGAGTTTATGTTAACATCAGTCTGAGTCGATGTATGTTTCATAATATAACATAATGTATATTTAGAATTCGCGGAGGGAAAATAGGCGCTGTGAAAATCGACGGTTATCATAATTTTCTTTATCACAAAGTAATATGGTACACATATTTAAATGGATTAAAGTATGAAATTTACTATAATAAATAATGTATAAAGATTTACTAACGCTTACTTTATTTATTTAAAAACCAAGAGAGCAAACTTTACGAAATTATACACATGTCAATAGACAATAAAGTAATAATATAGTTTTGAAGGCATGAAAATTTGTTATCATAAAGTTATTGTAAATAACGTACAAAATTTGGACAAAAAAACAGCAGGTACTTTTTGTTTTTTTTTTTTGTAAATTTTCAGACTTTTGGCATAATCTCTAATTATTACAGTTTTGTTTCTTAAGAAAACAAAGAAAAAAACTATACAGGAACAAATATACTTTTAAAAGAGAAGGATATATCGTTAGTATAATTTACATATACTGACGGCGGTTTCCCGTATATATTACCTACAGATATACACATTATACTTCTCTACATACGCCTCTTTCCCATGGCATATATCATAAATTTCCACTTGCTCCTATCCAAGCATATTTCAGTGTTCCAGTGTACCAACAGTGTTTTAGTTGTATTAATCCAAGATAATCCTAGGAAACTGCCGAAACCATCTATTGGAGCATATACGGCTGCAACAAACGTTCGGGTAAATCTAATCTCAGCCAGAGCTTAAGGAGCTTTGGGCTCACATATTCCACCACAGTCACACATTCAGAAATTCTTTCGGAAAGTAGTATCCCAACTCCCTGATTGCTTTTGTTATCCCTCGGGACACCGAACTAATACGCTGTATAGAGTCCATGGGTGGCAAGTTCACATTCTTACCATTTTGTCTCGTTCAGGCACAAAACATCAACTCTTCTATTTTACATCATATGAGCTATTTTTCCTCCTCACTGGTACCGAGTTGTGATGGGTGGCAAACCACATCGCCACCTTTTTTTTAAATACCAAATTTTACTTATTTTGTTTTCACGATCAGCAAGAGTAATATCTCTCCACCTTTTTCTGGGGTTATCCGTCCCCAAGGCTAAGTACACGATAACGACTAACCACATCCTTAGCCTGGAACTGCAACAGTATACGGTCAAAGGGTACAAGGAAATAATAAAGTTTCAGGATACGATTAAATTGCAGGATTGTGAAGGGAAAATGTGAATTGTGAATATTACAGATTCGGATTGGGATAAAAGTGGGTCAGTAGTAGCTTCGGTAGTCCGGAGTCATATACCCGATGTATTTTACCACATTTACCGGGCAGGTAACTGTAAAGAAAGTCCCGGAAGTCGCTTGGTGTTCCCGGGGGCTCCCTACATGCCTGAGGAAGGCTATAGGCCCTGAGATAACTGCTGGCTCGCCACAGCCGGGGTATGCAATTTAATGCATTTTCCCCAGGGGAATAAAAAAAAAATAAAAAAAGGTAACTGTATAGAACATCCCTGGAATAATAGTGTCCTAATCCCTAATACCAGTCGGTTTTTGGTATTATATAATTTTATAATGCCTTTTTTATTTGTAAGTTTATTTAAATTGCAATTGTGATTTAATTTGAAAAGAAAAAAAAGCAAATTGAAAGAAAATATCTTGATTGTACATTTTTATAGCTTGACTAGCAACTAAAAAAGTAAACTAATAAATCCACACTTATGTACAAAATTAAAAATGTATGGTGTACATACAAGCAAAATAAGATTTTAATGACATATTATGAATTTCAATGGCTCATGTTACGTTACAATTAGAGTTTTCCTAATGAATCCCGTTAGTTTGTAGTACGAGTAATTATATGTTGCTCCATTGTGAATTACTCAAATTTTGTGTACTGTTTAGGTTCCGCTTGTTCGTGGACAGTTTATTAGATTTTGGTAGTTTCGTCCACATTAGTTAAAAACTAGTACAGCTTTTTCTTTTTAAATTTATAGTTTTTGATTTTTCTATGATAATGATCTTATGATGGTTCATCATGAAAACACATCAAATTAAGAAGACTTTACCAGGGTCTTAGGGTGGGTAAATCTGTCTTTCATATTTCTGTCGTAAAACAAAATTGTTCGCATTGCTATATTTGGTTTGTAGGGTTTATTATCTCCTGCCACATACGGCCAACTCACGCTGTAAATTCATACGGGAGTTTCAGATTTACTGCGAACTTCATAGGTACCACAAGTACTATATGCGACTGTAACCATTAACTATTCGTTAGGCAGTCTGACGTTTTGTCAGCACAGTATAAACTGTATCTCATGGTAAAGCGAAATCTCTAGCTCGTTAATCTTTTCATACATTCAAAAGATAAACTAAGACATGACGATAAGATTTGAAGATGTGACACAGTTTATCAATTAATATAAATTAAACGTAAGTTAGTAATATTTTTAAATAACAAGTTAAATGAGATGCTGTCGAAAAGTGTCATATTTTAGTAGATATGTAAGATTGTGACATCATTGGTTACTACCGAATGACTGAATATTTATTGATTTCAGAGCTTTTTAAAATCGTATATTGCAAATGAACCCAATTAATGAAATAAAGTGTTACATAACATGTTTTATAAAAATGAGTTTTAGAATTTTATTCAAGATGGAAAAATCGTTATTGAGAAACTTTATCTCATTACCCAGAGAGTTTTAAAATAAATTAGTTAAACCTCAATCATCATTAAAACTAAAGTAGTTAAACCTCAATCATCAGTAAAACTATAAAAAAAAAAATTAATGCCTATTACCTAGCTTAATAAATTCCAGTAATTGTTGCTATATTGCTGGGATAAATATCTAAGATAGGTAGCGTAACATTTTTTCTTCAAGACGGCCATTACTTGGTTATCGTTATTTGATTCAAATCGAATGGTGGATCAATGATCTGTCTGGAAGTTCTGTTGATAAGTGCAATATCACCGCATCTATTGATATCTGATGTTTGACAACATATTTTTATTCTTAAATTCGTAAGTCGTCGTTACGAAATAAGTTAGCAATCGCAATTCTTACGCTCTGATAATGATTGTTGTAAAGACTTTCTTTTCTTTGCAGTACCCCAAGACACGGAAGGAAATAAACTTCAGTACACCCAACATGATTACAAGAAGGTTTTGAATCTGTCTGCGATTATTGTCGTTGGTGACAAGGTATAGTTAACTTTAATTTTCATTTTATTGAATGTTTGAAATTAAACTATTAGTTTTTCTGAAATCTTATTAATTATTCGGCTCCTCTCTCCGAATATTGTCTCCGCTTTTTGAATTTTTTCGTCGAATTTTTGTGTGCAAATTATCGTGATGGTATTATATTATATTCATATGTATAATGGAGAAGTTGGTCGCTTTCTTTGGAATGTCATAAAACATATAGCATTTATATTATGAACTAATTCATTAGTATTATCTGAAAATGCCTCAAAAAGATAATATTTCGAATCGAAATCGAGTTCGATTACTAATTTCATTTCAAGTCAAACAGAACATTGCTTGCATCGCTCTTGCCACAAAATCCCGCCCCACGGCAGTTGAACGCTGGGCGCCGAATAGAATGCCCACCAGTTGAGTGCCGCCCAAGTTCGAACTGACATTACTTTGAATCTCGGACTTTAGTGCTGTGACGTGAATATAACCTTCTTTGTGCTGAAAAGTTATAAAAAAGTTTTACTTACTGACTTGTCGAAGTTAAGTTGTGTGTGCAGTGTTTCTACTATTTTGGTGTAACTTTGAGAGTTTTTAGCTACAGGCACCAGAAATTTTCAGGTGAGACTATTTTGTATATGATATTTTTAAGGATAATTAATTATTATTTGATAATAATTAATTATTTGAGATTTATTTACGAGTTATTGTTATTGTGAGATTTATTACTATATGTAGTAATAATGTTTTAAAGTTTGCATAAGAGATAGATCCATCGAATCAACAAGTGCTAAATGAATTAAAAAAATAATTTTATTATTTAAGGACACATTATTATTATTTATTATGTTTAAAGTTTTCGGTAGAATATAAGCCGAAAGTTTTAATTTAATTAAGAATAATTTAAGTACTTAGTAAATACTTAAAAAACAAATCAAATTTTTCATCGTTTTTATGTAGTTAAGAAATTGCTATAAAATTGAAAATTTTAAGTTTATAATTTTTTTCTTTTTCTTGTTCTTGCGGGGTAAATTGGTTACTAATTATTTCTTAAATTATACAATTACCTACGTATGTAACTACATTTCGATAAAACCTAACATAAGGTGTAAAATTATTATACTTAATAAAATGTAAATAATATTTTTCTACATCGGCGTCAGTGGCGCTTTAGTATCCCTCTATAATAAAAAATCTAGTAATCGGAAAATTCGGGCTCATAGCCCTGTTTTGACCTGAGACCTGAGCTCTGCCATGTACTAATGTTTTTGATGTTAACATATATAACTCTTATTTTTATCCAACGATCTTAAAGTGAAAATACCTTAAAGTAATACGAATGAATTTAAAGGTAAAAAAATGTATCAATCGGCACCGGGCCCGTGTGGTTGCCTAAAGCCTTATTACTTTAACTTAGATTAAACACGATTTCCTCAGTGGGACCGTTAATATTTAAATAGACTATACATATAATATATACAATACACTATAAAAATTAATCATTTCAATAACTTTCATGTGTAAAACTTCTTTATGTAATTTATAAAGTGTCAGTATTACTCAGTATCTGTAACTAGTACTTTTCATTAGTTGACGTTAACTATGTGTTACTAAAAATGTTATTTAATAATTGCTTAATATTAGGCATCATCTGTACTTAAGGATGGTCTGTGTCTAATTTTCAACACTTTAAAGGTCAAACTTAGTAAGCATGTAGTTTAATTGATGGATATGCGACTATTGACGCAAGTAGTTTTAGTGGTATATTTTGTGCGTTGTCCAACTACTATCCACCACACGCAGTGATTACAGTGAGGTTGATGTTGAGTGAGGTTATCACTCACTTGCATTACCTCAACATAAGCTATGTACCTGTACTCTGTGAAGCGGAGGAAAAGGAAAGGTGCTCTAAGCGAAGACTTGCTAATTATTATTGAGACATTTTTTTGTATTTCTATAAGAAATATAGTAGACACGTAAATAAAGGACAATAAAAAATTAAATAAAAGTGACAAGTGTGACATATTGACGTTAAGCCCGCCACTTCGTGATTATAAAAGCTCAATAACGTTCGAGGAAATAAGAAAATAATTAACATTCTATGTAAGTTAGTTAAATCGAAAATTGTATTTGTTGTATGTAATTTATATCAAAAAACACAATTAAAAAAATGTATACTACATGTTGATCAGTGACAAAAATCTGACTGTGAGGTAAACATAGTTTTAGAGTGGCCAGTTTATTGCTTTATTACATGATTCGTTTTCGAGATTGTTATTACTGCAGTATTGCAATATAAGGTCCATAGTTCCGCACGATGTGTTTTACTTCTTATTTTTTAATGCGAAGACTTGTTCCACCTTAGATGCTTCCGATCAGGCAAAAAAATAACCTTCTTAGATGCAATAAAAAAAAATTGTTCAATCTTAAATATAAATAAAAATATTAAACTATCAGAAAATATTTAGTGCTAACATCGTCTACTTGTGCCATCTTACTTTTTCACTACACTTTACCTGCTTACAATTATCCTGTATCCATTTACAGGAACACGGCACCCGGGTAATTGCAATCAATAAGGTTACTAAGTACTGTGACGTCACGTCTCAATCAACAATTTGGTAACGTTCGCTCTGATTCTTTTGTAGTATAATTGTGGTAAAGTTCTAAAACAAGAATAAATTGAGAGGAAACAGATGTAGTCACATACCATGAAGCTGCGAACAAAGTAAAGTAAATGATGAAAGGAGTTAGAAAATATAATGTAGTAAACTCTAATATGTATGAATAAATGAATTTGATAAACCGAAACAAGAATTTAGAATTGTATATTTACCATTTTGTCTTCCTGTAAATTCCTCGTGGAAATTGGTAATAAACCTGAGTACTTATTGAAATATCGACAACATCTTCATTAATTGCTCTTAGGACCGCTTCCCCAGCGCTTAACGATCGTTTTATTTACCTCGCGACTACTCTGTAAACGAACACCTATAAAATTTGACTTGTAATAAATTTAAAGTTGCTATTTTAGCTTCAGATTATTTGAACCATTTTCTAATTGGACAGGATTGATAAACGTGATTTTGAAATGGTTACCTGAGTTGGTGTCATGGATCGGCAAAGCAACGTTGATAAGTGATCCGATTATCTGGTGAAGTCACGCGTGGAAGCTGTTAAAAAAGGGGATTCATCTTCAGTGCCTGTATATTGATATTGAGAATTAAAAGGCAAAATATTTTTCAAAGTCATTGAGGTGATAATTTTTGAAAAATAAGCCACCGTCTCCATTAATTCATTTCAGCCAATAGACGCCCACTCCATACTTCCACACAAATATAAGCTAAACATAAGCCATACAATTTTAAAAATCTTTTATGACAGAATATTATTGACACTACCAAAAATCATCATCATCATCATCACAGCTCATATACATTCCCACCGAGGGGCTCGAGCCTACCCTTACCACGTTAGGGCGATTAGGCCCTAGTCAACCACGCTGGCCCAGTGCGGATTGGTTGACTACGTATACCTTTGAATCGCTTCGCAGATGTACGCAGGTTTCCTCACGATGTTCTCCTTCACCGCAGGAGCGTCGAATAAATGTAAATATGAAATTCGGAACGAAAAACACATTGGTACACGGTGGAGATTGGACCGCGGGCCTCCCGATTCTATGCGGCGCACAAACCAGTGCCGAGACCACAGCGCCACCGACGCTCTTACTCTCCTCTACCTCTACCAAAAATATTTAACTATATATAAAATTATACAATACTTCGTTCAATTTTTAAAATAAGAATATATTACTATTTTAAGTTTACCTATATCATTTCAACCTTGAATTTGAATCCCACGTCGGTGGGTTTCTTTTGCGGATTTAATAATTGATAATTCAATCGGACAGAGAAATTCCGAGCAAAGCCCTCTCCAGTACCCTTTTGATGACTTTGAGTCTCCTTAAAAGGCACATTGTAAGTAATTAGGATTCAGTTCCATATGCTAGCGGAGTTGGATCCATTGGTTGACTTAACTACTGGTTAAGTTGGACCATTTGTCTCAGGAAGACATATTCCTTCACCTTCATAGGAGCGGATGCCAATTTCCATGAAATTCAACATGATTTTCGTCTTGATCTTGTTCATATTGGAACCCACTTTTTTGGAAATTCTACTGAGGTTTTCCAGCATTGTGTCTGTCTTCTATAGTCTCAGTCATAACTATGGTGTCATTAGAAAAATAAACCTTATATATTATAAGGTTTCAACAATATTACATTGCCCGGTGTCACACCTTGCAGCAGCCATATTGCTCTCGATTTCTGGTAGTGAAGGCTGACTAATATCATTTTCTTATAGTGATTGCAACATTTGGATGTATCGACAATCTATATGACATCTTTAGAGAGACTGAGCCGTGACCCAGGTTTCGACAGAATCAAAGGATTTGTCATAGCCCACAAACACCAAACATATTGACGAGTATTCTGAATAATCTGCAGCTACTTATCCTGTATTTATAGTAATTCAGCTGTTCAGGATGTTGTAAGATATGATGACTCTCAAAAACAGCATTCATTATATCTCTATGATGTTTTTGATTATAAATAGCAAGTCCATGTATTTCTTGAGAAAAGTGGTTTTAAGATATAAAATAGTAATTAATATTTCATATATTGACTGCTAGCCAGGCGAACTTCGTTATACCTAAAACTTAATAGCGCGATTTCATTAACCTCAACTTATCAGTTTAATTAATGTAATAAAGTTAGTAAAAAATATATATTAACTTTAACAGTTCATTAGGATAATATTATTTTCAGTTCAATATAATCATGTATATAAATGGTGCACCGACAACATATTTGATTTTAATAAAGTGACACTTGGAGCATGGATAACACTTGACCTGTTTGTGGTATTTTCTCGATATCCGGTAACGGACCCTTTCGAAAGTATCGTGGTGTCTTGTCAATATAAGTGGATCATTGGATTGGGTTATCTTGTATCTGTTTGATTTTTCATTAATTCCAATGTACCTACATGAGGCTCGCGGTTATGAGCATCCAAGGTCAAGTAGTAATTGCGGTGAAATCTGTAGGTGGGTCATGGAAGACTCTCCGATCTGGAGCTTCAATATGATAAAGAGAGACATCTGTTGTGTGGTTAGTAGCACGTTCGTTCTTTCTTGCTCATAAATTTCTATGAACACATCTAAATTAAAAAAAAATCATAGATTAGATAGCTAAATCCAGCTGAACTGTCGTAGAGATATAATACGGTATGTTGAGTTAGTCTGGTTTTACGACAAAATCCTTGGTATGAACAGCATCATCAGGATCATAAGTGCTACTTGTTTAAAAATGATCGCTGCACAATTATCTAAGTTCCTATGTCAGCACAATAATATTTATATTCATAATCGCTTCGATCTCTACTACTGTCAAAGAGCGTTTTCTTTTAAACAATGTGTTCATTATTAAAATCATTTCAATATTACAATGATAAAAGAACGAATGTTCATTGAATGTTTCAAGACCTTCGCAGTCCAGTGGTTAGCTCACCGGTTTCAGGGTGAGATCTCAGAGGTCCCGGGTTCAAGTCCCGGTGGCGGCAGATGTTTGTGTGATGAATGCGAGCACTTGTACCTTAGTCATGGTTGTTAATATATATTTCTATCAAAAATATTTATATATGTATGTATAATATATGTATGTTTATCCGTTACCCTAAATCTCGTAACACTTATTATCTATTTATTAATTTTCGAGATGAGATATAATGTTTGGTGAAGTTCACATTCTAATAGCAGATGAATTGGCTTAATGGTAACAAATTGATCAGAACCATTTAATTCGATCAGTGTTTTACAGATTCCAATTTCGTAGTGTGTGTGTGGCTAAAAAGATAATATAATTTCAACATTTGTACAAAATTTGGTTTCAATGAGAAAACTGAAAAGATTTAATAATGCCGCTTTAGACTTATCTTCAACTAAAATAAAATTGCGGCGTTTAATGGAGTAATGCTTTCCATTTTATTGAAGCTTACTGAAATGAAATGCTCTTTTATGATTTTCGAGGCTTGCTGCTAAAAATCTATTTATAATTTTTAAGGCTCGTAGTTAACTGATTATCCTAGAAACCTACAAAAATACTAATTGCACACTTAAAATATTATAAAAATACATCTAAACAAGAATTAGACGCAAAACCAGATAATTATTATACTCGTATGTGTGTATGTTGTAAATAATCCACAAATAACATAATTTTTAACAAACATTTCTGTTCGATAGCTAGTTTAATCCATTTTCATACTAATCGTGTCTATATCTTTTTCCAACCAAAAAACAACCTTCTGTCAAGACCAATCAAATTCATGTTTTTTAAACGTGAAAATAATATAAAATACAGTGTTTCTTACGTTACTTAAATATATATTGTAGTATTTTTTGTAGTTTTATTAATTATTTCTCATTTTTTAGTCAGCTCTGTAACTTGAAGTCATCACATGGGTGATTTATTCAAGATGAAGAATTTATATTTATTTATATCTTAGTTATATTACAATAAATAGTCAATTCATTATCGTTGTCAACATTATTTTTGATGCTTTATAAAAAGCTTTGATGTATACATGATATACACTTTTAAACTTAAACAACTAGAGCAAGGGTTTTTTTTTGCTTATTCGATGGACCACTTTAAGCAACTTTTTATAATTCACTCTGTAATCTGAGTAATCCCGTAAAATCTTTCAAAGGTGAAAGCGTTCGCGGGCACGGTTAGTTTCAAATCAACTTCCTCTATCCCCTCAGCTTAGAGAGTGTTTGAGCGGGGAGACGTATTTCGTTGTAGAAAGAAATATTTTAAATTGAATCCAAAAGTGAAAACAAACAAATCTACATCCTTTTATTTGTTGAGGAGATTTGAACCTGATTCTTTCATGTTTTGTTAATGTGTAGGTGGCTGCTGGTGAACCGAATGAGCTAGCAAAGTTACAGGTGAGATGCGAAATAACATTGTAGTCGTATGTAGTTGTGCTACGGGCCTACGAGCCGCTTCGAAATGAGGCGTCGATGGACTACAGCGCTAAGTGCTACATATGTATACTATGAGTGCTACGACGAGGTAATAATGCACATTATAATTCTATTGTAGTCAAATCAAATCATTTCAAATCAAAAATTTATTCATCAAATAGGATTTTACAACCACTTTTAAATGTCAAAGATGCTACGCCATTGTGAAAACTATACAAATTTGCACAAAGCTGATATTTATTTTAATAATAAACATGTCTCCTGAGAAATAATAGCACTTGAGTTTTTAATACTTAAAAAAAATATGTCACAGGTATATCGATTTCTCTCATCAAGTATTATCGCTTTAAAATTGAGACGTCTAGAAAACACACACACTTACGAACGGAGCGAGATGTTTATTTAAGTTCTGTTCCTAACTCTGGGAAGGGTTCACATACATGTATGTTCCTACTAAACGTATTCATTCTTTTTCATCATTAGGAGTCACCCGGAGGTCACTGAAAATCTAAAGCCCCTACTGTTGCGTAGATATATAGCCTCATGGGCAATATTTTACCGTCTAGAGACGGTAGACCATGGAGAATGTTCCGAAGAGTTCTTCAAATTTATCCCACCTTCCATATTCCTATCAAAAACAACACGAGCTGGGCTGAAGTGTCATTAACTATTTCATCACGAACTGAAAGGTTCAGTACCTCTTTTCTTTTCTTCCTTATTTTGGAGATATGTAGTAAATCTAAGCCGTCAGTATATGTAACATCATGCTGAATCTACTACGTGTCCCTCGTTAAAACATCATATGTATATGTTGTATGTAGATTGTTTTATACTGTCTTTTTTATTATTATCATATCCATTTACTAGAATCTGTTTCATTTCAATGTTAAAATAAATGTTCCTTTCTTATTATACAATCAATAAATTTATATAAATTTCTTTGGGGGTGTGTAACAACTCTACACCCTAATTATTAAATTAAAAAAAATATTCAAGACAAAAAAACTGAATTAATAACTTTAATTGTGATACTCGTAGAGTCATGCGTCACTATATGTTTCGTAATTTATCGTTAGAATTGACTCAAGCAACACCGACACGTGTTAAGACACCTATTAAGTGATTTGTTCCGGAGGTTATTAATAGCTCGCATATGTTATACCCAATACTTGTCAATTGTATATACAGTCTATATTTAATAATTAATATCTTTCAATATATTAATTAATTATATAATAAATTAATTAAATGTTGTGTTACTTGTATTGGGTTTCCTTCTTACCTATGATTTTCGTAACATGAGAGGTGAAGAATTATAGAACTACCTGTATTCCTTAGCACTGTGCTGCCACGTACCTACTCGAATCTACAACAAATAATTGTGGCGCTAAAAACTACTGTTGCAAAAATATGGTACTTTTTGTAAGAATAACGGAAAGTAAGCTAGTGTGCGAACCAGTGAGCCTCAATTTCAGTTAAATTGTTCATGAACTCCCGTTCGAACGTCGATTATAAAGGGGAGGCCATAAAAAGTATGTGTGTCATCTTGGATCAATAGCCAAAATGAATTATTGATGATATCGCCATTGTTGTTACACGGCAGGGATCAGACGTACAATTTTTATAGAACTATATATAAACTCTATCTTTCTTTTTCACGCTCGTAATTGAATTAAGCACTGCGTGTCACTAAGCATCTTGCCTGACATACGCTCAAACAATTTTATTCTTAAAAAAATTATTATATATATATATTTTTTTTTATTTCATTTTTATGAAAAATATTGTAAGAGGCTTGAGTTTGTTAAATGGAAAAACAATCAGATTAATGTCACCAAAACACCTACTCCCTGAGAATGACATTTTAGAGGGTAGCTAAAGTCACTTCATGGCAAAGGCAATGGCATGGCCATCTTAAGAACTCAGCGATGTCTACCACATTCCTTGATTTTAATATCGTAAAGGTTTGCCATATTAACCCCATTTACATGATTTATTGAGTATCAAACAAATAAAATGACATGAAAAATATCGTTAGACTGTAGCAACCTTGTTTACTTTTGCTTTAGAAAAAAAAACTGTATATACGAAGTGTATTCAAAATGCTTTTAAGTGTCGGTCTCTTTAAGTTAAAAGCCTGTCACGATAGAAAAGTATGGTAACTCAGAACCATTAAGAGAATGCGGGTTAACAGAGGTTAATGGTTTATGTTGAGCTGGCAAACCCTTAGGTTAATTATATACTGAAAGGACCAAACATTTTCAAAATGTTTAATACCAGAGAAACCTTTACTTTATATTTTTGGAACCCATACGAAGAATTGTTGATCCCACTCCACTTAGTACATTTCTCGCATCACTTGACCATTTTTTGAAGACCTCACATCTTCGATTTGTTGTTACAAATAAAGCAAATTCTGTAGGTATGAAGAATTTAATAAATTTTGCATCGAATTTGCAAGAGTGAAGAAAACATGCAGCTTCAAATGTTTACATATTGCAACAGAACAGTTCATCCGGAACCACATAGAACTAAATATATCCATTTTGTAAATGGCTCTAAGGTTCTGTATACTAACGACCCTGACTCAAAATTAGTATCTGTGGTGGTCTTTTTCTTTGTAGTGTGTATTTTTATTAGATTCACATAAGATATTAATAGTAGACTTACCTAACATAAAAAGTTTCCATTGCCTTAAAATTTATTAATATCTTAAAACTTAATTTTTCACACTGATACTCTGATAGTTAACAAACATTTATAGGGTACGTCTAATTAGTTATGTCAGCTAGTAGTAGTACACAAAAAAACTTACTTTCAAACTTTTTACCTCACCTCTAACCAATAAATGGAAATTTGCATGAGACATCCGAACATTTTGGGGATAGAGGTGCTGGAAATTGATGTAAAGATTCGTTGTTATCTTAATTAAACTAAGTTATAATTTATATATGCTAAACCAAGTTTTGTTGGTCAGATCATTATACCATAAGAACGACTCGTGGTGACTTGTGTATCCTACCCTTTAATATCACCAGTCTATGGATCGTTTATCTTTTCCATAATTTAGTTTCTTTCCTTTTCATGAAATAACTTATGGACTTCTGCTATCCTTTGTAGTTGATAACTCATGTAGCTGTACACTTACTTACCAATAACATCATCGAAAAAATGTAATTACATTGCATTTGGTGTGAATAGCAAACTATAGTGTAAGTAAATATTACTTGTTATGGTTATTGTAGGGAAGCGTACCCCGCCACTCGGGGGGGGGGGGGGTTAGACCGGTCCTCTATGACCGGAGAACCCCACACACGGCCGCGCCTTGCCAGCGCGGTGTCATGGTGCATAAGGTTGCATTATTAGGATAGTTATTAGATAAGAAAGTACTATTGTTATATAAGTAAGTGCTGCGCAACTCACGTTAATGTTAAGTCACGGAATAGTATTATAGACTATTCCGTGGAGTAGACATATATAAAAAAAAAGGTGGCATTCCCCCCCCCCTAAAATAAAGGGTGAGTGAAACGGTGAGTTATTGAAAGTTGTTGTAAATACAATGACAGGTTTGCAGCATTGCCGTGGATCGTTTATAATCGCTCCCGTTATATATGTATACTCCAAACGTGACATCATAATTAGGTAAAGTCTTCCGTAGTTCGTAGAAGCAAATGAACAATTTGCCATAAACTTTGTAATTTTTAGAAAAGATTAATATATTTATATACAAATTAGCTAAAAGCAGTTGGAATCTAGATTGTGCCATATAATTAACAACTATTGTATTATTAGAAACATATTCCTACTATCCAGTAACAATGGTTCAATAAAATTACTGGGAGTACTTACGGATAAAGTTAAGTTATTTAAGCTGTAATGTTAATGTCATTTATGATTGTATCGGTCGTGTGTCTCGTTTCCTCTTTCCTCTGGTAATTTGATTTTGCCAATTTTATTTATTTTTGAACTTGCTGTCGTCCGAGACTTCATTTGCGTAGGATTAGTATTTCGAATAGCTTAGCTTATATTAGCGTAGCGCATATATTTATACATTTTAGCCTATATGTTATTCTGATGTATAAACTTCGCTATTGTAAAATTTTAATAAAATCAGTAGTCAGTAGTTTTTAAGTGAAAGAGTAAAAACATTCATCCATACTTACAAACTTTACAATATTAGTATATACAGAATAATATAATAGTAAAATGTATTCATTTTACTGGTAAGTAAACATGTAAGTAGCCCTTGACTACGCTGATGTTTGTTATCTAGATGCAACGAAGACCTTTTAAATAAGTTAGAGCGACTTCAGAACTTGGCAATCAGATTTATTAATTATTTACGTAAATTCGATAAGATCTCTGAATATCGCTGTCGTTTGAAGTGACTGCCCATCAGATATCGACGAGATATGCATATCTTATGTCTTGTTTTTAAAATTCTCAGTACCCCTAGATTTCCTCAATACTTACGCTGTAGATTTAAATTACTGCCACCTTCTACCCGGCCTCAGCGTGCTTGTGTGTCATACCCTATTTTAAATGTACCTCATTCGAACTCCAAATTCTACTCCCGCTCCTTTATTTTTCGTGCTGTAAGATTGAGGAATAAGCTTCCAGGCAATGTTCATGATTGTCAATCCATTCCTACTTTTAAGCGCAATCTAAAGGAACACTACCTATGTAGTTTGTCTTAGACTACTTTCTGCACTTCATGTTATATATGTATACGTGTGTATATGTATGTGTATATATGTATTATGGGTAAGTATATATGTGTGTATATGTATTTTTATATATTTATGATTATGTATGGATGTATCAAATTAATTAATCAAATCTATTAAAATAATGTATGTTTTGTATGTAGTATAAATATGACGCTTCTATTATTTATATTAAACTTATTAAACAATTATATATAAATATAAATACTGTGTCCCCGCAAATTTTTCTTTAAAATTTCGCTAAACTATCTAGGGTTGCCTGGAACAAATCTCTCTGAGAGTTAAGTCCGCCTTTGGACCAATCAACTTAGTACCTCCTAATATATACATATATATATGTACATATTATTGTAATATTGTTTAATTGTGTACAATAAAGAGTTTATATAACTGAAAAAGTTATGAAATAAAAAAACTATCTATATACACACGTACTTATTTCCAAATATAAGCCAAACAGTTAAAATTATAACGAATTTATATATGTTTGATTAGCAGCTACAGCTCAGTATTTAGAAATCGCCAAAGAACCGTTAATTAACGAAATAATATTAATAAGCGCAGAATTCAGTTATCAAATTTAATCGTAAATATCTAAGCTTTGGTAGAAATAAACAATGAGTCCCAGATGGCAGATGCTCCTTTATGCCTCGTTATAAATTATTCAAAGACAATTTATACGCCTGAATATTGAAGGTAGCGTTGACTATAATTAGCTTTTTGGATTTAACTTTTGACTTATCCCACGCATTGTTAATTTGGTCGATGTATCTTTGATTCGGATATGATTGTCGACAGCAATGTTCTGAGTAACGATATTCGGTAAGCCGTAAGTATATAACTAGTATATCTTTACATAATCTTAACAGATTGTGGACGCTAACACTAAGCAATAATATTGAAAACGTTTTCGCAAACAAAAGCTATCTATTGCTTTTTGCATAGTCATAGGTTGGTTGATACAAACGAAATGAGATAAAGTTCTGTTCTTGTCTGTGACTGTTCTTGGTGAATTCTCGGCAAATGATAATAATTTCAAAATAAAATTAAACGAGGAAACCTTTAAGCAAAAGTGTCAAGACACTTTGAAATCTTGAATACCAAAAATATTAGTGACTAGTAAATATTTGTGATATAATGGTTTCGCCCAAAAATAGTAGACAACCTGTTTATGTTATGTCTCTTTTTAACTTTTAATAAATACTCTACCTATCTAAAAAATGTGATGATGGCGTCACTTTCCTTCCGTTCAAATAGTCACATACAGGCATAACTAATTATAGTGCCCAAGGTACGCCTATAAAAGAGCCTGATAGTTCGTTAGTGGTTATATGAAAAAAAAATCTTATTAAGTACTGTTGACTATGCTAGGCTGGCATAGTTTTTATATTAATGTCATCTTTTTATATTATTTTGTATACCTTTTGATACAATTTTATTTTTATAGCTTTTATTTGTTTTATACTTTTTGAAGTTGTCATTATTCATTCCAATACAGTTAGTTGTCAGAGAAAGGCTTTTTAATTTTGCTCCTGCATTTACTTATTTCCAACAAGTTTGATCTTGAATTACAGAAAAACATACAGATTGAACATCAGACTTAGTCTGTCCCATTAGGGGAAGAAATTTATATTTCTCTAACACATTTATCACCAAAATGAGATGCTTGCGATACGTTATTAAAAAGATTGTATTCGGAAGCGTGTATATGTTACACGTACTTCTTAACAGGGAACTATTCTTACACAAGTGTTTGTTAAAGTTTATCTGCCAAAACTATAGGAATGATACCTGTCGAAACGGAGTTTTTAGGATATGAAGACTTTGATTATGAATTAGTTTTTATAACTAAAGAATGTACAAATAAATTTGAACCTTATTGATATTCCATATTAAAATGCAAACACATCATGAAAATTTGTAAGCTCGTTTAATTCTTAACTAATGTTTGACTTCAAATCTGCATACCTTGGCTTAACAAAGAGAAGAACAATGGAGTTGTATTTTCAATGGGGTGGGGTGTATACTTGGTGACTAAATTGGTCAAAGTGACAAAATAGCTTGTTGAGCACGCTGCTTAAATTCTGCTGGAATTGTGAATTTTCATGACTTTGTGTTATCCTATTTAAAAATCGTATTTTATCTAAATTCCCTTTTTTAATAATTATAAACCATTTAAAGAGAATACACGACTGAAAATTATGTTTTCAATCACAAACCAATCTATATGGATTATCCGCTTTGGAGTTATAGAGGTCGTGACATATTTGTCGGCTCAAATCTGCAAATATTTTTCTATCCGGGGGAGTTGGTGGTTTTAAAACCTGTCGTCGTACCTAACTTTGTTTTACATACTACCAATAGCATTGTTGTATCCTGACACTAAAGGTGGAACAAATAATCCCTCAGTTATTGAGGAACTCGGGTGAAAGGAATCGTTTTCTTCGGTAATATCAATATTTGTTATCAAAAGCTATACTCTCATAAAAATAGTCTTATGGCAGTTTTCACCAACCTTGTCTTAGCTTAGGTGACTCCTGAGTGACATGCTGTCACCTTTTATATTAACTGAAAAGAGTGAGACAGCATGTCTCTTAGGAGTCACCTAAGCTAAGACAAGGTTGGTGAAAACGGCCATTAGAGTACTATCGACGTTGCGAGTCTGGGGAGGTACACTTTAAATCTGACGCACGATATATTTTGTGAGTTAGAAACGGACAAGTACGACACATGTCGAATTTTCGTGTTCACGCTCTGCGCTCTGTACAGGCTCTGCTGTCCCCGTGTGTCTAGATACGGCAGCCTCGCATGGTAAACGAGTCTCATTTCATCATACAGCAGCATCATGATGTCTCGCTAAGCATAAAATGGTGGGAATTTATTTTAGTTTATTTAATACTAGCTTTCTGCCCGCGGCTTCGCCCGCGTGGATTTCGGGATTGGGTGTATAGAGGGTTAAGGTCATAGCTTTTGCCCACGGCTACATATACGCGGAAGTCGGTTTATGGTGCGAAGATTTTATCGCGCTTCCCGTGGGACTATCCGTTTTTCCGAGATAAAAAATGCCGCAAAACTCCTCAAGAATCACTCTATCTATTGATGAAAACCGCATAAAAATCTGTGCAGTAGTTTTTGAGCGAAGCCTTTATTGCGCATCCCGTGGGATCTGTCGATTTTTCCGGGATAAAAAGTAGCCTATGTTACTCGGGGAGAATGTAGCTTTCCAAAGGTGAAAGAATTTTTGAAATCGGTCCAGTAGTTTAAGCGTGAAGAGGTAACAAACAAACAAACAAACAAACAAATAAACAAAACAAACAAACAAACACTTTCGCATTTATAATATTAGTTGGGATATATTAATATATATATATATATATATAATATATATATATATATATATATATTATATATATTATATATATATATATATATAATATATATATATATATATATATATAGTATATAATATATTGTTGATGTAGTTAACTGTTTTGACGTGCGATTACTGATCTAAGGTACCCGATCGAGGAAAAGTTTATTGGTTTCTTTCTTGTAGTTATTTCTCCTATGTTATTTTATTGCTATGTTATGTTAGTTATTTTTCCTATGCAGTAGCTTGGACTTACTATTATATTAGAGAATATAATAGTAAGTATAAAGTCTTAAAAAATGTGGGTATCCTTAATCTTAGATATCTTTCTATGAATAAGAGAAATTATAGCTAACATAAAGTTCAAAACACATGACCTTTCTCAATTCAGAAATTCAAATCAATAAACACTCTAGTTATGAAATGAAATTCCCCCTTCTCGCTTAGCTCGCGGATAACCAAGCTATAAGTGAAACATTAAATAACTTTGCGAGACCTACGAAGTATCTCCTCCTGGGACTTAAGATGGATGCCCACTTAGCGAGTTGATACCGACAGGACTTAATAGTTTCCTGGCTTCGTGACTTTTGAAGATCGCTACTGTGTTTTATTCACGATATCAAACAGAAAAGTTGTTAGAATGTTAATATTTTTTGTAAAACTTAGCATTTTAATCATAAGAAAACTTTTTCATTAATTTCAAAATATCATAAGATTAGAATATTTTTTTTATTCGTATATCTTATTTTAATTTAAGTCATAGAAACAACACATTGAATCTTACTCAAATTGAATAGAACAATCTTGAAAATAGTTCGTATTTTTTTAATAATTATTTTGTACTTTATTGACTTCTATATTCCGGAAAACAATTTTTCCATTAAAAAAGTTAGTCACTAATTTAATAGTTTCAAAAAGTTTCATAGTTATTAAATCAATAAGGAAAAGTAAATCCAATGAAAAACCAAAAACGACCTATCAAAAATTGTTAATGAATAAGGTATACCAAAGCTTAAGATATCAGTAGTTGGTACAAGCTTAAAACTAAGGCCTCGCATGCGTCAAGGGAATATGACTTATAAGTATCTCAAATTAAATTCATTCTCGAATTAATTCGATGCGATTTGCTACTACTCGAGGTAGGAGTTGTCACTTCCACTGCACTTCAATAAATAGGTTTTTTTTCTATGATGCATCTAGGCTATTACTCGAAGATGACTTTTACAATATTTAGATTTTTATAGATTTGAACTTTGAGAACTTTGATTTGGTTTTGCGGAAGGCAAGAACTGCCGTGGGTACAAAAGCATTTTAGAAGTCAGGCATCAAGCAGGGGTGGGGTGCTCCCGTGGGTGTATTGAGTCCAAGGATTCGCTATATTTTTGGGTACCGGGTAAATCACACACCTAGATCAAGATTTCGCATGCTTATTTAGCCATCTAGGTGGACTATTTTATGTGTTAAATATTTTAAATGAATCTTGTCAATTATACCTTAGCTAACGTTTCCATTGTTTCTTAAATTTGGCAGAGTTTAAAACCTTTTAAAAATTTTATATTACAACTAAAACCTGGATGTTTTCTTTTTTGATATTCCCAAGCAACTTTATTACATAATCGTAAAGAACAGTATCATATTAATTCATATTCAATTCATAAAATTAATAATTGCGGACAAAGTGTGCAGTATATTACAAATGTTACGAAATAATATTAATACTACGTAACAATTTATTGTGCGTGATTACGCTTACAGTAACTAGCATTTTATTTTTGTCAACAACAGATCAAGGATGGAATGTTAAAATTTTTCTTTCATTTTGAAGTTGGTTAACTCGGAAAGTATTAGATTTTAAAGTCTTAAACAAGCACCCCGGTGGTTCCAACTAATATGTAACTTATTATTATTATTCTACTTAAATATTAAGTCCTGAAACAGCCATGACAATAATTATTTCAATTCAACAACATAAATAAATGAATACGATAACTAGTGCTGATTAGTTTGTAAATTATCAATTATTTACATTAGCGTGAAAAGCTTAATTGAAATATAATATATTTTTCGACAAATCTGAAACTTGTAGTTCATCCGCGTAAATCCCGATAGAATAATCTCATTGGGGTATTAGAGATGAAAAAAATAACATTGTGAATATCAAATTTTTTCACAATACAATAAGATGCAGAATACTTTATTTAAAGGCCTATAAAAAAAACATGCACGTTACAAAAACGATGAATTCGACAATCGATCGGAATTATTGGGCCTCGTGATATGCTGTTGACAGTAGACCGTATCACACGTCCATTATTACTAATGACTCTCTGAAGTGTTTGACGTACTGAGTGGCAAAATGTAATTACTCGACACTTAACAAACAAATCTGTGAACAGAACTGAACCTTAATGTTTGTGTACTCGGAGACATATGATTGTTTTAATCGTTCTATAGTTGCTTTATATGTAACTGAACTTCTCTGGAGAACAAAATTACGTGTTTGTTTCAGTTTATGATTACTTTGTATGTAAGAGGGCTCAAGATACTTATCTCGGGCCCACTTTGATAAAATACGTATTTTAAGCATTTATTTCACATAAAATGTAAATAAAACAAAGTAACATTTATACGAAATAGGACTTTCGTGGCATTTATTGATGTCAAGACAAGGTAAGATAGATCTTACCGTTCTTTTATTTTTAGATTTGTCTGTTTGAGTAGACTCAAGATTCTAAGTACATACGAAATAAATAACAAGACGTTATGTCTATTTGAAAATTATGAGGGCACTCTGAACAACAATAGGCAAGTAACTTTGAAGGTCTTTTTATCTCCTCTTTTCGTTTACAATTACAATATTCTTATAAGTAATTATGCATTTAATATCATTGCTATGACTCGCGATTTGAGTATGTCAAAAACAACAAATGAATGTTGGTCGCAGTAGAAAAGTTAGAGCTAAACTTCCATTCCAATAAATAGTTAAGTGTCAATTCCCCATATACATTTTCAAAGGTCGTCCAAGCCGCTCCTCTCCGCCGCAGACGGATAGGTAGGAGAAGGCGAGCACACGCAAGAACGGTGCTCGCCTAATGACCCTACCGCGAGGCTACGTGCGCGTCTGACTACCGCGCATGCCGTGGTGATGTCTCTCCGTCTGGGGGACTATACAGGGGTTCTCGGACAGTCCCTCCCTTGGCTCGACCAGACCTAGGTCGAGCCGGCCCCCGGAGCACATGGCGGTAGAATCGCGAAAGCGCACCCTGCCATGTGCCCCGCATGGGCCTAGAGAACTCAGGGGGTTTTAGTGGGTAGGCCGGTCCTGTCAGACCGGAGAGCCCCACACACGGCCGCGCCTAGCCAGCGCGGTGTCACGGTGCAAAATAAGCATTTCCCCTCTCAAAAAAAAGGTATAGCAGTTGTACCATTCATTTACATCACAAACTACTATTAAACCATACAAATTAAGTCCTAAAATTGTTAGGATTAAAGAAATCTTTGACTTTGTAATATTTATTCTTAAAATTATTATTTATTTTAATTACCTATATCTTATATTTTACGCATAACTTATTTTGCAATATAAAAAGCAGTCATTACTTAGTTACAAGGACACTTGCTTAGCGCAAATTATTTGCATCAAATCCAGCATACACGTCTTGTATAATAAACATCAGACGATGAAATAAATTACATTTGACGAAAAATCATTGCAATATTTACTCCAATATTTACAACAAGGTTGATTTCGGCTATAGCATAAAGGAGGTTTATCGTCCTTCAGCAAATAACATTGCTTAAGTAAAATTTTTACTTTTTCTTGCCAAGACAAGTTAAAAAGTAAATTTGTTTGTACATTATATACACAATGCAGTTAGTTATTATACATATATATTATTTTTACTATATAGTGCGCCTATATACGAATACACTGGTAAACTATTTGTAACAATAATTTCAGTTATTTCACTCCAGCGTAAAATTTATTTATTTGACGTACGCGGTATTGTTTGATGAGTGACATTTTATCTAAATGAGTTTAGTATAGATGCTTAAACCGTATTATGTCAAAAATAAACGTATGATATTAAAATAATAGCATGACCAGACTCACCTCAACTATGCTTAGAGTACTTTTTTTATACCACGATAGTGTCAAAAAGACGGCCTGTTCGGTAAGCTTATAGACGCGTGCCAAATCAATATTGCATTTTACCAACCAGCCTTATGGTGATTGTATAATAATCTATATGTAAAATGCAGTAGTATTATCAAAGTTACATATATTAACAATAGTATAATTATATTAGATAGATAGCAATATAATGGAAACCTGAGATAACAGTGAGCAGTTTTGGCTGTTCAACGGAATTCACGGTGTTAAAATATTTGCGTTGTACTAAGCCCATAAGTTCGAGACATTAATCAAAATTCGGTCGAATCACGTAAATTAAGCGTTAAGCTGGTAAATTCGAGAAATGGATTAGAGAAATTGTATTTTTATAATCCGATGGTCACTTGCATCAATCAGATTTCGTACAGTTTTACATAATTTTTGTGTTTGTAGATTTATTAATGTGGTCACTAATTAAAAATGCCGAAGAACATTTCTTTGATTGTATGCGAAGCGCCAGGGCATAATATAACTTTTTGTACAGAGAAATTGTTGAGAATATGTTGTAGAAATAGATGAAATAAGTATTTAGTGTCAATTAGTTTGTATTGTGTAAATATAATCCATTGAGATAATGTGTTATATCTTATATAATAAAGCTTATGTTTTCAAAACTATACTGAGCTGATATTTTTTATATTATGTTCATCTTAGAGTACGCCCAAAATTTGTTCTTAGCGCTCGTGTGTGCTATTTGGATGTAAATGGATGGACGTATTTGATGAGGTTATCCATTAGTGGTAGTAGTGTAAATAAAAAATAGATGCACTATCCCCAGAGCTGTCAATTTGTGTCTCAATACGGATTTGTTTGTATTAGTTTTATTTTTTATATCATTATGAATGATCGCGATATTGATCTGTTTAAATAAATTGGTTCCATTAAGGAAATTTGATACTCATGTGCTCAATAAATATGAATCGCTTTACTGGTCTAACGGTTGAGATCGTTGGGTATGTTTAGGAGGTCCTGGTATAGTGGTAAGGCTTAAACCAAAAATTCGTAATTAATTCAGACAGCCAGGCAGCTTTACTAGCATAAACAATAACACCTTAAATCAAAGCTAGTAAAAGACTGTGTGAAAAAACTCAATGACCTGGGAGAAAAGAACAAAATCACTCTCAAATGGGTGCCAGGTCATTCTGGAATAACCGGCAATGAGAAGGCCGATGAACTAGCCAGGGCTGGGGCTCAAGGAATACAGTTCGGCCCAGAGCCTATCTGTGGTATCTCAAAGAACCAGGCCATGCAATACCTGAAAACTCGCCTTCTTAACGAGGCGAAAGCAGACTGGCACAGTACGTCCGGGATGACACACTCAAAAGCACTAATCGAACCATACTCTCGCAAACGCACTGACGAGCTATTAAAGCTTAACAGGAGTAACTTGAGCGTGATGGTTAGGGCTTTGACCGGTCACTGCATGTTGAATAGACACCTTCACAACATTGAAACTTAAGACACTGACACATGCCAGAGTCTGCGAACAAGAGCGTGAAACACCAATACACCTCTTGTGCTACTGTGAACCGCTGATTCACAAAAGAAACAGACACCTGGGGAAACACATCCTTGACCCAGATGAAATAAAAACAATCCGAACTGGGAACATCCTATCTTTCTTGGTCAGTGCCCAGTTAAGGGAGCTACTGTAGGGCCTACATGGAACCTACATAGGAGGCTGGTCACAATAGATCTTAATAGGTCGCAGTGATGCACATCAGCCCCGACTTACATGAAATAATAATAATAATAGTGGTAAGGCTTGAAATTCAGGTTATCTGCGTTTTATGTCAAATCTATATCCATAATAACAATGTTATTTGGATTATGTACTAACAATTTATCTTTGTAACATCAATTACTGTTATGTGAGAAAAAGTTTACTTGTTGAATGCAAATAAAAACAGCAGCTTATATAAATTCAAATAATCGAAAATATTACTTACTTTCATAATATAAGTATACAGATTACTAAAGTTAACACTAATGCTAACTTCATAGTCCCAAAATCCCAAACTAGTGAACCCGTTAACACAAAGATTATGCTTGAACTACCTATTATGACAGTATAAATTCCTTACGTGAGGAGTTATGGAAACCCCCAAGGAATATATTAGCATAAGGGATTATTATAATGCCAAGAAATTTCAACGCTGTAGCGCAGGAACTAACTACATAAAAGAGGGGGAACTGCTTAGTATAAAAAGTCCTTTACGAGAATGTGCGTTTACATATTTCCATATATATGTAGGTTTAAGATATAGACCATATATATGTAGGTTTAATATATAGGTTTAAGATAAGAACAGACATCATAATTCTGCTTGAATTATAAAAACGTAATTCGTTTTATAAGGAGAATAATTAATAAGACGGCAACATTGAGCTTTTTATAGTGTCAACTTTACATCGCTATGTAATGAATTAGTCTAGATTAGACTTCTGGGCTTATACGCGAACTATCATTCCCGTTTGTATAGTATTTGAAATTGTTTTAGTATCGAATGGTAATGTATGGAAAATCCAATAGAATCCTATACTAGGAGCTCTAGCGCTGTGGTGTCGATACACTGAAGTACTAATGAGTGGCAAGTTAATCATGCCATGTGTAATTTGTAATATACATCGATATTAAGAAATAAAAAAAAAATATATGAAAAACAAATTTTATAAAAGCGTACTTTGTTTGTTTGCTTTTATGAAAATTGTTTTTGAAATTTCTATAAATATAAATATATTTATAAATATTTTTGAACTACAACTACGTAAAAATATTGGCGTTATATTGTCATTAAAAAGCTTAAAAACCAATATCATAGAACACAAACAAAATATATTTATGTAATATATACGCATAGCAAAGATTTTCTAGACTTACATTCGAAATTTAAAATATTCTGTTTCATTGAGGTGCACATGTTTTATTTTAGTTTAGAACTATTTGTGCAAGTCATTTTTCTTTGCTCTTGTTCGTGCATAATGGATAAAGAATACGTGTCATCTCTATCTTCTCGCTCACATCGTAAAAGCTAAATAAGAATTGTAAGATTAACCTGAGTGTAAATAAAAAAAAATCGGAACAAACCCATACTAATATAAATAGATTGATAACAGAAACAAATTCTGCATGTCCCAGCAATGATAAACACAAGTTGAAGTGACGGGAAATCCAACAAACTACACCAGTTAATGTAAAGTTGAGCTTCCAGTATTTTAATAATGGCAAATGTTTTTTAACTAATAAAAAAAAACATTTTGCCAGCGTCACGTCAACTATGTAAAATATTTAAAACAAGAATGCTAACATATATCGTAGTTTTATTGTAATGCTAGCTCGCAGTTTTATTTATGAAGCAATTCTACTTATATATCTACCAGGGTAGCATAACGTCCAGATAAATTCGTTTAGTAGACGACGCGGCGGTTAAGGAGTTTGTACTAAATACTGCGCTAACGAAAAAATGCATAATCTACTAATTGCTTGTAATATTTCTGGATCAAAGTTTTAGTATCAAATACACTCTTACACTATTATTTCTTATTCTCTAACTCTATATATCATATTCGTATACCGGGTGGCATCTTACATCATGGCTGGTGTAATCTACCTGAAGAATAGCGATGACAAAAACAAATTATAATATACTACACGATCGCAACTAAGTGTACATTTTTTTTTTCAAAATTCATAATTATAACTAGATATTAAAATCCTGTTAGTTTAAAAATAGTGTTAATAAGCTCTTCTAATTAACATTATTAATATTGTATCTAGTTACTAAACTAGAAATAATATTACTTGTAGATACTTTCACAAATAAAAATGCTTTGTGAATAATTTCTCAAAGAATTTTATATTTTCCTTCGTCAGAAGTCTACAAAGCACAAGTCGTTGCTATACCTTCACCTCGTTTCATTTCGAAATTGCCAAAATTACAAAGCAGTTTTTGTACGAGCCTTTGCAAGAAAACACATAATAGGAGTTTGTTTTAGTCAAGATTGATGGTATTAGATATAATAGGAGCTTGCAAGTTCCTTTGTGTACGATGCTTTCAGTAACTGGGAACCCAGGCAGGAGGTATTCTTAATTTATGCGCTGACACCAATTCATTTATACGGTAAACTTTTTCTGTTCTACAGAATTATGCGAGTGCGAAGCGTTTATTTGAAAATGAGGGGGTTTGATAACACTAAGTATCTTTAAAGCTAAAGCCTGTGAATTTGTAACCGTGTAAATAAACCTTTAACTATTTTCTTTGTCTCTTTGTCATATTAATACTAATTATTAGATTCACGAATCAACGATTGCAATATTTAGAATAGAAATTTCGCCATTTTGTCTAATATCTTAAGGGTGATTTTGTAAGCCGAAAAATGATTACCTATCTACAAAGTGGTACATCCTGTTATTATCTATCTCCCAATTCCATTTCATTCATCCATTCTCATTTCGTTATTACTGACCAATTTCTATATTTTCGTATCTCATGTTCTTAAGAAACTTCTCTATACGCAACATTATATATTTTTACAGTTAAACACATTCCATCGAGATTTCAACATGAACACTGCACCAGCACTACTTTATTGCTTATAAATATTAAATTCAATGGGCCTTGGAGAATATTAAAGGTACCATTCCAATTCAATTCTTTCTTTTAATTGTAAATCTTGACATATTGCTTGATATATTCGTTCTATATCAGTTCTATATCAGTCGACTACACATATACCCGTCGGTAGTTTTATAGTGACCTGTATGTCGAGGGTCTGACTCTAACTTTATATACAGTCAATTAAGACTTTACTAGCCATTAATTTATGCTATAATGAACCTGACATGTGACAATAAATTAATGTTTTACAAACTGCTACTAAAGTTGCTTCTGCTTAGTATCTTCTACTCCTCATCCGTCTCTCTACCCGTCTCAGGACTCTCCTCAGGACCAACTTAAGAAACTGAATCGTCTCCAAAATATCTAAATCCGGAATTATATTTGGCTCTATGGAAATATGAACACGTTCCTGAATTTCATACACAATTGAAATCGTTGTCTTATTTTACCGCAAATATGAACACTATATCTAAAACTTTGGTTACCCGTAGGAATGCCCTTCAACTGCACGAAATTTGATTATGAAAATCATTGCCTACATAAAATTCTTTTTGAGTGCAGGCGACATAACTGTGGAATGCATTCCAATTAAATACCAGGCAAGCTAAAACTATGAACATGATAAAAAGCGCAGGTGAAAAATTGCTATCTGTTATTTTCAGACAACTAATTAGTAATGCAACATTTATAACCCTTAAGTTTTAGTATTGCTTGTGTATGTTTTACTTATTTATATATGTGTATATGAGCCATTTTATTGTATTAAGCAACATTTATTCACTCATATAGCATTAGGCTACTTAATTTTACTTTAACAATTATTTCCTCCCTAAAATGAGAAAGGTGTGTTCTCGATGGACACAATTTGACTGATGCCCAAACCGCTGGCACCTTTTTGTTAGTTCGATGCAACGAAGGGACTGTCAATTTGATGTGGAACGTAATAATAGGTGACGAAACATGGATTTATAGCTAGTATCCTAAAACAAAGCAGTCCGAGTCCTTCGAGATGAACGTTTGAAGAACAAAGAGTATGACAAGCAGTTTCGTAAAGTTTTCACGTGAAGGAGTGGCACATGTGTCCAAAATGTGTGGCACAAAAGAATATTATTTAGTAAATATTTTAGCGCTCCCCATTGCCTACATGGCCATAGAAAAATCGAAAACCGATTTGCAATGTAATTATAACAAAAATATTATTATTTTAAACACCTAAAAGCAATAAGATACATGTAGAAAAGAGTGTAATCAACTTATGAAAATATATATTAATATCCTTTCTTTTTTCAATCGAATGTGTAGAAAGTATTTTTATGTCATGTGAGACCACAAAACTGATAGTAGCTTTTTTGTAGAAAACATAAATAAGCGATGTAAGCTTTTGACGTTGATCGGTAACCTATACACAATTGCACATCAAAGAGTTTGATTTCAGAACCTCTGAAACGGAAATATCCTACTTGAAGACCTAATATTTGTTATTTTCTAAAAAAAAAGAGATCACAAATGACTTGTTATGTCAATTTTATTATCCGCCTTTCATTTCACGAAATTCATTTACGAGGAAAATGTCTCGTTTTCTTCCACAGGAAATTACATCCGTTTTGATTTCGTATCTTTAAGTAAACAATGATCTTGTTATTGTTGTCCTGTCTATGCTACAATAGAATTGTATTATGTTTTTCTAAGTGGTAAGGTTAAGTGCAAAGTGATTAATTGGTACTAATATTATTCTGCCAAAGTAATTCTGCCTGTCAGTCTATCACGCTTTCACGCTCAAACTACTGAACTAATTAATAATTTATTAAAATAATTTAAGAAAGGACATAGGCTAGTTTTTAATGCGAAAAGAGGAAAATATATTTTTTTGTAGGTAAAGCTAGCAAAAACAGTTGGCCTGGCTTTTATTCAATTTGGTAAGGGGGTGTACCACAATTACTATTTGGTAAGATAGTTTTTGCCAAGGGAATATATATTTTGCAAAATCCGATATACCACGGGAAAAGCCGCGGGCAGAAAGGTAATATGATATGTTTTTATTCAATGATATAATCTATAAATTGTTGATAATAATTTGTTGTTTTTTACGCTTGTTATCTACTAATGGTGAGATCCGAATGGTCAACCTGTATAGTTCCCCACTCTACACTTCACATCAAACTTGAGCGTGCAAACCTCTAGTCGTGAGATACCTTAAAGGTTTGGATTTATCATAATTGTGAGCTTCCCCAAACGAACTATGAAAGTAAATCTGTAAAATCCATCTGTGGCTAACAACCTGTCCCGTTAATATATCTACGGTCATTTGAGACTTTTTTATATTCGTTATAAAGTTGTAAGCTACTGATATGACAATGTAATTTCGTATTGCGTAAGTCTATTACTTTTGTGTAAATAAAATAGGATAAATTAAAATAAAATGTGGGATCGAATAAAATATTTTTATTTGTACTTTTTGTCATTGAGGAGATTCTAAAATCAAACTCAAGCGACAAACAACTCAAACGACACACAAGAAAATTAAAATATGACGATATGACAATTAACCTCACATAATTGTACTCAAACAGATAATTATCTTTGAGTCTCATTCTCTAATAATGTTTTAAAATATTATTTTGTATGAATCTGTTCATACAGAAAGTACGGACCAATATCACATCTTCATTACTATGCAATAAAATAAAATAATATCAACTGGCCGAGTTTGAATAGCACAAGCTTCGACGCACTAGAGCGATATCTATATCTTATTTGTACATAATATTTTTGGAATTTCTGTCATATCTTTCTAAACCAATAAGTTTTTGGAATGCTGTTAGATTATTTCCAGCGTATCCACAGAATATATCTGGTAAAATACCAATATTATCTATTAGAGGCTAACATGCCCGCCGGCAAGAGAGGGTATTTCGAATCACTCGTTCTCCAACCGCAAATAATTATTTTTATGTTCAATTATCTAATAAGGTAATAAAACGAGAAGTATGTCATAATTTAAACATTGTTATAAATTAAGGAAAATTTTATTGTTGACAACAAAACTCGTATTTATCACGAAAACTTCATTTGTCATTATTCAATTATTAAGAGACTCCGGTCATTTGCCTTCTCAAATCCAAATTCACTTAAACATGGCAGGTGGTGACTCGCCGCTCACTAAATGAACCCCCAAAAAAGCAGACCAACATTGATGCGAAGAGGGCAACATTCGTGTGAACGACTAAGGGTGTAGAGAGGTGTGTCTGCGACACCGATCGAGACGCCGTCGGCGCGTTATGACATCATTACACTTCCACCCTTCGAACATCTGCTCTTGCGACCCCACTCTGTCCAACTGGTTAAGGCAAGACAGAGGCGGGTAGCATACGCCCCCCTGAAGTATATTGGAAAGTATACTGTCCGGAAGGAGACTGACCGATGAGGCATTTATGGCAGATCAGGGGCATTAAATACCCACCAGCAGGCGATGGGGTCATCACTTCCCTATGCTAAAATATAACATTATTATTCACGTATATTTAATTAATAATTTTAAATTATTATTATTTTACTATTATTAAATAATCAAAGTAAATTATAAATTATGACCAAGTAAAGTAAGTGTAATATATAGAGCGCGTCGCTGCGAATCGTTGCGGGCTATATTCAATGTCACGAACTGTTTATTGCACATTTTCCATGAATAAACAATTCCTTTATAATTTTATATAACAAAAAAGCATGGAAGTTGTCAATAGTGTAATATTTTATCACTTTAAAATTTCCTTTTTCTATATTTTATCTATTAATAATTATTTAAATATTTAATTGCGACGATTTATTAAGCTTTTAATGTTATGACTGTAACATTTCAATGTTACAGTATAGTAGTTGTAAAACTCTTTTCCTGTACTCATAATTAGTAAAACACTTTAGTCTTTACAGACACATAACTAATGAAGTGGAAATATAATTTCTTTTGCTTATACGAGTAGTTGCTTGTTAGACATTTATTAATAATGTCAAAGAGGATTCATAAGTCACCTATGATCACTTTGATTTCGAGATGCGACACAAAAGTCACAGTGCTATGTCACAAACAGCTTATTAATTACAATAGAGTCCAGAAAAATTGTCATGACACCTTACATTTGTTCACCCAGAAGCGGCAAACGGTAACGTCGATGTTTTACGCTCCAAAAAAGCTCTGTTTCAGAACTTTACCAAAACTAGGTTTCACTGAAACACAAAAAACTTATTTAGAAGCAAAGTACAAAGGTGCGTGTCATATTGCTCAACAAAAAGTAACATACTAACGCAAAAAATCTTGTATAGCCTTATATTAGACTGGACATCGTAGTAGTATTAATCTCATATTCGTCCCCACCGAGGAGCATGAGCCTACCCTAACTGTGTTAGGACGTTTATGCTCTAGATTTTATTCGTAAGTGTATACAGGCTGCTGACGTGATATAGGTAAATGTACATATTAATTTCTAAAAAAACATGTTGGCACATGACAGGATCGACTCTGGGCCTCCCGAATCACCCGATTCAAATACTAGATCCGAGATTATATATCGATTAATGACAAGAGAAAGAAAATTGAAGCGGTTACTTCGTTAATTCATATTTTAAAAGCAATTTACTAGTTACTAAATTCTTCACTATATTTGTTTAGTGTGCAACTGCACGTGTCACTATTAGCTAGCAAGGTAGACGTATTAAAAAGAATTTATTTTTCTCAATTTGCTGTTGGATTCAATAAAATCGACGAACGTTTTTAATTTAATAAAAAGACATGGCAGGTGTAAAATGCACCTAGAATGTTCAGAAATATCTATGGTTTCACAGCAATAATAAAGAAAGAGATTCTTAACATCTTACTTATTACATTTTTTCGAAAGAGGATATGTTTACATGTATTTAAATAATAAACTTTATACGAACCAGAGCTTTGTATCACCGCCTTTACAAAAAAAGTGAAGCACAGAAAGTACCTACTCTATTATACAGAAGTACACTGTTTATCAAGAGGTTTTTTTTAAAGTGCTTATTTGAGTATGAAAGGAAAAGAATGACAACCATTTGAATTTTTTAATAATAAAAATTTATTGCCATGTCTTGTTCCTTTTGTCGATGTTTATGCCTATCTAAATAAAATAAATGTATCTCTTCAGGATCCATAAGTCACTGTTGTGGGTGCTACGGAATTACTTATATAAATATAAATAGCTACTAAGTAGCGATTTGATAAAGGTAACTGTATTTTTTTCTATGATGGAGGAATCCGATCTCTCACACCTCATAACATCGCAAATTATTTTAACCTTTTGTCCAGAAATCTTTAATCCGGAGCCGTCGGTGTGAAATCCGTTTATAATTGATATAAGCGATATAAATGACGAAGGCTTTATCAATCGTGACTCAGTTGATTTAAGAATGAAAACAGTATTACGTGCGTAAAAAATGCGTAACATATTGAGAAACAAGTAAACTGTTAATAAGTGGTAACAGTCACCTATAGTACACGTGATTCTTGTAAGATTCGTAGATTAAATTTACTCTCACATATTATGATATATGTATGTCTTGCGTTGTTGAAATAATCCCACAATATAATTTACTTACAGAATATAAGCTTTTTTTTATAACGTCTTGTAAGTTTGTAATTAATAACTGCATCAGATTGTTAAAATTTTGCTAGAGGTTCATCAAGGAGAGAGCTTAATAAATCTTGCTCTAAATTATCGTAGCTAGAACAAAATTTATTTCAGAATACATGTCTAAAGACTTGTATACATTATCTATCGTTTAAATATATATCATTGCCACCGATAATATTTGTCTCCAAACCAACTGGTTATTTATCCAAACGGAAATTATTTCAAAGCTACTTTTGTACAAACTCGCTTTTGTGAATGCCTAAACAAACTCTTCAGAAGTACGGTTAAGTCGTGTTGTCATTTTGGTTCTTCTCTTTGAGCAGCATTTAAAGTGAAGCGTTTATTTTCGGTTGCTTATTCAGGTCATCGAAAGTTGGGTTTTTCCACGTATAGGAAAATATAACTTTAGCTTTGAAAAAGAAGTAATTATTACCGTGGGAGAGCCATGCTTCGGCACGGATTGGGTCGGCTCGAACGGAATGTACCACGGCCTCACAGAAAACCGGCGTAAAATAGCACTTGTGCTGTGTTTCGCCGAGTGAGGGTACCGGAGGCCCAACCCCCCTTATTCCCCTTATTCCCATTATTTCCTTTTAAAAGGCCGACAACGAATCTGTGACTCCTCTGGTGTTGCGGGTGTCCATGGGCTACGGTTATCGCTTACCATCAGGTGATCCGTTTGCTCGTTTGCTGCAATATCCCATAAAAAAAAACGCGATTTATGCCGATCTTCATTCAGTCTCAAGCGCCAACCCCGACGGACCTGGCTAACGTCGCTGTATTGAGCCTTCTCACAGGAATGGGCGTTACCCTGGGAGTGACTACATAGATCGACCCTTCTCGTGGGAACCAAATTGATGGATAATAACGAAAAAACTAATTTGCAATGCGATAACGAAGACTGTCCAGAAGCGAGTAACCAGGCTTCTGAAGCAGTAAATGCTACTGGAAAAAAGAAATTCACTCAACAATCCTTTCACCCTAGTATGTTTATCACGAGACCAAGAAGTACTTCATTAGGAAGTAAGAGAAACAACTCTACTGCTACTGTACCTACAGACTAATTTCCCTACAGCCCATACTGAAACTGTACCACTACAGTCTAGCTACCCCACAGCTCATACTGATACTGCACCACCACAAACAAACTACCCCACGGCTCCAACTGAAAAGGAGGATGATACCCTACCACCCGATTGGCAAAGAGCACCTGTTTCAAGATGTGCAAAACGAAAGAAATTATCTGATAGCCCACCTGCTGTACACATATCAAATAGGTTTGAAAATCTTCCTGTTGAAAATGATGACTTTGTTGGACCTAAGAAACCATCAAAACCACCTCCAATAGTTCTATATGGAGTTCAAGAGGTCGACAAACTTACAGATCTACTTAGAACAGTTGCTGAAGATAATGACTTCACATATAAAATTGTTAATAAAAATCAGATGAGAGTGAGCAGTTCTACAGTAGAAACATACAAAAAGTTAATCCAAGTAGTACGGGACAATCATCTTATTGGTCACACTTTTAATCGTAAAGAAGACAGAAGCTATAGAATTGTTATAAGACATTTGCATCACTCAACTCCACTTAGTGCAATAAAGGAAGAATTAGAATTAACTGGCAACACTGTGGTGGGCGAAATCATTAACTCTAAATATGGCCCAGACAAAAAGCCAACCTCAACCTTTTTTGTTAACTTATTGCCCGGTCCAAACAATAGGTTAGCTAAAGACGTTAAATATATTTACCACCAATCAGTCACCATAGAGGATCCCAGAAGAAAAAAGACTATCGTACAGTGCCAAAGATGTCAACAGTATGGCCACACCAAGAATTATTGCATGAGACCCTACCGTTGTGTAAAATGTGCCCAGTCTCATAAAACATCAGAGTGCACCAAGGTTGACCGAAACACTCCAGCAATGTGCGCATTGTGTCAAGGACCACATCCTGCAAACTATAAAGGATGTGAAGTGTACAGAGAAATCTTGTCGCGCAAAACCACCAGACCCACCTATCGTAGACCACTTTCAAGAACACAAAGTACAAAAGAGATAACTACAACTACCTTGCCTAACCAAGTTAACGAAGAAAACGTCAACAAGAAATCATATTCAGAAACACTAAAGTCAACAAAAACTGTAACAGATTCCACTAATAACCAACAAACTGATACATTGAGCAATGCTATAGAAAAACTACTCCTAAAACAGTCAGAAAAATTTGACCTACTCTTACAACAAATGAGCACCATGCTAGGTCTCTTATCTACTCTCATCACTAAGATGTCAAAATGACTTCCTTAAAGTTAGCAACTTGGAACATAAACGGACTCGCGCCTAATAGAGACGAAATACAAATCTTAATAAATGAACAGAAACTGGACATAGTTCTTGTCTCGGAAACACACTGTACGGAATCTAGCAAAGTAAAAATCGATGGATGCTATACATACCTAACAAACCACCCAGACGGCACGGGTCACGCTGGGACGGCTATAATTGTTAGAAAGTCTCTGAACCACCACCATGCCCGAATTCAAGACAGACTTCCTACAAGCGACTACAATAGCTGTCAAGGACAAATGCGGATATTTTAAAGTGTCTTCCGTCTACTGTCCACCTAAACATAAAATTGATCAACTCATGTTCAGCCATTTCTTCTCAACTCTCGGTGACAGATTTATCGCAGGGGGTGATTGGAATGCCAAGCACAGTTACTGGGGTTCTAGGTTAATAACAACCAGAGGTCGACAATTAAAAATCAGTATAGATAATAACCACCTCCATACATTGTCTGCAGCTGAACCTACATATTGGCCTACAGACCCGAATAAAATCCCCGATCTCCTGGACTTCTTGTCGTGGGAGGGCTTTCGAGACATTATTTTAAAACTGAATCCTGTTCAGACAGTTCCTCCGACCACACACCAGTCATCTTAACGGCTAGCTTAACTGTGATTGACTGTGAAACTGAATATACACTCAACAACAGAAGGACGGATTGGCAAGCATTCCGCGAATACATAGAAGATAAAATCGAACTAAAAATGTCACTCAAATCACCAGATGAAATCGAGGATGCAACTAAATATATTACATGTCTCATACAGGAAGCGTGCTGGAAATGTACGCCAGAACTAAAACAAAACCCCGTCATTACAAATCAACCTATGCATATTAAGCAACAAATTCGAGAGAAACGTCGCTTAAGAAGAGTGTGGCATCGAACTAGGCACCCCATGGACAAGCTGCTTTATAAATAAAGCCTCGGCAGTCCTGAAGACCTCAATATCGCATCTCCATGAAACAACCTTACAGTCAAAGTTGGAATCACTGTCGGCCACGGCCACCACAAATTATTCTCTATGGAGATTTACCAAATCCTTAGAACGGCCCAAAATACCAAAAGCGCCCATAAGGACATCACAAATAGCTGGGCTAGAAACGGACCAAGGGAAAAAGCCAACACATTCGCGATCATCTCTCCACAGTATAACATACATACATACATACATACACTCACGCCTTTTTCCCACGGGGGTAGGCAGAGATTACGTCCTTCCACTTGCTACGGTCCTTACATATCTCTTTCGCTTCATCTACTTTCATAACATTCCTCATACATGCTCGACGATTGCGGGTACTTCTGACCTGGCCTTTTTTGAGGACACTTTCGATTTGTTCGAAATATGTTCGCCTAGGTCTTCCTCGTCCCGTGTCTCCACTCACTCCAGCTTCATAAATCATTTTGGTCAGTCTACTTTCATCCATCCGTTCCACATGCCCAAACCACCCAAGCATCCCTTTCTCTATTCTTGTCACGATATCCTCTTTCAAACCACATTTCTTTCTAATCACTTCATTATACAATCTGTCACTCAGTTTTACTCCTGCCATACTCCGCAAAGCTCTCATTTCTACTGCATTTATTCTGCTTTCATGTCGTTTCTCCCATACCCAACTTTCACTTCCGTACATTAATGTTGGGACCAGCACGCCCTCATGCACTGCTAGTCGCGCTTTTTCTGAAATTTTCTGACTACTCAGAAACGTATGCATGGCCCCATTCACCATGTTACCAGCTTTCACTCGCTTCTCTATATCATTATCACACCTTCCATCCCTTGTAAACATACATCCCAAATATACAAACTCTTCTACTTGTTCTACTTTTTCTCCTTCTATCATAATGTCACACAATGTCATATTTACATCTCTTTCAAACACCAATACCTTGGTCTTACTTACGTTCACTTTCATTCCTTTATCATTTAAAGCGTCATTCATAACAGTTACCATCTCCTGCAACTCACTGGCCGATGATGCCAATATTACTTGGTCATCAGCGTACAGTAGGCATTTGACAAGTAACTCATTCATGCGTAAACCACATTCACTCTCTTTCAAATTCGACAGGCACTGATCCATGAATAGGTTAAACAGCCATGGAGATGCTACACACCCTTGCCTCACACCTTTTTCGATGTGAAACGGTTCTGTGTATGCACCATTTATCCTAACACGAGCATTAGAATTCACATAGAGAGATTTTAATGCCCGAATTAGGCTGCTGCTCACTCCATGCATGGACAATGCCGACCACAACTCATTTCTCACCACTCTGTCATAAGCCTTTTCCAAGTCCACGAATATGCAATATACTCGTTGGCTTTTGGCCAGAAATTTCTGAGTAATGCATCGTAAGGAAAAGACTTGATCCGTACATCCCATTCCCTTTCTAAATCCTGCTTGCACGTCCCAGATTCTATCACTCGTCTCTTTTATGACTCTTTCTATCAGAACCTTAGCATACAATTTGCCAACGACGCTGAGAAGACTTATTCCTCGATAGTTTTTGCAATCCAACCGCGACCCTTTTCCTTTGTATAGTGGGACTATGACGGCTTCGCACCAATCTTTAGGTACTCGGCCGTTCACCCAACACAAGTTGAAAAGGCAGTGCAGCTGTTTTGCGACGGGACCTTTTCCAGCTCGTAGCATCTCTACCACAATCCTGTCATACCCAGCAGATTTTCCCGCTTTCATACTTTTGAGAGCTTTCACTATCTCTTCCATACTTATTTCACTTTCATTCCAATCCTGTTCCATGTACACATAATCGTCCTGTTCGCCCTGGTCTGCTCTTTCATACAAACTTTCAAAATACTCCTTCCATCTCTTCATCACTCTTTCCTCACCCTTAATCATACCTCCATCGTGGCCCCTGATATTACCCAGCTCCGAGTTTGTACTCTTTCCTCGAGCTGTCCTAATGGATTTCCAAAAACACTTTATGTTGGAACGGAAATTATCAGAGAGCCTGCGATCAAACTCATCTTTACGTTCTTCTTTCTTTCTATTCACTACATCCTTCACTAATGCCTTCACACTTTTGTACTTCTTTCTGGCTTCCTCTGTATCTTCAGCTGTACTCACTTGCATTCTCTGGTTAGCTCTTTGTGCCAACCAATCTCTCCATGCTTTCTTCTTATCTTGCACTACTTTTTGCACGTCTTCATCCATCCATACTCTCTTCTCTTGTCGTCCTTTTTTTCTTTTAATCACACCACATACGTCAGTTGCCACACTCACTATTTGCTCCTTGACAAACTTCCATATGTTTTCTATCTCACAAACTTCGTTCATACTCTCAAGTCTATCACGCAACTTTCGCTCATATTCTTCTTCTATTCTTTTCTCTTGCAATTTTTCCACTTTTATGCGTTGCAGAATACTAGTCGTTTCCTTGGTTCGATGTCGCCATTTATTTAAAAGGCCACTTATTCGGCTAACAACCAAAAAGTGGTCTGTATCCAGGCCGACACCTCGAAACACTCTTGTATCCCGCACCTTACTCTTCAGTCTCTCATCCACAATCACGAAATCAATCATGCTCTTCGAACATGCATCTTCTCTTGTGTACATATGAATCATCTTGTGAGCAAACATTGTGTTTGTCACCACAAGATTCCATTCCAGACATACATCTAATAAACTTTCCCCATTCGCATTTATTCTCTTATCTCCAAATTTACCTAACACTTTTTCATACCCATCTCGCTGTATACCTACCCAGCTATTAAAATCTCCAAGCATAACAATCCTCTCATTCTCCTTACATTGCGACAGAGTATCTTTCATACCTTCCCAGAACTCCTCTTGCTGTTTTACGGCTTTTTGGGACCTCCTTAAACCAAAATCTGTTGGTGCATATACACACAACAGAAAAATTCTGGTAAGTCCCATCTTTAGCCTTACCCAGAGGAGTCGGGGTTCACGCACTTATACTCGGTCACACACTCTGTTATTCTTTCGGAAAGGAGGACACCAACTCCCTTTTGGCCTCGATCGAATATGGGAACTCCCGACCAATACGCCGTATAGGGTCCATGCTTAGTGGTATCGCATCCTTTCCTTTTGGTTTCATTTACACAGAGCACGTCGATATGCCTTTCGTCCATCATCTGACATACTTCATCTATTTTACTATTCATTCCTCCTCTAACATTCAATGTAGCAAAGCGGATTTCCGCAAGCCACTTTCCGCCCCCGTGGAAACCGGGACGTGATGGGTGGCGAACCACATCGCCGCCTTTTCTTGGTTTTAAAATTTTCACCATTGCGGTCCCACGAGTAGCTAGGGAATGGACGGTCCATCCTGGCAGAGCCCCGCATGCCAGGATAAGGTTAGCCATCTTCTGGGTTCACCAGTTCCCAGGGCATAAAAAAAGGCACGCTTACGACTAGGCTTGCCCCTAGCCACGCATCCACAGGCACGGCAGACCCTGGATTGGCGGAGAGGAAGGAAATAAGGAAAGGGGTTTAGGATAAGGCTTAAAGAAAGGAAGTAGGTGAAGTTGGGCCAGGAAAGGGGGTGATAAGGATACTACTGACTCGGATGGGATCTATGGACAGAGTCATAGTAGCTCGGGGCTCCAGGGTCGCATACCCGTATACACAGTTAAGTGTACCCCTGAATTGTCCACAAGTAAATTGTCCTGAATAGTAAATTGTCCTGAATTGTCTCTCCACAGTATTTACTCCAAATGACGCGAGTGATCCCGCGTTTGATAGAAGTGTAGAAGACAACTTAAAACAGGCGTTGCAAATGGACTTACCACCTAAACCAACAACAACTAGAGAGGTATGGGGTGTGATAAAATCTCTTAAAGACAAGAAAGCGCCAGGTTTTGACCTAATAACCAAGGAGGTGCTGAAGGAACTGCCGAAAAAAGCAATAACTTTCATAACAACTCTTTTAATGGGATCCTCCGTGTGCAACACTTTCCACACCTATGGAAAATCTCCCAAATAATAATGATCCACAAGTTGGGAAAACCTGCTCATGAGACTACTTCCTATCGCCCAATCAGCTTATTACCAACACTCTCAAAACTGTTCGAGAAGATACTGCTTCGCAGACTTCTGCCTATGATTGAAAGTAACCACACAATACCGGATCATCAGTTTGGCTTTAGAACAAGACACTCAACCATAGAACAGGTTCACCGGGTTTATAATGTTATTCGGGATACTCTCGAAGAAAAACAATACTGCTCGTCGGCTTTCCTCGATATCCACCAGGCATTCGACAAAGTCTGGCACAATGGATTGCTTTTTAAGATCAGATGCAATATTCCTCATAGCTATTACTTATTACTGGCATCTTATTTGTCAAATCGCCTGTTCCAAGTGAGGGAAGGAAACTGCACGTCGTCGTTTCATAGCATCACAGCGGGTGTACCTCAGGGCTCAATTCTTGGCCCAATACTGTATACATTATATACTGCAGATTTTACCGGAAGTCCCTGGGGTTACAACCGCTACATACGCCGATGATACGGCTATTCTAGCCAAAGACAAAGACCCCGCTACAGCGTCAGGACTGCTGCAAAGAGGTCTTGATGAGATAAGTAACTGGTTGAACAAGTGGAGGATAAAAGCCAGTGTCAACAAATCGTTACAAGTGACATTTACCCTGAGACGCGGCGACTGTCCACCAGTCACTCTTAACAATAACCCCTAAACCATAGCGATTGCGTCCGATACCTTGGTATGCATTTGGATCGCCGACTAACCTGGAAAACCAACATCAAAAATAAAAGAAACGAGCTAAACATCCGCTATAAAAACCTATACTGGTTAATGGGAAAAAACTCCAAACTGTCGGTGGACAACAAACTTCTCATATACAAGTGTATACTCAAGCCGAGCTGGACCTATGGCATTCAACTGTGGGGATGCGCTAGTGACTCTAACATTAATATCTTACAAAGACTCCAAAATATAATATTGAGATCAATAGCCGATGTTCCTTGGTTTGTTACAAACACCGAGATTCATGACAACCTTGAAATAAACTCGGTAAAGGAGGAAATTAAACTCAACTGTAAAGCCTATAAACAGAGGTTGGCAAAGCACCCAAACAACTGGCAGCTGAGCTGGTGCGCACCAGGCATACCGCCCGTCTGAAACGGCGTATGATCCTGGAACTAGATCAAGACTAACCTTTGATGATGAGGGGCTGCTCCGCTGGGGGGCACACTCTGCTTGACATAATGCACACAACAGATTTGCTTATAGTCTGCGACTGATTGCAAATAAGCGAGAAGAAAAAAAAAAAAAAAAAAAAATTATGCCGATCTGGTTCTAAGCCAATATGACTGCTAGATGTAGGTAGATAATTTTTATTTACACCGATATTACAAACAAGAAAATTTTGTATATTTGTAAAGAATAGACATAAAAATCGATTCAGAATTTAATGTGATTTTTCTGCGGAAAAATCTTATCGAGCGAAAAGCAGGAAATAAAAAGTGGTAATTGTAGCTTACAATACACACCAAAGAGGGTTTGATTTGTTATTTTACTTATCGTAATGTGAATTTGCGCAAATAATGATCTCATTGGTTGCATGTGGCATAACAATGAAATAAATTTAGTTGTACATTTTTCTTAAAGAAATTTGTATAATTCATTATTTGAACTCGTATATGACTTCGGCAAGGAATGGTTTAATTGCATTAAGAATGCATGGAACACTTGGAAGATGTTTGCGAAATTGAGCAAAAGCAACTGAAACAACCTAATTTTGAGTTGGTACACTTCTCTGTGGTAACTATGAACATATGATATCTGCAAAAAAAATATGCGTCACCATTTTTATTTCATCATTCGTCACCCTATGGATAAATATTTGGTTAACTTATTCGAATCTTTCACCAGAATCAAGTTACACAGTGGCAAACAAAACGCACTTGTTTAAGTAAGCTGTTCTGTGTAAGGCAAGTTGCGGGCGAATTCAACGTCTTAATTAATTTTGTGAGGACAAAGTAAGCGCGGCTTACAATCATGTTCCACGAAATATTGGGGAAACACAATTGTTCGTTGCCTTTGAACGTTTGACAAATGTTCCCCAGATCACGCTTTGCGCTCTGTAGGAGCGCTTGTTCAGTTTTCAGTATAGTTGTCAACATTTACGTATTAAGGAGTTTGTTGATTGTGCTGATGCCAGTAACTTCGTCTGCGCAGGATTAGTATTTCGACTAGGGTATATTAGCGTGGCATATATTTTTATGAATTGTAGCCTTTTTTTTTTTTTTTCCCCTGAGGAAAATGCATTAAATTGCATACCCCGGCTGTGGCGAGCCGGGGTTATGTGGGGCTCTCCTCCCCAGAAGGGGGAGGCCTACCCACTAAAAACTCAGGGATGGCCTTCCTCAGGCATGTAGGGAGCCCCCGGGAACACAAAGGCCACTTCCGGGAACCCCCAGCCTCCGCTCCCCTCTCTAGAGGGAGCCCTCCTCGGGGAAGCTACCACCTCCCCCGGTCCCCTCCACCGACGACGCCCCCGGCCACGGAAGGGCGTGGTCCATCCCGGGTCGCCGTAGCGGTCGCGACTTCCTCGCGCCCGCCGGCGACCCGCGGCGGCACCGCAGCTGTGCTACCGAGCCCGGCGCCGCCTCCTTCGAGCGGGATCGGTCATCTCCCGACCCCGCTCGGCGGCCTCCTTCTGGAGCATTACTGCTTCACAGAAGGAGGCCACAGCCCTCCAACCTCCTCGTCCGCCAGCATTGCCGCAATCAATGCCGGCGGAGACAGATCTCGCCCGATCTCTGCGACCAAGACTCGGCGCTCGGAGGCCCACGCGGGCACTCCGCCAGCGTGTGCTGGGCCGAGTCGAGGTCGGATGCAGTGGTGACAATGTGTCGATCCCTCCCGTCCTATTCGACACAGATACTCACCGAAGCAGCCGTGCCCGGTGAGTATCTGAGTCAATCGGTAGGTGACCTCCTCCTTCCCGTTGAGCCAAGCTTCGAGGTGCGGAGTACGGCACCGACGGCCCGCTGGCGCGCGCAGATCCGTAATTCGAGCTGCGCACGCCAGGCCGCACAATCCGTCGGTGCCACTCCCGCTTAGGCACTTCGTGCGCGGGTTCCAGGGCGCTCCCCCATCGCCCCCCCGGCCGACACGCCGCGACGCATACGTCGCCGCGTACATGTCGGCCAGGATGTCGAATGGGGGGGAGCGTCCCAGAACTGTCGCCGCCTCGTACGAGATTGTACGGTAGCCTCGTACGATCCGTATGGCCATTATCCGCTGCAGGCTCCGTAGCAGAGCTCTGCAGCGGGGGGACCTCGCGCAGTCTTGCGACCACACGGGAGCCCCATACATGGCCACGGATCGCACGACGCCCCCGTACAGGCGGCGGACTCCATCCCATGAATTGTAGCCTATGTGTTATTTTGATGTATAAGCTATATTATTGTTAAAATCCTTTCAATAGTTTTACGTGAAAAAATAACAAACATCCTTCTATACAAACTTCCGCGTTTCTAATATTAATAATGTTTTTTTGATAATGTTTTTATTAAAAAACACAGAGTTACATGGCCCAACGCATTTCAACTATGTCGATATTGCAGAAGAATGGGCCTTTAAATCAGGTACCAGTGGAACTTAAACTAGACCAAAACCTGTATATTGAGTCCCGCAGGTGCTTACAATACTATGTACCAATACTTCCAAAAACTTTCCAGGTTGAACGACAATATGATAACCTTTGTAAACTTTATTATTTAACAATTTTTCCATGTTAATTATTATTTCTATATTTTCTGTTTTGTATATCTATGTGTGTGTGTGTGAGTGTGTGTTTTGTGTGTGCCTGCCAAAAAAAGGCCAGGACAGAAGTACCCGCAATCGTCGAGCATGTACGAGTATGAGGAATGTTATGAAAGTAGATGAAGCGAAAGAGATATGTAAAGACCGTAGCAAGTGGAAAGACGTAATCTCTGCCTACCCCCATGGGAAAAAGGCGTGAGTGTATGTATGTATGTATGTATGTATGCATATATACAGACGAGTGGTTAAGTAACCGATTCCAATAATATTCTATAATTCAAGAAATATCAATATTTGCGATAATCTGTTATCATGCGAAGGTGCCTCGTGTAATTACGATGAATATAACCAAATTTCTTGCAAAACATATCACAAAAATGTTATTTTAAACACTTTTATGCACTGTATACTTCCGCTTATTATGTTCGCGAAAAATATCTTTATAGATTTATAATTGAAACATTTTATATTTCAAAATGCGTTTGCAAAGAAACATAGTTTCTGCAACTATACTGAAATTTTACTGTTTTTGTTGGTTAGGTTAAGTTGTTTATAACATACATATAACATACGTTTTTGAATAAATGTACTTAAATCTATTCTTGTTATTTTTTATTTCTCAACTATTATAACACATAACTCCGAAGTAATATAACATAACTTCTCACTATTGAAGTGAGAAGTAATGTACGATATGCGAGAGTACGAGTAAGTTATTTGCATCTCGTGCATTTTGAATCCCTCATCACTGTAAATATTGTATTTTATTCGGTTCGATTTCAAGTCTGCACTCACACTAAATAAAAGCTTGCTCCGTGTTCACAGAAACAACTATTGTTTTTTATTACTTTTTATAAAAATATACTTTCATAATAATAAACAAAAATGATGTGGGTATACACAATCCTATTACGCCCTTCGTCTTCAATATAATAACAAGCGACAATAATTTTGTTATTCTTATACATGCTGACTAGCCGCCTGATATTGAGTGGTTATTCACCCATAATTCCACCTGGTTTTAACATATATTCAAATATAAATATAATAATTTGTTATATACTAAGTATTAATATTTAGTATTTTTCTTACACTTACACCACTTAGCCTAGTCCAAAGTGAGCGCTATACGGCTTGTGTTATGGGATCTAGGGTTACGGATAGACATACATGTAATACGTATTTTTGATAGAAATATATATTAAAAACCATGACTGAGGTACAAATGCTTGCATTCAACATATGCCCCCACCGGAATTTGAACCTGGGACCTCAGAGATGGCAACACCATGAAACCGGTGTACTATCCACTCGACTACGGAGGTCAAGTGAGATATGAATATATAATATATAAATATAAAATACGAGTATAATATAGGTAATATACATATATAGCATGATGGTTGAATTAAATGTGAAATTAACTTACAACCAATTTCACTAGTATCCTACTACCAAGAACTACGTTCAAGTAAAATTTAATGAAATTTTTGTAGTTGTTGCTATTGTTGTTTGGTAAACATATTATTTTATTTATAGCTGCTTGTAAATATAACAAAGATGAAGTGAAACGTGTCCACAAATTCAGCTACATCGGTAGCTGCGTGTCAGAGTAGTAGAACTGAAGAAGACATCACTTCGCGGATAGTCAACACAAACAACTTTTGCGCAGCTTAGACCCGTAACGAAATCACGAAAATTGAATCGGAGAGTTAAGCTTGAGATATTCTGGTCAATGATGAAATCCGTATTACTGTATGGGTGTGATACGTGGAACCTCACAAAAGACATCTCGCACAAGTTCCAGGTTTTCGTCAACCGGTGTCTTCGGAGAATCCTGGGTAATTAATGGCCAGAAAATAAAACTAATTCTAACGAGAACTTTGGTAATGTTGTGGTGAAGATTGACCAGCAGACCAAACGCCGTAAATGGAGTTGGATAGGTCACACTTTCCGAAGGAATCCAAACCACATACCAATGCAAACCCTAGATTAGAATTCCCAAGGAAAGCGCAAACGTGGTCTCCAAAAAGATCTGAGATCTGGCGGCGGTCTATCATTGTTTGAAACGAAATCAAACGCAAAGCTTAAGACCGTACGGGATGACGACTCACTGTGGACGCTCTCTGCCCCAGCTAGGAAACATAGGACCATAATGATGAATGAATATAACATATGTACATGATAGGGAGTTTTGAGTGTTCGCAAATAATTCTATATATCAATATATTATATTTTATTTATATAGGAATGTATATATGTATATACATGCATATATAAATATTAGGAAAATATCTTGTGTAAATATGAATAGGTTCGGTAATTGATTACCAAAAAAGGCTTAATAGTTATTAGAAATTACTGTGCTGATAACACTACATTCAACAATACCGTAAGCCTACAAGAGTTCCTCAAAATACGCCCATCTTCGCACAAACTCGTAGTTAATTATCATCAATGACATCACTCTATGATTATAAACTAAGGATTCTTGTTCCACTACGCAAAGGCTTACATCATGATTTTTACCGATTACATCAGTAATAAATTATATAATGTTACGGTATCATTCTTCAAAAATTCTAGTCTGGCCATTAATATTGTTACAATTAAAAATAAACAAAATATTACATTTGAATTCTTGTATGAAATGATTGTGCTTTGTTTTTTTTTTTTAATTTCGCGTCAACCGTTTAGTCAAGCTATTAAAGTATTAAATGTTATATGTAACAGAAAAAGATAAATTTTCTTTGTAAAATTTATAATGCTTGCTATACCATATTATTACCATATGATTGCAATAAAATATTTTAATTTTGACATAAAAATCATGTGAATGATGAAATAGAATATTTAATGAATGGTAAATTGCTAGGACGAAATTTCTCAAAAGAATTTACGGATTTTTGTAAAAAGTACATTATTATTTCGTAGAAAAATATAATGTAGTTCCATTATCGATGCTACAATTATGATTATTTTTACATTTTGGTTTATGATTTATATAATAGTTGTTAAATTTTGATGGTAGATATTGCTATGTTATTAATGAACTAACAAATTGAACACAATAAAAATGATAAATTGTTTCGGTATTGAATTGATAGAATTAAGATATAAAAAATCTATAAATACCCACTGATCTGGAACTCCGTTAGTACTGTGAATATTATATTCGATTTGTTGTAGTGTGGCTAGGTAAAATCATCTTATCTTCGCTGATACGACCACGAATGAACAAGTAACATTAAACTAACTGGCGAAGTCCAATATGTTGTAAGAGAATTGACGTTTTTAGATATATGAGCAAGCGTGCGGGTAAATAAGCTCCGCGGGAGTATCGATATTCTGGATAAAATTGAGTATTATTTTTTTCTTCATAGTGAAGCAGAATTTCAAAGCAGAATAAATATAGTATTCATTACACTTCCATTAAATATATTTTATATCAGTTTTGTATTTGTGATATCAAATAATAGCTACACTAATAATTTATTAACTTTATTTTAGATATTCAATGTAATCTTAATAATTTTATACGAATAAAAGAGTTTATTTAGTGCAAAAAGGAAAGCTTTTGAATTGACTGCCTTAGACTGGTTTTGTGATGGACTTGATGATTCTTAGCTTGAAGTTGAGTGGCAAGCTCAAGTTCAGTAACAACATTAAATCTAAAATATAAAGTTGAGATTTTTAAGCAAGATTAAGAGGGGAATACAGCAAGATAGCTTTTAACACTTTGCTAATCTTAAAGCCGATCATGTATGGAACACTGCAGTCACCTGATGGTTTTGTTAAGTAGTTACTTGTCACAGTAGGTACAATAGATCCTATACCGATTAGACTCACTGGCTACAAAAACGCAAGTTTTTGTATCAGCACTGATAATCAAGTTGCACAGTCTCAATCAACGGGGCAATTAAAAAAAAAAAGTTGTATCTTAAATCCTTAAAGCTCGTACGGATTCTTTTTAAAAGCTTTTGTCTAATTTGACGTGTATGCGTGTATGTATGTATATATGCATGTATGTATGTATGTCCTGGAATCTTGAAATTAATATTTGACCCACTTCCACTAAAGCTGTCGTGCTAAAAATTTGCATACGTGTTTAGTTTAAATGACAACATAAGATTTTATAAATGCCGCCATTATGAATCCAATATGGTTTTCATAACAACCCTTACAATATGGATATTAAATGAAAGAACTTGAAAAGAGGAATACAAAAAGTAAAAAAAGTCAACATAAATATAATAAATAAAAAATTACAGAATAAGAAGAAAAATGCCCAAGCTTATTTCGTTAAAATCTTATTTTCCTCTTTTTAGTATATTTTACTTTATACGAGTTTGTTTTCAAACGTTTTCATCCCTCTCTATCAATTTAAGTTGATCTGATAGAGAATGCCTTAATCATCAAGTTCGAATTGACACACCGTTAATTAAGAATTAATAAATGAACTTTTTTTTGCAAAACATCCCTAGTACGGCTCTGGAACAACTTAAAATTAAGATGGTACTTGCATAACTAAAGAATATCTGCCAAAAATAAACTTCACCCGTAATATTTTTGACAAAATCAGTTTTCCTACGCAAAATATGTCAAGGATAAATTTAGGTCATTCATAAAGCTTGAAAGCAAATAAACGTTGTCAAAAATATATACACTGACATCTCCTTTATTCATTAGTATACACTTGAACAAGCATTGTGAAATGATATCATTTTCTTTAAGAGTGTGTCAGATGTCAAATTTAACGTGTGTGTGTTTCAATGTGACAGGAAAGTTCTTGACTTTCAATAAGTAAAAGCGCCCTTCATCTGATCGACAACTAAGGATCTGGTTTTCTATTGAAATGCTATTTAAATACTATGTAAATGACACCATACTATTTATATTAAAACAAACACATGCATTTTATTCGAGTATTTCACATGAGATCATTTCTTTGTAATACTTCTGTGCTGTTTTTACGCTGTTAAATGTATTTTAGGCTTCGCTTTTTATTTGTACATAGTCAGAACTGAAAAAAATAATTTTATTACACCAAATTCAACTCCATTTTTTCTCCCTTCAGTCTTATATTATAAAATCCTGTTCAACGGCTTCGATGTTTATGAGCAGCCGTAACCAGCAACTGAGTTTTACAAAAACAGTGGTAGCCAGAGAGTGTCGCGCTATATTAACTTATTAGACAAAGACCCTGGTCATGAAAATGATACATAAATAAAGATATTAATACATAATGCAAAAGCATTATTAATGTGAGAGTAAATATTATGGTATGCCATAGCAAAAGAGAAGAGTTACATCATTAGCGGCAAAGGGTAGAGAACAAAAGATTCTTATATCAACAGGAGGACTTAGTGAACAAAGCTTAAATCTATAACAACAGAGGTACGTGAGATAACGGGGGGACAAGCTTAGGTCATCAGAGGGGATCAAAGACGCAGCTCCCACCTATCCGAAACATACACAAAACTATTATTATTAATTAGTGCTAACTGGACAGACGTTGCTCTGTCTTTACTATTCTACAAATATTTACAGAACAGTCTGTCAAAAATTACCAAAATTCTATATTAAATTGTATTGATAGAAGGTGTAATTGCACTAAATTAACCTCCACTATATCTAAACATAAAAACCATAGATTACTAACGGGTGCTCACCATCTCTGCATTATATATCACTTGGTAATATTTACCAATAATTGTAGGCTCACAACAATACTACAAAACTATTATTATTGCTAGCTAAAATAGTAGAAAATTGTCTGCCCCTATAAGAAATTGAATTACTGAAGTCAAAGCTAATAAATATCGCTCGCTTATTGTCAAATGGTATATTAGACAGGATCTTAATGGTAAAAAATTAAATCTCATGTCTGATCTAAGTTGGATTTTAATAAAAATTTCCACATCATGAAATGCAGTAGAATTTTCTTCCAACCCAATGACGGTTCACTTAACTGTTGGTTGAATTTCATTACTTTCTCATTAAAATTAAGACCCGGGAATTCAAGTCTGGCAGCATCTGTATTAAAAGGAATCTACTAAATCTAGAATCTCCTGTTAATATGATAAAAGCGAGCAAATTTCTGTCGAAGATATTAAAATGTTTGAGGAAAAACTTAAGTTATACGCTCTGGCCGCGTAAACTTTTGCTCATGAAAGTTTGTTTTTTATTTCGCATAGATGCTTTTACTGATACGTGAGGACAAGAAAAAAGGTGGCATAAATTATAAAAGCGTTTCTCTAATTTAATCGCTCTTGGTCATGTCATATTTTAAGGTGCATTATCACACACATCTAAAAAATTCTCCTTCTTAAAGATCATACAGCAAAATTCAATTTTATCTATCTTAGTTTCCAAAATATTAAACTTAATGGTTTATATATTTTTTTAATTAAATGCATCGATTTTGAAAAATAAATAGGTCGTTTTGTTACTAAGTTGTGCATTTCCTTTATGAAAAATATTTGAAGTGGCCCTTTTTTATAATTTTTTCACATTGACTTTTAATTCTATTTTATTTTAACATTTTGGATTTCACAGTGGTGTATTCTATCAAATTCTTCTCAAATGCTCTCACATAAATGATTAGTGCCGGAGAAATAATTCAAGATGGTTGAAACCACTACGCACATTAAAGTACGTGGTCACAAAATATTGACATAAGAAAATTTATGAGTACATTAGAATAATTTAATTGCGTATATAACGGTTAGTTAGGTTTATATCTGATATAAAGCGGCGCCTTTGCCTTGCTGTTTTTTGATTTGTATTGTAGGATAGGCTAAGTTATCTGTTCTTTTACTTATCACATATACTATGATTAGTATATATGTCATATTTGTATACTATTCCGATCGCCACTATGATGCTAGCATTATGTTCCTAAGAGTCGTCATTTGCCTTTTGAGGAAATGTATCTATCTTTGAGTACCAAACTCTTTACAATATGCCACTTTGATTTTTTTATACTACGGTGGTGGCAAACAGGCCGACGACCCGCATGATGGTAAGCGATTTTAGTAGCCCTCGGGGAAAACCTTGGCAGAGAGCTCATTCCACAAACAAGGTGTACGCGGAAGAAAATTCCTCTGGAATCATACTGTACAGGACCATTTAGGTTCCAGTGTGTGAGCTTGAACTCCCTATCGGTCCTATCCCTAGAGGTAATAATTTAAATAATTCAATTTAAAAATTAGAAACAAAATTAAAAATGTATTCTTCAAATACGATTTTTACAATCACTTTTGTACGTCAAAAATGCTACGCCATTGATTCACAAGTCTTGTACTGGAAAGTAACAACAAGAAAACCTGCAACAGTAATTTTTTTCTGTCCTATATTTTTACAGAGTCGTCTTACTATTTGGCAACGTAACTATTAAGTCATTAAAATCAAACATTGTTATCATTTAAGTAATCATTAACAAAAAAAAAATGCGAAATGCTTTAACCTTTATTGACCGTTTTGGTGAGTATTGACTAAAAATCAATATTTCAAATATTTTACTAAGTGCAGTTAAAATAGAAATAGGTCTATTTTTAGAAGGGTCGGTTTTATTACCAGATTTAATTAATGGTGTAGGCTGTTCTTCATTTGTTCAGGCAAGACACCTTCATCAATACATTTATTAAAAATCAATGGAAGTTTTGAGGCAATTTCCTGTATTACTGATTTAATTACGTGGGTTGAAATGCCCTAAAGGTCTTCAGAAGAAGGAGGTATGAAGGAATTTACAGTATTTTTTGTTTTGATAACTTCTTGATTTATTATATTCTATATAATTTTTACTTTATTTAAGGACATGTTAATTTTTTAGATATGTTGCACTAATTTTCTTAAATATTTTTGTATAGTTTATAATATAGTTTAAGAAAATTTAACATTGTAAAATAGCATCAAGAGACCCAAATATAACTGACGTGTAGAATTGTGTAATCTTACAGTTAAATTAATAAAGAATTATTATAAAATACCACTTATCTATAATTAATGTTGAGAAAACAATAATGATCAAATATAAAATTTCCGTATACTAAACGATTTTAATAACAAATAATAATATAGTAATCCACTGAAATAGATGATATACAATGTCTTCACAATAATATAATAAAATATTTAAAATACGGCATTCACCTTGTCCCCAATACGCTTTAAATGGAACACTAAACACCAATATTTGGATAATAATATCTTACGTTCCCGACGTTGCCCAGGCCATTTAACTACACATAAATTTAACAGAAACCAGCGCCAACACATTCTATAATAACACAATAGCTATTGAACAAGTTTGCTCCGGACATGACCCATATGTAGCAACCTCACCATTAGGGTTACAAGTTAAGGATACTAAGTTGTTATTCCAAGCTGATATTGAAATTTAGAAGAATACTGACCTTTAGTGCTTAGATTGAATTTCACAACCTAAACTCTAGATGAATTCAAATTAAGTGTTACAAAACAACTGTCAACTTTCTAAACATTCTATTAGATTGTACGATGAAAATGAGGGTTTGTTTAGAAGTGTAGGTAGAAATATGGTAATTTAGAGATGTTTACCTACAAAATTCAATATATTTGATACTATAATAGGTACTACGGAATCAACTCTGGAACTACGTAAGTTTTGTGTACCGTGTGTTAAGTCTTACACTTAACAGCTTCTGCTGACTACAACATTAAGAAGATACAGGATTATGTTTAATGTTTCTTTCGGATCATCTAATTTGTTTACTAACTGTGCGTGTGCTAATTACTTTGTTTGTAATAATGCCAGATATACGCAATCCTATCGTGTGTCTACGGCATACACTCCTATAGGGATTCTAGAAACGTTTCTTCTAGAAACGAAACGGCACCAGGAGTTTAATTCAATATTTACATTCAGTTGATATTTCTAAGCTTGACTTAAATCGTATTTTACTAACGATTTATGTCCAATCATTTTTCAACAAAGTATAAATAGTAGCAATCTGTGCTAACCTCGAATTATATCGAATTTTGTTTACTCCATTCTATAGTAAGCGATGACTCTGTAAATCAATTACAAACATATTTAAAATCAATTACAAACAGTTGAACTAAAGTCAGACAACGTGAATAATCGAGATAATATAGGTAATACACGAAAAACCTAGAAGAGCACCAGCTGATTAGCGACCACAATACGGCAATACGGCTTCCGTCACGGGCGCTCAGCTGGTGATCTTTTAGTTTACCTAACGCACCATTGGGCAGAAACTTTGGAGGGCAAAGGCGAGGCTTTCGCCGTTGGACTGGATATCGCGAAGGCGTTTAATAGGGTCTGGCATAGAGGTATTCTGGTGAGGCTTTCTTTTTTTTTTTGTTCCCCTGAGGAAAATGCATTAAATTGCATACCCCGGCTGTGGCGAGCCGCGGTTATGTGGGGCTCTCCTCCCAGAAGGGGGAGGCCTACCCACTAAAAACCTCAGGGATGGCCTTCCTCAGGCATGTAGGGAGCCCCCGGGAACATAAAGCCACTTCCGGGAACCCCCAGCCTCCGCTCCCCTTCCTAGAGGGGAGCCCTCTCGGGGGCCGTTTCCTCCACCGACGACGCCCCCCAGCCACGGAAGGGGCGTGGTCCATCCCGGGTCGCCGTAGCGGTCGCGACTTCTTCGCGCCCACCGGCGACCCGCGGCGGCGCCGCGGCTGTACTACTGAGCCCGGCGCCGCCTTCTTCGAGCGGGATCGGCCATCTCCCGACCCCGCTCGGCGGCCTCCTTCTGGAGCATCACGCTTCACAGAGGAGGCCACAGCCCTCCAACCTCCCTCGTCCGCCAGCATTGCTGGATGGTAGGAGCATTAAAGTCGTCGTTGATGGCTGCTACTCGAAAATCATGCCCATAAATGCTGGCGTTCCACAAGGTTCGGTGCTCTCCCCGACACTGTTCATTTTGCACATCAACGATATTTTGTCCATTGAGAACATACATTGTTATGCAGATGACAGCACGGGTGATGTGCGGTATACCAACCACCAGAACGTCCCCCGGATGTCGCTACATGAAAGACGGTTGCAACTTGTGTCTGAAGTCGAGGACTCTCTAGGGCGAGTCTTGGAATGGGGTGCAAAGAACTTAGTCAAGTTCAACCCCACGAAGACACAAGTGTGCGAGTCACTGCGAAGAAATACCCATTTATCGTAGTGCCTCAGTTTCGGGGAGTCGCTCTTCGTACGTCCGAGTCTATTGGGATTCTATTTGTGGAAATTTCAGCCACAGTGCAGTTCGGGAGTCATTTGGAGGACAGAGCCAAAATGGCAAGTAAAAAATTGGGTGTTCTCAACAGAGCGAAGCGGTACTTTACGCCTAGCGTCTGATGCTTTATAAAGCTCAAATAAGGCTCACACCTCTGGGCTGGAGCCCCCAAATATCAACTCGACCCTCTTGACTCCCTGCAAAGGCATGCTTTCCGTATCATCGGTGATCCCAATATTACGGCCACAACAGAGACCTTGGAGCAGCGGAGAGACTTTGGCTCTCTGTGTGTTCTTTATAGGCTCTTTAACGGAGAATGCTCTGAGGAACTCTTTGCAATGGTGCCTTCGTCACCTTTTTACCATCGCACCACCCGCCACCGCAGTAGAGTTCATCTATATCACCTGGAACCGATCTTGTCTAGTACAGTTCGGTTTCAGCGTTCATTCCTTCCGCGTACATGCAAAATCTGGAATAAGTTCCTAGCTGCGATGTTTCCTGAGCGCTACGATATGTCTTACTTCAAACGAGGCTTAAAAAGAGTATTTCTCTCCAGGTAAGCAGCGGCTCAGCTGTGCCCCTGGCACTGTAGATGTCCATGAGCGATGGTTACCACTTACCATCAGGTGGGCCATTTGCTCGTCTCCCACCGTATGGAATAAAAAAAAATGAGCTTTGTCTTTTTGATGCTCAAACTTGGATACTTATTATATAGAATGTATAACAACTTCGAGTAATACTAAGCATGATAGTAGTACATAATTATTATTGAAATCATAGATGACAGAATCTCTGAGATTTATATTCAAATATTTAGTTTGTTTTAATATAGAAGACATTTGTCACGTTTATTCCTAGAAATAAATTGTATAACGTAAAGATTTCACCTCAATTGATATCAAAATATAATATTGCCAACCTTAACATCTATATACCTACGTTCATGCAGTCTTCATACTGACGTATAAAGCAACACGTTATAATACGTTAGGGTTGTATTATGGTTCAAACCAGACTCAGTTTTAATTGCAGTTTTATGTATACATTTATAATTGATTTTTTCAAATATTTCTTATAGTAATATTTTGTTACAAGATGCTGTATCATAAGAATTCGCAAGATGATGTTTTTCATTTCAATTTCAAATTATTATTAGAGATTCCTTTTAAGTGCCAACCAATTTATTCCATTCCAATCATCATATTTCTTCTAACCAGAAACAAGAAATTAAGGAAGCCCAAAAATTAAAATGAAAAACAAAAACGAAATTAGCCATCGACAGAGAAATAAATCTTGATTACTAATGAGCACAGAAAAACATTTTAATTTGCGTTTGACTTTGCTCATTAATTATAAATTTGCCCGATTCTTTTAAATATCATTATACACATAAAATTATAGTTAAATAAAATAACCCACTTCATGCGACGTAATAAATAGTTAAAGAACATGAATAATTTCCGTATCATTTAAACATTAAATTTGACAGCCCTAAGAAATATACGTGCGGTCATCAGATATTTGCAGGTGCGTCCGACATATGCGACTGTGGTAGCTAATGGCTAAGACGCGTCGAGTTTGCATTGCCAATAACCACAAGTTATGCTCTATAAGAAAACGTGGATTGATATAATGTTAAGCAAAGCAATACATTTGGGCTTACTTCTTTAAAACGAATAATATTTTGCGTAGTCACTGAATACAAACAATACAATATGTACTATATTTACACTTAACCATAAACTTTTATTGGACCAATCACGAGCGAAGGTTTTTCTGAGTGACAGATTAATGAGTTTTCCAAACCTCGACCTCGTAGATCGATTTACGATTTCACTTAGTCAACAAGATACAATGTTCAATTCACATTTCTTACATTAAAAACAGTCTTTAGAAATGTTCATTGATTATGTATACAATACCCTACGAATTACACTTACATTGCTTTACGAATAAATTGAATGCTATTAAAGCAGTAAATAGGATTACGAAAAGATTGTTTTGTTGCAAATCAACATAATTGTGATTCGATTTGTTTTCTTTTTTGATACACTGTCTAAAATTCTTCATTGGACTACTACAATTTGAACCAGTATCTAATAATGTGGATTCGACCAATTGTATCAAATTGGATCAAACGCGCCTAATGGAGAGAGAATTTTGTGACCAAATCTATAATCATCAACATTATTTCAGCCGCGAGACGCCTAATGCACTGCAGTTCCTAGTATATGACTGTCAATTAAGAACTTTCCACCCCAAAGTCTACTACCATATAATGTTAACAATTATTAGGCAATGTCAGTGATCTTTAGTTATTCTGCAGTTATCATATTTCCTGAATTGATCAGATAGAGAAACTCCGGGCAGTTTTTTCTATTGCCCTTTAGGTGACTTAAAGTCTCCTTACAAGGCTCATTTAAGTGACGAGGTTACAGTTACATATGTCATTACTGAAACACAAATCATTGACTATCTTTTTGAAGGATTACGGTAGATGGGTGGAGAATATTCCGGATAACTTTGTATGGGTAAAAATGACCTCTTTCTAGAAGTTGAATTCATTTAGTTTGACAATTTTGCCTTCGACTAAGACTGAGTTGAACAATCTTTCAAGAGCCTCTTAAACTTTTTGGAGCTTATCTATAACTAAATCACTACCCTATACCTGATTGTTCTTAGGCTGCTTTTGGATTAGTGTAGTTCACACTAATCCTACACACACAGATGTCCGGATTATCTTCGGTGAAGTGTCAATTTTAATTAACCTCTAGGTTTTAAAACCTGAATTGTTGGGCGCAATGTCGTGTAACTATCTACAGAAGTATTCGTTCTCAGTTATAAACTCAGTTCGGTATGTAACAACCCAGCTGCCTCATTAGCAGACTGTATCCAGACAGATATCTTGAGAACTTTAATGTTGCACTACGGCCTCTTTAATACGTTCTACATTAAATTGACGTATGTTGGGAGTTAGAGACTACCAGATCATTATGTTGAGGACTTTTAGAGGAAACCACATCATTTTTTCATTAGCTTAAGTATCGGATTCCCTTGTTATTACAGTGGAGTTTGAAATACCCACCATAAGAACTACTTCTACAACCGTATCATGTATTGTACTATAGCGTACAGTACTAGTAATTCTCGTAGTAATACTATAGCATTAAAAACAATAATACTGCAGAAAAACAAATAACCAAAACTTCATTTAATTCGCTCGTAGTTAAATTCACTCATTCGGATTATAAAAGTGACGGTGTTTAAGCCACTTAGAGATTTAAAACATAAGTTTTGCGTCAAATTGAGTTCAGATAACTACGATAAGCACTTAAGCGTTTTGCTGTGTGCCGTGTTGAACAGCTTAGCATATAAAATGCCAAGCATTACCCGTTTCTGTTGTAGTTACTATAATTTCATTCTCTTTCACTGTATCCATTTGTTCAACTTTGCTTGCATTTTAATCTGTTTTAATTTTTATTACAACACTAATAATAATAGTGCCACTCTGTACTTTGAACTGAAAAGACCTATTTGTATAGGATTCTGATAGTAAGAGATCACCGCACACTACACCCAACGCAATCAAAATCAAATAAAGACCCTTAGGTGGCATTCGCACTTTCACAATACGAAAAACTCAAGAATAACCCGCGCTTCCAACATGCTGCGTCAACGCCTTGGCCAATTCTGCCATTAAATTTCTTGTAAGTATAAAGCAAAGCTACAAATTTCTGTTTGTGTTTTTAGATTTTATTTAATAAATTGATGATTATAAAATAGTTACAAAAAATATTTCAACTCATTCGAGATTAAAACCCGCATCTGTAACGTGCAGTCTGGACGTCTTAATTAATTCGACCACCAAGTTCTATCTACCGTAATCAAAATATTTTACTTTATTGTTCATCTTTCAATTTGTAAGCCAAGATAGACTTTATTCACTTTTGATAACTACCTGTTTTGAAACGTGAACTTTGTGATTCAATTTGTGACTGTATTTTATACAAAAATGCTAAATAGATGTAAAAATATGAAAATCTTAAATTAATTTGTTGGCGCTCTTCTGTGGAACGGAATCACAGTCTAAGCTGCCCATTAATCGAAAACTCTCCTTTCATCTTTCTTAGCGTGTGACACGCGATTGGCGTAAAGTCACCATAGCTTTACCAAATAATTTAATTGCCATAATATATATGCCATAATGCCCTTCAAACTGAATCAGAGTGGCGCTACATTGCGGCGGAAGTAGGTTATACGGGCTCAAGCAGACTACATTAGTCTGGATTCGCACACAGAGGAATCTTCAACTCAAACAACGAACATTGACCATTACAATCAATGTGCCGGCAAGTTCAAATGTCTCAAAACCTTATGTTAATTGAATTTGTGTCTCACAATTATAAGAATCAGGATTTTTATCAAGTGGACTAACGAACGAGGATATGCATTTAAATTAATGGCAAATTTATAATTCTATCATATACCTGCCAGTACAGGGCTAGCTTCACTAGACTCTGTACAGAATACAATGCATGTATATATTTGAAAAATTGTATACAGCACAAATCCAGTAAAGTCCGTGCATAATGTTTTGCTGCTAGATAGCTATTTTTACAAGGACCTATTTTTTATAAATTTTTTATTCTTAAATGTATTGAAAAATAGAAAAAAATCGATTATTAGCTACCGATAATTTATAAATATATATTAAAAAAAAAAACAAAAATATATAATAATAAATATAAATTAAAACAATTTAAAATTTATTGATAAATTAAATTCAACTTTATTGCAATATGAATTACAAGCTAAACTACGTGACTCTATTGATTCTACATATTCAGCAGTCATTTCATTTGCAACAGTAGATGTAACTGTCTATTTATATTATTTGCTTACAATGGATTTATTAAAATTGCATCTTTCCTAATATATAAACTCCAAGTCATATTCTCTGCTTGGACGTTTTCTGAAAACGCGAAAATAGCTACAGCGATTTCGAGGAAAATACAAATAATATTCGGAAGGCGGAATGTTCTTCAAAATAGGTGCTTCTTCAAAACGCATTGTAGAAATTGTTGGAGCGATAAGTTAACAAATAAGAAATATCTGCTCTACAGCGAGGCAGACGAATTTAAACTTCCGTGGAATATTACAATGCGAGAGTGAATCAGACTATTTGTTTGCTAGATTTTCATGTAAAATCATCATTATTAGTATTTGAATATACTGCACTTTAGACTGATATATCATTTGAGTTTAGATATTTACATTATAATCACCATCAGAACGGAAAATATTAAATGGCAATATAGCAATAGGATTTCTAACTCTTAACTATCACTTTGAAAGTACAATTTACGTAGGAAATTATTTTTTAATAATTATTACAAACATTAGGTGATTTTAAATAGAGTAATTTTGAATTGTTTGACACCTATTTGCTTAAATGCAAAGACAAAATATTATATTCAGTATGTCTCCTTCAATAACATAAATCATAAAAATCTTAATGTTATTGAAAAGCTTCTGAAGAGCTTTGTGTGCCTGAATCGAAATTGATTTATCTTAGGTAAATTTATAATTGCAGTAAACTTACACCTTATTTTAGGAAAGCTTCTATGTTTAAAATACATATGTTAAATACATATATTCTTTAAGTTTATATAAGTTCAAATTGTATCATTTGTATTGTATTCATCAAAATGTATCAAACATTAACATCATATTATGTTTGTTTTGTTGACTTTTAATCTGTTTTTTTTTGTCCCACAAAGTAAAATCAAATTGGAGAATAGAGAAAAAAATATTGATTTATTCTTATTTTAATTAATCATGTTATAACAATCCAACAATAGAACAATAATATTAACTAATTAAACAATATTTATAAATAAAAATATAGGCCGGAATAACCGCTGGGAGTGCGCCAAGAAGTGCCGAGGCTCGTTCATTGTGAGACATTAAAGTCCAGCCTTCCTGTTACTGATATGATGTCTGTCAACCGTGTTGTAATTTTTTAACATAGTGAATGGGCTCTTGCCCCACGATTCCAATGTTTCAACTGCAAAAGGTGCATACATATAATCCCAAGTGAGATAAACATACTTGTGCCGTTTTATTGCATCAGTTATAGCTATGGCCGAATCCGACGCTGGGCTGGCAAGAGAACTCACGCAAGTTGTATTCCACACATAAACTCGTCCCAGTTTCCATGAAACCAGTGATATTCCATTGAGCCTCTTACCATGATCAGGAACCAAATCATTATATATATATATATATATATATATATACTGGATATATACTGGATGGCATCCTAACTTAACCAACCCTATGCGCGCGTCATTTGTTTTGCGTGTCAATTAATCCGGCACTATCAGCTGCTAAAAGACAGACATGACTTTTGATTGGAATAATTGTTCAATGATAAAATTATTAATGTATAATAAATATTAATTTAAATATTATTTACTTTCAAGTACAATTAATATTTGTAATTCATTAAATTGTGTAAAGAAAGAGGTGATAACAATAAACTTTTATAGTCGTTTCTTTATTTAAAAGTAAGATTATGTTACCTTAAATAAAGATTATATTATTGTACTTACCTATTACATACGAAAATTATTTATAATACATTTATTAATTTTAATAAATATTAAATGCGTAGGGAAGTGACGACCCCATCGCCCGCTGGTGGGGCATTTAATGCCCCTTAACTGCCATAAATGCCTCATCAGTGCAGTCAGTCTCCCTCAGGGCAGCTTGTGGCGAACTGCCGGTGAGTTGCATCATCGAGGGTACCGATGTGTTTCAAGGGGGCGTATGCCACTCGCCTCTGTCTTGCCTTAGCCGGCCGGATAGAATGGAGTTGCAAGAGCTGATGCTCGAAGGGTGGAAGTGTTATAATGTCATAACGCCGACGGCGTCTCGATCGCTGTCGCAGACACACCTCTCTACACCCTTAACCGTTCACATCAATGTTGGTTTATCCGCACCAATATTGATCTGCTTTTTTGGGGGACTTATGTAATGAGCAGTGAGTCACCACCTGCCATATTTAAATCAATTAGAAGGCTTTGAGAAGGCAGGTGACCGGAGACTCTTCCATAGCCCGGTTTTCATTGCCACCAAAATCGAAATGCAATAGTTCACAAACGTTTAAACCAGTAATGACAATAATTTCTGTGCATCTAACTGTGTATAGTCTTTAGCTGCATTTTTCATGGTGCAGATAGAGATTACACCCAGTTGGTACACTCCATTCACACATTTATTAAATTTCGCTTAATGGCTTCTACGCGTAGGATCTGTATCCCCGCGCACACCTTATACTCGTAACGACAATATCTTATAAAGACGCGTGATATAAGTTACAATAATACTAATATTTAATTATAGAGAAACAAATTGAAGTTTACTTTAACCTCTTGAAACCTTAATTACTAATAATCTACTTGAAATCCACATTTTTTTTATGTAACTTCAATTGAATAGGATCGAAGTAAACTGTGATATATGAAACCACTATTGACTATATCATCGTCATATCATAAACATGATTTAATAAAAAAAAGTTAAATAAAGCTAAAAATTATATTATATATAGAGAACCAAATAACACCTAATACCCCAAAATCGTGGCTATGAATTGAATTAATTTCAATAACTTATATTAACTTATTCAATTTCATTAAAATGAAATAAGTTTTAATAATTATATTGTACAGCACGCCAAAATTTTTTTTGAACTTTGTTTCTGAACTTTTTTAATTACAGTCTAGACTCAATAATTACAGACCTTAGTTACAAGACCTTAGGCTCGCGAAATAAAACACAAACTAGGATCCAAACGAACCTTCCATAAAGTATTATTACTATTAGTAGTAAATTCTGACTTTAACTAATAATGGAATCTTTCCTCCCCGTGGAATACTGGATAATCGTAAAAGTGTGGCCTAGCACTTATTATCTAATCTATCTTCCTATCAACCTGTTAATACTGGAACAAGAACAGAATTACGAATATAGACTAGTCTATACTAATATTATAAAGAGGAAAGATTTGTTTGTTTGTTTGTTTGTAATGAATAGGCTCCGAAACTACTGGACCGATTTCAAAAATTCTTTCACCTTTAGAAAGCTAAATTATCCCTGAGTAACATAGGCTACTTTTTATCCCGGAAAAATCGACAGATCCCACGGGATGCGCAATAAAGGCTTCGCTCAAAAACTACTGCACAGATCTTCATGCGGTTTTCATCAATAGATAGAGTGATTCTTGGGCAAGGTTTTGCGGTATTTTTTATCTCGGAAAAACGGATAGTCCCACGGGAAGCGCGATGAAACCTTCGCGCCATAAACCGACTTCCGCGCATATGTAGCCGTGGGCAAAAGCTATGACCCTTAACCCTCTGTAGATCCAATTCCGAAATCCACGCAGGCGAAGCCGTGGGCAGAAAGCTAGTGTTCTATAATTTGAAATTAAATAAGCAATTTAAAAAAAAAATTTACCATATATATTCTTTGTATTGAACGAACAAAAGCATTTTCAAACACACAAAGAAAGCACATTCCTTTTTTCTGCGAGCAATTTCAAACGCGGCCAGCTTTTCCGCTCTCGCTCATCTCACACGGACAATAGCCAATTTCTCAGTGATTTATTCGTTTATTCCAATGTAATATATTCTTGCCGCGGTGTGGTCACGTTGCGGACCGGACGCGAACACACGATTGTGACCGAGGCATAATTGTATTTATTAGGAAAAATCGCGCGCCTACCAGTATTTCGTTTAACAGGGCCGAAGTTGGGTAGAGCATTTTTAGGTCAGACAACACGACACTATCGAAATACTATCGTACCTTAAGATACGTTATCGAAATACAGTATGATAAAGAAATATATTATTGTATTTTACTGCCAATCCAAAATTTCAAATCAAAGTTTATAATTACATATCTCTGTCTATTTATATCATTATATTCTTACTGTAATCATATTATTAGATCAAGGACCTGTAATTATCGTGACTTTCGTATTCGATACATTGTAATGAGATTGTAGTGAATTTCAGCAATATTACTTTGGCAATAAGTTATAAGTTGGGATAAATTTTAATATTTTTGGTTATAAGTTAAAATTTTCCACGTTGTAATAGATTGAATACATGCCTTATAACATCCATTTTTAACGTGAATATCGTAAGAAGCAATCCAGGGAACTATTCAAGTGTGGTTGATTATATATATGTAAGTTAAATGAAACGATTTTGCATCGCACTCTCTCTGAGGAACGGTCAATAGCGCCAAGTTCCAAATCTCTGTAGTTGGTTAGTCGTTCATATCGGTCGGGCTGCCCCTACTAAAATTCAAAATTGCAACCCAGTAAAATTTGACAGTTCTCTTTGACAAATTACTTCAAAGTTAGACATGAATAATAAAATTACTATTTTATTGAGTACATGTTGTCGCAGGTTTTCCCTGTCTTATTTAGATAAGCATTAATTAGTAAAGATTTTAATTGTATTTTCCAGAATCTACTAATCAGTTACCTACATGTGAGGAGCATCCAAAATGTCTATCTAATCAATAAAAAGTAAAAAAAAAAATTAAGTGTTATTACAATTGTTTTCTCTTGTGTACACCACCTGAGATTCAATTACCGAGCTGGATGAAACAGGCCTGTAGCAAACCTGTCCTCGAAACGAGCAGGAAGTAACAATGATCTGTTACTTCCTGCTTGTTAGAACTAAAGAAGCATTATAAGTACAAATATATTTTAATATTAAGTACTAATATAATTATCCGTATTGACGGATCGATATAATTGTTATTTAAAAATTTATACACTGTGTAGTAATTATGGGTCGCTTGTTTTTTCCTTTTCATTGGAACATTAGAAAATAAATAAAAAGCAACAGTAAGTACGATACACATCTATGTATTCATGCATACATATTCTGCGGCTAACTAGACGATAGTATAAAACACTTGCGATTTTAGATAGTTTTATGAGATTGTTTTGAGGTAATACGACGGATAATAACAATAGTCATGTATTAGACTTTTATAAAATCTCTAATTATATACATAGTTCTGATTTATTTTAAACCTTTCATGAAAATAAAAATATTACTGCGTAGCGGCATAAGTAAATTACATTTTTTTCTTTAACTATGCTGTTTTTTTTTTCAAAGTAAATTAGCACCTTGAATAATATCACATATCATTCTGAGTTATAGCTAGTCATCGTCATACCAGCATCAGAGTATATGGTGGAAGTTATTGGAAAGCGGACGGTATGTTATTAATAATTAGGCAATGCTTCATGGTAAATGTAGGAAATTTCATAATAGAAACAGAATGAAAATTGACCCAGTATGTAAAGCCGCAATCGTATCGGCCAGTGATAAAGCGTTCTACCCGGTGGCATCCGGTCAAATAGACCCTTTATTGATCTCTTGAGGAAAGCTTTCTAGTGAAGGTGGTGTATTTTTAGTAGACCACTTATACTCTCGATATACCTTTAATGCTATTTTTGTGTAGGTAATATTACTTGGAAAGTTTTCTTATCGAAATAAGATTAAACTACTTTGTTTTAACTTTGTGTAGAGGTAGTGTATATAAATATTGCGCAACCTTTGAACTACTTATGAAAGCAGGTTCAAATGTCATAAAATAAGTATATTACGAAAACGAGTAAAGTTTTATGTCAAAACCATTTATAATAAGTTTTTTTTTCTTTTACAGGTAATTTCGATTGATACCAGATTGATCGTAAGTAAAAAGGTCAGATTAATGAGTTGTTACTAAAATAAACAAGTATCGCAAAATAATATTCAGGTATTAAAAAGGATTACAACATCCATGACATAAATAGTTCGTTAGTTAGTAATAAATTATGCCGTACAATGATCCATCACATCGTGCTAATTCTATTTACATACGAAATACCAACCGCTTGTAAACGATGTTTCGCTACCAAGACATTCGGTAAGAGATACAATTAATACCATGCTATGAGAACAATGCTGCTAATTAACCAAATTATGCAATTGTTAGCTCCTGTCGTGTATAGTGTGGCATTAAATAGAATTCTATAATCTCACAGCTTCAAAGAGTAAGCGTTTATGATTAATTGTTTTATACTATCTACAATGTTGAATACAAGATTACAATTTATATGGAATAAGAATATTATTTTTAAATGAATAAATACATACCATAATATACGAGTGAGTATTATAATGTCAGTAAGCTTAGAGAAAATTTAGCTTAAAGATAGTTTTCGCACATTCAAAAATTTTTAGATCATTGAATTTAATAATACTGTATGTTACAAAAGCTGTTAAATAAGAATAAAAATTTTTAAAATTTGAACACTTTGAAATTGGATAACATAATTAAATACAGGTTTAGGGTACTTTCAACAAAACCGGCAGTATATGGGTAATACTTTCAGCGTTTTACATCACAATAGGGGTGTAAATATAAAATTTTAAAAACCGTAGCATTGATTTAAAGCCCAGTGTCGACGCAACGATAGTGATGATAACGCCGTCTCTGGAAAATATTGAAAAGCGTACTTTATTAAAATATTCCGCCCAAAATTTGTGAATTGAACATCTCGTTGAATGATTTAATGGTCGCTAAAATCAAGTGGAAAAAATAAGCGTTAGCAAGCAGAGCCTGGGAATAATCTCGTAATTCGTGACTGAAATATTGTTTCGGATTCGAAAAGATTTTGCTTTGTAAATATTATGTACCCTTCTTTCTCACAGACGCTTCCGGCTTGGGTATCGGGTGGAAAATGTCGGCGCTTTACTTATTTATTGAATGCTCTTTCCATGTATATAAATGTACTACGTATTAGAAAAGCTCGTTCGAACATTCACTTAACTCGTTTGAAATGTACTGCCCGTTAGTACACTTTCTTTTGAATGGCGTTGCCAACGTCGAAACAAATGTGTAAGCGCTATGAAATTGTTGGTGCTACGATGGTTTAGTTGCGAGAAAAATGTACTTTTTTAGAGAATAGAGTATTCTTGTTTATAAGTAGAATTAAAGGCAATTGTCTTCAGATTTAATGTTGTATAAAATTTTGATGAAGTAATATGAAGTAATATTGCTAACTTTCTAATCTATGCATTGACCATTCAAACTTAAGGAATTCTAAACTGCCCTGTATCTTGTAACTATTCATTTTCAAATTTCACACGTAATTATCCGATTCACATCGTATTCGACTTTCAAGAAATTCGATCAACTTCTGGCTATCTCATCTGCGAAGATGGAGACTACAACATAATTTTGCGACAGTCCCACCGCACTTGCACTTAAAAAAGGTTTTTATAAAAAAAAGTCTGAATTACTTTAGTGAGGATGTCAAAAAAAAACATTTAAATATCACTTAAAATAGGTACATGGATAGTTTTATTTTCTATTGATTTTCATATTGTTTTTCTACTTTGCAAAGACTATTCTTGAAATCTTTATCTATACGAGGCGAAACTATAAAGCATAAAAAATTGCATAGCTCCTTTATCAAGTCGTTACATTTATTTTTTGGTTTGTGTATGATAATATAAAGTAATTGATAATTAAAGTAACTGTTATGAAAATAATATCAGAAAATAGTGCAAGAAGATATTTTGTGACACTTAATTCAGTGTGACCGTCGTAAAGCTGACTTAAGAGACAACGGTCACGACATTTTCAGTATTTGCACATCAACCAAGCTTACCATTAGTCCATGATTAGGGTCCATGATTTTGACACGCTAATATAAAAAAAAATTACAGTTGTGCTTTTACTCCACAACTTAGGTTATTCTTGTTCTGGAATGTAATTTGGATTCTCGTTTATTACTATTTCTATAACATTGTTTTTTCAAAAACATATTCCACAATATATTTTTTAATGTTGCTCCAGAAACTAGTTAAATGTAAATACGATAAACAAAACCGTTCTATTGTGATAAAACTGTAGACAAAAAAGAAAATATTAGTTGAGTTACGTTTCGAACTAGAAAATAAAACGTGGCCCTGGTTTTTCTCACGACTAATTTTCTTTGGCGACAGATTACTTCAGTAAAGTTCGTTTTTCAATATATTTCTTACATTTTTTTAATCACGGAAAATATGTATTGTTAAACTTAGAGGTACTCTTGAGATACCTATATTCTTCGTACCGTAACGGCATAATAAATAAAATAAATGAGTAGTTTTATGAAATGTAGCAATTTTGTAATTTTATTTTGACACTACAGTTAGAGCTGTACTCTGCAGGAAATAATAAAATTAAACAAAATTCCCACTACTTCTATCTAAAACAATACAGACAAGTCTTTTTGTCTTGTCAATAACTCTTGAATAACCTAAGTGGCTCATAATAGCTATTGTAAGCCAATTTAGAAGAATAGGAAGTTTTCAAATTGTGTCATTTATCATGCAGTAGATACGAGTAGTCTAGGAAAATGCTGATTTACTCTCGATTTGGAGACACTCGTGTAACCCACTCAAGCAATATGTTTAGTGGTTGACATTATTACTGACCTCATATCCTCCTTTTTACTTGTATGTTTTCCGCAAAACAACACAGTAGTTACCAACACAATATTACAGTCCTATACAAATACACTTTATAATCCATTTATCGAATAGGGATATATTTAATCTGGAAAAGGTCGAAAGAACAATTGGTATCACAAATGTCACTTATATATCGTGACTGGCGAGGTATTGTCTGTGAAAATGATTTGCCTAACGACCTTAGCCCCTGAAAATTGATGAGTTTAGTCCGATAATGGTCAAGGCTGTCACCGATAAAGCTGGGGGCATTATTGAAAAGATAGTTGTATTTTTTTAGCTTATTACCTGGCAAATAATACTGTACAATATGTTTCAAGATTGTAACAGGTAATGAGAAGTCATAATACACTGTAAAATTTACTGTCGCATCATCATCACATCGAACAGAGGCTAAGCCATAATCAAACTACAATCAAATAAAGATCATCAATCATTTTGATACAGTTCAAAAAAGTTAGGATTTGTTCGATAATTAAATTATTTTTTTTTCATAACAGTTTATGGATTTCACACAAGTTTAATTAGCCTGTGTTGCACCTTGACGACCAATGGGAAGGTCTAAAGTGCACACCGATTCACGCGAGAGATCTATGACAGACGGTCACAGAAGTACATATGTAGTAGGAGTACTTTGATTCACATGATAATAAAGAAAAGCCATTTTTTTGTTATGTAAAAATGCAATTATTTTGTGTTGCCTATATTATATAAGATTTATATAATATACACAAATTTCAAAAGTATGAAATGGAAAGTGAAAAAAAAATGGAAGATTATTTTTCGTGCTAGTAAGTACAATAGTTTTAAAAATGAGGTTGGCGCATTATCTTAAAATATGCATTAATGCATTTGCAGAGAGGACTGGTATAGAAATTTATTCAAAGGAATCGTCGAATTTTTGGAACATCCATGCTAGCATATGAAATGCAATTTTGTACCTAGATTTGAAATAACAAGCGGAATCTATGAAAATACTAAGTCTGAACTAAGGAGTTTGTACATAACACGTGCAATTGGTAACTACAAGTTCTTTGTTAAGCAAAAATTTATATGCTTTAACTCATTTAAAAGTTTTAATCACGCAAATTTTTTACTTATCCGTTATTATGTTTTGCTAAATATTGTCTTCACTTCTAATTGATGCCTTAAACCTTATCTAAATGTTGTTAATCTTTCAAATTTCTGGATTGAGCATTTGGACTTAATACGTTTTCAGATTTCTTGAAAGGAATGTAGCAGGAATAGTACAAATTGTATCAATTACCAGTCAAATAGGAGTTGCTACTGGATCCCTCGCGGTCCCAAAATAAATATTTAATCGTATGCCGTCGGACATGGCAGGAAAAATTTGCTGCAGAAACTCTGTGAATAAAATGTGATCTTTCTTAAGACCTCACTCATACTTTCTTACAAGATTAGCTTTTAATCCGACGACATAAGGTTCAGGATCTTAGGAGTATGGGAAACGTAGTCTTGGGGACAAGATTAAAACGGCAACAGATGAAGATAGATGTCGCTCATTAATATAAGACCCTTTACAAGAATGTAGACATTGCAGAGACGTGCGTACAGAAACATTGTTATTTAAGGACCTATTCTTCTTCCTAGTACCCTTTCTTCGAAGAGCTTAGGCTCCCTTGCTTGTGCGTCAAATTTAATGACATAATTTAAACATCGTATGCTGTGGTTAAATTGCTAAGTGGTGACCAAATCAAACATACGGCGTCATACGGCGTTATTAGATAGACCTTCAGATATATATATATATATATATATATATATATATATATATATATATATATATATATATATATATATATATATATATTTACTAGGATTACAAATAGTTACGATAAGCATTTTTGACGAAGCAAAATATTTTTGATCTATATAAAAAACATCTTCGTATCGAGCGTTCAGATTTTGACATTTTAATTGTATATTGTTTAGTATTTAGGGTGATTTCAATTTGTTGTGAATAAAAATGTAATCTAAGAACAAGCTGTAGGGACGGATCATTGAGCCATTCATCTGTATTCCTTAAAAGGGTGTGCAATAGATCTTATGAAGTAGCTCAAAGGGCAATGGGCTGTATTCGGATGTTATTTCTACGTGATCTATCTATAAAATGAGTAGAAGAACCATGATCACCATATAGCCAGAATAATTGTAAACTTTAAGTCACATTAGATAGGGCTACAGTGTTGAATAAACAAATTATAAAAAATAAAGTTAAGATAATTTATTACTTACCCTCGTACATGAGCATACTAACGAGGTTGAGTTCATTGATCACGAAAACAAAACGCTTAGTAACATACCTATAATTGATCTTAAGAATCTTGGATAACTTACTAAGTCGTATCTGTGACGTACCATTTAAAACCAATGTATCATAAAAATGTAAGATTAAGGTCTCCAAATTTTACGATTCGACGCTGTCATAAAACGAATTTAAATATGTTATATCGAGTTTGCTCACAATTTTTTACGCAAGCCCGTTAAAATGATAGCATCGTTTTTTTATTATTTAGTGTTTAAAAAGTTAACCCAGATACAATGTTACTAGCAAAAATAATCAAAATATTTTTGCTATACTATAGGCAAACTTGTCATGAATCAATAATATGAAATGTTATACCATTGTCTTATTTGATTATGTAAAGATAATGTCGAACATAAAAATTAACCTTAATTATAATAATCTTTAATAGACAAAATATAAAAGTTCTACATTTCAAAATATGTGGATCTTTATTGAAAACATGATTATGAATAGACCTCTAAAGATGTCCGTCGGCGGCTCAACAAACAGATCTAGAAGTTACTGACTCACAACATAAGCTCAATTAATACACAATGTATTAAAGAGACCATAGTGTGAAATAACAGATCCAAAGTTTGCAACTGATCTGTCACTTGGACATGACCTGCTGAGGATGCCGAAGAGAGAATATATCGACTCTACCGTGTCGATATATTCTGACCTGAATTTATGGCTGAGTTCATACGCTTTATTGGACAACTATAGCTGATTTTAAGACTATCGAATACTTTCAAGATCACGTCAGTTCACGTTCAGATCTCAGACTCTACAGCCGCACTAAGTCCACAATTCAGCGAAGACATCCCGGTCTATTGCCTACGCTGCGGAAGACTAGACAGAAAACCTAAGTTAACTTAACCTGACACCTATGTTTTGTATTTGTGAACTGTGAGACCTTTCACTGTGATTCCATCATGAATGTTTTTTTTTCGTATTTTACTTTCTCCACAGTTGCCACATAGAATTTGATACATCCAAGACCTGCAGTCACTAATCAAAAATGTCTCAATGGTATCACATGTAGGTCTGGCTGTAGGAATGGCTTTAGGGTGTATAGGCGTTCGAGTACAAAATACACAATACAAAAACCATAACGTGTAAAATAAAACGTATCTCTCAAGAAAAACGCCACCAGCACCTGCTAATCGATAGTTATCTAATGTAGATGATTAGGTGCTGATGACGTTTTCTGCATTAGAATTTAATTGCTGGTTTTTTGGACAATTTGACACACTTACACACTGTAATATCCATACGTCCACGTCTGTAACATTATGGGTAAAAAAGGGCCGAGTACTAGTTTTAGTCTTTTTAGTTTGTCATTTCAATAGCTCAGAATTATACGCACATGCCTTCCCTACATTTTTCGTCTACTACTCCCTTGTTTCGCAAAAACTCGACATATCGTCGTATATTTCTGAAACGTCATGTCATACCTTTTTTGCTCTAGCCCTCGGGTTCAGGGTCAAATATGTCTTTGTACCGCCGACTGGTATCACGTATCATCCTAAAAAGGGCGATATTTGACGTGACTACGCCAAGCCAGAATTAGCTTTACATAAATCAATAATTCAACTTTTGCTTAGTCAACGGTAAGCGAAGAATTGGATATGCCTTGGTATGTTGATATAAACCTGTGAAATTGGGTTTAACCGAATTTGATATGTAGGTTGGTAATGTACACTGTGGTCTATTCTATAACGCTATTCTATATTGCAGCCGCTTACTATTAATTGGAAGGACAATTTCCTTGTTTACTAGATTTATTTAAAAAATTCATAAACATAAATATTACATAACATCTCAACGTCAAATGCGTACAACATGAACTTGAAACACGCAAGTGAAAACTAATATTTCATAAATAAAGGAGTGCTTTCTGAGAATACTTTTTGCGAAGGGCCTAAGTGCGGCGGGAGCGAGTGACACATTTGATAGCTCACTAACACAATTTGCTGGCAACATCGTAACGTGTAAATAGAAGCTCCGCTCTCGATTGGATCACGAGCAGTATCGGTAGGCGATGAATGATATCGTTATATTATTGTGGAAGATACAATTTTCCTATATTTGCGTATAGTGGTGAATGCTTCGTTAATGCTTTTCCTGCCTTTTAAGTGAATAAATAGCAAACATATAAATGTTCTGATATAACGTAAAAATGTCGTGGGGTTCGTATACATACCATGTTAATAATTTTTAATAAGGCTATAATTTTAATAACTTTTTGTCAGGTTCCACTTTCCTTCTAATCTTTCTCCATTTTGCCGCGTCTTCTCTATCCTCTGGCGTCAGGTCACAGCTTCTCAAGTACGCCTTATCGACGTCCAGCCAGCATTTTTGGGTCTTCCACGAGATTTCGAGCCATCCACGCTGAGATAGAGATAGTTTTCTTGTTTGTGCTTATATCGAAAATATTTAATTCAGTCTAGAAATATAAGGAAAATATCTTGCGTCAACTCCTATTACGAAATTGCAACAGCCTTCTGAAAAAGATCAAACTCGGTAGGTACATCTTTTATCAAATCTTTTAATTTTCTGCTATGAGTAGTCTCATGTAAAATGTTATCAGTCAACCTCGTATCGCCTAACTTTGGACTTACTATATGAGATAAACTTTGTTTTGTCTTGAGGTTGCTGAAAATTATATTAGAATTCAAAACTTACTCAAATTTCAAGCCAAATAAATCAAGTTAAAACTAATCAGAACGTTATATGTTTGAGTAATGACATGTTAGTGATACCTTCACTATAAAAAGAATTCATCTAAATTTAATTGAAACGACTTTTTTCCTTTGTCACTATTTTGCCTTACATAAATCTTTTAATAGATTAATTACATAATGGCTCTCGACGTAAATTGAATTTTGTTAATTGAAAAATATTTTATAGGTATTTTCGTCACAATAAATAGGCCTTTGAGATATTTAGGGACACAGGCGCGGCTAAGATTTATTTCATAATTAACTTTGTTTTTTTTTTTTGTATATATGTGTGAGATAAATATAATAATGGCTCTGCGCCAACAGCTATTATTTGAAATTCTTTCATGCAATGCAAAGTTTTAACTATGATCGTAAATGTAGTGTCATATTGTTAACTAGAGTTATTAAATATTTAAACAAACATGAAGGCAAAAATATTACTCATATCTACCGCAAGCCACTCATACAGTACCCCGCTAAACCCAATCAAAATAAGTCTGTTTTATCTGCCTATTTATTTGTATTTGACAAAAACGAGCTGTATATACTCGTGTTATTAATATAAGCGTTGTTTAATAAAGCAACAGAAAATTTGTTCTGATTCGTAAAATAAAATCTGATTATAAAGCATATTGATAACAATCGTATGGTTAATCGAACAAGCAGCAGGGTAATTGAAAACAAACAGTCGTAATGAGAAACTCTAATTGCCTTACATAGTCATAATACACAGTCAACTTTCAATAATATTTTGAAGGGTGCTCGAGATGAGTTATTTCGTAGGATATATATGTGGATTCATATAATTAAACACGTGATTTTGTGAAAATACGATATATAAAAATTGAATAAGAAATACAAAATATTTTCTTATTATATTCAAAATAAGGACCATAGAATTATTTTTTTAAAATTATAATGATTATTTGAATGTTTCAACAAGTTTTCCGAACAAACTGACAATAGCAGCGAGCTTTGAATGTGGCGTGTAGTACTCGTAGATATGAGTAATATTATAGTTGTATTCTTTTTTAATAAAACAGTTTTTTAGTAAAAGCAATACCATTGTATTAGAATATTTCTATTTTATAAACATAATGTAGTAATGGATGTATAAAATTAGATAATTAAGCAAAATATAAGGATGTATCTACGATATATTTTCGGATATAAACGTTTGATTAAACAAAATTAAAAAATAATTTAATGAACCTGTTTAAAATTGAATCAAACAGAAGCGTAAACGGAATAACCTGCCGTTATAGCCCATGTGGAAACCAATGTGAAAAACGTGAAGGAGCTGGGGAGCAATTTGTAAGCAATCCCTTTGGGAGTCGTGTTTTAAGGTCCAAGCCAAAGTTATATAATTAACTTATATCGACCTAAACTCGCATGATTGTGAAAATAGAGATATAACTCAGTTGACAGCTTTCTTATCAATAGTTGTCTAAGCTTTAATACTCACATTAGCTATATTATTCCTTGGTTTGGTTAAAATTTGATGAGAAAAAATGTTTGACAATTTTTAAATTAGAAATCCCGTTGCCAGAAACTTCACCCGTTTGAAAAGTAATTTCAAAAAATTTCGTCATACCTTGGCAGGTGTAGAATAACAAAGATGATACTAAAGTTATCTGTTTAAAATATTTGGAATATATTGGAATATATATACAAACGTGGGCAAAGGCGCGGGCGAGTTAGTAATTTTATACACGTTTTAATTAATATTCTGTGAAAAAATAATCTTTTTAATGTTAACAAATACACTTTTTTCATCGTAATCGATTCTAATACCTGATTTAAAGCCTTAAGCTTTTAGGGAAAATATTTATGGAACAAATCCTTTTATGAAGAATTTTACTAAAACTGGCGATACCTTGTGATGCCGGATTTTTAACAAGTCGCTCTTAATTGACTGAATTCATGCAAAAATATACCTTAATGCTGAATATATAAAGCTCACTTTATTATACACGAGATTAGTTTGTCGCCTGAAAAATGACAATAAAACAAATGACGGGTGAAAGTTTTTTAATCCCTCCGCGCTTGCTTGATAAAGGTTTGTATTGTTTTGTTTTCTTTGTTGAATTTCTTAAAATTGAAAAGGCTCAGTTGAATTCCGTTGAGTATAAATTTCTCATCTTGTTTGTAGGTTCTTTGTCGATGGAATTTCTTGGCGCGGCGTCTTTCAAGAACTTTAAAAGTAGAATATATTGTAACCTGATATACTTACTTGGTAAAATATTTTATTTGAAATATAAGGAGTACACATATACATACATTTTACTGACCTTTCTAAAAGTATTAATCGTAGGTAGATATATAATAATTGTAATAGTATTAAAAACGGAGTCAATTTTAATTACAATAAGAAAAGTTATTATTAATATTAACTTTTTACCAATTATCTTATTAATAGTTATTATGAATATTATTTTATATTTTAGTAAATAAATATAAGAAATATCATATAATGTAAAAGATCATATGTGTATAGAGTATGCAGGAGCCTGACGTGGGCACTATAATCACTATATAATGATTCCAGAGTACACAGATTGGTTTGATACCGTAAAAGTTCTCTGATAAGAATGTGTAGCCTCGCTGTGGCTATTCACGTGACTATTTATGGATGACTGCTTAAAAGATTCGAAAAATTATTGAACACCGCATATAGGAAACATTTGATAGATGACTAGTTCATTCTCAATGAGATTAGGAAGGAACAAATCAACTGTCAAGTACTTCCTATATGCTGACGATGACATATTTTTAGCATTATCGGGGAAGGAGTTGCTAGACAAGGTTAACTGTATTACGGAGCATTAAAAGACATAAAATGAAAGTAAAGGTAAGCAAATAGAAAGGGACGATATTTGAAAGAGACGAAAAGATGTCAAACTGTAATGTTATGATCGGCAACGAATATTTAGAGCATGAGTTTATGTATCTGGGATCTCTGTTTACAAGAGACGATAAGTATGAGTCGGACACGAAATAATAATAATGGCAGGAAACAAATTAAATTGAGCTATAAATATCTTCATTAGTAACCAGACCTTGTCAAAAACGGCCCGTTTAGCTGTGCATAGAGTTTAGTTGGTACATCCTATAGTATGTCCATATAGTATATGGAAGTGAATGCTGGGTGTAGTAAAAGAATGATTAATGCAGTGACAATGACTTTGCTAGGAATGGCTGCAGTGACGATGAAGGATTAGTTGCGAAATAAGGAATAAGAGAAATTTGCGGTGTGAAAGATTTATTAACAAATTCGAGAAGAGAATAGTTAAATAATTTGGGCACGTAGAAAGGATAGAAGAAAGACGTCTTACAAAAGAAATTTATAAAACAAATGTGACTGGGTAAGTTGGTGAGGGTCGACATCGACGAAGATACTTAAACCAAATAAGACAAATGCTGAACAAATGCAAATTGAAAAGTATGTACCTGTAACCGGCGAGCGTACAAGAAAGTATTAATAAAAGTCAAGAAAGCTAGCGATGCTAGATCGTAGCATTCATTATGATATGATTCATCATTATGAGACCGGAGCCAAAAATGATTTCTGATAACGAAAATTGGCTGACGAAAAAAAAAAGAAAAACAATTGCGGATTTTTTTTCTAATATTTGAGGATTTTTTATATTTATTATTATAAACAAGGGTTTGACCCGAACCGGCGAAAATTGGAGGAAATCTACCTCCCTCCCCTTCCTCGTCGTCAAATTTGGGACATGAGACCGCACAGAGCGGCCCTAAAAGATATGCTTATAAGACTTACATGACAAATAACAAGTTCAGGAAATAGCCAAATTCATAAAGGATCTTAGAAGTTGTGCTGGAAATACTGTAACACTTTTTTTTCACTGATTTTAAGTACTATTAAAGACACTTTTTTTTATTCATATTGATTAAATTCACATTTACAATTGTATCTTGCATTGGTTATGTTTTCGTCGAATTGTTACTTTGACATTGACAGTTCTATAGTGTGGGCCGCTTATCATGATCCTAACACCATTATCTATGGGCAAATTAGGCAACCAAATCTAGCCAAGCGTCGTCTACAAAGATAGGTTCTTTATTAATAATACTGAAACATCACTCCAGAATTCATAGATTAAAAACAGTGTCGTAGATTAATAACTGCCCACAGATTATATACCGGATACTAATTAACAACAAACTATTTGCACTGCCGGTTACAAAAATAATTTAGGATTAAACTTAAATTTAGGAAGATCAATTCTTCCTTTCCTTTATTTGTGGCGGATCGACATAGTTTCCACACCATCCTAGTTCCATTTAATAACAAACATCACATACTATACATCGTTCTATATAGTCTTTGCCTGATCGGTGGTAAGCAATCTGTAATGGTATATACTAATCTGTGACTTGGAGATCTGAAATCTGGGAATTGGAATCGATCTATTGTAAAAATCTCACGCATATTTCGGTATATAACTACGTATATAAGTTACTGAAAGTGGTGTCAGGATCACAAATTTCAGGAGTATTTTATTTCCCATAAAATTATCCATATCTCTTGGAACCAACATAATTTAACCTAGTTGCCACCGGCACTTAGGAAAAATAATAAACTAAAATATTTACATATTGAAAGCCCGATAAAAAGGTCAGTAATAGTTGCATTTATCTCTTTAATCTCTTTAATTTCAATTTGTTCCCAATAGTAATGATTTTCACAAATAATTATTGATATTTGTTGTGAGCGGGTAGGCTTAACCACCCATACCAAATCATGCTGAAATTAGTTGTTCAGTTGCTAATCTCATGTATTTGAGGTAATTGGTGTTTGTATTTAATCATAATAATATAAATAATGTAAATTCTTGTTCTTTTAAAATGTAAATGTACCATAATTTGATGAATGTTCAATAGATCATGTTTGATATTTTTTTCTTTGTAACCTAGTTGTCAGATTTAATTGTATGAAGAACAATAATGTATATGGGTTCCTTCTGAACCGCATAGACCACCCACAGTGAGTCCATGACTATGATAATGTAGCATTTTTATGATATGTAACAGGGCAAAAAGGTACCGGGAGGTATTTATACCTGAAAGGCCCGGCCCTACAAACTTATGTAAGAAAAACATACCTATATAAATTACAATATCCTTGAAGAAAATTATATAAACCAGAAGAAGAATAATTGCAATTTATTAAAAGAAGAGTTAAAATCGAGTGTCTGGACCCAGTCTCAAGGAAGGTATTCAGTACTAACCACCGGGGGATGGGAATCTAGCTTAAGAATTCATGTTTTAGATTTTAGAATTACCATTTAATTATAATTTTATTTCAAGACCCTGATCAACCATTGTTGCTAAATATCCTTGCCGAGATTGATCAAACAGCACCAGAACCAACCTGCCCTTGTGATTAATAATTCAAATTTGTTTATTTAAGTACATAATAAAGAGTACACTTATTTCTAATTGAGTATTATTTTATTTTTATTTAATTGTTAAAAAACCTAAATATAAATTGTCAACTTAAACTTAAATTAATAAATCAGTAACTTTGTTATTTTGTATTATTTGTGTTTCCTTTATAAATCTAGTTGGTGAGTAAGAGTATTATTACATTACAATACTCGTAGAAACGTAGAAAGAATCTCAATAGACTATAGTCAGGAGACAATAATGTATTATAACCTGAAACAAATACTTAACTAATGACTATTTTTAAATATTTTAATTTCATATGCGTTTTCGAAAGAATATATTAAGAACTTGTGGTGAAATAGAATTAGAACTTGTTGCTTTATTTATTATAAAGAAATAAAAGTTGAACGCTTTTATACGTAACGATTCAAATATATCCGAAATTCAACATTCCATTTCTACATCAACGCACATTCGTCTCAAATAATGAACGTTCTTATCCATGATTTAAAATAGGTCATTCACGTGAGTTTTCACGATTAGAATGCGCTTGATAAGAGAAACGTTTGCGTGTTTCTTACAGTTTTCTATTGTTTATTGGACTCCTGAACCTTTTTAATTTAAATACGTCGTGGAAAGTTTTTGACCCAGTGATAATACTTTTTCTTTGAGTTGATATACTAAAGTAGTTATTTGAGTTATACTGAACCAGATTTTATATTTACGTATGATAAAATAAAAAATATATATTTCAGTTATTTATTATGCTTTTTTTTTGTTTGACAAAAATTACTAACTATTGTCAAAACTCTATACAAATTATAGCTTGGAGTCGGTGTAGCCTCCGTTTACGAGGATTATGCGCAGAAATAGCGAAAGTAATTCAAGTGAATAAAATACCATTCACTGACAAAATAAGCCTTTTTCTTTTATTTTATTATAATATGACAGTTTCTGTTAGGAATACAGGTAGCGTCCACATGAAACATCTGTAGCTCAGTTGTAACTGGGCACTAGTCTTCAGTTCGCGAGATTGGGAAGGCCTGGGATCGATTATGCCATATATACTTATGTGTTGTTTGTATTTCGAATTTCATACCTCATGCTTCTGTAGCGAAAGAAATATCGCTAAACAACCTAAGTACATTTACGAAGAAATTCAAAGTAGACCAATCTGCCTTCGTAGCCAGCATGGTTAACGAAGAATGGCTCGAATTGAAAGCATCTTTCTCTATGAGGCTTTATACCACGAACGCAAATTTTTCAACACTATTAGTAATTTAGACCACTAGATCACGATAGTGATTAATGTAAATACGTGGAATTGGTATTTCACACTACCATCCGAAATCCTACATTTACAATTTGATTTTTTTTATCATTTCTCTATTTTGTACTAATATATTAGATGCCTAGCCGTGTTAAAATATCATTAAAAGCAATTTCTCCAATTAGACATAATTCTGTATTTAACTGTATTTTGTTGTTGACTTTTTTATCTTTACAACTATTTTTATACATATAGCAAGACATTATAACAAAGTATCCTTACTGTACAATTTTTTTTCAGCTTACTTTGGTGTAATACAAGCGATGTAATACAATAAGGGATAGGCAAAGGAATCTATGCATATACAGTCATACTCATAACAATTCAATTAAAGCTGTTCACAGATTAATAAATGGCACAATCCATTGCAATTAATTATAATTTTAGGCAATCACAAAAGAATAAAAGTGTGTTATTTTACACAGAAGTTTGAAAATAAATTTTCCAAATGTCGTGCAATGTTTGACTGAGTGTGACGATTGCGTGAAGTGGCAATCGTGTTAACTGTTCTTTTAGCTTATGCTACGGAACATGAACGCACGAACTGAGCACATTAACGCTGCTAACGTCGAAACTTTAAGTATACGTAGCCCACATTTTACCTGCGGTCCATAGCTCACTATGAAGTCTGTTATCATAAGTGTGGCCTTGTTCTAATCCTGCTATGAAATTTGATAATCGTAGCTCATGTGCTTGTAAGTTGTGCATTACATAGATTACTTCAAAATGTAATATTATAGCTATGCCTAATTATGCGAAGAATTATTTCAGCTTTGCATAGCAAAACTGTAGCAATCACAAGTATAAGCAATTAGCATTGTATATTTCGTAGCTCATATAAATGAATTGCTGCTACGGCTCTGGACGAATATAGCTAGCGTAATATTTTTCTGCTGCTACGAAATTACAACTACTATAGCACTGCAATATTTATTTTGTACTAAAGCAAAGGTTGAAGAAATAAAACCCACATTTTATTTGATCAATCACAACGCGCTTAGTGAGTAGAATTTCTATCTAATCAAGCCGCATCTCGATCAAGCGCTTAGTTATTTATCTTGCGCAACGCTTTGAGCATTTTATAGCTTCCTGTAAAAAAGTACTCCGCGGGAAAAAAACAAGTAATGCTTAAGTTTACTTTAGTGTTCATTTTTTTAAATCATCATACATAGTCATCATTATCATTATCGAAGTTTCATTTATATCAAATATACTTTCTAATTTATTATAAGAATAACCTGAAGAAAAAATTTGATGTACACATATTTACAATTGATTTATTTAGATATTATATATTTAAATTAATAAGGTTGCTGTCAATAATATATATATATATATATTATATATATATATATATATATATATATAATATATATATATATATATATATATATAATATATATATAATATATATATATATATATATATATATATATTGTATGTCCTTATTTTTTTTTAAGGACGACTTTATCATACGTCATAAAATAATGAGTACTATACTAGTATTTTTAATACTATACATGGAAAATGCAAATTATTCATTTTTGACATTTTCATATCAATTTTAATAACTCCGAAATTTTCTTATAATGCTTTCGTCATACTAATAATATCATAATGAAAGCTTGTGGACAATTGGTCCTATTGTCCCAATAACTGCACTTTTACGCGATTTGAATTTCCTTTACATTATTTCCTAGCCTCATCTTTTCTGGTGACCATCGCCACTTGTTCTTATTTTGATTTTTTTATATATTTTTAAATGTAATAAATATTAGTTATTTAACAAACCAGCTTGTCTATTTAATTGTAATATTAAAATATTAATTGGATTACTTTTATCTCTTTTTGCTATCGAGATATTGAGACTCTGTTGTTGATTGCGGAATTTACGTTTCTTATCAACTAATTTTACTTCAATATAGGTAGTTCTTTTTAAATATTTTCTTTGTTAGATTTTTTAAATATTAATTAACAACTTGTAGTATCTAACATTTACGTCAGCATACTTTTGTTTTATTTTGCAAAAAAAAAAACATTTTTGTTAAGACCGAGTGTAGTCTTGTAATCGACAAAGTACTTGTAAATGCATAATGTTGAACACGCTGAAAATTCGTCTCAGGCGTGTCCGGAAAAAACGTTTCGCCAATCCATCAGGCCTAAGCGTATGAAGTTTATGAGTCAGAAAAATGGCAGAGTTTACACTGTGTGACAAGTTGTCGTCAAAATTTATTCCTTTCATATTTTTTTCGCCCCAATTCATCATTTTTAACGATACTGATGAATTTTTCTGAAAGGTGTCGATGTCGCTAGGATCAACTGTGACGTTTCAATAATTCTTCTATCTATGTTATATTTTCCCACCATTTTGTATAAATTTGGAAAGCAATTTTATTAAAAAGAAACATTTTACAAATTTAAATTATAGGAGAGCCAGAACAACATTTTGATTTGATGATTTTTTATTACTTTTCTATATTTTATGTTCATATTGTCAATTTGATGTTAACCATTATAGCAATATTTTTATTGCGTTATTAATCATAATACCAAAAAATCTTAAAATACGTCAACATTATTCATCCTCACCATCATTTCAGACAGAGAGCGAGAGATGCCCACTATTAGACATTGACCTCCCCCTAGAATCTCCACATTGATGGGTTCTGCGGTAGTAGTATCCTGCGCTTTCTTCAGTCCTGGTGATATCCACCTTGTAGGAGGCCTATCGACATTGCAATTCCAGCATATACCGACTACTCAGAAAACTATCCACTTCAAGGGCTATCAGTCCTAAAAGCGATGTGCCCTGACCTCTGCTAAGAATAATAGACTCTCGTCTTGAGGTACTGCGTTAGACAGGCCATATGCTGCGCAACGATCAAAAAACTTAATAATAATATAATCTTTTGGCGAGAATCTGGACACTGAAAGAAGATAAGTCTGCTCTGCAAATCTTCAAACTCCCTCAATTCAAGAAATATTTTGATATTTTATCATTTAATTATAACAACTAAGTTACAATCAACAAATTATGAAGATATTTACAATTATAATGTGACCTCAATGAAATACCGATAAAATAAATAACAATATCATAAACTGCACTACGAGTTAACCATAAATTACATGATGATAAGAACAGACGACGACAGAGAGTGACGTTTTTTTGAGGTGACAGATATACATACTGCTTTAATGGGTTTGATCGCTGCTAAAGAAATTTGTGGTATGCCTTAAATGTCTATTTTCAGCTAACTTACATTCTTATCTTTCTTTTTTAAAAATAGCGATTACACACACCGCACACTAGGATTTTTATCATGTGTCGTGGGTTCAGTCACAAACATATAATTTTCACTTACACAGAAACTCATACCGGAACAAATTTTTGTACGTCTTACAAAATATATATCCAATGTTTATCTGTAATTAACTGTTAACTAATTAGTAGGTATTATTCATATATTTACTCAAGTTACTCTATACCTCATGTAATATTGTTTGACTAAGACCCAGCTTGTTTATATAATTAATATTTAGCTTTATTTTTAGCAGTATCGATGTCAATATTATCTTTGTTTTAAGTAAAATTGCTGTTTATTAGCTGTGATATTAAACTTGAAACACAATAACTTATATCTTCATTTCCATTTCAAAACTGCCATGGCAATAGAAATATCCAATCAAATCAGCCGTAAAGCCTAAAGTTTAAAGTTGTAAACAAACTTTTTGTTTGTTCAATGTAAAATTAGAATTGTATTACAAAGTTTATAGTAATATTAAAATCATTGATTGCTTCTGAATATATTCAATTACAACAACCGACGAAAACAAAATTACGAATCTGTAAATACATCAAATCTATTTTAGATCAAAGGAAATATTAGCGAACAGCAATAATAGTGATATTAATAATTTAAAATAAAGTTCCCTATCTATGGGTTTTACAATCTCAAAAAATACTGATTTTCAGTAACACAATTATTCTGAATGGTATAAACAATTCTTTATGTTCTTTTATATAATTCTTTCATAGATTTTTATTAATCTATCTTCTACACATTAAACAATAATTGGTTCATTTAATACGTTAGTAATAAATTTCTGCATAATATTTAATTCACGAATGAGTGGATGGATAAAAAGTTTGCACACTTACTATTAAGCCGCCAGCTAGTCTCATAAAATACTAACAGATTGTCAGAAGCTGTCAAATAAAGCCATGTTGTAGAGGCGTGTATCTGACGACGTCAGAATTTAATCAAATGGTTTTATTTGTATCTGTTATATGCAAAGAGCACCAACTACGAATTGGTAAAATGAATTCAGTGTTGTACCAATGTGCCAATCGTTGCGAAGAAAAACACCGTGAGGCAATCTGTATGTGATAGGAAAAAAAAATTGGACGATTCAAAAGAGCTTGCTATAAAATCATATTTGAATGAAGTTAATTTTGATTTTGTATATACTTGTAAAAAAATTAAAGGTGCAAATGAAGCCAACCAAGGTGCCCTGGATGAAAGTAGTGGTGTGTAGTGAATCCGGCAGTAACTTTAATGGATTTCGAAAGATTATTCAGTCTTTTTTTATGTTTAAAGTTTACACCCGTACATCCATACTAATATTATAAATAGGAAAGTGTGTCTGTCTGTTTGTCCGTCTTTCACGGCAAAACCGAGCGACGAATTGACGTGATTTTTTACGTGGAGATAGTTGAAGGATGGAGGAGTAGGATGGAGAGTAACATAGGCTGCTTTTTATTCCGGAAAATCGGCAGATCCCAAGAGATGCGTAATAAACGCTTCGCTCGACTACTTCCTTCACAGATTTTCATGCGGTTTTCATCAATAGATAGAGTGATTCTTGAGCAAGGTTATGCGGTATTTTTTATTTCGGAAAAACGGATAGTCCCACGGAAAGTGCGATAAAACCTTCGCGCCATAAACCGACTCCCGCGCATATGTAGCCGTGGGCAAAAGCTATGACCCTTAACCGTCTATAGACCCAATCTCGAAATCGACGCGGACGAAGCCGCGGGCAGAAAGCTAGTTTTTGATAATCTAGTGTTAGTCCATCTTCAAAACATACTAAAGACGCTATTAACAAAATGATTTATAATTTCGGTTATTTGGATAACCTATAAGATCCAACCAACGTCACGTCTGAGATTTGTATCCATCTATGTGGTCTAAAGTTTAAGACTACGTAGCGTTGATCGCGAGATCAATTCCCCATGAGAGCAAAGATCAAAACAGTGTGCGTGTGTGCGTTGGAGAACAGAATACATCGTTGGAGGATTTAACGTCACGTTCCAAAATTGAATAGTCACAAAGTGTAATAGTTCATTTGGACCTTTTTTTATGTTATCTATAAAATAAGTCAGAACGAAAACTGCCACTTTACAAATCTTTTTGACAGAACGATGTCTGTCGGGTCCACTAGTTATGAATAATTAAATATATTATCAATCAGACAAACTCTATTAGTCATTTGACCATCCCTTTTTAAAATACGTAATAACTTGCGGCGCCATTGGGGCTTATATTTCGCATCAAAACACCTTACGTTTTTCATTTAACTGACAATGCTCGCCATTCAAAAAGGTCCACTATTATCGTCCGAAACGTTTTGATACACTGCTCTGCTATAGAATCTTTCTGCTATAGATTCAATATGGCTTGTCCCGACAAATGCCCGGTTTTCCTTGGACGAAAACGGAATAAATTGCCGGAACCTATGTTTTTCACATAAGAGCCGTTGAGATTTCCTTCGCGAAAATATGCACATACATTTGTGGTGTCTGACATGACATCATTTGTAGTTGGATCAGGGATTCTTTTCGTGTTATCGTTTATTTATCACTATGATATTGATTGTGAATACCTATTACTATCAATTTCTACGAATATTCCAATGTTGTTTATTAAACTACATATTTAATTTGAATGTAAACATTTATTAACATAAGATAGAAAAGGTGTAAATATAGCCAAAATTAGAAGACCATCTCAAAAATCATCTTCGGTCTCATCGTTACTTACCATCAGGTGAGATCGAGGCCAAATGCCTGTCCATAATACATAAAAAAAAACTGAGAACTTGACGACGTCACTAATGATTTTCGAAACACATCAAATAATATTAACGATCATTTTATGGAAACAGACGAAAAAAAAAAGGTGAACCCACAAACCCTAAAACAACATCTACCCCCACAGGGAAACGGATCCCGGATCTCACACAGTAGTCTCAATTATCAGTAGGCTCTTTGGTACGTTTGGACGCGTAAGTATTCAAATAATTTAAAGGTTCTAGTGAGAACCTTTAAATTATTTGAATGCTTAGAAGTGTCTCTTGTCACGATCGCTGTCTTTACTTCTCAAGGTATTATCGAAAAAAAGCATTCATGATTTATATAAAAAAATTCAATACAAAATTATTTAAAATTTAACAATTTCCATACTAAAAGTTAGTTCCTTATTTATTTAATAAACAAACTAACTTTTAAAGGTACTTTTAAATATATGGTAATAAATAGTAAACTATCAACATAAATAATAATATAAAAAAAAAATGTTTTCAATACGTTTACAGTTCAGCCGATAAAGTAAAAAAATATTAAGAAAAAATAAGAAACTATTTTTGCGTCTTTTTTATTTTTCTTCTAGAATAAGAAAGGGTTAGTTTATGAGTTAAGTCTTATTAATGTTACATTTTATACAGTACATGTGACATCATTAATCAATACTTGATTTTGATAAGATTTTATGTAAGCTTATTGGCAACAATTTTACGGAAGTCAATAAAATATATTAATCTTCAAATTTCGAGCTTGAAATTACCAAGAAACAAAGTAAATCCAGTAAATCTCACTTACGTTATTCGTACAAGAAATAGGCACGTAGGTATAATTATTCAACTAAATCAAGATAGTTCATATAAAAGAATAGGAAAACAGAGCTGAACAATCTAAATTATGCAATCTCTTCACGCGAGGTAACTATTTCATTTAAATTACGTTCAATACAGACTTAACCCGTGGCCGGCGGCATAGATTATCATAATTCCATACTGATTCTGTTGGCCGCATGCATAAAATAGTCAGCGTAATATTCTGCTACTGATACATTTGACACTTTGATATTTCAGCTCCATGTTTCATGAATATTTTTTTACAAGCCATTTGTGCTAAAAACAAGCTCTCTAGCTACGTTTAAGCATTTTATCTTCGAGTTTATAGATTGAAATCTAAATATTTTTTTTTCATAAAAATACGGTACTTATATAATGTGTTTGGTAAATAGGCTATCAAAATAAAAGTGTTATTAATATATAGTACTGAATAATCAATACAAATAAAAAAAATATTCTTAAAATGAGATTTTTACAATGACTTTTGCCCGTCAAAGATGCTACGTCAATGGTCAATTTAAGTAAACATGAGAGACCTTGTATTAAAAAGAACCAGTAAGTAAATCAGTAAGGGCTATTTTTTTCTCTCTGTATTTTTACAGAGGCCTCAATTAGAAATTGGCCTCAGATAAATAATTTTTTATTTATTTTATTTTTTTTTATTTATTATGGACAAACTGTTACATAAATGATAATAATATATTATATGACTTATATACCTTTAGTCCACTAAATATACAAACTAAACGAATTAACTACTAAACAATATCCATGAATTATCAGCATGATATACCTAACCAGAGTGATATAACGAATGACGGATAGTTAATTTAAATGTATTTTAAAAACAAAAGAAAAATCTTATCTCTATAACTTAACCTGTGAAATGAGATTCCTAAATCTGCCTTAACTAATACAAAACATGTCCACATCACTAAAACTCATTATATCTGGTACAAGCTCTTTTGATAAAGCTATTATTTGCATAGCGGGTGTTAGTAAATTTAACACTGAATAAAATTTTTCTTCTAATGTTTCTTTCTTGTTTACGAGGAATATCAGCATATAATCAATCTAGCAATCTATTTGTACGAGTAATAACCGCCTATAGCAGTAATATAATTTATATGTTCGTTACTTTAGACACAAAATGTTTGGTATATTCTTGGTATGATGTGTCGATGTGCGAGGATCTAAAAGATCTTTCGCCCGAGGGCAGCACTCCGCTTTTCATTTCGAATTTAAGGAATGTAAGCACCGGATTCTTATATATTTGTTTTATACGTAAATAATTAGCAATTGACAAAACAACCGATTGATCAAACAACAAACGAGATCTAATTATCACTTTTTGAGTTAGTACATACGGTAAATTTTTAAGTTCACTCCAGGTAAAATAATTACCATTTTAGTGGAAATGAAACTAGTATTTTTACAAAAATTACTATGATAATTCCAATATGATACTTATAACAGTATATGCTGTATAGTATCTAAAAATAAATTTGACAAGTATGATTATTATTACATAGCATAGTAAATTAAAAGTGATGGATTGAGTAGCATGTGATATAACAGTTACTAGAATGAGGGAGAGACCGGCAGAGAACAGAGTCACTGATTTTCATAATATTGGAATAATGTATGAATTTATTTATAGAATAGAAGTTTCATGTTTGCTACATAATTAAAAAATGCGCTTCAACAACTCATATATTCAGTAAGCCATATTTAAATACCACTACGAAGTATGGAAACTAAGATTATTAACTAAACCATGTCATATGGATTTTGTATCGTCATTTGAATCCATTTTCAGATTCCAATTAATTTAAAGGTTTCAAATAATTAACAATACTCGTAGTTATTTTTGGGGTACACACTCTCTATTACATGTATTTGACTTCGCACCGATACAAACTAACAAACTAACTCGATATTACTTAACTAACTGTTTAAGACACACGAAATCATTGTTATTTAAACTTTATGATACAAAAAGATCTATGGGAATTAATAGTTTTATTCTGTTAGATGTGTTGTATCAAAGTTGTATAAAAAAAATCATGCTCGTGATATGGATGAAATATACAGATATAAATGTAAATATGTTAATCACTAATCTTATGTTAGACTCTTAAGGAAATAAGATCTAAATATATTCATTTCTTGCGGCTTGTCTGCAATTTAAATATACCAAAATCCCGCTATACAATCCGTAAGAAATTAATTAACTCTAAGCCAACATTTTGAAAGGAGCGAAATGACACCAGCTTTTCTCATCTGAGCATTAAATCAATAGGATTTCTTCGAAAATTCTCTTGATAAAACCAATTTGAATACGATTATATTCAATGAAGATCTGTCAGGAAGGTGTGCTATTAAATTTGTCACAAAAATTCAATCCATTAACTCCAACTCCAACAAAAAGTGTTCTTTTGTACTGTTTAAACCCTTACGGTTTATTTCTTAATGCTATTAGATGTTACAAGGTATAAAAACCTATAGTATCTCTTTGGTTTACTGTACGCTTTTAAAATTCACTAACGAACATTGATTAAATAAACTTAAATAAAGCCAATTATTAGAGATAATATTAAATAGTACATAATGCATACAAATATTATAAATGTGTAAGTAATTCTCAGTCGGTAACTTTAACGTCAGAACTATTGAGCTGATTTTAATGAGATTTGGTACACAGTCTAAAGCATGAAAATAAATAAATATCTCGCCGTTTTATTTTTATACGTTTTACTAGGACAATTATAAATCGATTTTGATGAATCTTTTTTTTATATCTGAACTCTATACCTTCATGGTTTCCTTATCACCAAGTCAGTATCTAACGATAGGGCCACAAAGCACATACTAAAATTATATGGATTTTTTAAGATCAAATATTATAGTACTGTTAAATATGTATCTTTAGGATTAGAAGTAAAGTTTGTTATTACAATTTTGATATGACAAAAATTATTTATTTATTTACTATAGGTACAAAACAGCTTACATCCTAGAAAGAAACAAAACAAACTTAAGAAAATAGTAAAGAGCTGGGATGTAACCCAAACAATGTACACAGCCTGAACATAAACAATTAAAACAAAGAAAAAACACAATAATATAGTACTAAAATTAAACTTAAGCTACGTTTAAATGCATTATTTAAATAAATATTTAATCTAATATGTAAATATGTTAATCCTAACATATTACATTTAATTGAAACATAACCTAAAATAGAAACTACAGTAAAACTTTAAATGGCTAATATGTGTTTTTTGACACATCGCCTAAATGTGGAATAGGGATGTGCAAAGATAGCCAATTATATTTTGTCACTCCGATTTATCAAACCTTGCAATTGCTTTGATTGCGATATTCAATTCAATTAAAAAATATAACTTATGGTCAAGGTAAAAAAATAACTACAAAATTGTCTGATTACTATTGCTTCTTAAAAAAGATATAACTAAAAAGGAAAAAATATATACCTGTATATATTACATATAATATATAAGAAGTAGAAGGCAGTTTTATTTATTTTAGTAAAATATGTTTCAGTCTTTCATAATTTAAATTTTTGTTTGATTTGTCGGAGCTATTAATATTGTTAAATAAATATTAAGCTTGCTATCGAGATTTCCCCCAGGAAATATAGTATGGATTCCTCAATAAGGATGTAAATAGGTTTTTAAAGGATCTGCAATGCCTTTAAACCCAAGGGTGTTAAGGGTAAATCAAGGTTCCGCGGGTCGCCGGCGGGCGCGAGGAAGTCGCGACTGCTACGGCGACCCGGGATGGACCACGCCCCTTCCGTGGCCGGGGGGCGTCGTCGGTGGAGGAGACCGGGGGAGGTAGTAGCCTCCCCCGAGGAGGGCTCCCCTCTAGGCAGGGGAGCGGAGGCTGGGGGTTCCCGGAGGTGGTTTGCTGTTCCCGGGGGCTCCCTACATGCCTGAGGAAGGCCACCCCTGAGGTTTTTAGTGGGTAGGCCTCCCCCTTCTGGGGAGGAGAGCCCCACATAACCCCGGCTCGTCACAGCCGGGGTATGCAATTTAATGCATTTTCCTCAGGGGAACAAAAAAAAAAAAAAAAAAAAAAAGGGTAAATCAAGGTGTTGCACGTGTCTATAGACTGTGATGACTGCATTCCATTAGGCTGGCCATAAGTCTTTCTACCACTATAGGAGGATATTAAAATGTCAAAGTCATCCGTATCGTAATCAATATCACTTTGTATCATAATCTCAAAAGGGAAGGGATCGATAAAGTAATCAAGAAACCTTTAATACTGATGACTTATCCATCCCATTTTATTGGGAAACAGCACACGTTTGCTACGTGACGGAAATGTGAAAAAGAGTGTTAACGGAAATACAGGAATATTAATAAGTGTTACATTGTATTAAATATGTCCGCTCATAGTTCAATTGTAACTGTGCTGTTTATACATTAATACTGTATCATTTTATTTACTTGTGACTTCATAAGTGTGATTATTAATTTCTAAGATAAAGTACTCAAATTTTTTTACGGGATTTTCAATCTTACGATTGGCGACCTTAATATAATGTCTCCTTCACTTTAAGAGCTTCAGTTAAATGTAGATAGAAAATTCAAAAATCGAAAAGCATATTGGTGTATGGTGAGCCCAAACCCAATTTAGTTGATGCTGCGACCATTAAACCACATGTAATTTTTTAAATTAAATGAAATCAAATCCGTTACATATTAAATATAGTAATGTATAAAGTTAATTTCAATCTAAATAACACATGTTATGGCAAAAAATCAATGTGTATCAAAATTCGCAATATTTTTGTGCCTGCCGGCTATGTACATTTATTACGATAAGTTATTCCCTAAAGCAAAACCCCGGAACTAAATTATCTTCAATCACTCGACCTTCAGTAACTTTCTTGAGAATAGAAAGGATAAGTAATTTATATCCTTTTTATTCCCAAGAAATATAATACATGTGTATGTTTGACAGAATAAGGGATGCAAGAACATTAGAACATACTTATAATGTTTGCGTATAGTACAAAGCAAATACAAAATAGTTATGTAAGCAAATAGTCAAAAATGATCATAAATCTATAAGTGAGAAACCGACTTTTTCATTTGACTGATGATGAAATTGGTAAACCTTGCCAATTCTTTGTAATTCATTGGTTCGTCCAAAAATCATACAGACAATCAAAATATATATAAATTATCAACGCCACATTTTTATTTTTAACCTTAATATTATCTTTGACCAATCACAGAAACCAAACATGATTTCGATTAATAAATTTTAAGCCATCACAGCAAACCCCTTCAAACTTAGATGACTGTCTGTGGTATCAATTGAGAAGTTCTCTGATAAACTACCCTCATATCTGAGGGACTGAAATGAACTTAACTTCAACTGGGGACATTAAATTAGTGTTGGAGTCGCATCAGATTTTCCTACTTTATAATCAACTAGATTCTGTTTGTATTTTTATACAACTTTTATGCTATTGTTAAATAAGCATTATATATATTATATATTGTTGTATATTATTATTAAGTTATTTATAATATTTCATTCACTTATATTTTTTCATTTATTTTCATTCATAGTTTCATCATCGCACTAGTGTTCCTTCGCGACTTCGTCCGTGTTATATCCCATCTTTCCTACAAACCTATGTGCGAAATTAGGAGCCTGTAACTCAGCAGTTTGGACTGTGCATTGATATTTCAGTTTATTATCACAAAATTCTTGAGCAAGTAAAGATAACCTTTTTCTTCATTTACAAATTTATATATTCTTATTGTCTACATTTTATAAAATTTATATTAAGTTGGTTCACTCCAAATTTGCCCATGTGTCAGTTTTTCTTTGCTATTTTTTGTAATATATTTCAGTAATAAAACGTATAGCGGCCGAAGGCAAAATCGGAGAAGGTTTTAGAAAGTGTTTTCTCAAATATATACTATAACTAAATTAACTATCAACCCTTTCAAATATTTATATAAAATTTAGATTCGGTGATGTATTTGCTGATACAACGCTGCTATTGTGTATGAAGCAAACTTATTTAAAATCAGCTTTTGCAAGCAAACCTCCCAATCGATCCGTTCATGTTAATCCACAATATTTACATAAATCGACACGTCCTCAAGGATTATCAGGATTAGTTTTGAGATAAGATTCGCGCTCTCGATTATCTAGACGACAAGACATTTCGTATCGGTTTCCAAATGAATGCGGGGCTTACCGAATCAAGTAATCCTGAGGGATCGATTGGTTGTGCCCCTATCGATATAATCTAACTCCTAAGATACAGTGTCTTGGAATCTGATAAATTAAGGTATTAAACTAATGAAAGATTCCATAGGACATAGACCTATAATATATATGTATGTAATGTTTTACTCTTCATGTTTATATCTTCAGAGATGCGTCTGAACTGGCTTATGGTGCTTGTGTGTATGAGAGATGGTGTATGGGTGATGGTCGATGGTAAAGGATCAGTCAAAGTACATCTAATATTTTCGAAAAATTGGGTAGCTTACTGCGTAGTAAACATTTTATAACAAAACTCATTTATAAAATTTCACGTTGAATTGCTAATTGCCTTAACTACTCCTAACGAATATTAGGCAGACTTATTAGCCTCAATTGGTAATAAAAATCTATTTAAAAGTATTGTTAAGAACTGTTTAAAATATTTCAAGCAGAAGTGTCAAAACATTCAACCTATTATGGGTTAGTTCCCCATTTTAGGGACACAATTAGAATTCCTTTTTGTACATTGTAGTGTTGACTACGCTGAGCCATTGTTAATTGCCAATAGAAAAGGGTGTAAGCATATAAAATCTTACATTTGTATTTTTGTTTGTCTTGCAGTCAAAGCAGTACATATCAAGTTTGTTACAGATCTGAGTAAAGAGTTATACAATGCCGCATTGAATCATTTCGTTGCTCGTCGGGACAAGTCTTTCAGTATTCTATCGGATAACGGATAACGGACCGAGCTTTATCGGTGCATCTAATGAATCACAACGATTCTTACAGGAATCGAATATTACATTTAACATTGCGCAAACAAGTATCAAATTTACTTTTTCTCCGTGCATACGTACCGAATTTACTTAATGTATCAAACGTATCCGATCGTACGTATCGAACGTACTTTCTATTCGACTCACTTTAATGGCATCGCTGAAGTCACAGGTCGATCTATGAAACATCATTTAAAAAGATTACTTCATTCAGCTAACTTCACTTACGAAGAATTAATTACTTATTTGTACCAAATAGAGGCAGTTTTAAACTCTCGACCGTCGACGCCATTATCCTATAATCCTTTAGGTTTACCAAGCGCTTACTCCATCCCACTTTTTAATTGGACGGCCACTCACCTCTATATCGTATCCATAGACACCTGATGTCAACATCACTAGACACAGACTTGGAACACCATCGACGAATTAATTGTATTAAACAACATTTTTGACAACGTTTTCTATTAGAATATGTCTCTATACTTCAGTGAAGTGGATGACAACGGGACAGCTGACTACGGGTATACTTGTCTTAATTAAGGAGAGAGGACAACCCCCTTGTTGTGGTTTCTGAGACGAGTGACGAGAATCTTCCCAGGCGCCGACGGCACCACAAGAGTAATGGAACTGCAGACCAAAAAGAGAACTTTGCCACGAGCATTTAATAACATCTGCACACTTCCACTATATTGAATCCTTCAACCCAGAGAGGATGTTTGAGAGCGTTCGACCGCCCGAGACCAGAGGACGCAATCGGGTTTATGGTCACTCTCGCACATAGGTTAGGTTAAGGTTAGGTTAGGTTAGGTTAGTTATTTCATTTCAAATATTTTATAATTATATAGGTATTTAATTTTTATAATACATTTGAATTGTCGCTGGTAATATAAACGTAGTGGATTGAATCATTTGGTATGAATCTTAAGAGTAGTAAATTTTGCTAACAGTTCATAGTCCATCTGTTGAAATGCACTTTTAACTACTAATAAGATGGATTCCTGGTGTTTTAGAGGATTAGAAAAAAAACCAACTCGCTAATAAAGATGTAACACGTACACTTTGTTACCCTTGCTTAAATGTCTCCAATCCGTAAAGCCGTTCTCACAACAAGACAGCTTAACTGTCCATATAATTTTGCTGAGCTTCATTTATATTTGTTCTGATGTATCTTTGTGCAGACACAATTATTACTTCGGGAGAAATGAAGAAATTTGTTAATTATCGCATTGTGTATGTACATAAAGCAAGTCATGTGTATGTTTAGCGAGAAATGTAGAAAAGAAATGCTCCTTTTCTAGGCAGCTATGTAGCTATACAGCCGTCACAAGTGCGAGAATAAAAATATTATAACGTTATCCAACATATTCTTTATTCACAAATCATATCACAACATACGTTGATAATCAATTTTGGAATTAATCCTATTAGTAGCTATAGATAGAATAAAGAAAACGGGCTGAATATTACTTTTTACAAATCAATATAAATATAAATAAAAATAATACAATTTTTCTTTCTTTCCACACTTATGGAAGTACTTCAAACAATATTACTATCCGTAAGGCACGTAGCATTGTTTTTTCACCTACCCACCTGTACACGGGAATACTCTTTATGATGACACGGTAAGCTCATAATTTTCGAGATAGATTCAATTCGAAGAGAAATGAGGTTGGGGCACGTATTGCCGGCCTCGAGTGTATTAGCGGTGACATTATATGCTTTCCGTTTTAATTTGAAAGTAAGCCGTTGTTAAATATAGTTATTTTTACCTTGTAGAGTTCTAAAGCTTTCGATAATTATTATTGTTCTACACTGAGTGATACTTTGTATATACGGTTATAATAATAATTTGTCTGTGGAATGTAATGTGGAATGTGAATAAGAACGAAACACTATTGATTTGGAATTTAATCTTATAGATCTTTGAATGTTTTCTACTTGTTCGTCGACGAATAAACCCTATCTTACATAACGTAAAATACCTTCAGTTTTCTAAATAAGGCAAGTCAAATTTGTATTTTTAATATAAAGTAATTTATTTTTATTATTTTTATTAATCTATATTATTTCGTATACTTACCTTATACTATACTTACCCATTCATTTCAAAGAAATTAACACATATAATATAATATAATATAATAATTCAGACTATAAATATAGGAGCTAAAGAAATAGAAAAACTTAGTAAGTTACCACCTTCTTAAAAACTGAAGTCAGCCGCCTATGGAACACCCAAGTGACAGTCATTCCAATAGTTTATTGGCTCCACAGGAGTGGTTGCCAAAGTTCAAAAAGATACACAGATAAATTAGATGCGAGTATAGACATCACCATCTATATAGTATAGCTGCTTGTTTTTGTAAAACAAGCAGCTATACACACAAGCATAATTATAAGTAAAGTACTAGGAGACACTATATTTGTTAACAACTCACACCAAAGAGACTCAGCAGACACACACACACAAACAACAACACAACCATAACCAAAAACTTAGAGGGGAATAAATATCTTTTTTCCTGAAGGAATCAGGACGGGATATTTATTGAAACCGAAAAAATGTCGATAAACTCAAAAGAGTAATATAATATAATATAATATAATATAATATAATATAATATAATATAATATAATATAATATAATATAATATAATATAATATATATAATATAATATAATATAATATAATATAATATAATATAATATAATATATATAATATAATATAATATAATATAATATAATATAATATTGTAATAATATAATATAATTACACAATTTACACTTACACTTACCAACTTTGACGTTCCATGTAAAGCTGTTGCTTCTCACAATACTCAATTAGTCGGTCTGCAAATACCACTATAGGTATTAAATTTAATACTACTATATTACTCGTATCTGTGACAAAACAAATACTTATATACGTATTTAATGTATGGTATATAACAGAGCTGAATATTAATAGTATTACGTATCTGACGTTCCTCCAAATAAATCTTGTAATATAGTAAACATTACTACCTGAGCAAGATGATGATAATAATAGTATTACAAATTGAACGCAAACAACCATAAGCTCTTTACTGCGTAAGCCTTTTCAAACATGCCGAAACAAGCTATTTGGCAGCAGCTGTTATACGTGACTCCTAACCGTCTTACGTGCGCCTAATTAATATATAGATCAACTTTGAAATTAAGATGCTATTATAAATGGCATTCTTTGTAAAGAATTTACGTTTTATGCCATCACAAATAAGGAATTTTGCTTGTGTCTTTAATGACTACTAAACTTAAGAGAATATCGTAATTGTCAATTGCTCGTAGTGCTGTTGGCGATACACCAGATACCTTCCATCTAATGATAAGTAACTAGTAACCGTCGCTCATAGATGCAATGCCACGTAATCAGCTCGTTGAATAACATACATACATACATACATACACTCGCGCCTTTTTCCCACGGGGGTAGGCAGAGATTACGTCCTTCCACTTGCTACGGTCCTTACATATCTCTTTCGCTTCATCTACTTTCATACCATTCCTCATACATGCTCGACGATTGCGGGGTACTTCTGACCTGGCCTTTTTTGAGAGGACACTTTCGATTTGTTCGAAATATGTTCGCCTAGGTCTTCCTCATCCCGTGTCTCCACTCACTCCAGCTTCATAAATCATTTTGGTCAGTCTACTTTCATCCATCCGTTCCACATGTTGAATAACTGAGATCATTTATATTCTAGGGTCTGCACATGGAGTATCTGTGTCGAATAGGACGTGAGGGATCGACACATTGCCACCACTGCGCATCCGACCTCGACGCACACGCTGGCGGAGTGCCCCGCGTGGGCTTCCGAGCGCCGAGTCTTGATCGCAGAGATCGGGCGAGATCTCTCTCCGCCGGCATTGATTGCGGCAATGCTAGCGAACGAGGGAGGTTGGAGGGCTGTGGTCCTTCTGTGAAGCAGTGATGCTCCAGAAGGAGGCCGCCGAGAGGGGTCGGGAGATGACTGATCCTGCTCGAAGAAGGCGGCGCCGGGCTCGGTAGTACAGCTGCGGCGCCGCCGTGTTGTAGCCTCCCCTGAGGAGGGCTCCCCTGTATCGGTAGGGGAGCAGAGGGTTCCCGGAAGTCGCTTGGCGTTCCCGAGGGCTCCCTACATGCCTGAGGACGGCTATACCTGAGGTTTTTAGTGGGTGAGCCTCCCCCTTCTGGGGAGGAGATCCCCACATAAGCGCCGGCTCGCCACAGCCGGGGTATGCAATTTAATGCATTTTTTTCAGGGGAACAAAAAAAAATAAAAAGGGTCTGTACATGGAGACGCTGATACCGAGTTGTGTTACGCTACAATGTGCCAAATAATACGAGTGAACTCTACTACAGCTATTGGTCGTACAAAGATCCAAATAGCTCCTCATAGAAATCTCAGTTTAAAATCCGAAAGAGAACGCAGAGGGAACTGAAATACCTCCGCTACTGTAAATTCTCCGTTAGACGACGAAAGCCACCTCGAAATTTATATTTAAGAGCTCCGATCAAGATGTGCGAGCAGTTATTTGCAAGGTGCGAAATATCGTTTTGCAATATTCTGGACGTCTCACTTTTTTGCTTGTCTGGAAATATTGTCTTCGAAATACGAGTAACTCTCTAACAGCAGTATAGCCGAAATTTTTTACACATCGCAATTCCAATACAATCGGACATATTAAAAGTAAATCTCTGGAAATCAGTAAAAAAAGCGAATGTAGACACTTGTGTCTTCGTAGGATTCAACTGGATTAAGTAGTTTACAACCTATTCAGAGACTAGCTCTAGACACTTAAGTTCTCAATTTCAGACACGACTTTCATGTGACGAAATCTGAAGTGGTCCATATACCGGGCATGATCTACGGATTATGCACCTTTACACCGTACACCTTTATGTAATTTTACACCTCTACTATATAAAAACGTATGTATATTCTCGATTAACCATATTGGGGAAAGCTTAGAACTGGCAAGTATATGTATGCATGGTTTTAGAGAATCTGTTCGTAATGATAAATTTAATGTTCCAACTATCCAATAAATTTACTATTTATTTACAGTCTTTTGGTAGTTAGGAGTTTCACGAGGAAACTTTTATTCCTAATTCTATCAAATCCAAACAGAGACCTTACCTTTGCCGCTCCATTCAAGCCGTAGGGCCCTTATGGCCAAGGCTTGGCTGAGTTTAGTCGGTAGGTCTGTTGGGTCGAGCCGCCTTGATTCACCAGGAGTCCGACATAATCACCGCATCCCTGCTTGCCTATTACGGTGGTATCCATGAGGATTCTCAGCCTCCTCTACTGAGGGAAAAAAAAACCTTTGCCGTCCGAGGTTTCTGGCCAATGGTATGTCATCTATAAGATCATTAACTGAGCGGCAATCCCGGAAGCTGTATTATCGGTCGCCAACTAACTGGAGCTCTTCTAGCAGGAGCTGTTGATGATCGTTTCCATAATTTTGGAAAGCAAGATAATTATAATTGCTTATTGGTAATTTGAAAGCTATTTATATTTTATACATTAAATTAAATAAATAAACACAAATCCAATCATCCCATTTTACACGACAACAGTAAACATGGATAACGTTTAATGCTAAGATTGATTAAGCGAATTAGCAAAATCCAATTTCGAGAAGAGCGAAGGTGTCGCAATACCTTGCGGTCTGATTCAAAGGTCGGCCTTAGCCACGTATCGCATAATTTCTAAATTTCCGTCAGTTTATACATTACCAGCACGTGAATTTCTCGCACGACTTTCCAATATTTCAATTAAATTTAGTTAAAGCGACGACATTGTTAAAATTAAATGACTAACATTTTTGTAATTTGTACATGTCTCGCGTAAGACGAATCTAGGACTTTTGAACACGTTAGATAAAGTAATACTGTTCAATTGAGATTCAAATCGGTACACATATTACTAATTATATTATATTAATGAGAGTACAAATCAGAGAGGCAGGACAACGAGGCATATACTTAATAATTTACCAGACTCTACGGTAATTCAAACGATTGTTACTTATAAAAAGAATATCAGACTCATTTTCCCCGGTTTGAAGATATCAGCATAACCGGACATGTACTCAATAAGTTGTTGCGTATATCAACGCCAGCAAAAGAGGCCATACAAATTATTCATATTTTATTAAGTATATTTTTAAGTAGACTATAAATAAATAAATAAATAAATAAATATTTGTTACACTTACACCAATTAGCCTAGCCCAAAGTAAGCTCTGTAAGGCTTGTACTATGGGATCTAGGGTAACGGATAGACATACATATATTATACATATATAAATAATTTTTATAGAAATATATATCAACAACCATGACTAAGGTACAAATGTTCGCATTCATCACAAAAACATCTGCCCCCACCGGGACTCGAACCCGGGACCTCAGAGATGGCGACACCTTGAAACCGGTGTACTATCCACTCGACTATGGAGGTCGTCACTATAATTTTATCTTACCCCTGACATAGTTTAAGAAATTGTGAACTGTCAAAATATTATAAGATATATGTTATATCAACGGCATCCAGTGCTGTGAATGCATATATCTCACATCAATCAATAATGTCTAAAACTAATATTTTTCTATAAGACCTATGGGTCTTATATTGTTATTGTGAATAAAATCACTTAATAGTTACAAATATATTTAAAAGACAATCATATCATTATTAAAAAGCTTTTATAAACATCCACACCGTCATCTACTGGAAGAAATGGTGACACTGACTCATACGAGTATTTTTTAAGTCTTCTCTTATTATTATCACTAAATTGAATCTTTTAGGGCACCACTTTCCGAAATTAACTATGACGTTTTCAGCAATATTGGGAACTCATAAAATATGTAAATAGAACCAATAAACACTCAGCAATCATTCGAAGTGAAAGTTTATTGGTTAATTCTATTTCTGAGCTGTTAGCATAATTAATTGTATGAATACTTAATTATAAGTAGAAATTGGCACAGGAAACATTGTAGACTAATTTGAAATATGATGAATAACTTTTCGTACACTTTTGCTATGGTCTTAATAAAATAATTGTTTGACGTTAAGCTGACACATCATCAAAGTAATCTTTTTTTATTTACAAAATGGTCAAGTTTATTGAGTTAGTCTACATTCAGCTCGAGATAGCACACGTTGACATAGTTAATTAAGGGAAAATAGTTGTTTGAACAACAATAACCTATGTACTAGATGGTGAAAAATTCTTTAGCTTTTATAGATATAGTAACATATCAGTCACCTTTTTATAGATACCACTCATGTGGAGTTGCCAAGATAAGGTGGAACAAAAGTTTAAGCCAAAATTAATGACTTCATTTTCCACAAATTAGATATTTCATATGTAAGATAAAATTACTACATGTCAAGAATACAATTCAAAACTTGCTGTCATTGCTGATGTGCACTATATTCATGCAAAAACTACTACTCGTCAAAAAAAGAATCGTACCTCGCTAAAATAGTTATCAACCTTCCATTTCCAAAAGTAAATAGCATCCTAACTAAAGAATATTGGTATCAATTTAAAATACGCTTATTGACCTTTTATTAAACATTAAATAAATTTTATAAACAGCATCGTTCGTCTTAACACAATGTGCCAAAATCAATATTATGTATAAGAATACTAAATGTTAGCACTACAACTTGCAAGACTTTATATTGTCATAAAAGGGCTAATATCAGTGCAAATTGATTGATGAGGACACGCCGAATATTAACCGCAAGAAAATTACCCCGACAATATGGCCACTATTCTTGAAGAAGCTGCTCAAGTAGTTGCACAATCAGGTATGCGACAATCTGATGTTGCACGGCAGCTGAACTTGAGCCGATTTGCTGTTCGCCAGGTGTTCCAACGGTTTCAAAAAACCGGGAGCTACGTTCGGAGGCAAGAGTCAGGACGTCGACGTTGCACATCAGAAGGAGACGACCGTTCCATCGTGACAATTTTAAGAAATCGGTTCTCTAATACTGTTGAGCTGCGGCAGCAGCTTCAAACTGTTCGGAGAACCCCCGTCAGAGCACATCTACGGTTTGGAGAAGGTTGCAAAAGGAGAATATGCCAGCCCACAGACCTGCAAGAGGTCCCAAGTTAACTGCACAGCATCGCAGAGAGCGGTTACAGCTTGTTCGTGAGCATAATAGTTTATACTTTTCACGGATGAGACACGAATATGTTTATTCTAGGACAAAACATATACATTCTATCTTGAGTACGGAAATTTTTAAAATTTAAGCTACTGCTTGGAAACGTCTCTAAATTACCAGCGCCAATGGATATAGGCGTAATTAAGTATCGAAAAAAGTTTGCCAAAATAATTTTTATAGGACATACTGTTATATATATCGTCGTATAACTATCAATAAGCCAAAGACGATTTTTTATTAGTTTTCATGTTGTGATCTAAATTCAATTATTATTCCTATATCACTTGTATAGCTATATCCTCCCTGTATTACCATTCCCTCCAATAAATGAATTAAACTTTATCCCTGCTTTATTATGATGCTACATCTGAGATATCCCGTGTACAATATCACTATGGTACTGAAGATTAACGGTGTGGAAATAATAGCTCCCGGTCCAACGTTTTTATAGAAGCTCACAGAAATAGTCCCCTCATAACGTATTCAGTGGAATTTGGCTTCGCAATTGTAAAATTAAGGTGTAATTTTCACACGGAATTTCCTGTAAAGTAATACTAAGGAACAATGTTTTTTACTGTTCAGTCACAATAATTTTGACACTGTTCAGAATTTGTGATAATGTAATTGTTTAATTTGTTTGCCAATATATGTGTAATAAAACATAATTATTTTCTATTACACTGTTTATAACTGTTCTCATTAATTTTACCACTGAATTAACATAAATGTTATCTTCTGAGCTTAGTTAGCCTATACTTTTTCACATTTTTTTCTCATGAAATAACAATCGCCTGAATAAGACGACATAAAGAAAATGCCGAATCTTCGATTTACTTATGATATTGTGACCATGACTGAGATCATATAATCGCCCGAAAATCTCAGTAGAGATTCTAAATAAGCAGATTTTAAACATCCGTGAAGAAAAAAATATCCAGTCGAATATACACATTATATTACAAGGCAGTTGGAATTCGTTATACCTAAAATCAGTAGGTACGGTTTGTAGTTTAATTTCGGATTTAAGCCTTCTTTAAATTTATGAGGATTTTGTTCATTAATTCTAAATCGTTGATTCAAAGAACACGGTTTACACCTTGAAGCTTTTGAGACTGCTTAAATTGTGACCAGTTATATATACATGCAGATAGTTACACAATGTTATGTGACTAATTATTAAATTGGATAATAGTAACAATTTTGAAGTAAATGTTACAAAGAAGTTTAATTTCTCATTCATGAGTTAATAGGTATAACCTACTTACGTAGGTATATTGTTACCGATAATAATAGATCGATTTATATCTATATGCTGTGAAGAATAAGGAATATACATGTCAACGTGGCGTTTCTTTCATAAATATCATAAAAGCCAACACGTTGACTTCCTCAAAATATAAACACTTCCACTTCTCTACATTTTTATGAACGTCCCGGTGATTATGTACTAGTGAGACCCAGAATCGATCATGCCATGAATATTTTTGTTTCGAATTTCAAATTTACATGAATCTAATGCCTGCGGTAAAGGAAAACATCGTAATGCGACCGTGTATGCGATGTAATGTGAGAATGCGATAGATTACTATAGAAATCTTTAGAAATTCTTATTAAAACCAACCTAAGGTGTAAAAAAATTTGCCGTAAAATGACAGGACAAAAAAATATTCGACAATATTATAGAATATATCAATATCTACAAAAAACTTCGCGAAACCATATGTCTAACTATTGTACTTACGTCACTATAACTACTTTTTTCATTTAACAAATTGATAGAAATGCCGATCAAAATTAGACCGTGTTATCCATACCATTTGTAAATTTTTATACAAATAAATAATTTCATATTCAAGACTGTCTCAATATAAAAATAAATAAAAATACATGCCGGCGGCGGCTGCCACGCAGCGCATCGAGTAACTAACTTGACGAGACAGTGCCGGAGAAGGGGGTGCACCATTATGAACTAATAGGTAGGCGCGCGGTTCATTTGCGTCTCCATCCAAGCCGTAGGGCCCTTATGGCCAAGGTTAGGCTGAGTTTAGTTAGTAGGTCAAGCGATCGGACCGCTCCGGTCGTGTGGAGTCCAACATAGCCTCCGTGACACTTGCCGTTGCGGGGGTATCCTGGGTACGTTCAGTGCTCCTCGTGAGGATTCTAAGCCTGAGGAAAAAAAAATTACAAAAAAACTCATTCGCGCAGTCGGCTTCTTACGCAATGGACGCAAGCGACATTGAATATTTAGAGTTTTTTTAAAACACTTTTATGTCGTTTTAATTAGCATGCTTATAACTTAACCTATTGTATATGTCTACCCGTGCGAAGCCGGGACGGGCCGCTAGTAGTAGATACATCTAATAGTTAAATAACCCGCAAGGCCAAATAAATTTTTCTTCATATTTTCTTCTCATAATATACGTAACCACGAGTTAATCCCGAACATTATAGACAGGTGTACAATTAATGTATATCCCATGTGTACTCAGGTATCGTCACCCAAATAAAACACCAGTGCGATTACTGTCAGCTTAACCAAATCCAAAACTAACAAACGTTGTTTTGTGTCGACTACCTCTTTCTGTATGCGACAACATGTCATGTATCGTACTGTATATTTATTTCACGTAATTTTGTTGGACTATCGTTATCTTAAATATACTTAGATCAAAGGTTTACCTCTGCTTTACCTTTGCGTCGTATATTAGCAATGCTAATTACAGATTTCATCATCTCTGATTAAATCGTTCAGGGAAACTGTGAGCATAGCTCTCTCCATTCCCCTTTGGATGGTTTGGAACTTCTTTAAAAATCACATTGTAATTGGCCTGGTTTCCCTATGCTATATCTTGTCATTATGAATTAAAATGTTTCGTTTTGTGTTACTGCAGTAGATGGACCGAGAATTTGCTTCCTGATTTCCCGAACGCAGCCCAGCCGAGTTTGGTTTGTCGATTGATTTCTGTAAGTTGAACCTACCTAGTTAGACTCTTTGTAAATATACCACGTACCACCAAGCGCATTGTGGGACGGCTACCTACCAGATGGACCGACGACCTAGTGAAAATCGCTGGGTCTCGTTGGATTCAGGTGGCAATGGACCGGTCGCGCTGGAAATCGACTGGAGAAGCCTATGATGTCCAGCAGTGGACGGCGATAGGCTGAGATGATGATGATGATGATGATGAAATATACTAGTCATCAACTTTCAGTGTAAAGCGTGAAAACTTTATAAGAGTGGATGACATGTGGGAATTCGACATGATTTGTTAGTATAATTATATTCAATATGTTAGTGTCGTTTTTATTGAGTGACTGCAAAGTTTGCAATGTATCAATATGTGGTAGATACTTCTATAGAGCACTAAGCACGACACAGGTCTCGCCAGAAACGAAGGCTCTTACGTATATTCCATAAACATCAAGCAGTGACGCAGGTTAGACTCGTCGGTCTTCTGAATCAACGGTATTTTGTTGTTTATAATACTGTAGAATTTTCAGAATCTGGTTCGTTCAGGAGGTTGAAAGTAATAAAACCTGCGCACGAGATGCTTTGTGATAAGTCCCATGAACGGGCGAACCGCGATATGCAAAGTCTTGATGGGTCTGTAGTTCCTTAGCTGTGTTCTGTCAAAGGGTATGATGGCGTTAGGCTTCTGTTATGCATTACGGACTAATAGTTTAGACGTTTAAAGATGAAGATTATAAATCCGTCATCACCCGGTGTCTTATCATTCTGCTGATGTTTGAAAGCTACACTAAAATCACTATATGACGCTCTGAGTTACACATAGATATGTGTACCTCAAATATACTTTATTCATTCATTAAAAATATATACATTTTCATCTACACACAATGCTTACTTACCCTCCGTACTAGTTATTAACTGTGTTACGGCAAGGTAATGAATGACGATAGTCCTATCAGTGGTATACATTTTTGACCGATAAAAATAAAACTTCACTTATACTATTAACAGACAAGATACGACGAAATTAATACAAAACAACATCGTAAACATCATTACACACTCGATATGTCAAGTAATAAAACAATATATTACCTATATATGTAATAAAATACACATATCCACATACACCTACATATTGAATATACACATACTTATACATAGATAATCATACACATACACATACATAAAATATAATAATAATGATGTAAAAAAAAAAACTTTGATTTAAGAAATACATTAAATAAAGAAATAATAATATATTTGAATTTACTTTATAATTTTAAATAGGTTTTCAGTCTCATCATAATCGCACATTCGAAGATATTGTTTTAGTTTCCTTCCACATATATATTTAGTCGAGCCTTGTAACTTCACGAATTTGTTGATACGATTGAATAAGAGTGGACACAGAAATATGGAAAAACGTTGAGCGAAGACAGTTTTACAAGGAGGAACCTTATACACAGTATGTAGTCTACGCTCTGAAATGTAGTTACGTTGTATAACCAGTTGTCTTAAAACAGCAGTCTTAATAAATAGTTGTCTGACTGTTAAAGTGTCAAATTCCTTGAACAACTCAGATGTGGGATATCTGAGGCGTTTAATCAAATCAATAATATCAAAGGAAGATAGCAGAAAAATTACAAATCAACTAAAGTTTAGTTTTCATATCAAAGAGAATCAAAGGCTCATGCACAAAAAAAATAGACAAATGAATAGTTTCCATGTAATTAGTAACAAAATTATATAAGTCGATGTGATATAATATCTATGTTAATTTTATTTGTAACTGCACTGCACTAAATTAACTAATTTCAACCGATATAAAACAGTGATACTTCTGTATTACGCCAGTTGAGATTTCCAGAGAACCAATCACTTTAATATAAATACTCGTTAACACCGTGCGAGTCTCTTCACTATAAGGATTTACCTCTTATTTATGGTACTAGCGGCTACTACCTTAATGGCTACTTTACGATGTATGGTCAACAAACTTTTATTACTGAGATGGTAAAACTAATTTTAACTCTTTAGATTACGTACTATTTTATGGTCAAACGGTTTTACTTGAACCACGTGCAGGCAAATTTTGAATATAAAAATATTTATAATAAAGTAATCTTTCATTTACTATAATCAACTACTATAATGAGAAACAAACTGTCTAACTGATGGTTAGAGAGTCAGTCTTCATTCCCAATATGTTTGATAGCTCACTGATGAATATGAATGAGAAAGCTCATATGCTAGCAACGTCACGTCTACATATGTATATGTCTCGGTAGTTGTTACCCGAGGATGGGGGAAGACCTAACAAGCTGGTATGCTATACCGTCCATCGGACTCGCATTCTATCCAGGAGTAATACCGAGGATGATGAAGAGGGACTTATCACGTGGAGCGATAGACATCGACGCTGCTTACCAATCGCTCGGTGACAGTAATTGACTGTGAAGCACAATTTAATAGAGTAACTTTACAGACGCACAACAATTTTATAGCAAGAAAATACACAAATATTTTTTGGGTTATATATAAAGTTATTATATATAATAAAGCTATGGTGCTAGCCATGGTATATATAAAAATACTAGTAGTAGCTGTGACAGTGCACAGTCGAGTGTTTTCATAAGTATCTTTTTACGAACATACTACATAGTTCATTAAACTATAAAGGCCGAGTTTAGTTGGTAGGTCATGCTGGCCAGGCAGCCCCCGCCGAGATGGCCTCTCAAATTATCTCTCTCTGAATATCTCCGCCGCCAAGGGCAGTGGTATCCTGGGCAGTGACGTGCTCCTTAGTGACGTCAGAGGAATTAAAGGCTACAAAATAATGTATCCACTTTAAAATAGTATAAGTACGGCCACTACTATATACTAACTACTTCTAATGGATACATTATTTTGTAACTTGTAATGGATAGATATTTAAAGACTGTACCGATTATTACTTTGAAGATATAGCAACATATTTGCAGCGTTGTGGTAAATTGATCAAAAACGCTCAATCCGTGCGAAAATTATGGTCACCATCATCACTGTTGCCGCTATAAATACGTTTTGATTGTGGAAGATAGCTCTCAAGTTTATTATTGTATTTGATTGCATCCACTTACTTTCTTCTGGCTTGTGCCGTGATCACCATGAGCACAAATGTCAAAACGACAAATGTAAAAATTTGAAATTACCGAAATAATTTTAATTCACAAATTATTCTACTATCAATTAAAATCTTCTTCCCAATATATTTTGACAATGTAATATAATATTAAGAGAAATATATTTGTAATCTGTTTTAATAATGCATACACATTCTGCATGTTCAATATCAGATGTTGACAATTTGTTAATTGAATTATGATCGCGCTAATAATGGATACAAATTGATGTTACAGTGACAGTAATAATATCACGACAATTGAATAGAAACGAATAGCTAAATACACTGCAATCATGTCGTAATTTACTTAAGTCGTATATATTATATAAGCATCAAAACAATATTTCCATTCATTTATGAGATCAATTAGGTGCTAATTGATCCTTAAATCAGGACCTACTAGTCTATTGAACTACTAACACCTGGTATTGCAGAACAAGTTCTCTTCATCCAAGAATAAATTTGTGTTGAGTAGTAAGGTTAAGTTGAGATAATTCTGAGGAAATCATGATACAAACAAAACAAAATTACCTTAAAATAAATTTGCCTCCTAAAATGCTGACATTTAGGAGTAACAGTTTCAATCAGTACCCAAATTTCCGGCAGCGTCTCATGATGAAATTTCAAATAGAATTGCCCTTACACGTGTCTTCGCTCATTGCACCAGCTGCTGATTACTACTCGTTAGCGAGGACATAATTGAGCAAGTAATTGTTGTCGAGACCTTATTTTTCAATTTAACTGATAGCTGGTAATTACTTTTTATCGGGCTCAGATTGGATTGAGATTGGCTGTACTATTGATTCAAGGCTGTAGTTATTTTTACTGGCATTTACAATGAAACTTATTTAAGCGAATTCATACATCAGTAAAAAGTGTATTTGTATGACTTGAGAGAATTTAAATAGATTTACGATTCTTATACTCAATTTAGCATTCCGCGCTATTTTTTTATACAAAAAAAATATTTTCCGATAGAGTAATTCGACATAACCAATATCTTTCCCCGCACCGGTTAAAGACCTGGTAAACTCAACGGCGACTCAATAAACACATATCTACTGAACGTGTTAAAAAGGACATACTGCGAAATATAGGTTTTAAAGTGTTAGCAAGAGATCTGACAATTTTGACAGTAATCAATTTTGAAACTGAAGACAGACAGCCACGGAGTCGTTACATCCTGTTTTGAGCGTATGATCGATATCAAATGCTTCTATACACAACTTTACAAAACATTCGGATCACATGTTATTCAAGCCTCAAACAAATTAAACAAGACAAATTACCCGACACCTAATCGAAAACACCGTGAATATTAAATTGCATAATATTTGTGTGGCTGAGTGATAATGGAGTAATAGCCCAGCTTCTAAGGGATGGTTACAAAAGGCTCTTGAACTCCATCATATTCGAAATTAAAACACCTAAAGCCTGACACACTGGTGTGCAGGCATTATTCTTCAAAACAAAATAAAGAATCCAAGTTGATGATCATCAGACCCATTACAGTCAGGTTTCCAAAAGCAGGCAGGGTACAGCAAGCCCTTAAGAGACCCTTCAATTTTGTAATACTCGAAGTCAAAACGTCTGTAGCATGACGGAAAGGTGTGATGACACTCTTCTTCTATAAGGGAGGCAGAACTTGACTTATGAAATACAGACTCATCGCAACCCTGAGTCATGTTCTTAATCTGCTCTCGAGAGTCATCACAATCATCGTCTCATGCACAGGTTTGACTACTTACAACCTCCCAAACAAGTCAGATTTCTGAAAGTTTACAGTATTGTAGATCACATACATATTACAGAAGACCGTAGAGTTGCTTTGCTTTTATAAATGTTATCACGAGAAACTCTTCTAATCGGTCCGTCTAGACTTCTCACATATACTATCGATACATCCAGATGTTGCACCTTCTCCTCTCATAACGGGGATCGACAATTTGAAGAAGGTCGCAGGAAGGCGTTATGAAGTTGGTATAAAGAATCTTAACCTGTTTAATATGTATTTACTTGAACAACCCCTGAAATTAAAGATATTACGCACAAAATATACAATTCATCAATTTATATCATACAATTAATCAATAAAAATCATTTACAGTATACTCAAGCGCGTAAAGATGATCAAATTATAAGCGAAACGCCCCAGAAACCTCATCCCAATTACAGTGAATAATTCACCGCTATTCTCAGCGAATGAAATATTAATAAGACTGAAATCACGACTTAAAGAATCACTTAGCGACGTAAAATACAAAACGGTCTAAATTCGAAACGGTTCCGTGTAAGTTGGTGATTGCATTGAATATTTAGTACCTATTTATTCTATTGAAGTTAATCATTAACTTGGAATTAGCTTAAATCCGGTGAGTACACAATTGGCCATATTTAAAATTCGAGTTCGCAATATTCGATACGGATTATTCAGTATTTCCAAGGCAATAAAGAAAAGCCATCGAAATATTTCTAAATTTTGAATTTTGAGCACGCCTTAACTGAAAAGTTTTCAATAGGTCTTTGACGCTTATTGCGCTATAACTAACTAATAATATGCTATAACTACAAGAAAAAAACTTTAAATAAATAAACATCATCACCGGCATTCCAACGGCAAAGATTCTTTTAGTCTTCCACTCACTTGATAACTGACGACAATAACGAAGAGGATTTAGTTGAGCTTATCATAACCTAAGAAACTGGTAATCTTACCTCTCTTCTGACTCTCAGCCACCCATCATCGATCCTTATAGCTTACTATTCTGAAATCTAGTTTACCATACACTAATGTTTATCGTTCATTCAAAAACGACATGGCTCAAAAACGTTCAGTATGTTAACAAATTTTAACATACTGAACGTTTACTTAATATTCAAAAACAGCAACCAACATCTATATTTTTTCTTAGCTTAACTTAGGCACTACTTTGATAACGATTGTACAAAACAGATATCTCCAAATGCGTTCGAATATAATGCGAGGTTACGGGAGATAAAGAAAACAAATTCCCAGAGTGGAAAATAAGTTCAAAGCGAGCCGTGTGCTTGGGCGAGAAACTCACTGGGATGGAAAGTGTTTCCACTGGAGCGGCTGCAGGGAGATTCGGAGGTACCACGAGTTCTCATTCACATTTCTTATATCAATATCATATTCATGGATGGATTTTTATTCAAACCTACAAGTCAGGCTCATTTTTTTTGCGTGTTCATATTAATAAACTTAATAGGTCTACTCTACCCTAATAATAACTACACATTATTAATTACAATAACAAAAATTTGGTCTTTTCTCTCACCTTTTTTTTATAACGGGTATCCCCAAAAAAAAAGAAAGTTTCAAGCAGGCCAGTTTTGTTGATCAAAATTAATGTTTCTGCTTATTTCCGGGTATTTTCATATTTATTCACCTTTTAAACCTCTGGGCTTCCACAAATAATTCAAGACCAAAATTAGCCAAATCGGTTCAACCGTTCTTGAATTTTAGCGAGACTAACGAACAGCAATTCATTTATATACAGAAGATATATAGATAATTATGTATGGTTTGTTATAATAACTGAGTAATAGCTATAAATCTGAAAGACTGAAATAATAGCTTAAAATTCAAATAATGCAAATTTATCAAATTATCGTTTTTGTAAAATAAATCTGAATAATAACATATTTTTTAATTATTGTATTTTATATATATTATTAATTTATTTTTATCATATTTATAATTAGTTTGCTTATTAAATATTTCAAAGTTCAATAAGTAATATTTAAATAAAATGAATATTTATTTGTAACTCAAATCCATACAATTTATTTATATTCCATTTCATTTAACTTTATCGTTTAGATTACTGTTCTTAGTACATAAATATGATAGTACACAAAAATCGTTAATGTTTGGAACACATCAGATAGTTTTGTGGCTGTAGTACTCTTTATTTTCCATCTCATTGAAAGACGATAGATACATACATCTATACAAATAAATAAAATTGAAGTGTCTGTTTGCAATATTAAAATAACCGCTTTCTACTACATGCATATGAATGTATATACGGTACACATACCAAAATACATATTTTTAAATTTTTTGTCTGTCTGTTTGTTCCGGCTAATCTCTGGAACGGCTGTACCGATTTGGACGGGACTTTCACTGGCAGATAGCTTATGTAATAAGGAGTAAATTTTTTTAGTACATTCCACGCGGACGAAGTCGCGGGCACAGCTAGTCGGATTATATAATGATATGATCCGTTTCACGCAAACAGAGCTCACTGTTTTTATTGGTTTATCATTTAAACATGAATCAGAATGTTAATAATAGATGTTACAGAATAATACATAATACATATTTTTATTTATATTTCTCCCGAATATGTAACGAAAGTTGTTGATTAAATTAACGCAGGTCAAAGGCTAGTGGACGGCTTCTCAGCTGTAATGATGATGATGGTGATGAGGTAAAAACAATTTTATTTGTGGCTTTAATCTGACTAGTAAGTAACTCATACTAAGGACTAGAATAGTTTAAATTTCAAAAGAATTTAAACCTGTGGCCCAGTATATGTTGTTGTTTTTTTTTTTTTCTTTTTTATGCTACAACGGTAGCAAAAAGGCTTACGGCCTGCCTGATGGTAATCAGTCACCGTCGTCTATGGACGCTTGCAACACTAGGCGCATCACAAACGCTTTGCCGACCTTTTTAAAAACCTATTTACTCCCTTTTTGAAGAACCCCATACTGTGATCCCCCGGAAAAGCCTCAGCAGGGAGCTCGTTCCACAATCGGAGCGTGCGCGGAAGGAAATTTCGTTGAAACCGCACTGTGCGTGACCATTTAGACTCCAGCATGTGAAGATGGACCCAAGATGGCGAGCGGTGCGATGGTAGAATGTGGCCGTGGGCATCATGTCGAACAATTCTTTGGAACACAACCCGTTGTATAAGCGATAGAACACACACAAAGAGGCACAGTCTCTTCTCAGACTTAAGGGCTCAATACCGCATGTGAGTATGGGATCGTCAACGATACGCTCAGCGCGTCTTTGGACCGAATCAAAAGGATCAAGTTGGTATCGAGGTGCTCCCGCCCACAGGTGGCAGCAGAACTCCATATGGGGCCTGACTTGCGATTTGTATAATAGCAGTCGTTGCCTCGGAAGGAAGTACCGCTTAGCTCTGTTAAGCACACCCAGTTTTGTAGAAGCCAACTTGACCTTGTTATCTAAGTGACTTCGGAATTGGACGTCACTGGAGATGTTGACACCGAGGATCGCAATACTCTTCGAGATGTTCAAGGTTGTGTTCTGGAATTGTGGGGCTACACTGAATGGGGCTTTTTTAGCGGTGAACGCACAAACTTGTGTCTTGTGATGTGTTGATCAGTTCATACCTACATTTTGTAATATCACAAGCAATATGAATAAGGTAAATAATAATTATAAATTCATTAGTTTTCATAATTATTTTCCATGTTTAACTACATTTGTCTTCTCTTTCTTTGAAGGTAGGTAATAATGAATTCGGACGTCTATAATGGATTAACAGGTTGGGTAAAGGTATTTCAGCTGAACCTAAGCTCTATCACTGTACATTTTCAATGACCAAAACCACAAGGCCTGACGCATTAAAGATATTCAGAGATACTCATTATTTACCAAACATGTCCTCTGAAACAGCGAAACCACTATTACGTAATTGTAAATAAAACCTTCATTAAGAATCAAGTGACTATATCATCTATACTAATATATAAAGCTGAAGAGTTTGTTTGTTTGTTTGTTGAACGCGCTAATCTCCGAAACTACTGGTGCGATTTGAATAATTCTTTTTTGTTGGATAGTCCATTTATCGAGGAAGGCTATAGGCTAAATAACATTACGCTATGACCAATAGGAGCAAAGACAGAGCGGTAAATGTGTAAAAAACGGGGAAAATTATTCATTTTTGAAGGCTTTCTTTGCGTGCGCTGCGAAAACGGTTCAAGATACATAAAAAATATGTATGAAAGAATTATTCCTCTATATATGATCTAAAAAAAAGTCCGCGACGGTATATGTCTATCTTTTAAGGTTTAGTCACAATTACCGTTTTTATGGTACCAAATTTGGTCGAAATAATTTGTTTAAGTTGTATCAACATAATAATATTAATCTTTATTCAAATATAAATATAAATATGTTGTTGGTTAACCAAAAATCTGCCGGAAGTCACTATTCCACGCGGACGAAGTCGCGGGCAAAAGCTAGTTTCGTTAATACGATTTGTCACCGGTTAATATAAGCTCAGACTGCTATAAAAATATATATGATAATGAAAAAAGACTAAAACTTGTAAGAAAACCAGATTCAAAGCGTTATTTGTATTTGTTAGAGCCTAAAATTTGCTAACTAGTAAAGAATTTAACTAATAAAGAATTTAATACCAAATAGGTTTCAGGACGAGTACAACGAAATAAGTTGGTTTTTGATTTTTTATTTTTACACTTACAAAATTAGACTTTATGATCGATATAATTAAATTTGAGTAATATACACAGTCGTGTATAAAAATATAACGAAATACAATAAACATCTTAACACTTGCTTTTTATTTAATTGCATAACTGTATAAACAGACATAAAATACCAAGTAAAATCAAATGCTCACTATAAACTTAAAATATTTATTAGTGATTGATCCTAATGATCCTAATAGTTATGACTTACCAATGAACTGAAAATCCAGATATGAGCAAAATAGCAAGACGCTACCAAAAAATATAGATTCATGAAACATTAGTAGGTATTTCGGACAAATTCAGCAAATTTATAAGCAGTAAATTTCTGTTTTCCTCCGTATCTACAACTTTTACGCACTTATAATTTATTTGATTTCATATTATACTCTACTTTTGCGTAACGTTTTGATCGTTTTATGAAACGTAATATTTCGAGCACAACCCATCAAGACTTAAGACTGTGTGTGTCTCTAAGACTTAAGGCTTTCTTAGGCTTTCTTAAGGCTAATCATGCTTTGGTAACAAAACATGACCTATCGAACAAAAAAGTATCACCAAAATTGATACTTACGCAATTTATATTTATGCAAAATAATTATTTGTCATACAATTTACGATCGTGAAACAATAGTAAGTGTTTCGGGGAGGTTAACTGATATGTAGGTAATTTGACTTGTTATTGACACATCGAATTTGGTTACATATAAAATTGGATCTGTATTTATTTTTGATTAGTATGTATTAAAGGTATGTATCTATATGTATTAATATATACAAAATACAACAAAAACACATTGAGCATTTATGTTACATTGTGTTTAATAAAATTGACATTTATATCCTTGACAGAACCTTTGATATCCATCTCTGATACGAAATACGTGATTTTCCACTTGAACGAGTACATCATTCAAGTAATAAATGGCTATACCAAGTTGCCTGGAAGGCTGCCGTCCAAAATTCTAATGAATCGACGATTCGTTGTAGAACACAGGATAATATGTTTTATATGCATACAGTCTAAGAAGGTGTAGATTACCTCCGATACAAAATTAGATCAGTGAATTTAGGGGTACACTCAAATGGGACTTGGCACCTTTGGATATTGTGAAATTACACTTCAAAAAGAAAAATTGTATCAGCGCTGAGATTACGTATAATGAATATGAATAGAAGACGCAAATATGATGATTTGAACTGACATAATCAATAGTAATAGTCAATTGTTGTCAATTTTATTTTGAGGTTCCGGGAAGGCGAGAACTTTCGTAGCCCAGTCTTGCTGGTGAACTGACCGGATACATTTTTATCAGTTAGGTACCACCGCATAGGCCTGCTCGTGACTCATTGAGTCATCGGGCAGTTCGTGCCGAACGGGATCAACGCAACCCAATGTCTCCGCTAGAGACACAAGCACTTGAGATCCTTTTATAATATAGGGTGAGAGTGAATTGATAATGTTTATTCTAATTCTAAGTTTATTACATTCTAACTAAGTAACGATATATGATTAGATCAAAAATGTCTTATACTGCCAACTGTTGTATTTGTTTGGAACACTATTAATCATATGTATGTAATTGTCCTGGTTTATGTCCCCAATACACAAATTTTCATGCTACAGACTCCCAGTCTTTAGAAGCAAATGCACCATTACTAAATCGCTAGTCAAAATAATTACGCCAGAATTGAATCTATGAGAGCATTAATTACACTTGAAACAAATACTCACTTAATCTGTTTTTAATTGGTCTCCTTTATGCTGATGCAGGATTAAGGTGGGCTGTTACCCGTAGCTCGACTGATTTTAATGTCGAAATTACTCCTTTTACAGGAATCGTTTGGCGTTGTTGCGGAAAAAGCTTGATTGCTTTTTTGTCTGTGAATAACAGTTAAAAGATTCCACTCTTCTGATATTTTTTTAACATCTGTTTTGTCTTTCTTCTTCATTTTGTCATGATTGACCATTTAACAGTTTAATTTTGTACCAACTGATATATTTATTAAAATAAGCTATTTAAATAATAGATTTAAAATAACATTATTCAATCAACATAATTGTCTTAGAAACCTGAAACAAAACTGATCTAAATACAAAAACAATACTAATATATATATATATATATATATAATATATATATATATATATATATATATGTGTGTGTGTGTGTGTGTGTGTGTGTGTGTGTACGTACAAATCATAAGTATAATATATCATAACACATTACATAAAAGACGCTAAAGAATATCGATTTTTTTGATAAATGAAAATAAAATATATTTGCAATTATAACTCTGCTAAATAGCCAATAGCAATAGGACTGCCCACTGTTATTACAATATGCCAAAGAGTGTACAGACCTCAATAAGCTACAATTGGATTTGCAGTAGCTCATAACACATATATTTGTGGTGTCCACTTGATTTCAATTCACATATTACAATTTGTGATTTTTGTTACAATATTTATATATTAAAAAAAATATTGAGAAAGAAAGTTGGAATTATAATGTCATTTATATATTTGGATGCTCAAAAAAATATTGCGATCATTTTCAATTAATAAAAATTTATCACAGTTAAGTTACTGAGAATATACAAAGAAATTCGTACAAAACGTTCGAAGCTTCTATTATTAATTATTTGTACAGTAATAAGTAGGCCCCTTATTCTGAAATTAAATTTCAAAGCATTGAAAGAAACATTATTATTTCGCTTTGATTATTTCTAGTTTGATGTAAGACCATTAACACAAAGCCCTTTGGTATTGTAGATTTATAAAATACATTTATTTTTTACGTTTTCTTCTAAGGAACAGGGCTTAGATTCTATTATAAGAAGTTTTTCATTGTTATCACAATTTTTTGTATTGTAATTTTATGTCATAATAATTCTATGTTATTACAATATTTTGTAGGTTGGCTATTAAAACAATATAGTTAAAACTTTTATGGAAACTGAACTACGATAGGTCTGTATTACAAGCAAGATAATACAAAGTTTAATACAGATTGACCAATACAAAATTACACAAAGAGAGAGAGAAACGAAATGTAAATTATCTACTTAAAAACTATTTGTAAATTTTTGTATCTTTATAATTTTTGTCTTTGGCATGCCATTTTGTAATTGGCATGTTTAAATATATCAAAGTGATATTTCTCTCTCACCTCTTGGAAATGTTGTTGAAATGTAAATAATACACAATTTGAAATCAAATTTGTTGCAAATGGTAAAAAAACATAAAAAATGAATATCCAGCAGACAATATGTTTATTATTTGTAAATTTAGTATTGTAGTGAAGCGAAGAATGCTGTTTGGGAATTGTAAACATTATAAATAACTGTCCAACAGTTACGACTTTACAGTTCGTATACAATAGGTGCGTTGGATAAAGAAAGGTGCGGAATGTTGACACTTTTAGCACCTAGCTTTGAATCGTTTCGATATGATGCAATATGTGTTGATTGATTGCCATAGTGAGAAATAAATTTGTCTGCATAATTTAAAATTTGCAATATTCCGATGTTGCCTAGTAACATATATACAATTTTGGACTCGATCGCATACTACGTCTAAATGATATTTATATGAAGCTATTTGTCTGTTATATAATACTCAAGTATTTTAACTTGTCAGAGTTAATGATCGGACATTTACACATTATTGGGTTTTTTACAGTACTTAATACAATAAAATATTTTATGAATCAGAGTAAACATCGCTTTACATAAGAAAAAAAAATATAATAACTTATTAACGTTTAATATTATTAAGTGACGGAGAAATCAATTATTTACAATATTAAAACCTTTTTACGCACATTCATATACACTCTTCTGAGTTATGATATGATTCTTTCACAATTGATACTTTTATATATAACTGTTTGTTATTAGATTAAAAGGTATTTAATTTGCCTACGAATTGAAATATGCGACCGTGGAATTCGAAATCAATTATCACATGATTTTAGAATATGTGCATAAAGGTATATAAATGAATCATTCTTAAAGTATACGTAAAGTCACAGATAACATTTTGTATACATGCTTTATTGTCAATTAAATTTCAAGAAGTTTAATAAGAAAAACAAAGAATAGATGATGCAGATTTTTTTTGGTCAGCGGCTCAAATCCTTATCGCTGCGGCCGCAAACTTTGTTATGAAAGGAGACTGCAGCATTTAAAAAAATATATTACAAGCATATAAGGTGTTTTTTTATTTTGTCATAGCACTGTAACTACAGTAACGCCGTAATATTTTAGTAGTAAAGCTATAAGTAGATAAGTAGGTATAATTTTACACATAGAGTTATAGAACTAAACATTTGCTATAGAAACTTGTTTTGAAGTCTATGCAGATAATGTGTTCTCCTAAAAAGTTACGAAAAGTGTTCCAACCAGTTTCACTTCACTCTGCACAATTGACACGTCATAAAAAATCAATGACTCGCAGCTGACCTAAAAACACCTTTCGGGTCCCCTTTTTCCCGAGTTACGTCGTTAATCCCACGGGAAACCTTGCCAGAATCCTGCGTGTATGTTTATAGAAAACTTATATGTAACTATTAGTTACATAATAATATGCGGTTTGGCTATTACCATATAGGTTACTTCGCATAGTCAGTAAAATTAATTTTATGTTTTATGAAATCAATATTTTGATATTTCATACTTTGTGTGTATTGTGATATAACTACTCGTATATAAAAAAATTATGACAAAGTCAATTTAATTTATTCATTCAAACTCATAAGCTCAATTCTACCACCTGTTCGAAAATCGGAAGAGCCTTTTCGAGAGCCTTCTCGAGAAGAGCAGGCAAGAAACTCTAAAGTTTAATTTTTGTCTCTTTTCAAATATCAACAGTGCAAAATTAACGTATTAACATAACATAGAACTTGAATGCTGATGGAGGAAACTGAATCAGTTTTCCAAATCTAACATGCGAAGTGCAATTGTAAATACCAAATTATTTATTTAACAGTTCTAATCCATTTGTTCAGGCACATAATCAGAAACTTAATATTAAGTTTTATTTCATAAGTACATCTTTCATTTTAGAAATGAATTTCTTTAAACGATAATCTTGAATATTACTTGAGATTTTGTTATAGAAAAATAACCGCTGGTATTTGGAGGTATTTAGTAAAGTAATTGAATATTATATTTGTTCGTTACTTAAATTGTACTCAAACAAGGTAAATTACCATAAGAAATAATCGTAAATAATCATAAGTGCCCCCACAAAGGTCAATAGGTACATGACATGACACTGTAAAAAAGGCCATTAATAGGCCATTGCTCATAACTTTAACGACGCTCCAAAGCCTTCTGTCGCCATTCCCCGACTCATTTCGAGGCGCATGTGCGACAATGAATTACCAGAGAATCAAAATTTGATTTCCGCTGTGAAATGAATGGTTCAATTTAACAAATAAAGAACATGCATTAAATCAATTTACACTAAATATTTTAACTGATAATTTAATGTGTATTATGTAGCGGTTGCGTACATTTATTTAATGGCTCCTAATATATTGCTTTTCCATTTTTACAGGTCCGTAAAAACATCAGTTTTATGTCATGTTGTTTCTTGTAGCAAATTTTATTTTTATACAGTTACATCGACAATCAAGCAGACTGCCCGCTGACCACCTGATTTTAAGTAGCTATAGTCAGCTTCTGTGGTTGATATGACATTCGCAGCTTTTCTACAAGAACAATACATATAATTATGTAAATACACAATATTCATCAATTTCCCTAAAGAAACAAATTTATTCGTAATTTCTTTTTCGTTTTTATTCAAATGTTTGAATAGTTACTTTGCTATTCTTACCGGAGACGGCTCCGAAAAGTATGTCATCATTTAAATTATTTGGAAGTTATTAAGTTATAAATGTAACTAACATGACTTGCAATTGCGATTATAAGTGGGTACAATCGCTTATAGTACACGTAGTTTCTGTAATACTTCACTTGAAAATCTTCAATTTAGATCACAGTGATGCAAACACCTGTTTTGCACAAAAAATAAGTGAAACTTGGAGGTAGACGACCCTGGTATAAAGTGGCTATTATAAAAAAGGATGCGTATAATATGATATATAGGTATATATAGTTTCATATATTTGATAATTTTTTAACAAATACAATGCCAAACCTGGGTACACTTAATAGTACCTTGGGAATATGATATTATTTGGTATAATGGTATTTTACATACACCAACATCCCTACAAAGAAAGGTATATGCTAACTCAGATATAAATTCCCGTTTCCTAGTAATTTCACAACTACGCCTTATTCTTCAAACTCTGTCATAACGATTTCCGCGCTGTTGTTTAGCTGCTGAAGCAGATAAGATATAATTTCTAGTACTCTTCAACAAAAGCCAAATAGAACTATTGACAGGTGACTTGTATCAATCAATCGTAAGCATATCAAGTACATAACGAAACTCGAGCTATTTATATAATCATAGCAAAAACAAGTGAAAAATGTAATTTTTGTTAGTTTAGTTCGAGGGATGATTTTCCAGCATAACAATTGTACTTTAACTTTAAATATAACAGTAAAATAAGATTTGTCAATGTATATTGTTTGTGCTCTGGGAAATAACTTAAATACGCTGTAATAAAGTTTTAAACAATAGTACAGACGCTGAGGCGTTCCTCTAAATTTTGTATAATATATGTATGCTTGGATCAATACCATTATTGTTTCGATGGTGATTCATACTAGAGACGTAGTATTTACTTTAATTAGTTAATCATCAAAATCATATGTTATAAATATATCTAAGTATTAGTACGTTATATAAAAGTAAACAAATAACAACTAAATTTATTTTTTGATTTATTTATATAAAGTAATTTTAATACTACGACGGACCTTATCATTGAGGTATTTTCCGCCTGTCAACCTTCAGCTGATGAAAAGATACAATCTAGTACATATACTGGAAAACATTCAAGACTAATCAAAATGTATTCATATACAATAAATTTACAATCCTAATACTCTTAATATTATAAATTAATATATAATTTAAATAAAGTATAAAATATAAATCTAAGTAACATATTAATGTACTACTTATTATTAGTTTTATTTACCATTTAAAAATTAAATGTAAATTGTCAATAGAAACACATTAGAATTAATATCAAAATTTTGAAAATTCTCCTTATATATCATTTTATTTATCTCATTAATAAAAAATTATCGCGAACTATAGCCTACATCGTAAATAGTCTAAGCTTTATTACCTAAGACCTTCTCTAAAAAAGATTATTTAATATATTTTTAAAGCTACTTTTGAAGCGAGTTCACTTCTTGAGTTAGCGCATTCCATAAAAGAATAAACTAACCGGAAAAGAAAGAATTAATCATATCAGAATGGGGAAGAGGACATCTGAGAAGGCCATTAAAAGCAGGACGATGAATTTTATTATGTGAAAGATACTGAAAGAGAGTTTTGACGCTCCTATCATAGGCTTTATAAAGAAAGACGTCCAGCCCCCTTACATTGTGACATAAATATTTCACAGCGTAGACTTTATAATAGAGCAGTCGAAACTCTGACAAAATGACTACGGGTCATATTTCCTTAAATTATATACGAATCGAATGCCTCTTTATAGACGACCGTTAATATATTTTTATTACTATTTAAAAACATAAATGAAAGTAACTTAATTTAGGTCACGGCATTTAAAACACCAAGGTTTCTTTTTTGTTTTTACATAATTATCGCTTGATTTATCCTTGTTTTATAGTACTGTCATAATTGGTGGCTGTACGTTGGAATTTGTTATTTTTCCTATAATAAACACTTGTCATACTCACTGTGCCAAGAATCCAATGCAAATTTCACAGGATTTTGTGTATGTAATTTTTATTCCAAAATGTTTCAACTCTATAAATTATATACGATCAAAAATATTCACCTCTAAGAACTCATAATCAATAGGCTAGTAAATCCAGGAAAGTTGTTGCATCGAAAGTAATGAAATAAATTCATATGTATATCCTTACATTTCGAAGAAATCTTTTAATCTTAGAACACAGCAATAATCGTACACGTACTTAGCGTCAATTCTTTGAAGAGGAAAAAAGAAACATTTTCAACCTGGAAATACTAGAACTATGTGTATTGACATATAGGTAGCAAATGTAATAGATATTGACTTTACCTATAGTGAAATCTATAAAGAATAGTTAATGACAATCCATTTCTCAATAATCACAGACAATAACGTGTCGTCAAGTTTTTTATTCTGATTTACAGTATAAGTAAAATTAAATGATATTTAACCGATTATCCTAATGTTAATGATCAATCAGCTTTCCATGTGACATAAAAATCTATTGAATGTTAATATAATAATAGTATAACCTGTTAAAATTAATAATAGTAACAATAAATCTAGTTATACTTTGAAAGCTAACATCAATTTGATTACTGATTACAATTTTGACCTATTAGGCCAAAAATTATAGACAGCATTTTTTTACTTAGAATGTTGATCCCTTATTAAAAGTTATTCGTACTAATTTTAAGATCATCAGACATGTTAAATAGTGACTGACTTCCCCGACCTTAACTTATTTAACACCAAACCGTTAAAATTATGTTATCTGTTTGACATGAACAGTGTGGTCAGAACACTGGTTGCAATGTGTCACCATTTATGAAATCCCCGATTCAAGTCCCGATATGTATGTGTGATGAATGCGAGCATTTGTGTTTTAGCCATGGTTGACAATATATATTTCTATTGAAAATATTTATGTATATTTATGTTATTTTTTTGATACGCTCAGGAAAATACATAAAATTGCATACCCCGAGAACCGGTGGTTATGTGGGGTCTCCTCCCCTCACTACGCATGGGTGCAAGCGCGTCATCCCGAAGGAGAGCTGCGTTGCGCCCTGACGAGGACATGGGGACCCTTGCGGACAACTACCAGGACCCCGTCGGCGTATGGCGAGAAGTCACCATACCACCCGAAGGTGGCCAAGATGTGTCGCTTAAGCGACAGCCGCCTCCTATTAAAGATGAATCACTGGCCGCTAGAAGCAGCCTGTCAGGTTGGATCCGGCCATCCCATGCCTCCCCTCTCGGGGGGCCTCTGCCACGATTTGTCTGAAGTCGCAACCCATAAATATGTTATCCATTATCCACTTACATTACTTACTTTAAGCTAGGCTAATTGGTGTTAGTGTAAGAAATATTTATTTATTATAATTATGCAAATCTACATGGGGATACTGTGTACATACTACTTATAATATGATTTGGTTTCTATAAACCGGTAAAGAGGAATGGCGATTTTTGGCCCAGAATGCACAACAAATTGAAAACGATAGAAAATTATTAAATATTTATATTAATTTTTTCATCCTATTTAGATATCGCTATAAGATTGCATTTTTTTATTATCATTAAATAACATTCAAAGGATTACATCCACGGAATTGACCATTGTTGTTATTAAAAACTGAGTTGCCCGTAATGAATATTAAAATCGTTACATAACTGTTATAATCGATGCAGAATCAATAACCTTTAAGAAACTTATTACATGACAATGCTTTTCTTCATTTGTAGGCGCATCAAATAAATGTAATCGGCAGGCAGGATTGATTGTAGTCCTCCAATTCTAATTAGACAACAAATCAGTGCCGTAACCACAGCACCGCTGACGCTATATGAATTAAGTATGACAGTATTTTATTTAAATAAATGCAGTTGATAGATAGTAGATAAAAATGAAATATTTGTGTTGTCAAGCTGACCACGCTGTCTCATTGCAACCATGCTGTCACCTAGCTGAAATGTAGACGTAACTAAAAACAAATTATTTACGCGATCGTTACCCGTTCCGTTATACGAATAACGAATCGTGTATTCGTGAATTCGATGTTTTTATGAAATCATGAATTCTAATCGTGTTATTTTCAATATCAATATTAACTGTTAAAGTTAAATAAAGTTCTGTTAAACGTGAACAGCGGATATGGTTTTAATAAAATTAATCGTTGAATATCGATTATGATATTGATCTTATTGATTTTTATTTATAATGGCAACACCAAAACGACGCCATCCATTCATCTCTTTATGTTAGTAATCTGTGCTCTTTGGCATGTCCGATTTCTCCGTTGACTGTTATTGTTCTTCCGTGTTCTGTGTATACCAAATATTTACGAAATGGCTACGAATATTGACTCCGACGATTCATCCTTGCTCGATGACCCCAGCCTGAATATTGACTCCGCTGCTGCTTTGAACTATCATTCATTCAACGTTATAGATTTCATAGAATAACTACATATAAACCTCCAACTTGAATCACTTTATATATTAAAAAACTGCATCAAAATCCGTTGCGTAGTTTTAAAGATCTAAGCATACATAGGAACAGACGGCGGATAGCGACTTTGTTTATATAATGTTTAGATAGTAAATATTTAAATATGCCAAGTTCTTTTGAATTTTTCTTTTTACCAATCAAATATTGGTATTATCCACTGTTACTTTCACGAGATTCTTTAGGTGTGCGTTCTGGGCCAAAGTTACTATGGGGATCTGCCATTCCCCTTTATAAATTTGATTTGATTGATTTCTTAAACTGCCTTGAATTTATGTTTAGAAAATTAAATAAAATGTAAAACAATACAGATACTATATTTTAGTTTCGTAGGAAAGTCAAGATGTTCTAAACCTCGTTTAATTATTTTCAAATTTCGCATTGTTCCTTTATTGTCGTTTGTTTTATATTTATAGAAACAACAGATAGTGATAGTAAAAAACATATACATATATACATATTTGTCTGAAAGCACTTGTCATTAACCTTATAGTCCTTAATCCAATCATGCCCAAGGTCAAATCTTTAAAAAAGATTGCAATTTTAAATATGTATGACTTCAAAACTTCAAAGATTCATCGCCACAAATCTAGATTAAAGGCACCGAAACTTTGCACTTTCTTAATTAAAGTTTCTTCTATTTTCTCTTTATTTTACATGTAATTTGAATGGTTGTGACAAAATTGTGACTACTGAAACTTGACTGAATACAATATTTCTGATGTAGAGGTGTTAAATAACAACTATATAATTTATTGACTATAAAGCACCATAATCTTGTTGCTTCTTCTAAAGCTGGTGGTTAATGGCTACCAATAGCTGTGTCCAGAAAATTACTCTCATGTAGAATAAAATTATAATTATATTATATTTTTTTATTATAATTAATTTATTAACAATGCATTAAAAACAATTAAATTAAGCTAACAATGAATGTAAGTAAGAAAAGAAGTATTTGTGTCATCTCATTAAAATCAACGACATGCCGGAGTAAGTATTGTAAGCACGCTACCAAGTAAACTGGTCACGTTTTGATAAGCTCCATAACACTGAAACTTCATACGCTACGCCTATAAAAAATAGTGTGGTGTCGACACATTTTTTACAACATGTACTTGTAATAATAAATACATAAATAAATATTTCTTACACTTACACCAATTAGCCTAGCCCAAAGTAAGCTCTGTAAGGCTTGTATTATGGGATCTAGGGAGACGGATAGACATATGTACATACATATATTATACATATATAAATAAATTTGTTAGAAATATATTATAACAACCATGACTAAGGTATGGATCCTCGCATTCATCACGCATACATCTGCCCACACCGGGACTCGAACCCGGAACCTCAGAGATGGCGACACCTTGAAACCGGTATACCAACCACTCGACTGTGGAGGTCGTAAAATATTTATTTAGTGTTACAAATAATAAGAACATTTTAAAATTATAAGCACATTGCTTAAGATTGTGCTATCAATTAACTAATAAACATTGAACATCGAATGTGCAAAAAATAAAGACGTGATATATGAGACGATATGATGATGATTTTACGAATTGGGCCGGCTCGACCTGAGTGATACCACGGCCTCACAGAAAACCGGCGTAAAATAGCGCTTGCGCTGTGTTTCGCCGAGTGAGTGAGGGTACCGGAGGCCCAACCCCCCCCCTACCCCCTTATTCCCTTTTAAAAGGCCGGCAACGCATCTGTGACTCCTCTGGTGTTGCGGGTGTCCATGGGCAACGGTTATCGATTACCATCAGGTGATCCGTTTGCTCGTATGCTGCCCTATCCTATAAAAAAAAAAAAGACGCGGGCCACCTCGCTGGCTCAGCGCGAATTGATCGACTTCATAATACTTCACATGCACTTTTGAATTCCTTGATAGGTGTATGCAGATTGCATCAATATAGATTGCTTCATTGTATACGCATCAGATCATATTCTCTTAAAACCAAAAAGAAATTACTACAAGGCAGGATCGTACCCGGGCATCACGATTCGATATACATGTGCAAAGACATCAGTGCTACCGATGCTTTTATGTGCCAATAATAAAACTATTGTAGAAGAACTTGAAAAAGTTTGTGGCTGCCAAATTATCATAAATTTCACTCTTTTCACTTAACAAAACATTTTATTTCCCTAAGCAACATAATTTAAAATACTCGTTATCTCCTATTGTGTTGTGTTATGAAAGGTATGATGAAAAGTTAATCTCGAAGCTATCTTCTTAACTTTGCCGACACGCAATTCTGAATCTATCAGCCCTTTGGGAATACATATTTGAATTTAAAGTAGATAATTATGAAAATTTTGGATTACGTCCGGTTTTCGAATGTCGCATTTTTACTTGTTTCCCCTCTGTAATGACTTTGTGATTTAATTAACTCTTTGTAAAAAAAAGATCATTACCTTGAATTTAATATTAGTGGCCTATGTTATGAATTATCTCTTTAAAAATAGATCGAGAGAAATATTTATTTATGCCTTATATCGATTTTATGATTATTAAACATTGTGCATAATTGTTTAAAACAATTACTTAATTTGAATATTTTTTTTTCCATGTTGAATAGCTTTTTTTAAATTACAACAAAAGAAACAATCAAATTGTGAGAAAAGGTGCTTTAATAATTGACATAGTTATTGGTAAAATGAAGATACTAAAGCAGGTAACCCTGGTTAGTCTCCCTCCGGTAACAATCATAATAAACGTTAAGCCAATGTCATATGTCAACAAAATCTTTTTTTTATTACAGAAAGGCAAAAGAAAATAGTCGATTCCATCATATGAACGACGTCATTTGTAGTATGCAGCATTGATTATAGCATGAATTTTAAAGTTTTTAATTTATTTTATAAATTACAGGGTCGTAGTGTATCAAAATCATTATAATCATCATCACATCCAACATCTGTCCCCACTCTGGGGAAAGTGCTTACTCTATTTTCCTCAGGAGAGGAAGGCTGAGAATCCTCACAAGAAGCACGAAACGTGCCCAGGATACCCCCGCAACGGCAAGTGTCACGGAGGTTATATCGTACTCCACATGGCCAGAGCGGTCTGACCACGAGACCTACCGACTAAACTCAGCCTCTGCCTAAGTTCTAAGAACCATATAGGCAAATCGTGAGGGCGATTGCCCCTCAGGAGAGGGGCAATGCAGCGCAGACCCATAAAAAAAGCCCAAAAGCGCTAGAAGAGGCGCGGCAAGCCAAAGTGACGCCTTATCATGAGGGAATTCTATGTTGGGACGATTAAGCCTTAGTGAACCACGCCGGCCGGCCCAGGCCGGATTGGGCGAAATCACAAGTACATGTAACGTACATATACTCCTCACGAAGTTTTTCACCATTGGTGGGTCAAATAAATGTACATACATACATGTACATTATATACGAAATTCATAATACCAAAAGCACATTAGAATATTGCACCCCGGATAAGAACAGTGGCGTGACCACTGCACCACCAACATTCTTTTATACTATATAAAACAAAAAACTAAAAAATGTTTAGTAATAAATAAGGAAAGGTTCAATAGTTAAGATATTTTAACGGCTTGTTACAAATTCAATGCCTAAAATTTTACGACTTGAAATGAGCGATCGGCAAACTTCTATTATCAACTCAATTAGTTGGAACGATCATACCCGTCGAAGTTTTAATAACTGTTATTGCCACTATCAGCGACAATCTTGAATCCTTGTTCGAAGTGAAATAATTGAATTTGCCTTTTTAAGCCAATGTATCGTTTAGTTCCTTCTCTTGGTGGCTGTTAATCTTTCAGCGTCAACCCTTCTTAATATCACCCTCCTTCGATGTCTTTTAGAATATATTTCAAAGGTCGTTGTTTTTCCCCTTCTTTGCAATAACTCACTTATATCACACTTAGAAAAATTTTGTTCTTAGCGGAACGTACGATGTTATTGCATTGACATTAGAAATTTCGTAAATTACTATATAAATGGAATAATTTTAACAGTCTTAGCCTGTATAACCTTCTTAGTATAATCTATTTATATTTTTTAGGTCTACTCTCTCCATACTTTCTTTTACCTTTATTTGCATAAAAAGCCCGTAACAAAATTTTATATGTACATAATAGCAATAAACTGAAGTCAGTACAGCATTCTTGTAAAATCTGCTAAGCAAAAATACGTGATGGAACCGGATATGTATTTCAGAGCTGCACAGTTGTAAGGGCTTTGAGCTTCATAAGTAGTATTCAAAAAGCATTTTCGAAATAGCCGACTTCTATAAAACTAAAATCAATCACAATTATTAATTAAATAAATGAATCAACAGGGATATGATGTAACAGATAAATTTGAATTGAATTATTTACCTTATGATTGAAATAGTAATAAATTCTATTACTGACTCTTCATAGTCACACGACTCCAAATCCACCTTAACTCCAATTCCACCTTAACACTACACTTAACTTAGGTGAAATTGGAAAACATTACATAACGTTCATATGCTACTTATTTTGTTTACACAGGCGAAACCGTTTTACTTTGTTGTCATATTTATTAAATAAATATGCATCATTATTTTTTTAAATAACTTACATATATATTATTTAAATAAAAAATACGAAACTCAATTTGACAAAAAAAAATAGAACGAAAAAACATTCAAAGGGAGTCATAAAAAAAGTCATTAAAATAATGTTCCATGGTATAATAACACGCGTAATTTGTTGAAACTTTCGCTTACCTTACCGCAGAAGAAAATTGAGACCATTTTTGAGATGGCCCAAATTTGACTTTGTACTCAAGAGTAATTTTATCACCCCTGACTTTAACCGACTGTTTAATGCTTAATGTTTCAAGAAATCTTATTTCCCCGTAACAATACGAAAAATATTTGTTATTTAAAATTATACGTATATAATGACTTAATTATTTATTTACTACATATAAATTTTTACATTTAGCCCGATGATATAGATTGTATATCATCGGGCTAAATGTAATACCTTTCATGAATACCTTTGAAAATGCTGTAAAGCGAAACCGGTCAGGTCGATGATAATTAAAATTAGTGGAACAGTACAAGAGTTTTATTCAACATGTATAATAAGTTCCACCAAGAGCCAACAATCAACTCAATACAGAATATATAGATTGTACCTTAGATAACGGCAAAGATATATTATTTCTGAGTCCAATGACAAAGAGAATCTATACTACTGATGGACACACGACGTTAAATATTATTTGTTTTGTGCAAAAAAGAATTTATCTTTTAAAAGTATCTAAACATGTATTGTGTTCGAGAAACCCTTTTTACTTCGTTAATTTAATTATTATTACCGTACAATTGGTTCAAGTTGGATGACAGTAGTTTCATCACAAAGTAGCACGATCATGGTTATGAGCTTTTATTAATTAACTCTTTTTTGAAAGTTTGGATATCGCATCGGTTCGCAGACGACGACTCATTCCACAGTTTGATAGTATAAGGCAGAATTTTCTAGAAAAATGTACTGTTGTAGTCTGAAGAGATGATTCGACAATAAACATACAGTATAACATGCTAAAGTGTTATAAGCATCCATATGTTGCCTGTCCTTATCAAACCAGGCTGTCCGTTCAATACTTTTGAGTAAAAAAAAAAAACAAATTTGATCATTATTAAACTAAATTGATACCTATGTAATTTAATTATGTATTTTTTCCGCCATTACATGTTCCACCATTTTCACACCGGACTCGAACAAACATATCAGTATCGCGTTGCCCGCTCATGTGCAAAACACTTTATTCTTTTATGTGCTACTGAATATCGAAATTGTGTTCAAATTGGATTCTAATTTTGCTGTTTATGGAAGCGTGTTCTACTAACTGAATTGTTTTCTGTTCTACTACACTGCTTGATTATTATTGAGGATCGAAAAAATACTTATGCATAAAACTGATCTATGTCAAAAGTAACTTTCCACGGATAATATTTGTATTTAAAATTACAGTGTTGAGAAAATTCAGTTAATTATTAGCTTATGAATGTTATTTTTACTCCACGTTTCTACATATACAAAATTCTCGATATAATTTTAGGCTCTTTCTCTTAAACGCACTACATCTAAGCTAAGCTCTGTTAAGACGTATTTAAATTCATACATTCAATTTTAAATCCTTCAAATTTTCTATGTGGATGAATTCTAGGAATACGATTCGCTTTTACATAGAAGGAAATATTATAATGCCAATGAAACGTCAGTCTTATTTTCTATGGGATAAGGAGTGAGTGAAAGGAATAAGATTTGCTTTATTGTCGTAAGCCCCTTGAGGTTAGATGTATACTGTTCACCGAGATGAGCTCATGTTATGACACGTTTTAAATTCTAAATCTTCTAAAGGTTTAGTTGAAGTGCTCTTTCACTTCCGGTACGGTATAAATTGATTACAGGATAAGATTAAATAATGAATTAAAGTAATTTAAATACAAATATTCTACAAATACAAATGTCTGTGAGATGATAGTTTCCGAAAATATTAGTATCAAAAAGTACTGGTTGAAATAAAGATTTATTTAAATTTGCTAAATTATGTCAAACTTGGTCTATTTTCGCTGAATTGAACCCAAGGTGGACCGACGAAATGGAGCAGATCGTGTTAGATGTGTATAATGGCATTATAAAGTGGACTCTACCGCACGCACCCAATGAAGCAAAGAGAACGCCGGGAAGTCTTACTGAGTAGGCCTGGCACTCTTGCTTGGAGAACCCCAAACACGCTCCCGCCTAGCCAACAGATAGGTACGGTACGATTTCACGCATTCCCCCTCAATAAAAGGCAGGTGCTGGATGATAGCTGTATCAAACTATTTTTGTATGACGGTCCTTAGGCGAGGCCGAAAGCTAGCAATGGAAATGGACTCTCGGATGAAGTGATGCTGACGATATCTCTGCTTCCTTTTTTATCCTAAAGATGCTGTGGCTGCAAAGGCGTGGAAAAACGATCAATCCACAAAAACAGTAATCGAATATATATATTTTGTTCTCTCAACAGGTGATAAAGTCTGTATTTGAAAATAACTTTTTCACGTTAAAAGGTAGTTTCCTCACTTAAGGCTATTTAACGCTACTACGCTACCAGAACGCTACCAGAGTCTCAGTTGCAATTCTTCAGAGGCCTTTTTGAGATTTGCTTTAGTTAAAGTTTATATTAGTTTTATTAGAACATTCTTAATTCTCATTAGAATATTTCCAGAGATCACTTGTCATTCTCCCATTTTCAAACTACACTTTTACCAAATTTTATCATAATCAGTTTATCCATTACAAACCTTTGACAAATAGTAAATTTTGTCTGTCTGTGTACAAAAAATATGAACATTATCGTAAATCAGAGTATACAGTTCGCAAGAACAGCGCTTCTTAGTATAAAAGTGCATGAACTCGTAAATTTTCTCAAGAAGTCATTACTACTTTGCAATTCAACATTTTATAGTTCTTCGGAACCCGAACTCCGAGGGTAATTACGAGTTCCCACGTTATGTAATCTAAATTAAATTAATTCGTATTTAACGACCTTTTGCGACGTAAATAAAGTCAATCAAAATAACTAAAGTGATGTGTATATATATCCTATATATAAAAAATTTTGCTTGACTAGCTTTACTTTATTTTATCTGTGGAAAATAATCTGATATTTCTTTTTGTCAATTTGAGCCTGGGTGAAAAAACTCATCGCAATAATGTTTGTGTATTTGAGGGTAGTTATATAGATATAATTATTAGTTACATAAAATAATATTGCAATACCGCTTAATAGCTGTTTGCAGCACCTGAAACCGTGGAATGCTATAATGTAACATACATAAAATTATATTGAGTAATTTTTATTCTAGTAATGGGCCGATTCTCTCATGTGTACAAACAAGACGAAACCAGAATATCAATGTAGGTATGTTATTGACATGAAATCTGAAAAACCTAATAAAAAATAACGAGTTTTTTTCATAGCAGTAATTAATGAAGATTAGAAGTTTACCATCTGAAAAAAGTCTCCTTGATGACCGGCGTGAAGTTAGCAACCGAAAGTTGGAAGAAAGTTGTTCTTGGGGGAGACCTATGTTTAGCAGTGGGCATCTCTTAGTTAATTCAGAACGTGGATCAATAAATTTAATACTAAAGCTTCTTGTTGAGACAATAAATACTCATATAGTATAGGATACTGAGAAGACAAATACATAATAGTGACTAATCAATGCGAGCTTATCATTCCGGATTCTAGTTTGACGTTCGACAGAGCGGCACTTAAGCGTGATTGAGTCTAGACACGATGGAAATTTCAGAATATAGTGATTTCAATCAGGTAAATGGATTTGACTGTCGGGAGCCTGGATATATCTGCAACCAGTAATCAAATAAAGCTGTGCTAGAAAAAATTCCGTCTGATTGAACAAATATTCGAAGTTGTCAGGGCAAACTTAAAATTCACTATATTAGAAGTGTCTAATATCGTATTATGTAAGTGTAATATATATACATAGTGATGTATATATATTAAACTTACATAATTGGTATACATATGCGTACTTAGTAAGTGGTAACCGGTAAGTAGGTATGGTGTTGCTGACAGTTAACGATGGCAAATATTAAGCTACTTTAACTGCAGCAAGTCTTTAAATGTACATTAAATTTGTGTTCATTTACTGATTTTATTTATAAATTTCGATGCATAGAAAAATATACAACTAGTAAACATAACGACTTAAGGCTTTCTTTATCAGTCATACATTTATTAAATACATATACGACATCGCTTTATTTTAATATTTTATCTTTTTAGAATAGGAGGAACTCATTCTGCCATACTGCTTGAAAAGTACTTGTAGAATAAAACTACTTTAATGGATAGGAGTGGAAACAATTTGTTGTCTAATCATAGATTTCGAATCGAAAAAGAAGCAGATAAATAATGAAAGTAACATTTCAAACATACAAACGCATATCGACAATGATAATCATTGTTAGAATAGTGTGGAGAGGACACCCAAATGCACTAACAAATTATTAATACCAAAAAAAAAATATAATTTATAAGCATTTCTTTCAAAGTAACCCATATCATTGTGATGAGGTTTCCCAAATATCTTATATGGCTTATGCTCATATAACCCAATGAAGCATATTTAGCGATATGGACCAGGCTCTTCTAATCTGGAAGTCAATCTTAGGAGTTTTTAATTTGCCATCAATGTACGTTATTTGTATCACTGGTAGGAGTGTCGCTAACAGCAACTTGGAGCCATTGGAATTCGAACAATCTCCACTTGGTTATTGTGATTGACTAAGGCTTCAACGCCACGAATTTATAGTTAGTGTTTATGAGTGATGGAACGTGTGATAATGAAACCCTTATAACAAGCATAGCAATAATGTTTTAAATATCCCTTTGGCCGCTTGAATCCACCATCGGGCTCCACTAGTGGACTTAGGCATACTCGTATTATCTCTAGTTGTTCTCATCTTACAAACGGCGAGTATTTGCACAGACACAACTTAGTAGCCAGGATCATCCATCAACAGCTTGCCTTCAATACGGTCTTGTTGAGCATTAGACACCATACTAAATACGCACCAGCGCCAGTTCTTGAAAATAGCGGTGCGTTGCTCTATTAAGATCGCTCTATCATGACTATTGCGTGCAATAAATCTGATATAGCGGTGTTCGACCGCTCCCAACGCCGTGCAATGCTCGTCGATATTACCATCCCTCATGATGAGAACCTCGTAAATGCCGAAATGGACAAAGCCACTAATTACCTTGACTTGGCATTAGAGGTAACAGCCATATGGGATGTTGATTCAACAATCATTTTTCCGATAGTTGTGTCTGCGAATGGCTTGATAGCGAAGAGTCTCGATCAACATTTTAAGAGGCTCTCGCTTGATGGACGGATGAAGGGCCGGATACAAAAAAGCAGTGATTCTCGGCACGGCACGTATTGTCCGGAGATTTCTCTGTCTGCAGCCCTAACCACCGGTTTGCTTGGGCCTTGCCTCGCTGCCGGCGGCATACTTGATTTAACTTTTTTTATAGTATTTATGTTTATTTTATATATCTATATTGTAAAAACTTAAAATTAAGATTATTAATTAAATATACGTAAATATAATATTGAATATTAATTATACACACTCTGAATATTGATGTTGTTTTCTTATAATCGCAATACGTTACGTGGCACGGTTGCGAACACTCAATTTAAAAACGCAAACGCCTGACTTGTAAATCAATGAATTTAAGCCATATTTATTAATTAAGAGGTACAGAAGTTACTATGACAATCAAATTAATGATATGCTTAATTAAAATTCGCTACGTCAAAATAAAACGGACTCGCTTGTTCTGCTCTCGCTTATTCTGCTCACGCTCACACTCACGAAACATGTAATTTCTCAGCAAATATTTATATACGCAATAAGTGAATTTTAGGCAGAGCTGGCGTCTCTGCATGTTATTCGTACACTCGAGCTAAATTGCTTATACTCTCGAAAAAGGCGAGCTTATATGAAAATTTGTGGTGAGATTTTCCACAGAAATATGAGATGCGCGTGTGTGTACGTCTGGCTTGTCTGCCTTAAGTGTATACTTGACAATTGATTGACAACGAAAGTGTTCGAGCGTACACTTATACGAGATTTATAATTGGAATAGATATATAGTTTCTTTCTAAGTGACTAGCTTTCCTCCCATGACATTACATTCCTTCGATCGATGTTTTCCATCGGAAAAATATATTTTCCCGTAATAAAATATCTCATGTCCCTTTTTAATATACAAAAGGATGTAACTCGCGAGGCTCCTGGATAAGAGGGATCATAACCACTTTCTGCCTTCTTTCGTCTATTAAGCCATGATATATGATATTATTGTCATATTTTGATGTTTATCATAACATATTTTTCCATAATAGACAGAGCAGCTCGTGGTTAATAATACTTGATTGTGAGAGTAATATGGTGGAAACGGGCTTCACATAAAATCCTTATTAATTTGACGAAAAAATGATCAATTAACCATATAGAGAGGCTGTATATCTATTTGCCTCTCTCTGAATTTTCTGAGGTGCTGCATGCTTGCCTCATTCTACGTGACAGTACTTCGACTACGTGACGTACCAATAAAACCTGATGCGACCTTGATGTTGGCATCTATCAGAAAAACCGGAAACCTTAAAGAAAAGAGATCCGAAATATTTGACGTTGCACTCATACAATTATATGGGCATTAATTCTATAGGGGTCTCGTTAAGTTAGATGGAGCAAACAATATCTTAAAAAAAAACAAAATACTGCGTCCAATATTCACTCCCAGAATGTTTCTTTTTCATTTGACATATGTTCAGCGATGTCTCTCCAAGCTTGATAACCTGAAATGCTGCGACGTAAAATTGTTACTTTTGTTATATCTAAGAAAGAAGAAGTTGTGGTATTTTTATACAAACTTATCATATAATCACGATATATTTCCTGACCCTTACATCCTCACTCATTAATCAAATAAGGCTGTCTGCTACTGTGTAAGCGGAGATAGATAACCCGACCGTAAATTGTGCCCACATATCATTTTATTATAACGTTGCCACCTAATTTGCAATTCGTCTTCGTTATAACGATGATTTATTATCAATATTTTCTAGAAATAGCAAACTATGGAAAACATACAGCCCGAGTCATTAAGATCCAATTCAAACAGAATAACAGAGACCACCAACGCCTCGGCGAACATCTTCGTAAGAAATCATTTTTAATATTATCTCAATACATCAAACACCAGTGTAAAGCTGCGCAAGTCACATCGTGCTATCGTGCCATTGAATCGATCCCGGGATCCTGGTATATTTTGAAGGGTATAGGATAGTTTTTTTTTAATTTTAACCAAGCAAATAATCTGAAAGTCGTCTATAGTATCACTTTCAAGATCGGATAACTATACCTAGTCTTGCCATAAATAATATTACTTACTTTGTTATAATATTATTTTAGTAAATATTTTTTCTTTTAGACTAGTTATTTTGATTTTACCACCCTATTCTTTTTTAAGCAATCAGTTAAGTAATGACCTCTGTGCATGTGCATGTGCATGTAAATAAATAAAAAAAAATTAAAAATATATTTCTTACACCAATTAACCTAGCCCAAAGTAATCACTGTAAGCCTTGTGTTATAGGATCTAGGGTAACGGATAGACATGCATATATTATACATATATACATCATATAAATATATAATAACAACCATGACTAAGGTACAAAGGGTCGCATTTATCACGCAAACATTTGTCCGTACCAGAATTCGAACTTGGGACCTCAGAGATGGCGACACCTTGAAACCGGTATACTTAGCCACTCAACTACAGAGATCATCAATGGTGCCTCTCTTATAAGCTGCAAGTACTAAGTCTACTTTTAAAATACATTCTAGGTGCTATCCTCACCCCCCAAGATAAATTCTTTTGTTTTCTGGCTGGATTTCTTCGAATGACTTTTTTGTCAGAATTTCTTTATCATTTTGTACGAACACTGAGTAGATGGCCATATATTTCTCTGCCACAAACAGAAGAGGTTTGATCGTACCTGCCTATACAAACTTTCGGGTGTAATACCAAGTGGATAAAAAGTTTCAAAAATTATATTTTACTTTATTCTAACCCAATAGTTTTATTTATCACCACATTCCATTTTAATACTACAAAAATGTTTGAAAAGCGATTGGAGTAAAAATAATAAAATATAATGAACATTCACACGTGAATGACAGATTCGAAATTTAAATATATAACGCGATTAGTGGCCAGCCTAATTTTATAGATACCCTAAAAGTCACAAGAATTGTTTAGCTTGTTAGATTTCTAAATGCGTGATGCAATACTTAGGTGTGTTAATACAAAAGGAACAATTTTATTGTCTTGTTAAAAGTTATCAGAAAGTTAATGAATGTTACGAAGTTCTCGCAAAGAGTAATGTACCTACCGAGTCAAAACGCGTTTAATTTAAAACTTCGTGACATCAATGCTTTCTTGTAAAGTCATGTAGATAAATGTTGTATTTAATAAGACTTTGTTTCTAGATTCCATTCACGTATGTATTAATACGTGACATTAATAGACTATTTGCCTAATAACGAGACATACTAACGGTTGGTATGTGACAGAAGTTATAATTTTATCTAGTTTGGTGCCACTAAAGCTTTAACATTTTGGTTAATTTAAGATTCCACAATGTGACACCTATTACGAAACATAGTATATATCTGAGTATGTATATTATCACCCGTATAAACTAAGAGGAAAACACTGATATCTAAGTATTCCCAGTATTAGTAATAAACTTGTTCTGAGTATCTGTTATATATATCAGTAGTAAATCAGACCTACCTGTAGTGTCACTGTTAATATTCGTACTATCATACTCTAGTATAATAATCTAATACACAAATATGAAAATCATAAAATTATTTACATAAAAAACACGCTATTCATATCTTATCAATTTTTTATATATAATAATAATTCATATTTTTTGTTTATAATTAAATATCTATAAAAAGCAGTACTTCATCTTATTATTGCTAAAGAAATGGAAATTAACAATATTATCAAAGAAAGCTTTTAATTTATAAGAAATTGGATTATTGAGCTTCGCAAATTATTTTCTTTTTCAGTCCTGATGAATTTATAAGAATACGAGGAAAATAAATTTATCTAAGCGTGGGAAAAGATTTAATTAAGGTCTTCGATAAGCGGTGACGTTTCTTTTTGGGACATTTCATAAATATTCTTGAATGATCACGTATATATAGTATATATAGTCAATAAAATTTCCATAACACGATATCTAAGAAACTTAAATAATAACTATACATAGTAATTTAAAAATGTTATTTAAGTATACATTGGATAGTGCTTTTAAATTATAATTATTTTCTTTCATTACAACTCGTAATTATTATCATTAGATCTATCTTAAAAAGTGGAAATTACGATTTCCTACCACATTATCATACCTTTTATTTTCTATAGGAAAAAATGTACCATCTGTGTAGACAGAGTCGCGGGCACCAGCTAGAATCTTGATAAATTTTCCTACAATAATACGACGGTATCTAAAAATAACTGATGTCTTGTGTGTAACGTTGTAGGAAGTGAGTTGAATAAGGTAGCGCACACAATGCTCAAAATCACCAAACGATATTTGCTGGAAATCATGCAAATTTACTCCAGAAAAAAATTTACAGAAAAGATGAAATCAGCCTAAAAGCTGGACTCACTGACATACATCAAAGAATTGCAACCCGTAAGTGGCAGAGCGCAAGGAACATTGCTCGTAGGACTAACGTCGAGGTGAAAATGTTAGCAAGTAGCAAAGCAAACATATACCGGGAAACGCAGCGTCGTCGGTAGGCCTTTTATTAGATGCATGGATATAGTGGACAATAATTTTAGATGCTAACAGCAAAGAACCGATCGGAATGGTCGTCTTTCGGTTAAACTAATAAACTAAACCCTGTTTTTATAAACTTTGTATTATATATTTTCACTTACTGAAATCAAATCCAATCAATGTATGTAAATATTTAAATATTAATTAACCATGTGTAGTCAGTAGTCCATTTAACAATACGACAGAACTGGACTTTGATATAATTTCTTTTGATACTTGCATTGACTTGCATTGAGAAACGTATTTAAATTTTCGTGTATTACGTTAAATCAAAAAACACTGACATTAACTCTCTAAGTTTCTGAGTAGATTACATTGCGATTTATGATAACTAGTTTCAAGACAGGCCAACACCAACTCTTACTGTGTTATTTAAAACTAATTTCTAAATGGTATCTTTGTTACAGATATGTGACATGAAGACAAGATGGCTTCACTACACATCCCTTGGCATCTGCACAGTCGGCTGGAGAGCTTGCTTCTAAAGGTGGACACAAAAACCTGAAGCATGCGCGTACATCGCCACTAAAATGGAGTTTGTCTCTATGTTACCTACGAATGTAAGTAAAATAATTTATAACTGATGTTTGTATTGTAATTTACACAAATTTGAAGGTTTAACTTGTGGCAAGGCTTCTGAATAAGAGTTGATGAAATTTAAAATTATTATCTCAATTAATGTAAGAAGCTCTATTATTTCATTTACGTATCATACTCTAACTTTTCAAATAGTTTTTGATACACATTTCTATGTAACGCCAGTTGCCGTCGTTTCCATCACTTAAATCGTGTAAATATATAACACAATATTAACGCGGTCATTGTAATAAAATAACGATAACGTAATCATTACCATCAAGAACTTAAGAAAAACAACAACTTTGTTTAAATACGAAAAATAGAATTTTCTTGATTTACTAGAAATCCCGTGTAATTTGGTGATAATGTCTCTGACGCAGATACTCCATACAAAATAAAAATATTTTTTAATCAAACTCTATGTAAAATTAGCGAAATATTAGCATTATACACATTTAAACATTACACATAAAAACATTCGATTTAAGAACCACCACTTTCTAAGTAGCTATCGTAACTTGTAGTCAATATAATTATAAAAGCCCATTACGAGTAATATGAATAGTTTCAATCTCAAAGAATTCGTAAAACATATGTCATAGAGACTACGGTCGATTTAATTTTATCAATTTAGGAAATAGGGAATTGTTATAGTAATACCTAATACCCGTGTTTTAAATTTTAATTACATTGAATTATTAAAAAAGTACAACATAAATATAGACAGACAAAAGAAAGTTCCTTCACACGAGAAATCGTGTATGCTTAGTGATATACTAATATCATAAAAATTTATTAAAGTTACCCTTTACATCGCACTACTAGCCATGAGAGTTGACAGAATGGTGACATGAACTCAAACAATAATATTTCCATAAACGTAAACACATAATAAATCCTTGCCCAGTCCTGGTAAAATTTATTGCTACGTATATCAACAGCGTTATAATACCACCCCAGTGTGTTGACATAGTCATTGTAGCTTCGTCAATCCTGAGAAATGTCTACTCGTACAAATTCAACGAACCGCAAGCCGAAATATATTTTATGATACAAGAATAAAGCTAGTTTTAGAAAAACCTAAAAATAAGGATCAAAAGACATTTGTGTTCATGTAGATCTGTCAGTAGAATTTACCACAGCAAATTGTAATTAGGCCATAATTATATTCGTCGAGCTCTCGCGTGATCCAAAGCTTTTGTAAAGCAGTTTGACAGGGTATAATGTAGAGCACTTTAAGTGTCGATAAAATATGCAGAAATGAAGAGGATCATTGATGGAGTAGTATTGGCGTCCCCTTTAACAGCAAAGTTAGGATAGTTCATAATGTTTAGGTAATACATTTTTCTACAGCTATGGCATCAGAACAATTAGGTAAACAGGCCTCTGGTCAGTAAGCATTTTTTCTGTTACATACCATTAAGTAATTTGAAGTCCATTTCATATTGTATGGTTAAAATCATTTGTGTCTGTCGATAATCAGAAAATAAACAGATTGTTTGTTTGACAAACATACCATATTTTGTTAGTAACTACATAAGTAATAGAAATACGAATATCATATCTCAACATTAATTTTATACCTTATGTCAACATTAATTTATATCTAACACAATAGCTGATCGAGAGACTTGAAAAAAGGGTGCATTCAATTTTTTTTCAAATTAATTTCAAAATATTTTCGATAGAACCTTTAAAATTTACCGATTTGAATGACGACTAATATAATTGTACAGAACACGAACAGGTAAAGAAACTATTATGCTAAATTAAACATATTTATCTGTTGTTTTATTTTAACTTGCGACTGTGTTTCCAAGACATTGTTGCGGGTATCCGATTAACATAGCACGAGAATACTTTTCACTAGACTATTCGAGTTAAGAGTAGACGGAGCGTAAAATTAAGTGTCGACAGAAACCACAGAGTAAACTTAGTTTGTGACCCTACCTATTGATTTTCGATAAGCGTATTCAATGAATTTCACGAGTGAATTACGCGGTAATGCGAGTAGGCAGTCCTTATACTTAGATACTTATATTTGTAATCATTATATGTAGTCTCGATAATGAGTTGAATATTTATTGGTAAAGATTTTTTTAAGGCCAAATTTTGAATATCTAATTTATAGTTAACGATTACAATGTTATGTATATTATTTGATAAGCCTAAGTGGTGTATTTCGTTACTAATAAATCATTATTATATAATTCTTAATATATACAATGTTTAAAATATTGCTAACGCCACCTACCTCTGTGGGGGTTGTTTGGTAATTAGCAGAGCTCGGTTCCTTCGTAAGTATTCAATAATCAAGGATAATTAGTTGAAATTCATTACACCTCAATAAAGTTCTATTCGGAATTTCCAGATTTAAATGCCTGATCTGTAAAATTTTTCATTAATCCAGTTTTTCCTGAGGCATGATTCTCATGTCCCTGACACGATTAATTTGACTTATCATTGTTATTAAAAAAAGCTAATACATATCATTTTACTTTTAGTGAATATTCATGTTTTCATGCATGTTTTTATTGTAATGATCAAATTCAAGTTAAATAAGCAACAAATAGCATTATTTATAATGTGGAATAGACTATTCAACAAAACAGTCTATTCCACATTACAAACAACAAAACATTGTTGACGATATCTTATGGTATATTAAAAAATAAATGTGGTCAATTTTATTGCATAAATGTAACACTTGAAACGTTGTCAACAGGTGGCGTTAGAGGTGAACGACACTATTCTGGAGTATGATGACGCCGAAGATCCTGATGCAGTGACCCTTTTGTCCATACTGCTTGTCGGTAAGTAAATTACACATAAGACCACGATACTCAAAGAAGCAGAGCCGGTAGTTCATAAAACTATGGTCGGCTACAGCAAGGACTAGTTTTCCTCGTTTTATATATTTGCAGAGTCGTCAACTGGAAGTTAACTTCAGAGCAAATGGTTTGAGCACAACTTATGCTAAAAGATCAGAGAAGTGCTAATGCTAATGGGATTCCAATAGTTTACGTTAAATATTTACTAAACAAAAATTTTTTATTATCACCATGAGTAACCTATTTAGTATTAATAATTAATTTCAAGCAATTTTATTGTGCAGGTAACCGCTGATTATGAGTTAAAAATCAAGTATGCTTCAAATCGTAGGTCAAGTTGCTACTTGTATTTACCAGTTAATGAAGTGAATCAGACAATGAGAATAAATTTAATATCGTGTATACTCAGCCAACCAAATACAACGTAAGCTTTATTTTCCGTGTGGGCTGTAATTTACTTTGGATTCATTTAATTACAATTTAAGGGCATATATCATTTCATTTCATATCTACCTACATAGCTCGCTCCGATGGCGGTTTTGATATCAGACACGATACTAATTTCTGATCTCGAGTAGATTAATTAAGTATCGTGTCAGAATTGGCAGTATGTCTGGCCGAGGAGGTATCTGAGTAGTTTGGTAGGACAATTACAGTTTCTTTAAAATCCATTAGACGTGTTTCTTCGAAGGGTTCATCATGCTTTCGTTAACCTGAAGCTATTTCAGAGTAGAATATGGCTTTAGCCAAACGATACTTATCTAACTGAACTACATGTCCACATCACCGGAGCTGTCGTTGCATGTGATTTGCACACACAGCAAGACATTACCCTTTATATAGTGACTTTGAGATAGCTATTATGTCATTCGTTATAGGGGTTTCCGTAATTAATATATGTAAAATTTCAGGTGTTGCTGACCTAATTTTATGAACACAGTCGAAAGTTACAAAAAAAAATTTTTTTTTTCTCTGAAACTTATACTAACTATAAACCATCTTAGCATTTATTGAAGTATCCTGACTGTACATCAAACTCTATGATAGCTTTCAATGTAATGTGAAACTAATACTTCTTATAATGAAGGAATAAAATACACCATTCCTATACAAATTATATCCGCAAACTATGTTTAGATTATAAGCTATGTTTTCGTCTGGACTGCTCAAGAGAGAAAGTGATTCTTGTGGAGTTGAGTTTTGAATTAGTATTTGTCTGAATCAGTTCTCAGGAGAAATTCCAGGTAATTTTATGTTTTAATATGAACATTAATATCAGGAGCTCACGTTATGCAATCCATCAAGTAAAGTGAGATCTAGGAATAATGCAAATTTAAAGTATTTACTCTCTCTTTCTCTCAGCGTAAATCGAAACTCGAAACTCAATGAATGATACTTCTGGTTTATCAGAGACATTTTTTTTTGTTCCCCTAAGGAAAATGCATTAAATTGCATACCCCGGCTGTGGCGAGCTGGCGGTTATATGGGGCTCTACTCCCCAGAAGGGGGAGGCCTACCCACTAAAAACCTCAGGGATGGCCTTCCTCAAGCATGTAGGGAGCCCCCGGGAACACCAAGCTACTTCCAGGAACCCCCAGCCTCCGCTCCCCCGTCGATACAGAGGAGTCCTCCTCGGGGGAGGCTACACTACCTCCCCCGGTCTCCTCCACCGACGACGCCCCCGGCCACGGAAGGGGCGTGGTCCATCCCGGGTCTCCGTATCGACCGCCGTATCGCGACCCGCGGCGGCGCCGCAGCTGTGCTACCGAGCCTGGCACCGCCTTCTTCGAGCGGGATCGGCCATCTCCTGACCCCGCTCGGCGGCCTCCTTCTGGAGCATCACTGCTTCACAGAAGGAGGCCACAGCCCGCCAACCTCCCTCATCCGCCAGCATTGCCGCAATCAATACCTACGGAGACAGATCTCGCCCGATCTCTGCGACCAAGACTCGGCGCTCGGAGGCCCACGCGGGGCACTCCGCCAGCGTGTGCTGGGCCGAGTCGAGGTCGGAGTGGTGGCAGTGGTGGCAATGTGTCGATCCCTCCCGTCCTATTCGACACTGATACTCACCGAAGCAGCCGTGCCCGGTGAGTATCTGAGTCAATCGGTAGGTGACCTCCTCCTTCCCGTGGAGCCAAGCTTCGAGGTGCGGGAGTACGGCACCGACGGCCCGCTGGCGCGCGCAGATCCGCAATTCGAGCTGCGCACGCCAGGCCGCCACAATCCGTCGGTGCCACTCGTACGAGGCGGCGAGGGTTCTGGGACGCTCCCCCCCATCCCTCCCCCGGTCGACACGCCGCGACGCATACGTCACCGCGTACATGTCGGCCAGGATGTCGAATGGGGGGAGCGTACGGTAGCCTCGTACGATCCATATGGCCATTATCCGCCGCAGGCTCCGTAGCAGAGCTCTGCAGAGGGGGGACCTCGCGCAGTCTTGCGACCACACGGGAGCCCCATACATGGCTACGGATCGCACGACGCCCTCGTACAGGCAAAATTAATCATACCCATATTGACGTATTTCCGTAATACAGTAAAAGGTGCTATGTAACATAAATTAATACCTATATTTGTAATATAAACGTTTTAATTTGAGATGCACGAAAGAGAGATGCGATTTCTCTGGTTTTAAAGATATTTTATGCAAAGTACTGGCCGTTAAATGATATATGTATGTTAATCTTTTCTGAAAGTAAAGTTAAATATTTAAGTATTTACTCATGACGATTACGTGACGGCTGTTAGGACTCAGTACCACTCTCACAGTAAATACAAATCTAACCACAACCTAACTTAACCTAAAATGTAGCTAGTGTTCAAGCTACAGAGTGTACTAAACATCTGAATACGACAGTTAAAATTCATTTTTTTTTAATTTTGTTATACATAATGTTATTTTTGCAGTAAATAGAAATCTAACGTCACGTCTGAATCTATAATCGATCGAGCTGTTCAGGCGTAGCAATTAATAGTACTTACATCGCGCGGTCAAGTAAATAAATTAATAAATTATTAATAAAACATTGTTTTCACCGTGTGTGTGTGTGTTTGTGTATTGTCACATAAATTTTCACTGGAGTGGCTTAAAAACGGTAATCTTTTGATGTTGAATAGTCCCGTCATCCATATGAAGTACTGAATCAACAAAATCCTTGTCATTAAAACTATGAAGGAAGACCGGAATGTCAACACAAGAATGAGGCAGCTGTTATAGTGAAGATTTCAATTAGTAGCTTTGCACTATATTACAACAAAATATGTTGCATAAAAAAGATTTATTCCTACTGGATATTGTGTTTGCTAACAACTGACCAAAAGCTACAAAGTTTACACGATTTAAAGATATTTTAGAAGTCATGATGGCCGTCTAGTTTTCTTAAAGTACTTTTTTTAATTTGCGGGTATTTTTCTAAAAGGCATATAGTGATAGCATTTCGTCAGTCAATTTTTGTATATCTAGCTAGGTGTAGTCTTTAGCTGTATTTCTCAATGTGCATATAGATATTAGATCCAGTTAATGCACTCCATGAACATTTTCATTAAGTTCGCTAAAGTGGGCCTCTATGTGTTGGATATATAACTCCACGCAAACCTTATAAAGGACTGAGTTCTTAGACCCGTGTTAAGCAGACAATTAAGAATACACCTTTAGTACCAGCTTATAGCTAAGCTACGGTGACCAGAGTGGAGTTACAAGAGCAGATGCTGGTAGGATGGAATAGCCGTTTCAGAGCATCATAAACATCTCCAAGCTATAACTGACTTACGTGTATGCAAGTACAAGTATACTTTATATTATTAGAAAGACTTAGTACTAAGTTATATGTACACTTACCACTATCGTTTTATCTAAGATATTGGGAATATATATCATATTTTACAAGTTAAAAACTTACACTGAGCTACTGTTTGTAATTTTAGAAAAATTACATGGCAAATCTTGCAGATGCTCACTAAATTTGTCATAGTCATTGGATTAATTGTCAGTCAGATTATTAGTTAATAAAATTGGGAGCTTAAATAGGTTTGTTTTAGACATACCCTTACATTTGAACTACTCAATGCTATCCTCAATGTGTGTAAACAGGCTTGCCATAAACGTATGCCAAAGGATCTACTCGTAATACAAATAACGTGGGGACATCAAAGAAGGGTTTATATATCCCTTATAATTTATTAACATGTCGCGATCCACCTTATCAAATAATAGTATTGACGAAATTCCAAACAGTTCTCTCATATTATTTAACAAATTTTATTCTAATTAGTTACATTGAACTAGTCGTTTTGATGAATCACACTTTTATAGAAATATCCAAAAGATAGAAGTAGTTAATGAGAATTGTTAAATTATTTTAGATAGTATTATTAAAGATGATAAATTACTATTGTACGGACAAAAATATTAGTAATAGAACGAATTATTAATAGTGTCGGCTATCAAACATTTAAACACCGCCGAATATATAAACTCTCTGTTTAATTTATATTAATAACAAGAATGAAAAAAAAAAGTTTTTTAGAAGGTCTTCTCAATCATAGACTTCTTTTTTAATCATCTAATTAGGTCGCTCGTTACTCATTCATAAAGTAAACGTAAACTACATTAATTAAGACCAATATCGAATATCAACTAAATGTAGACGTAACTTCTTTTATTAGTCCATCTGTCTAGTGCCTTCGGTAATCGTAGCCATTGGTACAAATTACGTCGCCTCATCTGTCTGTTTGCAATCTATTGACTAATGTACATTTATTCTGTCTGATAGGAATTTTGTGCTGTCTATATCTGTAATCGTAGGTACAGAATAGATATTAGCAGTACTAATGAAGGATCTGAATTTCCCTAATTGCTACTTATTTCGGTTATAAACATAAAGCTAGTAAAACATACACAGTACATTTTTTTTTTACTGGAGAGAGAGTGTACTATTTCTGCAACAAAACAGAAGTGATCACATGTGTTTTAATTAGCGTAAGAGAGCCAGATCAATTATTCCTAAACTGACAAGCGATATTGAGACTGCCTCTGTGGGCTCTATAGCTTGTACAATAGATTGTGTTCCGGAAACTTGACATAATGTCAACGGCCACATTCTACAAGTATTATTGCAGCGCTCACAATAGGCAGATTTGTTCATTCTCACATGTTGAAGCCTAAATGGTCGCGCATAGTGCGTCTTCAGTGGAATATTCTTCCGCGCACACGCCGAAATGAAATGAGCTTTCTGACGAGATTAACCCCCCAGGTATTCCCCGGGAATCTAATAACAGTATGAGTTATTAAAGAAGGGAGTAATTTAGTTTTTAAAGGGTCGGCAACTAGTTTGTGATGCCCCAGGAGTTATAGACCTGCTTGATGACTGCTTACTATCAGACAAGCTGTTAACCTTTTTGCCGCTATAGTGATACATAAAACAGATGACTTCTGCCACAAGTTGGAAAAGTAAACCTTGAGACAGCTCTTATACCACTATATTTATGGCGGTTTTTATAGTGCAAATGTAAAGCTTGACGCGTCACAATGGATCACCGTAGCCTGTGTGATTCCTGACTAGACAGTAGTATACGTCTAAAGTGACTTACGCTTGACTAAATTATTTAAAGAGTTTAAGATTTTTTGCAAATAAAAGGACTTAGATCATTAATTTATATAGGTAAGCTAGAAGAAGCAGTGAATTATATATACACATTGTTATATATATGCGTTCAATAAACGAGAAAAAGAATATCTATTTGTTTGCAATAATAATAATATGTACATAAATATACTTGTTTGTCGATAAATTAGGAGAGACATCTTTCAGATATCGTTTATAACCCGTATATGATGGTCTCTCGCGGGGCTCGCTAAATGGCTTTATTTACAATAAATAAATATACACATTGTTATATATATGCGTTCAATAAACGAGAAAAAGAATATCTATTTGTTTGCAATAATAATAATATGTACATAAATATACTTGTTTGTCGATAAATTAGGAGAGACATCTTTCAGATATCGTTTATAACCCGTATATGATGGTCTCTCGCGGGGCTCGCTAAATGGCTTTATTTACAATAAACAAATATACACATTGTTATATATATGCGTTCAATAAACGAGAAAAAAAATATCTATTTGTTTGCAATAATAATAATATGTACATAAATATACTTGTTTGTCGATAAATTAGGAGAGACATCTTTCAGATATCGTTTATAACCCGTATATGATAGTCTCTCGCGGGACTCGCTAAATGGCTACGCAACATATGTGGAAAAGGATTTATAAAAAATAGGTGTTTAAAATTTAGAACTTCAACGATATTATTAGAACATGATAGCGCTTGAGTTGGGAACTTTAAAAATATAATGTATAATTGGATCAAGGATCAAACCTAGTATCAAACCAGAATCAATACTCGTATGACGGAGATGTGCCGTTTAACTCTCCATTCACACATATTAAAGAGCTTTTGCTTGAACGTGCTACAAAACTCTGGGATAACTTTGGGAATAAAATGTTCTCAAGCACACTTTCACGCTGCAGTGAAACTCTATAAATAATAACAAAGACTCACAATATTTTTTCAAGAACTTGCGATTAAAGTCACTTGAGTAAAGTACTGACTTTCATATTTCCTCTTCAGGTATATTCCTCTCATTGCTGATATTTTTGAGCGTTGCCGGAAATATCTTGGTGTGCATCGCGATCTACACAGACCGCGGACTGCGGCGAATAGGCAACCTATTCCTCGCGTCTCTGGCTATTGCTGACATGCTGGTGGCTGCTGCCGTCATGACATTCGCCGGTGTCAACGATTTACTTGGGTAATTACTGTCCATTGTTTTTTTTCTTTATCCCTTAAGTCCCAAGGTAAAATCTATGAGGCAAAGGAAAACTTTTATATCAGAGACATAGCAGCTTATTACATTTTCACCTAACGCCTAATAGACGCCTAAATTTGGAAAGTTAGTGTAGATATGATTAATAAGAAGGAATAAAGGAATTTAAGAATAATCTTCGTAATTCCTCTACTGAAGAGAAATATATTTTTTAATGCTAAAAATAAAAAAACTGGGATTTCTGGTAATTACATTATAGCTAACTCATCAAGATCATGTATATTGCGTTATTCAAATAACTGACCAACCATATTGTGAATTTGTTTAAAATATTTTATTCTCTGTGACAGATATTGGGTATTTGGCGAACAATTCTGCGACACTTGGGTGGCGTGTGATGTCATGTGCTCAACTGCCTCCATATTAAACCTATGCGCCATATCGCTAGACAGATATATACACATAAAGGATCCGCTGAGGTAATTTTTATTTTATATGCAACGCGAGACCTGAAACCGAAGCTAATATTAGAACATTGCTTTACCACCAGTAATTGAATCACTATCTTGACTTCAATGAAATGAACAATTCTTCTTTGCTGACATTTGTGTTAAATTTCGGTTTACTTACTGTATATCTTATACCAGAATATTGACTATGATAGCGATAATGTTATTGATAATATCGTTTTGCAACATACATTGACAATATATCTACCTCATATATGTTCACTTTGTTGTTTGTTTGGCCTCTGTTAAAAGCCTCAGGAACGCATGATGGTATCAAATTGAAATTAATATCAAAAACTTAAGTCTGCAGTTCTTTGCAAATCAAATTTCTAAATCTTCAGAATCAAAAGATATAACCTTTTAAAATTCATTTATGACACATATTATCTAATTCGTAAGGGGATCCAAACTATATGCTAATACTGTTGTTATAAAATTGTGTTTGGCAATACTTTATCATGCAGCATAAATAAGAAGAAAAATCCAAAAATAGTAAACTTGCAGCTACATCATAAAGCATTTCATTGTTTTTTGACATTTTTCAAGAGAATGACAATCTAGAGGGTAATCCGAACGTCATAAGTTTGTAATTACTGCACAAGAAATCTTATTTCAGCGGTTTTTGACACTCGCTGGTGAATCAAAACCAATAAGTTGTTTTCCTTTGACTATACTTTGAATAATCCAGCATTAAGCATTATAATATAGCACAACTAAAGGAATAAGTCCAATTATGGTTTTTTTTTTAAATATTGAAATACTTATTGTTTCCCGTTGACTTAGAACGATAAAATTTGCTATGAAGTAATATTTAAGCACAATATTTAATATTTTTAGCACAACTAAAGAGAAAACCGGAAACCGTAAATTTGTAATTGTATCACAAAAAATATATAAATTATTGTGACTTGTAAAGGAATCAAACCCTATGGGGGACTTCCTATTAAACTAGAATCACAACATTTAGTATCTAGAAAGAAATTTCATATATGGAGTACTGTAAAGGGAAAAATGCGAAAATTGTAAATATGTAGTTGCGTCACAAAATATTTAATTTTATGCTGATTCTTAATGGTCGCAATGGAATCAAAACCTAGTATAGGGTATACTAAACTAGAATTTTGAAATTTGGTATCAAACAATGTCATGTAGCACAACGTTAAATTAGTACTTATATCAGAAAAAACGATTACGCTCTATTTATTTCACATAGTTTGACACTCGCAGAAGAATAAAATCGGGTACATCCCGTTGATCTAATATCTAATTGACAGATTATAATGAGGCACATAACACTGTTTCTCTTCATTTTCTTAGGTACGGCAGATGGGTAACAAGACGAGTAGCCATCATTACGATCGCCATGATTTGGCTGCTGGCTGCCCTAGTGAGCTTTTTGCCCATTTCGCTTGGCCTCCACCGGCCGGATGAAGAAGCAATGGCTACTCAGAGACCGCCGCGCTACCCCACATGCGCGCTCGTCCTCACTCCGACCTATGCGGTGGTTTCAAGCTGCATATCCTTCATACTGCCCTGTATTGTCATGATTAGCATTTATTGCAGGTGAGTTTGATAATAGCCTTAAACAATGTATATTTTTTACTACAACTAAAAATACATAGACATCAATTGTTTAACGGATACTCAGCCTACCTTAACGTTAAGAAACCAATTAAAAGCCGTGATACACATGGCTTGGGTGTATACACTTTCATACATTTCAAAGTTATTGCACTACCACACATAACTCTGGGTGTGCTATAGTGAAACATGGTCTCACCTCCACCGCCGCACTTTCAGCCCGCCCACGATATGAATACTACGGTAATTACGACAACTACGATCATTTGGTGCGAAGAATAGCTTAGAACAATTTTAACGCGGCGCACTGCAACGTCAATAACTTGTATGCCACCATGCTACCATGAGCTACCATGAGTTTACATTGGTTTGCAATTGATATCGCCGGCCGATATCGATATTGTACAGCGCCATTACTACGATTACGTACTATTCCGCACTATTACGTACTATTTTTGCTTATTAAATTGCCATTACTTGTTTAGTTTACTATACGTCAAATACTTATCTTAAAATAATAGCTATCTCATTCACCGCCGTCAAAAACTAAGCTGGGGCCCTTGGGCACACAAGAATTGGAGACCCTTTTGGAAAGTAAAAAACGCTAATTATACTAACATTATTAAAATAAGTTTGTTATACTCGCTAAATAAGTTATCCTCGTGCCATCCCGCGGTTGGAATACTGCACTAAAATAAAATTACTGATTAAGCAATTTCGACGCTAGCGCTTCAGTTGTTGGAATCGCAAACTACAAATCCATAGGTCTCTCTCGGCCTCAGCTTCCAGATAGCAATGAGCCTTCTTGGGCCGTCCGTCTTCGTTGATATAATGGCTTAGTATATGCCACGTAAATACCTTCTTATAAAGTTACTAATTTGCGAAAAAAGCAATGTCTAATGTGTCTGACAAAAATGTTTTGAGGATAAATGCGTGAGAGAAATTGTAGGTCTTTCGGGGCCCCCCAAAATGGGGGCTCTAGGCACGAGCCCCGTGTGCCCTTATGGTAAAGACGGTATTGATCTCATTGTAGAATCACTGGTGGCGAGTTAACTCTTGTGTATGTCAATGACATTCTTAATAAAATAACTTCAGTTTTGTCTATCCACTTAAAACATTTCCTAGCGATACTTCGCACATAAATGAAATCACAACTAAAAATAATAAATTTAAATTCTTTGTACCACCTAAAAGTGTAAATGAATAGACGCTAGCTGTCGTCTGCGCAACATGACGTAAATCCAAACGGAATATTACAAAAAATAAACAGTTTCGTATGTTATTTTCTCTGCTATTTTGAAGAGTTATTCTGCTATTCTTACATACATACATACATATATGTCACGCCTTGTTCCCAATGGGGTAGGCAGAGACCACCTCTCTCCACTTGCTACGATCCTGGCACACTTCTCTTGCTTCCTCCACTTTCATGAGCGTCTTCATGCATGCTCGTCGGTTGCGAGTACTCTTGATAGAGATAAATAAAAAATAATAGCATAAGTATGCACGCCGAAATCAAAAGGCTACTAATTATTTTACTATAGGTGTTAACAATGCAGAACAAGAAAATTTGCAAATAAGCATAAACATTTTAATAGTCAACATTGCTTATTGCAATATAAGCTATAACGTTGTAAGTTGCACAGGCGTACCACTGATCATAATATTCCGATAAGAATATTTTTCAAACAGATTGTCACATACAGTGATCTCTCAATGGAGCCTGTAACGTAAATCACATATTTACGCATAACTGGGTTCTCGCATCAGTAGGCGGAGGCTCTCACGGTCCAATTCCCAGTCGCTAGACGTTTCGAGACTATAATATACATACATATTTAACCAACGATTTTACGGTTAAAGAACATCTCCAGGCAACCTAGAGGGGAGGACGGGGCTACAATAAATAGTGATAAGTATAAACATTCGAATTTCTCTGAAATTATACGCACTAAAACTACAGCATTCGTTTTAAAAAATCATGTAAATTACGCCAAAAGATTCGGGATTAATTAGTTGTGCATCGCGAGAAACTGTCTAATGGACCACTATATTACGTAGGTGAAATAGTTAATACTTAGCTCTTTCTGAGGCTAAGTAGAAATAAATATATTACTGGGAGCGCGAAAATGCTCATGATCAATTCTAATGATATTGTAGGCTTATATCTTATATATAAAAATGAATCGCAAAATGTGTTGGTAAGCGCACAACTCAACAACGCCTGGACCAATTTGGCTAATTTTGGTCTTCAATTATTCGTAGAAGTCCAGAGAAGGTTTCTACGTAGATGATACGAAAATTTAGAGATATTAAAAAAATCTTGATAAAGTGTAAAATCAACATCTTTCTATACTCCCATATACAAACAATTTGTATTAATACTTAAAAGCCAATTTGAACCTTTGGCAAAACAATCGAAGACAAAAAAAGTGACGTTAGTTCTGTCAAACAAAATGTCATCATATGTTATTTCAAGTAGGAACAAAAAACTGCCACTTTACAAATCTTTTTGACAGGACGAAGTCTGTCGGGTCCGCTAGTTCATAATAAATATGAATTTCCTGATCACATTATATATATAATTAAAATTCAAATATAGAATATTTGTAAACACGCAATACTGACCACACATCCCATTAGTTCACCGTATTTTTTGTACAGCCTAATATAGGACAGGTTTAACTCATCGATAGTGAGCTCTAATTCGTCAACAATGCAAGATTGGACATTTTAAATGCATGAAACTTTTTTTTTCCATATAATAATCTCTTGTCCATTATTTGACAGGTGATGAAGTGTATAATTGACAGAGAGAGACATTTCAAAATTCGCTACAATATTGGTATTGACAAAATCAGCAAAAATTATTTAAATTTCGAACGTCACTTTTGTAACAGATGAAAATAAAAATTTCGCTATGTTCTTATAGTTGTATATTTCAAACGTTCGTAATTTAAAACACTGACTATATAGTGAAGGTTTATATTTAAAAACAACACGAGAGAAATATAAGGAAACAAATTATTATTTTCATTGCAACCTTGAAATGTTCCCTGTTTTATCACCGTTTCAACGTTTCCTGTTGTGTCAGTAGTTTTGTCAACGTTTAGGACAAAATAATTATAAGATGAATTCACTCCTGTGGCTAAAATTATTATTATCAAATTTAACATGTTACAATCGTTCTCATAAGTAGAGAATTTTAGGTTTCTACAAAATTTGGATCTACGCACTCTAAATATTCCATTTCGCTTGACTTGGTTCATTTGAGTGTTAGCCCCTGTCACTCCTTGTCTTTCATAATAAACACTACCGAAATTCCGATCCCAAGTTCCATTGTTCTTACATTCCGCAAACATATATAATTGTACAGACAACTACAAAAAGATCGATATAGTTACAATCTTCTGAATTTACAAGTTTATTGACTAAAGGCCAAGGATATCTTTGTAGTTTACTGTACCTATAAATACTCGTATCCCGTTAAAGTATGATGTATGATAAAATGAAACGCTATATTTGGTATTCGTTATAATGCAATTCTGCTGGTGTTGCACTCACATCTCATGTACTTTTATTATATTTATTTATTCTTTGTTGAATACAGTTTTCATATTGTTTCATATTATACTACTAAATACATTGCTTATCATTCATGATTAGAGATCGGATAATCGGATGCATATTTACCTAAAGTTACTTTAAGACAAATTATGGAAACGGATTTTTATTGTTTTGTTAAATAAAAATCCCGGGATTGCGGAATTGGATAGCCGGATGTTGATTTATTTACCTAATTTAGTTTTTGATAAAGTATGGAACTGTTTTTTTATTTTATTTCCATAACTAAAAATCCCGGAATTCCGGTACTGTAGAACATTTTGGTAATGCAAAACTAGTCGGTAATATGAGCTCTCGGTCTTTTGAAAATAAATACCACGTGCTAATTTAGTAATTTTCAAACAATATCACTACGTTTTTTATTTAACAAAATGTATTTTAAAAAGCCGCTTCCATAATTTGTGAGCCAAAAATTAACTTTAGGTAAATATGCACCCGATTATCCGATCTCTATTCATAATTAATAGACATTTCAAAAATACACTCAAAATGTATGTGGCTGCAGAGGGAGGTGTGTGTGGAGGTTCGGAAAGTAACATGGCATTTTTTTACCTAATTACTACAGATCCTCAGGATAACCGTCATTGATTCATGAGTATTGCCAGTGATAACATTATAGCACTAAACCTGCCTACTTATAGACAGGAGGATGGGAGGCTTAAGGTCATCCAAAAGGCACTGGTGAAGGATTTGGTTGAAGTTCCATAATAGAATTAGAAAATTTGAAATCCGCGAAACATATCCAGAAGAATTACGAATTTATGTAGTATCATGCAACAGCTGTCAATATGTGACACATGTCACATACAACATCGGGGCGAAAAGAACCTTGAATCCTACGAGCGATGTGCCGTGCTCGCTGCCACTTATGGTTTCCAATTTTTCGTATTAGATCGAAGACCTTGGTTCTTATGCAGATTGCCTGTTTTCTGATTCGATAGCACAGAGAGACTGTATGCTCAAATCATCTATATATAACTGGCCACAATATTATTTAATGTAATAAACTTCTTGCTAATAAATTATACAGCAGTTTATATACTTCCTGCTCCTATTATTTTATATTTTACTATCCGGTCCGGAGCATTTAGTACTGCGTGATGATGATACATTTTAGCTAAACGTTGAGCTAAGCTAAATTCATAACGTGAGCTGTCAATGCGAAAGATGGTGGGTTTCCAAAAAACACTACAAAAAATTTGCAATGATGAAATAAGTTGTTTTCATACTTTCCCTTCCTTTTTTAATATTTCCTGATGGAGACGAATCCTGCATATACATGATTATAAAAATCGGGTCAGTTGTTCTTGAATTATTTTCGTAATGTTACTTACACGACTTTGTGACGTGTACTTTGTACGTGATGCTGACGATATAGATATACATATATATAAAATTGAACAAAGCGTTTTAATTTGTTCACTAATCTTGTTCGCAAGTCAGATTTGAGACTGACTGGGAAGGGAAAGGAATTGATGAATTGACAATGTTAAATGCGCATTTGATTAATGTTCACAGTAAAAATAAACATTTTATTTGTTTTCTTAAGAAGTATTTTATAATAAATAAATAAATATTTCTTACACTTACATCAATTAGCCCAGCCCAAAGTAAGCTCGGTAAGGTTTGTGTTATGTTAGATCCCATAACACAAACTAACGTATAGACTTACATATCTTATACATATATATATATGAACTTAAATATAGTATATGAACAACCATGACTAAGGTAATAAATGATCACATTTGTGGTTATGTTGATGTATTACTCCAAATATAATTAACACATAACAATAATCAGTAGGACTACAGGAATTTGACCCAGATAAAAAGTGTTCACAATCACAAAAGCTCAGCACAGTATAGACGTATAATAACAATAGATATTAATTCAATTACATATAAGACAAAAAGAGTAATTCTTTAACAATTTATCGTAATGATATGGGGAGCGCCGAGGCATACGGGCTCGCGTAGTGTATAAGATCTCTACGAGCGGGCTGCGCGCGCGCCTTGTGTTACGAAACCTGAGCCAGTAGAAGCGGCATTCAGAAATCTGATTCCCTAACTGCGGTGTTAATAAGTGAGCGCGACGTAACATCCGGTAATTTATTCGGATAGCTATATAATTGTTTATTTAGTTTTATGTAATGTTTGTTATTGTTCGTTTTATGTTGAAATTATTATTATTCATCACACAAACATGTCTCCAGTGGGACACGAACACGGAACCTCAGAGATAGCGACACCTAAAAACCTTACCTTTTATTTATTTATTTATTATTTAATGTTGAATACACATTCATATATTTATTAGACACAATAATGAAAATTATTTGTCGTTTAGAATTATTGCATACAATACATATTTTTCCAAACCCATTAATAATACCTGATACTTTTATATATTACCTCAGGTGGCTTTTGAATGTAAAAAAATGGCTGGATCCTATGAACTTCGCTATCGGCATTGCCCCAACAAAGCGAATAACAAAGTTAAAGTCCAGCGGTCTTTTTCACTCACTATTAATAAATGTCGGATTCATATATGACCGACTTCCATTGTGACATGGTTCTAGGGGCGAGCACAATGGTTGCTCTAACTCAGAACAGCGTTGTGAATATACCTATGCATTTTTTAAGTTATATCTTGAAATTCCATTTGACCTAGGCATATTTGTAGCTTTAATCAAGGTAATGGTTCCATTAATTTCATCATTACTATTAATGAGATTCTTTTACATCGGTCCAACTATTATATATTTATAGCGATTAAAAGTTAACATGAACATGGCGTAATACGCCAAAAAAATTTTTTTTTATTAAATATTAATCTATAATTTAAATTGTTGATACAAGATTAAGAAATATGATATAATTTAATAAACACGATGAAGTTTTATATAAAACTGTCGTAAATTCTGTGAACATTATAATATTTATTATGTTGTGATAAAAATTTCTAACTCATACTTAGATATTTATATATACTTTAGAGATTATTAATAACTAGCGACACGCCCCGACTTCGCACGGGTGCAATGCAGATACTAAATACGCTACAGAAAACGTTGTATATAATAAATTATAGTATAAGAAAATAAAAAAACACGCTTTTGAAATTGATTGAATTAAAAAATAAAACTGTAATAATCAATCGCAAAATTGAACAAAACACGTGGGGTGCTTATTTTATTATTGTACCTATGTTATGTTATTATACATATAAACCTTCCTCGTCAATCACTCTATCTATTAAAAAAACGCATCAAAATCTGTTGCGTAATTTTAAAGATTTAAGTATTCATAGGGATATAGGGACAGAGAAAGCGACTTTGTTTTATACTATGTAGTATTTAATTATAATGGCGGCGCAGGCAAATCTAGAATAAACGTGATGATTAGTAGCTATTATTAAATTACTTTATCCATAAGATAAAAAATGAAAAAAGTCTGTGGAACTATTATTTATTACAATTTGTTTATATATTTTTATAGAATGTACAGATACAATAAATATTAAAAAATAAGAGTATTTAAAGATATTTCAAAATGTAAATTTAGTGACTGTACTAGTACTGTATTTAGTGACTGTACTAAATACCGATAAATAATTAGTCTCATTTATGTACCTTGATGAAGTCTATCTTAATTGGTAAACTCTGGTTAATTGATGTCAATTCAATCTATCTAATTCAGCATTCAGTGCTATGCTTATTATATTGCCATGAAAATTAATCGTTTGGTAAACGATTAAATTCGTAAATACGTCGAAAGCTTCAAGTCGATTTAACTTTACAAGAAGACAATATAATAATATACCGCTTAATGATTTATTTTCATCAGAAACTTTCTGCATCAAATGAAATTTTAAACACTTCTAAGAGCACCCCTTGTTACGCGGCAGATTGTGTCATACAAAATGTATATTTACAGAGCATGGCATATAGCAAATTACATACTGTGCCGACTGAATTTCGAGAATATATCCCCATTATCATAATAACTCCCTAACATTTTTCTCATTTTATGTCCTCGAAAATGTTTATTATGATCATAAATTAATTCAAAATTAACTACATAATATTGAAATGACATTTCTACCGACTACTTAATTTCCTTTGAATCACAAATATAGCCTTTAGCGGAATCAGAAACGCATAACCCACTTATCAAGGTAATACTTATATGAATTCAAAATTGAATCTAGAATACAAAACTATAGAATTTTTTCTTTCTAAAAGATAAAAATCTATAGTTTTGTATTCTACATTTAATATGATAGCTTATCATATTAAATTTGAGTTCTTTTCTGTATACAAGTTATGAGGTAGAATGAATCGCAGCTATTAAACCAAGTATAAAAAAATCGCTTATCCAATATTTTTAGTTGCATCTCCTGAAGACCTCCACCTCGATTAGGCCTGCGCTTTTTCAGATTAATCATCATCATCAACATCATTTCAGTCAATAAATGCCTACTGCTGGAAATAGGCATATCGTAAGGAACTCCAGAATGTTCGGTTGAATAGAATAGAATAGAATAGAATAGAATAGAATACAGTTTATTTGCATGAATATGGTACAATAATGTTGGTATAAAGGTACATTTGCTTTCCGACATATCCTATTGTAAACAATGTGCAAATATTTTGTGAGTATTTATGATATTACATTCAGCATTTTTAAAAATTTCTAGAAAAAATATTATTAATTACTTACATTTATTATTAATTCTATACCTATTTGAAATCATCATCATACAAAGTTTATTCATGTGTTTCATAATTTATTACAATATAAAAAATGTCAATATTAATAGATGTACCTATGTCGAAAACTAATTACTACTGTTATATATCAAAGCTTATTATAATGTCACATTTTAAATTAATTACAGGTATGTAAAAAAAAAATGTCAATATTATCAAAATGTACCAATGTCAAAACTAATTACTAATGTTATATGTCAAAGTTCATTTTTAATGTCACATTTTAAATTCATTACAGGTAGGTTTTACAATAATTATTAAATGTCATATTATAAACGGTCATCTAAGTACTCTTTAACACTGTAATACACTCTATTTAATAGCATTTCAAAGACTACCTTTTTAAATTTGGGATAAGGAAGACTAGTTACATTGTCTGGTAATTTATTGAAAATTCTAATAGCCATACTATGGGCATTCTTAGTAACTACTTTCAACCTTTGTTCGGGCACACATAGTTGATTTCCTTTCCTACCTCTATATTCCTTACGATTATTATTAGTCATAAACATCCCAGTGTGTTTTTTAACAAACAGGCAGATCTCAAAGATATATAGAGACGGAAGTGATAGTATGCGTAAAGTTTTGAATAATGGCTTACAACTAGTTAGTGAGTCTACCCCGCAAATTGCTCTTACACATTTTTTTTGAATTTTAAATATGACATCGACGTCAACAGAATTTCCCCACAGTACGAGACCGTAGCGTAGTAGTGATGCCACGTATCCATGATAGGCAGATAACGCCGCATCCTTTGATACGATTTGTTTTATTCTATTCAACGCATAGACAAACCTATCCAGCCTTGTCGCCAGTGAGTCGATATGTGCTTTCCAGTTGCAAAACTGATCAATATTTATTCCCAAAAATGAAATATTACTAACTTCTTGTAATCTCATTTCGTTAAAATTAATATTTATTTGAGGTGGATAGCTATTTTTTGTCTGGAAATTCATAAATTTGGTTTTGTCAATATTAATTTGAAGATTATTGTGTTGTAACCATTTAATTATATTACTAAAATTTAAATTTGCAATACGTTCTATGTCAGATACATTGTCACTTTTCAATAAAATTGTAGTGTCGTCAGCAAATAAAATACATCTTTGGTCAATAGAATCTGGTAGGTCATTAATATAAATCAAGAATAACAATGGTCCGAGAACGCTGCCTTGTGGCACTCCACACTTATTTAAACTATATTGTGATTTAAAAACTTGTTTTGTATTACGAACTATTTGTGGAATTTCAACACTTTGCATACGATTTTCTAAATAATGTTTTATCCATGATAAGGCATTACCCCGAATCCCGTATCGTTCGAGTTTGCTTAACAATATTTTGTGGGATACAAAATCAAAGGCTTTGCTCATATCTAAAAAAATACCTACCATTTTAGCTTTTTCATTAAAGCTATCTGTTACACATTTAATTAATTGAAAGCATGCAAGCGTCGTAGAGCTTCCTTTTCTAAAACCGTATTGTTCACTTTTTAATTGATTGTTTGATAGCATAAAGTCAGATATTTTTTGAGCCATGACCTTTTCAAATAGTTTCGAAATTGTAGGTAATAAAGTAATTGGTCTGTAATTATTTATGTCATCACGAGAGCCTTTTTTATGTAGGGGCCTCACTGTCGAATTTTTTAAGACGACTAGGAAAATAACCTTCTAATAGAGAGAGATTTATTATATGAGCTAAAGGAACCACTATAAAAATAGCAACCTTCATTAAAATTTTAATGTTCAAATCATCGTATCCAGTAGCGTTGGTTTTTTTTAATCTTCTGAAAATTTTTATTAAGTCATACTCGTCAATTGGTGTCAAAAAAATACTCTTAGAATTAAAGGGAATGTCACGAATTGTCTCAGAATTGTCTTTATTCTGAGTTTTAGGCTCACTTATTCCATTATTCGTAATGTCAATAAAATGTCGATTAAATTTTTCAGCGATTTTTTGTGGGTCACTTAAAATACTGCTACTATCTAGTTTAATTTGCCGTATCTCATTTAAAACTTGTTTGTTGTTCATGTTATTTTTAATAACATCCCAAGTCGCTTGACACACGTTTTTAGAGTTATTTATGTACTTTGTGTTCATATTCCTTTGAGCGTGTATTAAACAATTTCGTAATATTTTAGAGTAACTACGGTATTTTATTTTGCTCTCTTTTTTATTTGTTTTTGCATTACGATATAATTGGTAAAGGTGACGTTTTCTGACACAGCATCTTTTTAATCCTTTAGTGAACCATCCAGTTTTTCTCTGTTTTACTATTCTTTTTATTGTTATTATTGGAAAGCAGAGGTCATAAAATAAAACAATTAAATCGTGAAATGTGTTAAAGGCATTTTCAGTGTTATTTTCAGTAAGAACCTCGTTAAAAGAAAGGGGCGACATACATTTTATAAATTTTTATATGTTATCATTAGAAAGATCCCTTTTCTTTTCAAACCAGAAAGTAGGAGGTTTTCTACAACTCTCATTATACTCTATATCAAAATTTATGCTTTGACCTGTTTCATGGTCTGATAAACATAAGCAATGCAATTTAGGGCTTACATTTGCAATTTGTTGCAATTTGCAATTTGTTGGTTGATCCTGCGCTATAAGCACCTTCCTGCAATCTTTATCTAGTCATGTGTTTATGTGTCATGTGTCTTGTAGGATTCCCGTACAGACCCCACTCTAATGAAAATTGGAGGCTTCACACTGGAATTCGTAGACAAGTATCTTTGCCAAATAGTCTAACTAGATAAGATCAACTTCTTAAAAGTAAAGCAATGTTTGCTAAGTTACGAGATATATTCTCAGCACATTTACGGCAGTACCTCAAGACGAACGATCTTAATACCTACATGTTGCCAGTGACGACTTATGGTACTGAAACCTAGCTACTTACAATAGACTTAATGCTATGCTTGGAGTTTCTCTTCGTATGAGATTTGACATCCGCACAAGAATCATTGTCACTGACATAGCCTGAAATTTGATGGAACAAGGAAGTCGCTAGATACAACACCAGGACATATTAGTGTGAAGATCCTAGAGCTTATATCCAGCATTGGACATCTCTTGGCGGAAGTTATGATTATAAATTTTATTATAAAATTCCAATATTTACATAAACTAATTTTAAAAATATACTTCATCACACATTAAGAATCCAGATCACCCTTCATCATGTTTGTTCATAATCATGTATCCTTTTATAAATTCAGCATAATAAATAGAGATATATAAGTTTGTAATAATTAATAGATTTCTTTAGTTATAATATGTTATCTAGAATTCAATTATGGAAAGGTACAACAGAATAATTGATAAAATAGTTAAATAGTTATGTTGTCTTAATTGTAGTGTAGTAGTGAAAGATTAAGAGTTTTTTCGAGTTCCGAGTTCAAATTCTGAGTTTCAACCAAAATATCAAGTCACCTCTTCCATATTAATCAAACATTTTATTTCTCCAACTTTGCCCTATGCTTGGCCCCAAATCAAAGTTAGTGAATTTCGAGCAAGAGGTTCGACTTGAAAATTTGTTATCCATAAAGATGAAATGAAAAGTTGAGTAAATCTCGTTGGAGATTAAGGAGATTGGAGTGCTAAATAAACTCCGAATTTATTCAACTTGTATCCGATTTTCATTTCGTGTGAGGCTGTATTGATTGTTGAAATGTTTTCACTGTGTGGTATCTAGATTTGGGCGAATTTAATTTGTTTATAAATTATTTTTATAATTGAGATGAAAACTTAGTATTTGTGTTGCAGAAAAAGAAGCCACTTGAAGCACCTGGACGCCTTGTGACACAGGTGTAGGGTTATTTTACATAGCTTCAACTTTCACCATCACAACCCTGGCTTCTCCACCTACCTAGTTATATCCGATATGATTTTGTGAAACTGAACTTTTTTGAAACTGAAAATTTTACAAATTAAAACTAAAGTAACTATGTACTGTATTAGTCATATTAAGTATCGGTCTTGCACTGTTTGCTTCATCGGCGTTCTATAATCATCACCAAATTGTCAAAAAACATTGTAAGAGGACTACCAACACTGCGATTTCCAGCATATGTCTGTCACTGAAGGACCTTTCCATACTTAGGGCCATCAGCAAGGCGAGCAATGTGCTCTGCAAATACAGAATGAAAAAATTTCCCACTCCGTCTTTGCGAGGACTACTTTTACAATATAAACATATATATTTTACAAATAAACGATACATACATACGTACATATACTTACGCGTCTTTCCTTTGGGGGTATACAGAGTTCAGTTTTAATTTTGCTACGATGCAAACACTTTTATTTAGCTTCCTCCATTTCATTAGTACTTTCATACACTCTCATCGTTTGTTACGGATACTATTGATCTGACTTTCCTTCAGTATCTCATCTATTTGGTCCAAGCATGTTTATCTAGTTCATCCCCTGCCAACTGGCCCATTCATATTAACCTTATAAAATATCTTTCGTTAGCCGAACAAATTTTTTTGACGACCTCCATAGTCGAGTGGATAGTACACCGGTTTCAAGGTGTCGCCATCTCTGAGGTCCCGGGTTCGAATCCCGGTGGGGGCAGATGTTTGTGTGATGAATGCCAGCATTTGTACCTTAGTCATGGTTGTTGATATATATTTCAATAAAAAATATTCATATATGTATAATACATGTATGTCTATCCGTTATCCTAGATCCCATAACACAAGCCTTACAGAGCTTAGATTGGGCTAGGCTAATTGGTGTAAGTGTAACAAATATTTATTTATTTTATTTATTTATTTAAATTTAAGTATTACCTTCTCCGTTTTTTGTCACTACATTTTCTTTCACACCATACATTTCCCTTATCACAATTTTGCGATTGCGTCACACCAGCTATTCCTCTCAAATCGCGCTCTCTCTCTCTCTCTCTCTCTCTCTCATTTCAACTGCATTAATATTGCTTTAACCTTTTTTATCACATCCAGCTTTCACTACTATACATAAGCGCAAAGATCAGCATACCTCCATGCACAGCACAAATAAATGATGAATTAGACTAAGACAGTAATTCGTGAATAAATTATATATAGATAGAGGTATATTAATGATACATTGAATATTATTCGTTCTCGAATTTTTATACAATCAATGAAATAATAGACTAGAACAAACAGAATGTTTTGCTCTTAGCTATACGAGTTTTTGCTCTTGGCCTGAATATCAAATATATCATATATACCTATAATAATAAAAGTGATAATAGAAAAAGAGACAATACACCATTGTGTAGTCACCAATTAATCTCTCAGTAGAAAACCAAAACTACCAAAAAAACTCGTCACCAATCGACTTGTATAGTTCAGATATTTTTTTTTCTCTTTTGTAACATCTCTGTTTTGCTGAAATTCGTTTTCATACATGAGTAAAATCACTCTTAATAAAAATTTAATTTGGGTGTCATTAACAACCTATATATTTGTTTGTGACATAGTATTCTTAAAGAAGCTTTATAAGCTTATTTTGGGATTTGGTACCGTCACACATACTATACACACAGACACAAACACACATTAATCACACAGGTTAAGTATTTACCTCCCCTATAAGTTGTAAGCTTGTGAAATTTAGATATACATACCATATATCCGAGAACAAAGTGAAATTATTATAAAAATAAAGATAAGAGTGCAAACTAACAAGCCAAAGTAAGAAGTATATTATAGCTATAGATTTATTATGTACTGTTAATATATATATATAGTTATAGTTGTATATATATAATTCTATAGTTATAGCGCTCCGAAACGGTAGGGGGTGCAATATTTTAATAATGTTGGCTCCATAGGGTATAACATCGCCAACGCACAAGTACCACAATTACGAGCATCCATTTAATATAGTCAGTCGATTCTGCTATAGCTGCTCCCTTGCTTTAAATATAATACAATAATAAAGAAACAAAAATCCGAAGATAGCGTGCTGTCTATTAATTCATCTTGTCCTCTAAATTGATAGCAAACTCGTTAACACTCTTGACAGGTAATAAATGTAATCTTAATACTTAAATCTATGACAGCGATGTCAAACACAAAGTTCGTACCGTTAAATCCGCGACATTACATCGTAAAATCGTTTACAACTTCCTTATGTACGCCTTCTTTGTATCACGGAGTTAATTATTCTTCTTAAAGTATTTTGTTGATTTATTTCAAGATATTTACATAAGGGTTTTATGTAAAGAGTTTGATCTAAACTCTGTACAGTACTCTATAAACATTATTATTTTCGAATCAACACATCAGACTTTATAACATCTAAAGAGTTAATGTAATACTTGACATGTTGCTGTCGGCACTTTATCTGAATATGGCCACACAATATCAGGGCAGTGCTAATCAATCTTATTTGTTAACCTAACAATTTTGTTAAGCCTATCATATCAAAGTCATCTAGACATCGTCTTCATTTAAATAGACTACTGACACGAGAAAAAATTGCAGATTATTTAAGATAAAAAACCAAAGCGAAGAAATTAATCAAACAAATACAAAATCATTAAACCAAAATCAAAAATAAACCAAATACAACTACTGATATAGGTACTCTAATGTCGCTTCGATTTTGTTTCATTCGTTTGTTGTATATTTATAATTTAGACAACAACATTCAATTACAAAAATCAGTTACTGACATTAATTTCTGCTTACAGGTTGTACTGCTATGCGCAAAAGCACGTGAAATCAATCAGAGCAGTTACTCGAACAGTGCAGATGCCAGACAACCGGACGAAGTCCGTCCGGACGCGCGTCCACACGCACGTTCATTCGTCTCCCTACCACGTGTCAGATCATAAGGCTGCGGTAACTGTCGGCATAATCATGGGGGTCTTCCTTCTATGTTGGGTGCCGTTCTTTTCGGTCAACATCGTTGCTGCGTTCTGCAAAACTTGTATACCAGGTTAGTTTATTTTAGTTTATTTTAAAAGTCATCTGAGATGGATCTCTAAAACACGGAAATGCTTCTTTGAACAAGAATATATATAAAATGTTATGCTAAATATGTTATTTATTGTAAACTGTATATGCTGACTAAGGATTTTTTTCTACGAGCGTTTATAATTATTTCAAAAATTCAATATTGTCGTGTAACAATTATTTGTTTCATTCTTGATTGATATTAAAAATAAATCAAGATACTTAGTAATTTGATCAACATCATTTCATAGATAGAGTTGTAAGTGGGAACAAAATAGCACACTGGGTCCGACAGTCAACTTTGCATTAGCGGTACAAAAACTGCCATTATTTCGAGTGATATAAGGTTCAAATGTGAAACAATCTAGCTTTTTGCAAGCCTACTCTGTCAGACTTCTTCAACATATAGTTAATTAATTCCACGTCGTTATGTTAATCAGCATATAGTAATTGCTAAACCATATATTCATTACAAATTGCAGTTTTAGGACATTTCTTGTGCCTTTTTATAAACGGCCTGAAGAAACAAACAGCGTTTACTTTTCCTACTTGTCTAAAGGCATGAATATAATCGTCTACAATTATTTATTATATTACGCGAAATTTTCTCCCATAATATATGCCTAACTACTTTTGTTTCCAGCCCTTATTGCTTTAATAATAAGTGTGCAAACTTACTATTTGCTGCTAAAATGGTAATGAGTCTACAAATTATTCCGTATATTCAAGCATAGAGCAAGTATAACGACGTTTTGAAATTTATAGTCATTTTACGTGTCTGACATAAAATATTACTTTTATCAGATTAAGGTGGCTACATTAGAATTTAATTACATTTCTAATACCAACTTTACGAATAGAATTATTAGGACTTTTATAACACTACTAATATATTATATTTTTGGAATATACGGCATATGGATACATTTTGCTTTTAACATATCGTTTTCAGTAATTTCCCTTTAATTTTACCTAAAGCAAACCAAACGAAACTGTAACCAACAAACAATAAATAGTTGAAACTACCAAAGACATACAGTGCGAGTAATTGAAGTTAAAACTTGTAATTACCTAACTCTGGTCGTTGTTGACACTAAAACGAACTGTGGAACTTGTTTGGACGTATTTCAAGTGAAGTTAACGAAGTTACAGACGATTCAGTAGAAGGTTTCAAAGGACGTACGAGTACATATATTTGGAGAAGATTTTCATAAACAATGTCAAATTTATGAAATTAATATAAGTAACAATAGTTTTAGTAAAAATCTGACGCGTTATGGAAATTTTAGACATTTATTTACACATTTTTATTATTTCACATAATTATATTTTATACATTAAATACAAAGTAGTATTGTTTGTCAAAATAATTTGAACCATCCGTTCCAACAATTGTCAAAGTAAATACCAATATGGTTTTTAATAATTTTGTTGTAGATCTCGCCTTCAAAATCCTGACCTGGCTCGGTTATTCGAACTCTGCGTTTAACCCGATCATCTACTCCATATTTAATACAGAATTTAGAGAAGCATTCAAAAAGATACTCACGTCAAGGTACCCTCCTTGCTGTGGGTACCAAACAGTCAGAGCCAATACGCCGACGAGGAATGAGAATTTCGTCACTGACTACGGGACAAAGACTCTAGTGGTCCGCAGAAGTGGTTCTTTAGGGTTGTCAGGTGTGGATCCAACTCCAAGATCATCAGCGGAATCTGTACGTCCACTAAGAGAGTACCACATCTGACAAGAAGATGGCAGTAGCAACAACGGGCTACTAGATAAAAGTGATGTGGTTTGAAGCTTAAGACTGTTGTGTGCAAGCAATACTCAATTAGTTGTTAGTAAATAAATGCTCATTACGTTATACGCTTCGTCTAAGCGTCAATCGTCGAGCTTCGATGGTGAAGCGTTACTAACAATCGAAGTCAGTAACGTAACAAAAACTAATTAATTAAATCAAGCTTAATTAATTTGCATAGATGTCGGTAATATCATCAGGTTAATTTAGACTTTATATTAAACAAAATATAAAGTAACATATTATTAGACATCGGATAATCGGATGCATATTTACCTAAAGTTAATTTTTGGCTCAAAGATTATGGAAGCGGCTTTTTAAAATACATTTTGTTAAATAAAAATCCCGGGAAAATACGGGACTGCAAATTTAACGTAGTGATATTGTTTGTATTTATTTTCAAAAGACCGAGACTCCGGGTTCATTTATACAACTATGCATACGTATTTACATGAAGTTTAGTTTCAGTTCCCCGTGCGATTTATGAATGTTCGATTTATTACATGAAGAGTGTTATACGAAAGTAGTGAGCTAGTTTGACTAAAACAATAATCAATTAAATAATTGAATAAAAAAACAGAAATGGTGAAAAATTTTATTTAACAAAACAATAAAAAGCCGTTTCCATACTTTGTCTTAAACTTTAGGTAAATATGCATCCGATTATCCGATCTCTACATATTATTATCTTAAATATTTAACACTTAACCACTCACAATTGAAGCTCTTCGATCACTTGTTTCTAAATATTGTACATATTAATTAATGCGTAGAATTAAATCGTCAAATAAAAATAAACACTCCATATTTGATACTTCTTATTAATTTTTCTACATTACTTTTATTGTAGTTCAGTGATTTTAAATAGGTACATATTGATTGCACCATTTTCTGTTGCTCATGTATGATGTCCTGTGATACTTTTGTAAATACGATTAATGTTCTAATTCAATTAGTTTTTTTTTTTTATAGAATCAGTCAACTAAAATTATTGATATTGATTTGCATTGTTACCAAAATTCAATTTATTATAGGTCTTTACCTATAAAATTTCTAGATTTTTCCGATCGTATATTAAAACGTTAAAACTTATCAACACTTTTTTTAATAACAATTTAACACTACATTGTTATTTTAGCTACACTTAAATCTCCTAAATTATTTATTTAAACTAAAATAATAGTCTCTAAAACAGTTCCTATTTTGTCATTGAAATGTTTAACTTTATGAAAAATAAATTATGTTATTAGTTAGTTTCACATCTTTTGATAATATGTGTGTAAAAGTTACAAAATATTATTTCTGGGTTTCCTTCTTTATTTTATTAATTAATTGAGGAAAAGCAAAAATATTTAAAATCTTAATAGTAAATAGCAATTTGTTAAAGACCTAATAGATCTTTTTACAATTTGACCATTATAATACTAAACTGTTCCTATGTCGAATAGCAATAATAATACATGTTCTTTGTGGGTAACGTAACGTTTAAGTTCATGAATTCCTTCTATACTCGATTGGATTGATTGATGTAAATAATATTCGCATTCATATTTATTAGTATATTATATGTATTTAAAAAGACTTATTTTTATTTAAAATTCTTTATTTTTTAATCATTGCTTTGTAGCAATCATGATAAAGAATTATGTAATAATATTTTAAAGAAATAGCTATTGAATTTGCAATACTCGTGACAATAGACAATTTTACTTATCATGAAAGATCTAATACTTCTATACGACTAGTGTCTATTAAAATATTTGTAGTAATATAGTAATTAAAAATGGTTCCTCTATTACCGTTAGGATCCCTCTATTCTTCTTCATTTTCTATAGATATCGATTTCCATCGGACTTAAATTGATTGTTTAAAAGAAAAAAATGTTTAATAGATTTATTCGCTAAAATCTACTTAATACAGTTTTTCAAAATTACTACAGGAAAAGGAGAACCGAAAAAAGGCATTTTAAACATGACAGGACGAAAAACCACAGTCAGAAGACAAATCTAACACGGACCGTAGGTTAAAAAAATAACGTATTATATATCAAACGCATATCTATCTAATCTATCGTTCTAACGTCACTGTGTGCATGTAAATAAAAGTATGGCGTCGACTACTATATATCGAATTTTTATCATTAAAATTCATCACATCATGCACACATCTTGCTATAAGCAACTATGTGGCAATATATTTGACGATATCGTGGATAATGTGTCGTAAGTTCGATTTTCAAAAGTTGCGAATATTGCAGGCTTTGTCTTGAGACAAATTCTATCGATCGCCATTCTAATTCTTAGTAAGTAAATATATATTACAATCACATTGGTTCACTCAAAAAGTATTTTTTTAAGATGTTGCGGTATTTCTCAGCTTCCTGTAAGAACTTTGTATATCCTGCGTGAGCAAAGGTTGTCATCATCAAATTTCACGTTTTTAGTTTTAATAGATACTCTAAGTTAAGATACTCTTAGTTTATACTCTAAGTTAAGAGCATCAAATTGATAGCTTTATACCGATGCCTATTAAATATACCGATGCATATTATAAAGTTACAATTTCAAGGTTCAGCTTACAGGTAGGCTATAGATAACAAAGAAATGTAAACTTAATGCTTTCTCATATTACAGTTCTTTTATTGTTCGGCTTCTTAATTGACATATCACAATACCCTTCCATTAAAATTTTGTACTATACTCTGTATATTTTAAAGCATGAACCTGTAAAAATATACATTCATTTTTATCATGCGAATTTCATAAACATAAATTAGTCAATGCTATCGGTATGGTTGTGATTGTGTTCTTTAAATTATCATTTGAAAACATAATTTATGTCGGGGGATAGAAAAGCGCTTCCATGTGTTTAAATAGTAATATTTTGTATAAAATGTCTTATAGTGAATATGTTGATTTAATTTACATTTAGACGAAAGCTTTGAAATTAGAAATGTAGGCATTGTAATTCATGTTCTTAAATACATAACTTTTGGTAAAAAAGTATTTTGTTTTGTTCTTGTAAATAAGTAAATAATAATGTTAGCCTATATTTCACATAAGTCTTTCTTTGTTGTAGATAATTTGAAAATCATGCGTAAAATTTATAGTAATGTATAATAAAAAAATAGAATATTTATGATTGCTTAAATCGTCAAACTTAATCATGTAAATATTTCACGACTATTATAAATAAGTTACTTAGTTACTAAATATAATGTGTCCTGTGTTTCCTTTGAAATCCATAATAATTTTAATGTTTTAACGAGGTATTTTAAAGCAAAACGATATGCTTGAAAAGTAAAACAATATTACTAGCCTGCTTCATATTGATTACTACATATTTTTCAGAAAATGTTTGGTCGTATGTAGCTGCAAATATAAAGCCTATAATTTGACATGGTAACGGAAATTCTCGTAATTTATTTAATTTTAATTATTAAGACTCACAATTAATTTTCACAAAAAATTTCCAAATCGTTATTTCGGGGACTTAAATAAACTTGTTCTAACACAAAATAATAAATACAAAAATCAATAATTCATAAACTATTAATGAGATCTTATTTACGTATCTATATAATTCATTACGTGGATAATATAATTCTAATCAAATGTTTCAGGTATTTTCTCAATAATTTTTACTTACTGAAGATAAATATGTAATATTATTTTTATAACATTGCTTAATGAAACTAGTGGAATAATATATCAATGTGATCTGTATTCAGTCCATAATTAACTGAGTACTTACACGAGTAACTGTATACGAGGTAATATATAAATTATTAGTTACTAGTAAACGTAATACATAGCTGCCGCCCAAATTTAAGTCCGTCATTAGTTAATAATAGATATTTTTTCCTTTACAAATGAAACTAGTTAGGCTACTATCGAAACCAGTAATTAATGACTTACTGTTTCAGCATTATTGATAATACACCTAAGACCAAGCGTCAATCAAATTATAAAAACCTTTACCATTATCATGATCATTTTAGCTAAAAGCGTCAACTGCTAGACATTGTTCTCCCTCCAAGATTCAAGCATAGACATTTACTAATGCATTAGTAAATGTCTGTGCTTAAAACACGTTTACTCGTACGTAACTAAACTCTAAACTACGCAAACTCTTTTATTTCTTCTACAAGAAAACACTGGCAGTTCAAGTTGAAATAGTTTTATAAAGAAAACATACGATGTAGTAGTCAATTTACCGGATACAAACTGTTTTTCTATCTTATATCACAATCTGGCAATGTATTGTATATTTTACACAAAAATAATCCTGCGCTACTGGCGTCACGCACCTTCCTGCGAACTTCATCATAACATGTAGAGCCTTTTAGATATATCATATCAGTCTTGTGAGCAATGGGCATATTGCTCACAAGACTTACTTTCACTTAAGGTTCACTTAAACATTTACGGATTATTTGATTTCCGATGCGATCTCGCGAAAAAATTCCCAGCATAGCCCTATTCATTGACTTTGAGTGACTTTGAACTTTAAAAACCTTATAATAAATCGGAACAGTACCGAAAATACAATTGATTGCACGTATAAAAAACATCGTTTCATAATGTAAAATCCAGTAAGAGAAATTTGATTGGGTTTGAGTTATTACGATATTTTATTAACACGTTTTACAAATCTCGATACTTGGCCTGGGTACGGGTTTTTACGTAGATAAAACGGAATCAACTTGTTTATACCACGCACTATGAGAAGATATTATCCTACATGCCAGGAGACCATATTTTCGTACCTACCACTTTGTGCCTACCACGTCATATGAGGAAATAATTGGCATATTCACCACTATATACGAGTTAAACCCAGACCTGACAGTCAAAAATCTCATAAAGCCAAATAAATTGCCGTGCTTGTGTTTTCTTTTTTGGGTTTAATGTACAGTAACAATGATTTTCATATTAATATTGTTTGATTGAAAAACCTCGATAAAACAATGAAAACCTTACTTATATCTTCCGTCACTCGATCGATTAGAGAGCACGCTGTATTATTGAATATTACGCAATTGGAAGGAATTGTGAAGATTCTTTTCTGCTAGTTATAAATTCTTTGGTTTTCTTTTGACGGTAGATTTGATCTAAGTAATAGTTACGCACTTTTTTATGTTTGGAGCGTTATGTATTGAGAATATCATGTTTTACAGATTTATACACTATCTTCGACCCGATAGGATCGTAAATATAAAATGGAATAATAAAAAAGGAAATTGGTAAAGTTACAACGACTTCTTTATACAATAACTGCAGATTACAATGGATAAGACAAACAAGTAACAACTTCAAAATAATAATATAATTTTATAGAAATATAATACATGTTTTCTAAAAAAAATTGAACATATAACGAATGTTCGATATTAACATTCGGTTTAAACATAAAACAATAAAAAAAATGATCTTAATATTACAAAGTACTTTTAAAAGCAGATATAACAAATTTACTCTTTAATCATATGGTAATAGGAAAAATATGATTGTCTTTGATATTTTTGATTTATCACATTGCTATATTTTCTTTACTACTGTTACATGAATAATATAACTTATTATAATTAAATATTAAATTGTGAAATATGAAGTTGGATTTATTCGATATTATTAATATAATCCAATATTCACATTCTACAAATATAGCTATTAGAATTTTCACATTTTCCTTCGTATTTGACGGGGAAAAGCGCTAAATAACTTTACTAGTATAATTATGTACAAAAATATTAAACGTTAGTAGTATACATTTCAGTATTAAATATCTTAGAACATATCAACACTCATTCCGAATGAATTTAAATATATTTACGCTAGTTTTAAAGATAAGATAAAAAAATATATATATATAAAGAAATGCATGTGATGTTTTAGTAAAAAAGAATGATCATTTTATTTTTAATATAATTTCTAGATTTTTAACTATTGTTTACGATATGATATTTCATTTATATTGATTAAAATTTGATTTTGATCAGTGCGAAAGCTCTTATTAAAATATACAAAAGCAATAAAAGACAATTTGCTGTGATCCAATAATTAAATATTAACATTTCATGATGTCTAAAGCATTTAGGCAAGGGATGTGGGTAAATCTTCTTAAATCATTGGCCATATCGTGGACTCTAATGGCCGAAAGTTTTAATATTCGTAAAAAAAAGAGTAGTTCATCAGCTTTAAAGTATAGATATTTACGTAGTATGACATCAATTTGTTTTTAAAACATACACGAGTAATATGCAAATTTCTGACATTAAACGTTCCCATAGGTTTTTGATATCTTTAATAAATTATTATTATTAAATAAAATACTTGACTACAATCGCAAACTATCTATAGTTCGATTTTTAATTCGAGTCAGTAAAATGACATTTCCAGTGTCATGTGTCACAAATCATATTATTTAATATGGTATGTATTACATATTTACAATAAAAAAACGCTTTGATACCTAATAAAATAAAGCATGACTAAATGTCTAAATCTATTGATTGCCGAACATCACTATTGTAGTGGGTTGTAGTGGGTCACCCTTTTTTGTATCAGTGACAGTTGCACTTGTCATTTTACTGACTCGAATTAAAAATCGTAGTTTATATATAGCTATACGTTTAACGATCAACTGTCATTTGTACTTGTCAATTGAGTCAAATATCACGTCAAATGACACTATAATTTCTTGGCTTTCATCTTTATTTCAGTCCTTTGATCTTAATCCTTCTAATATATAAGTAGGTAACTTAAAAAAACATAGTAATACCTATTTACTGAGAGCAAAAGTAATAAATTTCATTCAAAAATAATATTTTATATAAATTTTATAAAGATGTAATAAATATTAAGAAAATGCAAATGAACAATTCTTCAATTACCGAGCATCAACATACAACTTTACCTGCCCATAAATGGTAACACAAACAGATGACTTTGCATTATGTATTTCTCAATTGTTAATTCACAATGTCTAGTATACATAATTCATAATATTGTGAAAGCTGCCATCGTTCACTACATGTTATATCCGATTACTTGACATATCTAGCTCAAATCCTATATTATATTGCTTCATATATGAATCTATCAACATGTCATGATTCTTAACGTATATTTTTGGAAGATTGCTTGTAAGAATTCTGCGAATCTCGTGAATTATTATTGAAGTAAATATTTTATATACGAATATTTCTAGTTAATTTTATCCTTTATATTAGATTTTAACATTAGCAAAACACGTAGCTATTAAATACAAAAATTTTTATAGTAACCTATACCACTGCACATATCATTCAACGTTAATTCAAGATAACAACAATTCAATCAAATCATATTTATCAAGATGTCTTTTAACTTGATAATATGATGAAAGAACGACGTTAGTGTAAAATACTAAAAATAATGTAAAATGTATATGTTTGGTTAATAAACATATTAATATTACTAATATCACAGTTCGTAATTGAAGCGTGTAAAAGTTACCTTAGATTATTAAGTAATAATAATAATACACTGATATTCATATCATGTAATAATAAATAATGTAAAATATGTAAGATGCATGAATTTACATAGTTTGTAAAAGTAGTTTTTAGAAAGTAAATGCAAAACAATAAATATTTCCAATAAATGATTATTGCTGAAACCATTATCACTGAAAGTAGGTACTTTTTAACTGTAATATTTTTCATTGTAAATAATTGTGCTTTCCTTTCCACAAATTATTTCCAACTACTTAATGTAGTAAATACGCAATAAATTTACTGCCAGTTCCAATAATATGATGTACTTAAATACTTTAGAAATTTATTGAAAATAAATTCTTCCCTTCATCTGTAATTGTAGGTAAAATTATGAAATCATATAGCTATTAAGATACATATGATTAAATTATAACAAACACTTAGATACGAGTATGTTTCTCATGCTGTAAATAGTATTTTCTATTGTCTAAATGTTATCATATCACTTAGTTAAGCCCTTGAAGGGAACGCCGAAGCTGGTATTTGGTATTGTAATTACGGATTTCTAGTCAAAATAAAGCATATTTCAACATTGAGTATTGGGTTTCATTGAATGATGACACTAGTTTTGGTAATCGAGGTAGAGGACAGCGATTTTTGCAGCAGCAAGAGTTGCGATAAGCGGTCAGGCTTTATCCCATTTCTGTGGTGATCTGTCGGCACCCGCTACTACAGGTGGGCCGCTAGTTTAGCCCATTTTTTTATAAGCCCTTAACATCATTTTGTTTCACTTGAGTTTATTTCTTTTTTCTTCCTCGTTTTTGGAGTCTTCCCTAGACGAAGTTCATCTTCCTTCTTCAAGTGGTCTCGTGTGATAGGGTTGATGTATCTTTTATGGGGATTTATGGATGTGGCTTCGCTAGACCTTGGTGGCAAGTCTAGTGATGCAAGTCTAGTGATATGTTTTGGTGGAAATCCGTCCTGACGACGTCGTTGCGGCTTTATTACTATCCGCAGAGCGAGTGAATGCTGGGCTGCCAATCCATCTATGGTTGAACTTACAGAAGAATGCAGCTAAACAACTTGTGGTAGTGAGTCAAGCTCACAACGATGTGTGAGGGCTTGGGTCAGAACCTTCACTGGAGATCACAGCACAAGCTACTCTAACTCTAAATGTAGCATTTGAATTATAGCAGTCACGATCCAGCAACGGCAGCTCGCCAGCCGCGACCGTGACGGTGCCGTACTACTCTAGGACTTTGTATGCAACACACTAAGACTATAATATCTGTAGCACTTATTCATAATATAATGTATAAATATATGTAGCAATATAATAATACCTGTATTGCGTTTTCCGATGCAAGGAATAACGCAGAGTGGCCGGCGGGAGTGGCCAGCGCGTCACCTCGGCAGCGCCGCCGCTTCGGACGCTCTACGGTCGCGCTATTTGCTTGATAAAATTGCGACGCTTATCGAAAAAATATTACAAGTTTTTAATATAATTAGTTATTAAAAATTCACCGCTCTAAGATTCAGATCAGCTTAGAACTTATAAGGATAATATTGCTAAAGAGTATTGTTTCATCATCTCCTTCGTCCTCCATCAGTCACTTTACTAGTCCTCGCTATGATTAATTTAAATTGTCATATATAAGTAGACTAGGATACATTACCAGAATGTACAACTGTTCGCACTGGCTCTTGTTTGACTACTGCACGTGTCAGTTGTTGTCCAGGTCGTGACCGCCGCTATGCGTAAAGCTTTTGGCAGCACCACCCAGCAGTGGCTGTATCGTAATAATACTGGCTTTGTTCGGAGAAGATTGGTAAGTGGTAAACATCTTTGATATGGTATCCATAGACTGCGGCTATCGGCTTTTTCGTTTTTCATTTAAACAATATCCGTAACACAGGTCCACCGTCTGTCTTATCAATAGCAATTAATTGTGATATAATATCCTGACTCTTCACATCTAAATAAATGTCACGTGCGATTATTCGTACAAAACAATCTATCCATGATACCAAAATCTGGTAGGAAACAGGAATCTGATATATCGCTGTTGGCTACCCATTGTAATCTGACTAAGGACACATTGAATTTATAATCTGAAAAGGGACACAAAGTGGTGACCGTGGTCAGATCTAACAAATCGATCTAATTATGGAAACATTTCTGACTTTGTTATGTATCTTTATACTACGAGTATGCACAGACATACAGTTCTATGATACCTATATTCTGTTATTGAGCAAGACAGTAGGAGTATATATTTTTTTTATTTTACTTAATGTTAATAAGATTCCATTTAGTTTGACAAAATTATTTTCAACTCCTTGACTAACATTTTCTGATTTTTTTTGTGTACAAACCTTACACATATGACAAACTATATAGATTTATTTACTACATAGCATTTTATTTACTACATGTAAAATTCTAACAGTATGAATATTATACGAAGTCTGAATAAAAATTATAATGTAGGTATAAAGATTATGCATTAAAACCACTAATTGTAAGCTTGATGCGAGTATAATATTATGCTTTCACCCGCGGACGCCCACTGCTGGACATAAGCCTCACCCCCAAGCATCTCCATAATGATCTGTCTTTTCTCTGAATCTAACATTCAGTGCTTTCCTGCGATCTTCACCTATTGTCGAATCTCCTTGTGGGTGGCTTATACCTGTCACTTAATGACCTTTCCGCCCTACAGCCCACAATTCGTTGAGCAATTTGACATGGTCACTGTTACTTAAAGTTCGCTATACTTCGGTCTATATAACCTTAGTTCTTCTACGAATTTCATCATTCCTGCAATTCCACGTAGAGAAAAACCTAGCATTATCTTTCAGTTCCATGTGACTGTCATCGAATACCAATCAAGTCGAGAATGTAAATATCTTGTTTGCTTTATTATATCAATACAAATGAAATAATATATCAATCATTAAGCGTGACAGTGAATTTTACTAACTATTCGTTATTATTCGATGTCTCTATAAATCTAAACCATTTTCATTCTAATAAAATCCAATTGATACCACTCAAACATTAAACTTTCATTCCATTTCACCAAAATCGTCACATAACTTATAACAAAAGGCCAAAATTACTAAAACCTTAACTGGATCGGAATAACGGCATCTGTTGGATAGATTGATGATGACAAATGAACGCTTATTTTTATTGGGAAACGATTTCGGCTCGACCTCAACTTCTATGAGAAAAGTTTACTTGCGTTAACACGAAGTGAAATGGCAATGTATTTATAGTATTGCCAAATAACTAAAGCAATGTCTCGCTACGAAATGTTTACTAAACCTTACAGTTTAATCAGCTTTTATGTAAAAACTTTTCACAACAAAATGTGTAAGCAATGTATTGGATACTTAATACAAAATTTTATTGTTTACTTTATATATATTTGGAAAAAAAAAATTCTACTCAGGTAGGATTTATAATCAGAGTATTAAGTTGACTCTACAGCCACCGAGCATTTCCTCGACCCAATTAAATTATCGACTAGTTCCCCGAACTAATCTATATTACGACGATCTAGAATACGACTATATTACGCTAGCTATATTAGCTAGCTATATTAGCTATATTAGACTATATTAGCTAGTTATTTTGGATCCAGAAAATAAATATTAAAATGTACTTAAATGTTGTATGAATGATCAAAACAGCAGACTCATGCAGTACTTACATGCATAGCCGTTACAGGTTTTCAATATCCCTTAATATGTATATCTCTAATAAATTATCATAGATCGGACCCCAATTCACTGATATCAAGCAAATTGAAATTTAGTTTCGTGAATGTCAATACGACATTTTTCTTCTAACGATATGAGAATAAAAATCCCGTTATATTGTAAATTAAAAACAAAACAAACATGTACATTTTAAAAATGAATTACTTCTTTATCATTCTAATTTATTTTCTGTATACATTTTAGAATAATCAAAATATAAGCATATGAAGAGATTATTCATGTCCTATCAACTCTTAAAATTAATTTTAAAACCACCCATGTAAATAGTAAAGTTTCACAAAAAATTAAAAGACCTTATTCATAACAAAATACAATATCGCATTAGGAAATAAATTATTTTTTTGGATTTAACTCGTAGTTATTTAATCTGTTTACATGTTACTTTGTTTGCCTATGTATTATATACATGTTCAAGCTTTCGTAATTATCATTACCTACCCTCTCCATTTTTAATAATGCTATGAGCACGAATGCTGAAAAGAATTTAAAACGTTAGATAAACAATATAACACATTTTAACATAAAATACACAAGAGTTGTTGTAAATGTTAGCATGGTGCAGGTTATGGCTTTTTGAGGTATTGACCAGAAATATATGTATCTATATAATTATGTATCCATTATTGATATATAAATCTTAATATTATAAAATTGGCATGTGGATCCACAATTGTTTCTAAAAGTACATAATGAGGTTCTTATATATCAGCTCTAAATACTAAATTCCTTATGCAAGACTTAACAAGAAAATTAATTATTGATTTTGATTCAATGCCATTTTGTTACAGCTTCAGTAAACATTCAGGATTAGCCCGTGTCAACAATAAAGGAAATTCGAAATAATAAGATGAATAATTTTCCGTATACCCAATTTAAAATTAAGCGTGTCTTTGTTTTAATTATTTTGTCGGAGGGGTTCTCTACGTTCTCTACGTCTATAATCAATGATTCCAACACAAAATTCTCGGTACAATGAAACGCGAGCCCGCGAACATTCATGACGAGGGATCAACAAATAAAGATATGTACAGCGTTTTTCGTGTTCGAAACCTTGAACTGTTTTTAGATAGTAATCCTAAAGGAAATCTTGAGGGTCTTAGCTTATCGTGTTGATCTATATAAGAGCACGTTATAATGAAGGTAATAAGTGGGCTGAAGTCGTGTTCCCGGAAGTTGCTTGATGTTCCCGGGGGCTCCCTACATGCCTGAGGAAGGCCATCCCTGAGGTTTTTAGTGGGTAGGCCTCCCCCTTCTGGGGAGGAGAGCCCCACAAAACCGCCGGCTCGCCATAGCCGGGGTATGCAATTTAATGCATTTTCCTCAGGGGAACAAAAAAAAAAAGAAAAAAAAATAGGGCTGAAGCCGTACCCTATAAACTAGAGGAGTAACATTAAAATAAAAATCGGTTACATAGTCTCTTTGTAAAAGAGTGAAACGGAAAGGCTTATATTATTTTGAAAATTTATAAATTATGTTTACTAAAACAGGTTTTCATCGGTTCTGTTTAATTTTAAGTAACGCTGATTCTGTTTATGTGTCTACTTAATTACGTGAGAGCACACTTGGCGATGACTCACCAACAAGTTTGTGTTTGTGTCATTACAGAGGTACGTAAATAGTATAGTAGATTTTAAACTCTATTTTAGTTATCATCGTGACAATTCGCGGTCTAAAGATTGTAGTCTGTTTTTTATTCTTATCGTATTTAGACATTTAGAGGTAATACTGCTGGTTCTTTCATAGTTGAGAGTTGCAGGTTCTACTGCCACCTTTAGCCTTATATACCGCAACTTTTAAAAGTTGTTAAAGTTCAAGCAAAATAAATAACGATCTTGTTAGCAGAATAGCGGTCGTGTCCTCTTTATTACATAACATTGATTATATCAAAATGATAGCTTCGAGTTGAATCTATAATTTTGAGATAACTTTTTATTCATTGCTGTTTCAATATATCATCCGATATAAATCTCTAACATGCAAGAGGTGAAACGCGTGTGGAGTGTTTTTCATAGAGAAGCTGGTAGGAATATACATACATTCCTACTAGCTGTATTTATTTATAAAGAATCAGTGTGTATAGACTTAAGACTAAGATCGGCAAAACACAGTTTATCTTGACAAGATAGCCACAAAATCGAAATTAATAATTGAGTAAGTATTATAATAATGCCAAAGCTGATATTCTCCAAGAAATTCTCCAATATCTTTCTTTTTTAATCAGAAAATATTTCTACCCGCAGATCTTCACGCCTCATGTTCTTCGTGGAATGCGCACACAATATTAGAATTCTGATCCACCCCAACTACTGTGACAGCGGGAATTCTGAATATAAGGCAGTATGCCTTTCTCAAATTTTATCCAGTGTTGAATGTAATTTTTTTTAAGACTACACTGCCTACATTACGTAATTTAGTATATTCATTACCGCTTTATTTAACACTCTACTGTATTGCAGCGTACAAGACAATTAATTAATAAATTAATTGTCTTGTACGCTGAACGAAAATGCCACTCATAATACACGTTTGACAGATAGCATTAACGAGAAAGATCATACGAGTACTCAACAGGAAAGATAATGTTTAATTAAAGTAAAACAAAATTGCTTTCATATTTTGTGATCTTTAGAATTTTCTAAAGTTATCAAAATTACTTAAATTAGACGTTTTTATTATCATTCATATTATAAAACTATTTAGTCTCTTAAAAATATTTTTTATCTTCACATAGCAAAGTCGTATTAGTTACATTTTAAATAACTCAAAAATATTTGAAGCGATTTCAATAGTTACTTATTAATTCGATTCATGTCCGCCAGGAACAGTTAAAATGCTGCTATCTTAATATAAGAAAAAGCATCAAAAAATATTTAAACAAATCTATTTATTTTATTATGATAACAGGTTTATAATAATTTTTATCATTTAAAATCTTTCACAGTTGACAGGACACGTTATAGTCACAAACGGTACGAGTTTCATCAGGTCAGTGCACTTAAAATTGAAATAAATCGGTAAGCTATATTAAATATAATATTTTACCATATAGAAAGCAGTCATTGTAAAGGTCAAACAATTCGGTATTTTTTTTATATACTCCAATAAATTGTCAGCACAGCGACTTTAGCATATCGTGGCGTCACAATTGCACAGTATTTAATATCAAGCTTTTCCGAGCGACCTGCTTCAGTGCCTAAAAATAATAATCACATATACATTGCTGCTTGTCTAATATTACTGAAAAACTTCTATCTATCCAATTCTATAATCGCTGTCTATATTATATGTCTATACTGTCTATACTCGTCTAAAATGAACTAAGCAAAGCGCAACAGCACAAAGAATATTTCCCCGATCCAACCTAAACATTACCAGTTTTATTTTGATTAACGACCCTGCGGTCACGTGAATTATGAACTTCACTTCGAGCACAATTACTTTGGGTCACTACGTAATAGCCAACCAGGCTCGGAAACAAATCGTTGGTTGAATATCGCTACAAATAATATCATAAATGCAAAAGTGACTTTGTATGTGTGTCTGCTTGTCGAATACTCGAACTAACTGCTGAATTGATTTCAATGAAAATACAAAATTAATCTGAGCTCTGCAGAAGGAGAGCTAGCATCCCAATTTTGATGCATTCCTTAGGAGCATACGGGCATGCAATGCAACTGAAATAAATATTATCCAAATAGCAGATAAAAGATGTGACGTAGTATATTTTTAATTGCATATCAAGTGTATGACTTTCATTACAACTAATTATTTATAAGCGATGATCAAATATATTCATTACCTTTATTATTTTAACATGTAGACCCCCGCTCTCCCACATCGATAGGATCATCTGATAGATGCTAACGTTTTCTTGCGATCTCTACTTAATTATTTATCTACTTTGTGGGACGCCTTTCAACGCTCACAAATATATGCAAAAAAGAAAGATAATTAATCAACAGTATTGAAGGTTTTCTCATAGACAATCCTAACACTTTAAGCTCTTTAATCGTCTATATAGCGACTATACAGCGTGTTATATAACCCGCTGCAACTGCTTTACCCTTCATTGTCTATAACAATATAAGCTTTTCGGAAACCGGCGTGTTCAGGAGCTTAGAAGTGATCGGATTTATATGACTCATAGAGGTTATAAATATGATACAAAGGCGGTCTATTTTGTAACAAGGTTCTGTTATCCTTTTTAGGCCCCTAAAGCGTTCTCCGGGCTGGTAGTCCACCTGCTCTCAGAAACTCATCTGTAGCTCCGTCATCACTCGGCGGCTTGTTGTTGAGTTGTACCTGAGAGGCACACTATCTCACTGACGTCCAGGATACCTTTAAATTAATTTAAGTTTGGTAATTATAAGTACGCTAAATTATAAATGCTCTCGTAGAAAGCTTTTGAAGCTTTTTTATTTTGATTTATATTTGATTCTTGACTGTTCTTTGCCAACGGATCAACTGGAAAACTTGCACAACGCTTTATAAAAATGTTTTATTTATTCATATTATTTATTTCTTACGTGTTATAATTGTGCAGTATGATTATAATAACGTAATTAAACATGTCTGCACGAACCGTACTTTATTAATTTGTTTTTTGTGGTGTACGAGCAAGTGACCGAGCTAATTGTAGGTGGACGCTATCGTTAATGGATATCTGCAATGCCAGGCCTCAGTTAATGTCTAAGTGCAGAGAAATCCACATTTTAAGGCTCATTTCAAGTTGAGACTACGCTTTGATACTTCTTTTTTTATTTTAGATATTAAAACGTCACAGTTAGTTCTTTCCTTTCCGGTGTTGGGTTAATTTTACCTGGTAAGTGTGTTGATTAGCGCGTAGAGCTTAAAAGAAGTTGCTGAATTACATCTCATCCGTTTAACGTTTTCCTTTACTGTTTTGGCACTGAAACGCATTATACCCGTTCTAGTGCAATTCACAAATACATAAATAATGTCTTATTAGAAACAGAGAATTATATATAATTATTGTAGTCCGCACAACACTATAGTTACACTAATTAGTCAGAAACAAACCAAGCTCTTTCTATATAACTTAAGCTCATTTGTCACGGTTTTATGTACTTCCTCAAAAGTTCTGCGCAAAAATAAACACTCGCTTATTTATATGTGAGCCAGGTAGATTGCTGTCAAGACATCAGCTCTAAATGCGACGTAATGTAAGGCCAAGTACGTTTCGCTACCGCCACCATCTCCTGCTGACGACTCAATAAAAAAGAAACAAAACTCAAGCAAGTCACTCTTGACATTGAATTCAGGAGTGAATGAGTTAGCTGTTCGAGTTTACGACCGGGATAAAACAATCGTAAAAGGGATTCCGTGAAGAACTCACTCCGCATTAGATATGAACTCTTGGGGTTAATAAATGACCTTAATTCCATCACGACAATATACATAAAGCTTTTGTTTTCCGTTTCAATGTTGGGAAGAATCTTTTAGTAATGGAATGAAATTTGAAGTGCCTAAAGCTGTCTTTTTTATATTATCTTGTGAAATATATCCAGGTGTCCAGGTTTCCTAATGAAAGTGTCAAAATTAAACAGAGCAGAGCATGGTAGCATAAGGTAGCAACTGTGACGACTATACACTCGTACGTTCCACTCATGCTTTAACTACTTATCCAACCTGTGAGTCTATGGTTGTTTCATAATTCGTTGACAGCAAGACAATACAATACTTTGTATGAATTTACTTACTGCATCTTTAACATTTATAAAAAAAAGAACACCGAATTGTTAACCTAGTTACTAAAAGGAACTTTTTTAACTTCGTGAAAATTCTAATATTATAGAAGTCTTTTGATAAAATAATGTTTCCCTCTCTATTCTTATCGAATTTATTGCGTATAGAAACCGTAGTTGGGAATCGTTGGAATCGACCTCGTTAATGTGTAATTAACAAAATTAGCGTATTAACTTTTAAGTTCTTTCTAAAATGTATTAACGGACGATTTAAATTATATTAATTTTTGTAAAATATATTAAGCGTTAATCAAGTACTTACGACTAATATGGCGTAACGAGTATCGCTAGCAAAAGTACCTGGGACTGTAGCCAAAGTATAGTACCAATGATAATACAAATAAAATGGGAATGATTCCTTTAATTTAGAATTATTTTCGTATATTGTCGTAAATTATAGAAACTATTTCGATAACCAATCGAACGCGAATGATATTTTGTCTAAGGACTCTTGCCTGATGACATCCAGAGCACAATCCAACAATTTTATAAGTAGATAACACAAATTTTGTAATAAAATTTTAATATGCAATTATGATCAAATGTTAAGACTAACAATTAACGTAAACTTGCTTTACACATTCCGAAAAGAAACGTTTTATGTGCGGTACTAAAACATATTAGTGATTAACTATAGTAATATTTTATTAAGACTGTTAAAAATCAAGCTCAAAACTGTTAAAAATTTAATTCATTAATCTGATTAAATAATTTGAAGAAACAAAACCTAATTAGTACACAATAAAACAACTAATGAATGAATTGCTACATTCTCACCGTTTTTGTGTTTTATCTGTAAAAATCTGACAATTAACTCAAATTAAATTACAACCAAGTAGAATATGAACTATGTAGTATAATGAATAACTATAGTTATATTACAAAGTTGATCATACATTTTATCAGTTTTTTTTAAATCATACAGTTGTACCTGCGCAGAATATTTCACCATGGCGCAATAAAAAAAAATAGTAGATTCCTTTGCTTTTTAATAAAATATCTTAAGGAAAAATCTTTTCATGGAAGTACTGTTATGTGGCTTTGTTCTACTTTCGGAGCATGGAAAATGAGAAATACTCGTATACATTTAGTTAAAGTAAATAAGATGAAAAAGAAAATTGAATAAAAGTCAAATTAAATATATTATGAAATAAGGTTAAATTGTTCTATATTATTTTTATATTTTAAATAAATAAATAAGAATACAACCTTCTATAAAACAATTAATTTTATTTCCTAATGTAATTTCACAAAATTCCATGAGCAATATAAAATATATTATTTTGATGCAATATAATTGTACGGCATATAGAAAGTTACGATTAGCTAATTTAGCAATCTGCATACGGCTTGATATCAATGTTTTAATTAAGCTGACTGACGACACGTTTGGTGCAGAGAGGTCGAGTGACCGGCTACTACGCAACAGGTTCCAACAAAACTTTGTTCTGTACAAAAATTTGTTCTGGTCTAGGTGTATGTACGTGAGATTCTATTTTTCCAACTGCACCCACGATACAGGATAAAAGACTAGTGTAAGGCGACGTACGAAACACAATTAACTTGTAACAGATGAAGTATCTTTGGCTATACTTTTTTTTTCTGGCTGGTTTTGATGAAAAAAAGAAATTTTTGACAGTACTTTTTCATTTGTTTTTCTTTCATATATAATGAGTAAATTCAATAAAGAAATTCAATACATTTTAAAATTTATTCAGTATGTGAAAAAGTTTACAGAAGGCGTGATAAATTTGAAACCTTTATGGACCTAATCTAATGTTGTCAATAGTAAAAGTGTCACAAAGTTAGTTTCTGCGTTTTAAATCTGGATTTTTTTATGTCAGAGCTACACCTAACTCTAGTCACTTATTTAAAAAGTCGACCTGGTTAAAGTGAACACTACTATTTTTAAATGGAACAAAATCGACATATCTGTAGTTACGATGAATTGATCATTTGGAAATTAACAAAAAACAGTTTAGACCCATTTGAAAAAAGCTTCGTTCAGAAAAAACCTTAATACACGCGTGCCACACAAGCTTTCTATTAGTAATATAATGAGCAATGTATTCGTTTGTGAATTTTTATTTAGACGTTACAGTACAGAACAGTTTTTGAAGCGATTGCTATGAGATTAATGTATATGACAACTGATGATAAAATATTGTAGATCATTAACGACAAGAATGTATGAAAGAGGTCGTAGTGAAATGTCATATTGGGTACACAAACTATAGCCCTAAAGCCCCGATTAACTCGCAACAGGGCGATGCTGTGGATTGGAAAGATATTGCTCATTATGAGCTTACTAGGTAATAACAGGATCCTATGCCATATGTTGGTAACGTATACTGTGACGTTTAGAGTATGTAGCGTTGTGGATTTGCTGAAAGTCGAATAGGAATCAAATTCAAAATCATTTATTCAGTCTGGGCTGTTACAAACACTTGTGAATGTCGAAAAGCTACGCCATCGGTTCGCAAATCTATAATCACATGTACTATAGGCGATAGTAAGAAGTTACCATCAGGTGAGCAGTCTGCTTGTTCGTCGATATGCCACTTAAAAAATTACATTCAGTTTTTATGTTAAATAAATGCTAATCTGTTCTTTTGTCCTTAACTTATTGTATGTAACTTTTCGTTTCGACGGCTAGAAGGCGGCCATTATGTGTCCGCTCAGAAGTACTCAGAATGCTATCTTTAGTAAGTGCTACAGTCATTTGCATGAATACCGCTGGCACAAAGTGCACCACTTTCATATAATCAAGCAAAAGAAAATGAAATTTAATAGCTGTTGAATAAAATGTAATTTTCTTGATTAACATTTCCGTGCAATAAATTTCAACGATCCAGAGAATGATGTTTTGGTGAATTTAAAGTTTAATATTTATCATAATTTTACTACTAGTAGCATAGTCTAGTTAAAGACTATCGATGGTTTTCATCGACAAAATAGAAATGTACGTATGTTTTGTTTTTCTCAAACATAAATAAATTAAGACTGTAATAGTCACACGTCAAAACGAAACAAATAAGGAAGAACTCTCAATGAATTTTCGTTACTCCAGTTATTTTTGCAGAAACATAAAAAAGCATTGTTACGTGACGTCTACATTACTTCGGCATCGGTTACATGTCTTATTTACGTGTTTACGACTTAATTATACTTTTTGTTATACTTCGTCCGTATTTTGTTTTTTGTTTTCACTTACACAGCTGCCTTGCCGCAGTTCGCTTCAGGGTGTGTGCAATGTTAAGATATTTCAATTTTTAATTAAAATATGTTATTGCTAGAGGTCGTAACCAAAATATGTACTACATCAACAAGGATAAAAATATTTGGTTAAAATTGAAACTAATAACTAAAATCTTCATCAGCCTATACATGAAACGGCACGTGTATATTTAATTATTGTGTTCAGATTATGTAAATATAAAAACCACATTCTCATAAATAATTTGACCAGAAACAGTTAAAATATTGATTTTTTTTTTATAATTCTCTTAGGAAGTCAATCCACCTACGAGTATAATATATTGATCTATCTGATATCGCAACACAAACTATTACGATAATAGATAAGATCTGATATATGTAGATTGAGAACCTTCATCATATTTTAAATATTTCAATTATACGACTTGTTGTATCACAATCAAAGATGTTTCTCATATCTGATAGAAATGCAAAGAGTAATAAATACATCCATTTATCACCAATCTACTTATTTAGGGGAAATATACATCAAAATTATTTTCACAATATTTAATTTCTATCCATTCTGATTTCTGTCCAACAAACTTTACAATCAAAAGCTTATTAAAAACAAATCGCTTCGAAAATTATATGTATTCACCATTCACGTCAATTAATGATTTAATGAGTATAGTAAGGACTTAAAATATACATTTCCGTTAAATCCGACAGCTCATTCTGTTATGAGAAACAGAATGATCTGCTGTGGACTCCAGGATCAACATATTATGGAAATTCATCATTTGATATTGCCATGTCCAAAAGCAGCCGCCGACCCTAAAAAAAAGATCAACAGTCAATATGATAATATATTTGAGATTTAAAGCTGAACATAGATCCACGTAGCTGGTGACCATGTCCTCTTGTCCACTACTACTTACCCAAGCTTAATTAATGGCAGCTTAAAACAACAAGAATGTTCTCGAAAAGCAATTAATTCGATAAAGCGTCCTATCGCGATCGGATCATAATTACTAAACAAATTAAAAATGTTTATTTAATGGATTCCTAATGACTTTATGCTATTGATTAGTGTTTTTAATTAAGAGAGTTGTAGAGAAGTGACTATAATTATTTGGAATCGACTTCATTTTTTCATGTTAATCTCTTTTTAAGTCACATATTTATTTGACACGCAAAACAAAGGCGGAAAGAAATCGATGGATACAAACAAAAGATGTTTCATTATTCATACCCTAAAAGTGTGCTCCAACTTTCTTGACCTTTCGTAAATGGAATTCGCACATCACAGTCATTTAGTTGCGATATATATCTATTCTAATATTTCAATAAAAAGCGGAAGAATTTGTTTATTTGCTAATCTCAGGAACTAATAGGTTAATTATGAATAATAAGTACGGCATATCAATCAAAAATGTTCTAAAATTGACGATTTTTTTTCATTTGAGAGCTTTCATTGCATGCACTGCGTGAATAAGCGAACAAAAGATAATGTGTAATAACATAAATAAACATAAACACAACAATAACAACAATATTTAGAAATTCACTCATCTCGCTCATGTCGCTATTCTGCATCGAATTTCATATTACTCGTTTAAAGATCATGTCTACTTATATAACGGAATATTTTATTATATCACGGATGGCTTTCGTCGTATGAAACGGATGATTGAGCAATGCATCTCCTTCATTGAGTCGATATCTATTATGATAAATTTCGTTTCCAACGGCTCAGGTTTGTTATACCCTTTATTGTACAGCTAAGTCAAGAAACATATTGTGACTTAGCCTGCTCAATGTTGGTTGGCAGGGTGCACCATGATCAAGCGAAGTTGCCTTGGGTTAACTATAATTCTAAATGCCATATTACTGCCAGAAATTAACTCAAACAGGTCACGGACTTCAAATTTTAAATCGAATCGCTTGGATGAGTTTACATTTATTTTTCAATAAGTAATGTGTTAATAACTATACTAGTATTATTTATTATTCATATTCGCTTTTTAATTCTTCTTCATTTAAGTGTTTCAATGTACTACTTTACAACCCTACGTTCATATTTATCTGTAAATATTTCACGAGGTCTATGGTGAATGAAATAGATCATACAGAAAGTTCAAGACAGAAAGAAATGACGTTGCATTAGATTAGAATCTGAGAAAGAAATAACATGTTCACACTCTCGATATTTCTATATCTTCTCTTATATATAAAAATGAATCGCAAAATGTGTTGGTAAGTTCATAACTCAACAACGCCTGGACCAATTTGGCCAATTCTTTTTTGTTTATGTTCGTTGTCATATAGTTGAAATTCAATCATATCTATCAAAACAGTGTGCGTGCGTGCGTTGGAGCACAGAATACATCGTTGGAGGATTTAATGTCACGTTCCAAAATTGAATAGCCACAAAATGTAATAGGTCATTCACCAAATCGCAAAAAAAGTCTATTTTTTGCGATTTGGTTGGCTATGCGATCAGGTCCAGGGCGCCATTAGCCCCCGTAAGGGCTAATGGCGCCTGTGTGCAAAAAAGGATTTTGGCGCCCCATAAACCATTTTGAATCATGTTTTTTATTTCTTTTTTTGAAGGTAGGTTATTTCAAGCACCTACCTAAGGTGCTTGAAATAAAGCAAAAAACTGAACTTTAGAAGTCATATTTATTTGTAGACTAAAATATCAAAATGAAACAAACAAAATAAAATCATAACAAAATAAATTAAAATAAATTCTTGTTCACAGCCATTTTAAAGCATTTACTTAACTAATGGGGTACAGGGTACAGACACGTTGTTTATTTATTTTATTTATTTATTTATTTTTAGAACAACCAACAAATCTTACACTAATAAAAACTTAAAATTAAGTGTAAATCTACTCTTTCTAAGTGCAGACCCAATTACAGGTTGCCACGGCATGCATAAGTGAACTCGATGTTACAATATATAAATCATTAGCTTAATTTTACATGAACTATACTTTTACTTATACCAAATTAATTTTACATTGTTACAATAAATTTTTAAGTGTTAAAAGTTTTATAAGTACTAGAAAATAACCGAAAACTAAATTCACATTTTTTTTAGGAACAAATAATAGAAATATTGCCTAATATCTATATATATATAAGTACTACTTTCAACTTATACTTAGATATTTTAAAAAATATGCAGATACTGATAACAAATACCTAGGTAACTTCGTTATAAAATCAAAAATGCTAGCTAGGTACAATAGAAAAATAAAAAATAGCTATTATTGTAGTAACGATATTTTCCGAGACTTTGCTGTTGCAAATTCATTAATTACATCGCTAAAATTTATACCATCAAAAATTTCTTCTTCAATTGCTAATATTGCTAGCCCAGACAGTCTTTCTTGAAGCATTGTCGAACTTAAATAATTTTTATTAATTTTTAACTTTGAAAAAGATCGCTCGCCAGAAGCTACAGATACAGGCAATGTCAGAAGAATTCTTAGTGAAATGCTTACGTTTGGAAGGGTGGAGATTAAATTGTTTTCAAATATATATTGTAAAATACTTATGTGCACGAAACTATCCCTATGTGCACGAAACTATTAATTATGTCCATTTACTGAAAATAAATAATACGCAGAGACTGCTTGCAAAGGCCCTGTAATATCAACTCTATGACAAACAATAAAACAACCAAGACATAGAAGAATACCAAAAATATAAAACTCTATAAAAAGGTGAAATAACAAATTATGTATATAAAAAACTATCTACTTATACCGTCGGTAATAACTTAAGTAGTCAATATCATAAGGTAATGAAAAAAACTTTAACGCTTTAATTTCATTAAACAAATCATTGGAGTCTATATCCTTATTATCCCGATCTGTCAGTCGTTCTTCAAGAACAGAATAATGTTTTAAAATATCGCTGTCACATAATTTGAATATGTCGCTAAAAAATCCGAAAATATTATCATACTCATTTAATAAGTCAAATCGGTTTTTTAGAGAGCTTAAAGTTTGATCTTAAATTTTTAAGAAAAAACTAATTTTAAAGACGGTTTTTGGATCATGAGGCGTCTCATCTCGGTGTTCATAGTCAAACAGTTTTGGTTTAAATTTCCTCCTGACCGTTGGTAACGGTGGAAAGTCTTCTTCAATTTCGAGAGAGAGTGCTACTTCTTTCGCTTGTACAAGAATTTCTTGAAATGATTGGTCAGATCTATATTGCTGGAAGTGATCTACTAAATTTTTTAGGTAGGTTTGGCATACTTTAATATTAATTGTAGCACTTTGCATTTGTTTGCTGACAATATTTATATGAAATAAAACGTCATCCCAAATAATAATTCCACAAATAAATTGAAAATTTTGTACAGACATTAAGAGGGAACTCGTTTTATGTCTTGCATCGATGTGAAAGGAATTATTTTCAGCTACTTCTAGAAGACTTTTCTCACTTCTAGAAGACTTGTCTCACTTAGAGGCTATAAACTTACCCGGGGACATTTTTTCTCATAATATCCCACCTTTTTGTGGATGATGAAAAAAAATTATATAACTCTTGCACAAGATTAAAAAAGTTTATTGTAGCATCTGACACCTTAGAAGCGTCATTTACGTTTGTCATTTAAGTTCAAAGTATGAGCCGCACAAGGTACAAAAAGGGCTCTCGGATTCGCATCAAGAATGCGTTTTTGAAGCCCAATATGCTTTCCCTTCATGTTAGCCCCATTATCATAACCTTGTCCCCTAATATTTCTTATATCTAAATTTAATTTTTTCAAAATTTCTGTCACAAATGTGTATATCCCTTCCCCTGTAGAGTCCAGTATTGGATTAAACGCAATAAAACTTTCCTTAACTTCAACCTTTTTTGAAATGGTGTTAAGGACAACATACCTCAGAACAAGACTAATTTGCTCAGTATGACTAGTGTCTGGTGTACAATCTAATATTATTGAAAAATATTTTGAACTGCGAACCATTTCTAAAATATTATTTCTTACTTTAGACGACAATAATTCAATTATTTCATTCTGAATTTGCACGCCTAAATAATGAGTCATTTTAACAGATTTTTTTTGGGAGTTACACACTCGGCTAACGTGCTGTCTCATCACTGAAAAATTGACGTGACTGTTGTGTAAAATTGACGTTTCGTGTCTCTTCATTAGCAAAGACAAGTGTTTCCAATCAGATACTCCATTTGTATCACAAAAAGTGTTAGGAGTTTTACAAAACAACTTACAACAAAAACAAAATACAGAATCTTTAGAAATAGAGTAAATAAACCAAGTCCTTTCGACTTTTTCTCCATTTGCTAGACTTCTTACAAAGTAATGGCACGAAAACTTTCTTTTATCTTTATTACTAGGAAAGCTAAAACTGATGTCTATCAAGGGCGGACCACGTTTAACCAATATTCTAGCTATCTCATTGGTGATTCTTTCAGGCCACAAACCGGGATCGGATGGAATTATATCGACACTAGCCTTATTAAAGCCTTCATCGAAAGTGTCACTTGCAGCAGGTATTTCGGTAGCTGACATTAACGAACTTCTTACACAAGCTAATGAATTACCTGAAGTGGATTGTTCAAGTGCTGTAGACGAGGATGGTGTCATCGCTTCATCGGGCTCTACATCAGTAGAAGCTGTTTTGCTGCTACAACCGCCGCCACTTGTTGCAGGACCTGATGTTACCGTGGTCGCCTCTGTTGAAATTTCAGATGGTCCACTCACGGTTACTGATATTACGGACTTAGAATCTTGAGATTCGGTCGCATCGATAGTCTCCGTGGAATCTTGATTGTTTTGCAAGAAGTGCTTTAAAGATCCAGCCATTTTTTCCCTTTCTTGTAGTCTCAGTTTCTTTTGCTAGCGTAACTTCGCACCTGAAGGTTTCTTTCTTTTATCCTGAAAAAACAAATAAATAATTAGTGCTCATGGGAATTAGGAATTAACTTCTAAAGTAAGCACAATAAATAAGCACCAAGTTTGCATATTTGCGTAAAAAGCAATTTGTTCGAGCCCTTTCAGCTTAAACCCTTTCAAAAATAAAGGCAGAAAAAATATTAAACTAATTTGATCTTATAGCCCTAAAAACCGTACAAAATGGTTTTTTAAAAAAATCGATAGCATAAAAACTAAGCGAGTTATGGATAAAAAATCAATTACTTTGTCAAACTCGTACATGACATTTCAATTAATAAAAAGATATTTGGGTAAAAAAAATTAATTATAACCAGCATTCTATAAAGGGTTAATGTTGATAGTATAAAGTAGGGAACACTTACCATTTTATAAAAAATCAAACCGTTGAAATTGCAGTCAGTAGGTATTCAGCACTTAATTTTTTAGAAAAAAAGTAGGAAACAAAATCAATTACTTGGGCATGTATAACACAACACTTGACAAAATAAAAATAACTGTAAATGTAAAAATTAAGGATTACTTATTTTTATGCACTTGTTGCACAGTCCACTGAACTAACGCGACTAACCGTTTAAAAACGCCTCTGGCGATGCATCGCTTTTATAGTGCTCTAGGCATTATTCATGTCTGAACAGGAAAAATCAAGAAACTACCGCCTGACATGTTGTCGCAACATAGGAATCGGCAGTAACTGGATGATATACTAATAAAATTTCGTGTGTATTTTTACCTAATACTATTTAATTTCTTAACTTTTATTTTAAAATTAATTTTTCTTTTTTTGTCTTTTTTGCAATTTTTTTTGGACCCTGGCTTTTGGCGCCCCTAAAGGATGGCGCCCGTGTGCATTGCACACTTTGCACATATGGTAGCGGGGGCCCTGTATGCGACATTATCTATAAAATAATTAGGAGCAAAAAACTGCCACTGTACAAATCTTTTTGACAGGACGAAGTCTGTCGGGTCCGCTAGTAACAAAATAAATTCACACCAATTGTCAGTAGATGAATGCTTCAGTTTCGAATAGTTTATTAGTGTGTTTTACCACCCTCCACATTCTTCGGTGGTAGCTGCAAAATGTGTGCATCACCGGTATCTGTATATATACATTTACAAAATTAACAGTCTAGTTCTTAGTCGACCTTATGAATAGTTTCATCTCCGTTAGAAACGTGTCATCAGTTCCCTTTAATGTTTGTCTTGAGGATGAACGAAATAAACGTTGACAATTTTTAATGCACAATCGCCAAATCGTCTATCCAAATACAGATCTCGGGGCACAGCAGTGCCCCCGCCAAGTCGAGCGCAAAGCAAACACTGCCGTACCATCCTTTACTGGAACCATTTCGCCGCATTTTCAGGCCCCTATTTGAGAACCTCTGGATAAGACCAGAACGCAGAAATTTTCGTCATCCTGTGGGCTATAATCACATACTTAAAATCCAAAATTTCCAGTCTACAGGTCATTTAGTTCCACTCACTCATGATCATCAAAATAGAACTAGTACTTCCCATAACCTCAGAGAGCTGAAATTTGGTACAGAGTTAGGGTAGCTACCATAAAGGGAAAACTATAAAAACTATAGTGTTTCTACAAAAAGAAGTGAAATCCCACCAAAAACATTCTGTAAAAAAACTAGCCAAGTCTCGATGACGCTGCTAGTTTATCTCTAAAAAGTAATGAAATATAACAAAGTCGTGCCAAGTCTAAGGTTCCTTATTAAGATTTCATTATTATTATAGTTAATGTTGTGTGACTTGACCGTTGAAGGGTAACAGGGTTTTCCAAGTGGCAATTTTCCATCGTCAATGGGTAGCGGTTCTGGCGACAGATTGGACAACGGCATAATAATTCCTATAAAAACTAGATACAACACTTTGAAATATAGATATGAGCGATGTAGGGTGTATCATAGCAAACAAACGAAAGGAAAAAGAGTACGCTAGAAAAAATAAAAGACAGTCTCATAAGCGAAATCTTTATCAATATGCCGCAGCCCTGATACATTTTTCTCCGAGGCAATATCCAATAGATTTTGATGCTTGTTATTTAGTTCTGAGTTATCGGTAATGTTTTAGCTTTCTTTATCTAATTTTTATTTGAAGTCCTGGTAATAGTAAAAACATATTAGAGTTTTAGCACCAAATCATATTTAGTATACCAGGATTGCAAGTAAAAGAGTTAAGTCATTAGTAATACAGTCTTTTTTTGCAGAACTAGTATATTGCTAACTTTGTTCTTTGTATTTTAAATAGGCAATTCCTTTATTTTTCCATTACCTACTCTGATGACGTAATTACGTAGAGGTGCATCGCGTTCACCATGCCACCGCTCACACAGCTCTCAGGCTCGCTTCTAAAATCAAATTGAAATCGTTACATGAGTACAGTTAGAAAGGGAGATCTTATTGAGCTCACATAGCATCATTCTTTTCTAACTGGACTCAAGCAGAGTTCAGTTTGATTTTAGAATACGATCCTCAGTCTGCCTGTCTATCCTAACGTATTAACAGATCATACACTGCACCACCTGCGCACACCATTGCTTTCTTTAGACATAGAAATATGTTATTATTATCTTTATTTATGATAGAGTACATCAGTCATCAGTCATCAATTACCTGGTAATGTAATATTCAACAAAATATATAAGTACCTATAATACCTATTTATTTATAAATACTGTAGATGCCGTTAAAACCAACTAATGCCTTCTGTAAAGTACAAGAACTGTAGCAGTACGACCACGACTATACATTGGGACTTTTTAAAATTGGATAAGTGTAAGTTTATTACAGATCTGCATAATCATATTAGAACAAACTCGTGTAAATATTTCTGTTGGTATGTGCTTTTTCGAATTTATATCCAAATTTACACTTTTGAATTAAATAATTTAAATATTGTTAGTGTTTTGAACACTTTGTTTTATCTTTATCTGTTTAAATATTATGTTTATGTAAGGTTTAATTATAATAAAAAGCTATAATAATGTACAAAAATCTTTCTATAAATATTCTTAACAAAATCTCTTCAAAAGATAACACCAATTCAATGTTATCTCACCGATAAATATTAAAGAGAGCGATCCGTCGGCGTATCATTACATAGAAATTCCATTTGTTCAGGAAAGTAGTTGAATGAAATATTCCGGGAATGGCTACAAGATGCCTCGTTACTTTAAGTACTCGATATCTCGAAACATAATAACTTTGATACTTCGAGATCGCGTGAATTTGTTGTTCCGCGCAGAAAAATATTTAAGAAATGCCCGAATCGTTTTATGCTTTATTTTAGCCATTCTAATATAATACTGCGTTTCATTTGGAAGATTTCGTTATTTCTGTTTAATGCAGTGACCCACGCAGAATTTTATTAAATGTCCTTAACAGCTTAATTATAAACAAAAAAAAATATAGGGCGTTTTCAAATTTGAATCTAGAGTCCTTACGTTTTACTAAAAATATATTCGTATTTTTATTTTGTGAAGGCTTAGATAACATCAAATACTTGGCTAAACAAAGGGAAAGGATCTAAAATCTAAAATAAGTCTCGCGGCACTGTTGCTACATTCGAAAGTGATCGATGTTGGAGCTGAATGACAAATCGTCTCAAAACGTACTCCCTCTGCGACCCAAGAATGGGAATAAATAAAACTGGCTTTTATTTCATTGTTGCTTCAGTTTTCTTTTGATTTCGGATTCCTGACAATTATCAACTTCTCTGTATTTTCCGAGCAAAGGGATTTTGGTTCTATTTTTTTTTCTATTTTTTTTTTCATTCATCATCTCTTTCGTTTGTCCTGTTCATGCCACACATGCCTCAATTCTTTGTTTTAAGGAAATATGACTTCAACTGGCTGTATCAGCAATTACAAGCAATTCTTAAGATATAATAAAGGAATAATCCTACTTTTTGGTCTGATTTAATTACGTTAAAGATTTGAGGCCTCATACTAATATTTTTAAATGTATATATTTTTCAGAACATCGAGCACTCACTCTGCTCGACCAAACAGTATTACAATAAGTACATTTTGTTTTGTGTTCCTACAGACGCGATGAACAATGACTTGAACTTGAGCTATTAAAAATAAGGGAAGTGTTACAAGGGTTTTGTGATAGTATTGTTAATTACATAAACAAAAATTTTGAAATTGTATATCAGTTTAACGGTGTTTCAATAACACTAACCAAGTGTTGCTCTGTTGAAGGTATCATTGAGCCAGCAGGAAATGATGAGTTACCAATTGGAAGCTTGAACTGTCTTTGCTAATGCAACCTGTACACACACAGCACATTATGAAAGCTCTTAACCTCTCTCTTAACCTCAAATAGCAAAATAATATAAGGCGACATACATAAATCACTAATATATATTTAGGAAGTTCTTCAGCAAGATAATTTTTGTAATATTATATTTTCGTTTCAACTCTACTAAAGAATATTATTTCATATTGTGTAATCTCCGCGTAAGCCTCCTTGATTTAATATAAACTCTTTCTTATTGCCAACATTTTATATCTTCGCATTATAGCGCTTTGTTACTTTACTATCTAACAGTTGAACTCAGGTGATAAATAAAAAGTTTTCAAATCGTAAATCCCAGAAATGATGACAAACAAAATGTGACCTATGAGATTTTCACCGTTCTCCAAATTTAAGACAAACAAATCTTCTACTACGCGGGAAATATTTCTTTACAAATTGACTATTCGTTTTTTTTTTTAAACCTTTTTGCCGTTTTATAATATAGTTTCTGATCAACATGGGACTATATGAGAACTATATGGGAGATATCTGATAACAATAAAGAGAAATTTTGATACTAGTTACTTTTCCTCTTTCCACGGATTGAGAGTCGATTCGTTAGGCATCATGCCATCAATTCTTAAAATTCGACTGAATCATCGGCACAAAATAATATCAAATTTAGTCCATTAGACACAGTAGGAGCTATTTGTGTTGATTCAAATGGAATTGTGGCTGCAGGGGCTAATTCTGGAGGGATATCTTTAAAGCATGAAGGTAGAGTCGGTCAAGCAGCATTATTTGGCAGTGGAGTAGGGCACAGAGTAGGACGGAAACAATGGAAAAAACGGTCTCTACCTGCACGGTAACACGATTAGGCTCCACTTTAAAAGTTCGTAGATAGCGTGTTTTTTTAGTTAGAACATTGTGTTTTTTTTATTTGGAAGCTAAAATGGTAAAGAATAAAAGTAAGTTATAAAATTACATAGTTATAGGGCACATTTTTTTAGTAATTTGAAGTTTTTTTAAAATAAACGTCTAAAAAATATTTTTTTTCATAAAAATACATTTTTTACCCAAGATAGTTACTTTTTTTCGGACTATTTATTATTTCATGGTCATCGCCAGGTATTAGGCATACTGTTTTTTTTTTTATTTCAAAGAAATAGACCCATTATTTTGGAAGAAATCAATACTTTGTACATAGAGTCCTTAATGAAACATAAAAATCTTAAAATACCAATAAATCCTACAATAATTTTTTATAATTTTTTTTTATATTTTTCTAGTCAATGATTCATGGTCTAGTTTCATCCCCTTTCGGGATTGCACTTTATCCAGGGACACACTGTATAGTAATGGCACAATGGATGACGTCATTTAATACAGCATACTGCGATATTCCGTAAAGCTTGTGATTATCTTAAAAGAAGTCATATTAAATTTTATTTATTTTTTCTACTCTGAAAACGCTATGGACACTTTTCCAATCTCTCAAAAAATCTTAAGCCTTAAATAACATATTTTGTTTTTGAAAACTGTCCAATACGAAATTAACATACGTTTTTCATTTGCCCCCGAACAACTAACAATTTCGACGTAAAAGCAAACGCAATAAAGCCTTCTATTCGTATGCGGCTACCAAGTTTCCACACTGACAAGCGCGACTCGGCAGTGTCACTCCCCAATTACATCTAATAAACACACCTGCCCGTGTATAAGGGCCACTTGGCAAAATTACACTCATGGCTACAAAGCTTTGATGTGTGAATGGTATAAATAAATGAAAGAGCAAGAATTTGTCTTCTAAGTTATCTCATTCACGTATTGAGAGCCATTTTAATTCCGCTCGCCAAAAAGAAACACGTTCAATTTTTTCAAGTCCGAAGATAAGACTAATTGCTAATTCTAGCCCTCTATTTTATCCAATAACTTCTCAATCGAATCAAGAAAGTAGACATCTGGGTAACCCAGTATGGGAACCAAAGGAGCTCGCACGAGCAAATATCTGGTTTTGAAAGGGCGAAAATATTGAAGACGCTTAAGAGAGTAAGATGACAAGTCATGCGTCTTACTTTATTTACTTACTTATTTTTAACTTAAGTCGTTAAAAAATTAATGATTGTCCTATTTAACTCGATAGACGACAGAGGATGATGTTTTAGCCTGCTACTCCCTACAATCATTGCCTGAGACTTAGATGAACTGACAACGTGAACAAACGAATCTGCCCAGTTATAACTAGCCCGAGATAATCATATCACACTTACCAAAATAATAAACATAAAATTACAATTATAGACATCGTCGCGAGATTTACTTATAGAATATTTTTAACGACAAGCTTTTATATGTATTAAAAGTTTATTTTGTTCTTTTTAGCGCATTTAATAAAAGCTTGTTTTTAAAAAAGGATTTTTTTACTTTTAATTTATTTTCCGAGTAAAAAACCAAGCTTAGTAAACCCTTTCATTTGATACCCATATTGTAGGAGTGCATTATAAATAATTGGTTCGTCATCTTGGGAAAGTCCGCCATATTGGATTAAGAGTGACGTCACATTATTTACCGAGGTGTTCTTTTCAAGCCCTTTTATTTGATACCCATATTGTAGGAGTGCATTAAAAATAATTGGTCCGCCATATTGGATACGCCGCCATGTTGGATTTAGAATGACGTCACACAGTTAATCATGCATTGTCATCCGAACTAAACGTGTATACCAAATTTCAGCTCAATCGGAAACCGGGATGTGGATCAAATTTAAGTTGCAAGATTTGATTACAGTACGACAGACAACGGGACAAGTGAAACTAAATAAAAGCTTGTAAAAACATTGCTCCCAACGCTAATACTAGATAATTTTTATTGAGTTTTCACCACGTGCACATAACATAATTATGTTATTTTGGATGTATGTTTACGTAAGTGAACAATGCATTCATTAGCACAATATTATCTCTGTTCTGTTTATCCGCACAATCCCAATACCTTATACCTTGACCGTGTGAGTGTGAAGCAATAAAGACACCGGTAGTGATAAAACTGACGAACAAAAAAGACACAATCTCCAATATAATACTTCTGTAGATAAGTATAGAACTCTTAACTCAGTATATGTCTGCTTACGGTAGTCTTCTAGACTGCTATAGAAAATCACGAACAAATATGATAAGTGAAGTGACAAATGTGACATTGCTGCGTTATTTAAAGAGGAGGAAATTATATGTTGCTATATGCAGTTGATTATAACACATAAAAAGAGTAGCCGATAAAAATCCTATTATTAGATCTATCCTGGGTATAACACCTATTATTCTAGTTTTGAATCCGACGTTATAACTAAGCTCCAAAGGTAACAGTGGAGACTAAATGCATCGCTGCACTTCATTCGAAACACTAATTTGTGTTTGGTTGGCTACAACATTACAATGAGAGTGGTTTTGGTTATTGTGTGTTTACGTTAGAAATGTCAACATCACTTCGCATAACCGTTCCCACCGAAAGCCCGAGCCTACCTTAATTATGTTAGACCAATTAGACCTTAGTCAATCTAGCGAACCCAGAGATAATTAGCCGAATGCACATACACCTTCTAAGATATTTCTATAGAAAATGAGATATATTCCTATAAAAAATATTTATATATGTATAATATTTGTGTGTCTCTCCGTTACCATAGATTCTATAATACAAGCCTACATAACATAGATTGGGCTAGGCTAATTAGTTTAAGGGTAAGAAATATTATTATTATTCACAAGTATGCAAGTCCGATTACAACGCATTTCTTCGCCGAATATACGTTAGAAACATATTAGAGTATGTAATAAAAACAATTATGATTTAATTTTTCTTTCATAAGACAATGACTAAGGTTTTCCTAGCGTTATACCACTCGTATAATGTCTTCGTTAATTAATTAAAGAATCTTTAAGCCAGCTTGAAGCTGGCTGACATAGGTCTGTGGTCTCACAACTCTAATTAGAGCCAGTGACTAGCACTATACGGACGTTGATCGATGACTGACCTAATTATGATAATAGCTGTTACCTACGCTCGCTTAAGAATTCTTCTGGCTTCTTAAAAGCAGACATAAAATATTAATAAAATAATGACAAAAATTTCTTACACTTACACTAACCAGTGTAACCATAAGAAAGCTCTGTAAGGCTTGTGATATAAGATATAGGGATAACGGATAGATATAATGGGATATATATCTATACTAAACATATATAAATATGTTTAATAGAAATATATATTAAGAACCATGACTAAGGTACAAATGTCATTAATCACACAAACATCTGCCATATATTTTGTAACGGTAAAAAGATATTTAATTAACGTTAATATTTTTTCTAAAAAATCTTCACTTCTAATGGATACACCACTAAATATTATTTCACTGGCCCTGAAATATTCAGCATATATGTACATACAGGAGGTAGAAATAGTATACGCATGAAGAAACTGAGTCGTTCCAATTCGGATAATTGGTGGTAATTTCATTTTCTCACATAGCACTAGCGAGAGTGTGAAAATAACGTTCATCGCTCCGAAACTATGTCTGGTTAACGAAATACTTCCTTCGCGTATTTTCTCAATTATGCGTCTAAAAATCTATCAAAAATTGATTTAAGTTTTAAAAATTTATTTATATTTATTTAAAAATTTATTTATTTGAAAATTTATAAATTTAAGTAAAGCAGGTCTTTGTAAGCATTATATATATATATATATATATATATGTAATTTGTATGTATTGTGTTTACAAAATTAGAGTCATCATCATCATCATCATCAATGTGAATGTTAAAAAATGCCTCTGTATAACTCTAAAGATTGCTTAAGATTATTACACTTATAAATTAATAGTATAAAATTAATTTCCTAACACTAGTTGAATGTTCAATCAACAAATCGTAATGATCTCAAGAAACTAATTTATTACAACCATTTCAACAAATATTTCTTAAAGAAATCATGAAACCTTGACTTTTAAATAAATTTATTAACAAGCTTAAATCAATTAACTTCGAAAAAGTTGTATTATTGTTGTCATTCAATTCATACGAAACTCGATTAACTCGACCAATACAAGTCGTATGAAAAAAAAAAAACAATTTTCATAAAACTCTGCGGAGCATCGAAACAAATTGCCGACATTGGCTAGGCAAGCAAAGCGCATTATCGTTCCAATTTAACTTTGGGCCGTGCCTAACTAACTTTTATTGTGATAATTTTCACGGACAGCCAAATCAAAATTCTTTAACAAGTCATTTTGACAGATGTTTCGCGGAGGCTTATTCCACCTAGAATATAAGAATGTAAGTAATAAATTGGAAGCATTACATTTTTAACACTTTCTAATATAAAAAATACGCATTTTTAGGTTAATTAAAAAGAGGAGTGATAAAGAACGTTGCCAATCTATCTAATGCATGTGGCTGATGCCGTCATGTCGAAACTCTACTGTCAGTTACCTTAAAGTAAAAAGAAGTCGTATGTTCGACTTATCATAAACATATTGATCGCCCATTTTAAGGTACCTACGAAATTTTGAGCACCAGGGTAGTGATAGCTAGACTAGCTAGCTAGTGTTAATATATAACGGATAATAGCGAATTAACGTGTTTTCATTAATCCGTTATTTAACAAAGTTGTCATTTTCTTTTGCAGTTAACTTAAATAAATATTAACTTTCAATACATTTCCACAAAATTCTAATCTAGGAACCGGTCGATACATGCAGCGCGTCGCGTATGGCTAGCGTAATTCAGAGTAAATACGTCTTTTTTAATAAACTCAGGTACGAAAAAATCATACCGCTGTGTAAACGTAAATACTTTACACTCATAATAATAAATTAGTAATAAATTCACAGCACATTCTTATTAGTGAAATACTAAAAAACTTAAATCAGTTACAATTTTCGCAAACGCAATAGAATTCACTAAGATTTCCATATAACGTAATATAGATAATTAAAAATGTCATATTATTTTATCTAATTACACTTGATTGAGAGGTTTGTGACGTTGTTTTTGACGAACGAAAAAAATTAACACGTACCTTAACCATGAATGTGTAAATCATGCAAGAGCTGGATATAGTTTTTGATATGTTAAGCAGAGAATTATTCATATTTATACAGAAATTACACCGTGATCTGTGTGTATTTTCAATCTAACACCTCACGATTAGCGGTTACTGTCACCTACTTTATATGTACCTACAAAATTTGTACGAAATCTGCAATCTCCACAAGAATCAAAGTATATATTACCATCTTGTGATATAAATAGTAACGACACGGTACCAATTAATTTCATTGCCTGTCTTATACCCGTTAAACAGAAACATTTAATGTATTTAACTGAATTTAATGTATTGCGGCAGAAGTATCAGTGAATAAGCCAGAGGTACCCAAACAAAGAACTTTTCACTTCAGTAGCTCAAACATGAAGGTTTTGCTGCTTAAAATCAGTGAGTAAAATCGATTTTTACTCACTAGTGAGACAAAGCTAACCACAGATTATAGTAACCTATGTATAGTAACTAATGGGATAACCATACAGACTATGTTGTTTCGCCCTAAGATAATATGCCCATGGACATTGGATCTGCCTGACACTTCTCGTTGTTCCGTGTCACGCTTAGGTACTACTTTAAACTAATTTAAAATAAATTGGCAAGAAATAATTGTTAAAAAAATGTCTCTTCGGAACGGAACATAATAAGTACTTATTAAAATCTCAAGAATGATGCGCGGAACGGAACTATTGACAGAAGTTCCTTTCCACGCATCATACATTCTTGAGATTTTAATATTTTTTTTTATTTAATTCGCTTAATTTACTAACAGGGAATAATAATAACAATAACTTACTTACTTATTATTTTTGAAGACATATTTTAACAATTATTTTTCTGTTCTTTTAACAATTTATTTTACATTTGTTTAAAGTGGTATGCGTAACACGGAAAAACGAGAAGTGTCAGGCATAATTATCACCTTAGAGCAAAACAAAAAAAAAACAAAATTTGGAATTCGAACTCGAAGGAAAACAAAAGACGATCGGCGAGAAAAAAATGTTCTCGCTGCTGAAGTGAAAAGTTATGTGTGTCACACGAGAGCAAAGTTGTTTGCATCTCGTGCCTTTGAATCCCTCGACACGCTCAGGATTCTACTATAGAATCACTCGCTTCGCTCGTGATTCAAACAGAATCCTTCGCTTGCTCGGGACTCAAATCAGCACGCGCAGCAAACATCAACTTTGCTCACTTGTTGCACAAATAACTATTGTTATAGAGTCTTCTCCCGATATGGTCGCATTTTTTGTCCTAACCTGAAAACATCCCGAGCACAAACTATTTTTTTGACATTTAAATCACCATCACAACAATATAAAACAATTATTAACGCATTAAAGTATTAAAAACTAGCCTCAATCGATAAACAAAAGATCTAATCTTTTGTCAACAACAAACAACAATCAAAATTGTCTATTTTGTTTAAGTCCGAGAATTTTCATACTTATTCACTTTTTAAGCCTTCTCTGGACTTCGACAAATACTCGTAAGACCAAAATTAACCAAATTGATCCAGTCGATCTCGAGTTTAAACGAAACTAACAAACAACACTTCATTTTATATATATTTACAGGTCACATTCGTCATATCTTCCAACATGTAACGCTTTCAGATCAAAACGAAATTAACATTTTTCGTAATGGTTCAGCAATTAATGAAGTTAACTATTTGATTTGCCCAACTTTGCGGGTTTTGCAAAAATTGCTAAATTTGATCAATTAATGGACAACGCAAAAAGCTTTAATTTAGAAACGTTCTCTTTCATCGGCACTAAGCTTTGGATCAAGTTCGTTATTTCTAAAATAAGATTAAATATAATTGGATTATAAGAAAAATCTTTATATTGTTTCATTTAGCTTTGATGTAAGACTCTTCTGTGAAGAAATAATTTAACCACAAATAATAGAAGGCACAATAATTTACAAATAAATACAAGTGGCCTTAAAACTAATAATATTTTTTTTTATAATATCAACAGACAGATTAATTAAACTAAATCGTAGCAAGCTCCAAAGATAAAATTTTAAACAACTTTACATTAAAATTTTATTTGCTTTTTTTTTTGATAAATAATCTCATAGAAAGAATTTGTACAGTAATTGAAGTTTCATCAAATGGATAATGTGATGTGTGTCTTAGTAAATCACGATAGTGCTTTCGTTTCAAGTACATGCAGGTCACCTCATGATGTTTTCTTTTACCGTAAGAGCTTCAGATAAATGGAGCTATAAAATTCGAAAAAAAATAATATTGGCATATGGCAGAAGCAACTCGATATGATCCAATTAACAAGAAGATCATAGCGCTACAGATAGTCTATTATACAACAGATTGTTAAATGAATTAACAGATAGTAATTCCAAGGAAATTTATACAATAATTTTATTAATTTACTGTACATTTTCAAATAAAAATGTTTGATAATCATGCATAATCTCAAAATATGGTTTAAATATGATATATCTTGTTCTATTTAATAGGGGTACAAATATTCAGAAGAGTCACCTGATGGTAAGGTGACTACTAACTACCACATGCCCAGAACACGCTGGCGGAGTGCCCCGCGTGGGCCTCCGAGCGCCGAGTCTTGGTCGCAGAGATCGGGCTAGATCTGTCTCCGCCGGCATTGATTGCGACAATAGGGTAGACGACTACAACTGATTATGGCCGTTTTTATACTATAATTATCTGATTTGAGCAATTTATATCTCATGAAAGTATGTCAATATAGAAACTTCAGTTTAATTATTAATTTATATTGTTTTTAGATTTCTAAAAATTGAGCAATTATTATTTACGTAATTCTAATGAAACGAACACATTTCTAACATTCTCACATTAAATGTAATATTTTTTTATACAGAAAGTATACCTATAAACGTACAAATAACAAAGTTATTTTAAAATTTGTTTCTACGCCCATACAAATTAGGCGAGTTTACTGAGTTATGACGTCACGATTGCAGTGTTTTTAGTATGGAGCGTTTTTGAGCGATCCGCGACAGCGCCGCAAACATGGCGATGTATCATCAAAAGTAATAGGTGCAGGTGTACTGTTGGTTCTACAATATTACTCACTTGAAAGAGTACTCTTATTATATATGGAATTTAAAAAAATTGTCGTCTACCCAATGCTAGCAGACGAGGGAGGTTGGAAGGCTGTGGTCTTTCTGTGAAGCAGTGATGCTCCAGAAGGAGGTCGCCGAGCGGGGTCGGGAGATGGCCGATCCCGCTCGAAGGAAGCGGCGCCGGGCTCGGTAGCACAGCTGCGGCGCCGCCACGGGTCGCCGTCGGGCGCTAGGACGTCGCGCCCGCGGATACGGCGACCCGGCATGGACCACGCCTCATCCGGCGCCGGGGAGCGTCGTCGGTGGAGGAGATCGGGGGAGGTATTGTAGCCTCCCCCGAGGAGGGCTCCCCTGTATCGGCAGCGGAGCGGAGGCTGGGGGTTCCCGGAAGTCGCTTGGCGTTCCCGGGGACTCCCTACATACCTGAGGAAGGCCATCCTTAAGGTTTTTAATCGGTAGGCCTCCCCTTTTTGGGGAGGAGAGCCCCACATAACCGCCGGCTCGCCACAGCCAGGGTATGCAATTTAATGCATTTTCCTCAGGGAAAAAAATAAAAATAAAGAAGGGATTACTACCACCCATAGACAGATAGCAACACCAGAGGAGTCACATATCGATGATATAGAAATTTTACCTGCTTGAAACGCATCAATAGTGCTTTTTACATTCCACTTGTTTATATCTTGCATCCTACATATGACAGACAGCCAGAGACAGCCCAATCTTAACCCATATTACATATCTAAATAACTATATTTTTAACCATAATAAACCGGGTAAAAAGCAAACTGTACATCTAATGCCAAATGGCTGAACGTTTCCAATTCGAAGTTGCAAATATGCAAGTACTGCTGATTTACAGTTGAAGTAAGTAGATATACAGAAAGATTGAATACTTGTATAGAGTCATCATTTGGTTTAAATATATTGTTATATATATTTACAATAATCTCTTAAAACTTATCCTAGATATGTAACGGCTTGATGTCCCATTTAAAATATCCCGAGATTAATTTTCTAGGTACATCGTTCTGTCAGCTTGTGCCCACAATATTTGCTTCAACTAAAAATAAAGTAAAATGTGCTAAGAACAATATCAGCGCCTGAGGCGGCAAGATATACGGACAATGCCATTGTCCCCGACGGGGCATTGTTGTAAGGAATCACTTTTACCGCCGAGTTTAGCTGCTTAAATATTAACGCAAATATTATTATGGGCCAATCACACATTCAAACTACGCCACACATTTACTCTCGCTTTCCGGCATGTAATATTATACCAAGCATATGATTGGTTAAATTGTATACGCACCTCGCAAACTACATGAGTAATTAATGTCAATCAAGTAGTATTGTAACTCATTAGGATTTCGATAATAATATTTCCTGCGTGTTCTTAACTATGTCTTTTGGTAACAACATATGCGTACAATTCATTAATTTAAAAAGTCTTATCATCATCATCATCATTTCAACCAAGAAACACCCATTGGTTGTCATAGATGTCCAGAGTGAACGCTCCTACTCTTTTTCATTGCACCGTTTTTCTACAATCTCCACCAAATTTTCAACGGAATGAAGTATGCGTCGACAAAATTGTGATGAAACTTATACGTCTAGTAGGCCCATTATGCATGGTATCTGTATCGAGCTCTGAATGGGTCACTAGAGCTGTGATATCTTTGATTGATTACTTTTGACAGAAGGTTTAAGAGTATCAAATTTTTTATACTTTTAGTAGTTAGATGTTTTGACCTAATTATTGTATGAATTTATTATACGCTGTTAATAAAAGCGGATTTAATATATTTTTAGTCAATCGTGGTAGAAGCATATTTTCTGTATGGTCGAGAAATATAAATCTGGTGCTAAAAAAGTTGATGAAAGCCTCAGAGCTACTGCGATAATATAAGCAAAAATATAAATAAAAAATATATAAAAATGCTGCTTCATGCGCTTTCCTACATTGCACATCAACAGAGAGATTTAATTCACTGATTTTAAAGCTTAAAATTAAAATAATTACAAACTCAAAACGATTGAAATATAAATCAATTTAGATTTTCATAATAATAAATCACCACATAATAATAAAAACACCAGATTCGACGCTATTGTTACTTGAACTAATAATTCTGAAAACAATCCATCTCGACACATAAAAAATTTTCATCGTTATATTCCATCGTATAAAGTGTTTTCCAGGTTGGTGGATATTAAGACAAAAATAAAAAAAAATGTTTGTTTCGCACAAAAAAAAACGTTGAATTTCAGTGTGAAACTGAGAATTTTGTACGTGAACATTTTGTTTTTTTTTTATTTGATATAGTACGTCTCCCCACATAAATTTTTTTATCCCGTATCATGACCAGAAAGAACTTTCGTAGATCATACAAAATATCTTTTCCGTGCGGGAATTAAACCCACGACCCGTTGCGTGGTTTACCGAAGTCCATAAACATATTGAACTTCAATGACAATAGTTCCTATATGCGTCTAATTCGGTAAACTTTAGCAACATTTCTCACTATGCAGATGGAGAATAGACCCAGTTAGTACATTCCATGCAAACTTGCAATAAATTCGCTTAAACAGTCTTTACGTGTTTGATTTATATTTTATAAATAATGGTGTCTTGATAATAAGCGATATAGTAAAAATAAAAAATAACTGTTTCTTACACTGACAACAATTGACCTAACCCAATGTAAGCACTATAAGGCTTGTGTTGTCTAGTGATGAATCTAGTGTAATGGATAGACATAACGTACTATACATATAAACATTTTTTGATATAAATATATATGAACAACAATGACTTAGGGGTCCCACCGGGGCTTGACCCCGGGACCCCTAAATCGGGGACCACTAAATCTTGCTCGATTTAGTGGTTAGTACCAACTTTGTACTATAATGATCATATTGGTAATAAACACGATAATTTTTAGAAAATGCGAACATAAATTATCGTAGCATAGCTTATCTACGACAACAATACGTAGCCCCGTAGCATGACAACCCAACGTAGACTGGCGTAGATAAATCGTAGCGATGTAGAATAATACAGTCTAGAAAGAATAATGGCGAATTTCCTAACCAATAATTTGTCTACATACATGACACATATGCTAACCTATAAATATTTAATTTCTCAATGAGTAGCGACTAAAATTAATAATCAAGGTGGTTTGGACAAACGTAATGGATGTAACGATACAAGTATTGCGAAACATTTGATGTATTAAATTATAAATATATTCAGTATAAAACTGACTTATGTATAACAATAATTTAAAATACTTAGAATTATTATGAAATTGCGTTTTTTATAAACACCTATGGAATCTATCTTGTAAAAATAATCCTACCTATGAATCGGCTTGGAAAACTCGTTAATCTGTCATTCCTAAAATCCCTCTTTCACTTGTGGTCCGAATTAATATTGTGCATCTCAAATAAGGTCAGTCAGAACTCACGCCAGTAGCTCTGATCTAGATTATAGCCATTATTTATTTATTTAGACATATAGCTTTAGAGATGTTGCTGCAGTATAAATTCATTATTTTCACGCATTCTACAAACTGGAATTTACAATCATTTTTACATTTCAATGAAGAAATGCACTGGAAACAACCAGCAAAGGATTTTTTTACTGTCTGTACCTCTACAGAGTCGTCAATTTTAAGTTACCCTTAGTAAAATCAACTTCCTTTAAAGATTTATAAAGGACACATTATATAATGTTCACTAAGAAAAAGTATAATTTTCATTTTACTTACTCAAAATATTTGGTAATGTAACTATTAAGTAGTGAAAATTAATAAAAATATATATTTTTATATAAGAGTAATCGGACCGTCAGGAACTATAGAGGATGTCTTAATCATTTGTCGTAGCTTATTAGCAATACGACATTTAATTTTGTCTTGATTATATTTGTTCTTGTATAAATTGTAAAAAAATATTTATGGTCACAATTTTTTTTAAATATCTTATTTTGCCATTATTATAGTGCTTTTCATGCTTACTATTAAGAAGGGCTAACTAAAAAATATTATTTTCTTCAACTTTAACAGATATTCGTCATTGCTGCAAAAAATATTGTATGCACACAGGCTCTCCATGCTAATTAGCGTATTTTCCAATCACAGAGCCAGAGGTATAGAAAATTGAAAGTTGGCAACAGCTGACATTCCTTCAATTTAGCAGTCGTTGTTCAGGAGCAATGTACCACTAAGATCATTTATATATATTATTGTCCATACTTAGTGAGATTTAGAAAATACGAAGTGATCTTATCACATCTCGAACGACCTTCACGTCCCTACATTGCTCGAACAACTCGGTATCGATAGTGAAAATTGTGTTTCCCTTCAAATTTCCAAAGCGTTATTTGCTTTACCCGATAGTAAACGACGTAGACAATGGTTTGGGATTGTCATTGGCACAATAATAATAATAAACGTATCTGAATGCTGCTTTCGAAAACAACACTTCTAAAGTGAAAAGACTAATATGAATTTTCTTTTATTATTTTTTATAATATCATACAATAATAAGGAAGAATTCTGTAATACAGATAAACAATTAATATAACATGCACTATTTAAAATACAAAATTTTAAATCTGTATTTTCATCGCTCAGGCAAACCAGTTCCACAGAAGTCTTCTCTGTAGTGTTTACCTGAGCGATATACTAACCTTCCGTTTATATGTTGAACACTTACAAGTGTTACATATACATATGTTTTGTAAATATGTGATTATTTATAAATATCTGCATGTAATTATTGAAATTTATATTAACATCATAAATTTATCAACGCTTCGCACTATGTGGAATACAATGCTGAGCAGGGATCTGTTTGCTACTATGGCGCATAACATATAAAATAAAATATGTTTTATTTTATATGTTAAGTTATGTCTATATCTATGTGTAATAAAATAAAAATCTAAATTAACTCTCGGGCCCCATAACAACTTATCTCGAGAAGTCGCTATTGGCATTCTGTTACAAATTATAACTTTTGCTTTAGCTAAGGTTAAGAAAATAAGTAAGGTAGTAGTTCAATTCCCTGTAGATGTTTTGTGCTTGTTTGCTTGATAAGCTACAACCGCTTTTTAATATTTTTTACGATATTGCATTTTACAGCTTTGTCAATTAGAAATGTATAAATTCGTGAACATCAGTTATCCAACAAAGAGGTTAGTTCATATACACTCAAGACAAACGTCTAACGTATATTTACGGCCGTTTTCAATAACCTATCTAAGATCAAAGATAAATTGCTATCTCCGATTAGCAGTAAGCTGTTATCTATCTGTAGTCTGCGTTTCACAATCAAAGATACGAGCTATCTATCTTTGTCTAACTAAGGATAGCTTTATGCCCTCTCGTCTATCCAAGCCCTGTAGAACGTTTTGTTCGTTGCTAACCATAAAGCTTTAGTACGTTTAAAACATATGTACAATTTATTGATGTATTTTATATTTAAATATTATGTTGTAAAAAGTGCATACAATGATACTATAATTGAAGAAAAAAATCTTAGATCGTCATTTTCACTTTATTTGCTGGTGCTCTTTATAAAAATCATAGAACGAAACGTTTATAAATGACAAGTGATGTCATTCGAACATTACTGACAGATAATTTGTTGCCGCCAATTTGTGTGTATTACATGTTTTTTATATAAAATATAAGCAAAAGTGAAAAAAATGAGTTCTGTAAGTATCTGGATTTACGATACTTTTGTAATTTAAGTTATAATGTTATTATAGTTAATTTTTTCGAAGCCTATCTATGTTTTAATCCACCGATATTGACAGATAGCCAAATGTCGTCACTAGAGATAGCTCCGCCTATCGGAGAGTAAGTTGAATCTTTTTTGAAATGCAGTTACGTCAGATTTGTATGAGCGTCCCTATCTCTAGTAAGCTATCCGTCTTCCCGACGATGGATAGGTAACTTCGGTAGGCGAAGCTATCCATCAGTAGGTTATTGAAACGCAAGTTAGGGCATAAGGATAGATTTTACTATCTTTAGTAGCAAAAACAAAGGATAGATAGGTTATTGAAAACGGCCGTTAGTGAATACGCACTATCTGGACAAGCATGGACCATCTTCGGCCTCATCGTCACTTACCATCAGGTGAGATCGAGGCCAAATGCCTAGCCTTATTACATGAAAAAAATATATATATTTAATAAAACTTTTTTACATCGTAGCTTTCTAGTTACACTTATAAGACTGAACATTATCTATTTCTAAATTATTTATTTGTTAATAAATAATAGATAACGTTACATGTTTTATTCAGAATAATAACTTATAATAGTAATGCTAAATATAATTCTAGTATTATTCACACTTACATAATACAGTGGGCACCAAACAGTTTTTACTAATTTTATATCTGTATAAACTAAACTCTTTTGCAAAAAAAACGGGCACCTAAGGAAATTTACGTTCTAAGGTCGATTTTAGTTCATTAAATGAAATTTATTTCTTTGACGTTGTCTGTTTACTTATAATCGTGTAAATTAATGCGCGTGAAGTGAATTCGAGCAATTAAAAGAAAAAAAAAACGATGGATTCTTTAAAATCGATGTACACACCCAAACAATGAGAAGTGGTCGGCAATAAAGACAAATCTTTTTAACTTTTTTTAAATTTTTTTAAGTTACAAATGTAAAAACCTAATAACGAGTGTGACCTCCTCTTGCCAAAATCACAGCTTGAATCCTTCTGAGCATGCTTTCCACGATGTTTTTAATAACGTTTTGAGGAATACGTTCCCACTCTTCTACAATGACTCTTTTTAGCTCCCTGATGTTTTGTGGAGCAGGTTGCACTGATCTTACTCTTTAGAACATCCCACACATGCTCAATTGGATTGAGGTCAGGACTTCGAGCTGGCCAATCTAAACGACGGATCCTAACTTCTTGCATGTACGCTTCCACGTCGCCAGAACGGTGCGGGCGAGCATTATCGTCCATAAAAATGGAATCTTCCCCAAGTGCAGTCAATGTGGGTTGTGCATATGGAATTAGGACTTCCATTATGTACCGGTGTGCATTTAATGTTCCATTTTCTATGAAAACTAACTCCGTACGCTCCGTCCAATTATTTGCTGCCCAAAACATAGCGGAGCCTCCGCCATAAGGAGTGATTTCTTCGAAACACACTTCCGCATAGCGTTCCCGTGGTCTTCGCAGCACTCGCCGGCGTCGGTCCTCTCCACACAAAGAGATTGTAGCTTCATCGGAAAACAATACTTTATTCCAGTCCTCCAGAGTCCATGAAGCACAGTTCCGGGCAAACTGAAGTCGAGCAACACGGTGCTCACGGAGTAATTTAGGGCCCCGAACTGGGTGGTGACTCTTGATATTGGCAGCCAAAAGCCTCCTCCTGACCGTCCACAAGCTAACTTCTACTCTTCTTACTTCTTCAAGGCTCTTCTTCAAGTCTACACTTGACGCCTTCGATTACGCAACGCCTGACTCACCAAAAAGCGGTCATCTCTTGGTTCTGTGCATCGTTTTCTTCCCGAACCGGGTCTTCTTTTGACCGAACCAGTCTCTTGATACCGTTGCCAAGTTCTCTGGACAGTTGAACAACTCACATTTAGCCGCTGAGACACGTAAGTTTATGAACAACCTTCTTCAAGTAGGGCTATAATTTTACCGGCCCTTACCGCTTTATCACTCATATCAAAAAAGTAGTATTTAATGTAAAAAGAAAGATTAAATTGTTTAATTTGCAGAAAATATCCAAAAAGTTTTAAAAAATATCGTAATTAGTTAAAAATCGATTCAACAATTCGCGCCATTAGTAAAGCAATTTTAGAATAATCCACAATAATCATTATTTTTCTTTTAATAATTCAAATTTTAAATTTGGAACGTAAAGAATCATGCCACGATGCTTCAAAAAACATGCCAATACATCGTCAAATTAACAAAACCTATTTTTTGTCCTTCTTCATTAGAGTAGAGAAAAAAATCTAATGTGCCCGTTTTTTTGCAAAAGAGTTTATATATATTTACCAAAGTATGTACCAAATAAACTAACAATTACCTATTCTATTTGCAAATAAAATGAATCTGTGCCAAAATTTTGTCACGACAAACTAGTAGGGTGCGTCGAACCGTAATTGGTATTAATTATCGCTTATAGCTAGCGTTTGTGGTCGTGTCAAAATGAGTTAGTTGACCCCAATGTAAAAGTAGGTTATGTGATCAATCTTCATTAATTTCTTGGCCGACCCATCCCACATTTTTGACGATCATGAGGACAAAAATATTATTCCTCCTGTAATATTTTAATATAATTGTAGCTTTTTTATTCAGTTCAACATAACATTTTTCGTCAACTGTATCTATTATGAGATCATGATGAAAATAAAAAATAAACACTTGCTCAATTTCTTATTGGCTGGACACTAGAACTTATTATAAGTAACAATAATATAATTAACAAAATACCAGACATAGTGCGATTAAATGCAAAAATCACAACAAAAGAAACTTATTATTTAAAAGTATCACAAAGAAAATAATAAAAATAATGTTTTATGATACTACGACCCAAATTTCGCAAGTCGTTCCTTCATCGCCACTCCAGCCATTCCTCTTAAAGCTCTTATTTCAGCTGCTCTTAGTAAATGGTTCCTATGTAGTTTTAAGTAGGTACGTATTATCAAATAATAAATTTGGTAAGTATCTGTGAATAAATAGTATTGCGAAATTAGTTTCAAAATGACTGCAGCGCTTTGCCGTCAATACGTTCACGTCATATGGTCCCTTTAAAAGTTTCTGTTCAGACCAATTAGCCAAGTGACAACCGTCGGACGTGTACCCGACAAAGAGTGTATTCTAAGCGTTTCAGGCACTTAAGTAGAAATGTGAACCTACAAAAACCAACCCAAAAAATACTTCGTTTTTATTTTAGAAACGATACTATATTTGTTTATTGTATTTTTAAACACTTTATATAAAAAAAAAACAAACTAAAACATAAATGAGAACATTACAAAAGACCATTGTATTTAAAATTAATAGAAAGAAAGCAACAGCAAAATATTCTCTCGGATATCAATGAAAATACCGCATCGGAAATGCTGACACATGTCAACAGATAATTCCGTTCGATTTGTATAAATCGTTGAATAGCTCCCGCTACCGAGCTATTTTCTGTTAGGTCAGTCGCCGTCCATATAATATTCACATAGAATATGAAAATACTCGTAGAACCCATTTGCGTAATCTAGAACAACTGTGTGTTAAAGAAATCGCAAGTCGGGAAAGTAATATTTATTAGGTTTGATAATTATAATAGTTACTCATTCAACCTGTGGGGTTTTGTTTTGTTGAATGATACGTATATATGTGGTGACCTATCATAACGGGAAGAACTAGTATCAGTGACACCTGGTTTCAGCGATAATTGCCTAAAACAGCAATAAAACTGCAGTGCAAGCGAAATAACGCTTTACGTTGCAGTGTATCTGTTTCAATATTGCTTTAATTCTACTCTAAGCACCACATGACGTACGGTTTTAGACTGGTGTCGTTATTTTCATATTGCATTTTTTTCTTTGAAGAGCATCGCAAACAAAACCTTGACGTACGACGTAGCCAACTGGAAACGCATCCACCGTTTTGATAGGTATGTGAGTGGCATACTGACCTGTCCCCACTGGTCACGTTTACTAAAGAAGACTACATTAGCCATATTGGAATACGCATGCACCTTAACCGATGAGAAGTTTTAAGTTATTACAATGGATGTATTTAACTAAGATAGTATCATTACCGTCACATTATTAAGAAATTGTTATGCATATGTTTCGACCATACCTTACCATTTCGTATAAAATTTTAACTTAAAAATCTAGTGTTAATGTGTTTTCAAGTAAAACCTTTTATAGATAGATATTAAACTTTCCATGCCTTTTAAAATGTATTCTTCTATTAAATACCTATAAAAAATATCAAAGAAATATTGATCAGCTATCGACTTTTAGAATATAGCTCCATATTAAAAAACAGGACCCGTATAGGTTCACTATGTTATCCATCTGTCTCTCAATTTGTCCAGACATATTTTCTCAGGAATGCTTGAAGAAAACAAATTAAAATTAATATAAAAAAGCGTTTGCAGTAGTGAAAAATTCAAACTTCTAATTCCGTTTATTTAGCATATTCGCAAGAGAATGAAAACCGATGAAGTATTTTCCGTTGACCTAGAATCATTAAATTTACCATGAAGCAGTATCATATATATATGTAAAATCTGAATCGTAAATTTTTAATTGCATAAAAAAATATTTATAAACTTGTAGAATAACTTGTCTTGTTACAAAGATGGCATTTAACTCTACTTGAAAATATATCAACAAACCATACTGCACAGCTACAAAAAAATTCGTATTAACGATTAATTAGGTCCTCCTTATTAAACATTAAAAAAATGAGACTTTATACCCGATCGAACTCTGTACCACTCTGCATCCTACATATACATGTTAGCTTGTATCTTTGAGGCGATGATGCTTGCAGCGGAACTTAAACCAACTGTTTACTTTTCGCCACTGTTGGCCGGGCAAACAGCCCTATCACGGGCAACAGACACACAGCGGCAGCAAAATAAACTCAGCCGGTGTTTGACTGTTAAAGTTTACTGCTTTGTACCTCCGAAATGGCGCTGTCAAATTACATTAAGTATATATAGTATGTTAAGACAATAAATGGTAATAAGTATTGATGTGTATACGAAAAAATTATTTCAGAAACAATATTTTATGCCACTCATTTTCTGAACTTTGGACTTAATGTACTTACTATACTCAACTATCCGAGGATAAATGTTGTTATATTTTCTTCATTAAGATTTATTATACGTATAATGATCTTATGAAGTCAATACATATTTGTTAATCAAGCGCGGAGCCAACTTTGTGAGCCCAGTTTCCCACAACCATAATTGAGGTCGATACTACGCTGAATTAATTATATAGTAAAATAACTTGTACGAGTATAGATTAGGCGGCGCTATCTGTGTAATACCAAATCGACTTATGAGCCACTACGAAGAAATACCTACCTAAATACCTACGGATTCTGGATCAATTGCTGGATGCTCAAAAGAAGCAAGAATAATGACAAGAATATTGACATACTAAAGTCACAAGCGATTCAAGTTTGAAACAGTGGTCAACATTTGTACTATTATGTATTTGTATATAAAGGGAACATAGTCACTAATTCTCTCAGTTAACGTAGCAACGGTATAAATATTTTTGATTAGCTGTAACCACTTTTTTTTACGACGCTCGATTATACATATTATTAGGAATAAGAAAAAAATCTTCTTTATTACTTATTTTAAGCACAAAGCATCGTATTGTTAATAGCTATCTTTCAAGCGAAAATTCAAACCTCTTTATAAAAATATACTGTAGTGGAAGATTCTAGATAGTATAATTATACTAAGGTATATGAGTCAAGACATTGAGTTCAATCGTACTATATTATTTCTAGCTATGATATTTATAGAAGATCTTTAAAGAATAAATTGGTAAAAACAATATAGAATAAGAATATTGTTGCTCTGATGGTCGAGTGTAAGAGCGTGTGTGTGAGAACTATTATAATTTACTACGATCACGATTTAGTCAGGATATAACTGTCAACTGTCAAAATTACTAAAATTAAATGTCGTATTCAGAGTATTGAAGAAACATTCCATCTCACTTTCGCGCAAGTCAAACACCACTACTACATTTTTAAATTGCAAGTTTTGTCAGTTTTTCCGATTGACATTTTTTTTATAACGTTCCGCAACATGCCTTGCTTGCTGATGAGACTGAGCTGGAAAGTAATTTGATATTGCACCGCGTTCTTTTATAATAATATTTTGTTTTCTTGTGTAAATAGATTTTCTAATAAAAAACGCTAAAATCTAATTTTTTTTCTAAAATCAACACATGATTATCTGTTACGAGAAAAAAACTGTGGCTTACGCCAAGGTTCAAATTCCAGATTCAAAGCAAACCGTAGAATTGAAGTCCCAGACGAATTCCAAAACATGACAGGTAAAAGAGTTTGTTACAAATCTGATACCAAATACGTTTCCGTTCTCCTCGACGGCCGTGAAACTTTTGTGTAAAACTTTTGGTGAAGTTTATTATTAACACACCTACACAAAATTACACTTCAGATACCGTAAAACTTTCGTTTTATGATCCAATCTATCTGCGTTATCATACTTAAAGTGGAGGTTACAATAACAAATGTATTTAGATTTTTTAAGTGCGTTAAATGATACGTTAAATGATAAACACTTTTGACAGACATACCATCTGACAGTTATAGTTATTTGCTAATAATACACTGGATTGTATAAGGTAAATGAAACATGAAATATTGAATCGTTGGAGGTTATTATTTACAACATAAAAAATATAATTAACTATAACGAAAAAGGCACGAAATATACCTTTTTCTTAATATTAAATTACAAAAGAATTCAAATGTTGCATGGCTTCAGATATCATTAACAAAGAACCATTACGGATAAAAAATCATACATCTAATAATTTAATTAATAATTCAATAATTATTAATTAATATAATTCGGTTAATATATAGCCTAGGTTGATTTTCAAACCTTGTACCTTAACTTTTCCTATTGCAAATCAGTTATCGTTGTGCAAATTGTTAAGACAAAACTTAATATTTTCTACATCCCATCAATTGATGACAATGTCTGATTTCACTCAAAATAAACATATTTTACTTGGTTCAAATTAATTTGTATTAACATATTTTCATTTAAAACAAAAAAGATATATATATATATAATATATATATATATATATATATATATATATATATATATATTATATATATATATATATATATATATATATATTATATATATATATATTATAATAATAGAAAAACGAATCTTGTTTTGTAGACTTCGTTTATTGATTGTACAATTATTTTACGGTGATGATTAAAATGAATGATAAAATAAAAAATCTAATAGATAAGTTCTACTAGATAGTATAAATTGTTTTATAAAAGTTCCCGTCGCTTTAAGGCTCGAATTAATAATAATACATATATAGAACCTTGTGTTAACGCAACCCTCCAATCAGTGCTATTCCTGCAATAATTCATTCAATAGCAGAAACACAAATAAAACATATTTCACTATTGTCTTCTGTAAAATGGAGGAGAAACAGATCTTTAAACGGAAACTACTTACATAAACGATAGTTCTGTATTGAATTATAAGCACAAGCAAATTTAATTATCAGTGCTTCACAATATTTGGAAATAAATTTGGTAATCAGACAAACTTGTTATTAACCGCAGCAAATACTTACATAAAATACCCATCAATTTCTGATGTCATTCCATTTCCATTTCCCACAATTAATTGTTATTCCTCCTTTTCGTATAGCACGTTCATACTGTTTTGATGAGTGAAATTAATCATCGTATACAATTTTGATTTCATAACGAATTCGTTTTTGCAAACAAAATTATTTTTGATGGAGATAGAAGCGATTTATTACTAAGAACAGTTCATAGATGCATGTGATCAAAGTTTCAAATAAGCTCCTGATGTACTGATCTGATGTATTATAGTTGTATAGTAGACATTTAAGTGCTACAGAATAGTCTCAAAGTAAAAAGTAATAAAGATTTGGTCACCTTAGTAGCCATGTTGTTATTACATCGGTTTCAAGGTGTCGCCGTTTTTGTGGTCCCAAATTCAAGTCCAGGTGGAGCAAATGTTGATGTGATGAATGCGAGCAATGATGAAATAATAAGATAAATACTTTAGTAAAGTTTATTAATATATATTTCTATCAAAAATATCCGTATATATAAATATCCGTTAGCGAAGATCTCATAATACAAACCTTATATAGCTTACTTTGATCTAGACTTATTGGTGTTATATAATAATAATAAATATTTGTTATTTCTTTATATTACATTATACAACAAATGGCAAACAAATAAAATATAACATACACAATAGTATACACATAAACAAATATGAAAGCAATCATATACAAGATTCAAAATTATTTTAATTATATCAATTAGACAGAGAATTTCTATATAACTACCACAAACAAAAAATATTTAAAATTATATATAATTCATGAAACAATAATGCATGAATAATGAGTAATCATCTTAATAAAGCAATTTATTATTACATCCTTATCTAGAGTTTGCCTTCGGTAGGTACATATTTTCATAGATGCTCTGATTTCAGTGATCGAAGCGTGATGTCATATGTACTCTAATGTCTCAGTTCTAACCAGTAGTTCCTAAGATTAACATGATCAACAAAATAAACTCTTCAGTTTTATAATACTCGTGAAGGTTTAATCTACCATCCTGTCTGCATTTTGCTTAATTTAGCAAAGCCAGACGTCTAAGACAAAGCATGCCAGGATAAAGCTCATGATTGAGCCATCAAAGCAACTTTATTAGTTGTATGTGAGATTAAACCAAATTCATTCTTGCCTTTATACTCCGCCAAATATAAAAACAAGGACACTTTGTCTGGTAGAAATTTTAAAATCACACCATTTCGTCTTTGATTTTGATTTTATGAACCGTGTTTTTTCGTTGATCATGCGATTTGAACCAATCTTTGTCAATGTCTATCTGTTGGTGATTAATGGGCAACACATAATGGTAATAATATATGTAAATTATTATTATACAGCACTAAAATTTAATATCATATAAATTTAAATTAGAAAATTGTCAACATCTTTACAAATTATATGTGCTCTTTCTCTTCGATTTTTAGGTGATAAGTAGACACAAATTTATCGATTTCATATAAACTGTTACGTCATTGAATGTATTCAGGTTGCTTTACGATGTTTTTCGTCATCGTAAGAGAAACTAAAATTCCAATTCCGTATCCGCAAATATCAAAAATAATTATTTTATACATGAAAGCATGTAACATCATCATCAAAAACCCTTACACCTTATGATGCCAAATTTCTATGGGACATTGTGTGTGGTATTCAATCAGAGGTAATGTTGCTGCAAATAAAATACCTTAAATGTATATATACGAGTAAACTTCGAACATATATTGGTATGTGTCTGATAATATTTAATCAATTATACGTTTTTACCTTACACACACGATATGAAATCCCCACAGAGCCCTGCAGCTGAAGCGGTCCGCTTTCCATTATTAATTCTTATATGTTAAATATATTTATAGACACTTACTATATATGAAATCACACATAAAGTGGTTACTTTATGTGTGATAATGGTTATTCAATGTGAAAAGTAAAGTTGCAGAACATATCGTAACGAGATTATAAGTTAAGAAATAAATTTCAATTTTATCATTGCGTGTTATCATGTGATAAACTAAAATACAGTTCGCTACAAATAATTCTAAAATTGGTTAGGTATGCCTGAAGAAAGAGCTGATTTGGGCGTATTTTGAAAGGCGTCTCCCGCAGGAGGCTTACTCTCTAACGGGTCAAATTTTCATTAGTCAATCTATGCAGTGTGTAATCATAAAGTGAGGACATTACAGCGACTTTTTTAGATTTTGATTACTAATGTAAAAAATAGCAGGTGTCAAAGTACGATACCTAACACGTAATATTGCGTTAATTATATTTTATGAATAAATAATTAACAACGATAAGTATATCACAATAAAAATATACTATATATTAAAATAATTACAATACTCGTAAATTAGATTTTATATACGTTACTTAATTAGCTGTATTATTTAATCAAATAATATTTAAAAATAAAATCCACAAAGAGACGGCTAAAAGTCGATTTCAGTCCGGACTGATTCATACATTGTTTCCTAATTGCCCAGACTGAGACCAGTCTCAGTCTGAGCAATTAGATAAATCTGTGTTAAAAGAAGATTCTATCCATACCTCTCAGTAGTTTTATCTTTCAAAGACTCATTTCTACCACATTCAAGAAGTAGATGCAAAAAATCCTCCATACAAGTTCCCTCATCTCAGTTTGGACTGTCAATATTTTGCATAAGATGCGTGAATATATTATGAATACATTATCCTCAAGTAAAGAACATGCTCACGCCTATGAAACCTTTTATCAGAGTACTATATCATCCGAGGCGGTCGGTTTACGACTGTGTTGTACTATATTTCATATGATTCTTTCTTTATCACAAAATACTCTGCCCAGATCTTATAACTGTTTTATCTTGAGGGATATAATCAGTACAAATTAATATTTTTCAAGGGGTACCCCTTCAGAGAGGACAGTCCTGGCAACCAAGTATGTCAGGGTTGCTACGGAACCCTATGAAAATTACTGACGAACTCATTGGACATTCATATCTAAGGCTCCTTTATCCTTATCTAAGGCTCTTATTCAAACCTCCTTTCTTATCTAAAGCTTATATGCCTGCTTAAAATAATTGACGGGATAACTCCTAGTACGGACCGCCTCATAACAAATATGAGTCCGTTCTCATACAATATAGAAAATAATCTACAAGTTTATTTGTATTTAAAAGATTCCTATATACTTCTCGAATAGGTAAAATATAATATTATTTCGTAGTTAAATGGCTTGGCATAATTGTGAGTGTGTCATTTATTACAATAGACCTTTTTTATAGTAAAGACGATCAAGCCACATATTTTAATTAAGGTTAGTCCTTGTATAATTAGAACAAGAAAGTGGTAGGTAGTCTGAGTTATATGCTCTCGTATTGCAAACATATTACATAAAAATATTTTAGTAGATTTATTTCTTATAAATTTCAGCTTTCTAGAGCATATAAAGTTCAGCAATTAGGAAATACCCTAAGAATTCTGATGATGCATATCAAAAATCTCGAAAATTTCTATACTATCGAGCAAATTTTTGCAAAGTAAGGAACAACAAAGGCCAAGGAGAACAACATATCCAAATATCAGCTGATTCTGCCGAAAACCACGATTTTCTAATACAGACTTCGGAGCCCCCTAGCGGGAAAATGCGTTGTTAACTTTTTTGTGACCATTACATTTTTTGCTCAGCTCGACCAGGAGAACAACATATCCAAAATTTAGACCTTTTTTTTTTTTTTTTTTTTTGTTCCGCTGAGGAAAATGCATTGAATTGCATACCCCGGCTGCGGAGAGCCGGTGGTTATGTGGGGCTCTCCTCCCCAGAAGGGGGAGGCCTACCCACTAAAAACCTCAGCGATGGCCATCCTCTGGCGTTGTAGGGGGCCCTCAGGATCGAGTGTCGCAACTGAGGACCCCCGGCCTTTGCACCCCTGGGTGCGTAAGGGGAGCCCTTCTCGGGGAGGAGTGATCTTGCCGCCTCCTCCCCTCCAACCTCCTACGACGTCACCCCCCGGCCATCCGGGGGTGAGGTCCCTCCCGGGTCGACTCCACGGGCACGAACTGCGTCGCGCCCGCCAGCGACCCGTGGCGGCGCCTCAGGCCAGGCTATCTGGCCCGAGGCCGCCTTCTTCGAGCGGGATCGGCCATCTCCCGATCCCGCTCGGCGGCCTCCTTCTGGAGCATCACCGCTTCACAGAAGGAGACCACAGCCCTCCAACCTCCCTCATCCGCCAGCATTGCCGCAATCAACGCTGGCGGAGACAGATCTTGCCCGATCTCTTCGACCAAGACGCGGCGTTCGGAGTCCCAAGCAGGGCACTCCGCCAGCGTGTGCTGGGCCGAGTCGAGGTCGGATGCACAATGGTGGCATCGTGTCGTGTCCTCCCTCCCTATTCGACTCAGATACTCACCGAAACAACCATGTCCGGTGAGTATCTGAGTCAAGCGGTAGGTGACTTCCGCCCTCCCGCAGAGCCAAGCTTCGAAGTGCGGGAGTATCGCACCGACGGCGCGCTGACGCACACAGCCCCCACGCTCTAGCTGCGCACGCCAAGCCCTCTCGGCCCGTCGGTGCAACTCCCGTCTGTGCATTCCGTGCGCTGGTGCCGGGGGACTCCCCCCGTCGCCCCCCCGACCGACATGCCGCGGTGCGTTGTACATCACCGCGTACATGTCGGCCAGGATCTCGAAAGGGGGGGACCGCCCCAGAACCGTCGCCGCCTCGTACGAGATCGTACGGTAGCCTCGCACGATCCGTATAGCCATTGTCCGCTGCATGCTCCGGAGCAGAGCTCTGCAGTGGGAGGACCTCGTGCAGTCTTGTGACCACACGGGGGCCCCAAGGCCACGGACCGTACGACGCTCGCGTACAGGCGGCGAACACCATCCCTCGGTACCCCGAGATTGCGATGCAAGGCGCATATAAGGCGCTGTAAGGCGCCCGCGACCCTCTTGATTCGGGGGACCAATCGCACGAGATGCTCCTCGAAGCTCCATCTGCTGTCCAAGGTGAGGCCAAGGTACTTGATGTAGGGCCCCACCTGGACCTCCGCGTCACTACCCGTATCCGGCAGCTGGGTGGTTCCCGGCGCTTTGGAAGGCCGTGGAACTATAGCGCCTCGGTCTTGTGCGGCGCTATTTCTAGAGCCAGTTGGTGGATCGCCCTTACGATACACGCCACCCCCAGCTCGGCAAGCCTGAGCGTCTGCTCGAAGTCGGCCCCGGTCGTCACGGCGTGAGTGTCGTCAGCGTAACAGACGACACTCACGCCGCAAGGAAGGCTGGTGCGAAGGACCGCATCGAATGCGAGGTTCTATAAGAGAGGTCCCAAAACTGACCCCTGCGGAACGCCGCACTCGATCCTTCTATCCAAAATTTAGACCTGGGTCCCGAAAACCACGTCGCCATATAAACAGTATCGTCTACTTTGCTTGAACGAAACGACCATAAACCACAAGGTGCTTTCGTTTTAAGCTAATAGAAGAGCGTTACGAGTAAGATTTCATAGAGATCCAGTGATTGTACTGGAAAACATTGTCGATACTAACGCATTCTTGTCTTTTATCGGTTGTAACATCTTCTTCTCAAAATTAAAAGCTTTATTACCCTTCATTGATTATTGCCTATTCTATCTTAAAGATATTACCTAAACTTGCGGGAGTAAATGTTCCGTGCGGAGCGGTGGAACTTTCACAGCATAAAGATGGATCTTAGCCAGATGTATTAAAAAGGAGTTGAGAACATTATCCATAATATACAACGTATTCACAAAATTCTGATAAACAAACTACTCTACGTCTATGATCAAGGTTCCCTTTATATAGATTTATTTCATAAAAAATGGAAATGTTAAATAACATTAATCTGGTATCCCTGTTTTTCTCAATGTTCTGCACACATATTTTTCCCGCATCCATAGAGCAGAAAGTAATTTAGTTTTCGAACATAAGACAAATCTATTCTTGGTTACGCGTATTTGAGACATTAATTTCATAATAATATATGCTTTTATAACTTCTTCTTATATATATTTTATTCAAATTAAATTTACTCCAAGTTTAGAACCCTGAAAACGACATTTTCAAAGTCTTAAGACTACATGAAACTCACCTGAATGTAATCACATCGATAGCAAAAGCGAAGTGGAAGTATACTTAATAATAAAATTAAAAAAAAAAGACAGATAAATTTGTTAAATATAGAATTAAGATATGTGCATAAAATTAAGTAGCTTAGTATAAAATAAAAAGCACGCCAGGTGTGCAATATACTTAGACTTACAACAATTGCTGTAATAAATTTGAATGTTTTCCTCGTTTTACATATTTACGAGTACAATTACGTACAAGTATAATGCCAATTTTACTTACCTATCTCAATTTTTTCCATTCGTAGAGAGTAATCGTTTTGTGTGCACAGCTCATTCGTTATCACGTACCCAGTCTGTTTATTGAGACGCTGGAATAACTCAATTATTTCTGATGAACGGCTCTTTAGGTATCTTTGAATAGGTTACCGTTTTTTGTTCATCTCTACATGAAATAAGCTATCTGGAGTTGTCTTGTATAATATTATTTTATAGCCTCTTATTTGTCGTAGATCACGTATATACACTGCGAAATATTATACAGAAGACCGACAATTACCTGCCACTATGTTTTACGTTAGATTACAAAGAAACGTGGGTCATGCTTAAATTCTTCCAGAGGTATCATATATACATATATCCAAATATAGCAGGCTCTTTACTAAAGACCACAATATCAGTTCATTTTCAGACTAGGTCAAAACACGGTACCAGCAACCTTGCTGTCATATTAACCTAACTCCTACCTAGGAAATTTATGTTAATATGATATAACCGCTGGAGAATGTGTAAGCTTTTGGATTGGAATAGACTAGGCATCGACATCAATGGCGAGAAGATCACCCACCTTTGTTTTGCTGATGATACCGTAGTCATGACTGAGATTATGGGGACTTCGAGACTCAGTAATTTTTTCTAATATCTAACTTAGACATGTCTTAAAATGAACATGGATTGAACGAAAATCATATCAAATTCCTGTGTGGCACCTATTCTTGTGAAGGTTTTATTCTGGAAGTTGTTCAGTAATATATTTACCTGAAACAAACAGTTCAAATAGATTAGTACAACATCCAGAAAGAGTTTAATCGACGACTGGGCAACGTTTGGATAACTACGCAGCATATTTTCGGCCCACTGACATATCTAGAAAAATTGCTCAATTTAAGTGGTAGTGAGCAGGATATACTCGTATAGATAAACTTTTGAGTGGTAGGCATATGCTAGAAAGAACAGTACATATAAAGTTGGTTATAATAATAATGATGACAAAATACATACACACTAACTCTCCACCGCTATATGAGTTATGTATGTCTGAGTAATATTTGCTTACTTCCTCATGTGGCCAAAAAAGGCACCCAATTGTTGAAACCACTTCTAGTGTGCCACCATATAGCAAAAACTAATAGCAATCCACTTTGAAGATCTCCTAGCACTACTTCGCTATCGCTTCTAGATCACCGAACCCAGTGGACAAACAGGCGATTAGATCGTTATTGTCTTAGTAAAAATGTATCGACCAGAGAACATCCCCCTTAATCGTTCCAAAACAGGTACATACGAACTAGCTCCAGCCTCTAATACGATACTTATTACCTCTTATGTGGCGACGATACTTATCCGACTCGTCTTATTTTATATGTAGCGATTTTTAGTGGATATTTTCTGCTGCCTCATCTCATTAGTCTGTACGCATAACTGCACGCGGCCAAGACATATCATATAATCATACACAGAGAGGTAATGATAACTTTTGGTGGCATATCCTTGTAGTTTTCCGGTCTTAACTATCCCAACCTCATCGACTACTATCTCCTGCAGTGACACAATAAATATTCCATGATCACATTATTCTTTTTATAGACCCTACAGATATCGATGATTACATGTCCTATGGTTACCATCATAGTACCAAACTCATCTATTAAAAAACAATCAGATAAAAATAAAAAACAGCATCTATAGGTAAACATTTGTGATGCTTCTATAAGCCAATAGTTAACAAATCGTTTAATTACCGTCTTTCATTATATTGCAAATATATCTAATGACCTATAACCCTAATTAAGACGGATTAAGAAAATTATGTAAGAAATTACTTGCATATAACGTTCTTATTAAGACTGAGCGAGATAGAGAGTTGTGTCAATAATTTTTCGTTGTTCACTCCATTCCACAGATGTTCTCTAATTTCACTATCGAATAATGCGAGATCATAACACACTTTTATAAAACGAGGACAACACGCAGAAACGTATAGCGATTTTGGTACTCGAAAGTTGGAACACCGAATAAGGACTTAGAGAGTAGCGGCGCTGCTCGTTCCATCTCGAGAGAGCTCAGCAAATATACTCGTATACCTTCCTTAATTGGTATCTGTATCACTTTCAACGTTTTCTTTATATCGAGTTGTATTGTAATATTACTTGCTTGAACCAACTGTTTATAAGTAGAAGAGGCTATTTGCAAATAAAAAAATATACTTACCAATATGTTTACCAATATGTTTTTTCTAATTTCATATGTGCGTTGATCTGACACTCCTACTGCAAAGGAAAACCTCGTGAGGGGTAATCTGCAGAGCGGAGCGGTCTAATGCATCTCTAATGCCGAGCTGGAAGAACACAGACGAAAAGTCTGTCTGAACGTCAGTTTTTCCAGTTCTTGTTGAGCCATTAAATACAACAGCTGAAGTATTTAATGGTTCAGCGGGAAGTCATGTTGATCCTAATCAAAAGGTATGAATATTTTAGCATTGAACTATAAATACTATTCCATAATATGGAACTCTAAAATGAATAGGATTTTTACATCGTTAATTCGAAAACTTTAATTCAATATATTTTTTTATTCTATACACTTGCTACATTCTTACTCTCCCTTTTTTGTAAAATAAATCCATTATTTTGAGGAACTTGTATTTTCTAGGTTCATATATACAAAAATTGCAGCCACTACACTACATAATTCAAAAGCATCCCTAACACTGTATATCAAAATCTACCTTCCTCTTTACCGAGCTATTAGTGTTTACTTTCATTCTCAACATCATTATAGTTTAAAGATGCCTACTGCGGAACAGAGGCTTCCTTAAGGATCTCCACACGGATCGATCCTTCCAGCGCTCACTTTCTTGCAGTCTTTATCAAATAACGGGGTGCTACTAAAACTATAATTGGTTCACTATCTCTCAATAGTGCATCAGAAGATTGACAGTCCGCAGATACTGGAGAGATTTCGTATCTTGGTTCCCACTAACATCTCTTGTGATGCGGCCGGACTGGTAGCACCTCGACGCCGGCAGCGCCTCCTGGCGTTACCTGTAGCTCGGACTGTATCTGGTAGGCAGGCGCCCACTAACCGTGCTATACGTATTATTGGAGACATTCTTGCCCAGCACTACGATATTGATTTGTTCGCAGATAGATTAATTAGTTTATGTAATAAGTTTAGAGAAATGTTAAGTAAAATTTGATGACATTAGTAATTATTATTGACATTAACTAAAATTGACATTAGGTAACTATAATTGACATTAACTGTAATTGACATTGAGTATAATTGACATGTAAAATTGGCATAACATTATTAATAATAATTTAAACAATAATTAATATTTTTCATGTGTTTTATAGTGTATACTTTTTCTTTGTTTTGGTTTTGTGCAATTTATATTTTTTTATGAAAACTGACTGTGAGCGTGTTGGTCATGTACTGTAAAGCTTGCATGTATGTATAAATAAATAAATAAATAAATAAATAAATAAATAAATTGGAGTCATAGGCATGCCACTCGACCTTCCAACCTAATGATCGTCAGTCGTATCAGCAACGTACATGGCGCTCTGACAATTAAGGTTCACAATTCAGTGCGTTTCACATTCTTACTGCATGTATCTCTCTATTATTATTTATGAATAACCTATTTATTAACTTCAAATACAACGATATATTGAATATTTATTATAAAAGGTGCAATGGTTGGTCCTAATCTAGCAGGCGAAAAATTAGTTTTTAATTAAAGTGAATGTTTTTCAATCAATACCTGGCTGAAAGGCATTCATCACATAGGTGTCCCCACGACCGGATAGTCTAGTCAATAAGTGCTCCTCTATGCCTATAGACTGCTCTATGACTATGCTCAATCGTATGTGCGTTTGCGATTGAGCATAGTTAGTAGAAGTAACTAAACATTATGTGTAAACCGGGTTAGCATACGTCGAGTTAACATAGTAGGGTAGTATAGAAATAGACGGATTCAATCAATCAATTAAATTATCATCATTATCGAAATTTGCCTCATAAAATTAGTTTTAAATTTCCTCTAAAGGTTGTCTCAAGATATTTTCCTTCTCCATAGAAAAGTCGGATTAATGTTATATGTAATTTGTATCAGGAAAAACACTTTAGCCTATAGCAGCATCAATCCCTGAACCTCTCGAATAGAAGATCAGTGCCACATCTATAACGGTTAGCGATTTAAATCAACCTAGTCTGTCAGATAAAGTTCTGTAGTAGTCGCAATCTGTAGCTGTCTGTACTAATTTAATGTGCCCATTACAATTGACTAGCTAAAGAGTATTAGTGGCAGAGCAAGATATCAGCGACAATTGTACTCAAGGCGTGGACAGACGATTTGGTTCGATGTAGCCTGGTGAGCAGTGTGAACAACTTATTACAAGGGCGCCATCACACTAACTCAATCAGAGTTTCAGATGGATGCAAAATAAAACCACAAAGAATTTACCAAAATGAGCATGCATGTATTTTTTTATTTAAAATATTGATTAAGATTTAATTCTTAAGCTGTAGACAAATCATGTAAATATATACTATTATTAAAATCTTTGTCACTGGTATATATTAACAACAAGAATAATATTAGCAATTACAAAGTAGCATAAAAATGTAACATACTAAGTAATTCACAACGCAATCTATAACATCTAAAATTAGTTAGTCGATAAATTCTTCTTTTCATGAAAATTAGTAACCTATTAAAATCTTTTATATAGTTTAACAAATTTACCAGTTATAAGAAAGAAAATGATTAATGTAATACTAATTCTCAAATACAAAATGTTACTTAAATCTATTACGTAGTTAACTTGCTGTAGCCAACCGTTCCACACGAAATTTAAAAATACAGGTACTAAATCGTTAAATGGAGGTATGCACTCACGTTCCAGCCGGGCATCTGGTTACCTCGAGGTGGATTGACGTGATGAAAGCGGATGGAATCTCTCACGATGCACTCCCAATATGACACCCTCCACGTTTTTTTCTTGAACAGATACGGCTTGACCACTTCAAGTTCGAAGATGCGTGCACATAGAAGATGTGCCACGCAGTATGCTACTCAACTAGCCAATGTTTGACCACTAGTGGGAACCATGAGCAACAAATAGATCATATGTTGAAAATATAATCGGATAATAACCAAAGATTGGAAGAACCCTGGAAAAGATGAAAATAAAAATTGAAATTGGCATCGGCCATTATGGAGAACTACCACGAGCTAATCCAATATACAAGACAATTACACTTACCGTTTATTAGCGGGTTTAAGAATGATATATTTATACAAGTAGAAAAATGCACCCCATTTGGGTAAAAAGAAAATAAACTTAATTAATTAATTAATCTTCAATTATAAAAATTTGAAGCGTGCTGATCTCCACTTCTCAAAGTCTAGGGTCACAATGCGTCCTGCCGCCATCGTGACCAACAAGAGAAAGAAAGCATTGACAAACGATTCCATACAATAGAATTCAGCCATAGACTAAATGAAACATAGACATCCGGACCTAATTGCCCTTCAGAAGATGTAATCATAAAAAAAATGAGAAATAACAAATAAATATATTTTTACGAAATAAACCTATTTTATATTTAAGATACTTTAATTATAATTTAGAAATTTTAATATTTTAAATGTTCATAGCAAATATATTCCATGACCTTCACAGATACAAGTTCAAGGTGAATTATCTATTCACAGACTCAACTCAACATTAAAAAAGAATTTAAATTCTTTCAAGAATTACAGCTGCATTCCTTTAGGAATGCAAAGCATACTAACATCTGTTTGCCACTGTTAATAAACAGTTAATTAAGTAAGACAGATTTATATATTGCACTGTCTCAATCATCCAGTACAGAAAGAAGTGTCTGAATGTAGGTGCATCCCTTCTGCTAACCGCGTCGGTAATATGTGAGGGCAAATGTCAATGTCAGTCCACCCTTCATGTACAACAATAACAAATAATTTGTCAAATGCAGTTTAGTATTTCAGTTGAAATCAATAAGAAAACAATGTACTAATGTTATTGAATTATGGATTAAGCATTTATACGCCAATCTTGAACTGTGTGTAAAAAAAACAACGTTACAGTACCCTTTTTCCTGTGAAAAGAATTATTTTATTTAAAAATTAAATTTTTAAATAAAATAATTCGCTAAAAGTATAGGTGTTACCTACCTAATCGTTTCTATTTAAGTCCAAGTGAAAGGCAAGATTAATCTTTAAACATATTCATTTGCTAATTTCTTACAGCGCAAGAAAACAAAGAGAGATGAAATCCCAAATCAACAAGACATTTCAAATATTTAAATTACACTATGCAATTTAAGAATTGAGTAATAAATCAAAGCATCAGATATCATATACAAGCTACAATCCATCAGCTTGTAAAAGAATAATAAAGGTCACTGACATCAGCGCCTCTTCACTAAGTGTGTCAGGAAGTTAAAGTCAACAATTATGTGTTGAATTAATTAATACTCACAACAAATACAGATACTAATGTGTACCGTTGTTAGTTATTATCAATAAAAATTTGGCAAAAATATGCATAATTACATATTGGAAAATTCCCTGCTTGTGGAAGTTTATCATCGTCACACACCATACATATTGTTAATAATGTGCAAACCAGTTTATATTCATTCAGATGAATAAAGATCAATAAATACATTTGTTACAACAAACCATTTATTTTAAAGAAGTGCATTTCATAAATGCAACAAAGTCAACAGCTATGTGTTGAATTAAATAATACTCACAACAAATACAGATAATAATGTGTACAGTTGGTAGTTATTATTAATGAAAATTAAGCAAAAATATGCATAATTCCATATTAGAAGATTTCCTACTAGAGGAAGTTTATCATGGTAACACACCATACATATTGTTAATAATGTGTAAACCAGATTATATTCATTCAGATGAATAAAGATCAATAAATACATTTGTTACAACAAACCTTTTTATTTTAATAGAAGTGCATAACATAGATGCAAATTTAGCATTACACTTTAACTACATATTTTAGTGTAATTACTAGTTCAAAATTAGTTACCAAGCAGGTTGATTAATATTTGAGATGAAGTTAACATTTTATAAACCTGAGAACATGACTCAGTTCTCAGTCAAAGATATTTATTTAAAATAAATTAAGTTTTCATGATTTGACAGGAGATTCACCAGGTCTGACTATATCTTTTATATGCCATCTGCCTAGAGATTTACCATCCAATGTTTTCAGGTTATATACTAAAGAAGAATGTTTTTCAGAAACAACAGCCTTTTCGAATTTAGGGGCCAATTTTGCCGAAAAGTGCTTTGCAGCATTAGACAAAGGAAAGCATCTCTTATAGACTATCTGGCCTACCTGTAAGTCAGTATGACGTCTTCGCAAATTGTAATATTTAGTGTTTTTCTTATAGGAACTAGAGAGATTGTATTTTACTTTTTCGAAGATAGCCTTTAAATCCTTTAGTGACTCTGCAAACTTAGAATAGTCTATCAAAATGTTTTCTGAGTTAACGGGAAAATTAAGATTGTAAAATGAACCATCGAGAATCATCTCCCTACCATATGTTAAAAAATGAGGGGTGTATTTAGTGCCGTCGTGAACTACTGTGTTGAGTGCACATTGCACCTCAGCTACGTTCTTATCCCAATTTCTATGATCAGAACGCACATAGGAAGCAATGCATCTTACAATTTCACGGTTAACCCTCTCAGTTTGATTAGTTTGGGGATGATACACTGGATTGTAAAATAAGTGTGGAACTTGATATTTGGAAATGAGTTCCCTGAATTCCTTAGAAATAAATTGAGGTCCATTATCTACATATATATACTTAGGTACCCCGTGTAAGAGAAAAATTCCTTTTTCCATGCATTTAATTATGTTTTTAGCAGTTACTGTTCTTAATGGAAATATGGAGACATATTTGCTAAAATAATCACAACAAACAAAGAGAAATCTATTTTGTGAATATGAAGGGGGAAAAGGTCCCAATATGTCACAAGAGATTGCTTCACCTGGACTGCTTATATTCTTAGGTTGACCCATAAGTCCAGAGGGTTTGACATTCAGAGGTTTATAAGTGTTACAAATTTCACATGATTTTACATGATTTTTAATATCAGAATAAAGACCAGGCCAATAATAAAGTTCAGATAACCTGTGGTGAGTTTTGGAAACACCAAAGTGACCAGCAGTAGGGTTATTATGATATTTAAAAAGAATATCAGATCTATCCTCTGATGGAGGTATTAGTTTCCAATCAAATTTAGAAGTAGATTTATATTTATTTTTAGAGAACCGAAATAATTTATTGTTTTCAATTTTATAATTTGGAAATAAGGAAGGCTTCTCCACACAATTTTGAAATAATTTTTTATACCATAAATCCTGTGTAGAGGTGATGTCAATGACAGAGTCCAATTTGATTCTGGAAAGTACATCAGGCACCACATGATCTTTGCCTTTTCTATGTATTATATCAAAGTCAAACTGACTTAGCCTACATGCCCATCTATTCAATCTACCAGATGTATTTTTAAGTTTGGAAAACCAAAGCAGAGAAGCGTGGTCAGTCACTATATAGCATTTGCGACCCTCCACATAAGCACGATATTGTTCTAACGCATAGATTACAGCTAGAAGTTCACGCTCAGTCGCTGAATAATTTACCTCTTGGGCGTTCAAGGTGCGACTGCAGTAAGCTATGGGGTGTTCCATATCATGCACCCGCCCCACGTTGGGCGCCACTGTAGTAGTCGCAATCTGTAGCTGTCTGTACTAATTTAATGTGCCCATTACAATTGACTAGCTAAAGAGTATTAGTGGCAGAGCAAGATATCAGCGACAATTGTACTCAAGGCGTGGACAGACGATTTGGTTCGATGTAGCCTGGTGAGCAGTGTGAACAATTTATTACAAGGGCGCCATCACACTAACTCAATCAGAGTTTCAGATGGATGCAAAATAAAACCACAAAGAATTTACCAAAATGAGCATGCATGTATTCTTTTTATTTAAAATATTGATTAAGATTTAATAATTATTAAGCTGTAGACAAATCATGTAAATATATACTATTATTAAAATCTTTGTCACTGGTATATATTAACAACAAGAATAATATTAGCAATTACAAAGTAGCATAAAAATGTAACATACTAAGTAATTCACAACGCAATCTATAACATCTAAAATTAGTTAGTCGATAAATTCTTCTTTTCATGAAAAGTAGTAACCTATTAAAATCTTTTATATAGTTTAAAAATTTACCAGTTATAAGCAAGAAAATGATTAATGTAATACTAATTCTCAAATACAAAATGTTACTTAAATCTATTACGTAGTTAACTTGCTGTAGCCAACCGTTCCACACGAAATTTAAAAATACAGGTACTAAATCGTTAAATGGAGGTATGCACTCACGTTCCAGCCGGGCATCTGGTTACCTCGAGGTGGATTGACGTGATGAAAGCGGATGGAATCTCTCACGATGCACTCCCAATATGACACCCTCCACGTTTTTTTCTTGAACAGATACGGCTTGACCACTTTAAGTTCGAAGATGCGTGCACATAGAAGATGTGCCACGCAGTATGCTACTCAACTAGCCAATGTTTGACCACTAGTGGGAACCATGAGCAACAAATAGATCATATGTTGAAAATATAATCGGATAATAACCAAAGATTGGAAGAACCCTGGAAAAGATGAAAATAAAAATTGAAATTGGCATCGGCCATTATGGAGAACTACCACGAGCTAATCCAATATACAAGACAACTACACTTACCGTTTATTAGCGGGTTTAAGAATGATATTTTATACAAGTAGAAAAATGCACCCCATTTGGGTAAAAAGAAAATAAACTTAATTAATTAATTAATCTTCAATTTTAAAAATTTGAAGCGTGCTGATCTCCACTTCTCAAAGTCTAGGGTCACAATGCGTCCTGCCGCCATCGTGACCAACAAGAGAAAGAAAGCATTGACAAACGATTCCATACAATAGAATTCAGCCATAGACTAAATGAAACATAGACATCCGGACCTAATTGCCCTTCAGAAGATGTAATCATAAAAAAAATGAGAAATAACAAATAAATATATTTTTACGAAATAAACCTATTTTATATTTAAGATACTTTAATTATAATTTAGAAATTTTAATATTTTAAATGTTCATAGCAAATATATTCCATGACCTTCACAGATACAAGTTCAAGGTGAATTATCTATTCACAGACTCAACTCAACATTAAAAAAGAATTTAAATTCTTTCAAGAATTACAGCTGCATTCCTTTAGGAATGCAAAGCATACTAACATCTGTTTGCCACTGTTAATAAACAATTAATTAAGTAAGACAGATTTATATATTGCACTGTCTCAATCATCCAGTACAGAAAGAAGTGTCTGAATGTAGGTGCATCCCTTCTGCTAACCGCGTCGGTAATATGTGAGGGCAAATGTCAATGTCAGTCCACCCTTCATGTACAACAATAACAAATAATTTGTCAAATGCAGTTTAGTATTTCAGTTGAAATCAATAAGAAAACAATGTACTAATGTTATTGAATTATGGATTAAGCATTCATACGCCAATCTTGAACTGTGTGTAAAAAAAACAACGTTACAGTTCTTCAATAAATAGCAGCATATGAGGCTGGGGATCCATGTGACGTAACCGCAGCCGGTAACGGTGGCTATCTGTCTCAATAAAAGAAGGAGGCGACAATTCAATTTAAAGTTTAACGCGTTACTGCTCACCTGGGAGTGTGTTGTGCTGGCGTTGTTAATAAAAAAACATTTGTGTTTTAAAGCCACCATTAAAAAGTTTACCGCGATTTTTGTTTCCAAGTATTTGCTTATGTTATGAACTTTGTTTAACTTGCGCGCATGGCTGATGATAGCTAATGTTTAGCAACTTCGGCTATATGGCTTAGTAAGTGCCTAAAATATTAATATTGACCTCCATTTACTTTGAAGGTATATTCAACTCAAGGTTCTAACCCTAATCTACACCTAATCAGTAAATTATCTTATCAGATTATGCCAGTAAAGAAGCAGATAACATATATATATATACATATATATATACATATATATATATATACATTTCATACAGGTAAACATTTTTCTACTGCAAAATCTCCCACACAGGTGTCTAGTCATTACTTCTTATTTTAATTTTATAACTATCTCATTCAGCTAAAGCATTGTCATGGTACCCAAAGCCATATGACAGGATTTTCAGTACGCACTTTATTAGAAGCAATCTGATGACTGGGACGAATAGGACAGTCCTAATTATGTACCCAAAATAAATCCTGCTACATACGAGTACTCTCTCTATCTCTGCAAAGGTTAATGCAAATTTAGTCATGATAAAATACAAAAAATGCATCATGATCTGTACTTAGTTCTCGTAAAGTCATTCCGTGTCTATATGACATGCTTGTAATTTATTAATTAAGCCATTTTAGACGGAGACAAAAAACAACATTACTACGGCATTATGTAAACTACGATATTTCGTTGCAATTATATGTTTGTTTACCTACTCAAACAGCAGACAGCCATTTGGCATTTCAAGGTCCGATGTATCGTTGCCGCCAGTTGGCGAGTTTATTTTCTAAGAATTACACGTCAAAGTTACATCTTAAGATCGTCGAAGTAAATCCGGACAAATCGTCCGCGATTTGCCTAGATGCAAAGAAACGGAGACATCTCGTACTGTATGAGACCGACTACTTTAGCCTACAGGGCACTGTCTTTCCGTGGCAGCGCACTGTCAAATATCTAGGCTTCACCCTCGACAAACAGCTCTCCTTCCGTCCGCACGTTCGCTGCGTAGTCAACCGCGCGAAATTTTACATGAATCGACTAGGCAACATGTTCGGCACGAACTCCAAAATGTCTCTGCGCAATAATCGCACACTTTATAAAGTCTGCATTCGACCGGTGATGACCTACGCGTCTCCCGTATTCGCGCATTCTAACCTAGCATCCTTCACAGCATGCAAGTCGTCCAAAATAACTTCCTACTCCGAGCCACCGGGACTCCGTTCTATGTTAGACGTCACGATCTCCATAGAGACGTAGACATCCCAACAATTCAACAACACCTTAAGGCATGCTCGGAGCGCTTCTTCAAAGCCGCATCCGCCCAGCCCAATCCCCTCATTAAAAACGCGCCCGATTACGCAGTTACGACCGCATTCGCCGTCCCAAACACGCGCTACCAGACCCGCCAAACACAATTTCAGCTAAGCTTAACAGGCTACTCGAGGCGCTTCTGGGTCACCGAACTCCAGACGCACGTACGTAGCAAAATCAAATCAGACACCAACATCTGTGTAGTTAGCTTAACTGTAATTTAAGTGCATAAGCGCACATGTTAAGATATTCGGACCACTTTGGTAACGGAACTCGTTTCAGAGCGCATGCACTCTTCTGAGGCTGCGCTGTGCACCGCCCCGTTTTGGAGGGCAGGAGCTTTAGTTCAAGCTGATAGGGTCCCAGGCCTTCCGCCCGACCAAAGGCTGTAGGTAGTGTTTAGTTGGTAGGCTGGCCTTCCGCTAGAGTACAACATAACCATCCGCCGTAGACCGGTTGCGGGTGGTATCCGGTGTGAGGTCGTCCGAGCACCAGGGGGTTGTTAAGACGACCACTGTGGCGGCGCGCCCCCTATGAGGATTCACTACCTTCCCCCGTGGGAAAAAAAAACATCTTAAGATTTCGAATTTATTTGTTCGTAGAATATGTAGAAACTTATTAATAAATTCTATAGTGTACGTGTATATTGTCGCAGAGTGTATAATACCTAATTAAAGCTATTTAATCTACTCAACAACACTTATACCACAGTAATATTCGTCAGAAGCTAGTTATTTACTTAATAATCTAACTATTTAAACGTGAGCCTCAAAGCTAATTTAGTTGGCTCCCGCAAAATTTAAAGTTCCTGAGTCAATTCCCAAAAGGAAATGTTTGCGTATATAGAATATTCAACCAGTGTCAACTTTTTGAGGCTTACAATTTTATAGTGGTCTCAGAGGATTTGGCTTTAAAAGCTATTACGACTTGGTGTTATAATAATAGCTTACAGTAATAACTAAAAAATTATCAATAATTCGGAAATAATGAGAAATCATAAATTCGTTTGATCAAAGAATATCTGAAGATATTAATTTATATAATGAAATCATATTATCGGAAACCCTATGAGGACTCTTTAGCACTATCAATTTCAAATTCAAGCAGTTGAGTGATTTGAGTTTGAGTCTCGTTCTATTTCACGGGCCTTAGGTTTCAAGTGCAGTCTTGTCCGACAATATGGCTACTTTGACATTTTGTCTCCCGATCATCCTGATTATTTTTTACTACGTAAAATACATACCAGCACTTTTATTTCTTACAGAGTGTAAAGTGTCACGGTGATTACGTCGAACTTCAGACCGATCGAGGCGGCTCGACCAATCGACCAAACTCAACTTAAGCCAATAGCCTTGCGGTTTGAATTGAAAGTGGTTTTTCGATTTTAGCACAATTCCTCACAATTCCCTTTCAAGATAGCACTTTCACATCCGCATATCGAGTGTACGTCTTATACTAAATGTAATCCCTTACTTATACTAGTATTTAGAACAATTCACGATTAATGATAGATAGATAGATAAAACGTTTATTCAGTCAAAAACACACTAAACACAATGTATACACATAAATAAAAATGTAATAAAAAACGGTAAAAATTAGATGTGCATGTGTATTGCAGTGCCTGAAAGGGCCAAGGCTCAGTGGGGATTTTTACCTTAGAAGGGCAAAACACTGATTTTCAGCCATCCCCCTATGAGGAGAATAGAGGGCTACGAAGTTACAAATAGCATTCTACAAGATTGAAACTAAGAAAAGAAGAATAAAAAATCAAAAGAAAATATCTATCATGATTGTAACAACATTGGTCTATTTCTTAATGCTTGACAGATCCAAGTGCAAAACTAAAGAAAAAATGAACATTAATTTTAACAGATTAATTTTAAATTAATGAACATATCTTGACACACAAACATACGTATGTTTGTGCGTATATGTGTACGACACAAAGACTTAAATATTTGTTATAACTTTTATGTAACCCGTTCATAATATTCTGTTGCCCAAAATACAAAATAATATTGTTAACACACAATCTTACAGCGGAATTATCGAAAATTTATTATAGTTTTAATAATTGATAGGAGTCAACAATCCAATAGAATAATATCTTTTTTATTTTTATATAACTTCTTTCTTTCTTATGCTACCGAAGTAACACACTAAATGTGTATTATGTGAGATATTGCTTATGAAAATAAATTATTTCTTTTACTGAATACACAATCAGTGCCATCGACTTGCAAAAATGAACAAACCATTTCTTGTTGCTAGTCATTTCGCTAGAGAAGATGAAACGGAAATACATCGCGCAAATGCAACTAATGATTTGAAAAACAAAAATCAATTTTTCGACATTAACTTTGAATCTTTTCACTTTTGCACATTTACGATTACTTCGTAATCTTTCAAAACAGTGGACAATATGGTAAATAAATGTAATTAGTTAATGGGACTAATTTAATTTTCCATACATTGGAACACATGTGCTCCATCCGCACGTAATTGTAATTGTAAAATTAATAGTACGGATAAAATTAATAGTAGTAATTTTTATTTGGTTGAAATAATATATTTATATTTTTATTTTATTGTCTAAAAAATTATTTAAAGCAAAATTTAATGCGTTTTTGTGTGAGTTGATGTATTTATAACAATATATGTCAATGTGTGGATGTATATAAAATGTATGTATGTATTAGTAGTAAACCCAATTTTCTTGCTGCGACTCGTGTGATGGATCTCTAAATTTAAACTCAAACTCAAATATATGCTTGAGTACAGTTAGAAAAGGAAGGCACTATGAGGCCTTAATAGCACCACCCCTTTCTAACTGTACTCACGTATCAATTTGAGTGTAAGTACAACATTAGAGTACAGGCTTTCGCAGTGACTTTTCAACCCTAGATCATATTCTTACCATAAAACAGGTCATTGAGAAAAGCAACGAATTTGGTATTACTTACTACCTTGCATTCATCGATTATAATAAAGCGTTCGATTCACTGAAACATATAAAAATATGGGCAGCATTAGACGCTCAAGGAGTAGATAAAAAAATTATTCGCCTCATTAAAACATATACACAAACATGAAAGCTAACATTAGAACAGAGAGGATAGGTGAAACCTTTCATATACAAAGAGGAGTGAGACAGGGGGACCCATTATCACCAAAACTCTTTTCGGCAGTTCTTGAGCATGCTTTCAGACATCTTGAATGGAACAACTGTGGACTAAGAATAAATGGAACGCTATTAAACCATCTTAGATTCGCAGATGATCTGATAATTATTTCAAGCACCGCGAAAGACCTGCAAGTAATGATTGACCAACTAGTGTATGAAAGTGGGAAGGTGGGTCTGTCAATGAATTCCTCTAAAACTAAATTAATGACAAACGCAGAAAAAATCCCTATCATAGTTAATGGTACTAACATAGAATATTAGACGAATACACCTATCTCGGCCAAATAATATTGCCAAAAGACCTCACAACAAAAGAAATAAACAACAGAATCAATTTGGCTTGGAAACGATACTGGTCACTAAAACAAATAGTGATAAATCCTCAAATATAACTCAAGACAAAGAGAACAATATTTAATTCTTGTATTCTGCCTATTTTAACATATGGATGCCAAACATGGAGTTTAACGGAAAGTAACATGCGCAAACTAAAGAGCTGCCAACATAGTATGGAAAGAAGCTTACTAAATGTTAAACTTCTTAATAAAATAAGACTTGAAACCATTCGTAAGCAGACCAGAGTAACGGACGTAATATACTGCATAAAAAAACTGAAGTGGAGATGGACAGGTCACATGATGAGGAACAAAAAAGACAAATGGGTTAAGGACGTTACTGAGTGGTATCTAAGGCGGCAATACAAAAGAAGAAAAGGAAGACAGCGTCGTCGGTGGGAGGATGACATAAAAAGAATTGCAGGAATTACATGGAGAACGAAGACGCATAATCGCATGCTATGGCAAGCTTTAGGGGAGGCCTATGCTGGGAAGCAAGACAATCTTCGTGGAACCGGTGTCAATTATTGAAAACATGAATTAAAATAATATTATTTTGTAAGATTGTTTAATAAAGGCTATTATTATTACAACATTAGAATACGAGCTTTCTTTCGGGAATCGATATCTTCTTTTTTAATATTAGGCATAATTCCGCCTAATGCTTTGGTCCTACCAAAGAATCCCATGCTTCCAAAGGAATCTGCCTTTCCATTTCCCATCAAACATTTAGTTTAAGATATATTCACAACCCGACAAAGGATTTCCGCCAAATTTTAAATTAAAATATGTAAAAAGAATATTTTTATTTATCATCTAAAACTGAGTTCTAACTAAAGATAGAACGATTTTGTATTGATACTGAACCTATTACGTTTATTTGTATGAATATTATCCACACATTGAAATAACAGGCGTTATGCAAAATTTACCTGTCGACCTCATAATTTCAAATGTTTTTTCCATAACCAATTCACATCATTTTTATTCAATTAATTACAAACCGTCCAGGTCCCTTTGATTTGATTGTACTTCATAAAAACATAAATTCAATATGACAATGATTGAAACGGGTACGTATCTTAACTCACATACATTCGCTTTGTCCCATCAATTTATATTTACTCGCAAGAACAATATTTTCTTCCGTTTCCGTGTATACGTAATTTTTTTCATATATAGATGTACAAATATTATTTACATCGATCATATGAGTAAGTGCTTACAATACACATTTTATTCACCCTAGAAATTTATTTCATTCTTCTTTAACTACATTATTTTTCCTTAATGAAGTGTTCGCTTAAGAAACTAAACAAACATATTGCAAATCTTTGTCAAAAAGGCCCAGATGTCTATTCTCCTTGTCTTTTTATATGATATGGACAAATAAGCAGGCACTCCAGGTGATAGTTAATGGTTAAATTCGCCTACATTATCATTTGGTTCTTGTGAGATTCACAGCAAATTTGCAATCATAAAAAGCAGAGTGTACGTTGCCAACATGTAACACATAATTTAGTCACAGTGTTCAGGAATTTCTAGGAGTACCTTATGTTTCTCACGGAACACAGCTAATAGGTAAAATGGAGCTGGAATATTAACCGAAAACCTATCCATTATCTTATATATTTTTATCAGTTTTTTTAATATATTCTAGTATATTTAATTATTTATTTATAGATTTACAAAAATTAACTAACAGCTCGATAAAATCAAGACTCTTAAAATAGTAATGCTTACTCGCTGCTTGGGTACCCCTTCTTACCTATTTGTGTTTGAATAACTTTTTTCCGGTATGAAATTTAAGGTATGATAGTAAAATTACCGGACATCGTGATATTTTATGTCACAGTTTGACAACGTAGAATGTATTTTTTGTGGCGCTTACAGTAACTCTCACAGGACCCACATGTACTACGTACAATTATAACCACTTACATTAATCAATATATAGCTATAAAAATAACATTAACATCAATATGACACACATATATAAACAATCATCATCCCGGTTGAGATCATAACCCAAAACGTATACATATACACCCTTGGCTAAGTAAACATGTACAATTACACAATAATATACACGTAAAAAAAATACACAGTAAGACCAAGACAAACAATAGAAATAACGACTTACAAATAAAAAGCAATAAACATTTTCTTCAAGTATCTACAATCTAAGTAAACTTATAAATAACACTACCATTAGTTACATTAAAACATCAATAACAATAAGGAATGAAGCTGTACAGAAAAACGGCGAGATTCCATATAAGCTTCACATTTTCAATAATAAAATTAATTTTATGATTATAAACCTCTTGCAGACTATACGACGCGATACAATACTATTCTGCATATAACTGACTAGTATTTTTAGATTATGTCAATTATTAATATAAATACTATGATTTGTCATTCAATATAATAGCATAAATTACAATTCGCAAAATACTGCGATACATATACTATTATCTATATAGGATTAAAACATTGTTCTACATTATAATTATTTACGCCTCATCGTCATCTTTTACAACAACTTTGTCTAAGAATTCAGCTAGTGAATTTATGTTTGCTTTGCCAACCAAGATTCATACTAGATTAAAAAATACGCTAGTAAGATTCATACATATTGAGGTATAAACAAAATATTGTCTAAACTTTACTAATACCCACATCAAATAACATACACCACTTAGCACAACGAAACGCAGCAAGTCTTTAGACTATAGATTTGTTATATACTGTCGTGCTTTATACATACAGTCACTAATTTGTCGTTATGAGTGCTAACAATGACACATCATTGATTTTATAAATTCTTCGTATAAATTATAGAAGGCAAAGGGATCTACAGCCAGACAGATATGTCTTGAAAAAAATATTAACAAAGTATGCTATCTCAGCAATGTTACAAGTTTTAAATATATATATTTCAACTTCAAAGTTTGAGAGCTTGTTAAGGTCAAACTCAGCATTTTCCTTTACAGATGAATGGTCCAAAAGTATCATCAACAAATATAATAGCGTAAGCTTGATTGTTGAAAGTTTTGCGAGTTTGGACCGCTCGAGCTCGGTCTGTGAAAACCGCTAGTTACAATATATCATTACATACAATAGCTATATGGTCGACTATTGTTTAATTTTATGTTAATAATTAACCTTCTCGTCTGGTCTTAACTACATTCAAAAATACACCCATACTCTAAATAATAGTAGAATATCTTTTATAGATATTCAACAAATCATTTTTAATTAACAAAACCAGCAAATGATGAAAAATGTTAAATAGCAATAGAAAGTGTACAGGTGCGCACAATAGGCGTCCGTTAATTGGACACTGAAGCGTAGATTTACTGATACAAAAAAGCCCTTAAAGAAATGTTGGTTCAGCCGGAAAGATTGTTTAATTATGTCTTCTTAAGATGTTCGCTTTTCGTACGCAACGGCGGTTCTGTTTAGCGTTTTCAGACATTTAAAGAAGTCACAAAGTCCTGTAAGTAATTAAGTGAGAGAAGACTTTAATATTACATTGTGGAAATTTCGCTGATGAATCTTAACGTTTGTCTGAATAATATTATTTTATTTGCAACAGACAAGCGATTTCCATGCGAGGATGATTTGTGAATACATAATTTCAGATTATTATTTAATAAAGATGTAATAACTAATATACAAATAATTATCTTGTATAATTGGAGTATTAGGTTACTTTTAGGTTACAATTATTCTCCTTTTCTTCTCGTGAATATCATAAAGATCGACTAAGGGTATGTACCTTAATTATTTTCTAGAATAGATACTTCGCAGGGATATAATTTTCAGTCAATAGTTGCTAATGTCCGCGTAGATACACAGAGATTAACTATTCACTGTAAATATCAATATTACACGAAAAATTGATAAAAATTGGCGAATTGTGACTATTTGTTTACACCTATTTAATCAACTAAAACAAACGTGATTTAATGTATGTACAATTTAGGTAAAATATTATAAATCTATAATGACTCAAATAAATCATAAAGGATATGTCTACACTAACAAATGAAAATATATAAACTTATGCTAATTTTTTTTACCTACAAAACATACTATTTTGAATACATATTGTTTTGATAGATACAGTGACATGAATAATTCTACAGTTAACACACAATATATATTCCTACAGCCAAGAAGATGAGTTTGAAACAATTTAATCACTCATGTACCTGTTATCGACAATACGAGTATTAATTCTCCATTAACCATAGACCAACGCTACCTGCTGCGAGCCTTCGACCTAATCAAACCGAAAAGGCTATATCCATATGCAATCATGATAACGAATTAATTATGAGGGATTACAGCCTACAACTATCACCCTTGTGATTTCACGTTAATCTCGTTGTAGGACCTCGCGAAATTGAGCCGGGATGAAATGGGAGTCATATGTTTACTAAGATATAGAGGAAATATTTTTTGTTGTTAGCATTATGCAAAACATTGGATTGTTGGATATTGCTATCAAATCTAGGAGAGGAATAGATGATTATTATCATAGCCCGTACATCCCCATTTAGAGCGGAATATGCAACATTGAATTGAATTGATTGGCAGGTGTATGCAGGCTGTCTCACGGTACTTTCCGTCGCCGTAGAAGCGTTGAATAAATATACATATTAAGTTGGCAGGATCAACCTGAACGTCCGGATCTTCCGAACTTGAAACCAGTGCCGAGACCACAGTGCCAACGACACGAGATTAATAAAATATTCAAGTCTACTTGCAGATAGGATACCTAGTTCAACGTAGTTCCTTAAGATTTACAAAGTAATGATAGAGAAAGGAACCTATCTTAGCTATTTCACGAAGTAAATAAATAAATATTTTTTACACTTACACCGATTAGTGTAGCCCAAAGTAAGCTCTCTAAGGCTTGTGTTATGGGATCTAGGGTAACGGGTAGACATTCATATATTATACATATACAAATATTTTGGATAGAAATATATAATAACAACCACAAGATAATGAAAATGCTCGCATGAATGCGCACGCAAACCTCTGCTCCCACCGGGATTCAAACCCGGGACCTCAGAAATGGCAACACTTTGAAACCGGTATACTAACCGACAACTACGGAGGTCGTCGAGCCTTCATCATATATCAATGTTATAAATATATAACTACTAACCTAGCTAAAATAGCGCAAGCGCTATTTTACGCCGGTTTTCTGTGAGGCCGTGGTATCACTCCGGTCGAGCCGGCCCAATTCGTGCCGAAGCGTGCCTCTCCCACGGTAAATATGTATATAGGCAAAAGTTTTTGAACAAACGTATTTATTTATTATAAAACTTTTTTATAAAAATACTATAGTAATAATTAACTTTAACTAAATGGTATTAAATATTCATTGAAAGTAGGCGGTATAAAGTTTACCGGCTCTACTCATGTTAGTACATATAAATATAAATTATACATTGTCAAAATATCAAGTCATTGCTTCTAATTGCTAACCTTATCCACTCCATTAGGCAATATCAACAGCGAAGAGATTTAACAACGGGAGACAAATTAGGAACGTTAAAATAGCAATCCACTGACGTCAGGAGTAATTTTAATTTAATCAACCTTAAAAAATTGCCGACGTCATCGTAATGGATGCTTAGCCCCAGTCAAGCTTAAATAGAAACATTTTTAATGAGCATCGCTTAATAGATTAATTGTTGTAATTAAATACAACAATTTTAGTATTTTACTATTTAACAGTAACAGGAAATAATAGGTGCTTAGATTTTTAAACTCCATGTTTCTTTTGATAGGTGTCTGAAAAATACACATAATAATTTAATTTTGACGTGACAACGTCTATTAAATTGGTACGGCGTGGAGTCATTCTCGAAAACACCGTAACGGCCGAATCTGACGCCACACGGAGTCCACGCCTACACTCATAATAATTAATTTATGTATAACTTCAGAAGCAGAAAATTTAAACAAACTATTAAATAAAAATATAAATGTTATACATTACTTTATTTTAAATAATTTCATTGCACCCAGAAAAAATTACCATGTAATAGACGTTGTCACGTTTTTATTATTATTAATTAATTAAGATGTTCATATTTCATTATAATAATCATTCATTTAATAATAATTCATTCGTCACGGCTCTACGTCCGCACCGGCCGCACGGCTCTACATATACCATGGGACTTGGTCAACAACACACACATACTTAACATATATATTCACATTATAATGTGAATATATATTCTCACTTTTTCTCACTGATTCTCACTGATTTCACGAGAGTATATAATTTGTCAAATCTCAACGGGCTAAGTTCGTCTAAAGTGTGTCCTGGATTATTTTCAATAGTGGTAAGACTTGATTCGTGATTGAAGAAACCGGATTGTTCTAACTTATGAGGAGATGGACTTCGAGATAGTTTAATGTGTACACCCTACGGAGAGAGTCCCACACACAAATAGCAATTATACATTATTAGGCCCACAAACTAATATATACATTATATATTGCCAATAACTTGTATACACAGAGATCTTATTTTAGTGACAATATTATTAATTTATTAAGTATATACATAAAAAAAATGAAAATAGCTCAAATAATCGAGTTTAATCAGCTTGGCTTTTGAGCTCTGCAGATTACAGTACTAAAACCCTGCGTTCAGCGAATATGCCAGACGTTGCCACGGCAACCGTAGTACGACAAGGGTTTGAACGTCTACGCGACACAACATTCATCCTCATCACCTAGACGCTTGGCAGTCCACCACGGTGCGTTATTACAGAAATTTTCTGTCACGCACTAACTAAACTGTGGAAAATATAGTAGTGATGTGTAGAACACCTAGCAGTATGCCTGGACCAGAGTTACTTTTGTATAATTTGAACAACATGCGAAGCGTCTCCACATGTTTCCCTTCCGAGACATATCACCTCTCAAGATCATCATTATCACCAGATGGTGATTGGTGACGCCATTTTAAACTAGGCCTACTCGTAATCTAGATAGATTACGAGTAGGCCTAGTTTAAAATGGCGTAAAGCATAACGTATACGAGTATTAATATCTTTTTCGATGGAGAGGTTCTTGCCTACGTTCTGCTCGTGTGTGATATTAAACAGCCATATATCTACCATCTCCTGGTCGGTTGCATGTTTACCACCTTTGTATTATTCAAAATGTATATATATGTCGTTGAGTCCCCGTCAAACTCTGAGCTTTCCAACCACAAATCATTGAAATAAAGGAAACAATTACGCCCATATTTTATGAAATATCAATTTAGAACACGTCAGAATGCTGCGTTCAGTGATATATGTACATCAGATTGACGTATGATCTGAAATATACACAGACGTAGAATTAAATAGGTAACGCGAGTACTTCGTATTGCATGTTTTTTAATAGTCTAAGCTCCAATTTCAACTTTGCAAGGGATTTGTTACATATTATGATTTTAGTCTTTTATTTTACCTTGAAACCGAAATTTTGACGGCGCGTAAATCTTCTAAGCAAACTTTTGGTGTATTACTAGATGAACAAAATATAACATCCAATAACATCTAATACAGTCTCATCTCATAATTATGACTTTACAGCATTGTCTCATTTTATAAATTATACTTCTAGCTTTAAAATTAACACTAAAGTAGAAAAAATCGAACTATTTTGTTCGATTTGTTTCTTATAATAAATTAATATCTTTGTTTTTCATATATGAATAATTGACACAACGGTAATGTTACTGTAGCGATACAGTCATCAACATCCGTGATCTTATATTTTTATCATCTATTCCGTGATTGTTATACTATGGAAAAAATCATGTCTATTTAGATGTCGTGTCTGTGCGAACATAAGCCGGGAATATCTGGAATATTTATCGCTGCGACACCTTGCGCGACCACTTTTTCAGTGTAATATTTTCATCATTTTGCTCGCACTCTGCGAACTTCACGTTTGGAAAAGGCTGTCAGAACTCCATATATTAGATTCATTTCGACAATGTAAATGTGTAGAAAGCGTTTTTGTTAGTCTGCTCGTATTTAAAGCTTTCGAAAAGACAGACTATGTAACTAAAATTTTATATATGTTTCTTCCAATCAATCTGAGAGTGTGTTGAGAATGACAAAATATTACTATATTACACTAATATAAGTTATGGTCGCAGAGATATATAGATACATCTTTTATATTTCATTCTGCTCTATTGAAGCAATAAAATAATAAAACCGAGCACAAAACATTAATCAAAACAGGGGTACCCAACTAATATAATCTTAAAGCTAGCATGTTTTTTTCGTAGAGTAGGGAAATTGTTTTGAACATTTTGAAAATTGTTCTCAAGAACTGATTGGCCTCGTTCTACCATCCTTTTTTAACACCGATGCACACTTGGAGCGACTAAAGCCCAGAGCTAAAACCCGAATCATTTAGTTTTCACTGTGTTCCCGCTACACTATATCCTAAATCTTTATCAGCACCTAAAACTATATCTATATGTATATCTATGCGTTTATCATCAAGTTATATAGTTATAGTTTATAGTTTAGCACCTAGAACTATATCTATATGTATATCTATGCGTTTATCATCAAGTGAGATGAAACGAAGTATTCAAAGGTAACAAATAAGGTATTTACATTAATCTAATTTAATATTCAGGGAGCGATCATCATCATCATCAGCATCATCTGAATTCCTCCACAACTGAAGACTAGTTGTGAATAAATATTTTAATAAATATGGAAAATATAACCTTTTATAATGTACCTAATGTATCTTTACAATTAACTCTATATTATAGTATCGCCAATAAAGTCAATTTAACTATTTATTGACTGCAAATTTAACCTAATGTTTGATCGTAGAGTTAAGTCCACCAATTATCACAATGTTAATTTACTTGAAACTTTAAAGTCGTGGACGAAAATCAAAATTACAAAAGATTTCCACAGACTCACGACTCATTGATAGATTTTGCAACAACGAATTTACATGTGTCACCATTCCCCTTTTTTCCTTAGAAGTTGTAAGAGCACTTAGGGAATTCACCTCAATTACATCTCTGCGAAGTGCCCGACGTTGGCAAATACGCCCACCCCCTATTTCACCGGGATATGATAAAAACTGGCGAAGTGTGGCTGTTAAATAATGTTCGGATCAAATAGACGTTCTTATTAAGGATTCATATATATCACCAATCTTTAGTACTTTTAAAGCAAGATATGTTTTGTAATGCTCTTAAACAGTTCATGAAACATGTACTGAATGTTTTCTTGTCTCGAGATCATCGACGAACCTATAACCGAACTAACCATGAAAACTGAAAAAGTACATAAATTTAAAGTACACTGCTTTAGTGAGTTACTTCACAGCCCCTTTCTTTAGTTTCTCATTCAATTTTTTACACGAGTGTGATATAATACAAAGATAATGAAAATGATTAAGTAGGTTATTTCGTGTTTTAAAGTTAGCGAATTATAAATTGTTAATTAGTTTACTAAAATGCAAAAACATAAAAACTCAGCTTACTTTAGTAATATCCATATCTTTGCTCTAGGTCGATGACCGTGGTTCTTTTGAAACTTCGAGTCTCAAAATTACTCAAACTTCTCGTGAGTGAGTTTTGGTCTTCAAGTCGGATTGATATCATGGCTTTATAGTAATTTAACTACAATACGTAGATGGTTTGATAGTCTATGCTGCATCCTGAGAGACTGAACCATAGCACAGGTCTCGATGTAATCTAAAGCTTTCTCTATAGTCAACGAATGCTAAGCATTTAACTCTTTGTTTTTCTATAAAACTTTCCGCAATGTCACATTCCACAATCCGGGTTGTTCGGAAGGCTGAAAGTCTTCAAACCTTGTGGTGAATTAATGTGCAGTTCACAGTAAATAAGAAAGGTATATAAATTACTTTGGTAGTACCTAATAGAGACATTAGTGTTTTTTGTCATCACAGAAAATAAAAGATTGGTTTCAAATATACAGAATCTGTCTTACATATAACCATGACACGCATTTTTTCAACTAAATACCTGCGTTCAAAAAGGTCGTATCTTAACCCTTGTCAAGCTGGATTTACGAACATTGACAATGTATGGCCAATTGAATCTTTCATCATTCAAATAAAAGATTGGGAACGTGATTTCAATATAAACTGATCTATTATGGAGAGCGCATCTAAAATGACGGTGACACGAAAGGTCATCTTGAGGTCATCAATATACAATTTAAAGCGCAAATGTAGTAACAATATTTGTTTTTAAGCTTTCAATAATTTTTTATTGTTCTTTGCGAATAAGATATAAGGTAAAACTCGAGAGTTGTATACCGACTTTTTGTCATCCGATATTTTAACAGTTTTTTTCAAAAAATTGATTTTCTGAAGATTAAGCCCTAGATCAAACAAAGTTGAAAGTGTGTTTAGTGCTAGTCATCTAAGTTGATATATTCATCTACCTTCCTTGATTTTTGTTGTTGTAATTCTAAATAACTAGTATTTATTAAAAACATGACTAAAAACTAGTAATCCAATCGGAAGTACATACAACCATAACAATTTTATTTTATTTTATCAGTTATTCCGAGCATAAATCTAAGTTGTAAATATGAACACTTAAAAAGGGATTGTGTTATGTGGGTTCAACAGCACAATCCATTTCTAACTGTATGCAAGTGACGATTTGAGGTTAAGTTTGATTTTAGAATCCGAGCCTAAGGCCCATATCACAGAACGAGACTCAACGTTATGTCTCTACGGTTAAAAGGGATGCCGCTATGTGGTCAACAGCACTATCCTTTACCAATCTTAATCGATTAAATAGAGAAAAAGTAATAATTTCTTGCTTATTCTTTTCGAGAAGTCTCTTCTTATTTTCGCACAATCGTAGTAACTTTTTACGTGCACGTATGCATCCATATTTGAAACTATGTGGTTCTTAATAATTTCGATATTTTAATGTTGTTTTACCGTTAATAAATGCTTGAAAAGGCCAGGGAAAAAAATAATATACATCTACAAAAGCTTTCCAAGTTGTCTAAGCTGGTTTCGTTTAACCGCACGTACATATATGGATGCACTGTAAACACAAACAGTGAACCCGAGATTCGTAGTCGATATTGGGCTGACCAGACTTGATCACTCCATAACTGCGTTAACGCTACTTCTATAGTGAAGTACAAGTACAAGTTCCATTTTATCGAGAACTTTATGTAATCAAGCAAAAACATTGAGACTATTACTTTCTAAAATTATACCTACAAATACATTTATACTTTACTTTATAGTACTTTTACTATCAAATAATAGTAATAAACTATTTATTAACTTTTGTCAATACAGACAATGCCAACACAGAATAATTGACAAGTACGTCTGTTTAAATGTAAACCTATTGTTTATGTTGAAATACTTTCAACTGCATTAGCAACCCAATTTTACAACGAGTTGCGGAGAAGGACTTCAGTTTACTGTTATGACAAAGGAATATCGTCGATATTCCTTGCCAATGTTTACGCATTTACATTCAAGAGGTTCCAGCTAATATTTGGACAGCTTCCATTCAACGATATGCCACCTTCGATACTCCGAAGGCGGCATTACAAACTACATTGCAGCTGAAACTGAAACTGAGAATCCCAAAGGACCGGATATAAAGAAAGTGACTCTAAAATTGAGGCACTGCAACAAATGGGTTCCCTTACCGCTTTGAATACACAAACTTGTATCTTGGTGCCGTTGACTTGACTTAATTCTCTGCTCCCCTATCGGAGACTCACCCTAGAATCATCAACTTCAGACACAAGTTGTGATCGTACCTTATCCATGATGTCATCTGCGTCACAGTCTATATTCTCTGTAAGCAACATGTCGTTGTGCTGTGGCCTGCTACTTCCGCTGCCAGCTGCTTACCTTCGATTGAAAGGGAAACTTGATGACTCTGTATGTTAGGGAAAAAAGTACACAGTACCTGGTACAATAGCCACCCTCTTTAAAGCTATATTGTACCTTTATCCAAAGCTTTATTGAAGACAGTTCCACCCTGGAGACAAATCTGTAGATTGCCAGGGTACACAACGATCAGATTAGTATGTTTGGCTCTCGACAAATGTTTCGGAACCCTTTCCATCCCAGTACTTCGGTGTCATTGCAATGTTATAATGACAATAAACTCTTTTGTTACCTGTTATCGATAGAAAAAGCATCCGTATTCAATAACATCGAAACTGGTAAGGTTAGTCTCTCACTCCACCTTCAACAAACCAATTATACGCAGATATCGGGGCGTACTCCCGGATAAAAAAATAAAAAAATAAAAGGTATAGCTTTACAGAAACGAGCGATGTGAAAGATTTAGTGACAAAAATCGTGAAGATTCGAACATATGCGCAACGTAAAAAGCATTGACGAAGGTCAACGAGTAAAAGAAAGGCGAATTCAAATGGGCAAGTTAATATGGAACTTACAAAAACTTAGTTGGAGTAAAAAGTGAAAACGAAAAACAAGTCAAGTGTACTCATAACCGACGAGCGAGTAGCATCGCAGCAAATGAAGTCCTAGAACTGCTAATCAAAAAGTAATTTCCAGGAACACCAGCACCAATGACATTTTCTTTTTTTCTACTTTTCCTTATCTGGTTTCTAAAAATGGATATGATTGTTAATATATGTAACAAAAATGTACAAACAGCTACGCATCCAATTTTACATGTTGACCTTGATATAGCTCCTATCTCGCCCGTAATAGTGACGGTTATCCTCACGAAAATGCAAAGTTTAACAAAGACTAATGGAAGAAAAAATACGTCACGCACATATTACACATAAGAAAGGTATAAAGTTAATGAGAATATGATGATACTATCCTCACTACATATTTAGTTGTTCTAGATTCGTATCAATAGTGTTTCTCGTAAACTCCTCGTGTATGTAGTTTTGTTTGGAAGTCAGGGGCACGATTCTCATGCAATCGAATTTTTTCCATATTAAAATTCGTATACGAATTTCTCCGCTCTACTGAAAAGTTCGAATGTTTCATTTATCTCGTATTCTGAGCACCCATAGAACGATTACTATTCGAAATAGTACGTCGGGTATAAATTAAATAATAAATTACGTAATTATTAAGCGTTTATAAAAACGCTGTTACTGCTTCATCTACTAATAGATTTTATACGTAAATATTACTTTTAAAAATATATTATTTTATTAATATGACACTTGAATTTTAAAACTCTTAAGTTTTTTAGTAAACAACTTTCAAACGAGAAATTAAAAATTATTTATTTCCGATATTTTCTACATATATATATATATATATATATATATATATACATATATACATATATATAATATATATATATATATATATTTATTTTGCCTACCTTTGTTTTTAATAAGTCAATGCGTGATCGCTGTTGAATCACTGGCTGAAACATTTGGATGAGTTCTAATGTAAGGTTCTTACTTAATCGAAAATGTTTAATAAACTCGCTGCTCGATTCGTTCGAGTTCGATTGTGAACTTCTGAGAATAGACTGTGTTACATTCGAAAAAAAATTCGAACTTCGAACTTTTTTACGAATGTGAACTTTTTTCTATTGCATGAGAATCGTGCCCCTGATTTTTATTCATACCTTTCATATGTTATACGTATCAACTGTTATTTGATATATTTGTAGTATTGTTGTGTTATTCAAGAAGTAAATTTCTGAGAGCCCCCTTTCATTATCATATCATCATTATCATTTCAAGCAAGAAACACCCACTGCTGAACATAGGCTTCTCCTCCAGGATCTCTGTAATTATCAGTTCTACGTCAGTATTCAGTGCCTTACTGCGGTCTTCACACCTTGTCAACCTTGTATAACTCATATGTTGAACTCACCAACACTACATTTCCCATCTTATGCTGGCCACTAGAGAGACTTGCCAAATCAATTTCCTCTACTTACATTTTTTTAAAGTTAGTTGCCCTTAGTAAGCCTGTCTCATATCATTATCAAGTTTAACAATATACAGGTACTGCAATAAGAAAAAATCATATTTTCGATATAATAATAATAATTAGATTTATTTTTACATACATACAGCTTATATCACACATTTTTTTGTTTACAACAACGCTCTTGTAGCTGTTACATTAGTCCGCTGGCTTCTAAGCTAGGTACAACCAGTGATTTGGAAGACAGTGGTTCAGTCTCAACAGAACAAATCAGGGCAGAGCAAGCAGCCGCATATACTAATTTACTATATTTGTGTGAAACTAAACAATCACCTAAATGTGGACGTATGTACGCGTGTGTGTGTGTGTGTGTGTGAACGTATGTCACATATGTGTATAATGGTCTTGAGTACTTACTATACAAATTAAAGCCTTTGTGTCTTTGTAATTTTACTTTAAAAGCCACTCCTTAATTACATATCAAATTTAAAGAAATCAATAAATATAAGTTAATGAGAAATCATATTTGATTGAAGTAATCCATATTAATGTGGTGTTTTTAATTAAAAAATATATAATTTTATATACTCAACTTTAGGACTGCCCATCATAAGAATATTTCCAAACACCAGAACAATAGCCCTTAGTTTTCGATTGAGGTTTTAATTAAATTCAGTATAGACAGTAGTTTTACATGACAAAGCTGTTAGGATTTCAATTCCAGATAAGAAAGCAAGCCTCGTCAAATAATAAAATTGTCCAATCTGGTGAATTTCTATGTGGCTTGTTTTAATGGAGAAATACATGTTGAGACGACTGTATGATTTTCGAACGACACAGCAACAGAACCTACTTTTTTTTCTACAGTATTTGTTTGAAATTGATGAAGATAACAAAAATTGTTACAGCAAATTGTACAGTATTGCTATTAGATTTACACAGTATAATAGTATTTTACTTTCAAATCTTTTACTTATTTAACTTCATATGTGTCAAATGTATGTTGATTTATTATGTTGGTATTATAACACCAGATAAGTAAGCTTTTTTTTTTTTTTTTATGTGATAGGGGGCAAACGAGCAGACGGATCACCCGATGGTAAGCAATTACCGCCGCCCATGAACGCCCGCAACACCAGAGGAGTCACAAGCGCGTTGCCGGCCTTTTAAATGGGAGTACGCTCTTTCCTTGAAAGTTTGGATATCGTAACGGCTCGGAAACACTGCAGGCGACAATTCATTCCACAGTTTAGCTGTGCGAGGCAGAAAGTTTCTAGAGAAACGCACAGTGGTGGACTGCCAAGTATTGAGATGGTGAGGATGGAAGGTTTGTCGCGTGGAACGATGTCGGAAAGTAGCAGCAGGGATCAGTCCAAACAATTCCTCCGAGCACTCTCCGTAGTAAATGCGATAAAGTATGCAGAGAGAAGCTACATCTCTACGCAATGCCAAAGGGTCAAGCCGACTTGAAATTTCCTGGTGGCCGACGATGCGAATCGCTCTCCGTTGAATCCGGTCTAGAGGGAGAAGCTGGTATTGGGGCGCCCCTGCCCAAAGATGAGAACAGTATTCCATATGAGGCCGGACCTGTGCCTTATAAAGTTGCAGACGGTGGGCCGGTGTGAAATACCGCCTCGATCTATTGAGCACACCAAGCTTCTTCGAGGCTAGTTTAGCCTTACCCTCTAAGTGACCACGGAACTGAACTACGCTCGATATGTCGACACCAAGAATCCCATTTTTGGCTGAGGCGGTTAAGGGAGTGCTCTCAAAACGAGGAGACACGACAAACGGGAGCTTTTTTGCAGTGAACGCGCAGACTTGAGTCTTTGTGGGGTTAAATTGGACCAAATTAAGTCTACCCCAATCTGAGACTTTCTTTAAAGAAGTCTCAATTTCAGACACAAGTTTGTTTCGACTCTCGATGACGTTTTCCCGAGAAATATTGGTTCGGCCGCTATAAAATCCGCTATAAAATGTGTCACCCGTGCTATCATCTGCATAAGAATGAATGCCGCTGATTTGCAACATATCATTAATATGCAGAAGGAATAAAGTAGGCGACAACACACAGCCTTGAGGAACACCAGCATTCACAGACAACAAGTCAGAGCATTGACCGTCGACTACTACCTTTATGCTTCTGTCTGATAAGAAGTTGGTGACCCATCCGCATAATTGGTAGTACAAATAAAAAAGTGACTTGCTTTTGTAGAGTATTGAGGCGATCTTGTGATAAAATTGGCAGAAATAATACAATAGTTTCCAATCAGATTTATAAAGTAGTCAAGTACATGTAGTAAAAAAAACATAGAATGTTATTACAAAGTTATAGCAAAAATATTTGTTCTTAATGATAATTTAATAAAATTGCGTTAAGGAGAATTACAAATTCTTTGGCTGACGTTTTTATCACTTTTTATCTTGTAATATAAAGAAACCTTTCTTCAGAATCTTTGGAAATTGTAAATAATTTCGTACTGTTCTTTGTAACAATATTATCTTTTAAAAATTATATCTATAAACACCATTGTTACTTGCTATTGCCTCATTCTTTTTTTGTCTGTATCAGTTATTCTATTATCGTTCGAATACTTATATAATTTTTAAAAAGAAATATAAATTGTATTGATAATTCCGGATTGGTTATAAGAAAAATTAATTTAAAGATATTGCAATTATTACCTACTGCTATAAATATATATTTTTACCCCATAAAGAATAACAAACGATACCTTATTTTTCATTTGGCTATTATACCTACCTATAATCAACTAATACAGAGGTAAGTTATGTTTAAATTTATATATTTAATGAATCATAACAATAAACCTATTTATTTTCAATTAAATGAAACTAGAAAAGTAAGCAGCTTGAAAATAGCAAACGACATATCAAAAACAGTTGAATAAATTTTTCCTTCAATCTTAAAATTGTAGATCCTGGCTCGTTAATTGTTTTCTAATCTGCTCCAAGTCCAATCGGAACAGAAATGAGTTTCCTAAATACAATCCGACGGTTTAATATCAACAATAAGATCGTTCAGAATATTACTTGACTTAATCTAATTTGATTTAGGCTTAAGTATTTATTTCTTAAAGCTACGATACAAACTTCCATAATTATTTGGATCCTTGCATATTTAATTCGCTTAAATGAAATACTTGTTGTATTTGAAATTTTATGAATACGTAAATAACCTTTCTTTATCTCATATAAATGTATGAGTTTATATATTTGTGATATTTTTTTATATACTTAGGTTGTAGTAGAATACCAATGATTTGCTCACAACCTTCTGTGAGCAATTCCAATAACTGAGCTGCGACCCTTTTAGACTTCTACAGCACACACAGCTCTTGACTTGTACTGGGTTTTTTATTTAAAAAAAATGTTATTTTAGTTTCTTTGTGTTCCTTTGTATGTAATGAATATGTTTTGTAATTAACGCTTATATCATTTCATCTCTATAAATTAGTATATTAAGAACAAAATTTAATTACCTACAACTTTGTTGTATAATATGAGCTAAACTAGGATGAAGATGAGGATTTGAATTCACATCGGAAGGCGAATAATATTTACTTTCGTGTACGAGTTTTGAATTAAAGCAGACGTGAAGACGTTACGGCTCCAGAAGGTACCTATTTGTTTATTTATGTATTTTTAAACTGAAATAGACACTGAATTGTGAAAAGACGATGATTGCAGCATATCGAGGTGCTTCCAGTGTACAACCTACTCGACCGGATGTTGGCTTAGTAGCAAATGTATATAATATAGACTTGACATTACCAGTGTCATACTGACCAGGGAACATGACACTGGCCTGGCTCAGGCCCAGTCTCAGTCGTCGAAAAAATATATTTCAATAAATATTAAAAGTAACAGTTTTATGATAATACATTGCGTAGATTATTGATAGTACAGTAATAATTAACGAGACTCACCGGTATGAGCTAATTAACAATCGAACAATTAATTAACAGTCGAACAAAGCTTCCGCGGCACTTGGTTGCGGGAATATCCTAGGCACGCTTCGTGCTCCTTAGTCAGAATTATGTATGCCACTTCCTTTTACCTTTTCGAATAAATGATATCCTGGAAATAAATCCTTCATGTACCGCTCTGGCTATTCTGGGGTAATTATCGTTGTTTTCTGAATGCCAATAACAATTTTAAAAAACAGCATATGCCCATTTAAAAGGCCGGCAACGCATCTGTGACTAAGGAGTCACGGGTGTTGCGGGTGTCTATGGGCAGCGGTTATCGCTTACCATCAAATGATCAGTTTGCTCGATTGATGCCCTATTCTATAAAAAATAAAAAAATATGACGTATCTTTTCATTTTATGTCACATCTTGGCAACTTATGCTGTGGTTTCTAGGGGGGTTGCAGATTTGCTGAAAATCTCACAGGAACCACATGTACCTACTTAAAGCAATTGCAAGCACTTACCATCAAGTGGGAAGTCTGCTTATTTGTCAATATATCACAAGGCAAAAAAAAACGACAAAAATAAAGTGTTCTATCTATCATCTTAGATACTTTTACGAGTAATCTTAGGATGTCAGTCTCTCCTATATTAATTGGTTTTAGATAGAATTTATGAATTTTATTGGTTATATAATTAGATTTCCACTAAGCATGGGTGATTTCGGGGTTTAGATGCAAACCGATATTAATGTAATTTCATAATCATATTTTTGATATCTGATTTCAGTAGTGACTAGACAGAACAATTTTCTTGCTTACTTAGATAACAGTATATTAGCATATGATGTTTATTATGAATCAGATAGATATTTGCGATATATTTTTTCTAAATTTTCTTGACGATTACATGTAATACTTTTTCGGTGCATTTCAATATCCATTAGATTACCGCTGACAAAATAAACCACTGCCAAAATTCGTGACATATCCGTTTGAAAGATAGAAAGCTAATTTCCAAGCGTCAGTCAAAAGGGTTTAGATACACACGCAGTTATTTTACATGTCTACTTCGTTTAGTAGAATAGCAACCAACTAACACATTTGATTTTGAAATTGGATTTCTAGAATTCTGAACACAATAAAATTTGTTGGAAATTGGATTATACATTTATTATGATATCTTTCGCATGTCTATTTTCTATATTTGTTCTCTTCCCTTTTTTCTTTACCATGAGTATGATATTTATTTAGACTTTCTGCAACTTTCAAGAATTCATACCTTACTTAAGATTTACTGAATCCAATCTTTCATCGGCTATATTTCGCTATAATTACATACACCCTACATCCCCTACAGTCATATAAGCCAGATTATCTTAAAGAGCCTGGTATGGCACTATCATAAGTTGATACTCTAGACTGTGTACGAGTATAATAATTCCGAGATTTGAAAACTACTGCGACAATTTTAAAGATTTCTTTTAGTGACATTAATTATGCTTTTTACTAGAACACTTTTACCTTGATATCAAATCTGTAGGTATTCCTTAATAATAACTTGCTATCAAACCTATAAAAATAAAGATATAAAAAATATAAAATTAAAATATGGCTTTGCCACGTGAAGTTTGACAGCTAATCTGTTTCATCAATCTTACACACAACCCACATTATTAAATCGCAGTTGTCAGATATATTAGCCTCAGATTTCTTGTGATACCATAATACTCATAACTATTGTAATATAACGTCAATACATTTTTTTTTATTTAAGTGTATTCATTTTATTATAGTATTAATAAATATCTAATAATATGGTATAAACAAAAATTAATAATGCACAAATGGGGTACTTACTATCACATGAAATTTCCTTACAGTCAACTATTAAGTTTTATAGAGATTTGGTGTCGGTATTTTCTGAATTTAATTAGAAAATACAAAATCAGAAAATCATATAATTAATATTAAATAATGTATATAAAATAATAAATAACTAACACCAAGGTGTGAAGAAGATTTCCGTTACTCTAAAAATAGCCTCACACCATTAAAAACATTAATGCAACTGTATTAAACATGACCCTAAAAAGACGATAGTACAACCATTAACTTGCCGATACCATATCAATGTTCATACATTTTTCATTTTGTGATAGCATTCTTACCGATTATCAAAAGACCGGTCCCATATCAACTGGTTTTTAAAGGAAATGGCGGTCAACGCTTAGAAATAGACGTTTATTTTGTTAGGATTAAATAAACTAACTCGCTTGACTTTCTTTTGAAAGATTCTACGAATAAATAGCGTAACACTGGATTTCTTTTTGACGGGTAATGATGTTAGAATGTATTATACATCGGAGGTTTACCGCAGTGTTCACACAGGTGACAACGATAGAAGCACTTCACATGGCTGAACAAAGGGTAAATGCTTTAATTAGAATAAATGTGTGTTTTTCTTGGGATTAATACCACTTATGTAAGTGAGACAAAATTAATAGTTTGAAAGTAAGCGGCATAGGTTGTTTTCTCACATGTATTGCAACAGAGAGAGAAGCCAAAACTTCGGTGTTAACACTCCATCACAAGATCCGTGAAATTACTTTGTAGTTTTTTGTTTATATTAATCATTAATACTATAAAATCATTAATACACGTGAATCACATGCAAAATGCAATAGTCCACAAACGTTTCGACCAGTAAAGACAATAGTTTCTGTACATTTAACTGGATTCTTTCTTTACTTTCTTCTTTGCTTCTTCCTTAGCTGGCTTTCTCATTGCGCAGATAGAGATTAGACCCACTTAGTGTACTCATTAAATTTCGTTTAAATGGCCTCTATGCGTTGGATCTGTATCCCCGGGCACGCATATAAAGGACCTTTAAAAATACGTCATATGAAGCGACATAATAATAGATTTGATTATAATTGATTAGATCACACAAGAACCCTCTTTGAACGCAGTAGTATATTTACGATTTTCACAATACTATTAAAATATATTATACTGTGAAATATTTTCCAGTAAGCAAAATGCTTACTGGAAAATAGATATGTGAATATTTAACATGCTGTAAGTTGTCAGAACAACCTTGACATATTGTTAGTATAAAGTCGACCAATATATGATGGTTATAATAAGGTTTTTCTTAAACATTTCCTCCTATTTGATGACGAATTCCTTTTCATTTTATTTATTTACTTTGTTTACGAAAGGTTTCACAATCGTTTCAGTTTACAATTTCTCGATTATTTGTTTACAAATTCTAAATTATTATTTTGCAACATCTCAACTGACAGGCAACTGACAGCAACTTGTAATGACACGACCTTACTCAAATAGCAAAGTGATGACAAAAATACGCAATTACTTTTCCCGATTATAAGTATTAATGTTAAGTATCCATTTGGAAAAATATACGTAAACCGTTAAGGAAACAATGTTAGAAAATACCAAACATATCAAAAAGATGATTTTTGGCAAAGAAAATTAATTAAATCTATGTCGGATTTATTTAACTCGACATTCGTCTGATTAAATTACTTATTTTATACTTATTTCTTTAATTTTATTTATTGCATGTAATTATATTATTAACAAAGCTGTAATAATATCTCGTGAAACTTGTTAAGAAATTTTGATTGTGAGTACCAGGAGCTCAGTATACTTATAAGTTATTACTAATATCAAGAATGATGTTTCATAAATTTACGAAATTTGAGAAATATGTAAACGATCCCGAGCCTTAAATTAATAATTAGTAATGTACAAGAGTTTTATTGTCGTATAAGTATGATTTTAGGTACAACATATTTTTGATAAAGAATATGAATTCATTTTTAAATATTTTTTTTATAACAAACATATATCTAATAAAATTCAAAGCAGAAATACTTTGTTAAATATCCCGCCAGCCAATTTGATGCGATTGGTGATAACCTTATTAAATATATATATATTTTTTTTTTCAAATGGCTTAAATCTATATTGAAGCCTGTGGCCTTGATTACCACTCTTTAAAACATTTTTGTTAATAAACATGTTACTTATAGCATGAAATAAATGTGGAAGAGAATGGATTCAATAATATTAGGATATGTTTGTTGTCGTACATTTCTACGCCACACCCGCTCAATTCAATTTTCACATATTTGATTGTCCTAAATTTATGATATACTTACTGTTAATGTAGACACTAATAAAGTAGTAGATCAAATAAAAATAAAATTAGGAATGGTAGGCTACAATCAATTAAGGGTTAGGAGGGATTTAGCACTTACCTCATATATATTTAAAATATTGAGAGGTAAGGTGCACAATCCGATTGTTTTGGGACAGGTGAGCCTGTGCGTTCCCGACAGGTACGTGTGGCGACGACGACGACCGCGTCTGCTGGTTGAACCGCGCGGACGGACCAACCTTTTAAGGGAGGCGCCGCTTACGCGGGCACTTCGCACGCTCAACCTGATTGCTGATGAGACAGACTTATTTTGTTGTACTTTGGGTGAATTCACAAGGATTGCGTTATTTATAATTAGTTATAGATGTTAGTAGGTACCTACAGTAAGTTAGTAAATAAAAACATTAGGATAAGCGCATTTATCGAATTGGGGTTAAAAAAAACCTGTAAAGATAGATGTAAGAAGAAATAAATAAATAAAATAAAAAAAACCGCTACCAACAGTGATTTCTTATAAGAAATCGAGTATCTTCATTGCCTATTTGAAAGTCACTTATATGATATTTCCGGGAGAATACTGAAATACCTACCAGTAATGTGTCTCCGGTTATTATAATTTAGCACAAAGACAAGTTGGCCAGTTGTGGTCGACGTTGCTGGCAGAACGTATTTTACGTCCCGACCATGCAACCGCAACTCACGAGTGGCCGGATGTCACAGAATATTGTTGAGCACGTAGATACTCGTACACAGTTCAAATAACGTTTTCACATCTCATATCACCACAGTACGTCAATATAACCTATTGTAAAGTGACCACTTCAGTTTCTAGGGAGACAAAAATCATTTTGACAATTTTTTTACGTAAGACGACATGATGAAATTATTACGCGATATATATCGCATGAATTTCAGCAGTCGAATAATGGGAATACGACCAGTGAATAATCCCTGGAAATTCTACCCGAAGGCTGCAACAAAATACCAACAAATTCAATCAAGGAATACCACAAATACACGTGTAAATTTTCGTGGAATGAAAGAATTTCATACAAAACTTACACAGAGTTTACAGAATAGATCGGGTTATGATTTCCATACCCTTTATTTTTAGCCTTTAATTTCTTTGCATCTGAGTGCAAATTTCTAAACGATATCGATAAAATTAAATAATCCAGCGTAAAACGCGTTAGTAATAGAAAGTCTATGCCAAATAAATATTTATGATCCGACTCTTGCATTTCAAAGTTAAACTACATACAATTGACTTCATTGTTGTTAGCGATAAGCAAATGCAATGCAACCATAATTTATATATTTAAAAAAACTACGTAGTGCCTCTGTTACAGGAACTAAAATAGACTTTTATCCCTTAGAGACTAAAGGAGATTTAAATTTAAAATGGCAGTAAAAGTTCCAGTCACCATAGAAATCGATCATGATTGTACGAGTATGAACCGAGTAACAGGCCGTAATTTCGTAAAAATAAACGTTTCTTTTATTTTCTCATTCCAGGCGACAAAAAGTAGATTGTTCATCTCGTGCATAACACTGTTGTGCACAACAAGCTCGAGTAACGTTCTTTAAATTGCCTTTGGCAATTTACTCTAGTCGGAATTCTACTCTAAAATTGTTCGCCCCGTTTTATTCACTGGAATCAAACCTATTGATATTGGGTTTGAAACAAAGAAAAATAAAGAAATAGAAAATATATTTCTTGACACAACATACTTTACATAAGTTGGTGTAACTTATACAATTATAGAGGTTGATGCAACACAAAGGGCGGGTCAGTATATATCAAGATTTTAAAAGCATCATAACACTACTCTTTCCTGGGTACCTTTGTTGTAGGAAAATGTAAACCTTTATACGCTGATTGGTTGGATAGAAGATTGGATCTTTTCATATATTTCTTTTATCATTGAGCTTATATTTTGCCAGACTAGCTCGAAGGCAAAGACGAAGCGAATAATAGAAAAGGATATAATGAAATTAATTAAATCGGAAGATCCAAAAAACAGCAATGAATTATTGACTACGACAGAGCGATGGCGCCAAAATGGATTTTGGATTGCGTAAACAAGAGACACCATGGGTTTTTGATCTGTGCGATCATATCCTAATCGCATACCCCAATAAAGAATCCTCATTGATTCGCCTATAACTTCGTTGTTCATAATTATTCTAGAATTACTGTTTGATTTAGACTATAACGAGGTAGTATACTCTTATAACAACAATAAAAGGCCTTCTTTTAGGCAAAATCTTACTTCTAAGACATCTATAAGAATGTAGGTCAATAAAATTTAGACAAATAGTGTAGAAGTCTCTATGTCTAGAACAAGCGACAACCTCGTTACGAATAGTCTACCAACATTGCCTCAGAGAGCTACACAAAAGGCAATTTCCCTAAGGTCATTCGTCAGACAGCTTGACAGACAGACAACGTGAATAGGTACCCCCTAATAACATTCTAGCATTATGATTAACAGACCACCCCTAAACATAGAACATACTATTTTACAAATCGTATTTTTTTAATGAGCTCTCTGGAGTTTAATTTGGAACCATTATATGAGTGTTTGATATTAAATGGTTTGTATTATAGAACCACAGTATCGCAATTTTGTTAGGCATTAACAAATAGTGCTTGTGAATGAATTAAAATGAAATCTACTCTTGTTAAGAGTCTTCATAAAGACGATTTTGGCATATTATATATATTTTATGAAACCGTTATATACGTATTAACATTGTAACATTCGACAAATTCACATAAAAACCAATTTTAATTACACTTGGAAGAAGCGGTTATAGAACTTATCTACTAATTATTATCCCACAACGAAAACTTATAAATCTCTACAAATGTCAAGTGCAGATTATCTCCAATACTTTGAGAGGTATAATTTATTCATGAAGAGAATTATAAGCATATTTTAGCAGATCATATATAATCCATGACACCAGACAAAAAACATATTATCCAAACGGCTATCACCGAGCTCATGAAATAAATATTAATTCTTCTGTAAGTCTTTGTTTACGTTTCAATAATAAAATCTCGTGTAGCACCCACGAGCTTTCTTCACATAAATTTTATTATTATATATAATATTATTTAATCCCAACTAATATTAGAAATGCGAAAGTGTGTTTGTTTGTTTGTTTGTTTATTTGTTTGTTTGTTTGTTACCTCTTCACGCTTAAACTACTGCACCGATCATCACGAAAATTTGCATACACATAGTCTGTGGTACGGGGAAGGATATCACATTTTATCCCGGAAGAAAGTAGCTACTGTTCCCGTGGGATCGAAATTAACGCGGACGGAGCAACGACGGGCGGAGCCACGGGCAAGAAATTTCAAAAATTCTTTCACCTTTGGAAAGCTACATTATCCCCGAGTAACATAGGCTACTTTTTATCCCGGAAAAATCGACAGATCCCACGGGATGCGCAATAAAGGCTTCGCTCAAAAACTACTGCACAGATTTTCATGCGGTTTTCATCAATAGATAGAGTGATTCTTGAGCAAGGTATTGCGGTATTTTTTATCTTGGCAAAACGGATAGACCCACGGGAAGCGCGATAAAACTTCGCGCCGTAAATCGACTTCCGCGCATATGTAGCCGTGGGCAAAAGCTATAACCCTTAACCCTCTATAGACCCAATCCCGAAATCCACGCAGGCGAAGCCGCGGGCAGAAAGCTAGTATTTTATAGTTCTAAAAAATGTGAATTCTGTAAACAAATTTGCCAATATGATAACAATAATTATGTCGTGAATGATGTATGGTATATTGAATTTAATTTTACTTTAAATATTTAATTTTAAAAATAATTGCTTGGTTCCTTATATAAAATTCCGTATAGTATAAAATTACCACAATCCGTAGTAACTTTACCCCAACTGAATCCATCAAAATAACTTGTTAGTTTCCGAAGTCGTTCTAATTGATCGAAGGCTCCGAGTCCTGACCCCGAAGTCGCTTAGTGATATGTTGTAGGGACAGTTCCATAAGCAATCTACAACTGTACCAAAACTAGATAATTGTGGTCTGCCAATAAGAACGCCGCATAATACTTCTTGGAAGACGCTGTAGGACTCCGATTGGTCGCAGGCAATAGTTTAGTGCCAGTTGACAGAGGTTAACTAGTGTATCTCAGTTCCTAAGCTCATTCATCACTGTCTGTATTCAACCGCTATTGTATTTAAGTGACCTTGAAATGTGTAATTCTAGCTTAGTGGGTAATGTTAATGCTAGTTGTAGTAAAACTAGTTGTTTTGTTAAAAGTAACTAAATCTTAAGTTTGAATTCGGAAAATGTTGTATCTGAACACCTATTTTCCAGCGGAGCACGTTAAATCTATTTATATTAAATAGGTAAAATGTCATATCACCATAACAACAGCTATTGTACTGGGTGGCGCAAAAGTACTGGCACTAAAGAAAATACTTATATTTTTTTTACATGACATTTTCTGTCATTCTGTTGTTGAACATTGTGTAGTGAACAAATGTAAAATACACTGAAAATAAACATGGACCGTTTTACTCCCCAAGAACGTGGAATAATTGTGTCAATGTTCTTACGGAATAATTCATCAGTGATAAGAACACAACGTGAATTTCGTCGACGATTTCCCCACCGTCCGGCACCGATTGGTCGCACAATTCGACGCTTTGCCACACGCCTTGAAGCAACTGGCTCAACATTGGATAGACCTAAGTCTGGGAGACCAAGAACAGGCCGTTCAGCTGAAAATATCAAAGCTGTGCGCGAAGATGTGGAAGAGTGTCCAGAAACATCAACGAGGCGACGTGCCACGCAATTGGGCATTTCCAGACGGACCCTGCAGCGTATTTTGATGAAAGACTTAAAGATGTTCCCGTATAAAACTCAAATGACTCATCAGCTGCTGCCTGCTGACCACCGAGCTCGTCTAGATTACTGCCAGCGCGTCATAAACCTCAACCTTGAAGAGGATGATTTTCCTTCAAAATTGGTTATGAGTGACGAAGCGCATTTCCATCTCTCAGGGCATGTCAATAAGCAGAATACTCGGTTCTGGGGCACTGATAATCCGCGCATTATTCAAGAAACACCTCTACACCCACTAAAAGTTACTGTATGGTGTGGCATCTGTGTTGACAGAGTGATCGGACCCTATTTTTTCGAAGACGCTGGAGGCAATGCGATAACTGTCACTGGAGAACGCTACAGAACCATGTTACGTGAGTTTTTGATACCCAGTTTGGACGAATTGGGGCTGGAGCACATCTGGTTTCAACAAGACGGCGCTACGGCACACACAGCGCGCGACACTATGGACTTAGTGAGGGACGCTTTTCCAGGCCGAGTTATCTCTCGTTTTGGCGATTTGCCTTGGCCTGCAAGATCACCCGATTTGACCAGTCCAGACTTCTTTGGGGTTTTTTGAAATCTCGGGTGTATGTGAACAAGCCACAGACTCTCGCAGCTCTAAAAGAAAACATTCGTCAAGAAATAATGAACATATCGCAGGAAGTGTTACGGCAAGTTATGCAAAATGTCATAAATAGGGCTCAAATGTGTATCAACTCTGGAGGTCACCATTTAAAAGACATCATCTTTAAATCCTAATGGTACGAAATTTAATGGCACAAATATACATTTAAAAAACCTAAATCTAGTTTTCTCATTTAGAAAAAATGTTATAGCTGAACCAAATAGGGTCTTTACTTTTGCGCCACCCAGTATTATCGACAGTTCGACAGACCGGGAACATGACCGACTAAGTCTCTAACGGCACGCCCACGTTCCGTACCTACCCGTCTGAATTATTACAGTCTAGTGACTATTCACCGACGGGACTTTGAGGTGTTCACAACGATAGAAATCCGAAATCGTTGTCCTTCAAGGTCTTAGGATTTGCCGTTATTGTCGTCTAAAACAATCTTCAAGGTGAAGCTGTTAAACAGAACAGCCAGTTCCAAAGGTCTTGGAAAGTCCATGTTAACGCTTGCTTCCACCTTCAGCCTTGATAAACAATGAATATAAAAAAAAAACAGTATTCGTGAATTCGAAGCTACGTTTGAACATCAGTTATAAATCTACATTTAATCTCACAGCCAGATATAAACCTAAAGAATGTTAACCACTAGGTTATCTTTACTAAAACTGTCGAAGATAAAATATAAAATGAAATTATATCTGATAGAAACCTATTTCCACAACATAAATTTTAACATGGAAATATTTAATTTGCATTATAATATAATAGTAATATATTTGATCTACTTACATTTCACCGATTAAAAGAAAATTCTTTGAAAAATATACAGCCTAATGGATGATTTGTCATTACTGAAATTTGTGGTTTCTAAGAAAAATCAACGCTACGTCTTTCATTACATTATGATGAATTTCTAGGCACAAGATTAAATCAGTAATTTCAAAGCATACTTATGTTAAAAATAATGTAAATACGTTCAAACGACAAATTGGATACAATTTCTATAAAAGAGTAGACGAAAATGTTGTACATTTATAAAATTTCCTTAACTTTCTTTAATGTTAATAAATACAAAATAAAATTTCAATAAAATTATGACAGCTCTATACAAACTCAATTTAAAGTCGAGCAAACACAATTGAATACATTTTAATGAAAAAAAAGAATACTAATTTAGTGAAATATTTTCAGGGTCATTATTTGAAAAAGCTGTATAACTTGAGCAATAACGGACAGCGAGTTGACTGAAGTATTTTAATATCTACTGTTCCTTTTTAATTTTGCGGAACTTTGTTATTTTTCTATACGTAAGAATAATATTAATAAGCCAATTATGTGTGAATATATGTATTGCTATACAAATATATTTAATAAATCAGTAGTTAATTTGACTTTAAATTTGATTTTTCATCAATTGAATACAATTTTATTATTTCTCATAGAACTAATAAGGTATATTTAGGTTATCGCATTACTATCTGAATAACTACAAAACCTACTTGCTTCTAAAAACTTTATTACTCTACAGATTGATTTTAAGTTTTTCATCATACGACAGAGCAGTAGATCAGCCTCTAGATTTTATTTGTATGCCATATGCTTAATCACGTAATTAAAGAAGTGTCTGAAGCGGGATTAAGCTTCTTTTTGTAAAACATGCAAACTATGTTAGATATTCTATTCTTAGACAGGTAAACAAACAAAAAAGCCAAGACTATCAGATTGCATTAGTTACTCTGTTCTTGTACCTACTTATATACCCAAAACAATAATATTGGGTTATTTATTATATTCGTACATAAGTCATAAGTAATCACATTGCGTTGACAATTCAACTATTGCACTAAGATGGTCTGAACTAAATAAATTCTTTGACTACTATTATAGTATGGAATGTAAAAAGTTCTTAATGTTATAATTACTAAGATTGCATACATTTCACACAACATATATATCTTACCACAGATTCATATATGCCCAGTACAATAATGCTTTAGACGCAAAGTAGAGTAATACTCATAGAATTACGTATACATAAGTTAAATGTTTTAAATAGCCTTTGAAGCCAGGGGTGGAACGATAAGCGGGGCGGGACCGGCAAATCTGCCGCCGCCGGATGTACCGCGGGGTTCCACAGGGGTCTGTTCTTGGGCCCCTGCTCTGGAACCTCGGGTACAATTACGTGCTTCGCCTGGCTCTCCCGTCGCGCGTCCGTGTACTCTGCTACGCGGACGACACCCTTGTCACAGTGCGCAGGAGAGATACGACAGAGGCTGTGCGACTGGCGTCGGTCTACACTACGCTAGTCACACGCAGGATAGGGTCACTTGGTCTCCGAGTGGCCGTGTCCAAAACCGAAGCCCTAATATTCTATGGGCGTCGTCGGCGCCCCCCGGTCGGGACTGTTATCACGGTCGATGGGGTGTCAGTAATGTTGCAGTCCCACATCAAATATTTGGGGCTGCTTATCGATGGGAGATGAGGGTTCGAGGTGCATTTTCGTCGCCTCGAACCCCGTTTGCTGCGGGCAGCGGACGCACTCAGTCGCCTCCTGCCCAACGTAGGGGGCCCAAGCGCGAGATGCCGCCGCCTGTACGCCGGTATCGTGAAGAGCATGGCCCTGTATGGGGCCCCTGTATGGGCCGACGCCCTCGGCCTCCGGGCTGTGGCATCCCTGGCACAGGGCCCAGAGAGCTGTAGCCCTGCGGGCCATACGGGAATACTACACGGTGTCGGTACATACGGTGGCATGCCTGATCGCAGGAACTCCGCCGTAGGAGTACACCGCCCATGTCTTAGCCGCCGCTTACCGCGGCCGTGCGGATGCGCGGGACGGCGAACGGCGCCTAGCGCCGCGGGAGAGGGCCTCCGCGACCGAGGAGGCCAAAGTGGAAGTGGTTCGCATGTGGCTCGAGGAGCTCTGTGAGCTAACCGGCGAACCGGCGTCACGGATCGCTCACGTACCACCTGGTGCAGGTGCTAAGCGGCCATGTTTGCTTTGGCCGCTACCTACACCGCATAGGGCGTGAGCCGTCCCCTGAATGCCACCACTGTGGCGCCGCCGAGGACACCGCGCAGCACACCCTAGCGGTGTGCCCGCCTTCTCCGCGCGGCGCGCTGAGTTGGTCGCCGTCATGGGCGAGGACCTCTCCTTCCAGAACGTGGTGTGTGCCATGCTGGAGGGAGAGAGCACGTGGGCGGTGGTGAACTCCTTCTGCGTCGACGTCATGACGCAGAAGGAGGCGGCGGAGCGCGCCAGGGAAGATGACCCTGGCGCGCAGGTACGGGGCGAAGGAGGCGCGCTTCATTCCTCCTGTCAGCGACCAGCGGGGGCCCGGCCGGGGAAGGCCGGTCCCTGCTATTCAAATATCATCGTCAATCGTCGATCCCCGGATGCCCTGGGGGATTGACGCCCCGCCTCAACACAACAGGGGGGCGAGAGGGGCCCGCACGACGCGGGCCAACGCCGACGAGGTTGTGGAAGTATTCTCGTGAGTTCCCATGACCTTGTCACGCCGCGATGCAGCTCTCTTCGGCGTGTTCCCCCCTCATCTGATGGGGGGGAGGACGAAGCTCTCGCGACAAGGCGGCAGTCGTCAGGTAGTCAGGGGCATTGTCAGGTTTTTAGTCGGTAGGCCGCGCACTTGGACTCGTCCAAGGCGCGCGGAGAGTCCGACATAACCCCGCGGTTTTCCCAAGCCGCGGGGTATGCGAAAAGCATTTTCCTGACATAAAAAAGGGGTGGAGCGATAAAGTCATAAAAGCTAACACTATCAAATTAAACTTCACCTGCATGCCTTAACCTTCATACGTGATTAGTATTAATTACTGTAGTGTTATATACTTACTTAAATGCTAAGTTATCATTCCATTCAGAATGTCCCAACTTAGTAATTTCACTTTATTTGCCTCCTTACTTTAATATGATGCTAATAAAACGTGACATGCCACAATTTTATCACTACAGCTATCGTCAGAACAGTTTTAGTTCACAGCGCGTGAAGCGTGGGTGGTCATAAATCTAAGGATAAAACCTGTGTCGTCACTTTACAAATCTAGATATAGAAAAAATTCATTCGCGTCAGAAAGCGTTCCGTCGTATTTTCTGGAAAGATTTGTTGATATAACTTCAGCTTACTCTAGAACATAAATTAAGTATACAACAGTTCTTTTTCACTTTCGATTATTTCGAAAAAATTTGATTAATATTTAAACATTTAAGCAGTGTGACTTAACCCTCAAATGGCGACAATTTTTTTTGCTTGGCTTGGATATTTTTCTTTGGATTAACTCATAGTCGTCGTAATCGTAGTCACCTGCCGGTTACATCCTGTCCAGTCCTATCTACTTCGACACATGCCACCAACGCCGAACCTATCCACCATGGCTTTTAAAGAAACAGTTTTAAATAGATTTCGTTGACACTGTTAAAGAGACAATTTGCAACTGTTCCAGGTGCGGATACTTTTTTTTTTTTCAAAATAAATAACAATATTAATTCAATTTGAACTTTTACGAAAAATTTATATTAGAGTGTTCAGGTCATCCTCGTATTCGAAAGATACTTCATGCTAAAAATACCTAAAATATCTATGGTATATATAGGTATTCAAAAATAATCTGCCAAGCAACTGTATCTGTAATTGTAATACAGAAAGTCTTGTTTTTATCTTTACTGTTTATATGGGTAATTATGTTTTTATAATTAAAATGTTTTCATCACATATTTGGACCATTTACAATAATGGTTCTCATGCAAATTATGGTTCTTTAGGTCTGTCTGGATATATTTGTTAACAAAAAAGGCATTTAGGAAACTGTTTGTAAATAAATTAATAAAAGACTAGAGTGGGAGCTGATTTGGTCTCCATTCAATGTTAAAATTACACTTCAGACTATCATCACTCAGTTATGTGTCCAAATTACCCTCCTTTAACTATGCGTTCAAATTATCCTTACGTAGTAATTTGACACAATTAGGTCCTCGGCTCACAACACTCACGATAACTGGGGATATATTCAGTCAGGAGGCTAAGAAATAATTAATTATCGGATTCTGCACAGACCAGATGCTATTACCACATTCACGGTTGAAATTATTCTTTCTTGATTTCCACTTCATCAACTAGCATGAAGAGTGAAAGCTAATCTGATCTTAGGTGATAGGGAATTTAGTTGAAGTACCGTTAAAGTATTTATCGGTGTATGTCGCTTTTCTATAAACGAAGTGTTTCAAAGAGCCATTTGATCTTACCATGACCTTATCATCCAAAAATGGTAATACTCCACCTTTCTCTATGTCATAAATGTGGTAAAAACTGGACCCATATAAATGAAAACTAATCTGCGCTTCGAAGAAGAAGAATCCAATTCTCACTATGACTGGGACCAATGTACGCCCCCCAATGGTAACACCATCGATATAAAGGCAGAACTGTCAATGCTATAAAAGTTATCTTCCAATTAAACTATTTCTTAATAAAACCATGTACCCCATGTACCATGTAGCATATTATGTTCTACAAGCTTCATCCTGACAACCTCCAGGCATTCCTTTACTGGAACCGCGATGGATGTGGAGAAATATAGGACCGACTCTTAAATAAGAGATAAAACTCTTTGTTGTGTGTTGTTGCTTTTCTATTTTATTTAGTAATGTTTTCAGTGGGACGTAAGTATTGCTATACAAGTATTCCAAATATTACAAGTTAATAGTTAATTAAACGGAATTGGTTAGTGAGTAAAGCAGCCGGTTCTTGGCAGAGGAATACACACATAGATGCATCAACCGGAGTGAAACTCTATACCAGTACGGCATGTTTGGATACCTACGTCTGACATATTTCTGCAACAAAGCAACAGTTTTTGCATTTCTGTATTCCAGTTTGAAGGGTTGTGAACTTACTGGATACCGTGGCTTTGCATCTTCTATCACAAGTTGGCAACGTATACTGTAGTTCTTGTGGAGGTTACAGATTTGCTGCAAATCTCACAGGAACTGTAGCCACCTATCAGGTGGGCGGTCTAAAATACAGTACAATAAAAAACGTAGAGGTAACCTCAATCAATAAACACTTTGACGCATAGAAAGTAACCTATCCTACCGTATTTAACATGTTGAATAGGCACCCCTTCTTTATAAAATATAGTGTACTTCTTTTGAATTGTAGAACCTAATGTAAAATGTTACAATGTCTGATGTATTGAAAAGGCAAAGGGCTTGCTTCGTAAATAAGCTTCAAGTTAAGCTTACATGAAGCTTTTGTCTCACCCGAAACTTTTACTAGTATTAAAGAATAGCTGGGAATACATTGTAATCTATACTCAATAATATAAAATTGGTTATATGTAAAAAAAAAATTGATTCATTTCACAATAGGCAACTTTTATTTATAGGTCTAACTTTGACCGTATTTGCTCAAACAGTCCAAGATAGAAGAAGAACAATTCCTGATTACGATACGGCGGAAAATAACGAAGGCATTTGGCAAAAGTTGTTAATGAAGTAATTACGATAGCTCCCGCAGATAATTATATATAAATTGCGCCATATTTCAATGATTATTCTTGCAAAATAGTGGCTAGTGACATCATTTTTTAATATAGGTATATATCGAACTGCAATATTGGTAAATACGATTATCGAATTGCGCTACGAGCTACGAAAAATAACAATGTGATCTTGCTGTATGTATTTTTTTACATATATAGTTTTAAAAGTGTAATATTCACTTTACTTTAATTATTAAACTTAAACCGAAATTAACGACTAATCCAAAGTAATATCCGAATATCCGATATTCCAACCCGGTATAATATTTTTCCAATTTCCGTATTCGTAACCAGAACTGATATATCATATCCATGCGACTGTTGTGAGATCTGGAGATTAGTACAACATTATACAGCCAATTTATTTGTTACTAAATCGGAATATCTGTTATAATTCTTAATATATATTTTACAATTATTTATAATTTATATTTTTCTAATATTATTTTTTTGATTTATTTTGTATTATACAATTTTTGTACTAAGAACAAAACAAAACAAAATCTTATTATTTACTATATCAACAGGTCACAATTAACTGTAGTTAATGTATATTTAATGTTTTATAAAACCATAATTGCTTTCGAAGCGAATAAGCGGTGCAAGAAAGTGATTCTTTCAATCATCACTGTTTGTATTAACATTTATGAATATTGCTCAAATAATAACCCTTTTTTTACATCTAAAACTCATTGTGCACGACAGTGACAGTAAGAAAATATTTTACTATTTTTTTGAAAAAATAACAGAATCAACTGAAAAATCCCCTTTCTTTTTTAGGTATTGCAATCATATACCAAAACTTAACAAAATTATTTCTTTCCAAATGACTTTGACCTGACGTGCTAGCATTTAGCAAACAGAAATATATTCTAAACAATATGAGTATGTAAACAAATTGCAACTGAGGTATCCAAACCACAAACTAGCATTGAACGGAACGCCAACTCGACCCTATACCCTCCCGTATGTTAGGTTGAATTCGACTTTCACATCTGCCAAGAAGCAACATGGCGCGCTTCCAAATTGTTTAATACTAACGTATTGAGTTACTGATGCAGGCCAGCAGTTTAACGTCACAGTGAGCCTGGCATTATTAAAAAGAGCGTCGCATGTCTCATGTAATCAAATCGGTTTTAAAATATCTTCAAAAAATATATTTAATAAATCTTCAATATCAAAAATAATATGATTTTCAAATTAACGTATAGGGCTTATTTACAATGTAATACCGTTTTACCGTGGGAGAGCCATGCTTCGGCACGAATTGGGCCGGCTCGACCGGAGTGATACCACGGCCTCACAGAAAACCGGCGTAAAATAGCGCTTGCGCTGTGTTTCCCCGAGTCAGTGAGGGTACCGGAGGCCCAACCCCCCCTTCCCCCCTTATTCCCTTTTAAATGGCCGGCAACGCATCTGTGCCTCCTCTGGTGTTGCGGGTGTCCATGGGCAGCGGTCATCGCTTACCATCAGGTGACCCGTTTGCTCGTTTGCTGCCCTATCCTATAAATAAAATTAAATAAATATGTAATAATATATCACAAGATGGCGGACACGGCAAATTATACTTTCACAAGCAAATATTATAAAACAACTATTAAATAATATAATCTTAATTACATAGCAACAAAATTATTATTACTAGCGAGAACACTGAAATAAATAAACATTTTACAGATTTTATTGATCTTAACACTGTAATTATTAACTAAAAATTATCTAAAAACTTATAACAATAGCCTATTTACCAAGGGACGCTGTAAAATACACTATATCGCTATAATAGGAGCAAAATGCCAATAAAAATGTATATAAACGTAAGAACATTATTTTATTTGATCGTATGTAAACGGAAGTAATGGCTTGGGTAATAATTTTATTTATACATGACATTTTGACAAAATATTTGGGAGCAGCTATATAGTAAAAACAACACAATATAATAATAAACTTCATGAGGCATAATAAAGTTGTCATAACACTAAGCTAAACTAATTAATAATAATTTTGTAGCTAAGAAAGTTAAGTTAATCATCCTCTTGCCAACTGAACAGACCAATGAATCCATCCCCTATTTCACCCCTGAGTGGGAGCTATTATTCCGTGCAAGATTACCAATGTTTGAATTTGGTGTGATCAATGAAGGATTGTGGGCTGCGGGCCTTAAAGGAGAATAATCAAGGATATTAAGGACGCTATCACGATAATACCTGCCGGGATCTCAAGATTTATGTTCAGAGCTGACTATATTTTAGATAGAAAACCCTTTAGTTTCTAAAATGGCTGCTTTCAAAATTCTTACCAACTTTAAAAGATAATCAACGTGTATATTAGAAATTGTTTCTCAGAATCATTTCCTACCCAAAGATTATCTAATATGTGTTTGTATTGTCCTAACGTTTGTAATTAATTGTGCAACATAAAAAACTTGGATTGATTAAGCTTATATTTATATATAAGCTAGATTGGTTTCAAACTCTAGAAACATAATTTAGGTATTTTTTACATTATTAAGATTATCTACATTACACTGTCTTAAATACAAAAATATATATATATTATAATAAAATATCTAAACAGAAAGAAATTAAAAATAGTATGAAAATGTATCCAATATCTTGTACACCCAATGCATGAATACAAGACATCAATTTGAATAATCTCCTGCGTTGCATGCATTTACATTTCAAATATCCCAGTCGTCATTTCAATATGAAAGAGCTTGGAGACAAGACGTAGCCTCAATGTATACTCGCATCTATGGTAACTTAAAGACATAAACAAAATAAAGACACAAGTTTACATACACAATCGTATAAAGGATCAATGTTTCACGATAAACAGTATCTAATTTGGACGGTGTAGAGCAGTGATAGGCTTCCAACGAGGTAGATTGACGATTCGATGAAGATCACGGGAAGGCGCTGAAATTTAGCAGTGCAAGACTTATTGGTCTGGTATAGAACTTGAGGAGTGGTATTTCCGTTTATTGACTGAAATGATAAAGGCAGTAAACATTTAACAGACAAATGAGACACATATAATTATTAGGTACGTTAAAAAGTTGAACTATACTAGTATGTTTGTTACAGAGTCATTAGAAACTTATTTACCATCTTCAATATGTCCAATACTATAAATAGGGATTATGATGAGTAAAATATGTTTTGATATAATTTTAGTTAAAATAAAAACCAAGCAGCTTGTAAACCAGAAGGTGGCTCTATATTAAGGTCGTCTGCTAGGGTCCTTCTTCGTATCTATAGTCGTGTATCAGTTTGAAGATAGGCAGGGAAACCTAATTCCGATATCTTACATCTTATGTCACAAGTCGGTAACGTACATAATAATTTATGTGAAAGTTGCAAATTTGCTGCAAATCACGTAGGAACCATATGTAATACATATGACTGTATCCACTTACTGAAGAGCAGTCAGCTTGTTTGTCATTATATACTCGCTATATAAAAATCAAATCATCCTTAATGTTTAAATATCCTTTATTTAGCTAAATAAACAATTTATATAGATATTATATCCTTAAGAAAATAAGTTTTAAAAAAGCAATTTAGTAAAAAAATACATATTATAAATAGATCATTAAACATTACGTGTACAATTAAACCGCAACTGTTGGACAAAACTGCGACCTCTCGAGTTTGCAAATTAAATGTCAAAGGATGTCAAGTCGAGTCGAGATATTGCGAGCGACAATTTAATACAATCTATAGATTGAGCGATCAGGTTGTGTGACGGGAATTCAGCGATTGCAAATTATTATACATAATTTCCTGTAGGGCATATCGTGATTTATAGGACTCTAAAGTGTTTAATAGAACCCACAACTATATTCCTCCCAACGAAAACAACCTTGTTTTTAGTCAAGTTTTTAATCAATCATTCCAGTTTCTTGTGATAAAAATATTGACTCTTTCCCAGATCTCAAACTATCCGCGTACTAAATGACATCAAAATCGGATCAATAGGTAGTATAGCAGATTAGGTACCTCAGACATCCAAAAATTTTAATAATAATATAGATAATACAGTATAAAAGCTAAAACTTACACTAACAAATGCTAAATTGGAAGTTGGATAAAGAACTCACGGCCATTAAGTAGTAGACATCTTCCAAATCGCTTCAGCGCGTGACCTAATATTCTTTGTTATGGCCCTTCACGTCAGCGGCAGTTTGTCAGACCTACATCTTGATACAATGCCACCTAATCTGACTGCGGACCAGGATTAATTAAAAGCGAGGAACAAACCCAGATCTGTGTTTCTGTTCACATCGCGGTTGTTGTTGGATTAATTTGTCAGTCTAGAGATTAGTGTGATGATGTGATTCACTTATGACACAAATAATAATTTCATGAGATAATGGTAGTTACATCACAATAGTTTAATTTCCCTAATAAATTTTTCTAATAAATTTCCAATTATGAGAAATATTGGACAGTCTTCTATCACGCTAGCAAAATGTGCGTATGAAAGTTCGTTATTTGGCTTGGATTCTGCTTTTTTACGAAATATCGATGCTTTTTCACTGTAAATACCTATGTAATACTATACCAACTGGTAGACACGAGAAACTCTAGGTTATAAAATAAGATATTATATATATATATACATATATATATGTGTGGATATATAGACATTTATATTTTTTGGTTGATTGGTCGAATTGGCTTAGCCATTAAATCCGTCTTTGTAAACTCAAACTCAAAACTCAAACAAACACGGGAAAATCAACGGCGGAACCGATTAAAATGAGCACTCAATAATAAAATACTTATCAATTTTTAGAAGATGCAAGAAAGACAAATTATGAAGAAAACTATTTATTGATAATATTATTAATTTTATAAGTCTACCATTTCTACGCAACTGACAGTTCTAGAGATCACAAATCAATAACATTTGTGACAACATGTTATATTTACGTTGGAGATGTTTTAACACGCTTTCGTCAGCTTTATCGTTACAAATCTCAGAAGTCTACTTAAAGCATCTTCGCACTGATATGCTTTGTATGTATATATATATTTATATATATATTGTAGATCTTTCTCTATCTAAATTTCCATCATAATCATTATCATTATTCCAAAACTTCGACTTCATAAAACAAGTAATTCTTTTGTAGGACTTAGTATAAAATGTTCAATAAGTTACCAGAGGGGCGATCGCACTAATAAATCGCAAGCGAAACGCAACCGAACCGTTCGGCTTAACCAATCCGATTGGTTGAGTGGAACGATTTGGTTTCGTTTCAGCTGCGATTTGTTAGTGCGATTGCCCCCCAGGTCTGATTGAATTACCATCAAATAAATCAAAATGTACATCAAATCTTACTTAATGCAAAAAGGCTATTACAAAATTGAAGACTTTTTAAATAATAACTGTTTTTTTATAATCTATCTTTTTTGTTATGCTTGCCTGCACATACGCTTCTGATCAACAGAAGTTTACCTCTAAGTGCCTTGACAATGTACCAATGTAAAAAATTTGACGTGCAAAAGTATTTCTTGTAAATCAAATTACAGAAAATCTATTCAACACAGACCTTTACTGGTATCTATTGACGTCAAAAGTAATATAAGCGTAAGATAACAAAAACCTCGTGTATATAAACAAAGAAAAACGTCCACAATCATATTCATAACTCTTCTGGTAACATGAACGCTCGTCTGTTACTTCTTATATTCTTTGTCACTGGTGCTACTTACAAACTTCCTTATATAAACCTACTCATCCCTTATTTCATTATTCTAGTCACACCAAATATCCATCTTAACATTCACATCTTAGCCACGAGAATCCTTCTTTTATCTATCTGTTATTTTTCTTTTCACTAGACTTGTTTATGCATACATAAAGAAATTTAGTAAAAAGAATTTAATGCAGATTCAACTGATTCATCTAAATGATTTGATTGTACTGATATGCTTTGTTAAATCCAAAGCCTACTAAATAGCCCCTTTGATTTGAACGATGCCCTAATCGTTCTTAAAGTTATTTAAATATATTTATTATCAATAACAACAACTGCACTACTCTCCTAAACAACTAAGGAATTGGGTTTGTTATCTGTTATTGTCACCATAACAGCAATAAATCAGTCAGTAACATGTGTCAGTATTATCTAGCCAGCCAAGTCTTAATGACGACCAAATTGGACGGTAAATTTACTGAGCCCATATAAAATCCAAAATATGACCTTATCAACAGCTAGAGTAATCGCAACCATCAAATTATGGCATACATTTTAATAATAAAAGACAATAAAAATTTGTTCTTAAATTTTTTCTACCGCAGCAGTTTTAAATTACCTAAATTCCTGACTTTTATATGAACTCCAATTTTTACAGATAATGTACATTAAAATGCAAAAAAATACTAGGCATATCACTGGAAAATACCTTCCGAAGTCTACGGTTCAAAGATCAATTTCAACTGAAATGAACAATAATTTATTCCCATAGAATGAAGCGGTCCATCTTTGTCAATTATGTTTCAGACGAAATTAGGTTAGAGGATCTTCTGGGAGGCGAAATTAATAATGACGCGGCCAGGGAATTCCCCGCACTGTTTTATGTTTTAAATAGGGATATTAAGGGACGAATCATAAGTAGTTTACCAACAAAATTTTACGTAATAGATGTAACTTATGAGCTTGGATTTCATGTTGTTAATCTTTGTATATCATACGAGGGAATGAACAATTAAAGCGATACATTCTCGTTTTCCAATAATTTCGATTTTCTCTACTGCTAGAAACATATTACATAGTAACTAATATCAATATATGATGTAGAATTTCCCTCATGATAAGGCCGGCGCCACTTCCCGCGCCTCTTCAAGCGCTTTGGGCCCCTTTTATGGGCCTGCGCTACATCGCCCCTCTCCTGAGGGGCTGTCGCTCACGATTTGTCTATATGGTTCTTAGAACTTAGGCATAGGCTGACCGCTCTAGACTCATGGAGTGCGACATAATCAACGTGACACTTGGCATTGCGATGGTATCCTGGGCACGTTTCGTGCTCCTTGTGAGAATTCTCAGCCTTCCTCCCCTGGGGAAAAAAAAATGATATAATAATTCGTCCACGTGGAAGTATTTTTCATTAATCTTCCGCTCCTATTGATCGTTGTAATGTTATATTTAATATTTTCTAAGGCTCCCGTTTAACTTCTTGCAGATTTGTACTAATTTAATCTGGGCAGTGGACATCCAAAACAACCAGCCCACTTCAGATCCCCGATTTCTTTTAACTGCATTGGACAGATTTACGTCGATAAAAATGCGACATAACCTGCAAAGACGGCCATTCTATGAAAATTCTATTTTTCTCTGGGGAAATAAATCATAATGAACCAGCGTGAGCGCTTATTTAGAAAGTAAATTTTATTGGTCAACTAAGGAAGAAGGATGTATCGTGATCATAATGGGTGATTTTGTTGTATAGTAATAGAAATATATACACAGCAACACGTCATATTTTCCATGACAATCTGATCTGTCACTAGTTCGTTTTCGTAATTCAAATGTAAAGTATGTAAGCCCAGTCAATCCGCGTAATACAGAATATCGTCGACCCAGGCACGTCATTTCTGACCCTCCCGACTCACTGACGCTGGCTCTTCAAGCCTTGCGAGAGGCGGCATCTGCGCCACCATCCCTTAGTTAGTCCATACTTCGCAGCTTGCTGCACATGTACGAGTAGGCCCCGTCACTTCAAGGCCGGACCCACTTTGGCGTACCGAGCCTTCTTTCGCGCATATGTCCTCTTCGGAGGGCAGCGCCGACGTGCCCTCTCCTGAGGGTGCGCCAACCATTCCGTTCAAGCCATAAGGCCACTAGGGCCAAGGCTAGGCTTAGTTTAGTCGGTAGGTCTGTTGGATCGAGCCGCCTCGATTCACCAGGAGTCCGACATAATCAACGCATCCCTGCTTGCCTGTTGCGTTGGTATCCATGAGGATTCTCAGCCTCCTCTCCTGAGGAAAAAAAAAAAGTATGTAAGGAGCGTCGGTGGCGCTGTGGTCTCGACACTGGTTTGTGCGCTGCATAGAATCGGGAGGCCCGCGATCTAATCCCCACCGTGTACCAATGTGTTTTTCGTTCCAAATTTCATATGTACATTTATCCGACGCTCCTACGGTGAAGGAAAACATCGTGAGGAAACCTGCGTACATCTGCGAAGTGATTCAAAGGTGTACGTAGTCAACCAACCCGCACTGGGCCAGCGTGCTTGACTAAGGCCAAATCGCCTTAACCTAGTTAGGGTAGGCTCGAGCCCCTAGGTGGGGACGTATATGAGCTGTGATGATATAGATATATATATATATATATGTGTGTGTGTGTGTGTGTGTGTATGTGTGTGAGGGTGTGTGTGCGTGTGTAACTAAATATATGTAACGGAATTTTAAAATATGTCAGAGTTTGCGTAATGTCATACTGTAATATAACTAAACTAACATAAAGCGTAACTTATATTTTATACAATAATACATTGTTACCCTAGTGGTACCTAATGGTATGTGATATTAAATATGATAGAGCCCGCTATTTACAATGTTGTGCTACTAATATTTCTTAACTAACTAATAATAACTTGTAAAATGTTATTAACGAAATAAATAACATAACCATAGTCACAACTGAATTTTGGAGAATTGCCATAAATTCGTCAAAAATACTGTATAGCTTTAATTGATTCAAAATTAAATATGTATAAAATTCGTCCGCTCCTTTTCACTTAGAAAGTTGGTGAAGCAGTTCGTTCACTACCTTCGTATTGAATTAAAAACTCCTTTCTACGGATTAACAAAATTAAGCGAGAAAACTCTTGAACGAGGCCACCTAGGTACGATTTTTAGTGAAAAGTCGGAACGACACTTGAAAGGGCCACAAAGAGTTCTGTCGCCTTTTGTATCGGCTCATACTTTTAGGGATACACAATTGTGTTTTTTTCTGCAATCAAATTTGAATATCTAGAAAATGAGAGTGGTGGAGCTTGAAAGCTTTAATTAGTCATAGTAGTTTTTTTAATACCATACCTAATGTAAGTTTGTCGATGTAATACTGTAGTAATTTAATAATACCTGTTGTATAATAACGACTTTTGCTTTTTATAAGCTGCTTGAGCGATTTGGTATGACATATTACATGTTTGTAAAATGTCAAATGGTTACATAAATAAATTCTTGTAATAATACAAACTCGAAGAAAAATTTTGATGTTAAATTTCCATACCAAGAACTTATTAGTAGTTTAATGTATTTCTCCAAAACTACACGACCTAACGTTTCATTCACGGTAACATATAATACTTATACAACCAAACATAAGAATCATGCTAAACGCGTATTAAGATATTGCAAAATTACTTAGCAAAAAGCTTAGTTTAAAAAATCAATTGTCTCTCTATTTTAGAGGAATACTCAGATGCAGACTAGGTTACAAATTCTGATTGTAAACCTTATATAGGCTACATATTAGAGACGACCTCCATAGTCGAGTGGATAGTACACCGGTTTCAAGGTGTCGCCATCTCTGAGGTCCCGGGTTCGAGTCCCGGTGGGGGCAGATGTTTGTGTGATGAATGCGAGCATTTGTACCTTAGTCATGGTTGTTGATATATATTTCAATAAAAATTATTTATATATGTATAATATATGTATGTCTATCCGTTACCCTAGATCCCATAGCACAAGCCTTACAGAGCTTAGTTTGGGCTAGGCTAATTGGTGTAAGTGTAACAAATATTTATTATTATTATTATTATTATATTTATATATGGTGATATGACAAGAAATGCCACTTCTTGAGGTTGCCACGAGTATAAACAGTCGTATACTGCTCTTTCGTCTAGCCACGCGGAGTATTTAAGTTTAAGTAAAGCTTAGAAGTCAGCAGTATTCTTTAGAGCAGTATTGTGTGTGCTTGGTATTGCTACATATCAGATCAGATACACAATTGTGTTTTTTCTGCAATCAAATTTGAATATCTAGAAAATGAGAGAGATGGAGTTTGAAAGCTTTAATTAGTCATAGTAGTTTTTTTTAATACCATACCTAATGTAAGTTTGTCGATGTAATACTGTAGTAATATAATTGTATTGTGTGTGCTTGGTATTGCACATATCAGATAGTTATGTTTTACGATAATCAATCAATTTGCTAAAAGTCTGGCTCATCATAGGCGTACTAAGCACATAAGTGTGGGGTATTATTTTGTTCGAAAGGTAACTGTAAAATATATTAGCCTGTCCTATTTTCCTAACAATAAAATGTTTGCCAATATTTTTACAAATCGTTTGGGCTGTGTAAAATATGAATATTTTAAATAGTTACTTGAAGTTTATTAATGTACTCGAAATAGTCCTTTTTTTCATAGCTTTCCCTTGTATGGGAAGGTATTTTTAAATCCTTCTTACGCAGGTAACTTTGACCACTCATTTAAATAACTACATAGATGTTCAGTTACCAATAGATCAAAACAGACAGGTGCAAATGATTAGTATTTGATCTTGACCGAAAATCGATTAAGTCCTCCTAACCAATATAAAAAGTTGTTAAGAGACCGAAGTGGCTTCAGAGCTGTATTTTCTAATGGCTCTTAAACTAAGAAAGCTCTAACGAATATAGCATCTTCGTCACTTTATTACCATCACCACATCCGCCACCGCCAGAGATCTTATCCAAATCACTTAGAACCAATCTGGTCTAGCACCGATCGTACGTGTAGGAGCGAGCGATAAGCTATCGCGGTACGATATGTTATACATTAAAAATGGTTAATATTTAGGTAGTAACCGAACTATATTCCTGGCACATGGCACCAGAAGCCACTTGTCACAAATTGTCATAAATGGGTCACCTCAAAGTGATATACGGAACCAATGAAAATAGCGTCACAGGCACACCTTCCTAAAATGTTGAATAGCTCAGTGACTCAGCTGACACGGAATCGCTGCGGAATAATTTTCAGCCTCACAATAGCACGCCAAGGCTCGCCTTCGGTGGAGTCCGCAAAAAAAATCAATTATGCAAATATAAAGAGTAAAAAAGAAATAACAAAGGAATATTCAAGTCTGAAGGATGAAATCCCTTCATTACTGTCATTTCGCGTGTACTTATTGGATAGTGGATGTCGCTTTATCGCCTTTGTGTTAATTATATCTTTTTTATATAGCACTTAACCTCTGTAACTTGTCGAATAATCCATTTTTACTCGAATTATATAATTTATGTATGTTTGTTACGCTATTATAGGTCAATTAGGAGTCAATTTTGTTTTATGTGAGTCATATTTCAGAAGTAAGGTGTTTCAGAGATAAGGTGTAAATGTTTTCTAACTTGATTAGGAGGTTTCAACAAAATCGACAAAATCTATTTTTGAAATAACTTCAAAGGCAGAATTAAATAAAACTGTCTATCTTGGCTGATATCAACCCCAAATTAAACTTACTTTTTAAGCTGGTGATAATATATATATATATGTATTTTTTAAATACGTGTACAAAGACGCGTCGGAGGCTTGTGGTCTACGCACTGGTCTACGAATCGGATAATTCGCGCAGCCCGTATTTATTCCTCGTATTTAATTGATTATATTGTTAGCTTAAATTCATCAGTGTTCAAATATTTGACGTTTATTTTATTATCTTCACGTCCATACAACATAGCAATGTAATAGCGGTAGGTTTCGTAGTAGAAATGTAGAGCTAGCTTAACGTCTTGACTGACTCTACACACTAAATCTCAAAATAAATTATTCGGAATGTCGGATATCATTATAGTTCTTAATATTAGAACTTACTATACTTTAATACTGCTACTAAATGATACAATGCAATTTTAAGAAGGTATATTAAACTGAATAGAATTTGAATCGCTTGTTGGTTGGCCTCTGAGTGTACCTTCTACACATGGCTAATGCCTGTTCGTGTCTGTTAACTAAACTATTTGATTATACATGAATTATATTCTTACATTTATATTTATATTTGGAGTAAAAAAAAAAGCTGTTTTCCTTGGTTGATACCAACTCTAAATTTAACTTAATTTTAAAGCTTGTTGAACTTCTTCATCCTAATTGACCACCATGACAGTAAATTAGCTTAACGGATTATATCAGATACTTACGTATTATTGTGAACACATTAAATTGAAGTATCTGTTAATTTACTTTTCTGGCAAAGACAAACTTAAAAAACAAAGATTATAACAGATACTTTGAGATTGCTCTTTTGACTTGACTAACCAGAGGACGCGGGAAGGGAATTGTCCCGCCATAACAAAAGGAATATACGACAGCGCTATTATGGAATAGTGTCATGCGTCGAGAGACAAAACCCTTCATGTCAACGAAAGGTGTATACGAGTAGGGATAATGAGGAAGTGTCTTAGGTAACTTGACAGCAAAATAGTTAAAAGTGCAGCATAACAGCATACCAGCTCACATCACTAGCTGCTCAAGTCGTGGTTCACCGCCACGTTCACATACAAGACCAACAACACCAGTCATTTATGTTATTAGAAATCTATATCGTAATACATCAAGTATTACACTTAAATAATTCCATGTCAATAATGTATGACAAACAATAGGAATATGTTAATTTTATCAATTATGAGTATTATTATTACTTTAGATTCAGACTGTATTTGTAAGTTCATACCATGACATTTGCCGAAACTTGTTATATTTTCATATTAAAGTATAACCAACCATAATAAGTAAATAAACATGAATTAATGTAGATAGAAGATACTGAATTAATACAGCTACAAGCTATGTTATGACAATAAATGGTAAAGATGTTGTGATATGTTATGACAATAAATGGAGAATAAAACGGCCGCGGTTATTAAATTCGTTGTATAGCTTGATACAATAGCTACAAATTGGCTGTGATGTAAATTAACAATTTCCAATTTTATAATACTTATTATATAAAACTTTTGTGTCTTATACTCGCAGCTATCCTTGTATGTTTCCTCTGCATTGTATATAATTTCCTGTACGGTTACTTATCCTTCAAACATTCATCTTAAGTGAAGCCGCTAAATGCAGCCCGCCGTCACTTCAAATTAATACCGAAGTGAGGCCAACTTCAAAAGTTTTGCAACAGCTCCGCTTCGCAATTTAACTTGTAAAGTTGGGTTGCATAAACAATATAGTTTATGAAGGCATTTAAGTTTTATTTCAGTTTAATTGGAAATAAAATGCATTATTGATTTCGGATTGTTGGTTAAAAGATAATATTTGCAATTTTAACTTAAGCTCTATAAATAATTATACAAGCGGCCTGGTACATGCTTCACTAAGTATACAGTGAAATAATAAAAAATATTTATTTTATACAAAAAAAAAATTAATTGCTACCTATTTTAAAACTTAATCCAAAACCTTTGGATTAACAAATTATCGTTGACAATTTCCTTTAATCGAAGCACGTCCAAAATAAAATGACCGCATGAATAACCTAACAACATGCTTGTACTGTTAACATTGAAAATGTTTCATTTGGGCAGAACAATCACCATTTTAAAAACAGTTTCAATTTGATACAAAAATCCTTATTGATAAAATTATCCGCGCTTTATTGATATGATAGATATATATATATATATATATATATATATATATATATATATATATATATATATATATATATATATATAATATATATATATATATTATATATATATATATATATATATATATATATTTTAGGTACAATGACATTTCCAATGACAATGAATTAAACCAAAAACGCTTTCGAATTGGCAATTATAAACTAAATAAATATACATCCAAATTAGAGCATCACTGTGAGCCTAACTAAAAAATCTAGTTTTTACAAATATTCGTGAACGTACTTAAAGTTATGAGTTTCATAATCATTACAGCCTCTTTAATATCACCTACACACTAAATTATAATAATGAATGATGAAAAGTAATGGGACGTGATAAAATACTCTCATCATTTAACAAATATCTAGTTATTTAAAACCTGAATAGCTGGTTTTAAATAACCAGCCGGTCCATCCGTTCTTGAGTTATATGTGATATGACCAACACGTCTTCATAATAAATGTTTAGTTTTTACAGAAGATCATCTAAAACAGCATCTGTTAAAGCATATCAAAACATTTGAACAGTCTTATATGGTCTTAAGTAACAAATTAAGTCTAGTTAATAGTGTGGAAAATAACCACTTACTTAACTAAAGGACATTGTGTTGGGCTAGGCATTGATTTATCAAACGCTGCCGATGGCACGCTCGCTCCTCGCTCATTTGTAATCACTTTACGGCGGGAAACAGCCGAGCGTGTTCCTCGTGTTTCCACAAACGTACTGGAGCGAGCATAGCTCAGTCGAGTGTGTAATGTATGCATAAGCTTGGATTTCACTTGACTCTCTGAACGTCAGAATGACATTGTGTTCGATACAATGGAATTGTAGATCGCTTCGTTTATGTTGTTGGAATTAATTTTATTATGAATCATGTAAGAATATTTGAGAGATTTACCGAGTGGTATATTAACAAGAATTAGAAAACTATTCACAGGGAGTGCTAACGTTTATATATATATACGTATATATATATACATATACATACACACGAAATATTGATGCTATTTCATAAATATTTTACTTCTCAATGAATAAATAAACTAATTGCTATTAAAAAAATGTTCTTCAAGTCATGTTTAAATGAATATCTACATATTGAGGCAATGCTGTTGTAACGACTATGCAGCTCCTATAAGTGTAAAAAGAACCGCCTTTACAGCTTTTAATCATTACTAACATGTAATAATACTTACTAACATGCAATAAAACTTATTACATAAAGTATATTAAAATGTCTTAGTACCTGTAATACAATAAATAAAATAATTGCCGCTTGGATCATTCCTACTGTAATACCCCAAATTAGAGTTACCATTTATGACCAAGGAAAACTTCAATTAAGTTGGCTAAAGATAATGTTATTCGTATTAGGTACTTAAATACTATATATGGAAGCTGTTTATTGGCTTTAGAATTAATATCTATGTTAATGATTTTGTGAATAATTAAACCTATAAGATAAATAAAATTTGTATTCTACTTTAGATCTGAAATGAACTTTAAGCTCTGAATGAGCAGATTAAATGGTTTTAAAATCATTTTGTAAGTGCAGTTTGGAAAAGACATCGGTTTATTGATAAAACGTGTTTTTAAAAGATGTAATGTTATACAAACTTTTTTGATAAGACTTTCCAACGCAAAAACCTGAATTTCATTATCGTGTAGAAATATTGCTTTAATAAATAAACTTTTTTCAACAACAAGTTTTAAATATTAATTAGTCAGCTAGACAAAGTGGTCGTATCCTACGGTGTCGTCAGTTTTCGCAATGTATAAAAGCTAATAACTTCTCCTGTATTGTTGTAATTGTATCTTCCCAAACAATCCTTCAATTATTACTTTCATCTGGGGCCTAATTAATACACAGCGTATAGGCATACAATTGAATCTTGGCATAGCGATATATGCATCTATTATTAGCTTTTTGTGTAACTAAGTAAACAATTCTTAGTCATGTTGTTATAATATATTTCTAATATTTATATTTATTTATGTATATCCGTTACCCTAGATCCCATAACACAATCCTTACAGCCTTTTTATTTATTTATCCATCTTTCCGTGTCATATTGATTCCAAACTTCACACACACGTGTAAGTGTAGTGGCAATATAATATAATGATGAAAGTTTTGAATATTTCGAATGTCATATTAGGTAGTCATAGAAACTTTGTTTATTGTTGCTGTCAAAGAATTACGTTTGTACTGTTGTATTTTCTTCTATAAATTTTCGAGTGTTTTATTCTTGTTTTTCATTTAAATCTCACTGCGTTATATATTGCTACACTCTACAATGGTTATGGGCCCAGGCAACTCTGACCAGGATAATTGAGGTTTACGAAAGATAAGTAAGACACGAATAGAAGTAAAGTAAGGACAGGAGAGTAATTGAAAGTCTCTGGAGGTAAGCGCTAACTAAGAATTGATTGCGAGCTGAATGATGAGTTCAGGTATGGCGTTCCGTATAGAGCCATTGAGCAAAGAAAATTATGATAGTTGGCGGATCCAGATGGAGGCACTTTTGATAAAGAATGATGCATGGAAATATGTAAGTGGCAGAGTAGCGAAACCTACTGAACCCCTAGAATTGGATAAATGGCAAATAGAGGATGAAAAGGCTAAAGCTGACTTAATTTTATCAATAAGTGGAAGTGAATTGAGACACGTAAGAGGGTGTACTTCGTCACGAGAGGTTTGGCTGAAGCTAGGATCCGTGTTTGCTTCACAGGGACCAGCGAAGAAGGCTACTTTATTAAAACGTCTCATGTTGCACAAATTTACGGAAAGCAATTTACGAGAAGATTTGTATGGATTTTTCGATACAGTGGACAAGCTTGCGGATATGTCTATAACTATACATGAAGATTTATTGTCTATCATGCTTCTGTATTGTCTACCAGATTGCTTTGAAAATTTTCGATGTGCAATTGAGTCGAGAGATGAACTACCGAAGCCTGAGAATTTGAAGATAAAGATATTGGAGGAATATGAATCAAGGTCAAAGGCAAATAGAGTACAAGAAAACGTGTTGCATGCATATCGGAGAAATAATCATGGACAGAATAAAAGTCAGATTGCAACTGGGAATGTAAAGTTCAATTACAAATGCTATAAGTGTCATGAATTTGGGCATAAAGCTTCGGAGTGCCAAAAGAAAAATAAACGGGTACTCGGTCGTAGTATTAATAATGTTGTTGACGATAATTGTATAATTTCCAATTTTTCAGATCATGAGGTGTGTAATGGTGTAATGAATATGTATAAAGACGACTGGATACTCGACAGTGGGTGCACGTCTCATCTATGCAATAATATTAACAAATTTGATGACACTTTAGAAGATTTTAATGCCAGAATAAATTTAGCTACAGACGTAAGTACTGAAATAAAAGGTAAGGGTATCGTCAGATTATCGACATGTAATACAAACTTAAATAGTGTGAGTGCGATTCGGTTAAGAAATACGTTTTATGTGCCCGATTTAAGGAGTAATTTGATCTCAGTTGCTAAATTGGTTGATCAAGGGTTCACTATCAATTTTAGTTCTGATCATGCCGATATTCTTGATCAGGAAGGTGAAATCAGATTAATAGCATATCGGAAGGGTAATTTGTATTGTTTGCGCGAACCTGAAAATGTTTACAATTTGTGTTACTTAGATGTTGATATTTTTACATGGCACGAACGTTTAGGGCATCTGAATGGTAAGGATGTCGCAAAACTTTTAAGTTACTTAGGTGTGAATGTAAATATAGATGAAATACGAAAATTATCTAATTGTGACGTTTGTGCTAAGGGAAAATTGTGTGCTTTACCTTTTCCAAATTCTGATGGTCCATGTTCTGAAAAGTTAAGAATAGTATATTCCGATATTGTGGGTCCTATGAAATGTGAGTCTATAGGAGGTGCTAAATATTGTATTACGTTCATAGATGATTGTACGAGGTGGTGTGAGGTTTATTTCCTAAGTTCGAAGAAAAACGCGCTAGAAGCATTTAAACGGTATAAGAAAAAAGTTGAAAATATAACTGGCATGAGAATAAAATATTTTCATTCGGATAATGGTGGTGAATATCGAAATCAAGAGTTTGATGATTTCTTGAACCATGAAGGAATTTTACGGAGACTAACTGTTCCTAGGACTCCTCAACAGAACGGGATAGCTGAAAGGATGAATCGGACCTTGGTAGAGATGGCAAGGTGTATGATGTTGAATTCTGAGTTATCAAAAGGGTTTTGGATGGATGCTATCAATACAGCATGTTATATTAGAAATCGATGCCCGACTAGAAGTTTAAATGGTGAAATTCCTTATGAAATGTGGTTTGAAAAGAAAGTAAAAATAGATTATTTTAGACGATTTGGAGCAAAGGTATTTGTATTGAATAAGGATCCGAATAAAGACAAGTTTGCTGCTCGGGGTATACCTGGTATATTCATTGGCTATCCTGATAATGCTAAAGGATATAAGGTATGGATACCAGAACAAAGAAAATCTATTGTAGCAAGAGATGTTAAATTTCATGAAAATAAGAAATCAGATGAAGTGTCAACGTCTGTGGCAAGTACAGCAGAAAAGGAATTCATTGATATATATTTTTTTGAAAAATCCGATTCAAAGAGTAGTATTGAAGAATCAAGACAGCAAGAGACTGATGATTGTGAAAGGATAGATTTTCGAGAAGAAAATGTAGAACAATCGCTTCCAGGAACAAGTTCTATTGATCGCGAAGTTAATGAGGGACAAGGTATCTTAAAGAAAGCCCCTGGTCGTCCAAAGTTATTGAGATCTGGGAAAGGCCGACCCAAGAAAATTTATAAAATGATAGAAGTTGAAGAGAAAACGAACAGTGAAGGTTCTTGCGAAATCGGTAATGATGATAATGTAGCTGAAAGAGACTTTGCAGGCACTGCTCAGATATCTTTGAAAGAAGCTATGAAGAGTGACGAGAAAACTGAATGGGAAGATGCTATTCTGTTAGAAATTAGAAGTTTAATAGCAAAAAGTACTTGGGATATAGTGGAAAAACCTGAAAATAAAAACATTGTTGGTTGTCGTTTTGTTTTAACAAATAAACTAAATGTAGATAAGACGATAAAAAAGAAAGCAAGACTTGTAGCTCAAGGATTTACTCAACAATACGGAGTTGATTTTAATAAGACTTTCGCACCAGTTGCTAGACTGAATTCAATAAGATTGTTGACAGCACTCGCAGTGGAGTTAGACTTATATATTCATCAAGTCGACATAAATACTGCTTATCTAAATGGTTTGTTAGAAGAAGACATCTACATGAAAGTACCTGAACTTCTTTCATATTGGTTGACGAAATTAATAAGTCAAGAAAAGGAAGACCCTATTATAGTAGAACGCTCAAAAGTCATGCTGAGTAAACTGAAATCTGGTTGCGATACATGTTTATTACAGAAATCATTATATGGTTTGAAACAAGCAGGGAGACAGTGGAACTTGATGCTAGATAAGAAACTGAAAGAAATGGGATTGATGCAGAGTAAAAATGACTCTTGTTTATATTTTAGAGAATGTAATGGTTTGCATTTATTCATTTTAGTGTATGTGGACGATATTTTATTGGCATCGGAAAAGGAGTATTCAATTAACGAATTTAAGATAGAGTTGGCGAAAAGGTTTGATTTAAAAGACTATGGTCCGGCAAAATATATTTTGGGTATAGACATACAGCGAAATGACAATATTATTCGTCTATCTCAACGAAAATATATAGAAGATGTTTTACAAAAATATAAACTGGACAAATGCAATGGAATTTCGACCCCGATGGAGCTGAATTCTAAAAAGATATGTGACGAGGATGAAATTGTTAAACAGGAAGACACGCAAAGGCCATATCGTGAGTTAATTGGTTCATTGATGTATATTAGTGTGGGTACAAGACCTGACATATCATATACTGTGTCAAGATTAGCTCAATATGCAGACTGTCCTGAACCTTGTCACTGGAAAGCAGCTAAACGACTTCTTAGATATTTAAAGTCGACTGTGGAGTATGGTCTTACGTACAGAAAGACAAATAAACCTATTGTTGGATTTTCGGACGCAGATTGGGGCAATTGTCCTATAGATAGGAAATCTTACTCCGGGTATGCTTTCATTTTAGGTGGTGGTTGCATATCATGGCTATCACGAAAACAACGTAGTGTAGCAACATCTAGTTGTGAGGCAGAATATATAAGCTTGTCGGAAGCTATGAAAGAATGTGTTTATTTAAATAGTTTGTTAAATGAAATTGGTTTTCCGATATATGCTAATGTTGTATTACATGCCGATAATCAGGGGGCGATATACATAGCTCAGGATCCGGTATATCACGCGCGAACAAAACATATCGATATTAGATATCATTTTGTTCGAGATGTATTATCGAACAATAAACAGATAGAGTTGAGACATGTGCCCACTGAATCGATGTTAGCCGATGTTTTGACCAAGCCACTACCAAAAATTAAACATAATAAATGTATAAAGGCGTTAGGTATTTGCTAATGATACTTATTTTGTCAATGATACCTAAGCTTTGTTGCAGTTGGTACATATTTAGTTTGAAGTGTGGGATTGTATATACTTGAACTAAGTTGAACAATTATTATAAAGTTGTGAGACTACCTATTAAGGGGGAGTTTTGAATATTTCGAATGTCATATTAGGTAGTCATAGAAACTTTGTTTATTGTTGCTGTCAAAGAATTACGTTTGTACTGTTGTATTTTCTTCTATAAATTTTCGAGTGTTTTATTCTTGTTTTTCATTTAAATCTCACTGCGTTATATATTGCTACACTCTACAGAAAGCTGTGTCGGTTACCATAATCGAGGAATCTTACAGATCCAGCTGAACAATTAAAGCTAGAAAGAAGCTATCTTATCTAAACTTATCTTATCTAAACTTGTTCAGAATCCTTTTGACAGTGGAGAGTGAGTTTACATTAAGAATGAGTTTCAATACGCAAAAATGAAAAATGAATTGTATAAAAATGAAAAAGTATAAAAATATAAGTTTTACGATATTAACTAAGATATTTTTCAGGCTTTTATTACATGATAGTAATATATGACATCATAAAACCATATAGCATATACTATACTATTTGAACATGTTTTATCGGCTACATCCACATTATACCAGATATTCTAATAGGAAATACATTTTCCCGTGGTAAAATTATATATAATTGATTCTATCCTCCCCGGAACTTACAGTATCATCATGTCAAATTTCATTAAACTCCATTCAGCAGTTTTCACGTAAAATATCCATCTATATATACTCTCAAACTTTCGTATTTATAATATCTACTAATATATTAAGACTAGATACAAATATAACTGAATTTATTCCTAAAATCAAAGTTCAACAAATCAGTATAAATGTCCATCAAATTATAGCAAGGTTGGTTAATAGTCTGAGTGGATATAAATTTGGTGGCAATTGTACTTTTCACTTCGAGTGCGGGAATAAAATTTACAAATGTTGAAATCCTTATAAGTACTCTACTATAAGAAAATGCAAAAGCACCAACATCAATAAAATAATGTTGGTTGTATTTCCATACAATTTTAGTAAATTATTAAAAACCAGGTTATTTCAAATAAATACTTATACAAAATGGAATCAAAATTTCCACTCAGGTAAATTAGAATCCTTGCTTCAAAAAGCACGCTACTTTGAAAAATTCGGATCGGATTAGGCTTATCGATGGCGCAAGTTAAAATCTGAAAAATCAATGTCAAACATTTTTCTTGTATTGCTTTTCATATTAATACACGATGTATATTTTTATTTTAATCCTATACTAGACTTAGTATCTATATATGCCTAAATGACTACGTTTATACGTATTCCAATATTCCAATCCGGTTGTCGAGTAAGCTACAGTGAGTGGTGTATTCCACAAAGCAACCAAATAAACTCCCGTGCACTAACGCTTCCCAACTGATTGCAAGCGCAAACATTCCGAATACCTTATAAGCAATCAGTGAAAAGCCAGTAGACATGTAAAGTCTGTGGAAAATTGAAATGATTCAGATAACTTTTTATACTATAGAGGGAGAGATCCAGGTTTGTCCTACGTATTTTTAATAATAAGCGTATGTTAATCTGATCATTTGCATGACAGGGGTAGTCGTACGTGAGGGTTGAACATAAAAAAAAATATTGAGCACATGGGATTTTCATAAGAGCCTATATTAAGTGAACCTAAAAAGCTCTCATTCAATAATTTAAAATTTTGAATGTGACGCAAACTGGCGGCCATTTTTAGAAAATGCTAAAATTTCCGAGAGCAGACGTACTGTTTTAATATCTGACTATTATTATTATGTTGATTAAGCGAATCTCTTATTCATCTATTCAACAATAAAAAATATATATTTCTAAAGAAAAGCTTTGAAAATAGCATGCAAAAAAATATGTTTAGAATGAAAGCGGAATAGAAACGCGGAACAGATAGCCATCATGCAGTTGCACGAATTAACTTTATCAACAAATTTTTGTTACTTCGCTTGTAGAAGTCGTCAGATAATATATTTTTCTCAAACATGCTTGGAAATTTGAGCATTATTTTGACAACCTTCTTCGAGATAAATCGAAATTGTTGTACTGGCCAAATACATGCAAGCAGCGGCCGGCAAATAATGTATGAAAATCCATATCTGTCGTGTTTTAGCGGACAAATAAATATACTTGTAAATTCATATCTATCGTGTATTTTAAAAATGGAACGATTTTTTGCTCCGAAAAATGGCAAACCAAAGAGGCAACTTATCAGAGTTTTATTTAAATATGGAACTGGCTTTCAAAAATAACCTGTTTTATAATGAAAAAAAAAAACAAACGAATCCTTTGGCGCGTGAAAAATTTTGTTCTGAGTTGGTCATTGAGTTTGAAATGTACTATTAATTTCCGCGCATTATTTAAAAAAAGTACTATACAAGCCTTGGCCACAACTAGGCATTGATGGATTTACGGTATGTGTAGCTCGACTTCGCCTCGGCCAGTACACGTTCGTCTATCAATGCCTCTACTGCTGGCTGCAGTACCTAATGTACTATTTCGTTATCCTCGGATTATTTTCTTCAAAATAAAAAACATATCCACGCTCAGAATGTCGAAATGACATATAACAAGTTTGTGGCCCTGTCTCTTCCTTACGTTACTCTTATTTTTTTGATAATTGGAATATACACTTTTTAACATGTAAATAACTTATCTTTAATACTTACTTTATTCGAAATGAATTTCAACCAATAATTATTACACTATTTATTTTACACCAGTCAACATAATTCTAAAATATTATCAATTTCACGTCGCATGAGGTTGGAGATTAACGTATCATTACGTATACTTAAAAAACAATACACTTATAAAACAAAACATTATACTATTAAAACAAATTACACGTTTAACCTTTATACAGAAATTAAACATTTATAACTACGATTTACGGTTTCTTCAATAAATAGATAAAATACTTACACAAACGATGAATTGGGACAAATTGTTAACGTTTCTACTGAACGAAGGGATAATCACGATTAGTCTACATACGTTAGCTAAGGTATTTGAACGAAAAGGAATACTACAAATGCCCATGATCCTTTAAAAGGTCGAATGTGAAAGCCTTTAACGCTTCCAAACCCAGATTATCTAATTGACCAGCCAGGCGAAAATCTACAGGCATTATTGGATAACGACCTTCAGTCGTTGGCCATTGGATTGGAGATTTCCATGGTTCTACTCAGAGAAAAGCATGGACATAAAGATAAATACTTCTAACTATATAATAATTTTGTTAGTATTAATTGAACTTAAAAATGTTCGTTATCTTGATTTAGATTTAACGTCTTTTGCATCATGCTAGTAGTATTCGGTATCCATCCGCGGAATCGCCTATACACCACAGATATCTTTCTTCATGAAGGTAACTAGCACAGCTACTCTCACCACAAATGCCTTTGAACTGATATTCTGGTGACATTACAGTGGTTGCACCCTCCAATTTGAATCCAATTAAGTTCTGAAACCAAATTGGATTTTTTCCGATTATATTGCCTGGCTTTTCCACTGTCTAGATTAGAGGATGTGATTAAACTTTTGACTGGACAGGACTAGGTATCAACATAAAAAGCAAGAAAGTAATACAGTTTTGTTTACTTAGCGGAGACCATGGAAGTCTTGAGCATAAAACTCGAAGATGTCGCAGTTTCCCAAGTGGATCTTAAAATGAACATGAACAAAACGAAAATTATGTCGAATTCCCATGTAACACTCTCTCTCGTGAAAGGTGAAGACTCTACACTGGAAGTTAGGGGAATTTTCTAAAATGACAACATTTGGCCATCTTTATTATAGATAACATCTGTAAATAAAGATTTTGGGTTTTACAATTTTCTAACAACGTCATCATTATGTAAATATTTCGTTGATGCATTATATGAAACATTTTTAGGAAAAATTAATACTATTACATAATAATTTTATGAAAATATTATTACTTAATCATTGTTTTTCAGACTATTTAAAAAAATCAACGCCACCTCATTAAACAACACAAAATATAATATTTTTTCTAATTCATTTGTCTTCTATCGCATATAGTTTGTAGAAAGATGAAACTTATCTTTTCGTAACTAGCTAGGACGCCCAGATTCGTACTCAACCGGAAGGATTTAATCACGAATTTTTCCAGATTATTATTTAGCCTCCACAGAAAATCACTGGGTTCCCAAAGTGTTCTTGGGTACTTCTGGACTACTGCCAGCTCTTTGCATTCGATGCTTGATCTGCATAGAATACCTTTCGTGTTACTTATGTATTTTTTTGTAGTATACAAGCGTAGATCATATCGGTTCAGCTTAATTAAAGCTCTGAAAACACATCATCGGTCTATCTTACAAAAAAAGCTTATGAACGCTACATTTCCTGGATTTGCTTGCAACTCAAAGACGTTTCTACTTCAATGGCTGTTAGTTCCGCGATTGGCACAACAATACATTTCTAGAAATACGATGTAAAAAATATTACAGGCAAACTTTACCAATAACCAACACAAGAACTTGACTAAGTTGAATAATAAGAGCAAAACCTGATAAGAAACAATATTGCAAAGTTCACCGAATACTTTTTCTCGTTTAGACGTTAGACTTCAAGTTACATTGATATGAAGAAAATTGATGCGGTTTGGAGCTAGGGATGGCACAGATTATTTGCCTTCTAAATATTTTTAAAATAATTTATTGTATTTTTAAGCATTGATTGCAGAAAGCTTAACACATTACTTTCCTTTAATCACTTTCTGCTCACCCGCGATATACCGAATTTTCCCACAGAAAAAAATTGTTTAACCTAATTTCATAAAAATTGGGTAAGTAGTTGCAGAACATATAATTACGATATTTATATATATTTATATATATATATATATATATATATATATATATATATATATATATGTATATACATATATATATATATATATATATAATATATATATATATATCTTTTTATTCAGTAACCTTTTTTATTTTTGGTATCGATTATAAAAAATTATTGAACGGTATAATTTAAATAATTAATTAACTTAGTTTAAAAAATTAACATTTATAACATAACTTATCTAAATTTTGTTTAACGTACTTGGAAAAGCACATTTTTTTACATTATTTATCTATATGAACTCACTAACAACCTTAACTTCCTATTAGTTTATGTATTTATGCACATATATTTTTTGTTTATTTATTATAAGCTAGATAACATATTAATGTTATTTTACACATAGCCGATAGTACCATACTCCAAATTAAGAGGTACGGAATTCCTTCCGACGAAACGTCCGAAGTATCTCGGAATATTTTCTAAATTTCGAACATAAAAACACCGAGATTACAGCCGCCGTGAATAAAGACAGATATTTCATTTCAAATAAGGAGATATGGGTGGCTTGTATAACAAATTTGAAAACACTATCTTAATACCAACCTACGCACCCCAAAATGTTTCAGGGTCAAATAAATCACTTAGCGCGAACATAAAGCACAATCTTGGATACTTATCGCTTGAAATAGAGTTATAGCTGTTAGTGTCATCGTAAACTTCTTTTTCATTTTGCATCGCATAAATCGTGGTCTAGTTGTGACAGGTAGTCACAAGAGAAATAAGTCAAATTGTCCTGATGATGCATACATAACTAGAAATCAATAGCCAGAATCTTCTGTGATAATGAATATTTAATAATTTTATACTCAATCGCTAACATGAAAACGTCCACTCTTACTAATCATTTATTGGACAACCTTAACTTCCCGTAACTACAGTGGACATTATCAATCTTTTACTAATAGCTATAATATCTCCCTATACGTGCCTTAAGACAATAAATAAGCGTACACAACATATATGGAACTTACTATAATTTTAAATACTAGGCATTGGTTAAGTAACTAAACGAGTATCTAGGCAATCTATAGTCGAGTATCAATAATTCATAATTTTATCTGTTTTCTATTCACACATTGATCATACAAGCAATCGTATGAGAGGCAGTGATTGAAAAGCAACAAATGACGCTTAGAACTTTCAATTACTATCTTTGGTAGCCCTAATACGTTCTACATTGGTTCACGAACAGGTTATTCCATTAAAGTTCATGTCGGTTTGTGCTCTGTTCCATGTCGATCAGTTGCCAACTGCAAACTCCGCAAATTTAATTGAGAACGTCTTCAATATTCCGTGAAAAACTAGCATAGAAGCTACTCTGTGCCTTATTTCGAAAGTAATTAATTTTCTAATACTTTGACGATGTGTTGTTTGATGATTATGTTGCGGAGCTTCACTCGGGTCGCCTATCAGGCTATGTGGCACTTCAGTGCATAATATCAAGCACTATACCCAGATTAAAGCTTTAGTACAGTCAACACCAGTTTAGAACCACTATTACGGGCAATATACATATAGTCTTAAGGTTTATGTAAAGTCTAGATTACGCACTGTCTAGATTTTTATATATCTCGGATAATAATAATGACTGTATACCTTATATATATATAAGTGAATAATACACCGTAAGAAATATATTTCATTTTCGTTTCATAACATTGCTATTCTAGGTAAGATCGAAAGAAGAAAACTTTCTCTACCCCCATGACACGACGACCTCGAGTGTCCGAGCAAGTAGATGCGGCCGCGAATTTGCCTGAACTCCCTTAGTCAGGCTCTAACGGCCCGGAACTGCGCCGGATCCGTTAGCTCCCTGCCGCATAATCTCTTCTACATGCCAAAAATTTCCACAAATTTTCTTCGGGTGTCCATGATATGTTGGCTATAACATCTGTTAATATCTACTTACTACATGATAATAATTCCAAGTTTCCTTTCTTCTCCATCGGGTGTATTGATTACAGTTTCTTTCTATAGAATCATACATACCAATAATGATTTACAATATACACATATCATCAATATTGCGCGACGTTTAAAACTTATCCCGCTATACAATTGCATAGCAATTTTTAATATTCCACAAGATTATTGGTAATTCAAATTAGAAATAGAAAATATGAAATAGAGAGACAACATTGCGCAAACGAAGCTCCAAATTTGAATACATGTTTATGAATTTGTTATTGTAAAACTTCTTTACCAAAAAAGCAATGTTATTTGTAATTCCTTATTTTAAAATGTAACAATTAATAACAGCATTTGTTAATCGATAAATCATGTCCCAAAATGGCGTCGAAAACACCAGCTGGGATGGATGCAAATTGCTATCTTTTCACGGCGACAGACTAATATCTCATCCAGGAAATTATTCCGAGCGGCAGTCAGTTTTAATTGCTTTCCAATATCGCGCAAGACGCTCCGGTTATTGCAAAAGAACAGTGATTAGTCTTCATTTTTAGTGGCTCTGTTGATCACTAAATGTATGACGAGGGGAGTATACTACAGAAAATTATTACGTAAAAGCTTTCTTAGCACTTTTGCAATAATAATAGCAGCATTAGCTGTACAAGGTATTTAGTATTAAAATATGGAAAAAAAAAGTCAAATTTGTTTCACTCGAGTTGACTTGTTACGAATAAACTATATATAGTATTCCAACTGAATATTTTTGAAACAAATAACCACAATTGCCAAATCAGTCCATGTTTATTACACTGACTAAAAAGGGATCGGAAAATAATAATATGATAATACAATAAAATAATACAATCTTAATACATATTTAGAGCAAATGATCTTTTAATCTCTTTGCGTCTCATATATTTTGGATTATTAATTATTCATTCAGAAATATCTAAATAAAACTCTGAAAATAATAAAATATTATTACTTACATTAACCGGGATACAGAAATGTAATTACTGCCATATCTTTGTCTTTGATGACAAGTCTATGTTATTGATCGTCCAGTTAGCATAATGATTAACGATTTTTCTTCAACGTTAAACGTTATTCATCAGTAGATACTGATGTAGATATTGATAGAAATCAAGGATCATGATATTATTATTTACTGACCATATAGTTTTGAGTATTGATTATTGTCAATACTCTAGACAACTATAATAATACTAGATAATTATACATACATATCTCACTCATTAGCGAAGGCAGAAATCATAGTTTTCATCCAAACATACTCGTACTTCCTCGAGTTTCACTAATACTACGTAATAATAATACTAATATAACTAGATTTCTGAATTTCAAATTCATAGTTTGTATATTAACATCCGCCAATACACTAGGTATCTTATCTTAAGAGTATTATGACTCTTTGTAGGAACCATCGCACTTCCCACCCACAATGGATATATTGTGATACCCTGTATTCCATTCTAGTATATCCGTCCATCACTGTAGGCTCATCAGCTTTGGCTAGAGCATTGTAATGACAATAGAAGTACCGTGCTATACTCTTCTTCATTGCAGGCCCTACACAGTTAGTTTCGGCGTATTCATTCGGTACTGCATAACCATAGTACCAATGACCAATATTCTTGAGATCATTGTGAATTCGAGCCAACTTTTCATGCACATGTAAAACTTCATGTGCGCTATTCCTTTTTGATTGGCCCAATGTTCTTAGTGCCTCACCTGTGATTGAGCTCTTAGACATAATTAGAATTAATTTTTAGAAGTGAATCTACTTTTTCTTTCCTGATGAAACCTTTATATCCTGAAATCGAAACTGAACGTACGATTACAGTATTGGTTGCCCTAATCTGTTAAGTACTTCATTACCGTTCATTATTAGTTTGAATTTTACCTTGTAGTCTAACATTCCGAGAGTTGCTTGGCTATCGTTGATAATGTAGATGTTACGGCCTTAACGGACTTTATATACTTAGATTATCTTGTCACAGACTGTTATGGCGTAAGTTTCAGCTTGATATACTATCGGCAGTATCTTTTTTCAGTAAATATAATCCTACCCCATACACTACGTATCGTGAGGTATTACGATCAATAAATACCTATTACGGAACGCGTTAGTGTTAGTATTGCCATCGTAGATAATTTATCATCATTTTGGCCTACTCCGGTATAGACGAATATCAGCGATGAAAAATTGTTAACTTATCGCCAATTATATTATATAAGCTGTAGCGTACTCGTATTTTCTAATAGCAATATTTATAAATATAGTATAAACATTAAATAGTAATAATATATTCAATTTTATTTCATAATTGACAAATGTCTTAGACATTTCTTTTTGACACGTAAGTTTGTTAAAGTTACCAAGCGATATAACAAATCAAAATGATTTCACGAAATTGTATTTTTTGTTATTTAAAGGGAGGTTAGAAAATTTTAATATATGACTTATTTTTTGTGAATCAAGTGAGAACCATGGTAAAAAACATAAGAAATTTCATTTTTCGTAGAAACAAAGTAGAATTCCAGGGCCTGTGTATAATCAATATTTTATACAACATTATTATACAAAGGTCAGGTCAGAATAAACATATGTAATATGTCTTGTACAAAACCAATTAAATTATTTATCCCAGAATTATTAAATTGTATGAAAAATTAAATCCAAGCAAATTTATTAGGTATTCAATTTTTATCAATCATATACCCTTTCTATATTATAATATATTTTATGTGTTTTAAATTTATAAAAAGGCAAAGCATTAAACCTGTGAAAATGTGTTGTAATTCGAAAATCTCTAGAAAGCGTTAAATGGAAGCTTGTGTATCCATTAAATCATACGTACATTCTTAGGAAGGTTACGTCATAGTTTCATCTTCTTATATATAAAAATGAATCGCAAAATGTGTTGGTAAGCTCATAACTCAACAACGCCTGGACCAATTTGGCCAATTCTTTTTTGTTAATGTTCGTTGAAGTTCAAGGAGGGTTTTTACAATGAGGAAAATTCGAATAATTATCGGAAATACCCTAAAACAGCCCTTTTATTTTCCCATGCAAACGTTTTCTAACTAAAACGTACAGTCGAATTGAGCTTTATTGTTATTGTATAAAGTTCATATTGCAAGTACTCACTGTTATCTAAGCAATGAAGGTGTGCTCCTAACATCAAAGAGTCAATTTGCGCTTTATTAACGCTACATATAGTTGAAATTAAATCATATCTATCAAGACAGTGTGCGTGCGTGCGTTGGAGCACAGAATACATCGTTGGAGGATTTTCCAAAATAGAATAGCCACAAAATGTATTAGGTCATTTAGACTTTTTTGCGATTGTTGGCTATGCGACATTATCTATAAAATAATTAGGAACAAAAAACTACCACTGTACAAATCTTTTTGACAGGACGAGTCTGTCGGGTCCGCTGTTTATTATAAAATATAAAACATATTTTTACTATAAAAAATCACATTTTCGTTTAATAAAGATATTTTTCCATGACTTCGGCAGATATTTTTATCTACTTTAGTTTTGACTGGTTTACTACTACTTTGACTCAAACTCTTTGATTGATTGATGATAAAGCTGAACGGCACAAAAACACATTGCTCAAGCAATAGCTGCGCATTCATCAAAGAATTGATTGCATAGATTTAATTATATGTATTTCCAACATAAGTATTCCAGGTTAATTGATTTTTAATCCGCGATTATACTACACCCGAAGCGGTCCAACAAAAATATTTTGCATTTCTGTTTAAAGCTTCACGAATCTTAAGTAATAATCTGGTTCCAATCAAAGCGGCTAATAATTTCAACCTAGAAATAAACGAAATATCTAGGGGTACTGACCGATCCGTTCGCTGCTCAACCTGAGCATCGCTTCGGCCCGCTTCCCCAGCCGGTGGAAGGCGGGCAGGCTATGTCTGCTCCGAAAGGAGGGCCGCCCCGCGGACTCCCCGGCTGAGTACCGACCGGTAGTGCTGCTCGATGAGTCCGGGAAGTGCTTGGAAAAAATCTTCGCTTCCCGGATCATCCAGCACCTAGGGGACCGGGGGCCGAACCTAGCTGAGAACCAGTTTGGCTTCCGTACCGGTCGGTCCACGATGGACGCCGTGACCCTTCTCAAGAGGTGGACTCAAGGGGCCACAGCCAGGGGTGAGGCTGTCGTTGCGGTGTCGCTAGACATCCGCCACGCATTCAACAGCCTCCCCCATGAATGCATAAAGGAGGCACTCAAGTATCATCGAGTGCCTCCGTACCTCTGCGCCCTCGTGGAGGACTACCTGCAAGGCAGTTCAGTCCTCTACGAGGGGCCAGATGGGGGCGTCCATGCGTGGAGAATGGCGGCGGGTGTGCCCCAGGGTTCTGTACTGGTACCCTGCTATGGAACCTGGGGTACAACTGGGTCCTGCGAGGCAGCCTCCTGCCCCGAACAGAGGTTGTCTGCTTCGCCGACGACACATTGGTCGCGGCGAGGGACAAAACCGGAGGGGAGGTGGTCCACCGTGCGTCGATCGCCGCGTCGTTGGTGGTCCGACGCATCCGCCTCCTAGGCCTGGACGTGGCTCTTGACAAAACGAGGGCCATCATATTCCAGGCATCCCAGGGATCCCGGCAAGATCCCACCGGGGCTCCGTGTCCGAGTGGAGAGGGTCTATATACCGGTCGAGGCACACCTCAAGTACCTCGGCCTGGTTCTAGACTCCCGATGGAGTTTCGAGAAGCACTTTAAGCTCCTCACTCCACGGCTTATTGCCGCAGCAGCCGCACTCGGACGGATCCTCCCTAATGTGGAAGGACCAGGATCGGCGTGCCGTCGGCTGTCTCACGGGGTGATACGGTCGATGGCACTCTGCGGAGCCCCGGTGTGGGCGGAGTGCCTCTCACCCCGCATTGTGGCCCTCTTGCCACGTCCGCAGAGGGTCATCGCGACCCGGGTCGTGCGAGCCTATCGCACGGTTAGCCAGGGCGCCGCCTGCGTTTTAGAGGGCCACACGCCGTGGGATGTCGATGCACAGGTCCATGTAGCTGTGTATCGACATCGGGTCGCGGTACGTGAGCGGGGGGAACGGTTCGCTCCACCAGAGTGGAGGGAGTCCGTGCCCGGGTGCAGAGGGAGGCTCTGTGGGGCGAGGCGCTCGCCTTTCCAGCTGCCAGCCACCGGACGATCGAAGCCATTCGTCCGGTGTTGGAGGAGTGGGTCGGGCGCCGGCAGGGCAGCCTCTCATTCCGCATGGTGCAAGTACTGACCGGACATGGTTGTTTCGGTCACTACCGGCACCGGGTCGCACGGGAAGAAACGCCGCGGTGTCACCACGCTCCCGATGACACGTCCGGGCACACGCTGGCTGTATGCTCGGCGTGGCAGCAACAGCGAGACCTTATCGCTGCGTAGGGAAGCAACGACCTCTCGCTGCCGAGCGTGGTCGTGGCCACGCTCCGCGGCGAGGCGGAATGGGAGGCTGTCGCCTCCTTTTGCGAAAACGTCATCTCGCAGAAGGAGGCAGCAGAGAGGGAGCGGAGGAGGATGTCGAGCCGCTCCTCTCCGCCGCAGACGGATAGGTAGGAGAAGGCGGGCACACGCAAGAGCGGTGCTCGCCTAATGACCCTACCGCGAGGCTGCGTGCGCGTCTGGCTACCGCGCACGCCGTGGTGATGTCTCTCCGTCTGGGGGATTGTCCAGGGGTTCTCGGACAGTCCCTCCCTTAGCGTTGGCCCGACCAGACCTAGGTCGAGTAGGTAGGTTTTAGTGGGTAGGCGGTGGTCCTGTCAGACCGGAGAACTTCACACACGGCCGCGCCTAGCCAGCGCGGTGTCACGGTACATAATGCATTTCCCCTCTAAAAAAAAAGGGGTACTGACCGAACCATATTCAAGCGCAAAAAAATATGTTGTCACCTTTAAGAACCCTTAAATAGACATTTGCAAGAAAGCTTTAGCTATATCCGCTGTTGTCCCAATTGCCCTTTTCCTGAAACCAATTAGTAACTCTGGAATATTCTCTAATTTAACCCTTTATCTAAACAAATTTTAGGATTGGACTAGTCTCTCATACCAGTATATTTGGTAAATAGTGAGAAAATGATAATAGTAATTATTACTTATTTATTCAAGCCCCAAAGACAGATTACAATATTTAAATCTGTTACATTACGATATACCTACATGGTTTATAACTCATCACAGTGGACTAAATTCACTGACTTTTACGCTAGGCCAAACCTGTATTACAAAAGTCTGTGGTTCGGTAACAGAAGTGGCATATACATATAAAGTCATGTACGGTGAGATAGAGATACTCATGTACAACGACATGACACGGAAAAACTTCCTGATCTTTGTTTGTTAGCTTTAACACCACCTCAGTAATGCCAAAACATTGCGATTATTTGAAAACATTATTATAGTTACTATAAAAATTAGAATATATTATTTTCATGCATGCTTTGAGTCGGTTTAAGGCAACATCTTAATTACTAAGAAGTTCCATCGGTAAATTAAAATATTTTATAGCGATTTATCCTTATCGATATTTTATCCTTATTTTATGCCTAAAAATCGGTCAATATTTCCTCTGCCAACTGGAATTGAGACTTACTCTCAATAGGATCTTTTATTTCTTCAAAAGTTTTTAATGACCAAAAATAGAAATATTAGACAAACAGACACACAGTATAGATACGTAAACCGCTTCAGCACTCCTAGCACAACAGCTCACAGTTCACCCTTGCAATGTCCAACTGCATAGCGACTAAAGTAGCTTTGTAAATCTTGTTAATTAAAATCAAACCAGTATAGAAATATACCAATTATATATAATTATTTTCTATTATAATATTATGCATTTAGCATAATTATCATTCTATGCTTTATAAACGAAGAATATCCAGATTCATTTCTAAATGTTTGTCTTGCTATAGTAAATCTTTAGTCACTTTCTATCTACCGCTTTAAAAAAGATAACAAAGAAACAAACTTATCATCTAATTTCGCAGGTGTTATGTATTGGCATTAGGCTTTTATTGTAGTATCTGTGGACATATGAATGATAGATAATCTATGGCGGTGACCGCCAAATACATGACAGTTCAGACTAAGATATAAGTGTAGTTAATTAATAGAGAATACATATTGTGTAATGAATATAGTAACTGATTGGATACTTAAGAAATAAAACTAATTAACGCACACGCAGTTTTTATTATCCAAAATATAACATTGGCGACGAGGACTAAACTTATCCTGTACTGTGACAAAACATATCAGAGAAAAATGATGATTGGGTCAATAGAACCGTATAAGCCACCAGCAGATTTTTTCCACATATATGGAACGGATGCACCAGTTTTTTGTGGTGAATGATGTGAAGGAGGAAAAAAAGTGTCATTATTTATCACACTAATTGGGGCAGACGCTTATGAAACATTAAAAAATTTAATGGCACCAGAAAGACCCTGTGAAGCAGAGTATTTAAAACTAGTTACCGTGTTACAAAACCATTATATTACAAAAAAGTCTATAATTGCAGAGCGATATAGATTCTACAAATGTAATCAAAGAGATGCGCAAACACTAAATGACTATGTTTTAGAACTGAAAATGAAGGCTAGTTCGTGTGATTTTGGTAATTTCTTAAATCAAGCACTAAGGGACAAATTTGTCTGTGGCATCAAAAATGAATCTGTAATCAAAAGGCTGTTAGTAGAAGATTCTATAACGTTTGAAAAAGCAATACAAATAGCAGTAAGCCATGAGAATGCAGAGCAGGGTGTTTTAAACATACAACCACAGACATTAAATACATCAATTAATAAATTGGAAAGGTTGGAGTGTGGGCGTTGTGGAGGTCAACATAGATCTGATTTGTGTTTTAAAAAATCACTTAAATGTTTCGTATGCAAAAAATTTGGACACATTGCTGTCAAATGTAAATTCAATGAATCAAATCAAAGAAATGTATATAAAAAATTTCAAAATAGAAGTCGAGTTCACAATGTGGAATCTGACAATAATGATAACACAGAAGACAAGGATGTAGTTTTAGGAAGCATTATGAGTGTAGAAGAAGATCCAGTTTATATGGAATTGTGACTAGGAGCTGCAAAAATCAGAATGCAAGTGGACACTGGAGCCTGTAGGTCAGTGATACATATTAGAGACTTTAATTTACATTTTAAGCACTTATATAAGAACATGAAAGAATGTTCAGCAAAGTTAAAAACAGTGTCGGGTGATTATTTGCCTGTTTGTGGTAAAATCTTAATTCAGCTATGTTTAGATGATAATAAAAAAAATTTAGAGTTAATAGTAATTAATAGTAATAAGTATTTTTTACCACTTCTTGGGAGAGATTGGTTAGCAGTAATATCACCTAAGTGGAAGGATAATTTTGTAAAATTAATGTCATTTAATAATATGAAGGAAGGTTTAATACAAACTATTGAAAATGAGAGAAATATGTTGATAGACTTAGTTAAATTAAATTATAAGGATGTATTCAACAAGGATAGATCTTCTTATATACACAAATTGAAAGCAAAACTTAAGTTGAAGGATGGTGCTGTGCCAATATTTCATAAAGCGTATTCCATACCATATGCAAAAAAAGAGGAGGTAGAAAGTGAGTTAATAAATTTAGAAAAGGCAGGTATTATTAAGAGAGTACAGCATAGTGAGTGGGCTAGCCCTATAGTTTTGGCTCAGAGAAATAATAACAAGCTTAGGATCTGTGTAGATTATAAGGTTACTGTAAACAAAGTACTGGATGCCGAACACTACCCTTTGCCTTTACCAGAAGATATTTTTAATGAATTATGTGGTGCTCAATTCTTTTGTGTTTTAGATCTTTCAGGTGCATACCAGCAGCTTTTACTTGATGATCAGTCCAGAGAATATTTAACAATAAATACCCACCTTGGATTGTTTCAGCCAACTAGATTACAATTTGGTATTTCGAGTGGACCTTCAGTTTTCCAATATGTAATGGACCAAATTTTAAGTGGTGTAAAAAATGTTAAATGTTTCATCGACGATTTGGTGATTAGCGGGAATAGTCTTCAAAATTGCTATGAAAATTTAATTTCAGTATTAAATAGCCTTAAAAAATATAATGTTAAAGTGAATTTAGATAAGTGTCAATTTTTCTGTCAGGAGATAACATTTCTGGGTCATTTGATATCTAAAACTGGTATTAGGCCATTACCTGAAAAGATAAGGGCAATAGAAAATGCACCAACTCCACGGTCAGTATCACAACTACAATCATTCTTAGGTCTAATTAATTACTATGGGAAATTTGTACCTCGTTTATCTGAAAAATTGGCTCCATTATATGAACTCTTAAAAAAGAATCATAGTAGTTTTGTCTGGTCTCAAGAATGTGATAGAGCGTTCAAATCATGTAAGCAACTTATTACAAGTGATAAAATATTAGTACACTATGATAGCAAGAAGGAGTTATTTGTAACAACAGATGCCAGTGACTATGGAGTAGGCGCAGTACTAAGCCATAAAATCGATAGCGAACCTATATATTTTGCCTCTAGCACTTTAAATAACGCACAAAAGAATTATTCACAAGTAGAAAAGGAAGCTCTCGCCATTATATTTGCAGTGCAGAGATTTCATAAATTTATCTATGGTAAAAAATTCATTTTAGTTACAGACCACCAACCATTAAAGTTCATATTTGATCCATTAAAAAAAATTCCTGTTACTGCTAATTCAAGATTACAGAGATGGGCACTGCTGCTTTCAGGGTACCAGTATGAAATAATATACAGAAAAGGTAAACTTTTGGGCAATGCTGATGCCTTGTCAAGATTACCTTTACCAGAACTGACTAATGTTACTGACAGTATAAATTATTTTAAATTTAATCAAGATGAATGTCCTTTATCTTTTGACGAAATAGGGTTACACACACTAAATGATACCTTGTTGAATACAGTGTATAAATATGTTGTTCAAGGGTGGCCAAATTACCTTAAAGACAAACTTTTAAAACCATATTTTTCAAAAAGAGCTGAATTAACCATAGAAGGAAAATGTGTTTTATGGGGAAGTAGGATTATAATACCACCTAATCTTAGATCTAAAATATTAAATATCTTTCATGATTCTCACATTGGTATAGTACAAACTAAGATGTTACTGAGAAAGTATTGTTGGTGGCCAGGTTTTAGTGAGGACATTGAGAATTTTGTAAATCGATGTGATGTATGTCAAGCATCTAGGAACTACACAAATAGTTGCTCTACATATCCATGGCCTAGGGCAGGTTATAATTTTGAAAGAATTCATATTGATTTTTTTATGAAAAATAATACTACATATTTATTGATAGTGGATTCGATTTCTAAGTGGATGGATATACATATAATGAATAATACTTCAGCTTCACAAGTAATTGAAAAATTATGTGTAACTTTTGCATTTACTGGTCTACCTACAGTCTTAGTGAGTGACAATGGGCCACCTTATACATCAAAAGAATTTATCAACTTTTTAAATTGTAATGGCATTAAAGTTCTTAAAAGCCCTCCCTATCATCCTCAATCAAATGGATTAGCTGAAAGAATGGTTCAAACTGTAAAGAATGGTCTGTTACGATTAGAATGCACCGAACCAAAATTATCTAAAGAACTAAGTTTACAGAATTTTTATTTACATATAGGAACACACCAAATGCTACAGGTAGATCACCAAATGAATTTATCTTGCAACATAAACCTAGAATGATTTTTGATCAGTGGTTGAAACCACTTAAAGAATCATCTTGCGACTCTAGTAACCTACTATATCAAATAGGAGAAATTGTATGGTGTAAAAGTTTTGATAGAAAACAATGGGTTAAAGGCACTGTTTCCAAATGTTTATCTTTAGTTCGATACTTAGTTAAAGTAAATGGTATTGAAAAATATTTCCATGCAAGTTCAATAAGAAAATGTTATAATAATAAGTTTCAAGAATCTATATCCCAGAGATGCAAGACTGAATGGTTTTGGGATAATAAATTTAAGGACAGTGAAAGTAATGAGGAACCAAATAATTTAAGAGAGGGAAGTGGGGAAAGGGAATTATTGGAAAATAGTGACTGTTCATCATCTGCTCAAGTACAAATAGGTGTAGATAATACGACATTACGCAGGTCAAATAGATTGATTAAGGCCCCTGTGAAATTAAACCTTTAAATTGTAAATTAAATAATAATATGTTAATTAATGTTATATCTTCTTTATAAGGGAGAGAGATGTTATGTATTGGCATTAGGCTTTTATTGTAGTATCTGTGGACATATGAATGATAGATAATCTATGGCGGTGACCGCCAAATACATGACAGTTCAGACTAAGATATAAGTGTAGTTAATTAATAGAGAATACATATTGTGTAATGAATATAGTAACTGATTGGATACTTAAGAAATAAAACTAATTAACGCACACGCAGTTTTTATTATCCAAAATATAACAGCAGGCTTAACTCTCCCCCGTCTTCATAATCTATTGGGAACATCATAACGTCGATTCCTCCATAAAAAGTAAAAGACTGTACATTTATTCTGTGTAATGTCCAATATCTTCAATAATCGTAAATATGCATTCAGTTAATCATAAAGCGTGTCAAATCAAATTTGCCAAAATACTGACTGTCTTTATTTATAATGAAAAAAAGTAATTCGTGTATATATATTTATATAAGTAATTCCTATCTAGCATATCTCGACTTAAGTTTAGCATAACACTGAGTATATTCCTTTGACGCATATTGATTAATTAAATAACATATTTTTTTTTTAGTCTTTTACTGAATCAACATTTATAATCCATCGATATTGTCATAATTTACTTTAATTTTCTTGGATTAGCCCCAAAAAGCGATTAATTTTTTTAACAGCTTAATATTTGGTTGGAAATTATCATTTTTATGAACACTATTCTTGCATCCATATTTTCGATACTATATCATCTTAGACGATAACATACAGCTTTATCTTAGTCGTTTGAAATGACTTCTCGTCAAACTTATTAGCGCACCACAAGTAACGAATATTTAATTTTGATGCTAAACAAATCCTTTAAAACATTAAAAAAATACTGCATAGATAATATATTACTTCATTTATATATAGTTTATATATATATATATATCTTTATATATATATATATATATATATATATATATAATATATATATATATATTTCCATTTCGTCTGCTTGTTTTGTAGATTCGCGTCGTAGTTGTGTCTTTTTTTCTTTTTAACGGTTACATATTTTAATTCCTTACAGGTTCCTGATTTAATATTTTAATTATAAAACAGTCACTGTTGCCAGATATGAAAAACGTTATTAATATCAATGTAAGTAAAAGGAATATTAATTTACACCATGTCATATACGGATGTCACATTTTAAACAGTCACAAAAGAAATACAACAAAAGTTTTTAACAGAGTTTTAACAGGCTGTTGTTATATTTTAATAAAACTTGTTATAATTGTTCAAATCAACTTTTATTTATTTCACAGGAACCCAGAGAGAGATAATCTTTTTAATACCAAATATTAAATCTAAAAGCAAATGTATATGTATCATACAGCCATATACAACATCTCCCTTCTTTTCAGTATTTTATAAGTACAACATTTTCAATAACAATTTGTTACATAACAATAACACAAACTCAAAACAGTACAAAGGTCTTACAAATTTAATCCTTACAAAACATTAATTTTTTAACACAATGTTAATGAATTATTAAGTTACTAATTAGTTACAATATTACTTAAATAGTTTTAGGACAAGCACAAGCTCCAAGGTCTTATATTGTAAAAACTGAAGAAGGAGGATTAATTGTGAGAAATCGGAGAGATTTGATACCAAACGGAAAGTATTATGATAGAAGTAGGATTTATGAGGAAAGTGAGGAGAGTAGTGTAATTCATAATAACAATAACATTGAGAAAAATGTGAATGTTCCAAATAATTTAAATTGTCAAAGGTTAAATATTCAAACGTTCAAAATAAATCAGACACTCTAGAATCAAATAGTAAGTATACAACTAGAAGTGTAGAGAAATTAAAAGACCAAACATTTGGCTGACTATTGTTAATTTAGAATATTAGTAGAATAATCGTTGGTATAAAATGCTTAAATCATTTAAGTAATATTGTAACTAATTAGTAACTTAATAATTCATTAACATTGTGTTAAAAAATTAATGTTTTGTAAGGATTAAATTTGTAAGACCTTTGTACTGTTTTAACTTATTGTAAGTATTTTGATGTTCTTTATTCCAAATAAAAGATACATCCTTTTTTAGTAACTGCCTTAATGGTGATGTAATATTAGAATAATTTTTTATAAATTTTGAAACGTAATTGGTCATACCTAGAAATCTCATTAACTCTTTTTTATCCTGAGGTTCTTTTAATTTTTTAATAGTCTCTATCCTATCTGAATCGACTTCTATACCGTTTCCTGATATAATATGTCCTAAATATCTAACTTTATCTATTTTTATTTGACATTTATCTTTATTCAATTTTATATTATACTCTCTAGCTCTATCCAGTACCCTTTTTAATATTATATCATGATTTTCAGCTGTGTCTGAATACAATAAAATGTCATCGATGAAAATAACAACTCCATCTATTTCTGAAAAGATTTGAGTGAATATTTTATGAAAAACTTCAGCACTAGAGTTTAAGCCATAAGGTAAGCAGTTAAACATATACCTTCCGTAAGGTGTGTTAAACGTTGTGAGCTCTCTAGACTCAGAATTTAAAACCACATGCCAAAAACCTTTATGGGCATCTAATGTACTAAATACTTTAGAACCTTTCAATTTATAAGTTATTTCCTCTAACTTTGGTAACATATAATGTTCTCTTAAAATCTGTTTATTTAAATGTTGAGGGTCGAGACATACCCTAATATCACCGTTTGGCTTTGCCGCTATAACCAATGAGTTTACATACTCTGTAGGATCTAATACTTTACTTATAATACCATTCTTTTCCATTACATTGAGTTCCTTTTTTAACTTTGGCAATAATTTAAATGGAACATGTCGACATGGTTCAATTTTACCTACAGCATCATTTTTTAATTTTATTTTATATTCATGATTTTTTTTATTTTACCAAATCCCTCAAATAAATCTTTATACTGTGATAAAATATTATTTTCTAAATTAATCTTTGAAATTTTACTTATCAAATTTAATTCTACTATTGTTGGTAACCCTAAAACTGATTCACAATCATTTTCACAAATCTGAAATTCAATATCAACAATTCTGTCACCAATTTGACATTTTTCAATAATTTTACCAACTGTCTTTATTGTAGAACCATCATAATTAGTTAATCTTAACTTAGATTGTAATATATTATTTATTTTCAAGCTTTTACAGAGTTTTTCCGATATAACATTGCACTGAGCACCGGTATCAAGTTTTACTAAAATAGTTTTATTTATACTCACAAATTTTACATTTTCTTGCCATATATATTTCTGACAAACACTATCAATTTTTAATAAACCCATCGACATTTTATCTAAATTTGAACACTCATAATTTTCTTCACAATCTACATTTACATTCTTATATACTTTTTGTTTACTTTTACACATACTTTGAAAATGACCATACCTGTTACATTTACTACACCTTTTGTTGAACGCCGGGCACTTCATTTTGGGATGTTGACCTCCACATCTCGAACATACGAATGATTTTCTTCGATATTCATTTTGGTTTTTATTGGTAGTGCACCTTCCTAGTTCAATTTTTTGTGACAAACTTTTCTTCTTATAGACTGGATGAACTGATTCTGATGTTTGAAATCTTTGTGTTTGCTCACTAATTATCTCTGCCGATTTACATATCATTATACATTTTTCCATAGTCAAGTCAGTTTCTCGTAACAATCTGTCCCGAAGCCTGCTGTCTATAATACCTGCGACGATTCTGTCTCTAATAAGTCTGTTTTTCAATTCTCCAAAATTACAATCTGACGCTAATTTCTTTAATTCTGTGACATATGAGTCAATTTTCTCCCCGTCGAGTTGATTTCTCGAAAAAAATATGTGTGAGTTGAAACACTCATTTTGTATTGGGATAAAATACTTGTTGAATTGGTCAATAACACTGTCAAATTTCTTTTCTTCTTCATCATTGAAATTGAATGTGTTATAAATTTCTACACATTGCTCACCCATACAGTGCAGCAAAACGGCAATCTGTGTTTCTTCATCTTGGTTGATTCCACCAGATGCTCTCAGATATAATTGAAATAATTGTAGCCATTTTTTATAACCTTCTGCGGTCAACGTTGTCAAGGGTTGCGGGGGTTTCAATCCGACAACACCGTACTTCTCCGTTTTCTTTTTCTTTACGCGACAGGTTTATTTATAATATTTTGTTATTTCCACGCAGCGCCATGTTATATTTTAATAAAACTTGTTATAATTGTTCAAATCAACTTTTATTTATTTCACAGGAACCCAGAGAGAGATAATCTTTTTAATACCAAATATTAAATCTAAAAGCAAATGTATATGTATCATACAGCCATATACAACAGCTGTATGGGCTAGATCTCGTTGCCTTGCCGTTCAAAAAAAAGAGTGATTGGCCGTTGTCACTGTCAGAATTATCGGATGGCAAGACAACAGTTTTTCCAGACCGCAACAGAAGTGCTTAAAACAAACTAAATAGCTATAATAGAATATTGAATCAAAGTAAGGCAAATATTTTCCACATTTTGACCATTGGAAAATACGGCTGCAATATTTAAATCGAGATGTCTTTTCTAGTAAAACATTTAACTCGTAGGGTAAGTGACTTGCAAATTTCATAAAATTCCGTTTTCATGAATATATTAATATAATATTACTTACTTTCAAGGTATTAACTCCAGCCATCGGAACTGTAAAACATACCAATTTTTCTACAAGTAAGTATATACGGCTATTCCTAAACAACTACACACAAATTATTTGTTATGTAAGGTTACTGTATATTAAAAAAAAACCTGTTATAGCTTTAACTTATCCAATAAACTTTTTACTTTATCACAAGTTTTATTTTAAAGATGAAAAACTATTTGATAGTTCTATATACTTTGAGGGTAGGATTATTCATAGACATGTTATTACTACTTGTGCCATTATTGTTGCAGCAAATACCGCATTCACGCCTAGAGTCCAAAAACCTGCACCCCACTTTGAAGCCACTGCAGTTGTAAATGGTGACTTTAACTATTTGAAACTATCTGATTTTTCTGGAAAATATGTAGTGTTGCTGTTCTACCCACTTGATTTGTAAGTATCTAATAATCCTACATCAGTAACAGATGATTTTTTTTATTTTGAGTACTGAACATGCATTATCTATCTATCTCATGTGGCTGCAAGAGCCTATATATATTTATAATCAAAATCATTATTCACTGTATCAAAATACAACTTTTACATGCAGGGGCATCAACAGTTTATATTTGATCTTATTTAATTATATATTTATAAACTCCAATAAAATACATTATTATTCAGGATTTATTATTATTAAAGTTGATGTCAGTTGTTTCTGTTATTTGTGTACTGCTTAGGCTACATTTAGACTACTTTTATTAACAACAAGGTTTTTGTTCCACACTAAACAGAGCAACATTCAGGATGTAACATCTTATTGGGTAGGTTATTCCCCAAATTGAAATTTTATGAGTGTTGACAACAACCTCTAGGAACCACAAAAATGTGCAGTGGAATTAACTTACATATGGTACTCTACTTGTTGCTGCATGAGAGCAACTTATGGGAAAAACAGGAAACAAAAAAAAGGAATGATATTTCATGGGACTAATAAGAAAGATATAATTTTATGTAATTAGTCTAATGTTCTTAAATATATTTGTTAGTAAAAGCTAGTTATTTTATTAAGTTGTAATAGTCTACAAATATGTTATATTAGCTTTCTGCCCAAGAAGCATTGGGCTTTTATAAAGCTTATTTTGTACTTAAATTTCTGATGGAAATTCCTTTGGTAAAAATTACCCAGGTCTCCAACTTTTTCCATACCAATTTTCATTAAAATCATTTCAGCCATTTTGATTTAAAAAAGAAATAGAGCCATATTCATTAGAAAATAACTGACAGACATGAGTTACATTTATATTTATGATAATTAGTAATTGTTGATTGATAATTGTTGCAAATGTTTCTTGTTGTATTTCAGCACATTTGTCTGTCCTACTGAACTCATTGCATTTAGTGACAGATCAAAAGAATTTGCAAATATTGGATGTCAAGTGATTGGAGTTTCAACTGACTCTGAGTTCAGTCATTTAGCATGGATCAACACCCCAAGAAAGGTTTCTTGATAATAAGCAATATATTTTCTATCTTACTATGACTTACATTTTTATATATTTTGTTAATTTAAAGAGATATACCACAACAAGCTATACTGTTTAACCGTTAACCAATCTGTGTTACTCGCAATATTCCAAATCCTTGGTGCCAATGTAATCTTTACATGGTGCTTACAATTAATATTAACATAATTGTCTTATATTTTATAATCTTGAGTATCTATTAACTGACTTGATATGTTAAAATATTTTTCAATCAATAATCTAAACAGTAAATGATAATGTTTTTTTTTTGTAATTTTTTGGAATAATATCTTTATTAAATACTAACTATCAATTTTCAATATAGAAAATAATATTAATATCATCATCAAATATAGTGAAAATAGTATTTTCTATTTCCAGGATGGAGGCTTGGGCAAATTAGAAATACCACTGTTGGCTGATTATAAGAAAAAAATCTCAGAAGATTACGGAGTCCTCCTTGATGAAGGCTTTGCACTGCGCGGTAAGTAGTAACATAAGAAAATGGTTTTGGTCCACACTGAACATGTATTTGGTAACTGACTATGTCTTTTGATTACTCAAAATATTTTTTTTTTTCGCATTAAATATAATTCTTTTTTTATCTAGCGAAATTATGCCAAACATGATTAAACTCTAATACAAGGAAGCTAATAAAGCAAGACAAATAAACTGGCAGATTAGTTTGGTGAGCATATTCCATTACAAGATACATGAAATAATTTGTAATAATGGATGATATATGCCACTCCTCATCATCATTATCATCAATGTTAATATAGAGCAGTGATGTACAGCACTGCTCTATATTTTTAGTTTATCTGGGTTTCCCACACCTAAGCTCAATTAGGCCATTGTGTCACCCTGGATTATACTAGAAGATATATTGTAAATCAATTTGGACCTATAGTAGGCTGATCATATTATTTCACTAAAGTATCACAGAATTGGCACTTATAAATCCACATTATATTTGAACACCATCCATATTTTGACTATATTAGTTTTATGAATTCTATTACTTGAAAGTGAATCAATAAATAGTTATTATTAAATTATATTTGGTCAATTCTTCTATCACTTAAACCCACCAGTATTTTGAATTGTATTTTTATTTGCAGGTATGTTTGTTATTGACACAAATGGAATTCTGAGACACATGTCAGTGAATGATCTCCCAGTGGGTCGGTCAGTGGAGGAAGCTCTGAGACTGGTCAAGGCATTCATGTTTGCTGATAAGCATGGGGAAGGTAAATTACTTTAGTACTATTTCTAAATATTTTGAGTAATATGTAATTCGAAGTTTATGAGGCTTAGGAGGATAGTTTTAACCGCTTCTTGGTTGTTATCTTAAAGAGTGATTCGGACTTGAGTTGCTCACAAGAACAGATTTTTGCTCAGTTGTCTATGGTAGTACATGCACGTCTTGTTGTATATGTTATATTGGACTAGGAAAACAGGAATTCCACTCCTTAGTTATTAATAAAGGAGAAAGCAAATCACTTAATGCTAATTGAAAAAATATTAACAATATAAGGGTGGAAATTCTCACTGCTGCTTGAATGGGGATCAGGTTATGCAAAATCTCTGAGATTCGTCATTACCTACGAGTTTTCTTCGTTTACTACGTCGAGGGCATTTAATTAGTATCAGGCAGATCCACCCCAAGAATTAATCTTAGCATCTCCTCAGGTGTAAAGTATTATCTAACCTTTTATATTTGACGCAGCTTTAGTGATGAAATCAATATATAGAAACAATTTCATATAGTATGAATAACGGAAAAATATCCGAAAATTGTAAATTTGTTCTTGAATTAAAAAACAAATCATTTTTTGACACATATGAGGAAATGAATACTGCATTAACTTAAAATGATTAAATATTCATGTATCAGTGTCATATGGCACAAGTAAACTAAACTATTCGTAAGCTTTAAATTAGTAGTTGCATCCCAAAAAAAACAAGCGAATCTTGTGAATGCATGAACCCGACTCGCACTTGGCTCGATTTTTTTAAGAAAAGGAGACATTCCTAATCATCTCGAATGGTTCAGAGTAGTCAACATATGTGTAAAACTTAATTTTATTGCTTTTGTTTTTAATTATCATATTACAAATTATTTACATTCATTATTATTACATACATATATTTTCATTTACATTCAATGTTCTAAGTTAAATTGCTATTTGAATACTAGTGAAAAGATTTGCAATGCTTATAGAAATAAGCTACACTGGACATGTCAAATACTCTTAATTGGTTGACATGTAAGTTCTACTTTTTTTAGATAATTAATCCACAAGGCAGTTGGCCTTGAGCCAAGATCTTCCCTATTACATCTAATAATAAACTGTTCCATTTTTTCGACAACTTGGATGAGAAAACAATCACGTCACCATCTATATAGCAGTCTACCTTGAATTGCTAGTCTTGACCAACACTGATTACTCAACTAGACCCTCCTTACATGCATAACATATTCCCCGAGTGATCATATGGATATTTTTGTAGCTAAACTACCTTCAAATAAAACTAATGTGATAATTTTGGCTATATAGCAATAATATAATAAATGGGAAGGCTCCAACAAAGCACTATTTAAATAAAAACTAAGCATTAATCTTAGGCATTGTGTAACTTAGCATCTTTGATTCTAAACACCTTTAATGATTTATCGTTTAATTTTGTTGTAGGTAGGTTTCTTCGTAGGTTGCGTCATGCATGATGTTTACTATTATCTTTTTTTAGAAATTTAAAAAACGAACAACTAATAATTAAATTACTTTTTTGAAGCCTCTGATTATAAGGTTAGTCCCAAGACCACAGCGTCACGTATGCGATTTTATTTAATGTATCTGTGTGAATCTATTTAATGATATTTATATTAGAAGGTCTATGTGAAGTCAGCCAGACTGGAGTGACCACTCGCACTTGTCCAGTCTGGCTGACATTGATATGAAACGCCTAACATCCTAAAGTAGACGCAAGTTCATCAACAGTTCATCAACAATCAACAGTCAATACATCAGTCATTTAAAGAATATATTTTATACACTACCCCCAATTAAGTATGACCCAAAATGGCATACATATACATAAACGTACTTTAAATTGATACTAATTTTATTTAGATGAGATGCTGTTGACTGTTAGAAATTGAAGTTTGAAAGTTATTTTTAACAGAGGTTCGATTTTTTTGACGCCGAATGTATCAATAATAAACAGATAAATATTTCTCGATAATAATATACATATATGAACAGCCATAACAAGCCACAAATGCTCGTAATCATTACACAATCATCAACTCGCATCGGAACTTCAATCCTTTGAATGTATCTGCCTAGTGAGGAATGCCTACAGTTTTTAGTTCAAGATAATTTTTATGTCAATATTTATTTTTAATATTCATTTATTGCAGTGTGCCCAGCGAATTGGAACCCAGAAACTAACGCAGATACTATTAAACCGGACCCTCAAGGCAGCAAGGAGTACTTCAAGAAGGCCAATTAAAGTTGTAAAAATATAAAACTTCCTTTGGATAAATAATGCCAGTACGTGATTCTTGATATTACTATATCAGTAGTTTTTCTAGATCACTGGAAAACTGACTTAATAATCATTGGATCACCATTACAAAATTGTGGTTTATTTGCACATATTATGTTGAATTTGTCTATCCATCTACACATTTTATTCAAAAGTGTTAAGTTTTGACATAAAAATTAAGGTATCGCATAGCTTACTATATCTTTTTCTTTTTTTATTGCAGCTTTAAGAACGTGGATATGTGCAATGCGCCACACGCAGTCTGTCTTTAAAGTTGCAGTAAGCGGTTCCGAGACAAGGCAATAAAACAATCAAAACGCATTTAATATAAGAATAATATTGAGTTAGTGTTCGTCACAAAACATTAATTTCCACTGTTAACATTTATTTTTTAAATATTTAAATAATACATTTTTGTTACAATGAATTTGTTTTATTTTATAAGCATTAATCAAAATACAGTAAATGTTAAACAACATACTATTTGTTAATTATATGATAACCACTGGATAAGCTATATGTGCTATTTGGAAAACGTTATTCAACAGGTAGATTAGACATTTTCGGCTTGGCTGTATGAAGCTCTTTGATGAACAATATACTGAGAAGCAGGTCCCACAAATAGTTCTTGTTTTAATTTTAACACCTTCCCGTTAGTAGAAACGTCATATTCTCTTAAAATATGCACTAGTATTACCTTTAGGATATTTAGAGATAGCTGCTTACCTGTAATAAACATTTTCATATCATACAGAATATAAGAATTTTTGTTATGTATAATATACGAGTTATAAACTATCCATCCACGGTTTTCTAACACATAGTCTATTTACACTTGTAATTTAATTAAGTTGATCTTCATAAGTTTCGTATAATTACGTATTGTTACACCTTTTGAATTTCAAATACAGATTTTCATAACGGGAACCAAAAATATCATTTAATAGTATGCATCTAAAAATAAATAGTGAGCGGCCATTAACACATCTATTACAACGCGCAGACGATACTACTTCACAAATAAAATTGTGCATGTTGTACTCTGCCATGTTTGCAATCAGAAATATGAATAATAAATAAATATCACGTGTTCAATACTCCGCCATGAAATGTGGATGGCTTGTTGGTTGTATGCTCAAATCTATTTTTTTTCTTATATATAATTCAAAACAAAATAAGGGCCACGTAAGTTTCACACGATTTCAAGTTTATAATCATTTTTGTAAACCTTCAAATGAGTATGCCACGTGAATATTTTTTGATGTTTTACTCACGCTATATACTATATGAAGCATAAAAAATATATCTATACATACATATATCACCCTTCTCGCCCATAGGGGTAAGCCGTGATCAAAGTTTTCCACTTGCTGCGAGCCTAACTTACTTCCCAGCTTCCTTGACTCGTTAATATTTTCCTGCACGCTCAGTTACGAATACTCTTGATTCACCCTACTTGGCCCAAGTGTTAGTGAGGTATGGGGCTAATTTAAGATACCAAGAAAAACAGATAATAATTATCACAGGTAGGTACATACCTCATTTCTACGAGTAAATACGTTTGAAACCCAAGGAATCCTTTTTTAAATCCAAAAATATATATGAATGGACAATACGGGCGCAGAACTGTCTCCATTGATATGTATGAATCCACCTTAATTGGAATCTCTATTAGAATTGGAACCCACCACGTACCCACTTATTTTTGTATTTTAAATTTCATATGAATATACATATGACCGACACTCCCACGATGAAAGAAAACATATTTGGTTAACCGGCATAACCTTCTTACCGACCAACCTCAACTATTTATATACACAAACACTACGTAAATATCGGACTAGCGCGTTAAAACTTGGGAATTCAAATTCGTTCAATTATATAGTGTAATGTCACGTAGACTGGAGCTCGTTTCTCGCTCCGGTTGTTGTCAGATATGTGGGCTAGCGCAACGGTATCACTTTCCTTCCTTCTAGTAATTTCTTTACGATCTGTTTCATTCATTAGTAATATCATCTATAGTAAAACATATCGACCAACTAGCACTGACAACCAACCTACCTATACAGCTCCGTTCGCCGAACCCGTAGGATGCAAGATAAGGAATCTTACTTCCAGTGTCTAGCCATCTTTCTAGTTTGAAGTGATTCTTGTCACTGCCCCACACTTCATTACGATTTATGCCGTAGATACCTAGTAAGCATTTGCTGCCGGCTTCTAGTTTATATTTTCCTTTAACAATAAAACATTCATTAATGAGGATAAAACAATAGATATAACAATGGAACAAACCCATGTACCGTATTGTGAAATCACAGTGATCATAAAGCATTGGAAAAATATATTTTACTTAAAAGTATAGTGTCAAGTTGAAATCGTCAGTAAAGAAATTGAAATATTAATTGACAATGCAGTAAACTCCACCATAATAGACGTTGGTAATTGTTATTGGAATGTCAAGGGTGTGGCTATGTATTAGAAGTTTATTAAAGTAGAATTTTTTCTTTTAGCACTAGACGGTCATACACTACCGTCCAAAAGTTTACAAACACCCTATTTTCATAGGATAAAAAAAATTACCGCAAATAAATCTTTAAATATACACGTTCTTCTTAAAGTTCATTTATTTTTACAATCGTGCTTATAACAATAATGAAGAAAACTACTTATTTCTTATTAGTTATTCCGTACTTTGACAAAAGACCGGCACACGTGTTTTATGACCACAAAAGTTGCTACACTGCTAATTGTTAATTTCTTAGAATTGGTAGATAAATAAATATTTGTTACACTTACACCAATTAGCCTAGCCCAAACTAAGCTCTATAAGGCTTGTGCTATGGGATCTAGGGTAACGGATAGACATACATATATTATACATATATAAATATTTTTTATTGAAATATATATCAACAACCATGACTAAGGTACAAATGCTCGCATTCATCACACAAACATCTGCCCCCACCGGGATTCGAACCCGGGACCTCAGAGATGGCGACACCTTGAAACCGGTGTATTATCCACTCGACTATGGAGGTCGTCAGATACAAACATTGTTTTTGTTTAGAGATTAGTTTTTTTAAATAAGTGTATAATTCCATTAAGTATCTAGTTTAGAGGTTAGTTTCCTTGTGAGGTTCACGTGATAGTAACATCAATTGACAACTGCATCAAACAGCAAAAAAGAAACAGATTTCTCTTGAAGAGCAAAGTGTTATTTGTACTTTGAACAAAGATGGATATTCTATACGCCAAGTCGCATAAAAGGTATTGGAGTTTCATGTAAAGGTATACATTACACTCTTACACGAATGCGAGCTACGGCAGAAAATCGAGGCAGGAAGAGATCTGGACGTCCCAAATCCACAACAAAGCAGGAAGATCAGTATATTAAAGTGTTATCGAAACGAGATCGACGTTTAACTGCGCCACAAATTGCTGCTACTTTAAATAAAACACGAGAAAGCCAGTTTCAATCATAACTGTAAAGAGACGTTTACTGGCTTAAGAGATTGCGTTGCAGCCAAAAAACCAAGACTAACTATTACCCATAAAAAAATACACTAGAGTAGGCTAAAGGACATAAAAACAAGACGGAAGAAGACTGGAAAAATGTCCTTTGGACGAATGAGTCAAATTTTTGTATCTAATAGACGTGTTTGTGTGCACCGATCAAAAGACAAACGGGCTTTAGAAGCGTGTACTGTGCAGTCTGTTAAGCATCGTGGTGGTAGTATAATGGTTTGGGGATGCTTTGGTAACAATAAACCCGGTCATTTGATTAAAATTGACGGAAAACTGAATAAAGAAGGTTATCTGAATATACTGCACGGAAATGCAATTTCTTCTGAAATTAATCTGATTAGTCGAAATTTCATTTTTCACAGTTGTGGCAACATTTACAAAATGAATGGAAGTCACTGGACACCGAATACTTCGCTAAATTAATTAAAAGAATAAATAAAATTTGTGAAGAAATAATTAAAAACAAGGGTGGTCATTTTGATGAGGCCAAAATTTCATGAAAATTACATTATTTTTGCACTCAATATTTGTTACTTAATGTTGATCTAACGTTTGATTAAGATTTCATAGTTATAAATCACGATTTATGTGTTTTATTGTTTGTTTTATTTCAATTACCATGCTGTTTCCAAACTTTTGGACGGTAGTGTATATATTATGTCGAACTTTTGTCAATTGAAAGCAGCCCTGCCTCCAGCTTTACCACTCTTACAAATTTAATCTGATGGAACCCTTCCCCTCAGAAAAGAATTATGGATCAAAACGTGAAATAACGGTCACATAAGAGATTTATTGAAGAATAGCTCTGCAACTTTAAATTTGCTTACTTAGTTGAACCTCCTTGTCGACTACTCTTGTTACCATCGATACTGGCGGACATAACCTCAGCGTCTCCATCAGAGCAGCTTCTAAGTATACTAACTCCTTGAGGTCATTTATGCTGACATTTCGCTTACTTCCATTGTACATTTCATAAATTCTGTAAATAAATACATTCAAGTAAAAATCTTCCGAAAATATTTAATAAATTCATTAATATTAACGTAAAAAGGCGTCATATTGTATATATGGTTACACTGTCTAACCGAGAACTTAAAAGCATTATAACCTTGTACATTACATATAATTAAAAATGATATGTAAATGCCATAATAGAAAGTTATATTCTGACTATAATATAAAAGTGTGCATATTTTTCTTGCCACTGTGGTCTCGGCACTGATTTATGAATCGGGTGATTCGGGGTTCCCGGGATCAATCCAGTCATCTACCAGTGTGTTGTCGTTATTCAAAATTTATCTGACACTCCTACGGCGAAAGAAAAAAAATCCTTTGAAGATATTCAAAGATGTATTTTAGTCAACTAATCTGTACTGGTACAGCGTGGTTGCCTAAGGTCTTTAACAATAGTTAGGGTAGGTAGGTAATGAAGATTTTTTGTTTGTAGGTGAATTAAGGCCTTGTTGAAGGCGCGTCGAGACGTACCTACACATCAAACTTCTTATCCATAGACCATAGTAAAAATCGGTTTCAGCTGAACGATACTAAATGTAAACTAAAAATATAGCTAATATGCTGTCCCAATAGTATAACCATCGAAACGCGATATGATACAGATACAGCTATTTATAACTTTGAAATGTCTGAACATAAAGGATAATTTCAACATAGCGATTACATCGCACGATAAACGCTTATCGTATCTTGTTTCGTTGCTCATACTACGAGAGCCTGACGAATAATTTCCTATATTAATAGGGAGTATAAGCAGGTGGCGTTGTAATCTTGGCACTGACTTTCTCGTGTTATTTTACCAAAACTTACTCTTTTTTTAATTTCTGTTGTACCTCCAGATGAGACCCTAATAAATGTAAACAGCATTCCACCGTGTTACTTATAGTGGCATATCCGCTGAATATCATAGCAATGAGTTCCTTTACTATGTCCTCTTCTGGATAAACTCCCAGTTCTTCAAGCTCTAACAGATAATCCAATAGTGTTTTATCCGTATCAACTGTCTTTTTTTGGTCATCAGAATTGTCAAGCTTGCTCTTTAATGATGCCTTCTTTTGTATGACAATCTGGAAATAAATGTGTATGTACATTTACACGTACAGTCGACTCAAAGAGTCGATCGAATTTTTTTTTTCATCTTAACTTATTATATTTATTTGAAAAATTGAATACGAAAACAACATTGACTACAGTTAATTATAACAAATTTGTATTAATACAGGCGATAAGATCACACAATTTATGTATAATTTAAGTTAACGTCAGTTTAAAATTCATTATGTATGACACAAATATTTTAAATACCATTTTTTTCTGTACTAGAGCAAAAATACTTCAATTATTCTTCATATTTAGTGCAATTATATTTGGCATAGATATAAGTAAAAATATTACCTCATCAGTCATATTATTCAGTGCCAATGTACCATTATGATGTCGTCTTTTTAACTTTGAAAAATTATATAACACTTTGTTGTGCATAAACACATTGCTGTGTATCGAGAACAATGTATCTGTAATATCATCTATTGCTTGTTTAAACAAATCTACATACTTCGCAAAGTTTTCATTAGTTGCACAAAAAGTGGTTGCTGAAAAATATTTATAAATCAATATGTATTCGATAGTCCTGTGTAGCAACCACGAGTTTACATTCGTTTGCAAACGATATCGACGGCGTAAATCTTTATGTGAAAACTTTGTACAGCGCCTCTAGCGGTAACGCGATTGTTTCATAATGACTTCTGTACTATACTGTCTTTACTATACGTCGAATATCTATAGAAAACAAAAACAAACTCATGGTAGAGCCACTGGAAAATTGATCCATGAATCAGTGGTACTGGAAATTTTGAGCTCCAGACTTCGAACCTTAAACATAAGAATTTCTTACGAATTTCTACCGAGATAACATGAACACCGTACGCCGTACATCGCGCTGATCTGCCCAAATATTACATCTATTGTCTTGTGACAGGTTAACGCGATAAACGACTTTTACAACAAGGTGTTTTGGTATTAATGCTATAGTCAGCTCCTGTAACGCATTATTTAAAATTGTTGCTTGTTTATGGTACAGATTACATGACAATCACCTATGAATTAAAATCATACTATTAATTAAAAACATTAAATAGAATTATGACAAAATATATAAATTTTAATAGAATACATATGATGTCTCATATATACAGAATAGATATAACGTAAAAAAGGAAACCACAGCTTGTTTATTGACTATGTAGTATTCAGTAATTGAAAATCTCCTTAAATAATAGCATAGTACGTCATAACACGCATATACACACACAAAATTCACATTTACACACTAAATATATTTATACACCTACACGAAACTACAGATATATTATAGGTACAGTTTTAACTAGCCTCGAAGTCAGAGGTCCATTATCACTGCTTCGAATATGTGAACAATTAAAATAAATTAAAAAAATATTTCGTTTCGATTCTACATAATTTTGACACATTCTATAACAAAAGAGTCATATACAATCTGTTTCAAGGCCGGTGAAATAATATTTTGGGGTGTGTATCCATCAGAAATTAAGATACTGTAGAAAAAATAGTAGCACTCGAAACATTTTGCTTTTATTATAAATCAGTTAATTCGGAAAATCTTACTTCTTTAGGTCTAAGACGAGCACCTAGAATCCATCAAATATGTAACATATAAGCCCATTAAATGTTATATCGATTATATATATTGTTGCTTTTTAATTAATTGTGTTACCTATAACATCTCATTATGTGCGGACTGATCGACAATACAGCGCGCAGTATAGTTTATCGCGCGAATACCTCATATGATTTCTGAACATAAAACCAACAATTATTGGCATGATAAATTATTGATTTTGGTTTTGTTTGTTGAATACGATGACGATGTAAATTTTAATCACATTTTTAACGGATTAACCTTAAATTATTTCATATATAGCCTGAAAGTAGGTAATGCGTCTAGCGAAGTATTTTTTTAGTAACGGATTAGAGATTAATGAAGTTAACTATTTGATTTGATTAACGGTATCCTTAGTCTCTTGTAGAATGCTCTTATATCCTGGTCTTCTCGAGTCAATGAAGACGTATAGCAGATTAAAATATAGGACATTTATGCAGTGACGGATTTACCCATATTACTAGCTCACCAAACATAGTTTTGATCACCATATTTCTTATAGAAGATGACCAGTTAAAGGAATCGTCCTCTATATTCTCAGCTAATTCTTTCACCATATCAGTGCTTTGTTGGTTGACCACATCAAGCTGGCTACATAATTGGTCAAAAACTGGTTCTAATACTACTCTGCGTTTCTGCCACGCTGGAAAATAATAATGAAATCACAATATACTGCCAATGAATGCAGCTTTCAAAGCTTATTCAACGGGGAGGCCCAGTATCTAATAATATAGTGAATAGGACACAAAGGTGATGATAGCAAACACATTGCCATCACTCGACACACACAATAGTTTGTACCTTTTATAATCTAAAACACGCATATGTCGCATATGCTGATGTTAGTTATAACTTACCTAATATATCTACTATTAATGTCTAAATATTGGAAGTATGTACTCCTTTCTAGATTCTAGATTGTGAAATTAAATAAGCAAGTCCACGTACCTACACCAGTGCATGCAAAGATCAGCACTTAGGAGCATGTGTAAATGTAAATAAGTAGATCTATTCAAAGACATTAATATCTAGCCTTTACCATAGATCACTTATACAACATAGACACACAGTATATATATATATACTATATATAATAAGTAAGTGTAATAAGTTATAATAAGTATGCTATCTGAGCTATATGTATATTAAAATATAAACTGCCGTACAATACCTATACTTAGGTAGATTTATTTATATTTTGCCCACATAACTACTGCCTACTGTATAGATAAGTAGTGACGGTCGCACATATAAATCATATCCAGGGAAAATATATAAAGTACACGAAGACAATTTAAGTTCTGTAAAAAGTTAAAATACGTCAAAAGAGCAAAGAGAGCAGAAGAGTTCAATACTAGTTTCCGGAATTGTTTGACGAGTTATTTATGGATCTAAATTTTTAAAACAGATTTAAATCCTTGTTTATTTAAATTTAAATTAGTAAAGATTTATTAGAATAAGAACAGGTTACATTTGCGAGCGTCGCTTCCTGATAAAAATCGCCATTGCGATAGTTTTCAGTGTGAAGTATAGTTTTAAATTTGTCATTTTCTCTATACAGTATAAAATAAAAAGTATCTATCTATATATCTACATAGGTAATATAGTAATAAATACTCATAAGTCAGACGTGTGTGACATGGTCAGTATTCACATACTTATCACAAATTACTTACACGGCGTCATCATCAAGCTATTACCAAATAGTTCTTCCACAGGCTCTTCAAGAAGGTACGCCTTTTCGGAAAATGAACTACCAATAACTGTGGAGTCGACAGGGTCGCACAATGCTATAAAAAGTACGGTTTATTACATTAATATGAAAAGATCTTTTTCCTACATGATAATGAATGTTAATGTTACAGCCCCCTTACATAAAAATATGCTTACAATTTAATTGGCTCTCAAAGAAAAAAAATTACATGATTCATTATCTCGACTGAAATACACCCATTGTTGGACATAGGCCAGGGCACACCGATCGGTATTGCATTGCCAGCTTCCAATGCGCCTTCTTGCGATCTTCACCTCATCGTCCAGCGGTCCACCCTGTTGCAGGCTTACCAACTCTCAATGCTTACGGACGAGAGAGGTTGGAGGGCTGTGGCCTCCTTCTGTGAAGCAGTGTTGCTCCAGAAGGAGGCCACCGAGCGGGGTCGGGAGATGGCCGATCCCGCTCGAAGGAGGCGGCGCCAGGCTCGGTAGTACAGCTGCGGCTCCTTCCGTGGCCGGGGGGCGTCGTCGGTGGTGGAGATCGGGGGAAGTATTGTAGCCTCCCCCGAGGAGGGCTCCCCTGTATCGGCGGTGGAGCGGAGGCTGGGGGTTACCGGAAGTAGCTTGGCGTTCCCGGGGGCTCCCTACATGCCTGAGGATGGCCATCCCTGAGGTTTTTAGTGCGTAGATCTCCCCCTTCAGGGAGGAGAGTCCCACATAACCGCCGGCTCGCCACAGCCGGGGTATGCAACTTAATGCATTTTCCTCAGGGAAACAAAAAAAAAGAAAGGCTTACCAACTCTATGTTTTGCAGCATATGGCTGTAACTTGAATCTTGAAGACGAAGCCTTGAAGACGCCTCAACGACTATCAGTTCTATCAATAAACTCTGCCCACTGCCACTTAAGGTTCCCAGTTCTTCGGCCTATGTCGGTAACACTGGTTCTTTTGAGATTTCATCATTCCTGATTCAATCACGCAAAGGAATCCGGAACTTTATTCTTTGAATCGCTTTGAGTCTTTTAATAAAACCTATTGTAAGTAACCATGTTTTGCTGATAATGGCAATACACATGAATCAAAAAATCGTTTTGAAGCATTTAGTGTTTGGCAAGTTACCACTTGCACATACTTAAATCAATAAAGAGACGTTGCGAAGGCACGTGTGTAGAGTCTCTTCCCATAGCCCAGTTTTCATCTCACTATACCTAATATTATATTATCTGAATCATGCCTATCGACAAGTTGACTAAATTAAAATTATTCAAGTAGGTACATTTTTGATTAATGTTAATTTCTAAGCCGTATACTCACCATAATAAGTGTATCTCGAGTTGATTCCAGAAAATAGTAATGTAATGCCTCCTCGGTCTAAGCAGTCAGTTTGAATGTTTAGTAACCTTTTCCATAGTGCTGAAACACCAGTTACTACTCTATGTCAAGTCATACAAAAAAGTAAGTGTCACCAAATCCTGTTTAATTTTCAGATACTCAACAGATAATAAAACTGTAGATAAATTTGACTATGGTAACGTGAAGACATGTAGACGAGTACCTAAAACCCAAGCTTACCCAACACCAATTTTGAAGGAACTGCTTCTTATAATAATAATGGTGAATAGGTACTTGTATTAGGATAATATTTGGTGAGTTTTTCATTCATACAACTGTAATGCTGTTAGCCTTAAGGTCCCTGGATGTAAGTGAAAACTGGAGATACGTACAATTAGTTAAACAAATTTACGACGAGAGTGCCAATGCAATACCTACACTTTAGGCTGGTTTTTCACACTGAGGTATAATATATATGACATGCTGAAATATATTAATATAATAAAATTATCCTCGACACTAAGGGATGTATATATTTTGACCGGTATTGTTGTCGGTACCGCTAATCTACAGCATGTCGGTAAATATAAAGATATAGTCAATAACTTTCAAATGACATTTTCATTAGCCTCTAGCGTCTTACGGCGTGGTATGGCAATATAACAGATGTAATACCTATATATTACATCTCACAGTCAAAAGCTCCCTTAAAATAAAACAATCAAAACTTACATCCATTGATCCACATGTGTGCTAAACCTACAATAGGCCATGAATATCCACACACAGGAGGCAACAGCCCTTGCAAATACTTTCGCCGCCGTCTCCAAGCATACACGAACAATAATATGCAAGGTATTATCACTAAAAACAACATAATTAAGGACTTGATAAAAATATATGCATTCACCGCAGATTAAAAAAGTTGATTACTATCAAAATTTTCAAAGCAACATTTAAATAAAAAATGAATGAATAGATAATTGATGTAATAACTTGATCTCGGAACATAGTTAAGTGGCGATCGTCGAGAATGCATAACAAATAAAATATGCATGGCATTGAACGGGTTAGTCGATGTCTGAACAGAGTTGAGCTGCCTGGATTCACTTCTGTAATTAACTATTTTTTTAACGAGCTTCGCTTGCATTATATCGGATTTTCCTGTCACAAAGAGATATTTTATCTCAATATTATCAAAATCGAAGCATAAACTCATTAACTATGTCCATAAAATATTTGCATGGAAGAAGCCTCCATGCCCTAGTAAATTACAAATTTAGGCCAATTATTCCAAATCTACACTAAACAAAAAAATCTAACAAAACACGTTTTCGTTTACACGATCTTACTATCGCTTGAACTGGACTCTACAGGGCTACATATATCGCGACAACCAATTTTATATATATTATATTATATTATATGCTTCGATATGGCAATAATTTAGATCGATGATGTAAGTACAGAATTAACCAAATTACGCAAGTTTGAAATCCAGTCTTAAGACCAAACAAAAACTATTCGAGTTTTGAAATAAAATGTATTTGCATGTACATATTATATAATACATATAATAAACATATTAGTTTTGATCGGATACTTCAGTGCCGTTGTAAAATGTATTGAAACAATTATGACTTTATATGCTTAGATATGACAAAAATCTAGATAAATTATTATTAAGTATGGATCATGAGTGTAAAAAAAATATACTGTAAAACAGTTTTTATTTTGTAGTAATGCTTGCCATTTCTTGTAGGATATTTTCTTTCAAAACAGTATTTGCGGCGGGTTGACTACAACAAAAATTACATCGTTTCGAAAATTCTTGTTTCTATTGACTATTTAATTAACCATACAAAAACGATACTTTCCGAACACTACCAATTCCATCATTCCACTTGAATTAAAGACTACAAATTTCTATTGATTTGCAAATGATTTTATATTATTTTATAACATAATACCTACAAAATTTTCTGCAGACAAACATTTTTTTCATATGTGCATATATCATAGTAACTGCACTTAATTACAGGATGCGTGTGTGTTAAATCCTTGCATAATATTAATTCATTAATTACCCTACCAGTGGCAAGGTTACGTAAGTAGCATACACGTTTGAAATGTAACCAATGATTTGTACCCTGTAACGAAATTTTTTTTAAGGTTTTTCCTATCTATATATCTTATACGAATTTTAGAAAGATTCCGGCCTCCAGGCCTATGTCCAGTAGTGGTATATCTCGGCTAAAATGACGTTGAACAAAAAACCTATATCATTATGAGCGACTGTTTTTTTCGCATCTTCGACATCTACATCATCATAATGATTGTTGATACGTTCTTAGTGTTAATTTGTTAGTTTAATAAATTCGAAAAGTTTAACAAATTCAACATGATAGTAAGTGGATAAGTGAAGCTGGCGACTGACTTAGAGGTCTACTCATAACGTGTAAGGAAAGTCTACACCAAGGCAATCTGCGTGATATCACTTTTTATTAATGGCAAATAATTTTCAGTCTGCATCGGTTTAAGTCGCATCCTACATCTAAACAGTAGTCTTGCTCGTCGTGCCCTCGATTACTGAGCTTATGTTCATTGCAGTTTTTTATAAATCTAAAACTAATAAAAACTTTCAAAGAAGCTAGACACAGTTATAAACTTATTGCACAACCCTCACTGGTCTACACTTTAATACCAATTAACATCTACATGTAACAATAATAATATCTTCAGAAAATGGTAAAATTTCTTAGCAGTTTACTACAATTGACCCAAATATATATGTATAATACGTATATGAGAACCAAAAAAGTAGCCACTGTACAAATCCTATCTAAAACATCAGTTGTATTCATCAGTGTTGTCTTCATTGTATTTAGTAGATACAAATTTGGATTAAAATTTATACACCAAGTTGAAAAAATAAATCGTGAATAACATCTCTTGGTGGTTATAATCATGCAGGATTTATGTGTTTGTATATGGTTAAGGTGGACTACAAATGCAAGCTTAATGACTTATGACTATGAATAAACCTTTTCAAGTGGCTACAACCACCATATTGCATTCACGTCTGCCTTATATAGTCCTATTAAAGAACAGGGTGGAGCAGTTTTTGACCATCTGCCCATCAATGCGCATGCGTCGAACTCAAAATACATGAAAAGGTACAGTACTGGGTTAGTTCTGTAGTCAGTTCAGACAGGACATTGTTTCTTGATAAGAATATCACTACATTACTAAAACAAAGTCGCTATCCGCCGTCTGTCTGTCCCTATGTATGCTTAGATCTTTAAAACTACGCAACGGATTTGATGCGGTTTATTAAGAGATAGAGTGATTCTTAAGGAAGGTTTATATGTATAATACATGCATAATATAGTAGAGAAACACTGATAAATTTAGAGGTTTCTAATGTGATGTCGTAAATAAGCACGTTTTTGCGCTTATATTGCAAAAACGCTGGCTGAACCCTACGAGATAGACCAAAATAATGTACTACAGTATTGTCCACCTTAAAAAGTTCCACAAAAAAGTCCGCGATGGTATATGTATATCTTTTAGGGATAACCCACCATAACCATGTTTTCATTGCACCAGTGCGAAGCCGGGGCATTTCGCTAGTTATTTATAAAAATGTTCAGTGTACAATATCACAGATAAAAATTACTAGTACTTTTATATTCAAACTAGACGTCGCTTGCTTGCCGCGGGGTGCAAGCACCCCGCGGTGGGGTGGTCCATCCCGGCTGTGTTTGACAAAAATTGTGGTCAATCGAAAATTGGTGTGAAAATGTCGTCTTTTTTGTCACAAAAATCAAATAAAGTACAAAACTGTGTACGGTCGTAAATACACTAAAAAGCTCACGGTGAGCGTGGTCGCCTGAGTGCCGCGAGGTGCGCGCACCTCGCGGTGGTGTGGTCTATCCCACTACTGATAGTTAAAATTGGCGGTCGGTCGAAAATTGATAAAAAATTATCTCCATTTGTGTCAGAAGAAAATAGAAAGTTTGTGCGGTCGTAAATACACTAAGAAGCTCACGGTGAGGGTGGTCGCGTGAGTGCCGCGAGGTGCACGCACCTCGCGGTGGTGTGGTCTAACACACTACTGAAAAAAAAAATTGGCGGTCGGTCGAAAATTGGTGAAAAATTGTCCCCATTTAAGTAGAAAAAAACTGAAAATGCGTGTGCAGTTTAAAATGCACTAAGAAGCTCACGTCGATTGTAGTCGCGTGAGTAATGTGGTCTGCTCCACTTTGAAAAAAAATTGGCCGTCGGTCAATAATAAAAATTAAAAAATTGTCTCCAGTTATGTCGCAAAAAATTTAAAAAGTCTGTGCAGATGTAAACACATTAAGAAGCTCACTGCAAGTGTGGTCGCGTGAGTGCCGCGAGGTGCGCGCACCTCGCGGTGGTGTGGTCTATCCCACTACTGAAAAAAAAATTGGCGGTCGGTCGAAAATAGGTGAAAACTTGTGACCATTTATGTCGCAAGAAGCTAAAAAACTGTGTGAGGTTGTAAATACACTAAGAAGCTTACGTCGATTGTAGTCGCGTGAGTGCCGCGAGGTGCGCGCACCTCGCGGTGGTGTGGTCTATCCCACTACTGAAAAAAAAAATTGGCGGTCGGTCGAAAATTGGTGAAAAATTGTCTCCATTTGTGTCAAAAGAAACTACAAAACCGTGTACGGTTGCAAAAACACTAAGAAGCTCACGGTGAGTCTGGTCGCTTGAGGGCCGCGAGGTGCGCGCCTACCTCGCGGTGGTGTGGTCTATCCCACTACTGAAAAAAAAATTGCCGGTCGGTCGAAAATTGGTGAAAAATTGTCTCCATTTGTGTCAAGAGAAACTACAAAACCGTGTACGGTTGCAAAAACACTAAGAAGCTCACGGTAAGTCTGATCGCTTGAGAGCCGCGAGGTGCGCGCACCTCGCGGCCTCGGTGGTGTGGTCTCTCCCACTATTGAAAAAAAAAATTGGCGGTCGATCGAGAATTGGTGAAAAACTGTCTCCATTTACGTCAAAACAAACTTAAAAAGCGTGTGCAGTTTAAATTACACTAAGAAGCTCACGGTGACAGTAGCCGCTTGAGTGCCGCGAGGTGCGCGCACCTCGGGGTGGTGTGGTCTATCCCACTACTGAAAAAAAAAATTGGCGGTCGGTCGAAAATTGGTGAAATATTGTCTTCATTTAAGTCAAAACAAACTGAAAAAGCGTGTGCAGTTTAAACTACACTAAGAAGCTCACGTCGATTGTAGTCGCGTGAGTGCCGCGAGGTGCGCGCACCTCGCGGTGGTGTGGTCTATCCCACTACTGAAAAAAAAAACATTGGCGGTCGGTCGAAAATTGGTGAAAATTTGTCTCCATTTAAGTCAAAACAAACTGAAAAACAGCGTGCAGTTGTAAACACACTGAAAAACTCATGGCGCTGGTGGTCGCGTGAGTGCCGCGAGGTGCACGCACCTCGCGGTGGCACTGCTCACTATTGCGATTTTCAAATAAAATCTTGTACAGTTGCGAAGCAGTATAAAAGAATATAATAAAAGTAAAAATAAAAGTAAAAAAAAAAAAGTTGTCATTTTACTACAACACACATTTGGTTCCGTTCTACTCTTAAAAACCATTCCATTTGATACCCATATAGTGAAATTCGCAAAAAAATTTCAGCCGCCATGTTGGATCGGCTGCCATATTGAAATTTTCGAAACATCACATACGTTGTCGTATTCTACTTGTCAAGGCCTTTCATTTGATACCCATGAAGCATGGGTTGTAAAACAAAAGCGGTCCGCCGTATTGAGAACGGCGGCCATTTTGAATTTTCTTCAATATCTCTTACGTGGCTGTATTAGACACTCAAAACCCTTCCATTTGATACCCATATAGTGAAAAGCGCAAAAAAATGTCAGTCGCCATGTTGGATCGGCGGCCATATTGAAATTTTCGAAACGTCACTTATAACGTCGTGTTCTTCTCGTCAAGGCCTTTCATTTGATACCCATGAAGCATGGGTTGGAAAACAAAAGCGGTCCGCCATTTTGAGAGCGGCGGCCATTTTGAATTTTTTTCATTGTCTCTAACGCGGCTGTATTAGACTTGCAAAACCCTTTCATTTGATTCCCATGAAGCATGGGTTGGAAAAAAAAAGCAGTCCGCCATTCTGAGAGCGACGGCCATTTTGACTTTTTTTCAATGTCTCTATCATGACTGTATTAGACGCTTAAAACCCTTTCATTTGATACCCATGAAGCATGGGTTGGAAAACAAAAGCGGTCCGCCATGTTGAGAACGGCGGCCATTTTGAATTTTCTTCAATATCTCTTACGTGGCTGTATTAGACACTCAAAACCCTTTCATTTGATACCCATGAAGCTTGGGTTGGAAAACAAAAGCGGTCCGCCATTTTGAGAACGGCGGCCATTTTGATTTTTTTTCAATATCTCTAACGTGGCTGTATTAGACTTGCAAAACCCTTTCATTTGATACCCATATTGTAGGGATTACTGTACAAATGTTATTTGTCATTTTTGGACCGGCGGCCATATTGGTTTTTTAACATTGCCACCAATTAGCTTTGATAGCGCTGAGAAAATCCTATCATTCGATACCCATATCGCCGTATCGGGATTGAAAACCGCGAGAATAAAGCAAAAACAGGATATTTACCATTACAAAATGGCAGGCAGCGCCGCCGCCATCTTGAAAATGTCAAATGTCAATATTTTCTGGTGTAGTAGATTAAACTACACATCGGTCGAGCATAACTGCAGGCGCGCAACTGTCATCGGCTCGCGTCAAAAAATTCGCAAAGTGGCCGTAACCGAAATCTGCCATAGCGCCCAGTGTTGCCATATATCTGACCCAAAATGGTGGTAAGAAGTATCAGCGAGGCCTGATCGACCCGGCCATGTGAAAAAAAATCGAAAAACACGCGATTTACGTTCTCCCCAAAATCGGGGAAATTACCCCGAATCTGGGGTAAATTACCCCACCGGTCGCCGGCGCCGCCGCCATGTTGTTTTTCGCCGCGCGCCGCAAATTTCCCGAAAGTCGAGGACAGTCCCGACCACGCGAAAAAGGAAAATCCCGGAAAAAAGCAAGCGCCGCGCCGGTCGACGGTCGCAAACACGGGTCGAAACGGGTTTTTCAGTCCAAGATGGCGGCGGCGCCATTTTGTTTTTTCGCAGTTTGACAGCGCACCGCATCCCCGCTATAGTAGTGAACACCCCCACCAAACGCCGTTAAAATCGGAGGCGATTTGAAAAAGTTGACATTTCGCGCGGCCGCCATGTTGGTTTGGCAAAAAATCCCTTTATCCCATTCTATGAACTAAAAAATCTAAAAAATTCCACCCTAACATCAAAACACTCAAAACACCCTCTAAACACCCTAAAAACAACCCTGATCAGTCAGTCAGTCAGTCAGTCAGTGGTAATCGAGCTTTATATATATAGGAGATTCTGAATTAGTTCATCATGTGACCAGATGTGAACTGTCCATTGATTTTTACAAGATTTTATAGTTTTAAAAAACCAATTTATGTTTGATAACTTGTTTATTAATCATAAACAGCCAAATTACATTTATATGTAATAACTACCTTATAGGGTAAAGTATTTCAACTAATAGGTATACAATGGAATAAAGGATACAACAGTATTTAGTACCTATATATAGTAAATAGTACTTATCAAAACACTTATAAACTTGTAAATATATTATACTACTTATTACACTTATAATTGTCCATTTCTGGTTCTTTGGACAAAAGATTAAAGATTTAAGTGAGAGCTCCAACACTACCCTCAAATTGGTAAGTACATTACAGTTCACAATTTTATATAAACAACACTGATTGACATTAAGACTTAAAATATCTTATAATGGAAATACAGAATAGTTCAAATTATATAAACACTAGATAAAATATATAAATTTAAACAAGATATTCAGAAACATGAAAGTATTTGAATAAGAAGCATAATTCATTCAAATACTATAATGTTGTTATAAGTATGACAATCATAATAAGAGATCGGATAATTGGATGCATATTTACCTAAAGTTAGTTTAAAACAAAGTATGGAAATGGCTTTTTATTGTTTTGTTAAATAAAAATCAGCACCATTTCTGTTTTTTTATTCAATTGATTATTGTTTTAGTCAAACTAGCTCACTACTTTCGTATAACACTCTTCATGTAATAAATCGTACATTCATAAATTGCACGGGGAACTGACACTAAACTTCATGTAAATACGTATGCATAGTTGTATAAATGAAACCGTAGTCTCAGTCTTTTGAAAATAAATACCACATGCTAATTTAGTAATTTTCAAACAATATCACTACGTAAATTTGCAGTCCCGTATTTTCCCGGGATTTTTATTTAACAAAATGTAATTTAAAAAGCCGCTTCCATAATTTGAGAGCCAAAAATTAACTTTAGGTAAATATGCATCTGATTATCCGATCTCTAATCATAATACACTTAATTCTGTTACATGGCATACATATAAATATAATGAGTTTTATTCACAAAGATAGTAATGAATTAATTTATTGATAATATGGCAACGAATTTGTGTAATTTTTAAATGAACATTACTCTTAATAATTTACTAAATATTTTGCTTAGTGATACTAAGACTATATATATTTTTATTTTTAATGAATATCAATAACACAATTATTACACTACCTAATATAATTTCAAAAGAGATTGATCATTCTTTCAATTCACAGTCTATCACTTAATCTAATCAGTCTTTAACAAGGAAACGTTTACAAGCCTACACCTGAGAGGTAAGCTGTGTCCTCATCATGTCAGAAGCGCTCATCATCAGAATCTAACTCCTCTGAAGCTTCATCAGAAGTGTCATCAGACAAATCATCTTGAGAAGACTCATCTGAAGACTCACTGCTGGAATCACAAGATGTAGACTCATACTCATCACTTTCGTCATCTTCAGAGACATTGTTATTTTTCTTTAATCCAGGCAGCAAAGACATTGAAGCCATGCGCAGTGCCATTTCATTTTCCATTATCTCAGTTTCCTCTTGTGCCACCAATTCTGCTGCAGCTTCCAACTCGTCTAATTCTAAGTCAAGATCTTTTTTGGTAATTTCAATGCTGACTAAATTATTGCACAATTCTTCAATATCCTCATTTCTACATTTCTGCATGAAAACCAGATAATCTTTGATGTACAACTGGTTTAAAATATACCGTGCATCATTATTAGTGTTGAATATCTGGTGAATGTCAATAAAGCATTTAATAATGACCTTCTTGCCCATTTTGAATATTGATATCAAGTCGGATTTAACTTTCTCACACAGATCAAAGTTACGAAATATGGGAAAAACTAGTGCTCTCCTGTAACATGCCACAAGTACTTCTTTAACATCCTCAAACACACAAAACCAGCTTAATGTTGATGATAATTTATTAATGGTCCAGCCAGATTCTACTGTGCATTCATTAAATGTGGTACGTTTATCATAACAATATCCATACAGTATATCTATAATACCACACATAACATGGCGTTTTTCTGCATTACTGAGTAAATAATGCTTATTTGGCAATTCTTTCAAAACAGTTATTTCATCTTCAGTAAACTCATCAATACCTTCATTTTCCCAATCTACTGTAGCAGATAAATAAGGTTCTATCAGTTCATTGTCATACAAATCTGCCAAATAGTGATCAGAGGAAAATTTTTCATCTTCGCATTGAATTCTCTTCCGGTTACGTTGACCGATTGTAAACTTTTCGGGTGCTTTTAGTTCGAAAATTTGAGGGAATTCATTACCAATGCTATTGAATTCGTTTGATATTTTATTTGCAAAACCATAAGTGTGTTTGTTTAAAATTTCTTCATCATTATCTTCAAAAGTAATGCCATCCTCGTCAAGCATTTCAATTAAATCTGGGTTCATATCAGGTATATCTCGTGGTGCCAGCAAACTGGTAATCATGTCCAAGTTTTCAAAGTGTTCACCTGGCGTGGCTTTGTTAAAACTGAGACTGAAATCGCCGGAGTCACAAGTGTACGACCCTTTGGAGCTGTCATTATCTACAATTTTACCTGGCAATCTAAGCCGCAAAAAGTATGGACTGGACACAAAAAGAAAGTTTTCGCCATCAATATCAATTTCTGTGTCTCCAATATTAGTATAAGGAGCATGGACAACAATGAAAACATGATTCTCGTCTTGTGACAATTTAAATCTTGGTGTTAGCATTATGAAGAAGCTTATAATGTTTTTAATACACGAGTAACCTCATCACATGTGCAGATTACAAAATATTCTAAATATATTAAATCTATTATATGATATCTCGCTAACTCAAATAGGTACCTTTTAAAATACAATTTATTGATTGATTTTTTTATATTATTTCTCCCTATTTACAATAAAGCAAAAGGATCTAGCCCATACAGCCATTACTTTTAAACTTTTTTCATTTTAGGTCTTCGGTGGTTTTTTTTTTTCATGCTATATAAATAATTGTCGTAGAAGAGCCTGGTGAGAAATATATACAACTATCCACATCCACACGTGAAATCCACAATAAAATTCTTCACGATATATACATAAGAAAACCTCTATTTCAACGATCGTTATTCTTTATATTAGACGAAAACGAAAACTAGCAATAAAAATAAAATTAAAGTCGAAAATTGTTATACTTCATTATCTTAATTTTTTTAACTGTATTTGTCTACGTATTTTTCAAAATGAATTTTCCATTTGTTGTTATTGTTGCTATATGTTCAATGTAAATACAAAAAAGAACTTGGCTGAATGGCGGAAGAGAGAGAGAAAGTACTGTGTGGGTTGATTCTGAGAATGGTGCGTGGGAGATTTTGTGTTTTGCTTTACATTATGGTTACCTGATGACTTGCATGTATAAAATGCATTACAAATAATTTTTGTATATTTCATTATAGGTGTGTTTAGAGTAATTTGTAGGTGGGTTTCGTTACGCAATGTCACATCAGAAAGATAGATGTCACTTTCAATTCTGTGTCAGAATAAATTTGGCTTGTTTTGACATTTCATTAAATATATCTCAGATTTTTGTAAAGAAAAATTAATTAAAATCTAATAGGTAAACATGTTCGATATCTGAGACTGTTTTCGAAAATCATATTACAAGTGGTATCATTATAATAGTTAAGTAGTGTTTTTTAAAGAAGGAAATAGTATGCCGGTGGTGGGTCGAAAGCGGTGGGCCCTTCATGGTAAATATTAATTTTAATTTATATTATCAAATAAACATGTTTATTCATTATATAAACAGGGTTGAATAAATTAAATTCAACCAATTGGGAGCGATTAATTTTATTCTATAAATAATTATAAAATGATTAATCAGTGGACTATAGAACTAAGGCACAAATGCTCACATTCATTACACGAACATCTGTCCCCACCTGGTCTTGAACCCTGGACCGAACTCGGAGATGGTGATTCCTTGAAACCGGTGTACTAACCACTCGGACTACAGAGGTTGTCAATATTTTAACTATTACTGGTGTAACTTTATATTGTTTATACCTGTCTACCGTATTTCTGTTCTAATGATTAATAAACAATTCTAAGCACTCAGCTAATTAAAGATTTTCATCATTTCTATTATTTTTGCATATTAACCTATTCTTATATTTTACCAAGTTCACATAGCAGAATAAATTTCTTTGTAATTAATTAACTTAAGAGTTAGTGACACTGTGTTCCTACTATGTACCAATGTGTTATTGTATTCCTAAGGTGAAGGAAAACATTCTGATACAATCTGCTTATACTTTTCGAAGAAGTCCATAATTATGTATATGGAGTTATGGAGCCCCCACTATGTCAGGGTAGTTAACAAAGTTCTAATTGTTTTAACTTAGTATAGACTAGGAACCCTCAATGAGATTAGATATGAGCTGTGATGATGATAGCGTACAAGAATATAAGCATGAAGGTTAGTATACCATACCATACCATATCTAGCAAGGAAATAATTTTCCACTTTATTTTTGAATAATGATTGTGTTGCAGCATATCTTATATTCTGAGGCAAAGGTTTTCAAATATCAGGAATAAGAAAGTGGATTGTGGTGGAAATATAGAGATAGTTTATGAGAGAGGAAAGACAGGATCCTTATGCTTACAGATAAACCATCAAATTATTCCTTACACTAAGCTACGGGACAAGATGTGGATGTTTCTCAGATGAAAACTAAATAACCATTGAAAATATGATTGCAATTTAGAGACATGGTTGAAATTATGGAAACTAGAAATGAATGTGATGACTACATTTTGGACAATTTTCAAAATTATTTATAGAATTTCACCAAGATCAGAATTATCATGAGTACACTCATGATGAATCTGACCTTAGTTTAAAACATTTTCTTTGGAGGAATTCCTGTAGTAAAATAGCATAATACAATGTTTTTATTGAAAATTTATTAGGATTGGCACTGAAGCAATTAAAACCTAAAGCAATTAATACAAAATATATACAGTTTATCTGATTTTAAAATATTTTATACATGACATGTATCTTAAAATTTTTATCATAGTTGTGGTATCAAGTATGATAAAAAAATATTTTAGATGTTATCTAACAATAATAATAATTTACAGTATGCTGTGTTCCTTAACTACCTCACAAATTATCTGTAATAACAAATTTAATTTTATGTTGTGGCATAATAACTCTAAAAATCAATTTCAAGAAATTGATCTCAAAATTCATTGAGTACAAACAAACAAAAACAATCCACAAAGTTTCTAAAAATATGTTTATTTGTTATCCCTATGTGTCCAAAACATCCCTGCATGTGGTATCCAGATGTTCATTCTAAAAACATAAGTTATCTTTATTGAATTGTTCAACATGTTCACTGCCAGAAATTCCTATGGTTTGCTTTATTTGTTAATGCTGAACTAAATGTAGGTTTGTATGTTGAATATAATTGAATAATACTCAGTATTATTCATATATTGATTCAATTGGCTCATGGGTCTCTGTCCTACTTTGAATCTAGCCCACTTCAAATTAGATAAGTGAATGGAACTTGTACTATAACAATGTTTTATTCCATATATATATATATATATATATATATATATATATATATATATATATATATTATATATATATATATATTCCCTGATGGTACTTTTGTTTTAATGTTATAGCATTGTCAGACACATCTTTTTGGTAAATTCTCACTATGAACCAATAGGTTTAGTTTTAAATTGTATTAGTTGCAAAGTATAGTGACAGGATGATATTCATATCACATTACGGTTTTGATAATATGTCTATATTATTTTCTTAATATATTTATTATGAGTTTGTAATTTATAATTAGTGATCAAATCAAGTTTCATTAAAATTCTATTTTAAGATTTAATTGTGGTGTCCTCTAGGATATCACCAAGCTCAAGTTTTTGATAAAAATGCATTTTTAAAGGCCATGTGTTTGGTTTAAAGGATATTTATTCAGTCCAGAAAATTGCTAGGGGATAAAAAATATAAATATAATATATTCCTCTTCTGTTGTTTGCTTCTGTTATTCGCTGTATAGGTATATAAAAAATATGTACACAAAATCTTAGAAAAGATCACATACATAGACAGCAGCAGGTTATACAGAAGACCGAAAAGTTTAACCTGCCACTATGCTTAGCATTTGGAAAAACTTTGATTCAATCAAGCCCGGGGGCTATGCTTCAGTCTCTCTGGAGGTGTCATATAAACTATTGTTACATCCAAGTATTGTAATCACTCTAAAAGAGGTTAAAACACAAATGTGTATTGTTCAGAACCTCTAATACCTTCCACAAGTCCAGACAAATAACTGGCTGCAAACAAAAACCGAAGAACAAAAAGAATGGAGAACCAATATGGAACCAATTACGATAGTGTCTAAGAAGTTTGCTTGTTCCTTCATAACACTAAAGAGGGACAGAATCCGGAAAGTCGTTGCCTTTAAAGGCCATTGTGCCCTGAACAAGCACCTATTCACAATAGGTGTTGCGGATAGCTCTTAAAGCAGAGAATGCATGGAGGCAGAGGACACCACAACACCTCATAGGATGCAGAAGCATGGTCGATCAACAAGTAAAATTCCTCTCCTCCCCAACATCCCTACAGGCTGTTGGCGTTCTTTAGGGCTCTAGGCTGGTAAGAGTAACAGAGAAGTCAACCGGGCGCATTATGTCTCAATCATGGAGTTAAGTGCAGAGAAAACCTTAGCTGAACTAACTAAGGCGATATGATACCGCCGAAACTATTCACAGCTGCGCTAAGGAATGTTTTTAAGCCTTTGGACTGTAGGATCAATATCAACTACGAGAAGTTGACGCATCTTCGTTTTGCTGACGATATCATAATCATGATTGAGAACATGAAAGACTTGAACACGATGCTCGAAGACTGTAATAGAGTTTCTTAATAAGCTCACTTCTTGAGAAACTCTAAAAATGAACATCGCTCTACACTAGAAATTGTTGACGAGTATGTTTACCTGCGACAAATAGTTCAACTAGGTAGATTCTATTTCGCTGGATAATAAGGGAAAAATAAGGGATCCAATTTGGCTGGGGAGCATCCGTTAAATTACGCATATTGTGATATAAAAACTTGTTTGTATATTTACAATTTTCCAAGGTTTTATCTGTTCAAATACTTTTTAGTTCCTCTTGCTTCAGATGGACCACAAGGATCTCTGAGGAGGTTGCGAAACCAACTTGCAGAAGATGGCTGCGCCGAATCACAAGTTGTTCTCGCCAAGCAGCTTCTGGAGGAAAAATGTGGTAGCTAATATGTTAATATATTTTTTTACATAATTCACTAAAGTGATATGCGTTAATTTCAATTCTGGTCGATGTCATCGGAGCGGATAAACAACCACACAACCAACGGCATGACGTTGTACGTCGCGTCTAGCTGAATTTATTTAGTTTAATAATTTGATTTGATATAAAAATAAGTACATCAAAAGAACTTTACTAATTTTCAGAGATAAGGATCGAAACCATTAAAAGGAGCCTTAATTATAATATAACACAAAAGTTTTGATTTTATTTTATAATTTTGGCTCAAATCATTTTATTTATATCTTCAAACACATTTACAAATGTGTTCATTATCGTTATGTGTTGGTTGGTTATCCATTTCAATTACACCTAAAAATTGGTTATTTCTTTATACCCTACCCAAAATTTACGGAAACTCTTTCCAATCCGAACTCACAATATATAGAGGGATTTAGCTTGTATACAACAATTTATCCATTGCTGGTTAGTTGGTTTATCAAATCAATTTTTTCTATCGCGTGATCCTTGATAATTTTGGTTTCCAAAGGTACAGTTAATCCGACCAACAACACACCTAAGCGTTTATGACAAGAAGTATGTCGTATCTGGATACAGAAACCGCTTTGGTGTTCGGTATTGTTTCTCGTATGCTTCTGTATTATTTCTCTATAACTCACGAAATAATAAATTAATAAAATAAAAAAGCCTATATTCTCGCAGTTGATAGAAAATAAGTTAGTAATTTAATGTTTAAAGTTTTGTTAGTATTTAGTTAATATTACAGTATTTAGCTAATGTATATATATATATATATATTTAAACATGTATATATACTATTACATTTATATAATTATTATTACTACCTTTTGCCCGCGACTTCGTTCGCGTGGACTTCAGGTTCGTCCCGTCTAGTCTAGTAGTAAGTAATATAGTAGTAATGGCTGGACTGATTTTGACGGGACTAGGTAGTTGATGTAATAAGGAATAACTTCAGCTACTTTTATTTTAGAAAAATGCAGTAATGGTGCAATGCCCAAGTACTTTGCAGTTCCGCGCGCAGCTCACGCGCATGTCATTTTAAATAAAAATGCAAAAACAAAAAAAAAACAACATTTTGGTAAATTCCATGCGGACGAAGTCGCGAGTACAGCTAGTTTAACATATATTTTTATGATAAATACATTTGTTTTCTTAAGCCTGGTAAAGTATGTGGTTAGACTGGTAGAATAGGTATAATAGTTTTAATCACACCACTGATAAATTAGCAAACACCACTGCTTAATATATACTATTACCTAATATATACTGCACCTATTATATAAATTAAACTAGGCAGATGGCGTTAAACCATACTAATTTGTGAACTTGAAACGTATACTTGCTATATTTTCTGATGAAACTTTAAGAATGAAACGAATACTTTAAAAATAATATAATGTCTCCACATTATATTATTTTAAAGTACTCGTTTCATTCTTATAGTTTTTAAAAATTAATGCATTAACTCGTCAGTAAAATATTTTTCGTAATTCTTTGCTGCCCTAAAAATATGTAATGATCTAAAATTACCGTGATTATTGCAGAGCTTGAGGCAGACAAGATATCGAATTTTAAGCAGGCTTTAGAGTGGTTAATATGTGCCACAGAACAAGCACATCCAGAAGCCAGAAGAATGTTGAGAAGGTAACGTTAATCGTTTTCTTCCCGTTTGTGGTCCCTTAATTATTATACTCCAACATTTGTCTTTGGATGAGTTACCAATTTAGAATATACAAAGTAGCACTGCCAAACTACAAATGTTTGGAATTCCTTAGTGACACAATAATAGTATGTGGGGAATGTTTCGTCATCTCCAAGGCACAAAACTTCGATTATGAGATAATTACCATACAAATGTTTTTCAAACAATCATGAAAATACCATCCATACAACTCATTGTATGTTTACAAAACATATGTGTTTGAAATTATGTTTATTCACCTCTTTATCATAATGAACTATTGTTTATGTGCAATATTTGTCAACACTACCCAGTATTCAGTTGTAAATGTTATGCATCACGTAAATATGACCCATGATTCTTCAAGTTTAGTCGAAATGTTATTGCGTTGTAAATGCCTATATAGTGTAACTTAATTCACATATAATGCAAAAAAATGGTTAATGATATGCATGATTTTGCGCTTTGGAAGATTCGGTGGAACAGAGTGAAAGATGAGCTACGATACAATATGTAAGCTGGAGTATTACCTATTTGAATAACAAAAATTAATTCAAGTGCGAGTTGGATTCATACACTGAGACTTTCGCAAATATAATAAAAACTTATAATAAATAAATATAAATAAAAACTTTTTTGTGATTCAATTACAAATTTACGGCTTGTGAAATTTTCTGTTACTTGTGTTACTTGACATTGCTTCATGTTAAATTTCATGATTCTAAATTAACGAGAACTATGCTGAAATTTTTGAATACAATGAGAATTTGAAAAAATCTTAAAATAATTGTTTTGTAAACTCATTTGTGTAATGTGAAATATAATGGGTATTTACAGACGGACAACAAAGTGATTCAATTTTCTTCAAAGGGTTCAATTTTCTCACTTTCAGTTGATAAACGATGTAAAATTGGAAGGCTTTAAATATGTTCCGTCATTAGCAATTCTATAAATACTGCTTGCTTGCTTACGTTTGAATTTTAATGTTGTGTTTAAATAAATGTGCGTATTCTGACAAATAAAATCTAATCAAATTATGACCATAGGTTTAAGGAAGCAGGCAAGTTGCACATTGTTCTTGTCTCCTTGCCATTCATTTAATTCTTCTTCTTCACATGTCCATTATTTTAAATGTGACGAATATTAATTTGCAATTTATATCTCCCTTAGGTGCATACGCAGCGGTGTGATAGACGAAGACAGTGCAGCGATAGTCCGCGCTAAATCGTGCCTAGCTGCCAGCCGACAAGAGACCGTTGCCAGAAAAGCAGCCAGAGATCTCTTTGCTAGGTAAGTCATTCTAACTTTATTTCATTCTTTTTTACAGATGGTATGACAAGGTCTTAGATAGTTGTAAGATTTACTTGAACATATCACCACTAAGTAACACTTATCCACTAAAAAACCGAGTAGAATAAAAACTTCTGAGAGATATGGACTCCTTGTAGGAACGAAGTTCTTATCGCTTATTTTTTCCAGACTTTTGCTAACAGTACTTATAATTTATATTATAAAATTAAGAACTGTATAAATATTATATAATAAAAAAAATATATAAATTATAATTTTAGAAATATATGTTGCGTTTTTAGCCGCTATCTTGCATCGAATGTTACAACTGTTTGCTACTATAATACGAGGGCTGCTATTTAAGTATCCGGAATCTGGGATTTCAACATTTTTAAACGCAATATATGACCTCCACGGTAAAATTCGTTCTTTTTTTGAAATACTGGCCGCTATTTTTTTTCCTCATGTACGCTTGTGTTTTATTTCTGGTGGGTTTAAAATGTCATATCGCTGAAATGATGGAACTCACACATGAAAATATTCGTGCTATGATTTATTACGATTTTCGACGTGGTTTAACGCAACAGTGCGTAGGTCAATTAACTTCAACTTTTGGTGTTGAAGCTCCATCAAACCACTGTGTATCACTGATTTAGTGAGTTTAATCGTGGACGGAGTAAACTCACGGACGAAGTTAAGGAAGGTCGCTCGAAATCAGTCGTTTTGCCACAAAACATTGAACCTGTACGAAAATTAATTAAGCAAGACCGTCATGTTACGTATTGCGAGAGGGTGCTCTGGGCATATGTATGACAAGCATTAATAAAATATTACATGAAAAAAAAAATTTGTTCGCGTTGGATACCGCACAACTTAACTCCTCAACAAAAAGAAGTTCGCGTCGAATGGTGCAAGAATATGTTTAAAAAAATTAACGCAGGTGACTCAAAATCTGTTTATAACATCTACACAGGTGATGATTCTTGGATCTATGCGTACGATCCCGAAACTAAGCAACAATCTACAGTTTGGGTGTTTCAAAATGAGCCGAACCTTACGAAAGTGACTCGTGCAAAAAGCACTTTAAAGCAAATGGTGGCCTGCTTTTTTGGTATTAACGGTCATGTGGCTACAATACCACTGGAGAATCGTAAAACGGTCAATTCGGAGTGGTACACGACCATTTGTTTGCCGGAAGTATTTGAAGAAATACGTAAAAACAACAAGCGGCGCAGAATCATTCTACACATTGCCAGCTGTCACACATCACGCGAAACAAATACCTTTTTTGGAGGGTCAAAAAATAGAATTGATGGGTCATCCACCGTATAGCCCAGACTTGGCACCTAATGATTTCTATTTATTCCCAAATGTAAAGAATAAATTACGTGGTCAACGATTTTCAACCCGTGAAGATGCCGTTGACGCGTTCAAACAGCACGTTTCAGAGATACCGCAATCAGAGTGGAAAAAATGTTATAAAAATTGGTTTCAACGTATGCAAAAGTGTATCGATCATCGCGGAGAATACTTTGAAAAACAATAAACCCATATTTAGCCATATACGTTTGTTTATTTTTTTTATTCCGGATACATAAGTAGCAGCCCTCGTATATCATGGCAATTCATATACATTTCTACCAAGAAGCACAAACCTAGTCTAATAGGTATTAGAAGACTACACATACAATTTTAATTGACTGTAACCAGACCAGATAGATTGGCGCCACCGACGCTCTTTATGGCTATTTATTATTAATAATTCTGCAGCTTGTCAAACGGCGAGCAGTACATCACAACTGCTCAACTTGAGCGTCGAATCCGAGAGATCTGCAGCACCACTTTAAGAAAAGAGCCAGATGACACAGACTCCCCGGACGATGATGACTCACCAGGTAAGAATCACAAACAAAGTCTTCTACAATATAGCAATCTTAAGTATCTCATAAAAGATTTCTTTCTGTTCTATGTTCACTGTAGACTGTAGCTATATAATATTGTATTGTATATATATATATCTTCAACGCACCGATAACTTATCGCAAAGACATTAAAGTTATGTAGACTTTAATAAAAGAGAAAACCAATGATTAATTTGTGACAAATGTACAAAACGGAAACTTTATGCAAACTTTACACATATTCATTCCATGTTTTTGCCTCAATCAAAGCTCATGTAACTTTGCCCAGAGGATTTCAATTATGATCGGTATGAAAATAATGACTGATATAAGTTTTGTTATTCCTATATGTAGAGGAGGCCCGTGCCTTGGGCGAGGAACAAGCATTGGAGCCATCCCAACAGCAAAGTGGTGACCATATACACACTAATGGAACCTTAAGGCCTACTCACATATCTGACGAAGGTAGGCTATCTTCAATTTTTAGATTGAGTCAGTAATACAATAAGTGATTTTTCGTAACTATAAAAACTTTTTTACCGTGGGAGAGCCATGCTTCGGCACGAATCGGGCCGGCTCGACCGGAGAGATACCACGGCCTCACAGAAATAGCGGCGTAAAATAGCGCTTGCGCTGTGTTTCGCCGACTGAGTGAGGGTACCGGAGGCCCAACCCCCCCTTCCCCCCTTATTCCCATTTAAAAGACCGGCAACGCATCTGTGACTCCTCTGGTGTTGCGGGTGTCCATGGGCAACGGTTATCGCTTACCATCAGGTGATCCGTTTGCTCGTTTGCTGCCCTATACTATAAAAAAAAAAGAAATTATTAATTCTAGTTAAAACTGTTAGATTACTGAATCGAAAAGAGAAAAATAAAAATAAGGATATCTCCCGAATTAAGTATGCGTTTGAATCGAGCTATTGATTTTTATATTCACCAACAACAAACTTTTTTGTTCATATTAAATGCATTGTTGCATTTTTTGCGCCACACATAAAGCTTGGGAGGTTTTTATGGCGCATCATAGTTTAAGTTGTTTTTTTTTATTTCCGTTTGATTTACCTTATCTTACAGAAAGTGGAATTGTTTACTTCTTTGATTAGAGCTTATCTATACATATAATAAGACAGTAAAAATATTTTGTCTGTACATTTAGTATTTTTGACTGAAATGGATAGAGGGGCACTTAAATAGATTATTAGAAAGCAAAAAAAATTTTTTGGAATTTTTTGTCTGTCTGTCTGTATGTATGTTCACGTTTATCTCCGAAAGTACTGAACCGATTTGCTTGAAACTTTCACTATTTGCTTTGTTTTAACTCAGAATAATATCTAAACTTTGTTTCATCAAAATCGGTTCATTAAAAAAAAAGTTATCGTCATTTTAATGAACTCAAATAAATAAAACTGGAGTGTCATCTGTGAAAATTGAAGACGGTGAAATTTTAATCAAAAGTACTGTGAAAATAGTATTTGTGGAAAAGCTCATTGTTTTGTGCCATACTATACATACATACATACTAATATTATAAATGCGAAAGTAACTCTGTCTGTCTGTCTGTCTGTTCCGCTTTCACACCAAAACTACTGAACCGATTTAAATGAAATTTGGTACACAGATAGTCTGGAGCCTGAGAAAGGACATAGGCTACTTTTTCATGCAAAAAAGGTTGTAAAGGGTTGTAAAAGTTGAAAGGAGGGATTATTGGTTGTATGGAAATATTGTTAAAACTACTGAACCGATTTAAATGAAATTTGGTACACAGATAGTCTAGAGGCTGAGAAAGGACAAAGGCTACCTTTTAAAGCAGAAAAGGTTGTAAAAGGATGAAAGGAGGGGTGAAAGGTTGTATGGCAGTATTGTTAAAACATATCCTTCCTGTGGGAAATTCGAATATAACGCGGGCGAAGCCGCGGGCGGAAAGCTAGTATGTTACATATTACATCAGTATTGATACACACCATCAAATGTTATTTGAACTTTTTGTAACAACGCGATCCAAACTCAGTAACACCAAATTAGTAACTGTAAAATGATGAACTTTTCAAAAAAGAGAAAGTAAATGGAATCGCAACATCATACATAGCAACACTATCGATCTTTTATATTAAAAAATTAAAGTATAGCTGTTAAATGAAATAATTTTCTATTTATATATTTAGAAAGCCAACAGCGTTACAATATAGGTACTCTAGTAGTCTCAGAAGTGGAAGAGCGTCTAAAATCTATATTTCAAGATAATTTAATTATTAAGTTACACACCACTCTACCACTAACATTTTTAGGCTTTATGTATTTGAGGTTTCTTACCTTATAACTGTCTCGATGAAACGATTTTTATACTGTCGTATTAAAAAGCACGTTAGTGCTTTGTAATAAATGTCGTTTTTGAAATGACTTAGTGAGTCACGTTTAGAGATAACCGGACTCGCAACGATGTTGATTGGGATAAAAAGGCAATTATGCCTCATATTATGCCCTTGTTATAATTATTAATGAGCTACTTATGAACTCATTGCAGCTCATAAAAATCCTCACCAAAGCGCACGAACGTACTTTAAGTTACGATAAGAACGCCTACTGCGGATTAGTCGACTTATGTCGACACATCGCTCATCCAAAAGAATATTGACATAATTACGTTTTTGCGATTTTTCAGGAGAGCGTTTTAAAAGTTTGACATCGAAAATATTGTGTATTTCCAATCATTCTATCGATATATTTTAATAGTTATGTTGTATTACTTTTTTAACAATAATATTACATAAAAAGTTTGCGAGAAACCTCAAGATAATTATTAAAAAATACAAATGAAACAAACCGGACGTACATTTATGACATTTTGTAATTTAAATATTACAATTACGACATTATACCAGGTTTGGATATGGGAATAAATCATGAATTTAAACTACATAATTCTTAATTTGTTTTATTTTTATAATACATTTTATGAACTTGAAACGTAAACTTTTTCAAAAGCTTAACTAATTTATTTTTATAAATCTTAACATAAGAAAACAAAAATAAACTGTTATTAAACAATTCTAAGTAAATAATAAACGACAGTGACTCTCTCTGTCGGAAACTAATGGAACAAAAATTCTGTCGTTTTTACCACAGATAAAACGTGCAAAGCACGAAGTTATGGTATCAAAAACTCATTTTCGATTTTTTGGTAATTATGTCAATATTCTTTTGGATGAGCGACATACACCTTGAAATTTCCTCGCAAGTGTAGAGCGTCAGATCAATGTAGATGTCGCACTATTCCTGAAAAAAGGAAGTATGTGATTTTCACCTACTTTTCAGGAGCTTAAAAAAACTGTTCTATATTTTTATTATGAGGTCTAGAAAAAAGTTTCAAAGAGATAATCGCAGGTCACAGTTGCCTCTTTATTCCACGAAACGCATATTTGCAGGGGTAACTACAACTATTGCTTTTTAGTTATGTATTTTGAAATATATGAACTAATTTAACTCTACTTACGGCTTTGTACTCTCTTATATTTCATCATCATCTGGAGTTGTAAGTATAATCACGTTGTTATTTAACGGAAAATCCTTTTTTGTACATAGAGTAATTAGAATTACACAATAGTCCTAGATTGTAAAATACAGGAACAAGTAATTATGTATATTTGCGTTATAGATTTTCTTCTTTTCTCTTCTTTTAAAATTTACGTAAACATAATTATGACTTTATCAGCGGGATAATTCTAAAACGAATAAATGTAAATATGCATATCCATATTTTATGCTGGAATTTTATGTTTTTTAAAGTCGCAAAATTTTTGTATTTTTGCATTTATTCCTTCATTTTTGTAAATAGCTTCACGAGATTTTGACAGAAGGTGTAAACCATGATGCTCGCATTATTTACGTAATAAAACATTTTCGACGCAAGTTTAGTTACGACTTTTTTACACGGGTAGTGCGATATGCAATTCGGACAACACATTAGTACATAGCAGTTCCCATCCCACTCTCAGACCACCTACCCTTACATACGTGGATTACTCATTCTAAAATATATTTTCAGATTATCCGGAAACGTGTGAACCAAACGAAGACATACGCAACCTAACCGTAGACAACTTGGTGTCAGCTGCCGTAGATTATTGTCAGGGAGAACTTCCTCTAGTCACCTACGACTTAACTCTAACAGACCCCAACCTAAAGGCATTGGACCATATCCCTTTGTTCCAGCAGGCGTTTCTACACCCTATAGTCTTCATACAAGTTCTGTATCTAAAGCTGCTCTACTATTTCGCGTCGTACTCTTTCAGATTGTCCAACGTTGAGTTAGCTTTACTATTAACAGCTTATTTATCAGTCAGTGCAGATAGTCTCTACCACCTAGTACCTCTAGTTTTATACTACGTCAGTTTTATAGCAATGGTTATTTGCACGTTTAAGATGCTTCACGCTAAACGACAGTTTATAGATTTCCGCAAATGGTCCGGACTCTTTCTGAGGTACAGCGATGGGAATCTACAACCAGATGAGTCCGAAAACATGTTCGTAAGAAACAATCTTGGACCGTTCCTCCAATTCTTTCTGGCGTTATTCATCAATTTGTTTCTATATCCGTTTATAGCTACGCAGTGGGTGCCGTTCTCGGAGTTCTGTGTCCTGTCCTTCTTCCTTATGTTCCTTACTTTGTTTAATTTCTCCTTTGGCACCAACGAAACACCTTACCCCGACATTTTAGCGTTAGTTTCCTTCGCAATAAATGTTTTAGCGAAGTATCCTTATGAAAAAGATACGGTCGTGCACCAAGGGTGGCGGTTCCTTGATTTGCACATCTCCAATTATCCTTCTTATATCTTAGGGAATAGCATCGAATTTTGTGTGAACTCGCGTGTCTTCTTTTCTTTGCTAATTCCTTTTATTTTGGCTTTGATGGCTAAAAGGAGCGATTGGCATGGTTTCTTCAAATTTACTATGCCTCACTGCGTGACGTTAAGTTGGTTACAAATGTTTATTGTTTGCTCGCACGGTTGTACGACCTACGGGCTTATAAGAGGCACACTTGGCTTAGTCTGTTCATTCCTGTTCTTGCCTTTGATGGGTCTTCTGTCTGTCATCTTGCCTGTGTTCGCGTTTCTACAGTACATAACTCTGTCTCGAGTCTTGTATACGGTGGCCATAGTGTTAGCTTTCGTTCTGAGTTTGTCCGTTAGTTGCTTGTTGGCCAAGACCGAGGCGACAAAGAAGTTTATCACGCCCTTTCAGGTATAAATCTACAATATTTTTACTTATTATTAAGCATTCATAATTTTTATTGGAGTGTAAGGACACTTTCGTACAGCTAGCAACACATCAGGGTTTACATTTGTACTAAGAAAACCGCCGCCGATTAACATGCCTGATGCGTTGCTGTATGTACATTTATGCAGTTAAGTAGAGGTACTTTTAAAAGAAAAGATATCATGCCCATTTTGACCGAAATATTCAGGAGAAAAACTCATCCAAAAACGTCCCAATTTACAATAATTTCTTCATTACCAAGAACTTACTTAATTTTTCTAAATAATAAAGTCTTATGAAGAATATTTCCAAGAACTCTGATTAAAATAATTATTCTGTGACTTTCTTTGACTAATTATATTAAAATGGTAATCCAGATTTACCTTTTTACAAATTACTAATGCTAAGTTTAATTTATTTTCAGTTTACAATCGGCTTGCTCACACTGATTTACTTCGGCAACCAGTTTGTAACAAACGTCCAAGATGATGGTATCCCATCTGGCCTCATAGATCTCATAGGAGACGACAAGAACAGCATAAAGAATCTACTCAAGAGTGAATTCATAACGGATTACGATGACACCACGTACCATGTGAGCTGGGAGGACTATTACAACCAGTGCAATTCACCTTCCTGGACAGATTTTAACACAGCGGAGACTCAAATCAAATGTGCAGTGTTAGATGGTGCTAATGTGAACTGGGAAGGTTACGTTCAAGATGTAAAGTTAAACAGTGTAGTGAATAGATGGAGGGACTTCGAGTCCTGGTTACCTGGTTTTTTTAAGGAGTATTTCAAATGTTACTATGGAGAAGAGTATGAGACCCTGTGCTCTGGTAGTCCAGGGTCAGATTTGAAGGAGTGCGAGTTTGTTCAAAGTGTAGCAAGGCAGAGTGGCAAGATGTGCCATCTGGATAATTTTAATGAGTGAGTGTAAATTATTTAATTATAATGCTACAGCTTGGCAAAAAAAATGTAGAAAAAAATGGGGTCGCTTGTGAGCCATTTATAGACTAGGTAATTAGTTGAAATAAACGTTTTCACTAGTAACAATTTAGTAAAAACGAAAACACTAACGCACAATACAATAAAAATTAATAAATTTCAAAGATTAAAAAAAGCATGATTCACAAAACAAAGAAAACAGAACAAACCTAGTCTGTGGTCAAATTAGTTCCGTTTCTACACTTTTTTGCCAAGCTGTACTATAATTCTCATTCAGCACTGCACTGGTCCCAATTAAATTAATATTTCATGTAGTGAACTATCCTGCGACATAATGAAAATGAGAAATCCTTTGTTTGACATCACTACATAGTATAAAACAAAGTCGCTTTCTCTGTCCCTATATATGCTTAAAATCTTTAATTAATTTTCTTTCTTCATTTGCTACTCCACGGACTCGTAGTCCATGCCCTTTATAATTCTTAGTTAAATATTTTATTACAATTCTCTTAACTATCATGTACTCAATTTTTATTTATTTTACGCAGATAACAATATAAATATAAATTACTCATTTAAACTTACGCTATATATATTAACCTACATATATACACATACATACTTAATAATGATTAAAAATAAAAACAAAATACAAACATTAACTTTATATTACCTTAACTTTTACTAACGGATTTAATTTAGTATCAACATGACACCCGTGCGAAATCGGGACGGGTGGCTAGTTCATTTGATATTATATTTCTCTCGAGTAATGAACACTTGGAAGAGTAGTATTTAGATTTTCATTAAAATAAGTTGTTTGTGATTATGAAAAATGGACAAAGGTAGCTCTCTTTATTCCATAATAGTAGATTTGAAATGACACGTGACTTAATTGACATCTTTAATAAGTTCTGTAATATGTTTTTTATTGGTCGCAAATAGATATTTAAAGGTTTAATTATTAATGTAAACCGTTTATTTGTTTGTGAAAACATAGACATTTTATAACATAATTGTTTTTTTCTAAAGCTAATTATAACCAGGTACCTAATTATAACAGTTGCATACAAGACCTTATCTACAATCATGATGTGAATCCTCTATAAAAGATTTCCAATATTCGAGTGAAAAAATGGCGAGAAATAACACGATAAAACGAGAATCCGAAATTACGAATTAGTCTATAATTTATTGTTCTTTTTTCAAAATTTTAGCGATATGGTGCTGAAAATGTCATTGCATGAGTATGTTCTTTTTTTGAAATTCATAATATCATGCGTTTGGATGATATTAATGATCATAATATCATTGAGTGTTTTAAGGTTGGCAATAAGCTAATTGTTTTAGGTTCTTTTATAGAGTATTAATAGCATGATAGTAGATAAAAAAATATATAAAGGCCTCTTTGTCACCTACAAAATAAATTTTTATACACTTTCAACATACATTTATAGTCTAATATCTTATCTTTTGCAGGTATACATATGAAGTCAAACTTCTATTGGATACAGGAGGCGGTATTCTCAAACGGCGTGCTCAGGTGACCATCCTTTTCGATCATCACTTCACGAATTTCACTCGATTACTACGAATCGATGACAAAATTCGCTTTAGAGGCGTCCTTGCTAATGATTATGAATCTTACAACATCGGATCGCAAGATGTCACGGTGAAGGGACATGAGATTCGATGCCTTGAGTGTAAAAATGCACAAGGCACAATATCCACCAAAGTCAGGCCTAGTTCTAAGTTTTCCGATCTCTTGAAAACAATTGTGAGCGATTGCACTGTTTCAACAAAGCATATACTGAATTTCCTGTTAAACCCCGTAGTTATTTTTAAATGAATTGTTGATATTTTACGCTGGTCCTATGTTGTGTCCTAGATTTTATGAAATATTTTTGATGAGGAACTGTTTAGTTTAGTGGGTGTAGATTTAAATTTTCCTTCTAGCATCTGTAATCATGTCATATAATCATTTCGAAAGAGTTTTATATTTATCACTTCATACCAGATGCTATGATTATTCATCTTGATAAATGAATTTCATTTGAACTTTCCAGTGTGGTTTATTAATAATTTTAGCATCACATTCCCTAGAAGTTCAGTTTTTTAAATATTATGTTCTTGCAGATTCATTTTTAATATATATTACTCTATTTTCAAGTTTTCATTCCATTTTATATACTAATAAAGTAAACTCTAAATAATATAATGTTTTAAATATATATAACTTACTCGAAATTGATTTCGTCTGCAACTTAGCTTTTCTACATTGACCATTGAATACCACGAGTTTGATATCGTTTTTGATAACTATTTGACGTTTAGTAAATTAAAAAACCATGTCAATCTAATTAATCTTCAGTCTATAAAGCTAAAATGACTTTTACAATATTAATTCATCAGCATACAATTTTTTTATACAAAAATGTAAGCTATAAATATCAACCACAAACGAATCTAAACTCATGGTAGCTACACTGTATTATAGCATAGATTAAAGAAAAGATTAATTGTCAACTACGTGTTATATATGATTTAAAAGTCATAGTAGATGACGTTACTTCTAACGTTGGCAATGGTTAAACTAACAGTTAAAAATAAATTGGTCACTTTTTTGGTATTGGATATTGCATTAACTTAAGCTCATTTTTCTATGATAAATACATTTTGTTTTCATAAGCCTCAGTATATAATTCAGCCAGCAGATAATGGATAGATGTTAATCATTAAATTATAAATTATAGCACTCACCTAATATGCAGACTAATTCGTTAATATAGTTACGCTATCTAGACATAATTAGTTAAATTAAAGGATACGTGTGACAAAAAGTGTTACTCAAACTCAAAACCTTTGTATGTATGTAACAATCTAATGTACCTTAATCCTGTAACTAACTTTTTCAATGATCTCTAAATTCTAGTTTTCATAACAATTAATGAAATAAAGTAAAAAAAATTTGGCTATATAATAATTTACGTAATCGAATTAACGGTACCTATTTTACATCTTGGATTTTTTTGTCAATACTCGTTCGCTAGGTTTACAATGTATGTATTGTGGTATATAAATTCACCTAAGTATTGTATTATTTTTAATTTTAATAGATCTATTGTAGACATATTTTTGGCATCAATACCACACTTTGTGACTGACATTCTGTAGTGACGAATCTGCAATTCGTCAGGTTTTACATTTTATAGAACATTCTTATGTCGCTTTAATTAATTAAGCCAATGGAAGCTTTGCATGCTGTGTTGGTTGTCAAATTAATGACAAATACAATCGGCAATACAAATATAAACATGATATGAAAGAGCAATTTAACACTGACAACTGTCAAAATATTTACCACAAGATAGCGGAACGATAAACGTTATCTGTCACCACGTTAAAACTGCACTCTAGTCGTTCTTGCATATATCAAAGCGGTTATTTGACAGCTATCAACAATCGTCATTAGAAAATAATCAACCAGATGATAGTATCGTCATTTTTCAGCTCATAGCTGATGTGTTAAAAAATGGAATTTCCTTGTGTTGGAATTATAATCAAATATCATATTGCAGCTTACAGTTGTATTTAAAAATGGAATTTCTTATTAATGTTAAAATTCTAAAGAGTCGTTTCTATTTTTAATAAATGTATTAATTCTAAACCTTGTTATTTTTGTGAATGGTTTGTGCGTAATGAAAGCAATTGTGACAATAGTTAAAAATATTAAATATAATAATGATGTTATTTAAATAAATATTTTGACTGAACATAATTTGAATTTTATTTTGTCGATAAATATTTAAAGCCACCCGATTATAGTGTCTTAAAAAAATGAGGTACGTCGAGGAACTATAGTGCGTTTTCAGATACAAAGCTTATATAAGAATTTTATTTGTCACACTGAGCTTTTAACCAATAAGTATAATACCTATTTATCTTGCCATAAACGATATATCCAAAAAATGGGAGATTATATTACCATTTCATAAAGGCTCGTTTTATTTATAAAATAACTTTCTTATTTATTTCTTGGTGTTAGGTAGTAAATTACTATAAATGTTCAAAACTAAAATCGCTTACATTTATATCGATGGTAAATTATTAGGTACTTGTTTTCGTGTACTTGTAACATCCTTCACAGGAAAAAAATTTGGTGCGATGTCACCGAAATCAAGACTTACTACACAAAAGCATAGGCATCTTAGAGTCAAATAATCGCATTTGTACCTTAGTCATGGTTATTAATATATATTTCTATCAAAAATATATCATAAGCCTTACAGAGTTTACTTTGGGCTAGAACAGTGATTCCCAAAGTGGGCTATATCGAGCCCTAGGGGTCTGACAATTTGCAAGGGGCGGTAAGCGAAATAAAAATCTGGGGGTCTATGAAATGAAAACAGGGGTCCACAATAATAGATTTCAACATACACTGATAGTACCTATTTACTTTCTTTTTGGTCCCCTGAGGAAAATACATTAAATTGCATACCCCGGCTGTGGCGAGCCAGCGGCTATGTGGGGCTCTCCTCCCCAGAAAGGGGAGGCCTACTCACTAAAAACCTCAGGGATGGCCTTCCTCAGGCATGTAGGGAGCCCCCGGGAACGCGAAGCGACTTCCGGAAACCCGCAGCCTCCGCTCCCCTGCCTACAGGGTAAGCCCTGTTCGGGGAGGCTACACTACCTCCCGCGATCTCCTCCACCGACGACGCCCCGACCACGGAAGGAGCGTGGTCCATCCCGGGTCGCCGTAACCGCGGGCGCGACTCCCTCGCGCCCGCCGGCGCCCCGCAGCTGTGCTACCGAGCCCGGCGCCGCCTTCTTCGAGCGGGATTGGTCATCTCCCGACCCCGCTCGGCGGCCTCCTTCTAGAGCATCATTGCTTCACAGGAGGCCACAGCCCTCCAACCTGCCTCGTCCGCCAGCATTGCAGCAATCAATGCCGGCGGAGACAGATCTCGCCCGATCTCTGCGACCAAAACTCGGCGCTCGGGGGCCCACGCGGGCACTCCGCCAGCGTGTGCTGGGCCGAGCCAAGGTCGGATGCGCAGTGGTGGTCGATCGATCGCGATCCCTCCCGTCCTATTCGACACAGATACTCACCGAAGCAGCCGTGCCCGGTGAGTATCTGAGTCAATCGGTAGGTGACCTCCTCCTCCCCGTGGAGCCAAGCTTCGAGGTGCGGGAGTACGGCACCGACGGCCCGCTGGCGCGCGCAGATCCGTAATTCGAGCTGCGCACGCCAGGCCGCCACAATCCGTCGGTGCCACTCCCGCTTAGGCACTTCGTGCGCGGGTTCCGGGGCGCTCCCCCCATCGCTCCCCCGGTCGACACGCCGCGATGCATACGTCGCCGCGTACATGTCGGCCAGGATGTCGAATGGGGGGGAGCGTCCCAGAACCGTCGCCGCCTCGTACGAGATGGTACGGTAGCCTCGCACGATCCGTATGGCCATTATCCGCTGCAGGGTCCGTAGCAGAGCTCTGCAGCGGGGGGACCTCACGCAGTCTTGCGACCACACGGGGGCCCCATACATGGCCACGTCCTCGTACAGGTGGCGAACTCCATCCCTCGGAGTACCTATTTACTTACATTATACTATCTTTTAATATATACATAAAATTATTTAAAAAGTACCTAAGAAGCAAAAAAAGCTATTATAAATGTTTATAAATTGTTGTAACTTGTAGGATGTAGACAATCAATATCAGGTAAGTAGGGCGTCTGCTCAAAACCGAAAAACATGGCAAAGGGTCTACGACACAAAAACGACTTCTGAATTAACCTTTTCCTAAATAAACCATATAAATGTACTATTTACAATTAAAATTATTAAAGAGTAACTTCTAATTGACTAAGAAAGCTGTGTGTGAAAAATCACCTTGCTTATTATGTGTGTCAATTGGGCTTCAATTAAGTCTTATTAAGTTCAATCAAAGGAACAAAGAATGCCATCTTTGTTTTCTATACAACGGAAACAACAACAATACCGGTAGTATTGTATAAAACACAAAAAAGTAAACGTGATTAGATCGATCTAACTGAATGATTTGACCACACAGGCCCGGGGTTCTCAAGTTACGTGCTCGAACTGTTTAAACGCATGTAAATAAAACAAGAAATAGTGGAGTACAAAAATATATTATGTGTTACATCAGTCGGAACAATAAGCTTAAAATTATTATTAACTTCCATTTATTTGTTCATTGTATTGTAGCATCACATTTACAAATATACGCACTTACATAATTAGATACTCCATAGCACCAGTTTTAAAAATACATATATTTATCCATATGCCATTTATGCCATATGTAATTTAAAAAAAGGCAAAAATTTTATGATTGAAATGTATTTTCAAAATCTTAGGCATATATCAATCACAAGTGTTTTTACAAAATATCGATGACTCACTCCTTTTCTTTCACATTTCATGATAAATGTAGCATACAAACATCAAAACTAATTTAATATAAACTAGTTGAGTTTATATATACGATAATCTTCTTATATATAAAAATGAATCGCAAAATGTGTTGGTAAGCGCATAACTCAACAACGCCTGGACCAATTTGGCTAATTTTGGTCTTGAATTATTCGTAGAAGTCCAGAGGAGAAGAAAAGTTTAAAAAAAATCTTGATAAAGTGTAAAATCAACATCTTTCTATACTCCCATATACAAACAATTTGTATTAATACTTAAAAGCCAATTTGAACCTTTGGCAAAACAATCGAAGACAAAAAAAGTGACGTTAGTTCTGTCAAACAAATTTTATGTCATCATATGTCATTTCAAGTAGGAACAAAAAACTGCCACTTTACAAATCTTTTTGACAGGACGAAGTCTGTCGGGTCCGCTAGTATTATATATATCTTACGCAGAATAATTATAATATCGTTGACTTACTATTAACACGTGTGTCCTGAAAATCAACAGGGCATCATTCGTATTCGGGTTGAACTGCACTATAAATTTTATGCCTTTAACACGTTATTTTACATGACAAAGCAAAATTAATTGACTCGATTAAGAGAGACGTAAGGGGTAATTATACCCCTTAGGTGATATATTAATAACTTTTATGGCACTTAATTATTACACACTGCCATTATTTAAAAGTATTAAAGATCGTGATCATGTTTGGTCTGAAAGTTCTTTAAAGAAACTCGCATTTTTTTCTTCTCATTTCTCTTAGATGAGACCAAAATTCAAGGTTACATAAATGTTACCGTAAAACTTACTATATAAAGTAATATCATTACAATTTTAACAAAATGTAATCTTAAACATAGTCATTAAGGCACTTGTTTGCACACGTTCATACCGTCAAGAGTCTTAAATACTGTAAGCATGTTGGGCCTTAAAGTTCTGTCGGTCTCTGTACAATCTAAGCCGATGGAGATGAAATCGCGGCACATTTGCGGTTGAGAAAAAGCTGTATTCCGTATCCTGACGTCTTCGTGAATGGCTGTAATCATTTATTATTTATTAGTTATAAAGCAGTAATTTATATCCTAGTAAATGGGAAAGAAGCGATAATTTGATTTCTAACCCAGAGTAAACTAACTAATTTAACTTGTTTTTGGAACAATTATAAATATGTTTATAAAGATAAACACACGTGAAATTAAGTGAAACTCTTTGCAGTTGTTATGTATGTATGTATGTTAGTCTAATCGTTGGTTCACCTCTGGGAAGTATTAAGTCGTTAAGAGAACTAGTATGATTATCGTTGATCAGATTAAACCTGAGCGACTACATAATGGTTTTATATCACTATTACAAAAGGCCTTTATAGTGTTTTAAAGTACTATAATAAATTTAAAATGTATATAGCTTTATTAAGTTTTGTATGTATTGCAATTCTAATAATTCAATCTATACACATAAATAAAATTGGAGTGTCTGTTTGTAATATTAAAATAACCGCTTTCTACTATATGCGTATGAATGTATATACGGTACACATACCAAAATACATTTATTTAAAATTTTTGTCTGGAACGGTTGGAACAATTTGGACGGGACTTTTATTGGCAGATAACTTATGTAATAAGGAGTAACTTTTATTTTAGAAAAATAAAAAAAAATATCAAAAATAAAAAAAATATACCATTTTTTTTATTACATTCCATGCGGACGAAGTCGCAGGCACAGCTAGTTTTAAATAATATTCTGATAATGTAAACATACCCGTATCCACTTTCTTTGCAGCTATCCTGATGTAGTCTGTCAGTTTGTGAACTTCCCGGCTCTGGTCGACCACCGTGAGACCAGTAGCTATTTCCAGCATTACCACTCCGAAACTAAACACGTCTAGGGCAGGCGATAGGCAGTAGGAATGGAGGTACTCATCTGGTAAGTATGGCCGAGTGCCGAGACGCCTGGGGAAAAATGTTATTTTCAATCAGAAATTCTGAGTTTACGAAGGAACCTTTAAGCAGTGATGGCAATAACGACTGTTTTGTAATAATGAATAACACTATTATGTTATTTTCCTATAACTGTTATTGTAAACTGTTATCCTGTTATATTGCTGTTTTGACAAATTTTGTTGAGTACGATTGTTATTGTTATTATAGCAAGCTCAGTTATTCTTAACAATGATATGGCTTAGGACTGTCAGAATATTAGGCAGTAATTTAAAACTAATTACCTAATCAATATAATTTTCTGGCGTATTTAAAAGTTCATTGATCTACACATAATGTGATATTTACATTCAATGTTTACATTATTTACTTATTGCAACGAATAATTTAATTTACATACGCGCAATCGCACAACAGCAAATAATGCGTGACTAAAAAAATGATAACAGCTTAGGCACCAGCAAGCCAGCAACAGTTTACCTAATTTCAAATCACACTGGAAATCAAAATGAGTCAGTCTAATTGTCATACGTGCGAAGGTACAAAATTGTGAATTTGAGATTAGTAAAATTACTGTAAGAAGTAAACAAATAGGAACTTTATTTCCTAGTGAGAAAGGTTAATATTATAAGAATAAGCAGTTAGGCAACAGAGCGAGCGCCTACACAACGGTTTGCTTTCTCTCGCTCATACTTGTAGCTTGTAGCGCAGTCGTACTCGCTCGCTCCGTGCCGCACACAGTGGCAACAACAACAATGCGACTAGGCAATTCTTTTGTCAACAGCAACAGCAGGATAACAGTATAAGCCGTTGTTAAATAACGTGTTATTCATTACGGGAAAATAATCCCAACTAATATTATAAATGCGAAAGTGTGTTTGTTTGTTTGTTGTTTATTTGTTTGTTTGTTATTTGTTTGTTTGTTTGTTTGTTTGTTACCTCTTCACGCTTAAACTACTGGACCGATTTCAAAAATTCTTTCACCTTTGGAAAGCTACATTCTCCCCGAGTAACATAGGCTACTTTTTATCCCGGAAAAATCGACAGATCCCACGGGATGCGCAATAAAGGCTTCGCTCAAAAACTACTGCACAGATTTTTATGCGGTTTTCATCAATAGATAGAGTGATTCTTGAGGAGTTTTGCGGCATTTTTTATTTCGGAAAAACGGATAGTCCCACGGGAAGCGCGATAAAATCTTCGCACCATAAACCGACTTCCGCGTATATGTAGCCGTGGGCAAAAGCTATGACCCTTAACCCTCTATACACCCAATCCCGAAATCCACGCGGGCGAAGCCGCGGGCAGAAAGCTAGTCTATATATATAAAAATGAAACCCGTTTCGCGTTGTCACGGCATCACGTGTGAACGGCTGAACCGATTTCGATAATTCTTTTTTTTTAAATGTTTGTGGAAGTCCAAGGATGGTTCTTACGGAAAAAAATATTAAGAAAATCTCTCAGAAATATTGAAAAGTATACATTTAATTTTGCATATTTTAAAAAACGCGCGTTACGAATGTCAATTTTTTTTTATACGAATGTCAACGTCATTCACAGCCATAGACTATATTAAAGAGCATCGTTTCAACTATACAAAATAAAGTAGTGCATCAAAGCTACGCTAAGGCGGTACGAAGTTCGCCGGGTCAGCTAGTTCATTATATTATCTGTTATTGAAATAACGACCATTACTACCTTTAAGATCCATTAAGAAAATATTGAAAGTAGGCAGTAAGGATTTCTAAAGTATCTGTGTAAAATATTAAATTAACGGTGATGTTAGACACTTTGAAACACAAACATTTCGCCAATACAGCAGTAAGTAGAATAGAGCTTACATGATTTTTTTTTTAACTTTGATAAATTCCTTTTTAAACACTGTATACAAGTGCATTATAGCCAACACTCGTTTTCGCAATACATGCGCTAATAACGTATGCAACCAGCGAACGTACAACTTCTTTTGAATAATTAATAACATCATACACAGTAATATGAACCACAAATTTAAAAATATATTTTCATGAGACTGCAATAAAAGCTTGACTATGATATGAACATTTATGCTATCGCGTTGGAATAAAATATGACTTATTTAAATAATTTCAAGTGACAATTAACATTTAACTGTACAGTCATCGGACAGACATCATTCTTCTGAAGAATGTTGTGTCAGGTTCCATAGATAACTACATAGAGCTGATAAGAATTCAGACAGGTACAAACAAATTTATGTACCTCTAATTAAAAAGATTTAGAAGTAAAATTCATATAAGAATTCAGACAGGTACAAACAAATTTATGTACCTCTAATTAAAAAGATTTAGAAGTAAAATTCATATATACTGCGCAGAAGCAAGGGTTTCAATGAATAATACGACAAGTTTGATTTAGGACTTTTCTATTCAAACTGTAAATTTGTAATAAGACGGAATCTGATTAAATTACAATATTTATTTATTTTAATAAATAATATTAATTATACCAAGTTTACATAAGTTGTATTTTTTTAAATGTTAACTGTTGATTTAATTCAAGTAATGAAATACAGTAATAGGGAGCTTTGTTTTTATTATATTTGGTCATGTTTAAATCGATACCTCGTGTATATTTGTCCTGACTTATTTGTTGTTCGTTACTGCATTAATTTATTAGTCAGTTTTTTTTATGATTTTTTTTCTTGATGTAATCCTTACTAATATTATAAATCGGAAAGTGAGTTTATTTGTTTGTTCCGCTTTCACGTCGTAACTACTGAAGCGATTGCTTTGAAATTTTGCAGATGTAAAGATAAAAGTCCGGATTAAATAAAAGGCTACTTTTTATACCGGAAAAATCGATAGATCCCACGGAATGCGCAATAAAGGCTTCGCTCAAAAACTACTGCACAGATTTTCATCAATAGATAGTGATTCTTGAGCAAGGTTTTGCGGTATTTTTTATCTCGGAAAAACGGATAGTCCCATGGGAAGCGCGATAAAACCTTCGCGCCATAAAACCTTCGCGCCATAAACCGACTTCCGCGCATATAGCCGTGGGCAATAGCTATGACCCTTAACCCTCTATAGACCCAATCCCGAAATCCACGCGGGCGAAGCCGCGGGCAGAAAGCTAGTAGTAAATAAATGTACGTACAAATTCTGACGCATATCTGAACCGAATTACGAAATTACAGCAGCATTTATGTTGATTTCAAAGTCTGCTTTTCCGTGAATGCAGCTGCGAAGTGCCTTCTATGACACGATTCTTGTGTGCAAGTTCCTCAATTATGAAATCTGGGGTAGTTCGCTTCCACCTTCGACCTTACTTGCCATGAGGTTAGGGGTTGTCCATTAATCTATTAATCACGTGAGGCTTAAAATGGGGGGGGGGTTGATAAAAATCACGAAAATAACACAAGGGGGAGGGGGATGTAGTAAGATATAACGTGTATTTATTTTTTCGTCAAACGCGCGATTTATAAACAGATGATCAGCGCGGCGTATAGTGTTATATCTTGACTTGCCATGATAACGATGACGTTAAAATATTTGTTCTTTTTTTAATATTTTTTTTTTAATATTGTTTCGGCAATAGGAATCCACGCATACCGAGCTTAATTTATTCCTATACTTAGTGTTACCGGCTCCACGCCTATTATCATAATACTTAATTTTAGAATAAAATAAAATTATAGTTTATATATATGTATTTAATATTTTAATAATTTTAAATTTCTTTGTAGGTACTAAAAATATACATGATGTTGGGAGGGGGGCTTAAAAAATGCTAAAAAAGCATCACGTGATTAATGGACGGCCCCTTAGGCGCTGGCGAAAATTCACTGTCTTACATGGCAAAAACTAATTCAAATAGAATATTACCTGGAAACCTTTATGTGCGTCCGGTCTTTCCCGTATGGTCCTTTACGCGCCAGCCCAAAGTCTGATATCTTTGGTATTAGGCACTGGTCGAGTAGAATGTTCGCTGGTTTTATATCGCCGTGTATAAGGGGAGTTCCCGACATGTTGTGGAGAAATTGCAACCCTCTGTGGAAAGGAAGAAGCAATTATTGCTATGTTTTTGATTGACGACCTCCGTAGTCAATTAGTACACCGCTTTCATGGTATCACCATCTCTGAGGTCCCGGGTTCGAATCCAGGCGGGGACAGATGTTTGTGTGATGAATTAGTCATGGTTGTTAATATACATTTCTATTAAATATATATCTATCTATATATATCTATATATATAAGATATATATATCTTATATATAAAAATGAATCGCAAAATGTGTTGGTAAGCTCATAACTCAACAACGCCTGGACCAATTTGGCTAATTCATTTTTGTTAATGTTCGTTGAAGTTCAAGGAGGGTTTTGACAATGAGGAAAATTCGAATAATTATCGGAAATACCCTAAAAACAGCCCTTTTATTTACCCATGCAAACGTTTTCTAACTAAAACGTACAGTCGAATTGAGCTTTATTGTTATTGTATAAAGTTCATATTGCAAGCACTCACTGTTATGAAGGTGTGTTCCTAACATCAAAGAGTCAATTTGCGCTTTATTAACGCTACATATAATTGAAATTCAATCATATCTATCAAAACAGTGTGCGTGCGTGCATTGGAGCACAGAATACATCGTTGGAGGATTTAATGTCACGTTCCAAAATTGAATAGCCACAAAATGTAATAGGTACTTTAGACTTTTTTTGCGATTTGGTTGGCTATGCGACATTATCTATAAAATAATTAGGAACAAAAAACTGCCACTGTACAAATCTTTTTGACAGGACGAAGTCTGTCGGGTCCGCTAGTATATATATATATATATATATATATATATATATATATATATATATATATATATATAATATATATATATATATATATATATAATAAAAAACCGGCCAAGTGCGTGTCGGACTCACGCACAAAGGGTTCCGTACCATTGATTTACGGTTTACAATTGGTAAACCGTAAATCAATGGTACTATTTTTTCAAATATATTTTAAAATGTTCTTTAACATGCGATAGTCAAGTGTTATTTATATTTTTGCAAAATATTCATCCTGCAAGCAGGAGAAAAAGATCAAAATATTATCGTAAAATAAAAGCGCCAAAATGCCGAACGCCTGGTTTGTGACGTCAATTGTACTAAAACAAAAAAATGTCAAAGTTGTCAAACTCCGAAGATAGTAGTGTTGTGCCAACATGGAAAAAAACAAATTTTGATTTACTCGAGTTAAAATTCACGTAACTCTGGTTGAACTCAAATTAACAAGATGGAAGAGTTATTTTTTTTTTAATTTTTGCCAATTTAATCTCCACCTTCTCATTAATAGTAAAAAAAAATAACAGAAAAATGCCATTTTTATCTGTTTCAATTCTTTCATTGTTTATATTATTTGTTTATAAAGTATTGGAAGAGTTATACGTTAGTAAAGTAAAAAGGAAATTATTTTTTGAAATCGAATCATGTATTCATGTGTTTTGGTTTGAATTTCAATTTAAAAAAAATATTTATAATTCATAAAACATTGGTACATAGGCGCATAATTGTATTTTGATTATAAATTAATTTATAATCACATTATTTTCAAGAACAAGAAAATCAAGTAATTACTATCATAAAGAATATTCTGCTGTAGTTAAATTATATGTTGATATTGTTACGAGCTGGGGTCAGTAAATTAAACGGCGGTCTACCAAAACACTGAACTTTTATTAATTAGTACACTAACTTCACTGGAAGCACTGAAAGTCGCTTCTTAGTTCTCCAATATCACTTAGATGTTTTCGCACTGTATCGCAAAACAATACTTCTCGAATGTTCTAACTATCTCTGTCTCTTTCTACTATTGCTATCTCTTTCACTCCTATTGAAATTTATGTCCTTTTACTGAAGTTGGCTTAATGGCTCATAAGGGGTCCTGAAAACGCCTGAAAACGGGTTTTCAGGTTATTGCGGCATTGGATAGAGGGTAGCCTGAAACGTACTGAAAACATGTTTCAGGCGCCTGAAAACTACTGTAACTTGGGTGTAATTTAGATTTTTTAGTATGTGAAAGAGCTACTTCTGAAACGGCCTGAAACGACGTTTCAGCCTGCTGAAAACGTTTCTAAGTCACAGAAAATCACTTTTGAAGTTTTACTAAGCCACTGGCGTAACACTACCCCCTCCTAAGACATGCTCGTCCCGAGCATCATTATTTCCGTGGTATTTCGCCAGTCGGTCAACGTGAACAATCTTACAGGGACTACGTGCATTCCGCTGTATCCGGTACGTGACGTCGTTGATCCTCTTCAAAACTCGATAGGGTCCTTCCCATTTGGCTTGAAGCTTCGGAGATTTCCCTTTACTGCGGACTGGATTATGTAACCACACCAACGAACCCTCTTCAAAGCCCTTGTTGTTTACATTTCGGTTGTAGCGGGTTTTCATCTTCTCAGACATCTGTTGGCTTGATTGTCTGACTTGCTTGTGTACGTCGTTCAACTTGTTGCGTAAATCATTCGCGTACTCGGTTATATTCCGCGGGGCGTCAGGTGGAATTCCAGTAAGTAGATCCGCAGGCAACCGTAGTTCTCTACCAAAGTTTGCAAATGCTGGTGTCACCGAAGTACTTTCATGGACTGCGCTTCGATATGACATCAAGAATGGTTGGATGTGCTTGTCCCAATCCTTTTGCCTGTTTGACACAACCTTTGCAAGATACCTCTCCAATGTTTGGTTAAATTGTTCCACCATTCCATCAGATTGCGGATGGTAAGAAGTGGTCCTCGTTTTATGGATACCCATAACTCGACACATCTCTTGAAATATTGAGACTCAAAATTTCTTCCCTGATCACTATGAATTTCTAAGGGTACTCCAAAACGGCAGAAGACTTCATGGACTAATTTATCCGCAACTGTTGAAGCCTCTTGGTTAGGAATAGCGAAGACTTCCGGCCACTTAGTGAAATAATCCATCACAACCATGAAGTACTTGTTTCCGCATTCACTTTCCGGAAATGGTCCCGCGACGTCTATGGCAATCCTTTCCCATGGTGCACCAACGTTATACAGTTTCAATGCACCTCTGCTGCGTGTATGAGGTCCCTTTACTGCAGCACAACTAGTGCACTTGCGGCACCAATCTTGAACATCGTCACGGCAATTTATCCAGTAAAATCGTTCCCTTATTTTCAACAGAGTTCTCGTCACTCCCATATGACCTCCCGAACATCCGTTATGGTACAGCTGTAGAACATCCGGTATCTTGGCTTTGGGTACAACCATTTGTAGATGACAACGGTCTCCTCGAGCGTTTTCCCATTTGCGGCACAAGACTTCATCTTGGATAACCAGGCTGTCCCATTGAGCCCAATAGCTCTTCGTAATGGAACTCATCGACGCAATATCACTCCAGGCAGGCTTAGGAGTACCGGCTTTGATCCATTCGAGAATCGGTTTGATGTCTACATCATACTGCTGAGCGTGCTGAAAGGTTTCTTTCCATTCATTGCTAAGATCCGTGTTTAGCATTCTCACAGGTAGGTCTGCTTTTGCCTCTTGTTTTACGCAGTGCTTGCAGTCTTCAGAGCAAGGTCTTCTTGACAAAGCATCTGCATTACCATGAGATCTTCCACTGCGATGTTCAATCACGAAGTCATATTCTTGAAGTAACTCGATCCATCTCGCAACTTGTCCTTCGGGATTCTTGAATTGTAATAGCCACTTCAATGCAGCATGGTCAGTACGCAGATGGAATTTTCGACCAAGCAAATATTTGTTGAAATGCTGCAATGTTTTTACCACTGCCAGTAATTCTCTTCTCGTGACACAGTAATTTCTCTCAGGTTTGGACAAAGATTTGCTGAAGTATGCTATAACAACTTCGCGATCTCCTTTCCGTTGCGACAATACACCACCTAGCCCAGTATCACTTGCGTCTGTATCCACTATGAATTCATTTTCATTATCGGGATACCCCAGAATAGGTGTGTTACACAGATGTCGTTTCAGTTCTTGAAATGCGACGTCACAGTTTTCATCCCAGCAAAAACTTCTCTTTTCTTCCGTGAGTTTATGAAGAGGCTTGGCAATGTCGGCAAAGTTCTTCACAAATCGCCGGTAGTAGGAACACAAACCCAAAAATGCTCTTACTGTGTCTTGTCTCTCGGAACTGGCCAATCCTTAACGGCGATGATCTTCTGCGGATCTGTCTGGACACCCGCTTCCGAAACCACGTATCCTAGGAAGCTTACTTGTCGTTTGAAGAAGGAACACTTTTTAGGGCTTAACTTCAGGTTGGCGCTTCGAATTTTTGATAGCACCCGTTCTAGATTCTGAAGGTGTTCTTCAAACGTACGGCCTACGATGATGATGTCATCCAAATAGACCAGACAGGCTTCTCCAATCAATCCGCTGAGTACCAGCTCCATCAGCCTTTCGAAAGTCGCCGGTGCATTACACAGCCCGAACGGCATCACTTTGAACTGCCATAGTCCCTTTCCAGTAGAAAATGCAGTCTTCTCCTTGTCCTTAGGGTCAATTTCTACTTGCCAGTAGCCACTTTTTTAAATCTAACGTGCTGAACCACTTCACTCCGGTAAGCATATCCAGCGTGTCATCAATCCTGGTAATGGATAGCTGTCCTTCTTTGTGATATCGTTCAGGCGGCGTAGTCAACACAAAAACGCATGCTGCCATCCTTTTTCCTTACAAGCACCACGGGTGAAACCATGGGCTGGACGAAGGCTCTATAACACCTTCCTTCACCATTCCTTCAATCATGGTCTCTACTTCCTTTTCCCGTGCTATCGGTAGTCTTCTTGGTCGCTGGCGGATAGGCAATTCGTTCCCAGTGTTAATTCTGTGTTGAACTAAACTCGTCTTCCCAATGTCCTCGTCGTTAGTAGAGAAAACATCAGCGTACTTGAGTAACATCTTCTTAGCCTTGTCTATCTGTTCCTTAGACAAAACGTCTCGACAGTCTTCCAAAAGTTTTGACACGCTGATTCCTTCATTTTTGTTGACATTTGTATGAGTCATGTCTTGACAACGACGCAACCAGTCTACCTCCTCACTCGTCCAAGTAACATTCCCTTTTCGATCACGTGTTCTTTATCGTCAAGATTCAGTACACGAACTGCTGCAAAGCCAGTGGTTCTTACCAGAGTTCGTGCCATCTTCCATGGCTGGTCATGATCTAATCTTTCAATGAGTACACATCGATGTATCTTCCCAGAATTGTAAGGGAGACTAACCGGCACAATGGTTTCTGATTTTGGGGGTAGAGCGGTTTTCTTTAAGCTATACACTTTCCCCGGTGTGGCTCCTTCCATGAACAATTCTTCTCGTCCACAACTCATAATTCCTTGCTTGACGTCGATCTCACAACCATTCTTCCTCATAAAGTCTAGTCCGAGAATGCAGTCATCGACAATATCAGCCACAATGACATTGTGCAGGTAAACTTGATTACCCAACTTCAACTCCACCTTCTGTTCGCCTTGGACGGGTATGTGCTGACCGGTGGCGGTTACTAAATTTAATCGCTCCAGGCTGTTGTTTCTGAAGTCCTCAGAAACCGATTCGCAAGTTGGGAATTGACAACCGTGCGAGAAGCTCCGGTATCGATTGTCAGCTTACATGGCCTTCCGTTAACCTCGCCATTGATGATCAGGCTGTTCCCATCGTGGGCTTGTGAGATCGAAATCCTTGGGGCTCTGCGAACACCAGCCAGCACTCGCCCCGCAGTCCTGGCGTTTACTCGTTTCCCTGCTGTTGTTGGACAGCGCTATTAGCTGCCCTGTTCTCCTGAGGCCCATCTTTATCAATCCCTGAGCTACGCTTAGGACAACTTGATCGGAGGTGTCCCTTTTCGCCACAAGTGTAGCATCTAGGGCTGTATCCCTTGAAGCGGTCACGCACAGGTGTTGCAACTACCTCCCTGACACGGTGAGACCGATGGTCTTGCCTCACAGCTTCCACTTCTAGAGCATGGGCCAGGGCGTCTTTAAGGGTTTCGTGGTGCCCGAGTCTCACAGCAGCTCTCACTTCGAGGTCCCGAATGCCGTCGACAAAAGCCTGTACCAGGTTGCCCACAATTAACGTCGGTGCGGACTGGTACGCTTTACGTACCAGTTTTTCTACCTCTAGGGCCCATTGTTGCAGGTTTTCACCAACACGCTGAACCCGATCTTTTAGCTGGGCCCGAAACACATGTTCAAGGTGTGCGTCGCCGTATCTTGCCTCAAGCGCTTCCAACAGTTCCTCATAGCTCACCTTCTTGTCAAGAGCTTCGAGGACTGTCAAGGCTTGATCTCGGAGGCCTAGCTTGAGTGCGGTCATAGCCTGGGCTTTAGTCCACCCATTTGCCTCCATTACAGCCTCAAACTGTATTTTATAGGCTGACCACGAGGAACTCCCATCAAAAGGTGGCACTTTGAACCCTCGCACCGAAGGAGCGGCACTGACGATAGTGGCTGTCCCATCTCCGACCTTCAGATTACCCAAAGCCTTCTTGACATCGGCAATCTCAGATTCAGCTTCGGTGAGACGGTTCTCGTGTTGCAGAACCTTATCTTCTATCACTTTGACCTTATTGCCGAAAGTCGCTTGGAGATCTTTGATCAGGACCATTTGTTCGTCTTGGCCGAGCTGCAGTTGTTCCCTCAAAAGGCGAGTCTGCTCCTCCTGACGGCGGGCCTGCTCCTCCTGACGGCGGGCCTGCTCCTCCTGACGGCGGGCCTGCTCCTCCTTATCACGCTGCAACTGCTCTTCCAGACGGCGTGCTTGCTCCTCCTGACGGCGGGCCTGCTCCTGCATCATCGCCATGAAAGCCGCCCAATCTGGTGCGGCAGCCGACGTTGAGGGAGTGGCTTCCATAACTGACTGCTGGTCCTCGTCAGTTGGCGGCTGAGTAGCTCCGAAGCGTCTCTGGTCGGCTTCCTGTTGTCGCTGGCTTCTTGTCCGGATTCTTCTTCCGTGTCTTCCTTTGGTAGAACCGGCATACTGATCCCACTTCTGACACCAAATGTTACGAGCTGGGGTCAGTAAATTAAAACGCGGTCTACCAAAACACTGAACTTTTATTAATTAGTACACTAACTTCACTGGAAGCACTGAAAGTCGCTTCTTAGTTCTCCAATATCACTTAGATGTTTTCGCACTGTATCGCAAAACAATACTTCTCGAATGTTCTAACTATCTCTGTCTCTTTCTACTATTGCTATCTCTTTCACTCCTATTGAAATTTATGTCCTTTTACTGAAGTTGGCTTAATGGCTCATAAGGGGTCCGAAAACGCCTGAAAACGGGTTTTCAGGTTATTGCGGCATTGGATAGAGGGTAGCCTGAAACGTACTGAAAACATGTTTCAGGTGCCTGAAAACTACTGTAACTTGGGTGTAATTTAGATTTTTTTAGTATGTGAAAGAGCTACTTCTGAAACGGCCTGAAACGACGTTTCAGCCTGCTGAAAACGTTTCTAAGTCACAGAAAATCACTTTTGAAGTTTTACTAAGCCACTGGCGTAACAATATTTTAGTTTTAATTGTATTGTACTTAACTGTTTATATAAAGGAAAATAAATTAAAAACAAAATAAAAAATATTTTCCTGTCAATTAACTACCAATTAGTTATTAACAAAAATATATATTATAAAAATCATATGTAAATAACTAAAAAAAACAAAAAAAAACTTCTAAAAAAAGTTTTAACACAAACAATATTCTTATCTCAAAAACAATATTCTTCTATAAGATTTTCTTTTATAACCCAGCATTTTTCAAAAATAGAATTTAAAACACGAATAACTATAACAATAACCGACAATAACTATAAAGTTAACCTCAAATCTACATAAATTTGACACTTGTTTGTTATAAATGAGTATAGTCTCAAATGATCGGCATACTTCGCTTCATGTCGGTTTCATTCGGTTTTCAAACTCGAGTCAGAGACAATTCAACTCGAGTTGGTTCGTGTTAGCCCTACTCGTTAGACGACCATCACTAGAAGATAGAGAAGAGACGCTTATTTTATTTTTTTTAGAGGGGGGGGGGGGGGTTGTAAAAAGTTCTTGTTGAAAGATTACTTATGAAATAAAAATTAGATTCTATAATCCGTATCGTTGGTATGGAGCGTTGAATTGCAAGAATTCCACTTTGAAAACACCAGAAAAGTTGTTTATTAAGGTTCCGAATAGCGAATCTGAGATATGTTTGGTTAGAACTCTCAGGACAAAATCCAACAAAATATTCTCTAAAATCTCATTTATATCTTTGTGAGGGTCATGTTAATGTAAGTACATAAGTTTTTTCGATGACTAAAATACACTTTTAATACAAAAATGTACCTTAACCGAGATATTTAGGATATTGTTTACATTGATTGCTATGTTACCTGGCTCATTTATTTACAAACATACACTTTGTTTTAGTATTAATGACGTCATACCAAGAAAATCATGGCGGTCTTCTTCCATTCCTCTCTATCAGCCGTCATTGAATTGAGCGTGTTCCTATGAAAACTCGAGCCTGTTCCGATTTTTACTGCCGTCTGTAGTTACTCTATCACGACAATACCGTTCTACTTACAGTTTTATGCGCGCGATTCCATACAAAACAGGCAATCATAACACACATCATATTGTTTCTTACCGTCACCTCAGATTTTTATACTTAGAGTTACATTATTTTTGATATTTTGATTTTGTTATTAATTGAATTTAAATTGCTTGATTTGTATATTTATCTCACATATTTTTTTGTAAAAAAAGTATTTTATATCGAATTGTCAAAATATATACTTACTAGTTTAGTTCGCTTGAGCTCTGGAAAATATTGTATAGATTATTTTATTAACCGTGATCTGAACTCTACGATACAAGCTAAGCTTAGTGTAGAGTTCGCTAGTAATAAGTTTTATGTCTGTAAACATCTTATTATTGTAATTTTTAAATTATTATTACTGTATGTAGCTTAATTATTATTGTAGCTTAAAGCACGCGTCTTTATAAGACACGGTCCTTTATAAGGCGTGCACGAGGATACAGATCCAACGCGTAGAGGCCATTTAAGCAAAATTTAATGAAAGTGTGCGTGGAGTGTACCAACTGGGTCTAATCTCTATCTGCATCATGAAAAATGCAGCCAAAGACTACACTCAGTTAGATGCACAGAAACTATTGTCATTAGTGGTTAAAACGTTTGTGGCGTATTGCATTTCGATTTAGGTGGTAACGAAAACCGGGCTATGGAAGAGACTCCGGTCACCTGCCTTCTCGAAGCCTCCTGATTGAATAAAATATGTCAGGTAGTGACTCGCCGCTCACTAAATGGGCCCCCCAAAAAAAGCAGACCAATATTGGCGTGCGAAGAGAACAACATTGGTGTGAACGGCTAAGGGTGTAGAGAGGTGTGTCTGCGACAGCGCTCGAGACGCCGTCGGCGTTATGACATTATTACACTTCCACCCTCTCGAGCATCTGCTCTTGCGACTCCACTGTGTCCGCGCTGGTTAAAGAGCCGATTTCACCGTCCTTCATAGAAACCGAGTTTAATAACTTGGTTTTGATTGATCGAGTTCAGAAGTTAGTTGTAATCGTGGCTTACATCCGCACCGATTTCACCAACTCCCATTGATCTCGTTTACTAAAACGTAGTTAATCCACAGATTAGAGTAGAATAATCTTTGACAAAGAATGTACGAATGAATGATTGCTTTTAAAGTGTTGCAAATAAAAGAAATTATTTCAAATCAAATGGGAACATAAATTATAAGAATTACTTCAGGATTTGGTGTTTCAGGTCAGGTGTTTTTACTGCCTTCTGCCTTGTTTCGATTTCTTTTATTTACTGACCCTCGCATCGTTTCACGGACTAACTAATTCCTGCCTAACACGAAGACCTACAGCACGTTGAACGGACTTGATTCTTGCTTACACGACTGACCCCTGCTTGTTAACGGACTCCGATTACAATGTCGAAAAGGAAAAGGGACCCGATCTTTGCTGCGAGCGAAAAAACAAACGCTCATAGAACTTGTTGAGCGGCATTTCGATATTGTTGAAAGTAAAAAAACAGATAGCGTCAGCGTCAAATTAAAAAATGAGCTCTTTAAACGCGTTTAGAAACGCTAAACGTCCAGAATCGGCCGTTCAGAAACTGAACCAAGTTTAACATGAACGACGATTACGCAAAGCTGGTAAAATGCAAACTCGATAGCGAAACTCAGTTTAGAGCGTAAACTGAGTTTAACTTGAACTGATCGCGTCCAATTTCGACGGTGAAATCGGCCCTAAGGCAAGACAGAGGCGGGTGGCATACGCCTCCCTGAAGCACATCGGTACCCTCGGTGACACAACTCACCGACAGCTCGCCACAAGCTGCCCTGAGGGAGACTGACTACTGATGGAGCATTTATGGCAGTCCAGGGGCATTAAATACCCCACCAGCGGGCGCTGGGGTCGTCACTTCCCTACGCAGGAAATTATTATTATTATTATATTACCTCGCAACGCCGTGAGCGACTCTGTGCCTCTGAATCCACGTCAGAGGCGGTATTTCTTTGACCCGCAGTCGCGTGTGTAATGTCCCGCCACACATGTACTGATATACTAAGCACACCTCCGCACCTGCAAAAAAATACGCCATCCCAACTAATATTATAAATGCGAAAGTGAGTTTGTTTGTTTGTTCCGCTTTCACGCCGTACTAAACTGAAGCGATTGCTTTGAAATTTTTGCAAGCGTAAAGATAAAAGTCCGTATTAAATAATAGGCTACTTTTTATCCGGAAAAATCGACAGATCCCACGGGATGCGCAATAAAGGCTTCGCTCAAAAACTATTGCACAGATTTTCATGCGGTTTTCATCAATAGATAGCGTGATTCTTGAGCAAGTTTTTGCGGTATTTTTTATCTCGGAAAAACAGACAGTCCCACGGAAAGCGTGATAAAACCTTCGCGCCATAAATCGACTTCCGCGCATATGTAGCCGTCGGCAAAAGCTATGACTCTTAACCCTCTATAGACCCAATTCCGAAATCCACGCAGGCGAAGCCGCGGGCAGAAAGCTAGTCATATATAATTTGTTTCAAATGAGAATAGTTTAGATCGTCGAGATCGATGTTGTATCGTCACAGATGTAAAACATTAAAATAATTGGATAATGACAAAAAATGATTCGAGAAAAAGATTTAATTGAGTTCATACTGTAATATACTTAAGGTTAAATTTTGTACAACTTCGAGCACACGAGCTATGAATGTTTACTGTAACGACGTTGAGTGCTCTTTAGCCTTATTATCTATTCAAAATCCAACATTGCGACTTATATTCGTGAAACCTAATTTTTTTCGAGTTGATCGACATCAGTATGAAAGCAAGAATAACTATGTGATATATATATATATAAATGTGAGCTAACACAAACGAAATTCTACTTAACTGTAAATGTAATAGCGTTCAATAAACTACTACGTAGTATTTCTCTGTCGATACATAAGATCAAACATTAATTTATCTACTTTGTATGGAAAAAGGAGCTTCATTAGCGCTAACATTTTTTCTACAGAATCTTCAATTCTGATAGATATATACCACTATATATTACTTCATTTGCCTAGAATCACTCTGTATACATAGCCATTTTTTATGCTCAATTGGTTACATGTAACGAGTAGTATTTAGAAAAATGTGATTTATATAAAGTATACAATGGGTTAACAATTCCTTTAAAATCAAAAAAGGTATGTGATATATGTTTAAACTGTAGAAACCGGCTAGTGTAGGAGTTTTTATTACAATATATAGAAGTATGGATGTAAAATTAGTGAATAAGTAATAATATATAGTTATTATTATTGGTAAATAAAGTTTTATTATTATTAAAATGTCATAACTATTTGATACGTTAATGAAGCCGCCAAAAAGTTTCGTATATTTATTTTTCATTGTTATTTCTTTGTAAGCTTTTGTAAGATTAAGGACTTATTGGACTATATTCGTGCAGTTAACCCATATGGTGTACTTTTTTTCACTATAGAAACATCTGAAAATTTTGTATATAAAATTCTAAAAATCAATATTCGCCAAGGTACAAGATGGGATTGCACACTGACTGTTCCGCTTAAAACCCCTTTGCAAAGCCCGCAGTAGTAAGCGGTAGTACAATGTGATTTTAAAAGGAGAAAAACCTTTCTCCTTTTGAAATTTCCCTTCATACATCCAACCTTACTACTTTTATAATTTAACACTTATAGAAAATATGTTTTTTTTTTTATTATAAGCATTCAGTACAATTTTTAAATCTTGGAATTTGTTTATTTAGACTGAATCTAAAAAATAATCTTTTAAAATATCTTTAGACAACCTCGGTGGCCGAAGGGTTAGTACGGCGTTTTAAAGGGTCGCAATCTGAAGTTCGACTCCCAGTGGGGGTAGATGACATGAATGCTAGCATTTGTAATAATTTGTTTGTGTATTTATTTGTGTTTTTGATTAATATGTGTGTTTCTATGTAATTCTAGATCCTATAACACAAGCCATTAGTGTTTACTTTGGGCTACGTTGATTGGTGTGAATGTAAGAAATACTTATTTATTATTTATTGATTTCCTATGTTTTTCGTTAGAGTTTTGTACTTTATTAACTAAATATTTATTGCCTTCAAATTTATTTTATTAGTCAGTCAATACATATGTTATAAAAGTTATCAAATAAACAAGGAAAAGGAAAACGTTAGTATGAATAAAGAAAAATTCTTACAAAATGGGAATTTACGATCACTGATATTTATGAAGAAAGATGAAATGATCAACATACAAAATCAAAAAATCAAAATCAAAAATTTATTCTTCAAATAGGATCAAATAGGATTTTACAATCACTTTTGAATGTCAAAGATGCTACACCATTGGTTCACAAGTCTACGGCGGGAGACCTTGTACATACTGGAAAGAACCAGCAAGAAAACCAGCAAGGGCAATTTTCAATTTGTACACTACACACTACTCGGTAGCACCTACCTCCATAGCTGTATCCGTACAATGGCACTATGTTATCATGCCTGTACTGGTTCAAGCACAATTCTGCTATAAGTTCCCTGTCCCAAGCCACTTGCTCGTTTCTTAGACGTTTCACTGCCACAGTTAGCTGCTTCCATTCACCTGGAAAAGCAAGAGTTTTATAAATATGAAAAACAATGCAGGAAATATTATTTAACATAACATAACCCTTTATTGTATACATAAAGCGTCGATGGCGCTGTGGTCTCGGCACTGGTTCGTGCGCCGCATAGAATCGGGAGGCCTGCTATCTAATCCCCACCGTGTACCATCGTGTTTTTCGTTCCGAATTTCATATGTACATTTATCCGACGCTCCTACGGTGAAGGAAAACATCGTGAGGAAACCTGCGTACATCTGCGAAGCGATTCAAAGGTGTACGTAGTCAACCAACCCGCACTGGGCCGCACTGGGAAAATAACAAATGTACAAAAGGCGGCCTTATTGCTAAACAGCAATCTCTTCCAGGCAACCTAGGACCAGGGAAGTATTAAAAAGAGATTTAAATATAGGATGGGTACAGTAATTGGACAGGACAATAGGCTATAACTAGTTTAAGTTAAGGAATCTTTGACAGGAAGTGAACACGGACTTGATTCTTAAAGGACTCCAGCGTTCGCGCTCCCCTAATACTTTCCGGGAGAGAGTTCCACAACCGGACGGCATAAGCCGAAAAAGAATATGAAAAAAAGTCGGTACTATTTAATTTTATTACATGTATTTATATATTAAAATTTTATATATTAAATCATTTAGAAGTTTTGATTCCTACTCAGAAGCATGTTTTTATTTTAATTTAGAACCACTGTCACTTCGCCGTAAACAATATGACATTGTACTTTTGTATGACATCCTATCAGGGAAAATAGACTCTGAAGTATTAGCAAACATTTAAATGTGTGTACCTTCCCGTCGATCTCGACATACTCTCTCTTCCACGTTCCCCACTCGCACACGAGGTACGCTAAAAACTCTGTCTTAAGCCGAGCTATCCAAGTTTATAACAGCCAATATTCTGAATTAGATCTTTTTTATTTATCTAGAAATATTTTAAAAAATAAAATAAAAAAAAAATTTCACCTTGAAGCCAGTCAGCCTTAATCATGAAATACGAAGATGAAGCATACAAACAAAACAAGCACATAAGACACAAACACACACACACAGAAAGACACACATATGCACACTTAGAAAATAACATGTTAAAACTTTATTTTGTAATTAATTAATATATAGGAACCGACTTATATAGTATTGTAGTACGAAATGTAGTTCTCTTTAAGTTATAATTGTTATCTAAATTTCTAAACCGTTTTTGGCCTTACTATGTATAAAAATATTTGTGACATATATTTATTGTAACGCTGTTGGATTACTGAAATAAATAAATAAATTAGACTAGCTGGTGCCCGCGACGTCGTATGCGCTGGATTAATATTTCGAGTAACTTATATCAGTGTGACGTATATCTTTATAAACTTTAGTCTATATATTATTCTGATAATATAGCTTATAGCTATATTATTGTAAAGTCTCATTAAAATTTCAGTAGCTTTTATGTGAAAGAGTAACTAACATCAATACATACAAACTTTCGCTTTATTTTTTTTATTTTTTCGATTATGATAAATATATATAGTTTACTTCCTCCCTATTATTTTATCTTTAAATATAGTCTTGAATAAATTCAACTTTATTTTTAAGTTATTCCTACCATCGCCACAGAATAGTTTAGAGGAATTTCATTTTTAAGCTTATTCAAAATTGGTCAAGTTCAACACTTTAAAACTTTTTAAATGAGATTGTTAACTATTCTTATTATGTTAAAAAAGTGTTTCCTTTCAGTAGATAAAGTAAGATATAAATATACAAGTGCTTAGTAACAAAATTAACACAAGTGTGTTAATTACTCACATTGGCAAGGTGTAATTGTCTAAAATATATAATAAAATGTAATTTCCTTATCTTTTAACCACTATTTTACTTACCGTAATAAAATAACTACAAAATAAAAAGTCAAGTAATGAAAACAAACTTTAATTCAAGATTAATTTCTTTTTCTTTTTTCGATTTTGGCGGCAAAAGGTTATTAACAATATATAGTTGGTTTTATAGTATATGAAGTTATTTTTAAAATTTATGCCAAATGAGAAGTGTCAAATTTATAACAAATGGCACTAAATGCGCGCCATTTGTTTTTTATTGTACTAAGTCGGTTTTAATCAAGCCATTTTTATTTTCAGACAGTATATTATTGATGTTAGAGCGTACATTTTATATTAAACTTAATGGGAGAGATGAATCCTCATTGGTAAATGTAATAAAAAACTGTAATAATAAAAAACAACTAGGAGGTCTAAATAAAAATATGCGCTTTGTGATTGGTTTTGTAGTGATTAATGATACCATTGCTACTTAATTGTAAGAAAAACACATTAAGGACGTAATCATAATATATATTCATATTTATTACGTATTGTCGACTACTTACTCAATTCGGTTATTCAGAGCTTAAGCCCTAACGACTTACTTATAGAACATGACATAAAATCCATGCATACCTTTATAAACATTCGCGAAACCGCCTTGCCCCAATAGATTTCGATCGCTCCAATTGTTAGTGGCTTCTCTTAACTCTTCGTACGGGAGTTTCGGTATAGCAGACACCTTTCTCTTTATCTCATCGTTGATGCCGTGATCCATACTATCATGGGAAGACAGGGACTGGAAAAATAATTGAGATCTGTTCAATTATTCTAACATCTTCAACGTTTAATACCACTAACGGAGGATACGAGCTATGAAATAAATTATTTTGATAAACGTGCAAATTAGTGTCACCAGCGTCTGCTTTTCTACACATAACACCTAACCATCAAACAAAATCACAGATAGTTATCCCAACATTCTATGTAAATTTCCAAATAATCTTATATCTGCGGGTTTGTATAATATTTCGATTATTTGTGTACATATAGATAAAAAACAAAACAAAAGAACAATTTAGTCTAAAAGTTTTCAGTCGTGTTGGACTTCAATATACATTTTATACACAATATCAACTAATTAGTATGACAGTAACATTTGCCAAGAATTTGGAAACGAGCACTGAAATATGCATTAAAACTGGATTGATTAAGTGTGTAATCGATGTAGAATAAATAAGAAATGGAAAATGCCGCCATATCTTAATGGTAACCATATCTTTGGTCAGACTCTATTCGTTTTCAACATCGCAACACATCTTGATCTAACTTTACTATGTACAGTTAGCAGCACGTCAAGATAATCAACTGTACGAAACGACCCACGAGTGTCACAATTGCAGCGTCAAATACAATTCTGTTTGGAAAGCAAAACAACGCAACTATTAGCAGAACTAAGGCCAAGTAGCTAGCTAGTATATGCTATGAGTCATCTAATCCATACTAATATTTATAAAGCTGTGTTTGTTTGGTTGTACGTGCTAATCATTATTTGGCGGAGCGGAGAAAACCGCTTCTCTAATTAACCTTATTGAATATATGGCACGTATATAATAAGCTTGTAAACCCAAAATATATAGGACACCGTTCTTGACGCATATAACGTTCGATGACTCATCACCTCACCATATTATTACTAAGACGAGTTCATCAAGACGATTCATTTATGTTGATCGCATGCAAATGAAACAACACCTCGTAGTAAAAAAGAAACAGGAAAATCTAATGGTGTTTAAGAAACCCATCGGTTATTTAGTTTTTTTTTTTATGTGATAGGGGGCAAACGAGCAGACGGAACACTTGATGGTAAGCAATTACCGCCGCCCATGAACGCCCGCAACACCAGAGGAGTCACAAGCGCGTTGCCGGCCTTTTAAATGGGAGTACGCTCTTTTCTTTTCTTGAAAGTTTGGATATCGTAACGGTAAAGTGTATCAACCTACCGGAATTAAGTAAGCTTTGATTATTATTATCTATAATATATATCATTACTTATATATAGTACAAAGTGATTGTAAAATAGCGATATAGTTTCGAAGAACCAGAGAGGAATGCGCCTAAAGTGACAGAGTATGCGAGGACATAATGTGTATTGAACACAAATGTACTCGCGAATTTAAAAATTACTATTTAATTGACATCAGTCCCCCTTGATAGTCTCAATGACCACTCACGATTATTGTCATCATTGAATCCAAACAGAAAGGAATTTACCTGTTATATTATAAGAGGTAATTTGGACAGGTGTGTCTGTACACATACATAGGGGTGTCGAGTAATTTCTCTTAAAGTATTTCTTATTTATCCTAAGATTTTTATATATCTCTCATAAAATTGACTCCCACGACAACAAAAGAAACTGCAATACATATTCACATACAAATACAAGAGAACACTACTACAAAGACAGTTTCGGAAAGTAGGTATGTTGCGCGATCGCTATCGGCTAGGTTTCTGTGATATAACCGCGATAGCGTTGATTTTCAGTTAGCACCTAGGAGTAGAGGCGGCGTGCCATAATAAATAACAAAAAGGAAAAAAGTGGGCAAGATTAATTACTATCTGATCGAGAACGATTGATTAGCTAGACTAGATGGAATACGTGTGTAGTAATACATATTGCACCTTGTTTTTATGAATCACGTGTTGTGGTTTTGTGGTTGAATTAGGTAATAATGAAGCGCGTTATTTTTTTTTTATTATAATGACTCACCAACAGTTGTTACAATATTACATTTACATAGATACATTAGGTAGAAACAAATCTTAATGCATAACCAGTTAAAGGTAAGTACAACATTCACAGATATATAATACTTAACAACATAACATTAAATAACTGCGTACAATAAAAAAATATAAAGTTTAAATTAAATAGAGAGTTAATCATTAAAGTGTTCTGAAAAGAAAAAAAAAAATAAAAGCAAACAAACAACAAACTATAACAACCGCTAAAGGCCGGTAGGGATATTTAGAAAATTTTGCAACTACTAAACTATTTTAAGATAGATATTAGTTCCGCTAGGCTTTCCAGGACATGCTTCCTGAATACTGGCAAAGATTCCGAGAACATGTCAACCCTGGAAGAGATATTGTTGTACCCGCTTTGACATACGAGCAAGCGGGGAGTTAACACCCAGACTGTTCTTCGAAGTGGGGGAAAGAATGGGGGCTTGGGGTGGCGTGTGAATTTTAATGGGTACTCAGAAATTCACCTGACAAAAGTACTGCGAAGAGTCTATTAAGGCCGTGAACAATTTATTTTAATAGAAAACAAGGTCGAGATATTTCCTGCGTAATGACAGTGTGCTCAAATTGAAGTAACCAAGTCTGTCCTTGTATGAGGTTATCTTATTATTCAATCCCGCTGAATATGAGAGGTGCCACAGAAAAACGCTTTTGGATTCGCTCCAATCGCAAACAATGGGTAGCATAGTGAGGTCTCCAGACAGTACTCCGCATATTCTAATATGCTTCTTACGTGGCTATTATATAAAGAAGTATTTTTGTTTTGAAGTTTCTAAAAATCTTAATCATTTCTTATGATAAATTCCAGCATTTTAGAAGCTTTTTTTGATAATATTGTCAAGGTGAGGTATAAAAGTAATTTTTTTCAAAAGAGTATGCCTAGATTCTTCATATTATCAACTCTGTTCAACTGTGTTCCACCCATTGAGTATGAAGACAGGATATTTTCATGCTTTCGTGTGAATTTCATAAAACAACACTTATTGGTATTCAGTAACATGCCATAACTTCACACAGAACACTTACTCATATTATTAAGATCTTTTTGCAAAAAGGGCAACATCCCGCTTATAGAGTCAATAGTCATAACTATCTTTGAGTCATCCGCGTACAAAAAGGGTGTAGCAGATTCAAAACACTTAGGACTTAGGTTATATATACATAGTAAATAGGGTTTCAATTTAAGATGGGAATCGGAACATCCGCACGTAGCAGCTGCGCCGTCTTAGCATCTCTTGAACAAGACGGCATCAACCGCAAATATCGATTTAGATGACGCCCACGCTTATATTTGCGCACATTTAATGACGTCCAACGCAAACATTGTCACTGGTTTATGATGAATCTTTTTTTCATGAAGCAAACTGCCCTCTTGTTGGATAATGGATCGCTTATAGTAAATTTATTTCGTATTCGATTTGGAACACATCTGCATCTCCAACAAGAACCACAGTGTACATTGCCAACTTGTGACTAAAGATATTAAGTCACGGCACCCAATAATTTCTTACATATCTTATTGCGGTACCGTGACACAACAATACGATCACTGTTTATTTACGGCAGAAATAGGTGAGACAGAGATATTTAAGCCGATAAAGACAAACACTTCAGAAAAGAAGAAGAGAAGACAAAAAAAATAAGGAAGTCTAATGAGTTGAAATTTTACTTTATATACTACACATACTAAATTCAAATCATTGAATTATTTTTCTTTTTCGGAGAAAAAGAAAACCCAGAAAACCAAAATTAAAAACCCGTAGGCTTTTGATGGTGTGTCGTGATACTTCAGCAGTAATAAAACCAGTATTTATGGAGTTTGAATTAATCTGACTAAAATAAAAATTCTAATAAGTTATGTTGAACCATATCAGTATGTGTTTAGGCTTGAAATTTGTTTAAAGAATAATAAAACGACAAATTATGTAAAAGATATAAAAAGGTATTACTTACAATAATATTACTTACCACATCTGTTGAGTCAATCTCTGTAGTCGTGACATTTATTCCATTGCTTGACACAGGCAACGGGACACCCTGTATGAAGGAAAAATAATAATTATTATATTCATCTCATGTTAAATAATTATCATTCATTAATATTACCCATTAGCGGTTTAAAATAATATTGTAAAGTCAACAACCAATGCGATTTTGAAGGTTCCTAGAAACGTGTGACACATAGTTAATTTCAATGCATGGTTCGACTGTGCTGTACTACTAGTAAACCTCAGTGTCTCCAATGGACATGGGAGTATAGACAAAGACTCATTTGCATTAGTTCACATTTCGGGATAATTCTATTTTAGCGAAACAAATGATTCTATACCATGAAACTTACTTGGTCCTCTGTAATTTAAATTATCAAGATACAAATTATTAAGAAAACCATTATACAAAAAACCAAATCATTATGGACACCATGCTTTGCTTAATATAATTTAAGTATGCAATTTTGCTCATACTGTTACAGTTTATCTCCATTACAGAAAGCCTGTTCTATAGAGGCTTATTTTCCAATCAGATGTTACCATATAATATCAATTTATTTTAATATTTTATCATATTCAGTGTAATCAAATATATACACACACACTTTTATAATAAAACAACTATAAATTCTGATCGAACCAATGAAAAAACGATAATTCCAACCTGTATCAAATAATAAAATAAAGAATTTAAATCTAATAGATTTAAAATGCAATTCAGAAACACTGTAGTTTTTATTTAACATCCATAGTGCCATTTAAAAATAAATTCAAAATAAAATAATATAAAATTAATAATTATATCAGTCAATGATAACAATATAAGTATTAGTATCATATCTTATTAATTCTCATGACATAAATATGACATAATCTATTGAGAATAGACAAAATCTCACTACGCATATTTTCTGACAAATAAACCATATCGTAATGATGTATGAACACAATATATGAACAGACACAGTTTTTACCAAATATTAAAACTTTTAAAATATATTATAAGTTTTGGTATGGTTTTCTGGGCAGAAAATACCTCACTTCTGATGTGAGGCCTATTGACAATTGGCCTCACATCATAGTTATCTGTCACTAAGGTGTCCCATCACTGACGTTATTACATCATAGTATTGAAATAACAATATTCAGCTCTAATGAGTGGATAATTCGTATAAAAAAAGTACTTACCTTTTCAATCAATTTCACAGGCAATGGGATAAAAGATTCATCAGAACGCAGCCTAGGTTTCTTAAGTACCTTATCTGAAAACAAAACTGAACTCAGCTTCCACATAATTTCAAAGAGACATGTGTCAGTGTTGATGTTTGGGATGCTAATGAGTCTACTCTTATGACACATATTGGAATGCAAATTTTGGTCAAGTTATAATATATGTAGATTACTCAGTCAATTTAATAGCATAATTTTTGATTTTTATGTTATATTAGCGAATATATTGCGTATAATCAAGAATATATCAAGCTAATGTAGTTTTGAATGCTGTCCACTATATATAACAAATAATGTGTTTCTTATGTACGTAAGATTAAATAAACAGTATAAAAATATACAATACTTTGCAAATCCTGTTCCAAAAATGTTTAGATAAAATTGTTAAAAAAGAATTGGTTGTATTGATTGTCAATTATGAAAAGTACCTTTAAAATTATATCTGCACTTTTGCTTACCATCAATTGCTGTAGTATCTCTCTGTCTGATTCCATTAGGACATATTTTTTTGTATAGAAGATGAAATTTCTCTTCCACAACAGGTACGAGGCAAGTGAGGGCTGGAATATGTTTCATTCGATACAGCAGAATGAATAGCTCCCCTACTCGGTGATTCTGCTGTCCCCATGTTCTGAACAGTTCATTTGTTGGTGATGATGAAGAGCGACGTGCTACTTGTTCAATCTCCTGGTGAGAATATAATTGAAAAATGTAATGTCTAATAATTTGGTAAGAACTGACGAAGCCTATGGATGCATGTACTACAGGACCATATTTCAGGAGTAGTGTTTATTCACTAATAGATGCCTAAAGTGATAATGGTTATAATAAAAGAATGGCTGAATACATTGTTTTATATTGAAACTGTAATAGTATAAAAATAAAACATTCAAATTTTATGGCTAGATTGGTTGCCTGGTTTACAGACAATGGCATGGAAGTAAGACCATTGAATTTCAAGATAGTTTCAGAAACTGATTTCTGAAATCGCTATAGAAAATATGCAAACTGGTAATGATAAGGAGTAGAATGCTGTGGTAAAAGTTGTATTTTTATTCAAAAACAATTGCCTAGATTAGAAGGCTGATCCTTACAAGTGGTGGTCAACAAACAAGAAACAATACCCAAACCTCTCGAAATTTGCTAAAGTTTATCTTTCTTCTCCTGGAAGTAGAGTATATAATGAGAGGTTATTTTCAGAAGCTGATATTATTAATGACGAAAAGCATAATCCTTTGTTACCAAGAAATAGTGAAAAGCTTGTATTTATCCATTATAACTTACCACTGATCAATTTTACATACTTAACTGTTGCAAGTTGGCAATGAATACATATATTTTTGAGTAATATAACATGACCTTTTTTATGATTTGGTATTCAACCAAATACTAGCTGAATATTCATAGCAACTCTAAATAATAACCATTTTTGACATGAACAGTTTTAACCCAAAAAAGAAAGTACTGTGATCATTCAAACTGTTGACATGTCAATTTATAATTATCAATAAATGTTAATAATTTAATTAAATAAATATACTATATCAGTTTTCCTTGACAACAACAGCTTTTTTGCACCCAAAATAAACACTATACTTCTCCACCTGATACTAAATACTTACAATAAATGGTATTGTATGATTTGGAATTCTTATTGCAAGGACCTACAATGTATATTGCTTATTTGTGACAAAACTTATTTAGTAATAGAATGCAGTAATTTTCATCTTAATATTTAAAACTCAAACACAGTAGTGCAGCATTGTGATGCAAAACTGTAGTTTTGCAGCAGAATATACATATATTTGATTCGACAACCTCTGTGTAGTATACACTGATTTCAAGACCATCACCATCTCAGAGGTGCCAGGTTAGAGGTAAAATCAATTTATTTACTTAAAATGAGACTATTAACAGCCGGATCCATATTTTATAGCGCATTCCAAACCAAATGTCAGTAGTATGATTGTGAAAGTTAACTTTCTACTGGCTCATCAAATTGTAGTACCTAACTTATACCTAGTATGTCGTAAGTTTAAATACGTGGTTTTCGCAAGCATACTGGTGCAAATAGCAACTACGTATAGTGAGTACGAGTACATTTGAATATTTTATTAAAAGCTAAGCTTATAAAAACAGTAATATAAGTAGGTTTTTGTATTTAAGACTGTACGATTCCTAATTGTATATAAGACATATTGGTAATTCCAAGAAACATCGAATGGGGAAGACCAAAATATCTAATGAGGAACAACTTACTTTGATATCAAACATTTTGTAGCTCATATGACCTGCTAATTCCTTCCAATCATCGTCATTATCTAATATTCTGCATAGTTCTCTATTTATTTCGAAAGGTAAATTGTATATATACATTTTTAACTAATTTTCCTTGTTTTTTAAATAGTAATAACAACCTCTCTTTAAGCACATAAGCGACCGACTGACACTGACTTTTAGCATTCGTGACAGTGACAATTGTATATTTTAATTTTAATAATTATAGAGACCGACGGAATTTCAAACCATGCAGCCAGTATATTTTGTATGTTATTAATTTCCTAGTTGTGTCTTCGATAGTATTATTTCCTGTTAGTTAAATGTATCTTATACTGTTAGTATAATGTATTTTAATACGAATATTGGAAAGCTTGATATAAATTAGAAAGAACGCAATAAAATTATCAATGTTTATTTCAATTATTCCTCTTAATTGAACGCCAGCGGGTATGCTTTGGTGACAATACAACAAAATTATACCATTTTCTTTGCACTGTAGTGACTATGAAACTTCTATTATTTATTTTTATATTTCATAATCAATGAACCAAAGTCTAGGCAAGCTTTTTAGTGATTTATTCAAACATCAATTCATAATTTCAATAGAAGTTTAAATGCTTCTTGCAGCTACCAAACATAAAATCCACATTACAATATCTTATTCTATAAATACACAATAAATAGTCAAGGAAATCCTAATTTACCTACATAACTAATGTAGAAACACAACAAACTGGTGTAGAGAAATGCTTGTTTATTCTGTATACATGTACGTACATACAAAAGTATATGGATCCTAGCAGTGCGGGACCGATTGTTGCGGCGATGTTGCGGGGAAGCCTATGTCTAGCAGTGGGCAATTAAGTCTTTGGGTTAACTTATAATTAAATATGTACGAAAACTATAATAAATGATATATAAACAGCAATAAACTGCTATCGTATCACTTATTCCAAAGACATCGTGACAAATGAGAAATTTTCTGATTAACCAGATAATCCTGTTGGCATTTTAAAATATTGATGACGCTTTATCACTAAAATGACTTAAAATTATGTTTTTTTTTTGTTAACAAACAATAATTTTAACCCCATTTAATGTTTTACAACATACGTTTAATTTGTAATGTCATTTTAATCCGTTATGTTAACAAGCAAATATTTTAAATTATCTGTATAGTACATAATCTATGAACATTTTGACACATTGTTTTTTTTTATTCCTTATATAGATACGACGAGACTAGAAAAACTCCTTAAGGTGTCACTCGGAAAATCCCTGTACCTATTCTATTGAAAAGCATAAACCGCAAGTTTATGCTTTTTAACGTAGATACTCTTATTGAAATTCTTTCCTTCCACATTATCTAATATGACAAATGAATGATTACAAATTAATGTCTATTTATATATGTAGACGAAAACACGCAAATATTGAAATTGGTTGAAATAAATAGAGGATAATAATATGTTTATTGGATGATATGTAAAGAATGTCATATAGCCACAGAGTAATTTTCACACATAGCTGTAGTTGTATAGCTGTTAGACATTTCTATTTTAAAAATTTAGAACAAAATTAAATTTTCGTGATTCCGGCATGGTCACCAAATTTTGTTTCTTAATGGAACATTTGTAAAATCTTTTCTGTGCTCAACTGGGATTAATACTAACTAGAATTACATACATACATATATGTCACGCCTTGTTCCCAATGGGGTAGGCAGAGGCCACCTCTCTCCACTTGCTACGATCCTGGCACACTATGATACTAGAATTATGATTAAAATATTCAAATTTAAGATACAATGCTAATTAATTAAGATAAAAAAACGGTACCTAAATATCAGAATATGTACTCACTGTCTAGAAGATTAAAAAACGACAATTAGTTGTAACATAGTCACATTGCGCAAAATTTCTTATAAGGCATAAACAAATGCTTTCAATAAAAAAAGATGTCAGTTCGTTCTACGATTTTATCGTGTATCTCAGTTGCAGTTAGAAACAAAGAATCACATAAACTTTTACGAAATCCCAGGAACATGTATTGTAAGGTGTAAACTGGAACAAATTTCTGCAGACAAGATTCCAACCCGCAACCCGTTGCCCAGTAGGAAGCCATTTGATCATTGTAATACTGCACCGCCCCCGTTCTGGAGGGCGGGAGCGTTAGTTCAAGCCGGTAGGCCAGTCTTCCGCCTGACCAAAGTGTTTAGTTGGTAGGCTGGCCTTCTGCTAGAGTCCAACATAACCACCCGCCGTAGACCGGTTGCGGGTGGTATCCGGTGCGAGGTCGTCCAAACACCAGGGGGTTGTCATAGCGACCACTGTGGTGGCGCGCCCCATATGAGGATTCACTACCATCCCCCGTGGGGAAAAAAAATCATTGTAATACAATGATTGAATGATTAACTTGACCCCATTTTGTTACCTCACTTCCATAATAATAAAAAGTATGCATATCTTTTTAATGATACGAATGTTGACGGATAGATCAAATGTTCGTCAATTAAAATATGAGTCTGTGAATAAAGTATGTTTATATGAAATTAACACCATAGTTCGATATTTTTTTACAGTCAGTCATAGACATAATTGTGCTGTATGTTGTTGTTTGTCATAAATGTGTTGAATTATTATAGACTAGACTAGTCTCCCCCCCCCCCCCCATATAAGTAATTAATGTATGCATTTAAAAAAATATACAATAAACTTAAATATTAACTCTTGTAACTTTTTATGTTACAAAATCGTTCGAGACTTCCTGAAAGTTAACCTTTACCAATACATCATTTTCAATTGCCATTATGTAGCACAGGGCCCCTGAACATGGCGGGGCCCCTAAGCAGTTGCCTACAGTGCCTAATGGATAAAACGGCCCTGATTACCAGGCATCTTGCGTTACGCGTCTTGAGTGACGACCGCAAGGTGGGTAACGTGTCGTATGTATAACTAAAACAATAATTATTGAGTAGCTTATATGTGACAATATATGCACGCTTACGAATATGTCACATTATATCTTATTCAATCTCAGTCTAAAGCAATCTGATAAATCACTCGCCTCACAACTCACATTTATATGTATCTTATCATCAACATTCCTAGATTTAAAAATGAGTCAAATCTAAATATTGTATTTAATTTAACATGATTATTGAATTCCCCGAAACCGTCACACTTTTATCGGTGGTTCTTCTTTAACTTTCTTTATTTCTATAAAAATTATTATCAATACACATTCAAATAAAAATATTTCAGCTTTCTCAGATACGACTGATCCACTAATATATCCACGAAAAACAAGGCCGAATGTCAGCGTTCCTTGCACCAATTTCGTCTTAAAGATAAAAGAACAAATATGGCGCGATTTTAAAATCTTTGCTTCACGTTAGAGCCTAAATTCAGTAAGAAGCCTATTAACCAGTAGTGGACGTCATTTGACTGAAATTATGATGATGAATATTAGTAGAAAAATACTTTAAATTAATTCTACATTAAATGATGAAAGTTATTGAAAATAAATATTAATACATACTTAATTTTAATACAACTTTTCAATTATAATAAACCAACTAGATGAAAATAGCTGAACCTTTTAATGTGAGCAGCCAATTTAGATATATACCCCTTATAGTTCCGAACTATAATTTGACCCTCAATTTCAATGAACAGTAGCGACCGCGTAATACAGACACATACAGACCTAGGACTTTCCTCTCAATATGTGAAATAAAAAGGAACAAAAATGTATGTTTTGCAATAGTATTCGATTAGTAATAATTTACAGCAGAGCTGCTTTGGCTAGTACCTGCATAAGGTCACCAGTCGGGAGGAAATACTGCAATGTCACCACTGTGGTACTTCAGTCACTATTACTGCACCAGCGCTACGGTAGCACTGGCACAATATGGTACGATAGCACTACAATTCTGTTGACTACTGTTAGTGTTCGGCCTGGCGACACTAACGTAGTGAGCTGCGCGCTGCGCTATGTGACGATAATCTCTCATAGTCTGTCATCGTGCATTGATGTAACTATGGCCTCCTATAGCGCTAACAGTTAAACGGTATGAGATTCGTTGTTCCTTATGTGCGTTATTATAGATAGACTTTCATCTATTTGCATAACCAGCTTTGGGCTATAATAGCCATTTTTTACTCCGACCTAAATAGATATATTGTGATTCTAGCTCCGATTATAATTATTTTGTAAGTCCTAAATCTTTCAAGAACAAAGGATTTTTTGGACTTTTAAAAATATTATCTAGTCGACGTACATATATGTATTTGCCTACACGACTTCATCGGTGTAGCAGCGTTACGCAGTGTTTTACGCTGTTTCATGAAAAATCTACAACTGTTTGAATCCCTAAATTCCATATTATTTTATTTATTTATTTATGTCTTAAAATCATTGTTCCGAAAAATACAGCATAAATAACATGTAGATATGTCTTTGCAGTCTACTGTGATCAATGAGGGTTCTTTGAATTTAATCTACTTATCACTATTATCTCTGTAGTACATTCATTTGTCGCTTAACTACAGTAGCCCAGTGCAATTTGGTCGACTTCATATACACTTTTCTAAGTATTGCATATATATGCAAGATACAGGTTTTCTTTCGCTGTACGAGTGTTTGGTAAATGGCAGGCAGGATCGAAAGCTTTTTATCACCCAATTGGAAGAGTCCACAACGCCACAAATGCTCCCATTAAAAATCAAACATATACTTAGTAACTATACTTCAATGTGGCTATTATGGAATAAAGTTACGAACATACAAGTGTTTGTTCTACAATACTTAAACAAATCTTAGAGCGTAATTAGGATGTAGATTATCTATGTAGCATTATGCACTGAGTCTACACTCCAATGACCCACCAAGTGTTCGTACTTAATCAGAAAAATAATAATATATTTCTTTAATGTTGACGAAATAAATAACTGACTACAAAAGACAGGCCTTGGTTAACCAGAGCATCGCATGTAGGCAAAAGAAGTGTATTTGAACAATTGTAGTTACTTAGTCGTCCACTTCTAGAATAGATTATAATCGATCATACGTTTCATTGAATAAACTCCCGATTGACATCTAAACTTGTAGTCGATGATTTGAAATAAATTGTTTTCGATATTACCTACTTATTCGTTAATAAGTTGCCCGCTTCTAAATTAGATTTTAATTGATCATTCGAATCATTGAATAAACTTTAAATTGTAATCCAGTCCAAACTAATAGATTTGAAATTATGAATTTATAAAAATATACAGTTTAATAAATATTTTTTTAATTTATCATTACTCTTTACATACCGTAGGAAAGTTCATATCACAATAATTTGTATTACCATGGAGAATTGAAACGTGTTACCCTTCGTAAAACATACAGTGAATTCTACCATTCTAGATTAGAAATGAAGGCGGTTTGCATTGTACAAGAAATGCATATCACAAAAATAATAAAAAAAATATTAACATTAATCCCAACAGCATAAGATTGTCAGTAGTAATGTAATCATTCTTTGTTTTTATTTTTGTAAAGAACGAAAACATTTAATATTTAATATATGCAGGCAGGTTGCCATTGCATATTTTAGGTTCCGCTGCTCGTAAAGCAAAACTAAATGTATTGTAATACATATTATAAATTAAAAATACTTACTAAAAACACAAAATTGAAAAGTTTGATTAAACCCTCGTATCTTATATTGCTTCCATAAATACATTCGAATTGAATAATATTTTAGTGATGGGAAATCAGCGTCATCACCAAAATGAATTTATTGGCGTGATTTGAATTGTACGTTTTCTGATAGGAACAGTTTATAATATATTTACATATATTTCATACTAAGATCTAAAATATATCTTAATAACTTTTTTTATTTTTAGACGTAGTTCAGAGGTGTGTTCTCTGTCTATTCCATTCCCGCACTGTTGAGATAAATGTTAGTGGTTCCAAGAAAAGAAAAAAATAAGATTTTATATTTTGTAAAGATCAGTTTTTCAGTGTAATCGTTCGTAAAGGAAGAATGTTTGATGAATAAAAATTTGTAAGGAGAACTTAATTATTAACTCTTCTTCAAATGTCGGGTCAAGAGTACCTTTAACCCATAAGAATTTTTAATGATTGTTAAAAAACTACGCAAAAATGTAATAATTCAGCGTAAATTTGATGTTGGCCACATAGGAATGAGTTGTATTTATAATGTGAACTAATTTCAGCTCTGGTTGTCGCTATGCTGGAAATAAAAAAAAATTAAACCTATCCTCTCAGACGATTATACGAATATCTTAGTTGAGTCGACAATATAGAGAAAAATTAAATGATGTAGCGAGTTACACTTACGCAGGAATTGGAACAAATATAGGCGACACTTGAATACACAGAAAACCACACGAGGACAGGGCTGGATTCTGACTTGTGAAATAATTGAAATATTTTTTAAAAGTATATTTCGATTAACGAGACACTCTTAATTATTAAAAGGAGTGTGTTTTAAACATGAGATAGAGACAACAATTATACCACTTGTACGCTTGTACTTGCAAATCTTTATCGTTCTTACTTGTAATTACAAGTTACAACAATATAGATATGCAAGTATTTTAATATATTAAAATTTTGTAAAATAACGTATAATATTTATATGTTTAATTAATTTAGCTTGGATAATATTTTATTAATTAAAGTAGTATAACATATTGATATTGTCTTTTAAAAAAATCTACTTAAAAAGTTGTAGCCATCTTAGTTCTTGCAAACTTTGTATTTGTAACTTTGCATTTTATTAAAATATAATTAATAAATGTAGAAATATGAAAAACAATCAAACAAATATTCGATTACGACGGATTCGCGTTCCATCGGGTCGTAGACTCGTCACGTTTCTTATTTCTACAATTAGAAAACTTGTTTAAATTATTTTATAAATGAAACAATTGTAATATTTTATTGTATTGCTTAGAAAACATAATGAAAAGTAGAAAATAATATGTAAGGTCAAAAATCACAGTACATAAATAAAGTTCGCTTGTTTATTTAGATAAATAATTCCAAAAAGACTTAATAGCCACTTAGTATAATAATACGAAAATGTTGTCTGAAATAGTCCACTTAGGAGATTAACTAAAGATTTTATCGGGGAAATTATTTCAATACATTAAGTAATCATTCATTTACTACACCATTGTATACACAATGATAAACACTTATTATTTGTTTGTTATATTGTCTATACGACGATAAATAACAACTAAAATAATCTTCACAGGATACGTAGAGTAATTAATTTGTATGATAAGCTATCCAACAATAGTCCGAATATTAGAAGAAATTTAAAAATTAATTTCATTCCTCTAAGAGACTGTATAGCTAAATTAGAAAAAAATATATATCAGTTCTAAATTTCTTTAATCCTTACGTTTACCTCTACATTTAATTGAGGACACAGGATTTTCAAAAAAACACTTAAGGGCATTTTTAAAACGCAACTATTCAAAGTTCAACCCTGGTCGCTGAAGGTTGTATGACATCGCTCACAAGACCTACATTGCCGAACCACAGCCGATATCCACCTCAGTCTGCCTTAGAACACCTCTTGGAACAGATCATTGCAGTTAGAACAGGAATCTATTAATCTATAAACCGATTAGTATTCAATGATCCAGAACATTAATTCAGGAGTCCGGAGGAACAGGGTAAGATAACGCTACTCTACATTAATACCAAGCGTCATATCAATGTAGGTAAACGAACAGAACACTAATTGTTCTTAGCATAAAAACCACGTGCTCTTATAAGTAAAACTTTAACACATAGTCAACCACTTTTTAGTCATCATATCCTTTACGATGACTAAAAAGTATGTTTAATTGTACGTGTAGCAGTCACACACATAGCCACCTTAAAAGTTTTTGTCAATCAGCCAATGTTAGAGTACATGTGATCATCCAATATTGAATAGTGATACTAAGATGTTATCAAATCTTTATGTGTTAAGCAAAGAAATATGAATAATACATTTATATTTAATATATCCTTTTAATTAAGTACTCATGCAAGCATTGTTTCATAATGTATTTCTTTTTTGGAGATCACCACCATCAAATTATAACACGCACATATATGTATTCTTAAATCGTATATATATATATAGTATATCTAACTTAACATAAAAATACATTCTTTCAGATTAAAATTTCTACTTTTCCGTAAGATGTTTTTGTCTGTAATCTTGCTTGGTAACAGAAAGAGGAAGAAATGTGGAGGTAATATTTAAAAACGTCTCTCTTGTTCTCATTAAACAAGGGTATATGAACATCTATCTTAGTATAAAGGTAAGAGACATATAGTATCAAGCCAAAGCTTGAAAATACGAGATTCTGTTTCATGATTGTTAGTTTGTACTGTTGTTGTAGTACTGAACGTCGCCGACGGCACTGTGGTTTCGACACTGGATTTTGAAGTATAAGGTCCAGAGTCGAATATGCCAACATCAATATGACATTTATATGCAATTGTGAGACAATCTAAACCTGCGAAGCGAACCTGCGAAGAAAATGAAATGTGTATGGGAAGTCGATCAATCCGCACTGATTCCGAGTGACTGAGTATATTTTTTTTTTTCCTCAGAAGAGGAGGCTGAGAATCCATCATGGATACCACCGCAACAGGCAAGCAGGGATGCGGTGATTATGTCGGACTCCAGGTGAATCGAGGCGGCTCGACCCAACAGACCGATTAAACTCAGCCTGAACCTTTGGTCCTAAAGACCCTACTGGCTTGAAGTGACAGAGAGAACTGAGTATAAGACTTATGGCCGTTTTCACCAACTTTATCTTAGCTTAGGCGACTCCTAAGAGACATACTGTCTTACTCTTTTCAGTTAATATAAAAAGTGACAGCATGTCACTTAGGAGTCACCTAAGCTAAGACAAGGTTGGTGAAAACGGCCATTAATCGTCTTAATATAGTTAGGATAGGTTTGTACCCCGCGGTGGGGACGGAAATGAACTGTAGTGAAAAAACATACTCTGTTCCTTAGACTGTTCTAATTGATGCACTAGTAAGCAATTTTCATATCATGAAAAAAAATAATAATATAAATTACAAATATTAGTTTTAAGAAATGCACAATCCAAAACTACTATTGTACCATTGTGTGGAGATTAAATACTTTAAAAAACAACAACAGATATATACAAATTCCATACCATATTCTATTAAATTATTCATGTTAAAGTAAATAGGTACTTAATAATTCCATACGATTTACGTGCTATTAATTTGATCGTTCAAGAACGTGGCATGACTATAGTTTCATATAAAATTATCATTACAATTTAAACCTTACGAAATTGTAAATAAGAACCCAACGCCGTCAAATACAAGTTAACATTTTCATATTACTTTGAAAAATGTGTTGAAGTGTTCAAATAACACTGTTTATGCAAGTGTTCTTATTGTCAATGTATTATAAATTATAAAACAACGGTAGCGAAGCATGTTTCCAGAAATTGGAAAATTTCTTTCATCTATTATTTTAAAGTGATTTAAATTGAAATTAATAAGGGTATTTCAGTATTTCTAGTAGTCTGTATCATTTTTTAATAGTGTTCTCTCTTAGTAAAGCACCTACGAGGTACCTACTCATGGTAACACGTCAGATTTTACACATTTACCTTAAGGTAGATTCACTCATAGTTCAAAACTAGGTTGTATTGCTTGCTATACCTACATACAATTAAAAAAAGATTGTTAGTAAATTATCATATTATTAATAAATTATATTTAAAAATTCTATATGAATACCTATATTTATGATCAATTATTAAGAAATTTGTATAGGTTTTTCAGTTGTCATATTGATAACTAGTTATTAATAGGGAATAAAGTGAACTTTGGGTTAATGAAATAACAAATAAATATCACCATCAAAGCTAAAGTTTTGCGAAATTTACAATTTGAGATTTCAAAAATCACAATTGTTTAAAAGATCAGTCTCATTCTAGGCATGAATTCAATCTCATGGATAAATGATCTTTTTTTGTCCAGTTTCAGTTTATACAACTGAAACAGCTTTTTCAGAATCTTGTGTATAAAGCTATTTCTTCTTTAAATACTAATTATTATTATTAATATAGTCAGCGATACAGTTTCGGAAAGGAAAGGAGGTGTCAGAAAAGGAATGTGTAAATAACAACAAATAATACTATGTTTATCCTCAACTTGTCTATCTTGGTAATATGGTTCGCTGTTTACTCCTATTGTATAGTCAGCAAAATATCAAGCTTAAAATTTGTAGTACAAAAACCACCGCTATTACAAGTGACATAGAAGTTTTCACAAGGTGATATAGTGAATATATATTTACAGGTTGTCGGAATAAGATCAGTCTTAGCGATTAAACCATCTTTGCTATACCCGCAATAGTTTTAAGAGTCTCTCATTAGTTTCAAGATCTTATAGATTTTAATTTTGTAGGTTTGTAGATTCAATTTTGTTTGTGTATGTATATAACTATGTATTTATTATAAATTGACAAAAGCGATGTAGGACACAATTTTTTTTCTCAGCATTTTATACATTTTATTCTCAATAAAACTTGTGTTTTTGCTATTATTTTAAAAAAAGTTATCAATTAAAGAATTGTTTATTGTAACCAAAGTTGAAAATCTATTTAAGATATAATAAAATCACTTTTTAAATTATTTAACGAACTATTCAACTTTTTTATCGAGTGTTAACTGACAACAAAATGGCAAATTCGGTAACTAACTGATTACGTAAATAAAATAATAATAATAATGTGTGCGTAGGGAAGTGACGACCCCATCGCCCGCTGGTGGGGCATTTAATGCCCCTTGACTGCCATAAATGCCCCATCAGTGCAGTCAGTCTCCCTCAGGGCAGCTTGTGGCGAGCTGTCGGTGAGTTGCATTACCGAGGGTACTGATGTGCTTCAGGGGGGCCAGGTATGCCACCCGCCTCTGTCTTGCCTTAACCAGCCGGACAAAGTGGAGTCGCAAGAGCAGATGTTCGAAGGGTGGAAGTGTAATAATGTCATACGCCGACGGCGTCTCGATCGCTGTCATAGACACACCTCTCTACACCCTTAGCCGGTCACACCAATGTTGCTCGCTTCGCATCAATATTGGTCTGAATTTTTGGGGGGCCCATTTAGTGAGCGGCGAGTCACCACCTGTCATATTTAAAATCAATCGTAGAAGGCTTTGAGAAGGCAGGTGACAGGAGTCTCTTCCATATTAGTCCGGTTCTCATTACCACCAAAATCGAAGTGCAATAGTCCACAAACTTTTTCAACACAAATGACAATAGTTTCTGTGCATCTAACTGGGTGTAGTGTTTAGCTGCATTTTTCATGGTGCAGATAGAGATTAGACCCAGTTGGTACACTCCACGCACACTTTCATTAAATTTTGCTTAAATGGCCTCTACGCGTTGGATCTGTATCCTCGTGCACGCCTTATAAAGGACCGTGTCTTATAAAGACGCGTGAGGTAAGTTAATAATAATAAATAATGTAAAAAAAAATATATTAATTACTTAATGATATTTCTTTGTATTGAGTAGGTGCGATCATATCTCTACCTTAACGATTTTTATATGAAAGCATTTCTAGATTTCTATCTAAATTACATTCTTGTTTCGCCATTTTTAAAACCTCTTTTTAAATTGTATTTTGAAATTATTATATTACATTTAATAATTTATATTAATTTACTTTCAGCTTGAGGAACATCTTTGACCATACACCATTGAAGACTTCCAAAAGTGGCAAGATTGCAATAAAGAAATGAGACTTTAGTGAAAATTTCGTCGAAATTTTAGTGAAAAACTCGGAAGTCACACGCGAGCTCCGCGGTCCGAATTCATATTGTAGATAGAAGACCTTCTGGTCGTTTCTGGGCACACCTAGCCACCTACCATCATTTGCTCAAAGGTAGCTGGCCAGGTGGGTACCATCGCTTTAGAAACATAATAGCATTATTGTGTTTTAACACTTACAAATAAGTCAACCATTTACTCTGTTGTGGAGGAATCTAGGTGAAGTTCTCTTCCACATTTGACCTCATTTAAGGTCAGATGAAACGAAGACAAAAAATTGTTGTTAGTTGCCATATTAAAAAAAAATTAAGTACAGTATAAAAACTCAGAATAGCGTAGAAAATTTTACTGTATGCATTCTTTGTAAATTTTGTGTTATTTGAAAAAGAAAAAAAGCTTAAGACAATTAATTGTATGTAGAAAATATAATCATCATTGGGTTGAGACTTTCATCATTCAAAATCGTTGCTTCTACACTATTATTGCAGAAGCTATACAATGCTCTGTAAAATCACCTAACAAAATGTTCAATGCATGTATTAGTAACTCTGGTATATTGGTATTCCAGTGTACTTGGAAACATAATTCTAAACGAATTGCCATATAAGATTAAATACACGTAAATTACAAAATATATATAATATATATTTTTCTTACAGGTGCAGTTAAATTATCTTCTTCAAATGTACAATTTTATGTAACTGTAATTATCTTATTACTGAGCGGCTTCAAATAATTTTAATTAACCATTAAGTAATGACTTGTTTAATATTACTTAGATTCAGAATTAGACATTAAAGGGTTTTTTAATGTATTGTAAATTAAAGTTAATAGATAACCACTTTTTAAGCAGTAAAATGTTATTTACCTTGATTTTTGTCATGTTAACATACGAAGAACGTCTCTACAGCTTCAGCACAACATCTCAAAACAAAACAATGTTGTAGAAAATTATGAAGAACCCAGGATCACGACCAAAAAAGAAAAAAGAACTGGCTAAATGCTCTGGGTGAAGCTATAAAAGAAGAGAAAAAAAAAAGAAAAAAGAAGAGAAAGATCGGTTAAGCGAAGTTGGTTTGTGACCGTCACTAACGGGCAGTGATGATAGTTTGCTCGTTTTGACGATCGCAAAATGAACTCGCTTGACTATATTCGACCCGCCTGCACTGATTGAAGAAGAGAAGAGAATATTCATTATTACATTTGATAATTACTATTGTATTTACTAGTTTTGCCCACTTCTTTATAACCCTTCGTAAAGTCTCTATTCCGCGCCTTCAGATACAATCAGATACAAAACAGATACTTCAAGATACAACTCTGTCGTGCCCGCACCGCTAGTTGGTAGTACCGCCAACTATGTACGTTCGCCGTAGTCAGAATGCCAGTGTGTCACCTCCAACTATCGTCATTCATAAAATATCCAGCTCTAATAATATTAAATCATTTAAATTTTTTAAAGATTTATTTACGATCCTTTTTCATTTTACTACGATATAAGAGATCTTTTTAAATGTATTTTTAGACTTTAATACGTTATTATTGTCAATTATTAATTTAACTTATAATAATTACATCTAGTTTGTTTTTCTTTTCTACATTTTTTTATATAATTTAACACTTTGTCTTCAAGTTTGATTTCCACTAGTACCTAATGTAAAGACCTATTCTTCCGTAGTATACAGGGTGTCTCATTCAAATCGGTCAGTATGGGAAAGTCTGAAACTATAAGACATACGAAAATCTGTTCTGAGGAACCATGTCATCGATTTTAACAACAAGAAAAACTGCATTCATACATTTTAAAAATCATCTGTACTCCGTTCGGGAATCGAACCCGATTGTTTTGAAAAAAAAAAAACCTACACTATTTCTATTTAGATATCGATTGTGTAGGTCTTAAGCAGTAAATGTCTCTATGAAACATGATGTCTAAAATGAATAAAATGCATTGTTTTCACATACTTTATTTTATTTTAGTAGGTGCTCGAAGTGACCGCCGCTTTTTTCAATACAATATTCAACACGTTTCGGTTACGATCTTATGATTGCATTTTGTATCTTCATGTGGTGAATTTGCGTTAAAATTGTCTCTATGGCAACTTTTAGGTCTTCAACGGTATCATAACTTGTTTTGTACACTTCATCCTTAACGTATCCCCACAAGAAATAGTCCAGAGGCGTTAAATCGGGCGACCTTGCGGGCAAAATTTGGTAGGGCAAAAATGGCAACGTCTCTTGGCAACAATGCATTTTATTCATTTTAGACATCATGTTTCATAGAGACATTTACTGCTTAAGACCTACATAATCGATGTCTAAATAGAAATAGTGTAGGTTTTTTTTTCAAAACAATCGGGTTCGATTCCCGTACGGAGTACAGATGATTTTTAAAATGTATGAATGCAGTTTTTCTTGTTATTAAAATCGATGACATGGTTCTCAGAACAGATCTTCGTATGTCTTATAGTTTCAGACTTTCTCATACTGACCGATTTGAATGAGACACCGGTATATACTATACAGTTGTAAACAGTGGCGGCGCAAGACCACATTAAGTATGTGGGCATGGTACATTTTGCGAAGCCCTCTGTTGGTGCAAGAAGGGAATATATAATAAGATTTTCCATACTTTTTCAAATATATTTTCGGCTGTGAGGCGCGAGGCCTTTTGCACCGCGAGGCCGTGGGCGATGGCCCACACCGCCTACGCCTTACGCCGCCTCTTTGTAAAATATGTTGGCCCTAATTTAAATCAACTATTTATTACAAATTCCTGTAGAACTTCCGCGAGTTTGTTGGGATAGGATGCCTACTTAGCGTATATATCGTACAGGGTCGATAGTGTTACAAAGAGGAGAGCCAGAAGCCGTGGCTTGCGAGCTTGCGACCCAGGTATAAGAACCACTTACGATGTATCATTACTTGCTTATTTACCTGGCTACTCTCTACCTAGCCATATTTGACATGATTCCGCAATAACCGATTCAGTTATTCCTTCCAATATAGAATTTACGGAAACACAGAGCAATCCGAGATATTAGTATACCAAATTGTAGCTCATTCTATCCAGTAGTTTTAGCTGTGCGTTGACAGGTATGTCAGTCTGTCAATCAAAAGATTATGCATGCCTTAAATTTTGCCTTGAAATTAGTATACCGGTTTCAAGGTGTCGCCATCTCTGAAGTCCTGAATCCCGATGGGGACATATATTTGCGTGATGAATACGAACATTTGCACCTTAGTCATGGTTGTTATTATATATTTCTATCAAAAATGTTAATATACAAATATATGTATATATATATATATATTTAAATATATATATATATATATATATATATATATATATATATATATATATATATATATATATATATGTATATATATGTCTATCCGTTACTGACTTACTTTGGGCTAAGCTAATTGGTGTGTGTAAAAAATATTATTATTATTTATTAGATAAATACAGATTTACTAGTTAAGTCGACGAGCATCGGATAATTAAACGGCCTAAACCCTCAAGTTGGAGTAAGCTCATGCCCTCGGACCGAATGTGTATGACCTGTGATGATAAAAATGAAAGGCACTTGTAGGACTATATAGGTTATAGTAAGTTATATATATCCTAACGCAACCAATGTTAGTAAATATTCTTTTTATTTTCATTAATAACTAATATATTTGTTATGCTTTTAAATAGAAAGAGACTGCCAAAATGTGTATTGCAAAACAAGAGATGAAAATTTTAGATTTAATTGTTATAAAAATAGAATATTATAATTTTTGTTATACGTACATGGATCAAAATAAAAGGGGTAATAAATATTATGTATGGTAAGTTTTATTAAATTTGGTGTGTTTATACAATTTGAGAAAGCCATAAAGTATTTTTTTCCTAAACGTATTATATAATGATATATATGTACTGTGATAGTATTAATAAATTAAGTATTGATAAAGTAATGTCAACAAGGAAAAAACTGAATTTACGACAGCAATATATCCCTGTCACCGTGGCAGTCGAAAGCGCTTGATTTCAGCGAAAGTGGTTCCCTCTCAGGATTTATAATATCGGTATTAATTGTCGGCTCATCACAAAAACATTGCTTTTACAGCTTCGCACTATGAAAGTAACAATTTAATGATTAGGTAAGAAATATTAAAAAATATTTTCTAGTGAGAAACGTTTTTATTCAAATGCCTACGTTACTTTATAACTGCACATTTTCTCGTAAACTAATGAACATATAGTTATTTATATGTTATTGTATACAGTTAATGATTAGATATGAGCTGTCAACTGCGGAAGATTGCAGAATTCTAAAACGTAACGTTATAATAAATTTATAAAAAATATTATAGGTAATAATTAGTAACTATATTCATCAACTGTAAAGTTATCTATTTTTCTACTTAGCATTTTTTGTATAATAAATAAAATTTAATTGTCCTTAGACACTGGGTTTCAAGTCTGAAGGGAACAACCCTAACGGAAGTAAGGCTGATATCTCTTATCAACATAAATAAATATAAAATTTTAATTTATTGTAAATATATGATAATCGAATTATTTTTTTTATCTAGATTTAATTATCATATATTTATTAAATTAACATTAATCTATACATGGGTTTGAAGTAAAAATATTAAAGCTTTTTATATGCAATCATATGTTTAATAAAGTCAAAGTACTTGTATTAAAAATTATTATTAAAAGTATTATTAAACATTATTATTGTTGTTTTGAGTTCATCAGTGAAACTAGGGATAAAATCACTGGCGGCAAGTCTCTATATTTATGTAAATCTATTTTATATTAATATTTATGTAAAATGTAAATAAAATCTCCAATTAAACACGGCTAATAAAAAGAAACTTCCATTCTTACTTCAGTCGTCAAACAACTAGCTGGAAAATGTTAATATTTTTACAAAACATATACGCACAGTGTTACTGCTTTTCCTTTTCATAAAATTTTCGTAAATAATATAAATACTCGGAGGTTATTACAAACTCAATGATTATTATATGAATGATAAAAATGTTTGAGTTTAATTGTTGCGACATTGAAGTTATTGTAACAAATGATTCTGTGTTTAGTAAATAACTCGATTGTTATTAAATCGAACATACATCTGTAGCGGATATGTTGCGATATGACATTTATCTAATTTTATAATGACAACATGATTTATAGAAAATACTGTTATTCTCTTTGACATATGAGTGTATTATCAATGATTGTATTATACTGTGATATTGTGTAAAACTATTGCAAAGAGGAATTAAAAATAGGCATTTAGAGTTTCTTACCTGTCCTTCTGAAGAAGGCGCCCCTAATTTCTGAACAGATGTATGTTCTGTGATATGAAACTCTTTGAATTCTTTATTTTTTTAAGGTAATCAGTGCTAGTTGAACACTGACTATTTTGATTTAGATTAATTAGTACATCCTAAGATATTATTAGAAGTGTATGTCACAATTTCTGTTTAGCGTCAGAAAGTGTTCATAAATGTATATATTGAAGATATATTTTCGAGTGAAAGAACTGCAAAGTACAAAACTAATATAAAATTAGGTACATTATTTTATTTATCTACTGAAACTATTATTTACAAAGTTTGTGTTTGGTTTTTATTCTCCTTTTCCTACCGATCAAATTTGTAACTTGTAGGTAATACCAAAACCTTTATTACGAGTAACTAGAGCTATATCGATGTCAACTTATATGTTTGAGAGTAAACGTGATATACATTATACCCATAAAAATATTAAATCAAAATAATAGCATCGAAGTGATTTTGTATTTTATTTAAAGCCATTTATTTATATTTGATTTACTAGAGACTGATAGCATCTTATAGAAACTTTCATATATTGAGGAATCTTGAATAATAATGATTTCAGAATCAAGTGATATACATATATTTAAATAAAATTAGTTTAAATAAAAACAAGAATCATTGTCTCTCAATCAAACTCAGCTCGAGCTTAACATTTGCACTATTACTAATACGAACGACAGAAAAGCTGTTTCAAGATCAACATTTAAAGTTTGATGCGTTATTGTGTACATACAGTAACGCATCAATCAGTCCTTTGATGTCCTTTGAAGTCCTTTGATGATAAACTAAAAAAATCGAAAGAATATTAACGAGGATTAACTACTTTCACTAGAGCATAGTGACAGATTTATCCGATGATTATAAATTAGTTTTGTGTTTATATTTATAATTTGTGAGTGAGTGATTATACTTCAATGAAAAATAAATTGGTACTAACTAAATTGCATTCGAATTGCAATTTGGCAATGAGAGTGGTTTTTAATGACATCCGTCTGTATAGAGCCTAAAAATAATGAATAATGACTAATAATAATGAATATGACATATCATGTCTCAATATATATTCATATAACATATAATGTTAAATCCACATAACCCTAGTAAACAAAAATAATATACTGCAAAATCTGGCATTGTTAATTTGATCTATTTTTATAAAGGTATATTAATAATATTACAATAGAATATTGGTATTTTAAATTTATTTAATATTTTCACATATTAGATGTTTGCAATATAAAATCAAACAAGCAATATTAATATTTAAAATAAATACAAAATACTTGCAAGGTTAATTATTTCAGCATACTAACTAAATATTGAAGATATACATTAGTACCTATATCTTAATAATATTAATTGAAATTACATTTGTTCAGAATAAAGTCAATTAATTATAGGTACATCCAACAAGAGACTCGAGACTATCCTGGTTAGTGTTTAATTCTTCATCTAGCACGTTGGGCTAATGTCAATTGGTTGACTTGACATGCACTTTAGAAATTCCTCATAATTATATGCACGATGCTTGCCGGCATCGTAGTTTATTCGAAGTAGTTATCGTATATACGTTCAAGGGATTTAATTCGTGAAATACTGTCACATACTGTCAATGCAATAAGACTGTCTATCATATGGTTATTTGTTATGTATAAAAAATAGAACAAGCATCGTCGTCACAGCAATTTTCGTAGCTCTTAAGTTGGTTTGCTGTACTAATATCAACCTTAGGTAAGTATGAAATAAAAATTCCTCGATCCGATATGAAATTCAAAACTGAAAACATAAAATTTTGAATAAATTATATATTACCCAGAACTTAAATCCAGTGTCGTATTACTTACATTCTTATCCACAACAGGGAATGTTTAAACTTCTACTAACAAGTCATACCATCTGGAATCATTTTAATAGAGATTAAGTTTAAAACCTAAATTGAAATGAAAGAGCGCTTAATTGGCTATTACGACACGACGAGTCATGCTACGTATCCAAGATATACGATACAAATTCGACTCTACTATTCAATTCCGCTCAAGAGGTGATTTTGATATACCAAAATTACCTTTTGGGCGGAAAAAGTTATAACTTTTTGTGATATATTGACAAACAAGCAAACTATCCACTTGATAGTAAGCGGTTATGATCGCAGTACCTCTAAGATTTTCAGCAAATCTGCAATCCCCACAAAATCTTCACTGTATGTTACCAACATATGACATTAGTTTTTTTTTTTCCTCAGGAGAGGAAGGCTGAGAATCCTCACAAGGAGCACGAAACGTACCCAGGATACCCCCGCAACGGCAAGTGTCACGGAGGTTATGTCGGACTCCACGCGACCGGAACGGTCCAGCCACGTGACCTACCGACTAAACTCAGCCTGGCCTAGGTTCTAAAACCATATAGGCAAATCGTGAGGGCGACCGCCCCTCAGGAGAGGGGCGATGCAGTATGACATTAGCTAAAAAGTTATAGTATCCTGTTATTTCACTACCTATCTTAACCCATCAAACTGGAACACAGTAATGCGAATACTGCTATTTTGGGGTAAGATGGATGTACCCAAGCAGACAACCCCTGTGTAGATTCTCCCGGTACTTACCTAAACTACGATCATTCTAAAAGAATCAAACGAAGTTACTATTGTAAATTGCAAACTGTTTAATCAATAATAATTTAGCAAAGTGTTGGCTTTAAGAATTGTGCGCAGGAAATATTCACAATATAATTATAATATTTAAAATATATGATCACAAACGGCAACCTAGAATTGTTAGAAGATGATAATGTTACATGATATGTCATTTTAAATAGCAGGAATCTATGAAATAATATGATGCAACTTAGGAGGTTATTTTGTACTGAATTGAATCTGAATCGCGTAAAGATGAGAATGTGTTTTGTATCAATAAAATTGGTCAACAAAAAACTACTTAAAGTAGTTAATTATTTAATCACTGGTCATTAATATGTTTGCATTATATCAAACATTAGTATCAATTCTCTTGTTGCCTATTGACAGAAATCTAGCAGCTCATTATAGAATGATAATTGACTACACTTAGAAAACAAACATTAAAATTAGGCCTAATTACTACTGTTCGAATAGATATAAAAGACGAACATCTAATATTTTTAGTCATATCAAATGTGATTTCGTAAAATGCGGTTGTTGGAATTATTTAGTCAAATTTAGAAAAAAATTGAATTTTGAATGTTCAAATTGTGTTAATATAACGCGCTAGTAGAGAGAGTAGTGTTCCTGTCGAAAATGTGAAATCAAAGTATGAAGTGGTGTTTGATTTGTGAATAAAATTAATTTAAATGCAGTTACATAGCATCCTGGTTATATTGGGCGATTATAATTAGCATCAAAAAATTGGTAAGTGTTATCCATTACCTATATATTTGTGAGATCGTGAATTACTGACTGTAATTTATCTATATGTTAAGATATTTCACAGTTCAAAATTTAAAAATAACTTTAATATAAAATTTATTTCATGTTTTTGCGTACCTCAATGTATATTGAAGTAATATATTTTATTACAATCTTTCGATTAGTATGTATTCTGACATTCACTAATATTGTTTGTATAATATTGTATAAATTAGTTTTCATTTGTGCATACACCATAGATATTGTTTTGACTCCAACAAGTAGAATCTGTCCGACTTGTCATTAATAAACAAATTGCACATATTCTACTTAGATAAGTCAATTCAATACACTCCTATGAAGATATCAAGAAGAAACCCTGAGATTTCAAGAAGATGAAGAATTCACGAAAAATTTGTTGTGAAAGTAAGTAGCCCTCTTTCGACTTGTGCTCTACCTAAGTCGTACGAGGATTACTTATTTTTAAAGCAAATATGTTACTACATGGCATTGCGTTTTAAATGGATATCTTAATCTTCTTATATCTTACATATAAAAATGAATCGCAAAATGTGTTGGTAAGCTCATAACTCAACAACGCCTGGACCAATTTGGCCAATTCTTTTTTGTGAATGTTCGTTGAAGTTCAAGGAGGGTTTTTACAATGAGGAAAATTCGAATAATTATCGGAAATACCCTAAAAATAGCCCTTTTATTTTCCCATGCAAACGTTTTCTAACTAAAACGTACAGTCGAATTGAGCTTTATTGTTATTGTATAAAGTTCATATTGCAAGCACTCACTGTTGTCTAAGCAATGAAGGTGTATTCCTAACATCAAAGAGTCAATTTGCGCTTTATTAACGCTACATATAGTTGAAATTCAATCATATCTATCAAAACAGTGTGCGTGCGTGCGTTGGAGCACAGAATACATCGTTGGAGGATTTAATGTCACGTTCCAAAATTGAATAGCCACAAAATGTAATAGGTCATTTAGACTTTTTTTTGCGATTTGGTTGGCTATGCGACATTATCTATAAAATAATTAGGAACAAAAAACTGCCACTGTACAAATCTTTTTGACAGAACGAAGTCTGTCGGGTCCGCTAGTTCATAAATATATGTAACACATAAAAAATTTTATCACTATTTTAAAAATAGTTTTTGTAAAGGATTCTTTGAAACTTTCTGATTTGATTTTTTAAGCTAATATAAGTTTTATGAAGACATTGAAACGCGTATGTGAAGTTAACCAACCCGCACTGGGTCAGCGTGGTTAGTTTAGCTAAGGCCTAATTACCCTAAGTTGGGATAGGTTCACGCCTCTCAAAATTCATTCGTCAATGACATAATATGACAAGTTGACAAATGTTCATGAATGTCAAAATTTGTACAGCCATTTTAGACTTTGATTTCATATCTGGTAAACAAAATTGTAAGACAACAATAAAATTTAGAAATTTTGTTGACCGACTAGAAATACTATTCTGATAGCACTATAACTACAACACAAAATCATTAGTTTTGTCTTTTGTGTTGTGATTGATCCGGATTGATTTTAAGGCTGTCAACGATAAAACATTTACAATCAAGGATACAATTTTGTGTGTAAATACTTTTGTATAGAAAAGATTTTTAAATTGCTACACAATGTTGGTAACGAGTACTTTCAAATTATATGTGACCGACCACATTTTTCGTACTTTTATTCTGCAACTGTATTTAATATGACACAATCTATACATATAATAAGACAGTAAAAATATTTTGTCTGTACATTTAGTATTTTTGACTGAAATGGATAGAGGGGCACTTAAATAGATTATTAGAAAGAAAAAAAATTTTTTTGGAATTTTTTGTCTGTCTGTCTGTATGTATGTTCACGTTTATCTCCGAAAGTACTGAACCGATTTGCTTGAAACTTTCACTATTTGCTTTGTTTTAACTCAGAATAATATCTAAACTTTGTTTCATCAAAATCGGTCCATTAAAAAAAAAGTTATCGTCATTTTAATGAACTCAATTAAATAAAACTGGAGTGTCATCTGTGAAAATTGAAGACGGTGAAATTTTAATCAAAAGTACTGTGAAAATAGTATTTGTGGAAAAGCTCATTGTTTTGTGCCATACTATACATACATACATACTAATATTATAAATGCGAAAGTAACTCTGTCTGTCTGTCTGTCTGTTCCGCTTTCACACCAAAACTACTGAACCGATTTAAATGAAATTTGGTACACAGATAGTCTGGAGCCTGAGAAAGGACATAGGCTACTTTTTCATGCAAAAAAGGTTGTAAAGGGTTGTAAAAGGTTGAAAGGAGGATTATTGGTTGTATGGAAATATTGTTAAAACTACTGAACCGATTTAAATTAAATTTGGTACACAGATAGTCTGGAGCCTGAGAAAGGACAGAGGCTACTTTTAAAGCAGAAAAGGGTTGTAAAAGGTTGAAAGGAGGGGGTGAAAGGTTGTATGGCAGTATTGTTAAAACATATCCTTCTGTGGGAAATTCGAATATAACGCGGGCGAAGCCGCGGGCGGAAAGCTAGTATTTAATATGACTCAGATTTTGTAGAGCCTTATGAGGCGACATCAATCCTTAATTTTACATCCTTAAGTTTGTAAATGATGGATTCTTTTCGGATTATAAGACTGCGATATCATTGGAATAATAGTGATGAATAATAGTTTAATGTTTATAATTTATATATATATATATATATATAAATATATTATTATATATATATATATATATATATATTATTATATATATATATATAGAGACAGATTTTAAATATAATTAGTTCTGTTAAGTTTGTGAAGTCGCCCCTGTAATTATAGCACCGGATTGGAATAAAAACTGGTATTTAAAATATTGGTAAATTTGCACAGATATTTGTTCAATTTACAAAAAAATGCAGTTATTATATTCTGTGTAGCTTCAATTTTATATTCCAATGTTTTATTGGAACTTTAAAATAAAACGTGAGTTGTATTTCTTCATTTATTTAGCAATTTTATGAAAATGCAAAATTGCGAAGACTTATTAATATAGAGTAAGACGACATAGATTAATTTGTTGTGTGTTGTTCTTTTTTGTTATTTTTTATTTCACTACATATTGTATGTTTGTCGTGGCTTTAAGTAGTCTCTGTCCGACTTGTTTCTATCAAGTCGAATATGGCCTACTTAAAATCAAGGCAAAATGATAAGCTGTTCAATTGTAGGTAAGTACTTATAAGAATGTGTACATATTTTTATTTATATTAATTTTATTGAACAATATAAATAGATACAAATGCGGACTTAACGCCATATAACATTCTTTAACAAACAACAAAGTATAAGTCAAAAAGTAATGCGTTTAACGCCGTGAAAATATAAATCAAAATTAATAATAGAAATTGACTGCGTAATAATTACATCCATGTATTTTATTAAATATACGTCATAAATTCAATAGTTCAGATAGAAATGAAAATAGTATGTAAAAGTTTCAAATAGTGCTTATTTCATTTTATCCTTATTGCACTTTAACGAGTCTCATTATTTCATTTTATCCTTATTGTGAATATCTATATTTTTCCCACCATATAGTATTATCCTTACCACGATCCGCGATACATATTTGATATATGTTCCTTCACCTATCACTTTCACATGTATTATAGCTGTTTGGTGAATCTAATTTAAAAAAAAACACTATCATACAATTTTTCCTTGCTGACATTTTTCACTTGCATATCAGGCTGACTATACTTTCCTGCGGGTTTTCCTGTACTTAATTCATATTATATTGTATTATATTGTATTATATTGTATTGTAGTGTATTGTGTGTCTAGGAATTAATTTAAATGTACAGGTCTATGTTAAGCGTCGATGGCGCTGTGGTCTCGGCACTGGTCGACGAATCAGATAATTCAGGAGGCCCGGAGTCAATCCTGCCAAATAACAATATGGTTTTCATTTATAGAATTTCATATGTACATTTATCTAACACTCTTACGGCGAAGGAAAACATCATGAGGCAACCAACATCTGCGAAGAAATTCATAATACGGTAGTCAAACAATCCGCACTGGGATAGCGTGGTTGATTAAGGCTAATATAGTTTGGGTAGGCTCGTGCCACTCAGTGGGGACACAAACAAGCTATTATGATCTATGTAATCTGTCACTAGATCACTACATTATGACTACATTTGACAACGTTATATTGTGCGGGGAAGATAAAGTACTTTAGGTCGCATTAGTGGTTTATATCTTAATTTGAATTTCTTGATCACTTTCCATGAAATGGTTAAATCAACTGGAAACACAAAAATTACAAAATATTTCAATTATATTTTTGGCCACTTTTATGATCAATTTATACTCGAATTGAACTTAATGAAAAGTGATTGTTGGATATAAACAAATTATAAAGTCAATCGTAATCTTATCATTAGTTCTATGAAAAAAATAAAACATCTCATGAGAACCACACTGGAAATTTCCCAAGCTCTCTGTATTAAGGATATTGAGACAGATTTCTATAGATTGAAATATCCTATTGTATAACTGAGAAGCTTATGAATAATCTGCAACATCCTTTGCAAGGGGACCGTGTCAATTGGTGTCACGTTGTTTTCGCATTTATATCGGCAAACATCTAAGACTGGGATTGAAACTGCAAATTCACAGATTGTTGCACGAAGCTGCCCGCGCACATTGTCTTGTAAAGCGAGAATTGATATGACAGGCAATGCACATCGAAGTACGATTTATAATCTATGATTTTGTACTGTGATGTGCTTTAGAGAGTAGACTTTCAGCAACCAGAGTGAGGTCAATAAAATGCAACATTGTAAAGCATTATTTTCTTGTTAAAGCGAGGGCACTCTCAATAGCGGGAATAAATTAGGAAGCACTCACTTAAGCGCAGATTTTCTTTGTGAACCAATGTGGCCTGTTATTGGAAAATAGCTAAATTGTTCATCCTTCTCGGCGCAATGAATAAATCGCCCACTTGAACGTTCCCAGGGGAATTTGTAATTTTTGCAATTGTATATGTACCTTCTAAAATCTGCAATATGAAAGGAGCAAGATATATATTACGTTATAATAAATGTGTGTCAATGCTTCGAAAGCTCACAAGTACAGCATTTATCTTTATTAGTCTACAACATATAATTGTGAATTGGACCTTAAATTAAGAAAATTATAAAGAAATAAGAAACTTTGTTAAACCTGTTCACAAATGTTTGATCTCATATCAATAATTCTTCCTTGTTTAACCACCCTCTTATCCTTCCTTATATGTTAACATCCTTATATGTTACGGAGTTAAAGTTTTAAGCATTTGTTGTGTGGATTTGCTTTTCTTTTCTTTTTGCATTTTTGTTTTATCGCTAAATTTATTAATTTCAAGAGTCGTTCGATTTTTTCTTTAGTATATTTCTATAAAACATTTGTATGTGCCACTAGGCATCTCAACTCAATAGAACCTAATAATATCATTTTAAGTTTCAAAGCACGATAGCGCCTGACGGAAATCGTCAAAGAGGAAGTTTGGATTTGTTCAAGCACAAATATCATTAAGGTGTGATGATTAATGGCAGTGAGATTGATCATAAATTGAACTTGTCTTGAAGTTGTACTGCGCTACAGTATATGATATTATGATATCGAGAAGTTTGATGATATGTAGAGTCTCAAACTGAATGCCGTTTAATTAAAATAAAGTATAATGCGGAGAAAAGGGGAAGGGATTAGGGAAGATTTCCTATTGTCAGGCTTTAACTAATACAGAGGTAGATTTTATACCTACCCCCGTATTATGGATAAAGTGTTAATCGTGCGATATAACCACCATTTTTTCAATTTGTCCTTTATATATTGACAGTTCAAAATGATAAATCACTCTACTATAAATGATAAATCGCGTTTATCTCATGCTAATTCGCCCTAATCGCGATAGTTCGCATCCCACGGGGTCATGGTCGTCTGATTAGGTTCGTCCAGATCGCCTATTTCTACCACAATATAGTAATGTTCATTTATATATATATTTACATTAAATTAATTTTATTTTACAAAGAAAACATTGAAATCTTTGATATGACAGCATAAAAAATTACATTTTGGAAAATTAACACTCTTACTGATAATTCGATAAAATTCACTACAACAAAGTAAACACGAGTGTATGGGATAGATCCAATCGTTGCAGAATTTTCAGAATGAGTTCCCAAAAGTAAGTGAATTAACAAATTCGTGATCGATTGTTACACTTACACGATTCCATTATTTCCAAAAATCACTAATCCACAAAACCACTAATTGTGGTATAATTTTTCGAATACATAGAATTTCGTTCTGACTTTTGTGAATAACGTGTAGGTACTTCGTACTTCTGCTAGCTTCTCGCCCGCGTCTATGTCGTTCGTCTATCGTATTTTCCTATAGAAAAGAGATTTGTTAACATGGTAAAAATGATCGTATCTTATTTTTTACAATTCAAACTATTCTCATATAAATTTTATTAAAATCGGTTCAGTCGTTCTGACTTGAAAACATGTTTAACAAACCAATTTCTTTTCACAATTGAGGAGTGTCTTTTCAAAAGAGCCTAATTCGCGTTTTCATAATTTTCAATCTGGTATGGCCATTTGATTCTCCACACCATTTACAGTTACAGTTTTTAGTCTATTTAAACATTCAATTTGTCTTATTTCATCTACAAATTTAAATTCAAAAAGCGACGTTCGCATCAAAACAGCATACATTCAACAAGAATGTGCTTTTCAAAACGGTTTAGTCCAAGCAGAAAATTAAAACTATATTTTCGTTCCGTGACAAATAGACTTATTTCAAAATCAATATGTAAGTAACATTTTATTATTACATTACTAAAATTAATAAAAAAATTATAAAAAATGTTGTCTTTCTGAAACAAAAAGGCTTATTTCAAAACAAAGTCCAAACCTAAAATGCTTATTTCACAATACGTCCTAATCAGAAGTGCTTGTGCGAAGTGCGAACTGTAAGTCCTGATCAAAACATCTTATTTCTTACAATCCCTGTCAAAACTCCTCAGTTGTAATATTATTTTTATCAAATCGTACATACGCTATCACAATTAACCTACCACAATTTATTTCTTATTAATATTGAACTCTGTTCGTTTTTGATATTAACATCAACATGAATTTTTAAAATTTACAGATGTAGTTGATTAATGTATTATTGTTTACGTACGATCTAGAAATATTAATAATGTTCTAAATTCTCAAAATACTTCCAGACACTGACAGTGTATTAAAGATAAAAATTGTAGTTTTTTATCCAGAAATAACAAATAGTACCTATTTGTTATCTGTAAACCATAGACTATGCAAAGTCATCATAACAACATGCGTCCCTCTTATGGTGTCAGTTTCCTGTTACGATTTACGGTTAAATATGTATTCATTCGATATAATACTTATGTTGTCATAATATTTATTTTAAAATTAATATGCAAATGTATTTTCGGAGTCTAAAATGACCTTCTGACTTTCGTCGAGTGACATGGCGGTGAGTTGATAAATGGATTTGTTTTTGCAGCCTAGTTGCTTGCCTAGGAAACCTATCTATAATCCTAATTCAGATGTCCACTGTGTATCTGACGGAATTACTAAGAGCGGGGAGGAGCTTCCCCTGAATCCCTCAACAACCGAAGAAGACCGTATATCTAATTGTCGGAACTACACATTGTTATTACTAGTGCTCGGAATAGTTTATTTTCTGTACTCGCAGAAAGAAAGTCAATGTAAGCGAAACATGGATAAACCTTTTTATTTTTTGTGGGGGGAAATGCGACTTTATGCACCATGACACCGCGCTGGCAAAGCGCGGCCGTGTGTGGGGCTGTCTGGTTATAGAACATGGATAAACCTTTTTTTTTGTTTTGAGCGGGGGAAATGCGACCTTATGCACCATGACTAATTTAAATTAACATTCTAACTTTTAAATTTAATAATGTACACAATTGTAATTGGTTCCAAGCTTACGTTTATATAATTTAGTTAATATTATGTATTAATCTTGGTTTGTGAACTGTAATTGTGTCTAAATAAATAAATAAATGACACCGCGCTTGTAAGACGCGGCCGTGTGTGGGGCTCTCCGGTCAAGAGGACCGGCCTACCCACTAAAACCCCCCCGAGTTCTCTGGGCCCACACAGGGCACATGGCGGGGTGCGCTCTCGCGATTCGACCGCCATGTGTTTCCCCGAGAACATGGATAAACCTAAAATTTTTAATTTGCTTTTCGTTTCTTTACGCTTTTCTTGTAAAATTTTATGTTTACAAATTATTATTACAACAATAAGCAAAAAGACGAAATACTATTTTGAAAGTTCAATATAATATTTTTACAATCTCTGAATATAGTAAGTTCTCAGGCATAGCCATACTATTGGTCACTAAATTAAACTACCTATTCTGACCACCAGTTATTACAGAAACAAATTTTTTAAGACATTGATGCTATAAGAGCTACCACCTTCTAAGCCAAACACCATTTTAAATTACACTATATTGACAAAAAAAATAGACTTTCTCCATCATGGTAAACGGTTACAGCTGCTTATAGGACATGTGGATTCTGTGAGATTCGTAGCAAATCTGCAAGCGCCAAGAACCCAACGTTCGTTCGTTGCTGTATGGTCTGGAGCACCTACTGAACTATTATTGATCTTTAACTATGAAATTGACGGTTTTTTTGTGCCAGTTTTGGTTACAAATGAATCTAAGAATTAGATTATTTTAAACTAAAATAAATATCAAAAGTTATCTGTATCTATACCTGCAAATTATTTTCGTCAGAATTTTGTAAATTATTAAATAGATCTTTCTTGTAACTAATTAAATAAGAAAAACGTATATGAAATTCTTTGGAATTTTTATTCAAAACAGCAATTCCATACTTTTAACCCTAATATAATTCCGATTTTCGATTTTCCGATAAGAGTTTGCGAAGGCTTACTCATCGACAAATGGTATAAAAATATGATTACAATTAACTTTTTCTTAATTTTGCATGCCCAGTATTTTTACTTTTTTTGGAATATCACTGAAAGTTCTTTGTATTGCAATCTAGAGTCAGCTAACATGATTGTTACATGGCATTATAACTGCACCGATTAATATTGATCGCCTCTACTATTGATATACTAATCAATTGTGTATATTTTATATTACAAATATTTAGAAATTACTTCAATTTTATTCAGTTTAATTAATTATTCATACCGAAATTATTCAACTGGCAGCTTGAAAAATAATATGTTTTATTTTAGTTATTGCAATTTCTGCAACATTTACAAGTTAGTTTCACTTGTTTCCCTGTCTGTAATGAATTCTTGCAAGATAAATTTAACCCACTTCCCAGTTCCACTTATATCGCGTGACAATATTCTGATGACATGAAACTGATCTGAAACTGGAGCTGAAAACGACAAAACATTTTTAAAGATATTATGCTCATTAAATTTGTATTGAAGAGTACTTTGATTCTATATAGTAACCAGGTTCTGCTATAGAAGCTAGAAAGTGACTATAAACTTCGCAATAAATCGACACAACTAATCGAATATAGGCTCATTTTATTTGTCATAGTGAGTAATTTATCCTTATGGATCCTGATCAAATTTGCGAAAACAAGTTCGTTCTATTTTTTGACTAAAAACGTTAGAACAATTACATTTGTTATATATGTATCGCAGGTAACTGGTTGAAATATACAGTTATACAATCAAACAGCTAGTCCTCTTATTGAACAACGCCTTTCAATCATACGCTACTTAGCCAGATAACTAAATCATCGTTAAATGTTTAACATTTAACGATGATTTAGTCAGTTTGCTAGGGTAAGTCTGCCATATTAATAATGAATTGGAAAGAATTTGAAAATTGCTATTATTGTTGCGCGACAATGTTTATTTATTATTACATCGAGTTTAAAGGATGACTAAATGTTTGATGAAATATTTTTATCAATTATTTTTATTCCGTCATTTTCATTTAAATGTTTGTTTAAATTTTCACAAGAATAACTTATATATCATTCCAACGCCTTTGGCGTGTAAAGACACTATATATAACAGCAATAAACTCTCAATTACCAAAAGCTGTTGAAGTCTTAATAAAACCAAAATAAAACTAGAGGTAAAACTAATTCAACATTACTACAAAATTTTTTATGAATTTAATGTTAACGTTTTCAGTGCTTTCAGTTACAAACATATATGTTGAATTGCGTTGTTTAATAAAGTAGCTAGCCGTTTGATTCCCCAGGTTTTTAACTAGACAAACACTAACTACACTGACTGACTGATCAATAAATGCACAATAAAAACTATTGAATTGATATATTGAGTTAAGCTATTGAGTGAAAGTTTTCATAATAGTTGTAATCATAACATAGACAATCACTAAAGCAGGGAAAAAAAAGGTTTATTGTGTCTATGTAATTTGTCATTAACGTTTATCATAAAGGAAAAACAAAACTCTGACAAAACACAACACTATATATATTATCCATCTATATGTCTGTTTAACTACATCTTTTTGTAGTTTGTTATGGCTATGTCGTTAGAAAAAAGCTCTGAAATTCTCCAGACGGCGGTTATGAACTTGTAGAAGTATAGAGCTTTAATATCCAGCAAAATAAAGGGGATCGCACCTCCCCGCTCCCGACTCAATGGAATAAACTGTTTAATGAGGGTCACCACTATTTAAGGCGAATCAGACTTTGTAGAAGCACAGTCGATTTGTGGTTTGTGTAGCATGCGCAAGCGCATATGCGGCCATATTGGATTCAGTTCAAATTCAAACGTGAAACAAACCGGTCGCGTACGATATTTAAGTGTTTCAGTTTGACATTGGCCAGTGACAGTTGGTGATGGATACAATTTTCTTATAACGATAGGTGAGTGTTAGCCATAATATAGTTTTATGTCTAACTGTATTAGATTTAATTTCATAATACTTGGATACATGTTTATTAAAATATAATTTAATAAACACAATACCTACCAACAGAATCTGAATTTTTCCTCTGCTGTTAATAAATGTTCATTTATTACCAATATTATAAATCAATGTAAGTAAAAACTTAATTTATTATTAAAAATATATCTAAAGTATAAATTACTATTCCAAATAAGTATTTAAGTAATACAAATTGAAACGGCGATGGTGAGAAGATATTAAAACTTGACCTTTTTATTCGAGGCGATAAGAGCAGGAAAGGGTATCGGCAACTTTATATATGCCAAACTCAGATATAGCAAAAGTATAGTTACAGTTAATAGTTTCCATTGTAATTATATATCTTCCAAATCGCGATTTTATCGAGCCTTTACAGATGTTATTGTTTTTTGTCTATTATAATATAAAAAATTCGTAGTATCAATAAGTTAAAATATATATTTATATTTCTTTTATATCAACACTGTTTGGCAAAGAAATCGTAAATATATGTCAGTTTAAATTAATTTATAGCTAAAGTAATTAACTGCGTTCATGGCTAGACATATTACTCATGTATTATTTGTACTCCAATCGACTCCTAACTCAAGCTAACAGAGGGTAAAGTCCAAAATTGATTGAAGATGTAATAGTTTCGTGTTACGTAGTGATTCTTAAGTAATCTATAGTTTGGGTAAGACGATTCTTGATAGTACACATGTGACTTTACACAAAACATTAAATTGAATTTACTAATTTTCCGACTATAATAGTATTGAATGCAATGTATTAATGTGAATGTTATATCAATGTACGGTCAGCAACACGTCAAGTTTTACCTTTGCACTGCAAATGTTGCTGCAATTACGAGCAACATTAAAGATATTTCAAAGTTAATATGTAATATTTGACGCGTTGCTCTGTGTGCAGTCGAGCCACAGTAGTAATTGCTTGTACAAGTCCATAGTGTCTTTATGTAGTGACTTCAAACACTTTAATTCAGAAAAGCTAACGTTCTGTTTTATCTTGTCTTATGTTATTTGCATGAGCACTGTACATTTAAATCAGTTTTGGTGAACCTAAGAAATTCGCAGATACTAAAAGTATTCGAAAGATTTTTGTTACTATAAGGCTAGTACCTATATAATATTGAGATCGTTAACACGCGAAGTTCATCATGCCTAAATATTATACCATTAACACAATTGTCAAAATTATATCATCTACATTCATCCACTTATAAGGCGATTAATTGACCCTGTTTTTCTTTACTCCTAAAAAAATTACACTTCCTCTGTCACAGCAAAGCCTTTCAAACTGCACCTGAGAAAATTCTGTCATTAAATATACAAATAAAACAAAAAATAAAGTAAGCGATGATTGCTCAAATGAATCTTGGCGCGAACGATTATTATCATTTCATTATTATTTTTCTTCATTATTTGGGATTAATGATTCATATATGATAGGGACACTGCAAAGACCGACTAAACATGCTTAACGCGAACTAACATTTTGTTATGCGGGTTGATATCAGTGTTGAGGGGATTATGATAATAGTCTAATTTATCCATTATGAATATGAGGGTGTGATCGTGTTTATTAAGTGTTATTCCCGTCAGAGTGACGACGTATTCATTTTCGAATAAGTCTCGATTTACAAATAAAATACAGTCGTCCATCTTTGTAACATATCAATTTTTGCTTGCTAAGAATACATCGATTAATTATAAAACAATCAACTATTTTTTTATTCAATAGACAAAATTCAAAAGTGTTAATTTTTCAGAGGAAAAGATTATATTGAAATTTTATCAGTAAATTTAGTGCTAACATGCTTAATATTATTACAACCTATTTATATCTTACATACAAAACATACTGTATGCAAATGAATAGGGAGTTTTCATTTAAAATTAACTGTTAGGTTGTAATATCCTATATACCTACGTTATGTCTATACGTTTACAGGTACATTTGTTAGACCTGAAGAATTGAAACAATAGTTATAACTGACTAGCTGTGTCCCGCGGTTTCACCCGTGAACGATTTGCATTGTGTATATATTTCAATAGTAATCTAGTACTAAATATAGCCTATGTTACTCAGTAATAATGTACCTTTCTAATGAAACAAGAATTATTAAAATCGGTCCAGTACTTTTTGAGTTACATACAAAAATACAAATCTTTCCTCTTTATAATATTAGTGTAGATAAATTAAATAATGAACGTAACTAACGTAAATTAATTCAATAAACTAAATAATAACTAAATACTTTCAAATATACATATTTATTTATCAGTATCTAAAATAGGATGATGAAAATAATTCATTTTTCTCCTCATACTCTAGCAACCTCGATCATATTAATGTGAGTAAAAGAACATGGTGTCTAAGGAAATATTTAGTTTTTATTTTTACTTATAACTAATAAGAAATCTATGTAATGATTCAGTGTCAAGTCAAAATAAAAACGAAACGGAAGGTGAAGTTAAAAAAACGATTTGCAATCTTGTATAATATTTTTTAAAGAAAACACTTCTCGAGCGATTTTCGTAGTATGTAACTCTCTCGAGCTACGAAACAGAACTACGAATTGTTGCTACGGAGAAAAACAGTTTCTACTATGTGAAAAATTAATCACTCGCATTATGAGCCATGAAAAACGGTACTTTCCTCGATGTATATAGAATATATGTATTTAAAAGTCCTCAAAACAATATTTAAGATGCATAAAATGTACCTTACGTGCTGATATAAAAAGATACTTTCCGAGTACACTGTTTTTAAAACGAAAGCAGAAACTTTGAAATCCCACATTTAGTCGCCTGTTAACACCAATGAGATACTAGCAATCTATCGAGAGACACAATGTCTCTCGATAGATTGCTACGTATTATTCCTCGTACATTGATATAGGGCTTTGGACACTTAGGATCAAAAAGGAACTTAGTAGCACTAATATTTTTCTATTGCGTCTTCACTTATGCCACAAATTTATTACTGTTTCATGCTATTTCCAAGGTACCCTTAATTATAATAAAATTATTTAGCAATTTAATGTTTAAACAAAGAAATATAAATAATTCTATTTTCATTATTCAATCCATTGAAAGTGCGAAGGTTAGGTCCTTAACTTAAATTCAAGAACTACAATAATCGAATATTGTGTGTTTGGTCAATTTTGGTTTCGTTAAATTAAAAAACTTCGTCAAAATCATAGACATTGAATTTTATTTGTTTTCTGTCCCTTCCCGGCTAGATAACTTGAAGTGGCTACATAGTATTTACAGACTCGATTATGTCAAAAAGCATTTTTTTAAAGATAAAACTAACAGAAATATTTTTTTATATAACAAGAAACACAAAATTTCGTTACTGCACCCACATACAAAAATTTGTTTGGCCAGATAGAGATATATATATATATATATATATAATATATATATATATATATATATATATATATATATATATATATATATATATATATATTTGTTACACTTACACCAATTAGCCTAGCCCAATCTAAGCTCTGTAAGGCTTGTGTTATGGGATCTAGGATAACGGATAGACATACATGTATTATACATATATAAATATTTTTTATTGAAATATATATCAACAACCATGACTAAGGTACAAATGCTGGCATTCATCACACAAACATCTGCCCCACCGGGATTCGAACCCGGACCTCAGAGATGGCGACACCTTGAAACCGGTGAAATGGCAGAGATGGCATGCAATTGCCAACAGTTAAATGAATTTTTCGTTATTAATTATTAGTTAACATTTTATGTCTATTTCCTATTCATATTAATAATCAATGGTCAAACGATCTAAATTCATTAAAGCACTTATAGATTGTCAACAATTTAATAACAGTCTGATTGAAATGTATGATTTTCCTCTTTAGTTCTGATGTAGCACCCAGCGTGACGTAGTGGTATTATTGTAAATGAATGGCACGTCTTGTGATTTATACATTCTGGTGTTAGTAACAAAATAATTCGAAGTAACAGCACTTTTGCAAAATATATTGCAACACCATTTACGTACAATTAGCATATTGAAAATATCCCAAACACCGCGTAACAAAATTCCGAGATAACATACTCTGATCAATGTGTAAAATGCACTTTGCTAAATATCAGACGTCCTGCTTTAAAACTACGACAGTCATATTTGTTTTAAAATCTATATCATTCTAAATTTACATATTGTTTATTGTTCACATTACGATAATCAAACAATTTAACTTCAATGATGAATAAAAGTGTTTTGTAATTGTTGCTACATTGTAAAGACAATATTTGCATATATTGGCTTATTACTTAATTCATGTTTTTTGAAGCAAATAATATGGCTAATATGGTAACATTGAAATTGTGATTGCAATTAATATATAATATCGTTGAATGTGTAAAGTGTGAATGTGTAAGTGTTTCTGCAATTTCAACTTGGTTTAATTAAATACCAATTTAATTCTATTTTAACGGTGCCTACACACTATTGTAACATTCATACTTGCATTGATTATATTCATTATAGACGGTAGTCTATAATGAATAGTGCTCGGTATAGGTAGTTTAATTTTATGTACTTGCGATTTTGTGACATCAATAGTATGGATATGCCTGGCAACTTATTATTTTCAGAGATTGTAAACATTGCACTTTCAAAATAGTATTTCATCTTTTAGCTTATTATTGTAATAATAAGTTGTAAACATTAGATTTTACAATACAAGCGTAAAGAAACGAATAGCAAATAAAAACAGAACAAATCACGCTGATTTTAGGTTTATCCATGTTACGCTTACATTGACTTTCTTTCTGCAAGTACTTAAAATTAAACTACCTATTCCGAGCACTAATAATGAACATAATGTGATACCAAAACATCATAAGTTCTTAACCTCTGGCTTTAGTAATAAAAAAAACAAACGTCCAATGTTCTCAACTCATACAGCCATTGTGTTCAATAAACAGAAAATGGAATACAAGGCGCGTTTGCCAGGCATTACAGATAACGCGGGCAGGGTGGCAACCCGGCGGCGCCGATAGCGAGGGCAAAAGTTTAAGATGTAAATTATAAAGAGCCACTTATCTCCTTGACAGTGTGATGAACTTGGCCACGTAAACACTCGATTATTAATAGGCTTTCGATGTGCATTGTTTTGACCGTGTAAACTGGTTATTGCATTGAGTCGTTGCATAAATCATATTTAGTTTTGTTGTACATCTTGTGTTACTCTGCGGATTATATATTTGTTTCAAAACAAAGGAATTTTAGTGGGACAAAAGTAGGAATATTACTGGGCATTCAGCCTCAGACATTTGTAAGCTATGATAGAACTTCTGATTCTACCGAGACCTGAGCCGTGCTTCAGTTTCTCCAAAGATACCACTATGGATAAATCCAAGTACAGTCCATTGTATAAACACGCTACCATGTCTGTCCCTTGACAAGAGTTTTTGTACTGAAGAGGAGTGTCCCATGGCTATACTCAAGTCAATCCCAATGCTCGCAAAGTTGGTCTTATAATGAACATAGACAAGAAAAATGATGTGGAATTCCTATATTTTACAAGAATTTTTTGACCTTCAGTCCGACTTTGTCCACCTCCAATGGGACCAGTGTGGGACCAGAACTGATTCCTGAGAGAGAGGCCTATGTCAAGCAATAGGTGTCTCTTAAATTAAATTATGATAATAAAGTAGCTACATTTTTATGTTATTCTTATACATAATACACAGACAAATGTTTTTTATCAGTAACGCGGTAAGCAATTTACGCGCCTAACGCTTTTAATACAAGGAAGCAATTAAAAAAATTATGTTTTAAATGTCGAACAACTAACGTTCGGCCGAAACGCTTGCTGGTCGTTCATCCCACAACCATATGGGCGCGCACGCAGGGCTTAGAACGCGCATGTGTTAGAAGTGACACGTACATTATTTGCATACACTTTGTTTAACGCCGATACTTAACATACTGGACCTTATTTTGAAAGAACACAATTTATTTACAAAGATTATAAATTTAAAATAATAATAATAAAATTACTTAATATACAGAACCTTATTATGAAAGAACACAATTTATGTGTATGTACAAAGATAATAAATCAAACGGAGATTTCTCGAAGCCGTTCTCGTGAATTTTCTATTACTGCATTTTTGATAATTGATAAGGATTAGTGCGATAGATTCCATAATGCAGTTCCACGGCCAATCGGCTGGTAATTTCATATCTTAACCACTATACTACTAATACCTATTACTGGTGCTGGCCACTACTCGGGGTAAACTAGTTTCATGCCAGTACTCTGCAACATAATTATAAAACTTAGAGTACTTTATATGTAAGTTATTAAATTGAAGCGAGGAAAACGTAGTTAGGTTCTTTTTCTATAAATTGACAAACAAGCAACACTGTAACACAAAACACTTCCCACCTAATGATTACAGTCGTCCATAGTGTATGTAGTTCTTGTGCGATTCACAGAAAATCTGGAATAAGTAATCGACCAATCCGCCCTAGATCTGTGCGCTTGACTAAAGCTTAATCGCCCTAACGTAGCTAGGGTAGAAGGAAATGAGCTGTGACGATGAATATTATCAAGTGTAAGCGCAAGAAGAGCAGCTACTTCATAAATGTCCTAAATTCACATTAAACAGGACGTGGCCAGTTTGTCAGCTTGTCTCGCTCGTCGGTCTGTGGCGCGCGGATGCTACCAATTGAGCAATTAAAGAGAAGATGCGTACGTGTTTATATTCCATCGTGCGTTAGCTTATGAGCTGTCTGCATGCGACCTTTTTTCGTAATTCAACTTTTTATTAATTCAGCAAAGGGTACTCATATTGCCTGGCGTGTCATGAAGCGAATGAAATTTATTATTAATTTCAAGTTTTTAAATTAAAGATTGGTTTTTATTTTGTAAATATAGTGTTTTGTGTATCTTTATAAATTGTATGTTTGAATTTCGTGAGACCGGGTGTCTCATACTATCTATGGATCTACAGTAAATATTTTGTAATTTTTATAATTTTAAATATCTAATTAATCTGTGCTACAACTGATAATTGTGAGGCAAATATTGGTATTATTTTTATTAAGATATGTTGCTATATTTTGTGTCGTTACTTAATGAATTTACCATCTGTTAAACTAAATCTTAATAGTAAATTTTACATACTGAATTATGATGCTATAGTTGAATTATAATTATGCGAAATGATGAATTTGATGTAAAATAAAACTTTATTGAAGCGAGCCTTCTTTACCAATGTATTTTGTTAAGCAAGTATAATAAGTAGATTAAAAAAGAGTGACAGCATATTTCACCAATAGATTACATAATATTCATGGTATAATATTTATATTCGAATTGGGACCGAAAGTAAAAATGTCGAATTATATTATAAACTTAAAATATAGCGATATATGTTGATAAATCTAAATTAAAAGACTACAAATAGATTTTACTTTGTATGTTATAGACATACAAAGCAAAAGGCGATATATAGACTTGAAAACTTGTTTATGTATCATTTTTATAGTTGTTTCTATTACTCACCTTAATATATGTATGTAAAGATTCACATTTCTGTCATTCAGAGTTGAATGCCGATTCTTCACTGTGCATACGCAGGCGAGTCATCCCGGCGATAATTGTGAATCCAGACGTGGCTAATTGGTCTTTATGACTGACGCCGTATTTCGACATATGTGAAGCACAAAATGTATAGCGTTGGCTTTCACTCTGAAAGAGAGAAAAATATAATAATGTAACTACTTAAGTATGATAGTAAATATATACCATCCATTTAGAATTTTTTTATCTCCTCCAGCATAAAATTTGTACACCGTAAAAATTTCGTAATTTCTTAATTCAAATTCATTATAATTCATTATAATTATTATAACAATGTTAAATGATATGGTATTATGCTCAACTTGAATTCCTAGTATAAATTTAATTTGAACATTAGTTACATACTATGCTAACATTGTAGCGATATAAGTATTTGCAGTTTGTATTTTTTTATGCATTAATCACATGTTATTAATTGGAGTACCACGAAGCCTGCGTAAGCGAAACCACCAAAGCAAGCATTTTACTTTGTCTATTGCTAATTATTGTATTTTTACGAAATTTGTAATCACTAGATTAATAAACAGAAGAGGATACGTTTACACTAAATGAAGCATGAACTCTACAGAGAAAATTTCAAGATCACAAGAAAGAAGCACAAATAAATCTTGTTTCTAAGTACTAGTGCCGCAGGAGTGGTTGTCGTATTCTCCTGCTGCGTAAGTGCTTATCAATAAGTATTTATTATATATAATGTACGACAAAGAATCTAGCAGAAATGAAGATATTCACTGGCGAGAAAATAGACAATAAGAAGATACCATTAACAAATGTTTTTATGTATAATCAACTATATATTGCTATACAGATGGACTGCATGTAGTCCTCACACTGACTGCAAACTGTTAATTTGAATGTAGTGGGCTACGATTGCAATAAAATTTACTAATTAATTGTAATAAATCTGCATGTTAATCTTACAGTCTTTTAAATTTCATGACAACCACCACTCGCGTGATATAAAAAATGGACATATCGTTGTATAGAATTAACATCTTGAAATATTAAATTGTCATTATAGAATCGTGTTCAGATCGCTATATAGCAGTTAGAATGACCAAATCATCATAAAGATTAAGCGATATGTCCCTGTGCAAAATAACTAAGTTTTACATGACGGTTACTGTATAAGTTTAAATTTTACAGCTATAAATTATTTTATCATTATTGTCTTACATTGTTACGTCTAGCTTACTTTACGATTCAATAGAAACATACAAACTGCATTCAAATTTGAATTTAGCGTCAGAGTGTGACCGAAATGCAGTCCAGCTGTACTGAGCCTATGATTCAATCGCGAACATTGTATTACTTCATTTTGCATAATTTTTTGTCTTTTTACACAGCCTTTCATTCACTATGAGGTTAATGGAATGAAGAGTACTCTTATATTTTGCACTATTACATTTGCATTGTGTCTTCCGCGTAAGTGATTTATCACTATTGACAACAATCTCAATAGCGATAATTCACTCAAATGGTGGACAACCACCACGACTGATTGGCTTAAAGGACTAATGGCCGTTTTCACCAACCTTGTCTTAGCTTAGGTGACTCCTAAGTGACATGCTGTCACTTTTTATATTAACTGAAAAGAGTGAGACAGCATGTCTCTTAGGAGTCGCCTAAGCTAAGTCAAAGTTGGTGAAAACGGCCATAATGGCCGTTTGTAATCAATTCTTTTTTGAGGCCGGAGTACATTTTTGGAATAATTAATTAAATGTATGTATATTTATGTATCGATAATCTATTTCATCATTATCATTTTCCTATTTTTTTTTTGTTCCTATTATTCTACACCCCCCTGGTCTCGGCCTAATTTCCATCTACTATTTAGTGTGAAATAGAATGAATTATTTGGCATTCTGACATATCTTATTTTAAATGTTCAATAATCTAATAAATGTTTAAATGTGTATTTCTTGAAAATCATTATTTTTGATTTGACTTAAATTTATTTGGCCTGTTTCATTTCAATTCTTTGCCATCTATTTATTTGCCAATCTGTGGATTCCTTATTAAAACATAGGGACAACCCTTCCCATTTAAATATATTGTATTGTTTAAATACAAAAGCTGACGTTCAAATTTATTTTTGGTAATTTTCACAACAATTTACAATTCGGGTGGGGCTTCTACGGTGCAGATTACTTTAGTCGTTGGAAGGAGCTGAAAGTTTTATTTTTTATAATGAGAGTTTGAAACCTCTTATATTTCAGTATAAATCAAATCCGCAAATGAGACTCAATGCCCGAAACAATCTGACGAGCGCTAACTGTGGATTTAAAGATTTCAATATAAAGATCCTGTTTCTGAAGCTGAAACACAAGGAAGAATTGCAGAGTACTCAAATTTATCTCCTAATTAAATGAGTACTCTGCAATTCTTTTTAACAAATACAAAATGAATCGTCTACATGAAATATATACGTAAAGAACATTCGAACGGCTGCACTAAATTATTATTGTGCGACGCAATTTCAAAGAGAGTGTATAAAACTAAATAACTAATAAAAAAAACAGATTGGTTTTTTATTATAATATTACTTTTGTAATTCTACTATCTTCCGCAGATAACAGCTCATGTCTATTCATTGACTATAAGGCGGTACGAAGTTCTTCAGGTCAACTAGTAACATAAAATGAATAAAGTGCTCATTAATTAATTAATTCATTCAGTCAGTGACCACAAATGTGATATTAACATGTTCGTTTTTATACGTATTACCTTATAAACAAACAAAATGTTTGGACAGCAACAGAGACTTAAATGTTATTAAAACAATAATGTTATGTATATTTTTTTTATATTATAACTTTAAATCAAATTAAGATATTAATGTTAACTCAGTACATATATGATAACTAAAAATAGCAGCAGCTTGATTTTGACATGATTTCAGAAACATAAAATATTGTACTTATATATAAAGAGATGATGATAGATAGATAGATGACATGAAAATAGCATACAAAGAGCTAAAGATACGTGCATAAGGAAGAACACTGTGGTTTGGTAGTTAGAAGTACCTTCTCGAGAAGAACAGGCAAAAAACTCTGAAGGTTATTTATTTCTTTATTCTTGACAATATCATCATAACAAAATAATTAAATCAAAAGTTGCTTTAGCCAGTGTGTTTCCATCGCTTCAAGCGCTTCATGGTCACGAATAACTGGCTCAAGTTTGTACCCCGCTCAAACAGGCTACAGGTCCGACTAATGATTGTTGCATTTACTGGTTATTTTATCACTAGGACAAGGTACAAAGGTAGGACTTACGATTACCAAGATATCTAAGGCCTCTCTCTCTCTAGCCTGGAAGTAACTAAAGCTAACGGAAATGGGATCTCCAAAACCGGAAACTACTTATAAGGCCATGTGCACCAAAGTACATAATCAAGTTCATGGGCGTGATTAACTAGGCCGAAGGAGGCTATATGGACTAATAAGAGGGGAAGCACAAAAATCTGAATTTACGCAAAGGCCCCTGTTCCTAAGTGCTACCCCAACCCATAAGATAAGATAAGCCAGCGGGTTTGACTGGGACTTCCTTTCCCACGTTGTTATATGGTTAATGCATGCCCCAGCGTGATTTTTTTTCCTCAGGAGAGGAGGCTGAGAATCCTCATGGATACCAACGTAACAGGCAAGCAGGGATGCGTTGATTATGTCGGACTCCTGGTGAATCGAGGCGGCTCGACCCAACAGACCTACCGACTAAACTCAGCCTGAGCCTTTGGTCCTAATGACCCTACTGGCTTATATGGAAGAGTGCCGCACCTCAGGAGAGGTACGGTTAGCGCTGCCCCATGGAGAGGGCATAAGCACTAGAAGAGGCGTGGTTCTCCAAAGTGGGACCGGCCTGTATTGACTGGGAACCTACTCGTGGCGAAGCAGAAGGCTGCCGAATAAGGGGAGACAAGGGAGGCGACGGCTCAGACGCCGCCGCTCGCAGGTCTAGAAGGTCCTGCGTTAATTGATTAGGGGGGTCGCTTAAGACATGTCGCGGTCTGCGTGTCCTCTGCCAATATGGACTGTAAACCCCCCAGCGTGACTGTCACCATCTCAGAGGAGAACATGGAGAAGTGCAAAAAGTTTCGCGTTTATTTACATTGATGCTGATATTGTCTTAAAACATTTAGAACACTCAGTATTGAAAAATACTGAACGCTTTTAAGGCGTTTCAATACAGTTATTGACAGTTAAGGTAAAGTAGATTTAACCGTTGTTAACAATTACGTATGAAGATCCAACTTCTTAATTCACAAAATTCAAATGAGTAATAACATATTCAAATATCACTGCATTTTAATTCAGTTTACAAGCCTTTTTGAATAATAATGCAAGTTGTCTACGTATTCTACGTCCATCGCCACATTGAAACGTTATTAATAAAAGGTACATGAAATTTTTCAACATTCGCATTCATGAGTTAAACTTATGATTATGACTTTTGCAAATTGTATACGTTATTGTATAACATTCAAAGCCATGGCGTTGCCTTTAACACACTTCATTTTATGATGAGTTGCTATACTTATCCAATTTGTAACGTGGTTATCGAATGCGCTTTGCATTACAAATATTTATCAGTAGCATGAATTGTATGTAACTTTTTTGCATGATTACTAAAGCTTGTATATTTTATCGTGTTTATGAGTCATGTGCATTTGTGCTTTGATGATTCATTCAAATAAAGACAATATCTTCATTTGAGCGAGGTCGACTGTCCTTATAGGTACCTGCTATAGTTTTATGTGTTACGAAAATAAGTAAAGTTGCATAATGAACTAAATAATTATTCTCTCGGTCTTTGTAATGTTATATGACAAATGGACAACGTACCAAGTGCGACATTCTCCTCTTGCTTATATTATAAATCATTGCTTGTTAACTTATAGTTGATCAGGAATGAGAACGAAAATTATTCTGTACATTTGATAAAAACTTTGTGATTGTATGGTCATAAGCTCTAAATGTTAGTATGAAACATGATGTCTAAAATTAATAAAATGCATTCTATTTTGTATCCCTAATGTTTAATTATATAATTAATTATTAGGACTCTATCTTTTCAAAGCAACATTCGACTTGCATAAAATTCTATCTTTGCATATAGCTTTGGTGTCGCAGCTTGTTACGTTCAGTATTTTCATATATTTATTGCTATTAATTTTGTGATATTTAATGCGTATAGTCAATCACACAATAAATTATAAACTTCATATAAAAGAGTAAATACTGAGGCGTGCTAAAACCCAATTGATGAACTCAAATGGAATATCGTGGTTTGTCAGATCAAATAACAAAAAAATAGCATTAAAGTGGGATTCCAACATTTTGTCTACGAATATAAAAGTCGACATAAAAGTGCGTTTTTTAAATGGTGAGCAGATAGCTATTAAATTTACTTAAAAATGTGATGTAAAACGTGTATCTTTTTAAATATCTAAAACTTATTTTTATTAGTCACAAGATATAAATAACTTTAAAAATTGAAAAATAAATAGAATTGTTATTAGGAAGCTCATTGGCTGTTTACAAGTAAGAGATGATATTCCACGTATTCAATTTTACAATCCAATAAAGAAAATATAAACTCATTTGCAAAAAAAAAACGGGCATCTAAAGATATTTACGTTCTAAGGTCAATTTCAGTTAATGAAATTTTATTGTTTGAATCCGTCAGATTTTTTCATTGATTTTCGATTAACTCTTTAAAACAAATGCACATGCTAGACAATAAGAAGTAATCGCTAATAAAGATAAAAAAAGTTGTCCTTACAAAAAGTAAAGAAAAGACAACTCGCAGAAATGGATGGAGTATCTGATACAACCATTTTTAAAATCCTGCATGATCATCTTGCCATGAAAGAAACAACTCCCAGAAATGGTTGGAGTATTATATATGAAGTATTAAAATAAGTTATTAAAGAGAAAAGACGGGGGAATGTTACGAGAGGTGTGCTGTTTTTGCACGACAACGCACCCATCCACAAGAGCCGCATTGCATTGGCTGCCCTGCATAAGGTGGGCTTCGATATTTTGGATCACCCACCCTACAGTACAGACCTGGCTGGCCAGTGATTATTACCTGTTCCCAAAAATGAAAAAATTGCTGCGGAGTAAAAAATTTACCACCGAAGAAGTTAGCGTATTTTGAAGATAAAAACAAAACATTTTTTATGAGGGTATAAATAAATTAATTGTAGGATCTGAAAAATGTTACCATATTGAAAAGGAAAAATTATTTGGGTTTTTTATTTCCACCCTATACCCCCATTCCGCGAATATAAAAACGTTCCATCCTAATATAATCTGCATTTATCTCTGTGTTAAAGTTATATACAAAAATGCTCAAAAATATAATTAATATATTCTATGTTGGTGAGCCAAAATATACTACAAATATAAAGTTTAGAAAACTTGGGTGTATTTAAATAAAATTGAGGAAAATCTGCATAAGAATCTGGTGAATTAATAGTTTGTTTCCGTTAATGTTGTTGGTTAACTGCGAGTGATTCAACAATGTAATGCATTTTTTTTTTGTTAATTTACACGTATCTCATTTACCTGACAAACAAGTTGACTTAATTATTAATTTGTTAATTTGTCATCTACCTGACCGATGACTTCAATAATTTCACCAAACAGTTCTATGATTGTGCAAGTAACCTTGTACCCATCTACAAAATAAGGAATTATTATAAACATAATACATATATCTATATATATAAAAATGAAACCCGTTTCGCGTTGTCACGGCATCACGTGTGAACGGCTGAACCGATTTCGATAATTCTTTTTTTTAAATGTTTGTGGAAGTCCAAGGATGGTTCTTACGGAAAAAAATATTAAGAAAATCTCTCAGAAATATTGAAAAGTATACATTTAATTTTGCATATTTTAAAAAACGCGCGTTACGAATGTCAATTTTTTTTTATACGAATGTCAACGTCATTCACAGCCATAGACTATATTAAAAGAGCATTAGGTCAACTATACAAAATAAAGTGGTGCATCAAAGCTACGCTGAGGCGGTACGAAGTTCGCCGGGTCAGCTAGTAAATTTATAAAAACGATTTTCAATCATATGTTTATGAAACGATATTTTGCACACATATTTACATACATACATATATACATACATATATGTCACGCCTTGTTTCCAATGGGGTAGGCAGAGACCACCTCTCTCCACTTGCTACGATCCTGGCACACTTCTCTTGCTTCCTCCACTTTCATGAGCGTCTTCATGCATGCTCATCAGTTGCGAGTACAATATACACAAGAAGTAATAGAAATTGGGGACAGCGTCATATTTTATCCATCATGGCTTACATATTATGACGCTGTCTCCGAAGCTTGATTTCTGACAATTTCTTTTCAGGATTAAAAAGTAACTAAGTGAAACAAAGATACAAATTAAATTATATGTAATAATCCTAATAATAAATGCTTAACTAAATAAGTGACTAATTTTGTGACTGGTTTTGTCGCTATAAGTAGTTCATAAGTATCTTCATACAAAAAAAATGCATACGTGCTACTACTATTGTAGGTTCTATAGGATATATTGGCAAGTTCATAACCTAACCAAAGTGAGATAATGATTTAATCGCCATTTAGCTCTGTGTAAAATACTTACAGAACACGTACGGTTTCTCAATCAAAGAATCTAAAGTTATCTGCAGTCGTCGCAAAAATGTAATCAATATCTTCTGTGTGATCCAAAATAAATAATAAACTAGCCAGTGCCCGCGACATTTTCTGCCCAGATGATTTTTCTTACTTATCGCACATCCTCTAAAAAAGTGTCATAACACAAAAAAAGTCGATATCGAAGTAATAATACAGAAACGTTTATTTTTATCTTCTGTATATTGTGTAAAAACGCCATATCGTTTATTCCAATATTACCGGTTAGAGGGTGCTAGTGTCTCTTTTGTTCCGAGCGACTTCGAGGCAGGCTCAATCTAAAACAGTGCCATAACAGTGTTCCATACTTTTGCTCGCGAGTGTAGATTTAATCATTCATATTTAAATTATATAAGAAGAATAGAAGTGACATTTACGTAATTTACTACCACAAAATAATCGAGGCTGTTCTAAGCAATTTTTATAGTGCCTTAGGCACATTTTTATTCTTAAGTACAAATATTCTATTTCAAGTTACTTTTGAATAGTGTTTATGAGTGTTCAGATTATAGTATTGTTTTCTATTGTATACTACAAACTTAAAGTTGATGTGTCATTAACTAAGTAAATTGGTACTTAATTTTAGTTAATCTTTAAACTTAGATTCTGACTGTCAAAATGATACTACATAGTAGAGACAGAAGAGTTTAATTTAACCCAAGGCTGAAGGTAGATCTCGTTTAGTAATAAGGTATAATATGTCTAAATCCTGCGGGATTTATTGAGAAGAAATGTTTTTAAAGAGATAATTTTATATTCCTACAAAATAATTGGTAAAGTAAGGCATTAAATGTATGATAATATTGTACCGATTTTTCATTTTCGAAATATCTTCTTTTCAGAATGTAGTAAACTGACATAACATAAGACTTTTTTCAGTTTTTCCTAAAATTAAACAATATATTCGATGAGAAATAATATTTTTGACTTACTATCATAAAGTCAAATGAATTGTAAATGAATATAAATCACAAAAAAAAAATTAATTATAGTAACCAATTCACAAGATGACGGAAAAATACAAAAAAAAATCTTAAATCTCAATTTTCTCTAAACCGCTTTTTTTGTGTTACGACAATTTATTAGAGGAGGTGCGTTATGATGATACTAGCTTTCTGCCCGCGGCTTCGCCCGCGTGGATTTCGGGATTGTGTCTATAAAGGGTTAAGGGTCATAGTTTTTGCCCACAGCTACATATGCGCGGAAGTCGGTTTATGGTGCGAAACTTTTATCGCGCTTCCCGCGGGACTATCCGTTTTTCCGTGATAAAAAATACCGCAAAACCTTGCTCAAGAATCACTCTATCTATTGATGAAAACCGCATGAAAATCTGACGATTTTGACGTCTGCAAAATTTCAAAGCAATCGGTTCAGTAGTTACGGCGTGAAAGCGGAACAAACAAACAAACTCACTTTCCGATTTATAATATTAGTAAGGATTATATGAATTGTCCAATGTCCAAAATATGACGATAAGTGTCAGGTAGGAAAAAAAACCATCTGTGCAGATGAAGTCGCAGGCATCAGCTAGCATCTTTATAAATTGTAGCCTTTGGGCTATTTTTATGTATAAAACTATATTCAGTAGATTTTACTTGAAAAAGTAAACATTCATACTTACAAACTTTCGGGCTTATAATATTAGTAGGATATAATAATCACCGAATTTCACCTATAATCAAAATCCATTTAGATATAAAAAAATACTTGGTCAACCCAGAAAATCATTCAATACAAGATCGTAGTAAAAGGTATTAATAATAAAATTATTCAGTGCCTGCTAAAATGTTATCAGCAAAAAAAGATTAATGTTCAGCTTTACTTTCTTGCAGTATGTGATAAATGGATAATTAAATCTATACATTTCATATGTATATTATACATACATTTCATCATTTAAGCAAAGCAGGAGACGCATACTATAGCATAGGACCCAGAATGATCTTGAAACATCATGGTGAGGGATCCGTCCACTACCATTACTTTCGTAAGTCACCTGAGGATGTAATTATTATTAACACGATAGTCCTTTATATTAGTCTTCAAAGAAGACTGGCGAAAACGGATATAATATTTTCCTAAAACGTAAATATGATAAATACATAAAGTTTTAACCATAAAATTAAATTCAACAATCTTATATCATTTAAAGCTGGGAAAAAAAGATTTTCATCATTTTCTATCTGGTTATTGAACAGAAATATTTACGATGATGAAACATAACGTTTTAGTCTAGGATTATCTATAGACACACATTAGATTCCATCAAAGTGAGAAATCAATATTATATCATTTTTATTACACAAATTTAATTAAATAATCTAATGTAATGCAACTCATTCGTTAAAATACCTTATATGTACTAGAAGGTCGGTTAAAAAAATAATGCAACTCATGTCTGTCCAGAATTCAAGAACTTTTATGTATTCCAGAACAGAAGGTTTATCACTTTCTTATCACAAAATTATTGGTACCGGTGACAATTCTAATCAGTTCTTGTCTTCCTTACATTCAAACTGGCGATATTTCTAACTATATTTTTTTTAAATCAGAATATTTTAAAGAACTTTTTGTGATATTTGTAATAGTATAAATATTTTTTGTAATTTTAGTGTTCAATGTCATGTTTAATAGCTAAGTGTTAGTAAATAATTCTGTAGTCCGATTCCTAACCTCAATATTTTTTCTGCAAATATCTTTTAAACCCCAACTTTTAAAGGATAAGGACAATTAGCTTTTTTGTTAGTCTTGTTTAGTTTTATAGAATGGTTCAATTTCATTCATGAACGGTACCATTAAATCCAAGTCCAAAAATGTATAGAAGTTCGCCAGTCTTCTTTGGCGACAATCAACCCATTGTAAACATAGTTATTAATTGCACTCCACAACTTCAATTCTAGTTTGTCTAATAAAACAACAAACTCGGTGAAGAGGTTAAATTTTATAATACAGAAATTATTGCATATAGACCTTACTATATAACACAGTATCGCATAAAGCCATAACCAAAGCCAAATAACTTACCGTGTGATTTTGCAGCGCTTTGGGGTGTACAGAAATTTATTTTACCTTTGTTTTATTAACAAATTTTATTGTTTTTAATTATAAACAATGTTCCGTATGTTGCAATACGCTGCAAATTTAATAGACGTTTCAAAACGGTAAAAAGTTTTTACCATTTTACTAAAAACAACCTAATTACAATTATTTTTATCCCTTGTTATTAACAAATTTTACTGTATTTTTAATAATAAACAATGTTCCGTATGTTGCAAAATAATAATAACAACCTAATTCTAAATTTGCAGCGTATTACTAATTTTGTTGACAATGTTATTAACACAACACACTTTTCACCCCTTTCCAACTCTTTCCGTACACCCCAAAGCACTGCAAAATCACACGGTAAGTTATTATACCTTCTTTAAAAAACTTTCAGCGAGTTACTAATTTCTTTCGGGTTTGAGGCTTTAATGACTGGAATATTTGAGATTGGCGAACTTTCTCGAAGCAATTTTACGTGTATTATAATATTTTTAATTAATTCTTGATGTTTAGCATCTGTTTTATATTGACTACAACTCCGACAAGTGTATCAGCAATATACATTTCACGTCCTGGTTTATATTTGACATCTAAATTATATCCTTGAACTGCTATTATCATTCGCTGTAACCTAACAGGTAGTTTACATAAAAGCTTCTTGAATAATGTTTCAAGACGCTTTGCGCACTTTGTGACCATAAACATATTAGTGCATTTTTACACGACCATTGGCAAGATTTCCATTCCCAGTTGACTAATTTTATTCAGTTGACGTGAGGCTTCGTGAACCAAAAGCCACAGGCTTATTGTTTTGCAATAAAACAGCTCCTAACGGTGTCGATGAACTGTCAACTGATAAAGTTATCTTGGTTCATGTCAAAATATGCCAAACAAGGATTGTTGCATAAAGCTTTCTTCAATTTAGTAAACGAATCTTCTTGATTGCTTTCCCAACAAAATACAATATCATTTTTTATTAAATCCCTTTAAGGTTGGTTTATATCTGAGTACCTCAATATATATCGAGATAGGTAGTTACACATGCCAAAAAATCTCTCAAGATATTTTTAACATTTTGGAGTTTCCATTTTCATAATTGCCTCTACCTTTCCTGGATCAGTGGTTACATCCCCCGTTGTAAATTTAGGCCCGATGTATGAAAGTTTATTAAAAAAGAATTAGCATTTGATTTCATTAAATTTGATACTATTTTTTAGAAGTGACTTGTAGAACTTTAATAATTTTTCGTTTCATTTTTCAATACTACAGCGCCATACACAAATGTCATCAATAGGTGCAAACTTTCTGTATATTTTCGCAAAATCTTCTGGGGCTGAACTAATGTCAATTTTTCTATCTAATTTAACTACTTTGTTATATACTAGTACACCAATGTCCTATTTCGAAATTACCTACTTTCTACATACCTAGGTACTAATGATATTACAACCAGAACCAGTTGTCATTTTCATGCGAACAGGTTGATAATTTACATAGAATGTTTGAGTTATTTCATTTCCTGTTAACTTCACATAGGCCATTCCAATAAAAAGCGAACATTAACAACCACTGATTCTTCAGCCTCCGTCGATTGAGTCAACGAGTCAACTTCTTGAACCATATTCACTTTTTTCTTCAACCACATATTCGCAAAACGATTACTTTTGTTATAGTTGCGGCATCTTTTTCCATATAGGCACTTATTTATGAGATGAGTTTTACCGTAGTTTCTACAATTTTTAATAGTATTCTAATTGTTTGGCACATTTTGATTTGCTTTATACGCTACTAGAACGTCCCCTTCCAGAACTTTGTTTTGCTGGATATGTCACTCGAAATTTTCGCATTTTTAGATAAGTCTTAACATATGCCAAAGTTAACTTGTGGATTTCGGACGAGGATCCTCCGCTATCCACTTAATTTTTAAATCATCATATTGACCTTCCACACCAGATATTCTTTTAGGTAGCTATTAAGCTTTTCCTCAATATTTCCTAATTCGCACTGACGTCCTAAGTCAATGATCTTTATGAAATAATTTTCTAAACGTTCAGCAGCATTTTGCTGTGTTATAAAGAAATTATGTCGAAGAATAGTTAAATGTTTTCTAGAAGAAAGATTCACCTCAAAACTGTGAAGAACTTAAGTAAAAGTTTCGTTTTCAACTTCAGAAAACGTGTTATATTATATATTGATACTCCTTTAGTTTTGGTTAGATTCAGTAATATTACAATTTTCCGTAACTCTGCCGCCTTATACTTTACTTACTTACTTATACTTACTTATTTGCTACCATATAAATAACAAATTTTTCGACTCCACTTTTTTACTTTAAAATTTTTGGCTAAATTGCCTTCAAAGTACATGGGTAGTATTCCGCCTATTCCCACACCTGACATCATATTTATTTATGTACTAGCTGTGCCTGCGACTTCGTCCGCGTGGAATAGTTATTTTGAGCATCATATTTATTTTTGCAAACAACCACCTCAGCTGTTACCCACGACTTTGTCCGCGGCAATTTCTGTTATTATCTTAGACAATTTAGTTTAAAATTTTTAAAAGAACATAATTATTTTAAAGTACTTCTGCGGAAATTATATTTTTAGTTTTATTTTCTTGTGGCAGAAGAACATATTGGTTTTCTCCGCAATCCGATCTTGACAACGTGACACGAATTTGATTACCATAAAAACGATTCTAGTGAGTTAACCTTATAAGATAGACATATACTGTCGCGGTCTTTTTTTTAGATCATTTCAAGAGGAATAATTCATTCATACATATTTTTTATATCTTGTACCGTTTTCGCAGCGAATGCAACGGAAGCCCTCAAAGATGAATAATTTTCCCCGTTTCATTATTTCTTCGCTCCTATTAGTCGCAGTGTGATATTATGTAGCCTAAAGCCTTCCTTGATAAATGGTCTATTCAATAAAAAAAGATTTTTTCAATTCGAACCAGGAGTTCCTGAGATTAGCGCGTTCAAACAAACAAATAAACTCTTCAGCTTTATAATATTAAACCACATTTTATTTGGTTGCTGAGCATTACTATAAACAACAACTCCTTAGACTTCCATAACGGTCGTAAAGCGAGATTGCTTCCTTGCTCTTCTAAAATAATAAAACGATTAAATTTAATTTTATTAGTTTTTTCTTAATTTTGTTTTTAAATTCATGTTTGTTGCTTAGATTAGTAATTTTTAATTTTGTTTAATAGTTTGTAATTTAGTTTTGGAGCCGTCCCCCAACGAGAAGTTTTTTTAAAATATTAATACATACTTATACATATAGGATTGTACTTTAGGATTAATTTTCTTTTATTATTTTTTTTCTTTTTAAAGGTAGCTTATGTGTTTTGTGTCGGGGTTATTTTTAATTTATTTTTTTATTTTATACTTTTTAAAGGTAAACATACTTATAATATCTCTGGTTAAATTGTAACAAAATAGGTTCTTGTCGATTTCAAACATGTAAGTTAAGATTACTTTTTAAGGTCAATCTATACAGACACACACACAGACAGACAGACAGACACGTCAAACTTATAAAAGTTGTTGTTTTGTGATGTACAAGTCATAACCTTTCCTTTGGTACCCCACTTGAGCATATTTGCAGACATTCGGTTTTTCTTCCCCACTTTAACCCCCCATAACTTTTAAACGGCCCAATCGATTTTCATCAAACATGTCTAAGAACACTGGCCCGTAAAACATCTGTAATAAAAAAAAACGAAATTGAAATCGGTTCAGTCGTTCGGGAGCTATGATGCCACAGACAGACACGTTAAACTTATAACACCCCTCTTTTATTAAAAAATGACTGATATCCAACGCGTGCACACAACAGCGAACATTATAAAATACAGAAAATGTATTTGTGTTATACAAAACCATCGTAAATTGCAAAGCGTAATTTTCGAATTATACCTGAATTGAATTTTATATTAAATCCGTATCGACCACAAAGCATTATGTCGAAATGAAATAAATGACGAGACAGCATAGGCGTGGCCACTTTGCATAAAGTAACTGTTTAATGATACGAGGGTGGATTGAAAAGTACTCGGCCTAACTCAGATCCATTCAATTCTAAAAATCAAATCTACCCACATTATTTAGTTCAATTCAGACTAGTTCATTGTGTGAAGTTCGAAACGTGTGCGATAATTAGTTGTGATTTTATAAATTTATTAACAAAGTAATCGGACATAATTTCCGCGAATGGAGCAAATCGAGCAGCGTGCCGTCATTAAGTACCTCCATAAGAAGGGGCTATCATCAAAAGCCATCCATGATGACATGGTCAGTACATTAGGCGATTGTGCTCTGTCATATTCATCCGTCAAAAAATGGATCGCAGAATTTAAGCGTGGTAGAGAGAGTGTGAAAGATGAACCCCGCTCTGGAAGGCCTTCGACGTCAACTACTGACGAAAATATTAAAAAAGTACTTGATTTAATAATGGGAGACCGCAGATTAAAAATTTGAGAGATAGCCGAGATTATAGGCATCTCTTATGAACGAACTCAGAACATCATTGTCAACGAGTTGGGTTTCCACAAAGTGTCTGCGAGGTGGGTTCCGCGACTGCTTTCAGTCGAACAAAAAAGGACACGATTGACTATTCCACGCGACTGTTTGGAGTTATTTGAAGTCGATGCAGATGATTTTTTTAATCGTTTTGTTACTATGGACGAAACATGGGTTCATTACTGTACACCGGAAACAAAACAACAATCAAAACAGTGGAGAAGACCTGGTTCACCACCCCCTAAAAAGGCTAAGTCGATTTTGTCGGCAAATAAGGTGATGGCTTCAGTATTCTGGGACTCGAAAGGTGTGATTATGATTGATTATCTTGAAAGGGGTCAGACTATAGATTATCTTGAAAGGGGTCAGACTATAAACTCTGATTACTACTGCACCTTACTACGTCGTTTACGAGAGGAAATAAAAGAAAAACGTCGAGGAATGCTCAGAAGAAAAGTCCTGTTTCTTCAAGATAACGCCCGTGTTCACACGTCAGTACAGTCAATGGCTGAAATTCACAACTGTGGCTTTGAACTGTTACCGCATCCGCCGTATTCACCTGATCTGGCACCATCAGACTTCTTTCTGTTCCCTAACCTAAAAAAGCACTTGGGAGGTCAAAGATTTTCGACAAACGACGAGGTCAAAGCAGCTGTAGACGCATATTTTGACTCTAAGGAAGAATCATTTTTTTTCAACGGTCTAAATGCTTGGAAGGGGAGGTGGCAAAAGTGTATTGAACTTGATGGTGATTATGTAGAAAAATAAAAATATAACTGATTTAGTATGTGTTTATTTTCTTGGTTAGGCTGAGTACTTTTCAATCCACCCTCGTATATTACAATAAATAAATCATAAATTAAATTGTCATAAGTTTTAAATCGACCTAGGCGGACATATTTCGATCAAATCGAAGATGTCCTAAAGAAAGGTACGTCTAACCGACGAGCATGCATGAAGACGCTCATGAAAGTGGAGGAAGCAAGAGAAGTGTGCCAGGATCGTAGCAAGTGGAGAAAGGTGGTCTCTGCCTACCCCATTGGGAACAAGGCGTGACATATATGTATGTATGTATAAGTTTTAAACCGTTTGATTGACTTAATTTCAGTTTTCAATAAAATATAGGGGCTTGCTTAAAATGAATATGTAATATAGGTATGTAAACCCCACTCTCTTTCACTTTCATGATCTTTCCCCGCTCATTGTAATAACAGTTAAGCTTATCGAAGCATTTTAATACATATAAGTGCTTGTACCATTGTGGAAGCAAAGCCAAATACATTGAATATATCAACTGATAGAAACCAACACTCTCACTCACAACGTACGTCTTGTAACGATATAGGTAATGACCTAAACTTCTATAGGTTGACTAATAGCACTTGGATAAAGCCGTGAGTTATACAAGGCATACAGTACCCACCAAATTGCCACCAATCTGCCACTTCAATGCAAATAACTGCAGCATCAAATCATGACAAAGGGGGCTCAACTATAAAATTGCTTCGAATAACATTTGAATTGTGTACATCCGCTAGAAGAGCACAGAATCTGCGGGCTAACCAGCTTGCTGTGACCCGTCAATCTCTGCTACCGTGAGAACACCACAGGTCAAATGTTACCGGTGCCCGCCCGTATGCGAGTTAACTCAATAACTCTCCCCTTGGACGGCATTAAATTTAATAGACTCTGAAAAGGAACGCGAACAGTCCATCCTGTTGCTACAGGAAGATGCCGATTGGTTCAATTGCGGGGCCATTCGCCAATCAGCGTGGAGTCTCGTCGGCGCAATTGATATGGTTAAATCACGAATGACGTTTGACGCTTTGCGTTGCACAAGGATGATCTATGGAAAAATACTGACTTTAGGGCACAATAACATGTTACTTATTCTTTCTTGGGTATTGATCTCTCATGTTTAACTTCCATCACATCAACTACCATACATCATCACTTACAATCACTTAAAACCATAACTGTATTGATAAAATTGTCAAGAAACCTCAATCTACTAGCAAACACTAGGGTGACGTCGCAGAATCACGATAGCCTTGCGACAGTCTTATGTAGAAAAACAACCTAACATCCATAAATTGTCTTCGTGGTCTAGTACTTGCAACCGTTTGTAGTTGCTATTGATTTGGAGTTTTTTTCTGAACTCGTCTGACTAACCAATATCGATGCCGTGTCGTAACAATCAAAGATTAGAGAATTCTTCAGTTAGATATGGGTTAGATAGTTTTTCAGTAAAATAAAGCTTGCTACCAGGTTGAAATTGACAGTGGAGTTACAGAAAATTGATTAAAACTTACAATCACGTTACATCATCATCATCATCTACACTCTCATATCTGTCAAGCGCAACCTCCGTTCAGGAGACGTATTTTTGAATCATTAGACGTGAATTTGGATTTCGAATACGAATACAAATCGTGCGCGAAATTATTTTCTACTGCTTTCAATTTTATAGATTTTTGAATCACTCGAATTCAATGTTGTCATTAAGAACAAATTCTTAATTAAATTCCGTTTCACGCAGAAAAATTCAAAACACAAACAAAAATCCGGCGATGACTCACACGTGAAACGGATCACTGTCAAGGTCACGTCAGCGTTGGATATTCGACTAGTAGAAATCAAAAACGAGTGGGTTGAACCACTCGTTGCACAACGCACGAAATGACAATTCAGAAATAGTGAATTCGGTAATTCGTATACGAATCTCACTAATCCGAATGCGAAATGGTTTCCTATTGTATCAAAAATTCGTCTCCATCTCTATTACCCTTTGTTAGCAGAATAGGGCTTCATTGGTTCCAAGATACTGATAAATTTTACAACGGGTGATGCGCTGGCAATAATTTGCAAACGTGTTCTGGGGGGCAATCGCACTAACAAATCGCAGCTGAAACGAAACCAAATCGTTCCACTCAACCAATCCGAGAGCTAGAATATCACGTCATCGAACAGATGACGTGATATTGTGGCGTTCGGATTGGTTAAGCCGAACGGTTCGGTTGCGTTTCGGTTGCGATTTATTAGTGCGATCGCCCCTCTGCTGTGTTCATAACAAGTAACTGTAGTATTATATTAGGTATGTGTAGTGACAATTATAAAAAAAAATCTAGTTTGTAAGAAAATTTATTGATATTAACAATAAATGCTCTGGAGATACTTATCATTGGCGTAACTTTAACATTTGTACAATATAATAAAAAAAAACACATAAATGTTCGTGTATGTATACATTTAAAAAAAAATTGCTAACAACCCGATTTCTTTGGCTATCTTATTTCAATTCGATTTGGCATGATTTTGGTGTAAAATGCATTTGACAGGAAAAAATAATTTTCGTAGTACATAAAGCGTAATAAATTTGAATTAATACATTTACCAATAATTACTTACAAATCAATTACTAACACAAAATGCATAAATGTTAAGATCGTCGAACGATGTGATTAGCTTTTTAAAAAAGTTACAGCAAAATGATTAAACTCATACCCGATAAAACCGATATATCAACTATTTTGTTTGAAAACTATTCCACGTAATTGTTCAGATTGGCTAACTCAAAGTCAAGCTTTAAATGAAGCTTTGAATGAAGACGGGGACGAAAAAATTTCAGCATAACTTATCTATCTTTTACAATATACAACTAAATTAGTATAACTCATTAAAATCCCTACCATTTCCTTATCGGTAAGTAAGAGTCGGTAAGTAAAAAGTAATTCCATTTGTTTTCTAACTGAAAGTTTCACTGCTCGTTACACACATCCTTTAATAGAATAAAATAGTATCTAAAATAATATTTAAAAAAAATTAATTCGCAATTCCACACAAGCGCTCAAATTGTAATGTTTGGTTTTTTTTCTTCTATGAGACCAGTTTCATATTACGGCTCTATTGGATGCGTACTAAATGAGTCCAAGTAATAAACGCATGCTAGTTTAAGTTACACAATAACATATTACAACAAAATCAAACTATTTATATAAAGCGAAGGATAAAATTCAGATTTGATATCACTATATCCCAAATACAAAATCTAATTGCTGCGATTCTAATTCTTAACATATTTCTCTACTTTGACTTCCAGGGTGCCTATTTTCTGTATCTCGCTGGTGATGACGTCACCGGGTTGTAAATACTCCGGGGGATTGCGGTACATCCCCACACCTCCAGGGGTTCCAGTCAGCAATATATCTCCAGGGAGTAGAGTCATGACCCTGCCGGTGATAAGTTACGACAATAATATATATTAATAGTCTAATTTAATAAATTACCTTTGTAATTATTATTCTTTATTCTTAGACTAGGGTGACTGCTTACTATCAGGAAGACCGTAACCCTTTTTGCCACTATCGTGACATAAAAATTATAACTGTGAGGCGACGGATTTAAAATGCTGACATGCAACGCTTCTTTTTCTTCCGTGGCTGACGTGATAGCCAGCTTTACTGTAATTAATAGGTCTGTTCCCTATGATGTTTTACTATAAATGATGCAAATCCGGAATGCGCGACCTTCTCAAACTGTAGCGCAATGCGTGTACATGTCGCAACCAACTGGTTAAAAAAGCCGTTCAATCAAACAGCTAGCCCTTTGACGGAACAACGCCATTCAACCATACGTCTAGCTTATTAATTGAATATTTCAGTCGCTCAAAAGGTTCAACACTACAGCTGATTCAAAAGCCGCCGTCTAATTTAATTAGTTCAGCGCTCACCACTGAGCTAGATGCGTTTTGTTTTCAATATGGTGTCAACTAGGCTTGGTTTGTGATTGTTTCAAGATATTTTTCGGAAAGAAAGTAGTAAATATACGTTACACGTGTTATTAAAGATACAGAAATTATGAGGTCACCTACGAGTGAATCAAAATTTAAACAAACATTCAAGGAGAAATTACGGGATTATGAAATGATTCTTGCTTCGTAAATTTTTGAGTTTGTAATTTTTTGCTTGGTGCATGCAATAAACAATATTATAATTAATAATTTGTTTTTCATTTTTACTTATTTCATCAAACTTTTGGTCACCTCTTAAATTTAATTCAAGAATAACCTCCCAAGAAATTACAAAAAGTCTTCCTATTCTCTCAAATTAAGTACTAAACTAATGGTCACCTTAGTTAATTTGCCATTTAACCAGTTGGCTAAACGTTGTCTAGCTGTAATGTTGAACGTTGCAATCAACAAGTAGGCTAAACAACGTATAGCTGTATGATTGAATGACGTTGTTCAGCTGTTTGATTGAACGGCTATTTTAACCAGTTGGCTGCGATATACATACAGATTTAGTTTTTAATGACAAAAGCAAAGTTAAGTTGATAAACAAACAGGCTGCTCACCTGATGGTAAGCGGTTACAGTCGTCTGTTGTACATGTGGTATTTGTGAGATTCACAACATATCTGCAATCCCCATATATATATCACAGTGTATGTACCCAACATGTATCATAACATGTAAAGACACAGTACCCAGTAATTTCACTGCCTACCTTACCTTTCAAGCCAGAAAACAGAAATACAAACACTGCTATGTTATGGCAGAAACGAGTAAGATGGAGCTACCTAAGCAGTCGTCCCTGGTAATCTCCCTCCGATGATAACAGATAAACGGAAAGAGACAACATTGCACAAGCCAAAATGTCATCGGAGCTAAAAACGATGCGACGTCTTCTCTTCTAAGTGAAATTACACCAATTGTCCGATATTGAACGCCTTAATTTAAACTTTATTAATGATATAAAAATTATCAGGTAATCCAATGTCGGAAGAATTAGTGTCTAGGCCAGGGCCCGTCAATGTTAGTCCGTCATTCCTCAGGATGTCTGTGATATTAATAGAAATTGAAATTATTTAAAACTAATGCATGCTGTCAATCGGAAACGAATTATTGGTATGCAGAAGAGAGGTGGCGACAAGATGTATCCTTGGGGCATACCTGCATTAATCGACATAAACACATGAGACGTGCCTAATCTATGCGAACTCAAATAATGCGCCATACAGGAAGCTACTTAATTATATAATCAATGCGGCAGACCGAAAGCCGGAAGCTGGAAGAGGAGCGATTTGTTCCAGACTGTCGAAAACCTCTGCAATGTCGCGGTTAATTGCCTATAACTCACAATGCTGGCCTATATGTTCGATAGCCTCGATCGACTTGCATATTCCATAGCCTCACCCCAGAAGTGTTTAACGTATGCCACTCATCATATATATAATATAATATTCGAATAATAAATGTTATTGCTATTGACTAAACAATACTCACGAAGACAATCTAGCGATGACGTCAGGTATCTTGTGCACGAGTTGGCAGGTGTTACTACTCTGCTTCTGTACTCCGTTGACGCTGCATTTAATGTCTAGCGTCTGGGCATCACCTATTTCATCACTGGTCACTATCCACGGACCGATGGGGCAAAAACTATCCATGGACTATAAGAAATCATAAAAATAAATTATTAACTACTTGACAGAGGTTCGGTTAATTATTAATATATTTAATGCTAATTCGGATATTTAGTCTGACCATAAATACTATTACAGTTAAAAATAAACAAAATATTACATTTGAATTTAAAACCTGTCATTTTCGTAAATTGTGCATGTTCAATATTCTTATTTGTCGGTGTCAAATATTTGTAAGTTACACAAACTAGACATAGAGCCAAATGAAAAAATTAAACTCTCCATTCGCTTGGTATTAGCTGAATGTGTGTGTACAGGGTTATTGATAGCTACAGTGAAACGTCTTCTGTTAATTATCGAAAATAATTTAGCCGTTCACGCAATCGTTGTACGAAAATGACAAAGGCCTTTTGCCTTAGTATTATACGATACACAAAGAGAGGTGACAAAATTTTTATCCACGATCAGATTTTTTTTCAATTGAGCAATATTATACAACTAGTAGAATGGCCGAGATTATGCTCGAAGCTCTAAAAAAGCTTGCTAATTAGTAGACTACAATATAGACATTATCCGACTTCAGTGATGGTTTGGTGGGGAAGGGGGGATAGGAGGATGTTAGCTATGACGTGTGTTTATATATTTTTAATGTTTTTATATTAATGTATCAAGTAACACGCATTAACATAATAATATAATAGAGAAGAAGGGATGAAAAATATATATTAGCAACTCTAGATTGAATTGAGATGATCTGGATGATAAGTCTGAGTAATAGATAACAAGGTATCTGCACTAATTTAAGTACATTATTTTGTCTGTACTCGCAAAGCCGATGGGATATTAAGACGAGACTAATAATGAGCTCCCGTTACATAACCTCCAAAACGCGATATGATAGAGCGAATTATCACCTTAAACTGTCAAAACAAAAAGGATGAATTTCAAGATGGCTGTTATATTGTACAATAAACGCTTTATCATATCTTGTTTTTTTGCTCATGTATTTTTTATAGTATAGTATTCACGGGGGCAGGTATTTTTGGTTGGTGGTAGAGCTTCAAGATCCGTTGTAATATCAATTATCTATAATTATTAACATTCATGTATTTCGACAAGACAAAACAGCCAGTCCCTTAGTCCTTGATACGTCCATATGTAGCTTGCTGCCATATACGACTTTCTCTAAAGTACCGTGAGGTAAAATTTTATAGAGAATAGTTATTCTTCAAGCTAGATATTTTTGTTTACTATAAAAACTTGCATATTCGGTAATTCGTTTCGACTTGCTAGCAGATCCGTCCAATCACGTCAATACATCAGATTTTATTAAATACCTTAGTATGTTCTCGTTATCTTGAAAAGATGTTGTTCAAGATATCATAGATAGGAATAATATTCTTGAATCACGTTCACGATACCTTAATATCAAATCAGGCCATCATACAGCATATGATTATGATATTTATATTATCATATATGATAATATAAATTCCTTCCATGTGAATTTTTATAGCAAGTTATAACTATGGTTGGAATTAATATTAATACAAAATATTCATGATTATTTCATAAATAAATATTGTTCAAAATTAGAATTCAAATAAATTCCGTACCTCCGTAACCTTTATGATCCGCGGTTAGAGTCCTGGTGAGAGCGGATGTTTGCGTGATCAATGCGAACATTTGTGCCTCAGTCATTTTTGGTAATTTATATTTTTACAATAAATATGGAATATGTATAATATATGTATGCATATTCATTGCCCTAGATCGTATTACACAAATTTAGAGTGCTTATATACTTAGGGCTAAAGTTCGATTTTTATTTCGAGTCAGTAAAATGACATTTCCAGTGTCATGTGTCACAAATCATATTATTTAATATGGTATGTATTACATATTTACAATAAAAAAAACGCTTTGATACCTAATAAAATAAAGCATGAATAAATGTCTAAATCTATTGATTGCCGAACATCACTATTGTAGTGGGTTGTAGTGGGTCACCCTTTTTTGTATCAGTGACAGTTGCACTTGTCATTTTACTGACTCGAATTAAAAATCGTAGTTTAGGTTAATTGAATTTGTATTGTGAGTGTAAGGAAAATTTTATTTTATTTAATTACCTTTCCCAATAAGAACTGCCCTCCATTCCTCTCCTTTTGCCAATCGCGCGCGCTGATGTCTTGACCGACAGTATATCCGAGTACATAATCCAATGCCTCCTCCGCCTTTACATTAGAAGCCTCCTTTCCGATGACAACCACCAGCTCAACCTCCCAGTCTACTTTCTGGAAATAAGACATCAATGGCGTATTGGTGGCACTGTGGCCTCGGCAATATTCAAATAAGTAGAGTCAATCAGTAATATCGCTATGTATTTTTCGTTGTTCGAATTTTGTATGGACATTCGATAAAAATACAATTGTTTTCACACCAGATTTAATACTGTTACCAGAAATAAAAGTACATGTTACATTTCATCTCAAATCCATGTCAAGTGCTTTTACCCAGCATGAAAAGAAAATTTGACCCAAACGAATATCAAAACGTCCAGTGGATTGGAAATTAAATTTAGTCAACCAAATGCTTCCAGGATGTATTGAAATGGAAAGATATATTTATGTATTAAGAGTACCATGGTAATTGGAGATTTTGGTTATAGTGTGAATAAATACATACTGTGGTACATAGAAGACAAAAATATTTAAGAGCCAAATATACTAGATTTAATCTTATTCAAAAATCTGATTTTATTCGGAAAAAACATTCGACGTAGCATTTTAATCACATTTGAATAATATAATGTAGATGTGGCCGTGAATTCAAATTTTGTCGAACTAAAAAGGAGTTTATTTTTAATAACATAAACTAATAGTAACTAAAGTTACTTTTTATTTTACGTTAACAAAATATTTTACGTGCTTATTCACTGTTTAATCGAATTCCGACAGAACAACAATAACACTTTGAAATTCGTTTGAATATATCATGGATGAACAAATCAGGTATAATTTAACGTATCCGAATCAAAGTATTCTCGACTAAAAAAGTGTAATCAATATAAAAAGAAAATAGTCTAATGCTGTTTATTAACTTCCGACTTCTGTTTTCTGTAAATGTCTCAAATTCGATTTTTGATGTTGTTTTTGTGTTTGATTCGTAATCGCAAATACATCAATTTAGTTACACAAGTGTTTTAATTCTGAAATAAATAAAGTATTTATGTCAAAAAATGTAAATACAATGTCAGTCAACCTAAAACAATATAAGGCATAAAACTGACATTCGCAATAATTGTAAATTATTGCGATTTTCAGTTTTATGCTTTACTGTATATATACTGTAGACAGTTAGATCGTAGTTGTAAAGTAGGTATTTTCATTATACTTTTCACCTTGATCAGCAAGGAAAAACATCATTCATTGCAATCGATAAGGAAGTATCCACCTACAAAGGGGCCTATCAATTCACCATTCCATATTCATTTAATTAAGTTCTTAATATTCTATAACAATGTTTTCCATTAGTCCCGTGTTTATAACGGAATTATTAATTTGTATGATTCGCTTATGAAATGCTGCATATGTTTTTGTGTTAAAATAGGTATTACTAGATTTCTAATGTTTACATTCAACAGGGGCTCAAGTCAATTCTTAATTATAAAGATATAAGAAATACTCCTCATCCGATTTAAAGAATGCCTCGCACAAATCGGATTTCACGTTTCATAATTCAGGTTTTTAACTCTGCCATCTTATTAGACGAGGTCAAAACTCCAGATGACACAAAGATACCTCTGACCTCAGCGCATGACAAATTGGGGTCAATAATTGAAGCAATTTGTGATTGTAATTCATAGTGAGCGTAGGTGGGATCTGAAGTGGTATAAGCATATAGGTTTAATACATCGTTATTTAGTCCTTTAATATAAAGTGTACTATATATTTGTATATAGTGGCATGCGAGTATTTAAGATTAATAATACATTCAATATGTGTGTCATATGTAGGTATTACATTAATATCACGACATCTATTCACTAGAACACTATTTGTAATTCGTAACTGCAACTATCAGTTAATGCCAGTAGTGATAATTTCGAATCTTGCAATTACCACTACTGGCATTAATTGCTTCTGTGTATGTATGCCATACTTACTGTATTGCTTGTTTCTTGTAAAACCCTAACATTTTGGTGAAAGACATACTCATGTGGTATGCGCGCCTTGGCGCTCGTCGTTCATGTTACAGCGTATTTTGTAGGCTAATTTAGAGCGTAATATATAAATTTATTTAAGGAGTGATATCTGTTACAGTGTTACTACTACCTAATACATGCGCAATACACTTTTGAATATTTTTCAATCCCTATACAGTCGGGTTTCGACATATACGCCTATTTGCCAAATTCGCTCAGTACCTTTGATAAATGGGCTATACAAAACTAAAAGAATTCCAAGTCGAACCACTAGTTCCTTATTCTACCAAACAAACTTAATTAAATGAAATAAATGAAAATTATAATGTTCATCAGTCTACCCATTCGATATTAAAGATTCAGAAAGCTAGTAGCTAACTAGTTAGCTTATTACAGCGAGCCAACATAACCATGTGTGCCAAAAATCTTTATGATATGCTTATGAGCTCAGCCAATAAAGTTAGTAGAGTATTAATGAAAAAGTATGTTGGCTTACAATGATAGAATGTCTTAAGGGGTAATATGCCCCTCTGTAACATGCAAGAGTTGGTGTAGAATATAGCCCGCAATAACAGACGGTTTATGAGAGTCAAGACCATTAAACACTTATTGGATGTAATAAGGAACATAGATGGACAGGCCAGACGCAAAGCCTCCATGTAAAAAACGACAGAAGTATCCACTGTACATCTGTATCGAGTAAGATTACCACTCATCAGAGAAGGATCAGGCAGCCTAACCTCAGCAATATCAAACACCCATAAGAGTTGCTGTGACAAAGGATGATAATCAACATCACAGGTGATTAACCCATAAAATAGACACAATAAGGTATGATGAGTGGACACATCTGGGTTTTGGGCTTTCGAACCAGCCATATATGCAGGTTTTATAAAATAAGTAATAACTAACTTAATTTTTAAATAGATTACACTTATCACTTGCGACACCCAATGAAATAGTCTCAATAATGTGTGAATTATAACTACATCATGTATTTCTTATTATTGTAGAATGAAATTCAAATAAAAATACTTATCATAAGAGTTGTCTTTACATGTAAAAAATGAACATAGCTAAAAGAATTAATGTTGCTTCAACAAGCAGTATTCCATACACAATGCTTTTATTACACTCCAGAATGTTACAAAGATTTTTAACAAAATACAATAGGTACAGTTCATAATGAACCTGGGCACAACATCATCAGAAAAGTAGAGTGATACTTTCTAAGCTTGTACTATATAACTTAGGCATCACTTTCAGCCTTTTTTTTTCATATTTTTGTATATGACACTTTAATATATAGAATAGAAAAGTATCAAACAAACTGCATTTAAGAACTTGGATGCAAAAAATGTAAATATTGACATATCATATAATTTTATAATAGTAGTAAATAGCAGAATATGTGTTGCGCCAATGTTACATAGGAGTATAGGGTAGGGTCATAATGACAATAATCTGAAGAACCTATAATTACCTTTGTCACTTCTGTCCTTAGCTTAACTAAATCACATGGGCCAACCACTGCACTTGCAAATTTACTGAAGATCATAGGCACCTCTGGGGGTTTTAGATTTTGTTCAGCACAATGATCTTTGTAGTTTAATCCAATGCATAGAACTTTATCTTGATTGGTTATAGGAGCTTCCAGTTTCACTGTGCTCATTGGTTCAGGTACAGGATTTTTCGTTTTAACTCTGTAGGAATGGCAAACTATACTATTGAATTATCCATAACAAACTTGTTTAATAATCCTTTATTCTATATAAAGAATGGTTGGATAAATGCTTAATATACAAAGCCTACATACTGTGTAAATAAATTAGTAGTAGCATACAGTTGTAGTAACTTTGAAATTGTACACTTTGCTATTTCTGGAAGTATAACTATGAAAATACATTATGATGACAAAGAGTGCACAGAATATTACAAAACAATAACAGTTTCTTTCTTAATGAACTTATTGATACAGTTAAATACTTAACCAACTTTTATTACTCACTGTCTGACTTTATCAAATAATCCATTTCGTAGAATAGCAAGTAGGGTATTAGGAAGAGAATTGTCAACTTTTGCGACATCTACCACACCATTTCCTTCAACATAACCGGTCCTAATTTCTTGCGGCTTGTTAATATAGCTAAACTGTACTAATTTCATATTTTTGCTTTGTGACACTGACAAATATCTACCAATATAAGACACTAAAGTAATATTGTAAGTTTGTTTAGATAGAGTTCGGCTTTTTATACACGACAGTAGCGTACATCGGCCTAATTCTAGAATTCGACTCATGATCACAGTTCTTATCCAAGGTTATAAAAACGTCATAACACAATATCATTACGTAAACAAACTCTTATGTAACGAAAGACAATGCATATCATAATCAAATATCAAAAACCTATTATTATAAGCTTCACATAACATAAACGTAAGTAGTTTTGAAACTAACATTTGTATATAAAAAGTAATGACCGAAACTAAAATTATTATTACATTAATCAATTCAATTTTTTTGCGGTAAACAAAAATAATGACATTTGTATGCTATTGGTTCTTGTTGTCAATTTTCGTCCATAGGGACAAGGTATGCTATTGGCTGGGCGCACGTCACTCTTGTTTTTCATCCTTTATGCTGTTCCAGGGAATGTAGACCATGCAACTATTTTCTCAAGTATATATTCACTCTAATATAAAATTCAGAATATAGTCCTACATATTAAAATACATTTTTTCGATAAAAGTTTTACCGATAGAAATCAATACTTTAATTAAGATAAAGCATAGCTATACTGTGCTTTGTTCAAAAACCGTTCCACTATGCATATACATACTTACGTTTTAATATACACATTCCATATAAAGAATTTGATAGTTTTTTTAGTTTAATACCGCCTTCAGCGAATCTCTTCAATCAAAATCGGCAGAGGATACGTAGACCGCGACATGTTCTTAGCGATCCCCCTAATCAACTAACGCAGAATCTTCAAGACCTGCTAGCGGCGGCGTCTGAGCCGTCGCATCCCTTGCCACCCCCTTTTCGGCAGCCTTCTGCTTAGCCACGTGTAGGTTCCTTTGCCGTGGCCGGAGCCACTTTGGTATACCGTGCCTCTCCTGCGGTGCGGCCTCTCTATCACACCATAGGGTCAATAGGACCAACGGCTTAGGCTGAGTTTAGTCGGTATGTCTTTCGGATCGAGCCGCTTCGATTCGCCAGGAGTCAGACATAATCACCGTGACACTTGCCGTTACGGTGGTATCCATGAGGATTCCCAGCCTCCTCTTCTGAGGAAAAAAAAGAGATTGTTTTGTGTTTGTTTATTACATTTGATTGAACAGGCTTCGAAATTAATTGACCGATTTGAAAAATTCTTTCACTGATGCGAAGCTACACTACCTTAATCGTAGCCTATAACAAATTGTCAAAACTTAGGGATCTATATTAAACTCTAATAATGTAACCCAAAGTGTGAAAATATTACCAAAAAACTTTCTTACATCGTGTACTCTGCGAAATCTATTCATTATAGAACAAAATAATGTACTACGTCTTTGCAGAACATATAATTATCTACAGAAAATATCGAGTCAGCATATGTCGTAATTATCTCAAGCACTATTTTCATTCAAACAATTAAATACTTGTGATTATTATTATTTATATTTATTTAAATGTATTATTTAAATAAAAAATCCATCGCATATTGTGTTAATTTCGAATTAATTTGATTACCATACAAAATAGTTATAGTGAGTCAATCTAAAAGATAGACAAGCGTGTCATGGACTTTTAAAAAGAAACAATTTAATCATACATATTTTTTACTTAACTGGAATCGTTTATGAATAACATGCAAGTAAAATATGTCAACAACTTTGTTTTTTACAAATAATTCTTACTTATTAAAATATATAAGGCTAATGTCTCTATGTAGTTCTCCTGATAGCTAATCTGGCCAGTGTCAAGATGTCCATGCTGTCTCAATAAAATTGTTAATAGAGCATTGTCTTAGTTTGACTACTTACCCAACTCTTTAAACATTTTTAACAACTTACAAATCTACATATAGCCACAACTCATACTTTGAAAATATGGTGTTCTTCAGAGCTATAAATTTGTATTTTCAATTTCATAATATAATAGAAACTACTAACATTTGCTAATTATATTACTTATTGTTACAAATATTTAACATGTGATAAATACCTGTATAATTTATTTTGTTTATAATGCAGCTTAATTTTGTGAAACTAACATTTAAACTAGAATGATTATCTATTATACATATTATATATAAACTAAATATTAAACACATGAAGAAATGGCAGATTAATGATGAATATGAATATGTAATAAAATAAAACTTGATTTTTATGTTAACTAATTTATTCATATATCAATTAATGCTTACACAGCTTAGAATACACAGAACATAGATTTCCATAATTATAAACCAATTTTTATAATTATCAATTTGTTTCATATATTCCTAAAAAGATATTTAACAAATTCTAAAATATTCAAGACATTTGTATAAAAAGCAGTTTTCTTATGTTATTTTTAAGTGATAGGCTTCTTTCGTGTGATAATAAACTCTTCTCTTGTATGATATGGTTCATAAGGATCATCAACATAATACTTTGGTCTATGCCAGAACTTTGTGACCATTTTATCTAATAAAGTTGTTTGTGTTGCATTACAAAAGACATGTTGTCTTAGACGTCGCCTCTGGGATGAGGACTTTTTCCATAACCTTTTATGTCTGCCAACTTTGGGTCTTATCCAAGCACCCCAATGCAATCTAAAGAATCGTTTTATTACTTGCTTACAAGTTTTTCGTTTTCCCTTTTTTAAACTAAATTTGGTCACAGACCTCACATTGGCTAATGGTATGTTATTAGTAATTGCAAGAATCTGTTTATTTCCAGATAGTGTGCTGGTAGCTAAAGAATTAAAATTACATGCTGTATTTACATTAGGGGCATTTAAATTGACATGGTTTAAAAAAATGCCATTAATTCTGGGAAGCCCGATACATTTAGCTGTCAGCGGTCGAATAATTCTCAAAGCTGTAAAAGAAATTATAATATGGTGAACAATATATAATGACAAAAATGAAAAGTATTTGTAGCGGTTAACTTAAACAATATACCTGAAAATGTTAATCGTAACATTTTGCTTTGAAATTTTGAGGTTAGGTATTTTACCACTTACACAGGTCATGTGTCATTGTCACTGTCATTTCGATTTTTTTTGAGATGCTTTACTGGCCTGGATTCTAGTTCTTTAGGCCAAGTCATCGATTACTATTATATCAAAATTAAATGTTAAAGGTTAAAGTCCCTTTTGAGCTGACAGCACCGTTGGCGTTTGCATTATAGCACTTCAGCCATGATGATTTTTTAAACTATTCTAAACAAGAGAGGCTAGATAGCAAGAAGATAGCCTTTCATAAAAGCGAATTAAACAGATTTTTTATGTAGAACACAAGATTTTTTTTGTTGTTACATTTACTTTTTGGAACAACACATAGTTTTCGTTTTAGAGTTCCTTTATGTATTTTAAGTTGTTATTAATAACGTTGACTTCATTCTTATCATTATTACTATCATCAAAAGAGGATTAGTGAAAATGTTGAATTGTAGCAATCAAGCACTATATTTCACATTAATACAAAGAAAATATTGTAACATAATTATATTTCATAAATCATAATCATAACTTTATGAACTATTGACAGTCACTTGACAGGTTAAAATTGTTGCCATAATAGAAATTGATCGCGTCACGATTCGTTTACACTCATTGCAAAGCTAAACATAGTCCAGCATCTAAGGCTTCAGCATAGGTTAGGTTAGTAAAGTTGTGTGTATTAATACAACATCCATTACGTTGAGACGAGCTAGGGGTGTTTACAATTTTATAGTGACTGGTTTAATCATAAGCTTGATGTAGAGTTGCTTGATGAACAGTTTCATTATAGGAAGACTTTTGTGACTTTAGAAATTTGGCAGGAGTAGATAGGTATAGGGTTCAGAGCGTGGAGCCAATCTCCTGTGGTACTTGAGAAACGGGACAGAAATCCCTTACAAATAGTAAGGAATCTCTAGTAATGTAAAACTTAGGAACAATAGCCAAGTAAAGTTAGAAACTAATAATGAATTTTCGATAAAGTTAATGGTAGAACAGATAAAATTTTTAAAAATTGATTGTAATTTGAGTATGGGCTGAGCCCAGTAAGCGAATTAGGTTTCTCCTTGAAATATGGACTATAAATTGACTTATGTCCCTTCTCCTATGACCGTATTTTAATTTGGTTGAAGAGGATTCAGGATCGGTGAATGAATTTTGTGAGGAAGTGGAAGGTAAACGTTTTTTTTTTTTTTCATATAGGGTTTATTTGTCGTATGGATATCAAAATAGTGTTTTGTTGCTTTTCTGGTTTTCATATCAGAGTCGATAGTTGATTGACGACTGACTCCATCCGAGGGCTCCTAATCGAATAACATGCAATCAAATGTTACACAGTTATAAAAAATAACAGACATAAACGATTTATATAGAGCACAAATTTAAAGCACACTGAGACAGTATAATACATGGTTTAACAACCACTATTTTGTGCAAATATAATTATTTTGCTTTCGCCTATCACTTAGCTTATGTACCCAAAAAGCTTATGCACCTATTGTTAGTCAAGCAGATAGGATTTCCTAATACTGGCAACAGTAAAGTATCTCAAAAAAAAACTGGCAATATTTGATAAAAAAAAATAGTCTCCGGTTGTGCTCCGGTTTTTGACAGCCCAAGGTGTATGAGATTCAGTGTTGTTCAGTGCCGAAAATGTTGAAATTAACGAATCAAATAAACAATGCTCACTTAGTTTTGGTATGTATTCGCATGATGAATGAATAATAATTTTTATAGTTGAATAAGTTTTGTTAGATTTCGGTATAATTATAATTCTAATATATTTGGTATTCTATAATTTAAGATAATATTCCTCCTTTATTACTATTTGTAAAAGAAATTTAAGAAATATCAGCGATAAACGAATACAAAATACATATTTTTCACTGTAAACGTAAATAATAACTATTTGTTGTCCCTTACATAACATTGACTGTACGTCATTTTTGGAAATAACCTAACACTTTTAATACTTATGACTTTGATAAAAAAATTCGAGTGTAATGTACCTATAAATGCAACTTTTGTTCTATCTCACATTAATATTGTTGAGTGTTACGTTTTGGTGAAACAACTGGCTCAATAGTAGACTGTTAGGGCTCATTAAAACCTCATTCTCTCTTGACGTTAATTTTTATTAAAATTCTTTAATAATTTTATGCCTAATACAAAAAATGGTGTCACAATCTATAATGTATCTGAACATATAAAATCAAAGGTACTGAATATGTTTCAGTTGTGCAATGCAATTATTAAAAGCTGATCTTTTTTAAGTAATTTTTAAATAGAATGACTTGTTATCCAGTTAGTTTGTATGTTCTATATGAAATTTTCTGGTAATAAAACATGATCAAGTTGATGACTATTTGATTAAATATACTGAGATATAAGTTTTATTGACTGGAAATAGATTGTTGACATTTGCACCATACAAGATATGTCAAAGATTTTTTCATAAAGTAAAACTATGGATTATTGAGAAGAGCATTTAGTAGTTTATCCTTTTTATCATGTGTACTTAGGTCATGAAAAAACTTTCTGTGTTGTAAAGTCGCATGATCTCAGTGTTTAGTACTTTCATACTCGGCTGAAAAATCTGAGTCATATTATATTAATACTAAAAATTATATGACTATTATACATCTATAAAAATATATGTCATACTGGTTAATAATGCTAGTAGCTTGACAGTATGTACTGGGCAGATAATTGATATTTATGTGCTATCTTAGAATAATCAAAAATTATTATTATTAGCAGCTCTTGTTTGTGTTACTTACATTAATAATCAGCATACAAATATACTGTATATTAATATATATATATTATATATATATATATATATTATATATATATATATATATATATATATATATATATATATATATATATATATATATATATATATATTATATATATATATATAATTAATTAATTTATATAGTACTATGGAGGCAGAACTATAGTTAATTAATTTTCAGTTAAGGAGTAGTCCTATATATCCTATTATTTTACTCAGTGCCATAATAGAATAATTTTATCTATAATGACAGTAGGCTACCTTGATGTCCATACATATTTAGCGCTATTTAAAATATTAATCTTAAGGTGAGTATTTTGTGAAATTGTTATAAGTTGAAAATACAAAATTGGATCACTTGTAAAGATTTAAAAAGTGTTGTTCTATTTTATAGGTCCGTAAGCAGCTGGGGGATGGTTCATGTGCTGCACTTATAGTAATGCGAGCTCCGAGACGTTTTTCACAACATGACAACACATCACGGCCAAGTCCTGCCCAGCCGAAGTCGAGAAAACTCCTATGGGGTACCATCGGCGCCACAGTATTAACCGGTGCAGCTGTTGTGTATGCCAAGTAAGAAACAAAATTTTACGATCATATGTATTTGCAAAGAACATAAAAGTTATTGCATTCCTTCTCTTTTTTTGAGGGAGCTATGCCGAAGCCGTATTTGGCTGTGTACAGCTTTACTGTGAGTGTATTTGTGGAAGGTGCACGAATGGAAGGTTCATCGCCTTGCCTGCTAGCGATCCCGGCGCCATTCTTGGATCATTAGGGTCGGGTTCAAAAAAAGTTGATGCAATTTGAGCTACTGGCTCTAATGCTCGCCATGTAGTGGGGGGTGCGAAACGACCCTGTACATGACAGTACCTGGTGTACGTTTAACAATGGTTTTTGGATTCACTACAACTTGAAACATTTTAACTGTATTATTGAATGTTTTTGTTGGGTGGCCTTTACATATTTAGTTAATTTTTTCTATATTTAGACTCTGTCTTACTCCAGGTCCTTGTAGAATGCCACTAGCTTCTGTGGGCTTTTGCATGCATCTGGTATATATGCATGTATGATATGTCTGCAGTATATATGTTTGTATGTTGCATTATCTGTTCATGAGAAGCCAAACTAACTGCAAGAGTTACTCCCGGCAAAAGACATATATTTACATAATAAATAAAGAACCAAGACACTGGACCAATGTTAGGTTATTTAGCAGCCTGTAGTTTATAAATCAGTTTGCTGACATAAAACCGGATGAGTAACTGTCAATATCTAATAAAAAATTAAATGTGACCAAAATTAAATTTCAAACCAGCTGAAATTAGTGCAATTGTCTTTCTATATTGTAAATATTTCATACATAATTTTTTTGTTTCAGGAGCAGTCCAGATGCACGTAATTGGCTTGAATCAAATATCCCTTGGGCTAACGATTTTGTGGCGCTGGTATACCAGGAGAACACCACATACTGGAAGTTCACAGTTAATAAATTCAATAACATAACAAAGTCTCTCAGCAATTTTACGTTTGGGAAGGCAAGTGATTTATTTGTTATATTTCTCCATCATCTGTGGTCACCAAATTTGTGTAGACAATGCATATATATGCATTGTGCATCAATCATAGGAGACTCGAAAACATAAGATGTTGTCCTCCATGTCCTCATATCTGCAACCAACCTTATATATAATTGCATCAAAACTGGGTCAGCTATTTTTATCAGATAGTCCCACAGGGAATTCATATTTTCTTGTAGTAAAAATGTACCTTCCTGTAGTAAAATTCTTCAGGTTTCCAACTATCCATATATGAACTTTAATAAAAATTGGTTGATAATTTGTAAGTCCATTCAAACAAAAACTGACATGTCCTATTTCAACCACCTTTTGGGTAAAATTTTTACAATCATTGAATGTTGTATTTATTTATATCTAATCTAAAGCTTCAATTTAAATATGATGTACTCTCCATATGAACTTGCATCCCCTAAAAAATCCCCTATCAAGAAAAAGTTATAGTATAGTATAAGTATATAAAAATAAAAAAATCAATTAAAACCATAAATTAACTGTTTTCAGGAGGGTGTATCTCCACTAGATTTCAAATCGAAAGCTGAACAAAATCTAGATGAAGATGCAATCAAAGGATTCGCTAAAAAAGACTATCAATGTAAGAGTTTTTCAGAAATATATTTTAATCATCTGAAGTTGTCAATATTGTTTATGTTGTGATTTCTGAGTGGGCACTGTATTTGTGACATAACTTCATGTTTTGTTGTGTTTAACTATTTTGGTACATATATACATTTACACAAATTATTTAAAATAACATGTGCCACAATACTATGTGTGAATAACGTGTATTTAAACTGATGAAATATATTGAAGATTACATTTTTAGAAATTGTAAAGTATACAAAATTCTTTTATTATATTACATAATATAACTGCTACAAGTTAAAGTTATGTAAGCTAATGCACTATATGGCAATATGGTACTGACAGCAACACGTAAAGTTATACAGTTTTCTGTTATGAACAGTTTGTTACACAAGAAATAGAGACGGTCTCAAGGTCAACATGCGTTGTCTTGCGGTTTATACAAAGCTAAGCATGACTTTTTTAACAACTTAAATCATATTTCATCATAATTATTTCTTAAACAGCACTACATATATTCTGCTTTCTACTCATTTCGTTAATTACTATGTGTCTTTTAAATCAATCTAACAGTGCCTCCGCCTTCGTTCCAACCGCTTTTTGTAGAAGAAACTAAGATTGAGATGCCTGAAGTTGATACACCAGGTGAGTTAACAGATTATTTTTGAATAAGTATTTGGAGTATCTTTTTAAAAATGTTACACTTTTTAATATTTTTGTCCACACTATGTAACTTCTGATACGTGGCCCATAGTCATTTCAAGTATGCAGTTATTATAGGCCAAATAATGGATAGGCGAGCAGAACTGGCCTTTAAAATTTCTTTATGCTTCCTTTTCTTTTATTATGGGTAACTCACAATTACGACTTGTTCCGCTACAATCTCTTTGTTGTCGCTTTGTTTTTTCACTTCCACAGCTGTCTTAAGCTTGCTGTACAAGTTTATCAATTTCATGTTGTAGATAGATAATTATTTCCAAATACAAGATAACACAGTGGACACTTGTACCTGACAGGCAATTCAGGATTGTAATATCTCATTTGTAATTATTATTAACAAAATCTACTTATAACTTGTGTAATATTATTTTCAGCTACAGTCGTACAGACTGACAAATGTACACCCCAGGAGCCACCACCAGTCAAGATTACCAAAGATATGGTGGAGCTGGAGCATGAAATGCATGAAAATACAAAGATTGCCATAGACCGCTTCAAGAACGCCACTAAGCACGCCACAGAATATAATCAAGCTTTGTTTAAGGTAATCTGTTGTGAATACAAAAAAAAATAGTACTATTTATACAGGTGTTTCAGAGCCGGTTAAATAATATTCATCAGAAGTAAAGATTGTGTAGAAAAAGTGTTTTTGCTAATAAAGCAATATTTTTTCTTTTACAAGTATGTAAAAGAAAAATATTATTTAGTAAAATATTTTTTTTGAACTGTAGCATTGACGTCAGTATATTATTGATAAAAATTAGATATGTTGCTACATATAAAATTTTGGATCAGAAGATGAATACATATATATTAATACACACTCATATTAGACATGGTTATGGATATAAAATATTTTAGATAAAAGAAATATAAGTATAAATAGCATACATGACTATGGTATTTAGTTGCTTTTACCACTATATAGTAGTGGAGCATCGAGTTGCAGCATTTTTTGTATATTTCAGACATAACCTGTATTTTTGTAACCTGTCATTTAGATAGGTCGGTTTCGGTTAGAAAACAAACACATCTACTATTGAAATGTAATTCAAGCCATAATATATGAATAAATTTATGTCAACGGAATATATTTTCATATGCCTGTTCTCTGCAAAGATAGAAGTGCCATAAGCATCCACACTTCAGCAAATTTTAGTCCTAGAGTAATGGGGGTCAAGTCTGTACCACTGTTCAGGTACTACACAGATATATTTTGCGATTTATGACTCGTTAATAATCTATGGTTTTCTTACTTTAGGTAAATTTTGAATTTTTTCTCTGTACAAAATGTCATATGTAAGTACAGTAAATAAAACAATGGGTAGATAGGTTATTCAGAAGAGCCCTTAGTTACATTAATAAATAATAAAATTTATATCTTTTGGCAGATTGTAGAGTCATCTCTTGGTGATTTGGACAAGAAACACTACATGACACTGCAAGGTGCTAAAGAGTCTCGCGACAAAGAGGCTGCTAAAGCCCAAGATGCATATGCTAAAGCCAAAATGGCAATAGGTGAGTTCCTTGCCACTGATAGATGACTCCCTTGTAACAGTGGTGTGACAAGTGGGTTTCAAGTTATTATAGGAGTCGTATCATTGGTGAAACAGCAAGCGTGAAAATATGGTGAAACAAGTATGATTGTGTGAAGCGGTTGAAAGTTTCTGATGCAATAAAAGCTGCAGACAAAAGTTAATATATCATATACTAGCTGACCAGAAGAAAATCGTGCCTTCTACTGTCCTAGATGGTGAAATTTAAAAAGTAATATTATCTTCTATATATAAAAGAAGAAATAAGATGATATCAGTTTTAAAATTTCACTTTCTTCCGCAGTACATGTTAGTTTCGATAAAACAAAAATTGGTTTTCAAATATTTGTCATAGCCTAGGAAAGATTTAAACCATGAGAAAATATCGTGATATAAAGTTCCTAATCATGTAGTAATAAACAAATAGTTTTGTTAATAATTTCTATGCCTTGCTTTTTCAAATATTTTAGTACTTTACTTCTATTCCTGATGTAGTCAACTAGTCCAACAAATAGCTGATCATTTATGGGATTTATCAGATTCCGATCACCCGTTCATTAGTGATAGACACTAATGTGGCTTTGATTTATATGTATAGATTGACAGACAAGTTGGTATTTTGCTTTAACTTTTTACTTATTGTCCGTATTCCTAATTTTTACAGATACCCTAGATCGTATGATTAAGGCTGGTGTACAAGCGCCTCCTGAAATCGTCACAGCAACTCTTAGGTATATCAAACAGTTCCGAGGAGACTTAGCTACCGCAGAGAAAACTTACCAAGAAGTATTTGATAAGGCTGTGTTGAGTGACAAGTATTGGAATAAAGTGAGTGGCTTTATACTATTTAACTTTGCAACTTAATATGTATGTATTTGGTTGAAAAATAGTGTATTACAAAATTATCTATAATTTATATTTGCCTGTTTTGTGGCCAGTGACATTATGGGTAGTAATGTCATATGTAAAAATGTGGCTCTACGTCACTTACACAACTTCTTCCACAATACAATAATAATAAATATTTGTTACACTTACACCAATTAGCCTAGCCCAAACTAAGCTCTGTAAGGCTTGTGTTATGGGATCTAGGGTAACGGATAGACATACTTATATATCATATATAAATAAAGGAGATGTTCCATTTTTGTATGGAGGCTGGGCCCCTCTCAGCCTACAGTAATAAAATAATATTTTATGGAAAGAACAAAAAATAAGGAACCTTTACCCGAAAGAAGATATTTTTTTAAAACCTGCAAACATTGAAAAAAAAAAAGGTTTTGAAGTTAAGATCAATAAAACAGCAACCCAAAGCTTTTTTATATTGGCAACTTCGATTTTGAATGTCACAATGAGTGACATGACCGATGTCAAAAGCTTCACCGCCACTACCAAAATAGAAATGTCACTGTCACACTGACAATGACATTACGATGATAGGAGGTAACTCTCATTTAATAAAAATGTAAAGCAACTACCCAATACAGCCAGCATCTACAGTTTCAGTTTCAGGAATAAATCTGCAGTAAGAGCATTTATTTTCTATCAGAGTTTATTAATAGTTTCGGAAAATAATATAAATAGATTGACGCCTTCATTAAAACCTATAAATATATAAAAAGCTTTATGAAAGAAACCAATATTCGAGACTTTAAATATTATTTTTTAAAAGATCGTAGGTCTTTGTCTTAGACGAGAGATCTATTAGAAAAACATCACACAGTAAGTGTTTAGGACTTATGAGTTTCGGACCGCGGAAAGGAAATTTAAAAAGGTAATAAAAAAAAGATTTTGACATTATGGTTTTCGGTACTTGACTGTCACTTCGGAATTTTTCACGGCATTTTTATTGAGTTTATTTTCGGCGGATTAATAATTGATTAGTTACGTGTATCAGTGAATTTAAATATACCATTGGACTAATATTTGACATCGGTGTCAAACGGGTATACATTAAATTGGATTGGAGTAGTGGTCGGCCACGCGTTCTCCTATTTTTTACACTACAAGTATTGTAGTTTATGATATATATTTATAACCACATACGGTAGGGCACATTAGTACACACAAAACACACGTTCAAGCCAAGCCAGAACTACGGACCGGTAAGTAAGCAATATTATTATATAGTTAAATAATATAAGCAAATAACGGGCGTTCGGGAAAACGCAACATTTTTTGGTAGCAGAGCGTGGTTTTCTTTTCGGTTACGGACCTGTTATTTGTAAATTCTTTGTTTTTGTGGTTATATAATTATTAAAATGTCGGACGGTTACAACGAAATTCGTCGCATATTGCAATGGTTGGTAAGCGCATTTTCTCTGGTGAGTAGACCAGACAGGGTTGAGGCCTTGAAAGAGCGGGCTTCAAATGCGAACAGATACATGGCGGATCTGGATCAAGCTTTACAAATGTGTTATGATAGGGCTGACATGAATCCAGACAATGAAACTTTGCAGGCAAGGTTGATTCAAGCTCAGGCAGACTACAAGCAATGCTTAGAATATTATGACAGCATTATTCAGGCGGTAAGGACACTGGATCTGGCCAGTAGTCCCACGGTTAAGGGTCAGTCAAGTAGTAATGCCTCAATTTATACTAGATTGCCGGATTTAAATTTGCCCAAGTATTCTGGTGGGTATGAAACTTGGATGTCATTTATTAATATTTTTGATTCTTTGGTACATTGTCGGATGGATATATCACACTCACAAAAATTAAGTTATCTGTTGAGTTGTCTATCGGGAGACGCTCACCAGGTTATTTCACATTTAACCATAACAGATAACAATTATGAGACTGCAAGGGCGCTATTGATGGGCAGATATCAAAATATTAGGTTAATTGCGGATGCCCATGTGGCAAAGATATTAAATTTGCCTTATTTAAGGAATATCATGTTTATAAGGGATGATTTTTTAAATCCATTAAAGGTGGCCTATAATTGTTTGGAGAAATTAAATTTACCAGTAACGGAGTGGTCATTCTTGTTGCTCCATATTGTATTGAATAAGTTACCCTCTGATTTAAAATTAAGATTTGAACAAAAATATGGAAGCGGAGATGAGGCAAGCCCGTTGCCTAAATTTATTGACCTTTTGACCTTCTTGGAGGAAGAAGCACGGATTGTTGACAATGTAGGCTCACCTCCTGCCACAGCTACCTCAGGGCCATCTGGGAGGCCTGTGTCCAGTCAGGGAAGACCTGTATTCAGTCAGGGTAGGATTAGGCCACCCACTCGGGGGACTAGGGTAGGTATGGCTGCATCGGACCATACTATTAATAATAGGTGGCAATCCAAGCGGGTTGGTTGCACCTTTTGTGGCATCATAGGCCATTTTATATCTAAATGCCAACATTTTATAAATTGTTCCCCTCAACAGCGGAGGCGTTTTGTGCAAAATCACAAGTTATGTTATTTTTGTTTAGGGGATCATCTTGTTAATAGTTGTGCAGTGGCACGGCCATGTATTCATTGTAACGGCAAACATCACGGGATGTTATGCCTGAATAGGAATGGTGGAGTTAGGCCTGCAGCGGCACGGATTGGTTCTCCTTCAGGAGGGGGTCAAAGCGGACAAGTACGGACTTCACCTCCTCATTCTGGACGAACGTCGCCTCGACGGGTGGACGTGCGCGCGACACCTCCATATACGGGTGGGGGTGGCTTTAGGGCCTACTTCACAGGCATCTCCACATACGGGTGGGGGAGGCACCGGGCCTATGGTACAAGCACCCTATGCAGCGGGCATAGGGCATATTCAAGCGGACGAATCTCGTGACGTCACTGCGGAACAGTATGCGTCTGCGGCCTCGTATGCAGCGAGAGCGAGGGGTTTCTCACCACCACTCGCGGAACGGCCGCGATTGAGGAACACGCCGCTATCTTTCGGTCATCCGGTTGGTTACCGGACACCGGATGCCAGTTGGCACCTGACTCGGGCACCATTGGGGCGCTCGAGACCCCCCACATATAACCCTCTGACGCTGTCGGCAGCCCAGGTTTTTAATCGGGTGAATGCTTCATTTCTTAGTGACGTTCAAGAATAGGTAGTCGCCGCCGCCTCGCCAAATGCAACCTTTTTAAATACTATTTTATTGCCTACCGTTGCGGTAAGGATTTGTGATATTAACGGTTTTTATGTTAGAGCACGGGCTCTAGCGGACACGGGTTCGCAAGGTTGCATGATAACAGTTAATTTGGCGAGACGGTTAGGCCTATACATATTTAATAATAATATTTCGGTTCGTGGCATAGGTGATGTGCTCGTGTCACATGTTTATGGTCAATGTACCTTTAACATTGTTGGAGAATCGGTCTCTCAACCTGTTATTACAGTTACAGCACTAGTGTTGCATGATATTTTTAGGAGAACATCCACAGGTGGAATTACCTTCGGAAATTTTGAACTCGGCTTCTCACCTGTCTTTGGCTGACAGAAAATTTTTAAATATTGGAAAAATTGATTTGTTGCTTGGTACTGATGTGCTTGGTCAATTATTGTGCACCGGACGCACTATAAATTTAAATAATAATGGCTTGGTTGCTATACCATCGCACTACGGATATATGATTATGGGCCCAGCATATGATACGGTTTCTGATACGGTTTTTACGGGCGTTTCTCTTTCGGATTTAGTACAGCGTTTTTGGAGACAGAAGAGGTACCCACGGTTTCACGGAAGGACCCGCTCGACGAAGAATGCGAGCGCCATTTTATCGAAAATGTTTATCGGTTACCGAACGGTCGTTTCGTTACTCGGTTGCCCTTTGTGAGCATTCGCAAACCGCTGGGGCAGTCCTACCTCACTGCTGAGAAACGCCTGCTTTCTATGGAACGTCGCATGAAGCGAGATACAGAGTTTCGCGACAAATACATTGAGTTCATGCGGGAATATGTACAATTAGGTCACATGTCCCTGGCACGGAGGGACTACTCATCGGAAGAATACTATTTCATACCACATCACGCGGTTTTTAAATCGGATAGCGGTAAGATACGGGTCGTGTTTGACGGGTCGGCCCCTTCCTCTAACGGTGTTTCATTGAACCAAATCCTGCACTCGGGTGCTAAACTACATAAAGATATTTCGGATCTTATTTCGGCCTTTCGTAGACACCAAGGTGGTCTTCGCGACGGATATACGCATGATGTTCCGGCAAACGGTGATTGATGAGGCTGATAGACGGTATCAGCTGATTCTTTGGCGCGAGGACCCGTCTCACCCATTACGCGTCTACGAACTGAACACAAACACGTACGGTTTGAAATCTAGCCCCTGGATGGCTATGCGGTGCTTGTTGGAACTCGCTCAACGGGAACGCGTTCGATTCCCTCGTGCGGCGGACGTCTTAGAGTCGGAAATTTTTGTCGATGACGTTATCACGGGTGGATCTTCGGAACAGGAGGCTTTAATTTTACGTAACGAGCTCATAGCGTTATTGGCAACGGCTGGCTATGAACTACGGAAATGGATTTCGAACAGTCCACGTCTCTTACAAGGACTACCAGCGGATCACGTTCAAGATCCATTGTTATTTGAGAATCCGGACTCTCCTCGTTCAACATCGGTTTTAGGTGTTTCAGTTTACCGGTTCCTGACATCTTTTCCTTTCGGGTTTTAACAATAACGGAAAAGATATGGACTAAGCGGCTAGTCCTGTCTACGGTTGCTCGTATCTATGATCCTAACGGGTGGATCGCTCCTATAATATTTTGGGCTAAATGTTTTCTACAACGGTTATGGTTGGCTGAGCTTAAGTGGGATGAGACCCTACCTACTGAACTCTTAACGGACTGGCTCGCATTTATTGATCAGTTACCCACTATCGGAAGGGTTGTTATACCTCGTAAAATACTTCCACCGGGGAAGTATCATGCGTCACTTCACGGTTTCTGTGACGCCTCGGAATCGGGTTTCGCGGCAGTCGTATATCTTCGGACGATACAGCCAGATGGTTCAGTAGCGTTACATCTAATCACGGTGAAGAGCAAGGTGGCTCCTATACGCAACCGCCAAACCATACCCAAATTGGAGCTCTCGGGAGCTGCGTTACTTACTCGGTTATTGAATCATGTTTGTGATACACTCGGGAAGCACATTAACATAGGCAACGTTTATGCGTGGACTGACAGCCAAATTGTTTTGGCGTGGCTCCAGACCTCGGTACATAGGCTGGAAACATTTGTTGCGAATCGGGTTTCGCAAATTCAAAACTCGTCAGTGAATCTGAATTGGCGGCACGTGCCCGGCGAGTTGAACCCCGCCGACGTGGCCTCTCGCGGCTGTTATGCCTCCTCGTTGGTGAGTCATAACCTTTGGTGGGGACCTGCTTGGTTGACGGCACCGGAGTCGTCATGGCCCCCTACGGTTTTAATCGGATCGGATCCGCTGCCCTGTGTGCGTGTCATGGCTGTGGAGAAAGAAATCGTCACAAACCCTCTTTTACTGCGGTTTAGCTCTCTTAATAAATTACTGGCCGTTACGGGATGGATGCGTCGGTTTATAACGAATACTCGCAAACCGGTTGTAAGAAATACATCTTTGTTTCTGACGGCAGGCGAACGGCGTGCTGCTCTCATGTTTTGGGTACGACGGGTACAATCGGAACGGTTTTCTGACGAGCTTAAATCGTTACGGACGACGGGTCGGTTAAAGGGTGCCGTACAGAAACTTAACTTATTCATTGATGGCGAGGGATTACTTCGTGTTGGCGGACGGCTGCGCAACTCGAAGCTGCCGTATTCGGCTAGGCATCCCCTTTTGCTGCCAAGGACGGACCCTTGACGCAGTTGATAGTAAGTGATCGGCACATTACTAACTCGCATGCAGGTTGTACGGCACTGCTTGCTATTCTTCAGCGGGAATTTTGGATACTATCGGCGCGACGGTGCGTCCGATCGGTTATATTTAAGTGTATACCTTGCTATCGGTTAAAGGCTAACACCATGCAGCCTATGATGGGTGACCTACCTAGCGATCGGGTTAGTGTCACCAGACCTTTTCACGGTGTCGGTACGGATTTCGCTGGTCCTTTTATTGTCAGGGCTTCTCACTTGCGGACCTCTAAGATTTACAAAGTTTATTTATGTGTATTTGTTTGTCTGTCAACGAAGGCAGTACATTTAGAAATAGTATCTTCGCTTAGTACGGAAGCGTTTTATCGCGGCGTTCGGACGTTTTGTTTCACGGAGGGGGTTACCGAGTTTGGTACGGTCGGACTGCGGCACAAATTATCAGGGTGCTGACAGGTATCTTAAGGAGGTCCATGATTTTTTAACGAAACATAGTACGGACTTGGGACAAGCAATGGCTACTCAGGGCATTACGTGGAAGTTTGATCCTCCTGGATGTCCTCATTGGGGAGGCATCTTTGAGGCTGTCGTGAAGGTGGCTAAGACACATTTGAGACGTGTTATTGGGGAAACGGTTCTTACGTTCGAGGAACTTACTACGGTCTTTTACAGAGTGGAAGCAACTTTAAATTCACGGCCTTTATGCCCACTCTCTTCGGATCCCAACGATATGGAGGTTTTGACACCGGGTCATTTCCTCATCGGCCAGCCCCTTGCAGCTCTCCCTGAGTATCCCTTTGGGAATGTACCACTGAGTCGACTTTCTCGCTTTCAAATGCTGCAACAGATGTCACAAAATTTTAATAAACGGTTTTATTCGGAGTATTTGCACATGTTGCAGCAGCGGCTGAAATGGACAGATAAAACGGCTCCTGCACGGGTAGGGGATCTTGTCCTGATTAAGGATTCAAATCTTTCTCCTCTACGTTGGCGTAGAGGACGCATTTTGAAGCTTTATCCAGGCTCTGACGGTGTACCTCGGTTCGCAGAAGTCTCGATCGGCGACTCTGTGATGCGCCGTGCGGTGGCAACCCTGTCCCGTCTACCGGTAGACTAGCGAGAGATGAGGGTTGCTCATCTCGGGGTGGGGATTGTTTAGGACTTATGAGTTTCGGACCGCGGAAAAGGAAATTTAAAAAAGTAATAAAAAAAAGATTTTGACATTATGGTTTTTCGGTACTTGACTGTCACTTCGGATATTTTTTCACGGCATTTTTATTGAGTTTATTTTCGGCGGATTAATAATTGATTAGTTACGTGTATCAGTGAATTTAAATATACCATTGGACTAATATTTGACATCGGTGTCAAACGGGTTTACATTAAATTGGATTGGAGTAGTGGTCGGCCACGCGTTCTCCTATTTTTTACACTACAAGTATTGTAGTTTATGATATATATTTATAACCACATACGGTAGGGCACATTAGTACACACAAAACACACGTTCAAGCCAAGCCAGAACTACGGACCGGTAAGTAAGCAATATTATTATATAGTTAAATAATATAAGCAAATAACGGGCGTTCGGGAAAACGCAACAGTAAGTGTAGAAAAATAATAAAAAATGGGGCCCAAAAAAAACGTCTCCTTTGGTAGAAATATATTATAACAACCATGATTAAGGTTACAAATGCTCGAATTCATGACACAAATATCTGCCCCTACCGGGACTCGAACCCGGGAATTTATTTTTACGCATTACACACATTCATTGACAAAATATCAACATTTTTTCAGGTGGAAGTGGCTCGCAGAGCATATAAGAGGGAGTTGGAAGCGTTGTTCCCTGGGATCGATATAAGTGCTCGGAACCTGAACATTAAGGGCGATACCGACCTCCTGCTGCTTTACACTTTGAAACAGGTGCGCTAATAGTTATTTATGCAACTGTTGTATAATCAGAGGTACACTCATGTGATACTATTATCAACATAAACCCACACTCGTGTTTTAATACCTAATTATAACAGTTTATATATAGTTTATGTATAGTCATACAAGACTTTATCTACAATCATGATGTGAATCCTCTATAAAAGATTCTCATACCATAGGGTGTTGTTCAGTGTTGTAAGAACTATGTAAATTCAAGAAAAGTCTAATTGCGAAGCATGAAAATAAACAAACCTTAATAAGTAAAAGAATTCGAGTGAAAAAATAGCGGGAAATAACACAATAAGACGAGAATCCGAAATTACGAAATTAGTCTACAATTTATTGTTCTTTTTTCAAAATTTTGCGATCTGGTGGTGAAAATGTCATTGCATGAGAATGTTCTTTTTTTGAAATTCATAATATCACGCGTTTGGATCATATAATGATCATAATATCATTGAGTGTTTTTATGTTGGCAATAAGCTAATTGTTTTAGGTTCTTTTATAGAGTATTAATAGCCTGATAGTAGATAAATCATTATAAATATACATAATGTATGTCATTATATACATTATGTATATTTATAACGTAGTTATAGATTACAATATGTCTGTCCTCTCTAAGGGTGGTATTTCACTTATCTAGTAACATTGTAAAAGTGAAATTAGATGGATGATATGATAATTTTAATAAAATAATAGTATCTCTCAGGCTCAGGACAATATTTTATTATATAAATTGGAGAAATGGAATACCACCCTAAACATTTAGGGCAGAAGTAAGCAGCCACACATTTTTATCAAGTTTCAGTGTAATAGCTATCTGCGCATTTTTCAGAGATATAATTACGTTAAACCTTCTTATTCGACTCTAACCACATTAACGGAAAGAAACATGACGAGTCATGCTTTATCTGTGTGACAAATTACAGTACAAAATGATTACAGACAGATTTATTGATCAATCAAGATTGAATGATCAAAGACAAATTGATTGATCATGATCCAAAAATGCTTAAATCGAAAGAACTGTATTTTATATTAGTTTGCTTACAAACTTACTTGATTTCAGATCCAATACTTGCAAATACAAAATGATTACAGACAGATTTATTGATCAATCAAGATTGAATGATCAAAGACAAATTGATTGATCATGATCCAAAAATGCTTGAATCGAAAGAACTGTATTTTATATTAGTTTGCTTACAAACTTACTTGATTTCAGATCCAATACTTGCAAATACAAAATGATTACAGACAGATTTATTGATCAATCAAGATTGAATGATCAAAGACAAATTGATTGATCATGATCCAAAAATGCTTGAATCGAAAGAACTGTATTTTATATTAGTTTGCTTACAAACTTACTTGATTTCAGATCAATACTTGCAAATACAAAATGATTACAGACAGATTTATTGATCAATCAAGATTGAATGATCAAAGACAAATTGATTGATCATGATCCAAAAATGCTTAAATCGAAAGAACTGTATTTTATATTAGTTTGCTTACAAACTTACTTGATTTCAGATCCAATTCTTGCAAAATGAACTCGCTGAGCTACAAACTGTGCGAGACTTGAAAATTAACAGAGCTATTGAGTGTAAGTGTGAATATAAGTCACAAATGCATAATATATATATTTTCCCATGTGTGTAGGCAGAGGTCACAGTTTTCCACTTGCTACGATCCAAACATACTGTATTCAACATAGCATTAATATGTTGATTGTTTAGTAAAGTTATATAAGAATTATTTATACAACTGTTGCATAATGAAAAGGTATTGTTAAAACACAAAGATGGGTTTTAATACCTAATTAAGTTTACTTACACATAACATTTACCTTTACGCCCAGAATATATAAAAGGTTCTGAAACCATTTACTTTTGACGATGCTGAGCTGTATTATTATTGACAAATTATAATAAATTATCAATTCATTACTGACAAATCGCGCCAACTGATTATATCAAATGGAGCAATAGGGTCTTAATTGTCAACCATTTTAATATTACTTAAGCTTTATTGCAAAAACGTGGCCCAGCAGGATTTAGCGAAAAATTTCTGTGTTTGTTGGCAATAATTGTTTCGAAAAATTATCTACACCCTATTCCATAACCATGGACCAAATTGAATCCATATTGGGATTCAATTTGGTGATTGTGAATCAGAATCTCATTAATGATAAAATATTTTCGTCATGTGCGTTATTTATGTTTTATAATATGCAGCTCTTATATGTTTTCCCCAAGGGGCTAAATTAACCTAATTGCGACAGGCTCTTAAAGTTACCCCCACTAGATCACGTTGATTGGTCGATTTCATGTATACTATTGAGTTTTTTTGCAGATATATTTCGGTTGCGTCACGATATTTGTCTTCATTGTAATTGCGACGCATAAATTGACAAATAAAATTCGAAAATAATAAAAAGACATTGGTACAAAAAGGCTAGTAAACTAGCGGATTGCAATCCGGAAAAACGGATCCGGTAATCCGGCGGTTCCGGCATTATCTAATGGTTACCGGATCCGGTACCAATATACCGGATCCGAAGACCGGATCCGGTGCTAGCAGTTAGTAATCATGATGGTATCTGTCATAATCATAAATACCTATAAGACTTGTTTGTTAGCATTCTCAAATACTTTAATAATGATTTTGATCTCATTTCAGTTAATTACGTAAGGTTAATTGTATCTATTAGATATTATAGTTACTTGATAATTAATATTGTTACTTATAAATTGATCTATCTGTGAAAGTGAAATCTAGAAAGACTGAGCTACTCGTTACGTCGTAAAATTATTTCTAGTTACCTGCACTACTAATTTTTAATTGTTTTCTTGTTGTATATTTGTCTTCTGAAAATGACGCCGGATTGCACTCACTACTAGTGTCACTGTACACAAAATATATTTAAACAATATCTTGTAATAGGTCATGATGAGAAAGCTATAATTGAAGCGAAGGTCGAGGAAGTGATAAAGAAGGAAAAGATGGAAAAGGAACAGGAGTTCCTAAAAAAGGTGGGTAAGTTTGAGTGATCCCATATTTTCTTTTTGTTCGTTTAACAATTTTTTTTAAATAATGATGTTTCGTATTTAATTAACGGCGACCTCTGCTTGTAACCTATCTATGTTGGTTGATCTAAGATGTGATATTCATATTATGTTTTATTCATATTATTTGCTTTTATACAATTTATTTTCAATACAATTTATTCTTTCTTTTAAACTGTGTAAACATAATATTCTTATTATCAATTATTGGTATTATATATGAATGAATAAAACCGAAAAGTTCACATACTTGTCCTGTTTCAGAGCTTAGAAATACAAGCTGAAGCGAATAGAAAACTGAAGGAACAACTGAAGAAGCAATTCGAGTTACAGCAGGAAGTTTTGCAAGACAGACTTAACAAAAAGGAGGCGGAGGTATAAATTTCCAATTTATAATTCATTGAGTTTATATTTGTGCATTAATTTATTATGAATTGCGAGCATAATTTGGTAGCCCGCTCGTAACTTACCCAGTTGTTTTTCATTGATGTTACGCTGCTAATTATTGTTATTTAAAAATGATATTTCACAGTTAATGGGTAAATTTAGCCGCACCGTCTCCGAGAAAGTGGAAAAGGAGAGGGTTTTGTTTAAGAAGGAGTTAGCGGCGATGGCGGGCAAACTGCAAGCCATTGATCAGACTCTTAAACGTAAGAATCTTTATGTATTATTTTGAAATGTTCAGTTTTTGTTTAATGAAATTGTGTATTTCACTGCTTGTACTTGTGTTTATGTTCATATATATCATCTACTGTATATTTAAGTCAACTATTCTAGTGTGGATTTGTTGATGTCATATACACCTTTGAGATTTTTCGCTAAAGTATACAGGTTCCCTCATAATGTTTTCCTTCAACATTGAATAAATATACACACAGATTTGGTAGGTTCGAACCCCGCTATTAATAGGCTAGTCCTGAGACAATTCCATCGATTTTCAGCTGAATTCACAGCAAAATTATTTTTTAATACTGTTCAATAACCAGAAAGCATTGACAGACAATAAGATCAATAGAAATGTGCGAGTAACAAAAATAATTTTTATCATATTGACTGCTTGCTTTTACCATTGCGTTTTTCGTGAACTTGGAGAATTCAAAGCTTTTTCAAAAAGAAATATTAATATGCTAACAACACTATCAAAATTTTATATTTACATTGTGGTAGCTAGCAAGACACAATAGGTATACTAGGAACAAAAGTCAAATCAAACTTAACTGAGGCTTATCTTTCTCGTGTTTGAGCTAAGGCTGAGTTGCAAACTTATCTCGCCTCTATGAGAGGTGTCTATGGGAGACTACGACATAGACAGTAGAGAGAGCTAAGGCGGAGTTGGAAGGTTGTCACTTGCACTTGTCTATGATCGGCTGTAAACGATATAGATAGTATACAGTGAGCGTTGTAGAATCCAAAACAGAGATAGAGGCACGTCACTCGCAGTTGATGTATAGCCATTGACAGTAAAACTATTGGTAACCTCTGTAGAGCGCGCTAAAGCAGAGGTGGAGGCTCGTCGCTCGCAATCTGTATGGGCGGCGGGTGAAGCTTTGTTGGCGGCAACGAGACGTGGTGTTCCCGAGACGACCATAGACAATGAGATCAAGGCTTTAGAGAAGGCGGGTAAGTCGCGTTTTAATAGTAGCTTGTATAACAAAAGCTGAAAACGAGCTCTTTTAGTTTCATTCTGTATCAAATTATTTTTATGTTCGAGATTTCCATACCGCTTATCATTTCGAAAACAAGGATCAAGCATGTACATGAACATATTGATAATTTTTGGAATAAGGTTTAAGCATAACGTTAAAAATGTAAAATGAATTGGAATTGAGATTTTTCCCCGACTTTATAAAGAGCGTAAATGAAGAAGGTAATTTATGCGCCAGAGCATAAAAAGCCATTTTATGCAGTTTTCTCTCTAAGAAATCCATATCAAAAAGACACTCATGAATAAAGGTTATTATAAAGTAAGTGACTATCTAAATGATCACACTATTTGGGAATAGGGACACTATTCATAGAGCCATGTTTGGTAACAACATTATTTATCATATTGTATTATTTATATATGTGTATGTAATACGACTGTAATCGTATTAGGTATGATTGTATCTTATATTATATTGTATTTTCTTATTATATTATTATAATTATTAACATTGAAAAGAGGAGATACAAAATAGACCTTCAGAGTTTCTTGCCTGTTCTTCTCGAGAAGGCTCTCCCAATTTCCGAACAGGTGTAGAGTCAATATTTTTTTTTTCCTTATTCGTACGTACAGACAAGGTTTTTTTTAACCTTTTTTTTTGTTTTGTTTGTTTTGACGTCAATAAGTGCCTGTAAAGGTCTATGTTGAATAAAGATTATTTTGATTTGATTTGATTTGAGAAGTCTAGACTCAATCGCGACACAACTTTACGCAGTGTCAACGAAATTTAGTATTTATTTGTGATGGCACTTTTAAAATACTCTGAATATATTAAATAGGTACCAAATATGTATTCTATCCATATCAATAATTATGTATTTATTTAACATTATATTTAAGAAAAATGTGTCTATATACATGTGGTATTTCATTGTATTAAACATATGAACGCTGATATCATGGATATTTTAGTATCTTGTTAATAATTTCACGTGAATCACTTTGAGGATTAGAGTTTTTTGATACAAAATATAGCTAAGAGACAATCGATTGAAATCACGTATCGTTTCAATTCTGTGTGTTTGTAGGTAAAGACGACACTCTGGTGCAAACTATACTGAAGGGTCTTTCTTCGGAGGTGCGTAAAAAGGGCATCGTCACCGAAAAATCACTGCGGGAGAGGTTTGATACGGTAATTGGGTTATGTGGTTAACGATTTATTGGTGGTGATTATGTGGTGAAATGACGTACCTATATTTCTTTCTCTAAATTTACAAAAAAAGTTGTTGATATTGGTTTGACATTTCATATGTCAAAACCATATCATAATAAGGAGTATTCAAAAAATAGATGATACTGTTTAAATGGCCAAGTGGTTTTCGGGACCCAGGTCTAAATTTTGGATATGTTGTTCTCCTGGTCGAGCTGAGCAAAAAGTGTAATGGTCGCAAAATAAGTTAATGACTCATTTTCCCGCTAGGAGGCTCTGAAGTCTGTATTAAATCGGAAAGTGAGTTTGTTTGTTTGTTCCGCTTTCACGCCGTAACTACTGAACCGATTGTTTTGAAATTTTGCAGACGTAAAGATAAAAGTCCGGATTAAATAATAGCCTACTTTTTATCCCGAAAAAATCGTCAGATCCCACGGGATGCGCAATAAAGGCTTCGCTCAAAAACTACTGCACAGATTTTCATGCGGTTTTCATCAATAGATAGAGTGATTCTTGAGCAAGGTTTTGCGGTATTTTTTATCTCGGAAAAACGGATAGTCCCACGGGAAGCGCGATAAAACCTTCGCGCCATAAACCGACTTCCGCGCATATGTGGCCGTGGGCAAAAGCTATGACCCTTAACCCTCTATAGACCTAATCCCGAAATCCACGCGGGCGAAGCCGCGGGCAGAAAGCTACTTTTAAATATATTAAAAATGTATGTTGTGACTTGATTTTTTTAATAAGTTAAATGATCTTTAACGTCACATATTGAATTATTTACAGATGGAACAAACCGCCGTGAAAGTTGCACTCATTGGTCGTGAAGGCGCCACTCTACCTATGTATTTCCTATCGTGGCTCCAATCTAAGTTATTATTCCATAAGGTTCGTTTACGAAACAAACTGTAATATGGTTGTAATTTTTTTTCATAATCAAATATCACCATTCATCATTATTTAAATAGGCAATCATCATCATGCGATCATTGCTGGATATAGGCCTCCCCCAAGGATTTCTACATAAATTGATCTAGCACTGTTATACATGTCAAGAATCTTCCTGCGATCGTCTCGAAATCGGCGATTATCTTGTGGGACGCTTCAGTTCCCGGCTTATACCGGCTGTTAGAACCTTCCAATTGGGTAGACGACAATTTTTTAAATTCTATATATAATAAGAGTACTGTTTTAAGTGAGAAATATTGTAGAACCAACAGTACACCTGCGCCTATTACTTTTGAAGATACATCGACATGTTTGCGGCGCTGTCGCGGGTCGCTCAAAAACGCTCCATACTAAAAACACTGCAATCGTGACGTCATAACTCAGTAAACTCGCCTAATTTGTATGAGCGTATAAACAAATTTTAAAATAACTTTGTTTATTTGTACGTTTATAGGTATACTTTCTATATAAAAAAAATGTTACATTTAATGTGAGAATGTTAGAAATGTGTTCGTTTCATTAGAAGTACGTAAATAATAATTGCTCATTTTTTAGAAATCTAAAAACAATATAAATTAATAATTAAACTGAAATTTCTATATTGACATACTTTTATGAGATATAAATTGCTCAAATCAGATAATTATAGTATAAAAACGGCCATAACCAGTTGTAGTCGTCTACCGTATTCTAAAGGCTTTCAGTCTTGCGAGCCCAACTATCAAGGTTCGCAATGTTTAGGTTATTTTGCTGAACTTGGTTCTTTTCTGGATGTCACCATTTCCGATTCCACCACGCAAAGAAAATGCGAACATAGCCTTTCGATTATACTTTATGTGACTTGGAGCCTCCTCATAATTTCCATTGTAAGTGTTTTATAAACTATATTTTGCATTGTGTGATCTGTTTTGTTCAGTAATAATCTTGTGAAAAGTTAAAATATGCAACATGCAAAGCCGGGTCAGTTGATCCTCGCGTAGAGTTTAAAAATGCGTCATCTATAATAAAACATTGAACATTACACATAAACATATTCGATCATATTCGAACTTTGTAATATAAACTAGGAGATAGTTTAAAAATATCAAACAAACATTGTATAATACTTATTTAATATTTATAGATTTCTAATATACCAGAAGACGAGCTTGAAAACAAACCCGTAGACTTCACGCAACTAGACACATTTGACATCATCCAAAGAGCGAGGTGAGTTATTTTTAAACTGCAAATTTTTTTATTATCGATACCTCTTAAATCGGCTTGTATAATAATTACATTAATGTGTAAAACTGTATATACATACTTATCTATAAACTTAATATTTATCAATGTAATCTTTAGATTTTAAACATTCTCGCAAGGAGTATTGTTTCGAAAATTAAATGTTTTAATTACTCATAAGCTGCGAGTCATATCTAAGCCAACTGGTTAAAATAGCCGTTCAATCAAACAGCTAGCCCTTTGACTGAACAAAGCCATTCAACCATCCGTCTAGCTTATTAATTGAATATTTGAGTCGCTCAAAACGTTCAACACTACAGCTGATTCAAAAGACGCCATCTAATTTAATTAGTTCAGCGCTCACCACCGCAACGCTAGGTGCATTTTGTTTGCAATAAGTACTAATGGTCACCTTAGTTAATTTGCCATTTAACCAGTTGGCTAAGCATCGTCTAGCCGTAATGTTGAACGTTGCAATCAACAAGTCGGCTAAACGACGTATAGCTATGTGATTGAATGACGTTGTTCAGTCAAAGGGCTAGCTGTTTGGTTGAACGGCTATTTTAACCAGTTGGCTGCGACATATGCATCTTCATTGTAAAATTTGAAAGCGATTGTAAAACATTAGGAATAACTGGATGGAGGAGTGTTATCATTCATTCAATAATCATTTTATACTGAATTGGTTTTATTTTTAATTGCAAAGGTACCATATGAATCACGGCAACCTTAGCGCGGCTTTACGTTACGTGAACCTTTTGCAAGGGGCGCCTCGAGCCGCATCTAAGGGTTGGGTGGACGCGGCTCGGAAACACCTCGAAGTTAGGCAGGCCGCGGAAGCCGTGATGGCGCACGCTTCTGCATGTGGTCTATTGTACCTTTGAAACACGTGAGTATTATCAAAGTGGAAATTCATAAATAATTAATCAGAGGTTAAACTAATCTCTCGTTACCTTAGTACAAAGTTTTCGCTTGTCGAAATCGGTCAGAATCGGAAATGGGAACTTCGTTCTTTGCATAAATTTAAAACAAAAATCTCTCGTCATATCTTCACAATCCCCAAATACGATATGAACCTTGATTAAAATGGATCTTTTTAACAGATATTTATCTTGAGTTTTATAAAGGTTTACTTTTTACGTGGGTATGTGTGTCCTATTTTTATGAAAATCAATATTCCTAGTTAGAAATGAATCCCATTGATTTAGACAAAAAAAAAAACAAAAATTCTAAAAAGTAATAACATATGGCAAACTTTTTTATAATCTATAAAAGTACTTGTCTTTATTAATCATTCCTACGTTACATAACCTGTATACACCTTATCCCAAACATTGCTCAATATTTTATCAACACACATTTGCAGTATAATAAAATATTATAAAACATATTTTTTATAATCTTCACTAACCTAATCTATCCTATATTATACATACATATATATATATATAATATATATATATATATATATATATATATATATATATATATATATATATAATTATACAATATATATATATATATATATATATATATATATATATTAATTAATCTTCTATACGTGTGTTAGTCATTGAACTCCTAAACGGCTGGACCGATTTTGATGAATATATATGAATACTAGCTGGCCAACAGACGTTGTCCTGTCAAATGTCTCAATGTCACGTTGTCTCACGTTGTCTCAAATGTTTTTAAATAAATAATTTAGCTGAAAAACAATATCTATATGACCGTATTGTGAATCTAAACCATCCTCAAGCCCCCTGGAATACACACAAAAAATTTCATCAAAATTGGTCCAGTCGTTTGGAGGAGTTCAGTCACATACACACGCACACAAGAAATATATATATTAAGATATATATATATATATATATAATAGTAATTATTTCGTTTATTAATAATTTACTACTGGTTACTTACTTACTTAAAACTTATATTTGATTTTTAAGATTTGACGAATAAGTTAACAAATTATGAACTATTCGATCACTATTGGCAGTTAAATCTGAGCTAAATAATAATGATAAAGGTTTTTTTAAATTATGTACATACAGTAAAACGTTAGGCTTTACATGTTAATTTTGAGATACACTCTTAGCTCTTAATACTCGGTTTTCGTGGTGCTAATAAATAATAAAGCTTGACGTGTTGCTGTCTGTATTAGAGTAATTAATTACATATTTCCTGGCATAGTTGTCATGGTCTTCCGGTCACTTCTTGTTTACTTTCATTACGTATAAATAACTAACCAAATAAACAGACATTCTAATATTATCAAAGTACTCGTTACACTTGATGGTACGTGATGATAAGGCCGAAGGTGAAAGCGGACCGTCACCAGCATTCTGGAACAATTGAGGAATATCTTTTCTTGTCTAAATTGTTGGAACAACAAGACTACGAAATACGTTACTCTATCTGACGACATTTAGGTTAAACATAAAACAGTATATGCTACTACTATTTTATATATTTTTAATATTATATACTTTACTATATGGTGAATTTCTTTTCAGGTAACTCCTTACAAAAAATTGTAAATTAACGAAATGATGGCGGCCACTGTATTTATCTGTCAACAATGAACTTTGTCAATAATTTAAAATGGTTTACTATCTCTTACCGTTTTTAAATCTACAGTTTACAGATTTTACAGAAGGATTTCATTCAAATAAAATTATTTTTACTTGTACCCTGTAGGGCTGGCAATATTAATTTTATATTTTTTATAATATATATTTACACTGAAGATTTTCCGAGTTGATTGTTGATTTATAGTGTTCATAAATTATTGTGACTAGGTATAATCTGTTATGGTTTCTAATAATATAGTTTTACTTGCAGTTGTATTATCTACAAAAGTTTTTCTTAGTATTGTTTAATACAAAAAAATAGTAAAATTAAAAAAAAAAAGTAAGAATGTAAATTTTTTTATTCAATTTGAATTCCTTTGAGTTGAATTTTCACAAAATAATACATATTACAAATTGTAAGATTACACTATCCCGTACACAAATGTGTTTGCATTTATTTCGACCCTAGAATCCTTAGTAAAATGATGGTGCCAGCGTACCGTTGAAAGCAGTCTTAATTCTAGTAAGTTATGTAAATATGAAGTTGTAATGTTATTTAAATTAAAATATGTTTTTATTTGAACGTGTTGTTTTGTTTTACTCTAGAGTCAGTAACTTTTTAATTAACTTCAAAGAGAATATTGTCAACGTGTTTTTCGTATGTTTAGTTTAGTCAATTACGAACTGATATAGATGATTTTTTTTTCTTTAGTAGTATTCAACCAAAATACTAAAGGCCTATTCCGGTCACACACAAAGACAGAATTAAAATGTCATTATTGGCTGGCACTAACTCCAAATATATTCGAATTACAACTGACGGACCAACCTCACTTGCGGCTCTACTATAAATTAGGTATCGTTTTCGATTGATATTTGACTTATAGTAAACTACAGAACTCCTGTCAGTTTAATAAATTAAAATCAAAATTAATTTTATTCAAATATGACTTATAATAGTATAGAAAGCTCTTTTGAATCGTCCATTTTTTCCCCTACCACCCATTCAGGACGTATTTTTTAGCTTATAAGAAGAATGGCGCAAGAAACTTATCAACTTTTTCAAAAATATGAAAGAATAGTAAACTATCCCGATCTGGGTCAGCGTGTTGGAAGACTGCTCAGAAATCTTCTAATTGCGGCAGGTCTATATATCCAGCGGTGGGAATATAACAGCTGAAATGGTGATGATGATGGTTGAGATTTATAAAATGTTACTAATGTTGTTGTTTGTCATTAAAACTCTTGCCTTGAAGTAATTAATATATAATTAAATTTTTTACTTTGTCTTTTAATTTCGTACCAGAATGTAATACTTAAGTGTGTATAGATAATTATTTCGTAATTATTAGAAATGTAAGAAAGAACTTTAAACAGATATCAAAAGAGAGTTATTTAATAAATAAAACGACATCAATAACTTTTTGAAAATAGAACTAGAAATAGAGAAATGTTGACATTAAATATTCTTATACAAATAGTATCAAATTGGTCGAAAGCCTTTAGTTTCCCTAATGTAGTTTATAATAATTTGGATTGGATGAAGAGCAACATACAACAAAATTTTTCATTTCTGTTGATTAAATATAGCATTTTTAGATTGTTTTTTATTTACGATGGTTGCAAATAAGGATGACGCTTCGAATATTTGCTTCAAATACACAGTACTTATCTATTAAAATTTGAAATAAACTTACAATTAAGAGCACCCCCTTGTAGATTGGTTTAATATAGATTTTTAAATCTAAAAATATTAGCTAAAAATTAGTAGATATAATTAAAGTTATACAATTTTTGCTTAAAAATATGGCGAAATTTAAGAGAGTAACATTCTTGGACCTTACAACAACCATTCACGCACATTAAATGTACTTATTTGTCCTGCCACTTACTTGCATCCTTACAGATATAAAAAGGTTGTCTCTGAATTTTAGTCCTTCGAGCATTCTACTGGCTCATTTTGCGTCAATAACCTTCAAGGACCTTACAAAAACCATTCACACACATTAAATGTACTCATTTGCCCTGCCACTTACTTGCATCCTTACTCACAGATATAAACAGGTTGTCTCTGAATTTTAGTCTTTCGAGCCTTCTGCTGGCTCATTTTGCGTCAATAACCCTCAAGGACCTTACAAAAACTATTCACACACATTAAATGTACTTATTTGCCCTGCCACTTACTTGCATCCTTACTCACAGATAAACAGGTTGTCTCTGAATTTTAGTCCTTCGAGCTAGTAGAAGCACACTCATTTTGCGTCAACTCCTTGGCCCTAACGGCCCGGTACTGCTCCGGCTTGGTTAGCTGGCAAAGCGCAATACCGTACGTTCTCGTGCTTTCCCAAAACTAATAGTTTGGTAATAATATAAGCTGAACATAGGCAGAAGCTGCTCGAAATATTGTTTTGATCGATCGAAATAAACGAAATTATGTAGAAACAACTGATTCGACGTGTTATTTGAAAGAATTTGGTTTTATTTTGTAATCAGCTCGTAGGTTTTCAAGTTTTAGACCAATACCTAGGGTCCATGTCATATCAAATTAATACGACCCGTAAATATTATTACGTCAGCATTGAAACACGTAAGAATAGGATTTTCAATTAAAATATATAGCAAAGTCTATCAGGTCATCGTCATTGGGTCGTGTGCACAAAAAATTAAACCCGAAAGAACAAGTACACCTATACTCGCTCTTGATGCCTAAAAAACTTAAATAAATGGCCATAGCATATGCAGCAGTTTTATATTTAATTGGTCGTGTTTAACAGGTCCTGTCGGCTATGTAAACTAAGCCTAATTAGGCTGTGGCTAGTTGGTAGGAGGTTGTTACAGTAACATCCTAATTTCTTGTACATTGGTAATCACACATCACAATTTTAGGAGAAAATCCTTAAAATAACGGATTTTATAACTTTGTAGACTTTCCTTCTTCTTTCTTATTCTACTGACAAAACGTTTTATCACATGATTTATAAGGGCCTACTAAGTGAAACATATCTGACACGACGTTTATATAATAAGTCCATGCACGACATTCACAATAAAATATGATTTACTTGGTATTTAGAATACCGTAGTTTTCGATAATGCTACTGTAACTTCGCAAATCATAGCTTCCCTAGGACTTGTAACATTGATTGATGAAATATATTTCTTAGGTGTAAGAACACGAAATTAATCTGGCCTAAGGTAAGGTTTAGACAAACGAATACAATTCCTTTGCGTAAAAGAATACATACGGTTGCAAGATCTCATGGAATAACTTTTTTATATGCCATTTTAAAATAAAAATTACATTTTACTCAACTGTCAAGCAAATGTCAGTTGCAAAAGACCTGTGTTTCGGAATAAAGATGCTATAATTTAGATTAAGAAATGAAAACTAAATGAAATTTCCTGTGTTAAACTAAACAAGCTAATAGATATGTACAGGGCGACTTCGCATTTACTAAACTTTAGAACCGTTTTGGTAAGACAAATTCCGTTTCGTTCAAAATGGGCATATTTTTTCTATTCGTTTCTATTCGAAAGTACTTTTATTAATTTAAAATCGCGCTGGACAATCTTTAAAAAGATTGTCAGTAAGGACTTGGGTACAACGTTCCTTAATTTCTATAGTTAGATGGTACAGTTAACCAACACGACAGGAGCAAAATCATGCTTTTTACTGACTATTATAACTATAATGTGTCTTCAGAAACTTGATGGGTTAATGATGTTTTTGTTACCCATCGTATCTATGCTTGCCTCAACTTATCTACAAGCCGATGCTCTTAGATGAAAATAATTTTCATTTCTTTAGATCTCAAAACTGAGTAAGTTTACTGTCCACCTGATGGTAAGTGGCTACTAGTCTTATACTAGTAGCCACTTACATTACGCTATTTATATGATTTTAGTATACATGCTACCTTTATTTTACTGAATTCTTTATGTGTATTCCTGAAAGAGAAAGTTCAATAACATTAGTTACTTACTGAACATACATTTTCCATTCGGCAGCTTAAAGACAAAAATGAGAGATATAAGAAGACAGTGATTGCTATACGTAGGAGGAAACTGGATAAAATAAAATATTTCAAGCTATACGGCAATAAGAAACTGGCCTATGAATGTCATATATCTTGGGAGTTTCTGTTAATAGCTCAAAATAAACCGTCTATAAATAATTTTTTTCTTTGAAACCAAAAATACGCTTTTGGATTTAGTGCCGGTTATCACATATACTATATCTGATGACTAAGAATCGATCATTGGCCACTAGACACTTTGGCCTTTAAAACAACTCCCCGGAGGTTCAGGAACAATTTTTAAATGTTGACCTTAACATCTTAATTAATGTGCGACCACAAAAGTTCTACAGACTCAGTATGATGAGCCTGTAGAATATTGATGTTCCACGCAAAGGACATACTGTTTTCAATCAATATAGAAGATTATTTTTTGCTAGCTATGACTAGAAATAGAATGAAACTAATACTTCAGCAACTATTTACAACTCTCATCCCAATAAAAGGTGTGGGATACGGGGCTCATATATCCATAGAAAAACGGCGCGAAAAGAGAAAGTATTAAACATAATTCATTACAAAAAAGATAGAATAGTTGATAACATAATATATTTTTAAATCCGATTTGAAATTATCAGTACACCACAACAACTCATGTAAGTAATGCATACATAATCGTGGCTATACAATTCATTCGATGCGTTTGATTTCGTTAATAGTAATGTATGACATGTTTGATTAATTTGGACCACAGGCCTTCCGTCTATTTGTTCATTAAGGTACCATGCTTTCGTGCGTACTGTACGTATTGATAGTATATCAGTGCCGCCACGCTCTGTGATCTTACTAGATATCAGTTTCGAATTAGCTTATAATGATTACATACAAATAAAAATATTCTCCAAGAAAATCGCATTAGATCATAAAGATAGCCGGCGCAGCACCGGTATGTTGAAGGTAATTCATATGCAGGTCTGTGGGGTTGCAGGTCAATGCATAAGGAATAAATGTAATAACTAAATTTTACATTAAAAGCATCAGATGTACTGTACATTATGTTACCTATCGACATGTATGTACGTTCATGCATGAACCGCTGAGTTGATTTAGGGTAGAAATAGTCGACAGCTTTAGTATCGAGATAGCAAGTACAGCCTCATGTTTGCTTTCAGTACGGCCGACCTAACGTAGATAGCAAAACAAAGAAAGTATCAAAGTATGCTCCTGGGCAGAAATATGGTTTTCTAGTACAGAGGGAGCCGTGTCCCTTACCTCCGCCGCCGCCTCCACCGCCGCCCAAAGACGACAAGCTGTTATGGGGCGCCCTAACAGCGCTGGTTTTGACTGGGGGCTTTGTATATTATGCTAAGTTAGTACTACTTGACTTTTTATATTTATAAGTCTAAAGACTAGTCATTAGTGGAGTGGATATTGCCACAAAAGAAGACTTCAGAGTGACTGAATGGTGTCGCCAGAGAGAAAAAAACTTCCATACGCAATAGACATAAATTGACGAAATTCTATATTTCACCAACTAGAGTTTAATAGTTTCGTTGACGAATGAAATTAAAAGATACGTTTAAATCTAAACAAGGCTAAAAAAAAGATAATCATCAGTACTCTTTAAAAACTGGGATATAAAGGATACAGTCGACTCTCGGTAATTCCAACCTGCGATAATTCGAAGTTATCACGAGTTCCCTACAAAACCTCTTTATATTTCGAACTAAATCAGTACATTTTTATGCACTTAGTAATTCGAACGAAAAAAACATTGCTATATAATACACGCGTTAATTCGAACTTATCGGCGTCTAACACTCGACAATTCAAAGTTGCTTAGAGGAAGAGGTCGATTGATTGTAATGTAGGTACTTTTTGCGACAAGTTCCTCAATCCTCATTACCGATACCTTACAACGCTTTTGTCTACAAAACGAAAGTGATGAAAAAGCATTACAGGCACTTTTTCTCTTAAGAAAAGTTATTGAGCAGTCTGAGCAGCAGCAATGTGTTTTGAAGCAAACCAGAATAACAGAGTTCTTTCGAAACATCAATTAATTCACATTGTGAATAGGTTTATGCAGGTATGTTGTATACGAATGTACATGTATGTAATATGTACAACCTAAACTTTTTTCATAGTTACAGAATAGCAGTTAATAAATAATTATTAATCAATACTTAGTAATTCGAAGTTTTATTTATTTCCTCTCACAAATTTCGAACCATTTGATATTTGAAACATTCGATAATTCGTAAAATTTTAAGAGTCCACCAAGTTTCGAATTAACGAGAGTCGACTGTATATAGTAAAAATATTGGGATATGGACTCTGGCAATAGAATTTGGGAACAGGTTTTATTAATTCATGGGTAAACATGATATTGGTTACTAAAAGGCGAAACCACTTACGTAAAAATAATACTATAAATGAGGTTTTTTCACATTTACATTTATTGCTTGCGAAAAAATTCTTCGGAGACTCCGAAGTATTGTTTTGTATTGTTGAGGCGATCATTTTTAACTGCATTTCAATATGAGGTTCGGCGATCTGTATAGCAACCAATGTTTGGAATGTTAAGGGAAATAAGAGAGTAATGGCCGTTTTCATCAACTTTGTTTTAGCTTAGGCGACTCCTAAAAGACATGCTGTCTCACTCTTTTCAGTTAATACACAAAGTGATAGCATGTCACTTAGGAGTCACCTAAGCTAAGACAAGGTTGGCGAAAACGGCTATAAATCTTTGATTACGTCATCTTATAAAGATCGACAAGGCGAAACGTAATTCGCGGGCATAAACTAGTTATAGTAATCTGAGTAAGCGTACTTTTATTTCTTCACCAGCATAGTTCGATTGATCAGTTAACCGAAGCGACCGAAATGACATTAGTTGCTGGAAATTATCACTCTCCTGAACCAGACCACCAGGGCCGTTTTATCCATTAGGCACTGTAGGCAACTGCCTTTAAGAACGCACGCACTGTTTTTTGTGCGTTTTACTAGGAATTTTCTGCCACACACTACCAAACTGTGGAATGAATTGTCGCCTGCAGTATATCCGAACCGATGTGATATCGAAACCTTAAAAAAAAAGAGCATATTCCCATTTAAAAGGCCGGCAGCAACGCACCTGTGACTCCTCTGGTGTTGCGGGTGTCTATGGGCAGCGGTTATCGCTTACCGTCAGATCGATACCGTTGATCCGTTTGCTCGTTTGCTGCTATCCTAAAAAAAATATTTGCGTTATTGACCGTCAACTTAATCTATCTAGCTTACATATTTCCTCGCCTTACGTTTTTGCAACTACACCAAATGAAAGTATCTAAGCCTTTATTTTCCACACTGCACCATTGTGGGTTGGTCGGTATATCATAAATACCTTCGACAATGCAACAACAAAATCTTCTATATCAAACCAAATATCTTGATTGGTTGGAGAGTCACCCATAACTTGTCTCTCAGTGCAGAAGCCAACATTACTGACATATAGGATGTCGTACCTATCTCGTCATATTCATTGTAATAGCTAAATATGGAACTTACCGTTGCCATTTACTCAAAATGCTAGGCTTATAAATACTTGAATGAGCAACTCTTTAGGGAATCACGTTCACTCTGGCGGAAAACACTGGGGCAAGAACACATGAAAGCCTTTATAAATTCAGTCAACTAACAGATAATAGATGAGATAGTAAAGCTGAGTAGAGCAAATATCAGTACACTAACAGGATCTCTCACGGGTCACTGTAGGTTGTACAGACATTTCTGGTAAATGGAACATAAGGATTCAGACAGTTTCAGATTGCGCATTAAAGAACATGAAACACTAAAATAACCTTTTATGCGATTTTGTAGCATTGATACACCGACGTAGCCGGCGTCTAGGCATACATATTATGAACGCTGACGATGCCAGAAATAAAATAGATCTATCTAAGTCGGAAAGAAGAATGGCTATTATAACTCGTAGAAATATTATTATTAGCGTTATCATTCTCAATAATTTCACACCAATTGAACCTGCGCAGCTAGTATTCAAATTACAATAGTAAACAGTATTTAAAACATTTAATTCAGAACCAATCCTGAAGTGCGAGACTGGCTGACGATTTATGCTCCATGGCTTGATGATTTCGTGGCGGTGATGTACCAAGAGAACATGACGTACAAGCAGTTCGGTGACCAGTGCATAAATGACTTAAAGTGCTATATTGAGCGATACAGCAGCGATGTTAAGCCGAAAGAATGCTCGTTAGAAAGCGGTCTGTCACTTTTATTACAGCTTTTTCACACATATGTTATTTAAGGCAATTACAATTTTAAATGACGATTTAAAGGAGATAAAAAATACCATCAGTTTTTTTGATAGGCTTTTCCAATTTTGATAGTTAGTATCAAAAAGTGAGATAATGTAATATTTGTGCATTTACCACTACCAAGCCATCCAATAGTAATACAACCGATTTTTTTTCACTCGTGTAATTTGTCATATTATTATCTTTTTTTCTGTAATTCATAAAGTAAGTTAAATGATCAATTCCATTATTCAATAGAATTGATCATTTCTATTCAGAAAGTTATGTTTAAAATTACAAATGTGACATTAAAATGATGATAGGCGATGAAAACAGGTAGTTTATAAATTATTGCTTTTAACCTTCTAATTTTAAATAAATTTTGATATCAGTAAATATTTTTGTATTTAGAACTTATAGAAATCAGTTGTTGGTAGACTCAAGTATGTTCGCATAAATAGGTAGTCGTAAACCACTGGCCAATTTGTATTCATGTATGAAATCAATCTTTATATATATATATATATAGCATTTCCTATTAAATAAACTATTAGCTTATATTGCTTAATATCTAAGAATATATTAAATGCTATTTTCTTCAGGCGGTGCTTTGGACAAATCCTCGTCTAAGGAAGAAGCTTCTAAATGTGATAGTAAAGGTAATAAAGACATTAAATTCTTAAATCAGAAAAAGAGATGGACAAGTGGACATATTATTCACGAACGTATATGTATACATCCATGAACAATACACGTGTATTAAAGTATAAATACACAGGTATTTATGTAAACTTTAATAGCTATCAATGGCAATCAAAGGCATATTTTGCTTCTATTAAGCCTATTCCTTTTCGACTTCTTCCAATAATAAAGAGTAGCTAGCTGGTACTAGCAGAGTTATGTTAAGGATGGCTGTATTATTCTGTGCATAGACAGTGAGCTTTGTACAATATTCTATATAATCACGTCTTTTAGTAACTAAGTCGATTTAGCCTCAGTACCTTCATCCAGTGATTATAAAGAATACATTCTATCTAGGCTGCAGAATTCGCTATTTGTTTTATACGTAAGTTATGAAAATCATATAAATGATTGTGATAATATGCTTTTTTCATAGAGAAGGTTAAGATCAAAGAGACAAAATCAATCCCTCCACGTATAATGCAGAAGACCATATGCGAAGTCGACGAGTGTGTCAGGGACATTGGAGAGGCAATATGCAATAATTACTTCACTGCTAAAGCGGCGTGTCAATATTATAACAAGGTAGGTCTTAAAATTGCTAAGACCACTGATATAGTCTAAATCATATGACTCAATAAATAAATAATTTTTACTTACACTTGCACGAATAAGTAAGCTTTGTAGGGCTTGTGTTATGAGATCTAGGGTAACAGATAGACACATAGTATATTATGCATATATAAATATTTTTGATAGAAATATATATTAACAACTATGGTTGAGGTACAAATGCACGCATTCATCACACATACATCTACCCCACCGGGATTCGAACCCGGAACCTCAGAGATAGCGATACCTTGAAACCGGTATACTTCTACTCGACTACGGCCGTCTTAACAACCCCTTGTTGCTCGGACGACCTTGCACCGGATACCACCCGCGCCCGGTCTACGGCGGGTGGTTATGTTGGACTCTGACAGAAGGCCAGCCTACCAACTAAACACTGCCTAATGCCTTTGGCCGGGCAGAAAGCCTGGGGCCCTATCGGCTTCATCTGAGCGCTCGCGCTCTCAGGGGAGGGGGCGAGGCTCTAGGCACATTGAAAGCCTTAAAATATAACTTAAATTTTGTACTTGAGAACTTTTTAGGTAAAGCGGAATTTTGCTCGTTGGGCTGAAAGTTGTTGGTGTGAAAAGGTGCCAGAGTAGTGGCAAGTATCGGGAGTCATATTGTTTGTGTGTGTGGGGCACGAAGTGTGTTCACAATTTGGTGCAGCATATTAATAGTGGTAGGATCGAATGGTTGAAGAGTTCTTTGTCCAAAAATGGCATGTTTGTGCTGATATGAACATAAATAAACCTCTAGTTGTCTTCTGTCCTTCCTTCCGAGGGAAGGGGACAGAATAGGATTTAGGTTCTTAGGAGGGAATAGGATTTAGGATGGTTGACTTGCCATTGACGCTTTCTTCGCAGGTCTATGCGGGTTACCTCGCATTGTTCCCTTTGGGCTGTTTATAACATAATATTGACAAACATTTGGTTGAGATTCTCAGCAAACTACCTCCTTTAGATCCACAGCGTATATTGCCAATTTCGAATATTAAATGTAAATAAGGGCACCAAATAATATTAATGCCTGTTTAAAATGAATAAAGCAATGCGACCGATATATGTCGAAGGATCGATGCTCGAAGTTGTTCAAGAATATATCTACCTAGGGCAGGCAATTAAGCTTGGTAGAAACAACTTCGAGCGAGAAGTCGATCGAAGGATCCAGCTGGGCTGGGCAGCGTTTAGCAAGCTTCGTCGGGTCTTCTCTTCGCCTATACCGCAATGCCTAAAGACGAAAGTCTTCAACCAGTGCGTCCTACCGGTTATGACTTACGGCGCCGAAACGTGGACATTAACGGTCGGGCTAGTCCATAAATTTAAAGTCGCGCAGCGGGCTATGGAGCGAGCTATGCTCGGAGTTTCTTTGAAGGATCGAATTCGAAATGAGGTTATTCGACAAAGAACCAGAGTAACCGACATAGCTCGCAAAATAAGCTCGCTGAAGTGGCAATGGGCTGGCCACGTTTGCCGAAGGACTGATAGCCGATGGAGCAGACGAGTCCTTGAATGGAGACCGCGACTCGGCAGCCGTAAAGTAGGACGCCCCCCCGCCAGGTGGACTGACGACCTGAAGAAGGTCGCTGGAGGGGACTGGGTGCGGAAGGCGGAGGACCGGGTGTTGTGGCGCAAATTGGGAGAGGCCTATGTCCAGCAGTGGACCATGATTGGCTAAGTGATGAATGCGACCAGTGTGCACTATGCACTGTTTTGCTCCAGAAATAAGTAAGATAAATGTGCAAAAAGCCGACGATCCTATTACAGTCTTTATTTACTACAGTTATTGTTTCTTTTTGTATTTGAGCAATTCTTCTTGTAAACTAGTTTATGTTTTGTATTGTTTTCTTTGCAGTTAGTGGAAGAAAACATGTTTGATTTCAAATTATCTTCGTTCAAAGTACTGCACGAGGCAATGGCTGAACGGCTTGAACTTGTGCGGACGTCTACTTGTAATGCCACAAGTGACATTCAGCAGCTCGGTAATTTTTTGATTCTGTATACATATATTGTCATCAAAATACACATGCTATTCTTTCTAGAGATGTGTCAATCTTTACAGAAACGACGTAGTGAGTCGTTTCTTCCAAGTGAATCACTGATTCAAATCTTTAACAGTACTTCAAATATATCATTCGCTCAATTGCATCTTTGTTTCATTCGTCATGCGGCGCTCGCACGATTTAGATAAGTAAATAAGTAGTTCGAGTTGGAGCGCTTCGGATCACGTCGCTCAATTGAATCTCGGTTTCACTGATACAATGAATCAATAACAATATTTATATCAGTGTATTTGTATCATTTATCAGAATATTTGTATCAGTGAATCTGAACCGTTTTAATCGGTTCAGAGTCACTGATACAAATGATGCACTTTTCTGATTCGAATCTTTGTACTGATCCGGATACAAATGATCCAATCTCAACAAAGATACGTTTTTTCCATCATTGATTCCTTCTTCCCGAGGATGTCTTAAGATACCAGGTTATTTCAGTACCAGTCCCCAAGAAAAGGTACTAAGCATCATAGATTTAAATATGTATCTAAATTTACAGTATATTTAGGTGACAAAAGGAAGATTGTATTTGTTTGACATATATCAGGTCTATCCTTGTATTATTTGATTTGATTCTTTTTTTGATTATTTAATGCTTTTCAAAATTTGACTAAAATGTCATTATTATTATTGTTGGTTACATATTAATACGGGTTATGCCGGGTTAACGCCTAAAATAAATAAAGGTAAATTTATTTTAATTTTTTAGAGTTGTTTAAGGGAATTTATCAAAGTTATCTCTGCGAAATACCCGGACAGTGGCTATTTATAAGCTCTCTCTTAATCATACTGGAACAAAATAAATACTGGTCAAATGATGGTGTTCATTACACCTCTATCTTCTCTTTCAACCAATGAGAGATTCAGATTTAAATAGCTTTATGCATATGATTTGCATACTTATATATGAATCAAAATAGTGTTACTTACATTACTTATAACTCAAATATCTGAAATAGTAGAATAACTATTCAAATATTAAAAATCAGGAATAAGAAATTAAAAGGAAAATGATTTATGTCATATATGAATTTTCGAATCCTTCTTTATCTTCCTTTAGTTGTCATTTGACGGTATTATAAACTTGCCATTGAAATTGACAAGGATTTTTTGAATTGAATATTAAAATACGAAATAAAGAGAAGTAATTTTAATCTTGACTGCTTGATATTCGGGTAATGCCAAACAAAGTATTCCTGTCCAATTCATTTAAATGAATATTAAAATAATATTTATTCAAATTAAGACTCTTAAAGTACAATACTTATTAAGAAAACATTAAGATTTACATAAACTTGCATACATGCAAGGACATAATGGAAAATACTACATTTAATTCAGAAATCGGGCGAACAGAAATAACTTAATGCAATCATATGTATACACATTAAAATACATTAAACGGCAATTAGAATTTATAACCTTTATAAAATGAATTGAAAATACACCTTTGTTGAATTTCATCATTGAGATCTTGATAATACGCTATGTACTGAAGGATCCGTCTCTATACAGCGAACAACCTTTTTGGGTACCGAATTGATTTAAGTGCATATGCCTATAGTCAGGGCAGCGTTCTAACACTTCCTTTCTTGGGTAAGTTGTCGATATCACATATAAATTCAATAGCCATCGCTAGAGACAGAGTTTAGTCGGTAAAAGACACATATAATTTGTACGGCCAGGCGTCTGTGTGTATCTTTGCTGTGTCGTTTATTTTTGATTCTTCAGGCGAAAACACGATTTTAACTGAAATATTCTTCCTAATAAGGTTGAATTTTCGATAGACGGATTTGATGCGGTACCTAGATTTGCGGGGTGCAAGCTGCCAAAGCAAGATATCGAAGCCAAATCGTAGGTCTACACGACTACCAAGACAGAATCAGCGCCGAGCGAAATGCTGTTCCAGTGGGAGAACGACAAGTCCATTGAGCTGGAACATAGCCAAGTTATTAAGGTATCCTCTTTTGGAATATACACTGAGAAAAATGGATTTTGTGCCTAAGACGAAACACGCCTTACACGGTTAAATTGTAATTTCTTTTTGTGAATTTGTTACGCTTACGTTTATTTTCGCGTAGTTAAGCGAAATAGTTGAAATAGTATTGTCATTTCCAGTAAACGAAACCGTTGAAATAACACATACCATAAGGCACTTTTGTAATTAGCCTTTTTCCAGTCAAGAAATTAGTAGCAACTATTAAAAACGCCTTATTCTTACGGTGGTGAGCAACCGGTGAATATAACTATAAACAACGGCGCTTTTCGTCTTTCGAAAAGGTTATTTATGATTTAGTAACACTAAATGCGTTTAATAATTAAACTAAATAAAACGTAAACGTAAGTTTTAAAATGCTTCTTCAATGCGGCAAATATTAACTTCACAGAGTTGTTTACACGGTAATGACAAATGTCATAATAGGTACCGCAAGACACATTTCTGCCAAATAATACCTACCTACTACTACCTACTAGCTGACGAAAAATGGCAAATGGTTTTTAAGTTATCAAACGATAATTTGCGACGCGATAATTTTGTTACTCTACTCTGTGTACCCATGAAATCTGAAAATTACCTATTTGATGGAATATCATTGATTGAAATCATTTTACCACAAATACCTACTTAGGTATTACGTTCGAGAAATTCAATAAGCTTCTCATCTTTTTAACAAGGTAGATACAGTCAACAGCACGTCAGTGCACCCAAAACTGTTAAATTTCGTCGATTGATTTTCAACCCTATAAGTGGGTAGATAAAGCTTCAAATCGACTGAGATAAATTGACAGATTGTACCTGATGTGCTGTTGAACGTCCCTATTATAATTAAATTCCTATGATAAATATGAAATTGTTTTTTTTTTTAATATTTACTGTCAAAACGCCATTTACAAGACGTAGGTGGTACCTACTAAGATGGAGAAGAAAATAAAATGAAATGTCTTCACATCAATATTACATACAATAAATTTTGTCGTCGGTAGATAGGTACTAAAAACGTTAATCAATTATTTTTTTCTAAGAAAATCGCTATAATAACACGACAAGTCGCGAAATTGTGAAAAACTATATTCTGGTCGTCGCTTTTTTAATGAGTTAGCACTAATTTCGTTTTTAATAACAAAACTACGGTTTGTAAGGCGTTTTGTGTCATAAAACGATTAAAATTCATCCATGATAGGTTGCAAATCATTTTACCGACCGCGTTTTCTAAGGTAAGCCCCGTGATATTGACAATACTACAACGATAGAAATCATAGAATCGAGTGTTGCCAAAGTAATCGTCTTATTGCACAATTAAGGGGAAATTTATGACTAGACTAACGCCCTGTATTGGTTGCTTATGTGCTGTTCCATACAAAAGCACATAAGCAACCAAAATTAATGAATCAATAAATTATTAGGTCCACTGAATTGCTTCAAATTTGGGGTAAGTACTATGAATCATTAAGAGTAGGTACTTCTTATTTTAAAAGGAGTTCAATGTCTTCCCAGTCAATCTCAAGGTATGTCGCCCTGGCATTTTGGTTACCTGTATGCTAAACTTTATCGAAATTGGCTGGGTAGTTATTTGCGGGCAAAAACAAACCGGATAAATAAAAACACGTTCGGTTAAGTATAGAAAAATTACAAACACATTTTTTAAATTGAATTGTACTACTTTGGGCTAGGCTAATTCCAGTAAGTGTAATAGCCCAAAATATGCTCTGTTAGGCTTGTGTTATGGAATCTAGGGTTACGGATATATTATACATCGATAAATATTTATCATAGAAATATAATTAAAGAAGTCACAATTACTTGTGCTCATCACAGAAATCAGTTGAGTAGTTTCGGAGGTTATTCAACGCAAAAAAAAACAGTCAAATCGTTCCACTTTAAATATTATTATACAGATCATAAAATAGTTAGCCACAAATATTATCCTTACTAATAATATAAATCGGAAAGTGAGTTTGTTTGTTCCGCTTTCACGCCGTAACTATTGAACCGATTGCTTCGAAATTTTGCAGACGTAAAGTTAGAAGTCCGGATTAAATAATAGGGTACTTTTTATATGAAAATTCGAATTCCACGCGGGCGGAGCCGCAGGCGGAAAGCTAGTTATGTTTATAATTCTGAAATTCTTCCGTTCTGACAAAAGAATGCCGATCACCTATACCTCTGTCAATTATTTCAACTCCTTAAGAAATGTGATCACTGAACATCATGTAATTACTAGTTATTGCCGGCGGCTTCGCTCGCATTATCTGTCACGTAGTGGTATAAAAAATTCCTAATCCACCGAAAATTTAATGAAAATCATTTAAGTCGTTTCGGATAAGTTCAGTAAAAATCACAGCAAGCCTAGATTTTTACATACCGATGTTTTTTAAAGTAATATAATATAATAAATGTTTTGTCTGTTTCATCTTTTATTTTTCTACATCAACTTGTACTTTCACGGCTCGAATAGGCATACAACTTGTACACGGCTCAAAAAAAATAAACAAAAGTATTCGGCAAAAAGCCGAGTCGTAAAATATTAGTCTGCTACACATATCCGATTTATCCGTGTAGTCCTCTCCATAAGTGATAGGTAAAAACGCTTCATCGTGGTGGGTATTGTATTCTACTTCTGGCAACACTGATTTTTTGTCATTTCAGTCATTTTTAAAAAGACGGCTGTGTCACGAGTTAATTATGATCAATATACTATAGATCTTCATAAAAATGGGATTTAGTTCATCTGATTGAAACCTTCAAAAGTAAGTATTTATCAATATTTAATTAACTTGTTGGTCCATTAACAAGCATGCTTCGCTTATCCATAACTCATTGATTCAGTTACTCGATTTTAAAAATAAAATAAATGCTCAAATAAGTGGCTAACTATAACCGGCATAGGGCTGTAACTAGAGTCGAATTCGAGGTAGAGGGGAATTAAAAAATTATTTCAATCTATAAACAAATAATTTACTTAACTATTTATAATACTTCATCATAGTTTCTGGTATATTATTAAGGTGGGGCATAGGGATTTCAAAGTAGCTACGGCTATAAGCCCGCAAGCTCTGCAAGAACATAATTATTTGATCCAGCTTCAAAGGAGACCTGTCTACTGATGATATTCACAAACACCTACATCCTTCCATACAATGAAACATTTGTGAAAGCCGTTGAAAGGTTAATAAAATAATATAAAACTCATCTAAAATGTTATAAAACTCATCTTGCAGTATGAAACTTCAATAATTTTAATCTCAAATGTGTTTTTTTTTCCAGACTTCTCTTCCTCCATTATCTTCGTCACTGCTCAATTTTACATTTGATGATGACTTACAACAACCTGAAGTAGTTACTTTACAAGCTGCAGAATCCCAGCCAGACTGAGATAAGGTAATTTTTTTTTAAAGCCGCCTCACTAGGATTTTGATCCTGTGTCATCATGGTTGCATTTACAAACATAGAATATCATTTGCACAAACATCCAGACCGGAACAGATTTCTATAATTTGCGATAAGTACCTACTTAATTAATAAAGGTAACATTATAAACAAAGCTAGAGTTTCTTAATTCTAACTTCAATGAGCATTCATGGTGGAGAGAAAGTTAAGAAAAGTAGGAAGACAGATTATCACATTTGTTATGGATGAAGGGAATAGGTTCATATGGTGTGCAATTTAGTATTTTTGCTATACTATAAATATATAAATTTTTAATTGGTACTATACCAATATCAGATATAGTGATTGAAATAAAAATGAAAAGGTGCTTTAATTTTTGTTTTTTATAATAGTTTAATTTTGGCTTATGCAGTATCAGATAGAAAGTAAGTAAAAGAAGTAATTAGTTAAAATGTTCCCATTTTAATTTCAGATAAAATCTATTTTGGAAAGCAGTCACAGGGGACGAGCGTTGCTTAGAAGTGATAATGCCTCAAAAGGCATCCTCGATTACAGTCTACGAAAAGAGTTGGCTCATTTGATATTAGATTCTGTGCTCAACGAAGATCCGAATGTACAATTAACTTGGGCACAATTTCAGACATGGGCAAGGGTATTTGGTGAAATGTTTAAAAATGAAACACATTTACAGTGACAATGGATAGCAGTTTGTTTGTTACGTAACGATGGCAACTTGATTAATTTACAAATGTAATTTAATAATCTTTTAATTTTTTCATTCGTTTATACTTGCCCAAAAGAATAATGAAAAAAAACTACATATTATAATAATTGTTGGTTTATATTTAGTGTTAATTAAAGATTTTTATGTTATTTGTTGATTTGTCTCTGTTTGAATTTAATAGTTTCTAATTTTTGGAACAAAACTTGATTTAATTCTATATTTATAAATTCAATTAATACATATTTTATTTTAATATCCTACACTATTTTTCGATGTAATTTTAACTATATAAGACTAATAGTTATTAAGGTAAAGTCAGTTGGAACTTTAACAATTATATATAACATGTAATCTTTAATACAATCTGCACTGTTAGATCAGTGATTGTTGTCACTATGTGTAAATTATCATCATTAGTAATAATACGAATACATAATGAATAAAACTACATATAATTTATGTTCGTCTATATTTATCGTTAATCAAGAAGAGTTTTATGTTGTTGATTTTTCTGTAACATTACAGAATCTGTTTTGAGTTTAATAAAGTTATTTCGAACAAAATTTGATTTATTGCAATACTTACCTATTCAAATAAATATTACTTTTTATTCTAACTTAGATTTCTAACAATTTGCATTTGTTACAGAAATTTACGAAGACTGGAAAATATCCTTTAGATGAGCAATATTCTTCTCTGAAGACGCATTTCGCTAAAGGTTTGATTAAATTGCTTTACTATCAGGGTTCATATTAAGGTAACTTTAGAACCAGGGGGGTGATTTTATAACTTAATCGGTAATCGCAATCGAATCGATTTAATAATTCTGCTCACTTTAAATCCATTTTAATACATTTAGCATTTTATTCAAGTCCAAGTGATATTTGTCATTTTAATCGATCAATAGTAACATCCATTGCGCATTGGGATTTTTAATTCAAATCATTGACTTCGATTACGATTACCAATCATCGACGCGTTAGAAAATAACCCACCTGGACAGTTTTTGCTGTCGTCTACATGCGCCCGCAAATAGACTGTACAGCAAGTAACTGTCCCGGTTCTAAAAGCCCCCTTTGATAGTAAAGCAAGTTATTCAGACCTTTAATAAACTGGGTTACCAATCGTCAGCAGGCTTATTCTCTGGTCTTCGTAGGATATTTTGAAACGTAAACAAGGCCTATCATACTTTACCATACTATTTAAAGAGCTGTGTGGTAATGTTTAATATACATGAAGGCACGTTTAAAATAACCATATGAAATGTTTTAAAATAAATTAAGCAGGTTAATAAAGTTTTACTAGAAATTGGAATTGATCTTAGGAAACAGTAATTTTTATCATAAATACGATAGAAAACGCCTTACAATCAGAGAGAAAATACGTTACGGGTAGTTAATACAACAGAAATAAAGACATAAAATGCCTCACGACAAGGCAGGACTGTAGTGTCCCCTTAAGAGAAGGTAAAAAGCATCTTCCTCGGCAGAATTTTAATATAGTAAGTACGTAAAAAAAGTTTCAACAGTAAGGCAGGAGATGCCTAGTGAACGGACATTATAACCTTAAAAGAAAGCATAAAATGCCTTAGATACGTTACTTGTAACTTGTACTTACCGTTTAAATCGCCTTACAGATGTCATATTGTATCGTCAGTACTTGTATATTTACCTGACTTACTACATTTATCGTTATTTCGTAAGGGTAATTAGTCTAATATTAAGGTTAGAAACGTGGTAGTAGAGACATATGCGTGGTATGCATGCATGTTCGATTCGCCTTCACTTAAGTTTATTAAAGTTTTGCTGGTAGGAAGACGTTTTTGATCGCATTACGATTGGTCGGTTTTTCGCCTTCATACCAATACAATCTGCCGTTGTTCCAGCACTTTTAGCCTTAGATTTTTCTCAGTGTGTATATATATATTGTTACGAAGCTGGGGTCAGTAAATTAAACGGCGGCTACCAAAACACTGAACTTTTATTAATACCACACTACAGTCACTAATACTTAACTGAAAGCACTGAAAGTCGCTTCTTAGTTCTCCAAATATCACTTAGATGTTTTCGCACTGTATCGCAAAACAACAATACTGCTTCCCCGGCGGCCGGACAGCCTTATATAGTCCCCTAAGATACTTGCCACTCTTGCCAGAACATTCGCGGACACACTCGAATGTGTACTCCAATACGTCGCGCGTTCGAGACGTTTCGAGTATAACTGTCTCGATACTCGAATATTCTCGATACACAATACTCGAATATTCCCGTACTATCTTTCTCGAATATTCTGTGTTTGTCTATCTCTTTCTAATGATGTTTTCTCATTCTAATACTTCTCGAATGTTCTAACTATCTCTGTCTCTTTCTACTATTGCTATCTCTTTCACTCCTATTGAAATTTATGTCTACTGAACTGAAAACTACTGTAACTTGGGTGTAATTTAGATTTTTTAGTATGTGAAAGAGCTACTTCTGAAACGGCCTGAAACGACGTTTCAGCCTGCTGAAAACGTTTCTAAGTCACAGAAAATCACTTTTGAAGTTGTATTAAGCCACCGGCGTAACACTACCCCTCCTAAGACATGCTCGTCCCGAGCATCATTATTTCCGTGGTATTTCGCCAGTCGGTCAACGTGAACAATCTTACAGGGACTACGTGCATTCGCTGTATCCGGTACGTGACGTCGTTGATCCTCTTCAAAACTCGATAGGGTCCTTCCCATTTGGCTTGAAGCTTCGGAGATTTCCCTTTACTGCGGACTGGATTATGTAGCCACACCAACGAACCCTCTTCAAAGCCCTTGTTGTTTACATTTCGGTCGTAGCGGGTTTTCATCTTCTCAGACATCTGTTGGCTTGATTGTCTGACTTGCTCGTGTACGTCGTTCAACTTGTTGCGCAAATCATTCGCGTACTCGGTTATATTCCGCGGGGCGTCAGGTGGAATTCCAGTAAGTAGATCCGCAGGCAACCGTAGTTCCCTACCAAAGTTTGCAAATGCTGGTGTCACCGAAGTACTTTCATGGATTGCGCTTCGATATGACATCAGGAATGGTTGGATGTGCTTGTCCCAATCCTTTTGCCTGCTTGACACAACCTTTGCAAGATACCTCTCCAATGTTTGGTTAAATCGTTCCACCATTCCATCAGATTGCGGATGGTAAGAAGTGGTCCTCGTTTTATGGGTACCCATAACTCGACACATCTCTTGAAATATTTGAGACTCAAAATTTCTTCCCTGATCACTATGAATTTCCAAGGGTACTCCAAAACGGCAGAAGACTTCATGGACTAATTTATCCGCAACTGTTGAAGCCTCTTGGTTAGGAATAGCGAAGACTTCCGGCCACTTAGTGAAATAATCCATCACAACCATGAAGTACTTGTTTCCGCATTCACTTTCCGGAAATGGTCCCGCAACGTCTATGGCAATCCTTTCCCATGGTGCACCAACGTTATACAGTTTCAATGCACCTCTGCTGCGTGTATGAGGTCCCTTTACTGCAGCACAACTAGTACACTTGCGGCACCAATCTTCAACATCGTCACGGCAATTTATCCAGTAAAATCGTTCTCTTATTTTCAACAGAGTTCTCGTCACTCCCAGATGACCTCCCGAACATCCGTTATGGTACAGCTGTAGAACATCCGGTATCTTGGCTTTGGGTACAACCATTTGTAGATGACAACGGTCTCCTCGAGCGTTTTCCCATTTGCGGCACAAGACTTCATCTTGGATAACCAGGCTGTCCCATTGAGCCCAATAGCTCTTCGTGATGGAACTCATCGACGCAATATCACTCCAGGCAGGTTTAGGAGTACCGGCTTTGATCCATTCGAGAATCGGTTTGATGTCTACATCATACTGCTGAGCGTGCTGAAAGGTTTCTTTCCATTCATTGCTAAGATCCGTGTTTAGCATTCTCACAGGTAGATCTGCTTTTGCCTCTTGTTTTACGCAGTGCTTGCAGTCTTCAGAGCAAGGTCTTCTTGACAAAGCATCTGCATTACCATGAGATCTTCCACTGCGATGTTCAATCACGAAGTCATATTCTTGAAGTAACTCGATCCATCTCGCAACTTGTCCTTCGGGATTCTTGAATTGTAATAGCCACTTCAATGCAGCATGGTCAGTACGCAGATGGAATTTTCGACCAAGCAAATATTTGTTGAAATGCTGCAATGTTTTCACCACTGCCAGTAATTCTCTTCTCGTGACACAGTAATTTCTCTCAGGTTTGGACAAAGATTTGCTGAAGTATGCTATAACAACTTCGCGATCTCCTTTCCGTTGCGACAATACACCACCTAGCCCAGTATCACTTGCGTCTGTATCCACTATGAATTCATTTTCATTATCAGGATACCCCAGAATAGGTGTGTTACAGAGATGTCGTTTCAGTGCTTGAAATGCGACGTCACAGTTTTCATCCCAGCAAAAACTTCTCTTTTCTTCCGTGAGTTTATGAAGAGGCTTGGCAATGTCGGCAAAGTTCTTAACAAATCGCCGGTAGTAGGAACACAAACCCAAAAATGCTCTTACTTGTGTCTTGTCTCTCGGAACTGGCCAATCCTTTACGGCGATGATCTTCTGCGGATCTGTCTGGACACCCGCTTCCGAAACCACGTATCCTAGGAAGCTTACTTGTCGTTTGAAGAAGGAACACTTTTTAGGGCTTAACTTCAGGTTGGCGCTTCGAATTTTTGATAGCACCCGTTCTAGATTCTGAAGGTGTTCTTCAAACGTACGGCCCACGATGATGATGTCATCCAAATAGACCAGACAGGCTTCTCCAATCAATCCGCTGAGTACCAGCTCCATCAGCCTTTCGAAAGTCGCCGGTGCATTACACAGCCCGAACGGCATCACTTTGAACTGCCATAGTCCCTTTCCAGTAGAAAATGCAGTCTTCTCCTTGTCCTTAGGGTCAATTTCTACTTGCCAGTAGCCACTTTTTAAATCTAACGTGCTGAACCACTTCACTCCGGTAAGCATATCCAGCGTGTCATCAATCCTGGGTAATGGATAGCTGTCCTTCTTTGTGATGTCGTTCAGGCGGCGGTAGTCAACACAAAAACGCATGCTGCCATCCTTTTTCCTAACAAGCACCACGGGTGAAGACCATGGGCTGGACGAAGGCTCTATAACACCTTCCTTCACCATTCCTTCAATCATGGTCTCCACTTCCTTTTCCCGTGCTATCGGTAGTCTTCTTGGTCGCTGGCGGATAGGCAATTCGTTCCCAGTGTTAATTCTGTGTTGAACTAAACTCGTCTTCCCAATGTCCTCGTCGTTAGTAGAGAAAACATCAGCGTACTTGAGTAACATCTTCTTAGCCTTGTCTATCTGTTCCTTAGACAAAACGTCTCGACAGTCTTCCAAAAGTTTTGACACGCTGATTCCTTCATTTTTGTTGACATTTGTATGAGTCGTGTCTCGACAATGACGCAACCAGTCTACCTCCTCACTCGTACCAAGTAACATTCCCTTTTCGATCACGTGTTCTTTATCGTCAAGATTCAGTACACGAACTGCTGCAAAGCCAGTGGTTCTTACCAGAGTTCGTGCCATCTTCCATGGCTGGTCATGATCTAATCTTTCAATGAGTACACATCGATGTATCTTTCCAGAATTGTAAGGGAGACTAACCGGCACAATGGTTTCTGATTTTGGGGGTAGAGCGGTTTTCTTTAAGCTATACACTTTCCCCGGTGTGGCTCCTTCCATGAACAATTCTGCTCGTCCACAACTCATAATTCCTTGCTTGACGTCGATCTCACAACCATTCTTCCTCATAAAAGTCTAGTCCGAGAATGCAGTCATCGACAATATCAGCCACAATGACGTTGTGCAGGTAAACTTGATTACCCAACTTCAACTCCACCTTCTGTTCGCCTCAGACGGGTATGTGCTGACCGGTGGCGGTTACTAAATTTAATCGCTCCAGGCTGTTGTTTCTGAAGTCCCTCAGAAACCGATTCGCAAGTTGGGAACTGACAACCGTGCGAGAAGCTCCGGTATCGATTGTCAGCTTACATGGCCTTCCGTTAACCTCGCCATTGATGATCAGGCTGTTCCCATCGTGGGCTTGTGAGATCGAAATCCTTGGGGCTCTGCGAACACCAGCCAGCACTCGCCCCGCAGTCCTGGCGTTTACTCGTTTCCCTGCTGTTGTTGGACAGCGCTATTAGCTGCCCTGTTCTCCTGAGGCCCATCTTTATCAATCCCTGAGCTACGCTTAGGACAACTTGATCGGAGGTGTCCCTTTTCGCCACAAGTGTAGCATCTAGGGCTGTATCCCTTGAAGCGGTCACGCACAGGTGTTGCAACTACCTCCCTGACACGGTGAGACCGATGGTCTTGCCTCACAGCTTCCACTTCTAGAGCATGGGCCAAGGCGTCTTTAAGGGTTTCGTGGTGCCCGAGTCTCACAGCAGCTCTCACTTCGAGGTCCCGAATGCCGTCGACAAAAGCCTGTACAAGGTTGCCCACAATTAACGTCGGTGCGGACTGGTACGCTTTACGTACCAGTTTTTCTACCTCTAGGGCCCATTGTTGCAGGTTTTCACCAACACGCTGAACCCGATCTTTTAGCTGGGCCCGAAACACATGTTCAAGGTGTGCGTCGCCGTATCTTGCCTCAAGCGCTTCCAATAGTTCCTCGTAGCTCACCTTCTTGTCAAGAGCTTCGAGGACTGTCAAGGCTTGATCTCGGAGGCCTAGCTTGAGTGCGGTCATGGCCTGGGCTTTAGTCCACCCATTTGCCTCCATTACAGCCTCAAACTGTATTTTATAGGCTGACCACGAGGAACTCCCAAAAAGGTGGCACTTTGAATCCTCGCACCGAAGGAGCGGCACTGACGATAGTGGCTGTCCCATCTCCGACCTTCAGATTACCCAAAGCCTTCTTGACATCGGCAATCTCAGATTCAGCTTCGGTGAGACGGTTCTCGTGTTGCAGAACCTTATCTCTATCACTTTGACCTTATTGCCGAAAGTCGCTTGGAGATCTTTGATCAGGACCATTTGTTCATCTTGGCCGAGCTGCAGTTGTTCCCTCAAAAGGCGAGTCTGCTCCTCCTGACGGCGGGCCTGCTCCTCCTGACGGCGGGCCTGCTCCTCCTTATCACGCTGCAACTGCTCTTCCAGACGGCGTGCTTGCTCCTCCTGACGGCGTGCTTGCTCCTCCTGACGGCGGGCCTGCTCCTCCTTATCACGCTGCAACTGCTCTTCCAGACGGCGTGCTTGCTCCTCCTGACGGCGGGCCTGCTCCTGCATCATCGCCATGAAAGCCGCCCAATCTGGTGCGGCAGCTGACGTTGAGGGAGTGGCTTCCATAACTGACTGCTGGTCCTCGTCAGTTGGCGGCTGCGTAGCTCCGAAGCGTCTCTGGTCGGCTTCCTGTTGTCGCTGGCTTCTTGTCCGGATTCTTCCTTCCGTGTCTTCCTTTGGTAGAACCGGCATACTGATCCCACTTCTGACACCAAATGTTACGAGCTGGGGTCAGTAAATTAAACGGCGGTCTACCAAAACACTGAACTTTTATTAATTACCACACTAACAGTCACTAATCACTTAACTGAAAGCACTGAAAGTCGCTTCTTAGTTCTCCAATATCACTTAGATGTTTTCGCACTGTATCGCAAAACAACATACTGCTTCCCGGCGGCCGGACACAGCCTTATATAGTCCCCTAAGATACTTGCCACTCTTGCCAGAACATTCGCGGACACACTCGAATGTGTAGTCCAATACGTCGCGCGTTCGAGACGTTTCGATTATAACTGTCTCGATACTCGAATATTCTCGATACACAATACTCGAATATTCCCGTACTATCTTTCTCGAATATTCTGTGTTTGTCTATCTCTTTCTAATGATGTTTTCTCATTCTAATACTTCTCGAATGTTCTAACTATCTCTGTCTCTTTCTACTATTGCTATCTCTTTCACTCCTATTGAAATTTATGTCCTTTTACTGAAGTAGGCTTAATGGCTCATAAGGGGTCCTGAAAACGCCTGAAAACGGGTTTTCAGGTTATTGCGGCATTGGATAGAGGGTAGCCTGAAACGTACTGAAAACATGTTTCAGGCGCCTGAAAACTACTGTAACTTGGGTGTAATTTAGATTTTTTAGTATGTGAAAGAGCTACTTCTGAAACGGCCTGAAACGACGTTTCAGCCTGCTGAAAACGTTTCTAAGTCACAGAAAATCACTTTTGAAGTTGTACTAAGCCACCGGCGTAACAATATAGTAAATTTTTGTGTGCATAAATATTAGGGTACTCCACTATTTATCCTTACAAGTATGTTGCATCCATTTACATAACATAATAATATAAAACAAAAAATGAATTATTTATTTAAAAAGAGTATGTGAAATAAGCAAATATTAAAAACATTAATAATAAGATACATACAAAAATGTTGCTAACCTTTATTTTTAATAGTGCTCTCCTATTTGTTTTTGTTTTTCAGAAGAGAACAGAATTAAAAAAAAATCATATTCTTCCTTTGAAGTATTTTAAATTTTGTCATATTTTAGTCATATAGGTACGTATCAATTATTAATTTTGTTAATAAGTAGTTATGATTGTATAATGGTTAGGAATCATATATATGCGTGTCAATAATACTGAAATTGCAAACCTGTCCTTAACACAATCTATACGTCAGTATATAATATATTCACACTGTGGAATATATGTATTTTATTAACGAACACATTATAGATTCCTCAATCGAACAGGATTAAAGATATATCCTATAGTGTGAAAAAATACGGAACATTGTAAATCGTCATTATCACTCAACACTTCTTACTCTATATCTTGCGGTCGACGCAACATGTCATCCAATTTTATTCACCTCTATCTTGTAACCTGTCCTTACTTTCATAGATCATTGTTTATTTTCTAGCCACAATTATATTAATTACTCTGCTGGTAATATAACTTACCTTCCTACCATGCTAATCTTTTCTATCACTGATGCTACTTTCATACTCCTTTTTATTTAGGTAGGTAATCATTCCTTATCTTGTCTATTTTAGCCTCACTACACATTCACCTTAATTCTTATTACCGCCACCCATTTTATATCTGACTTCTAAGTTGCCCAACATTCAGATTAATATACGTTTAATAACAGGTCTGATGTTTAGTGTGTTTGTTGTATATAATTGTTTATGTAGAAGCATTTGTCGATCATAAATAGCTCATATCCTATTTCTCATATACTGTGCCAGTCAGTCGGAGCAGACTACGTGGATGGATGCACCGCAATTTGGTAAAAACTGGATGTGACATTGTTCAGACTTTCTAAATAACTCAACAACCTTTCAAGGTGGAAGAGCTAGTCAAGAAGTACACAGACGAGAACCAATCCTTGTATAGTGGGCTAAAGTACGATGGGAAGAAGTTGGAGCTGCATGGAGATCCGGATATACTCTTGTACCACACGCAGAGATACGTATGTAACACTCTGATTAGTCAAGTGAAATAGTACATAAGAATACATATGAGCTAAAAAATTGAAAATCACGCACAAGACTGATACTGGGTACGACCTGCAAGCGAGTAATTACCATTCCATTCAAGCCATAGGGCCATTAGGGCCAAGGCTAGGCTGAGTTTAGTCGGTAGGTCTGTGTGGTCGAGCCGCCTCGACAGCACCAGGAGTCCGACATAATCAACGCATCCCTGCTTGCCTGTTGCGTGGGTATCCATGAGGATTCTCAGCCTCCTCTCCTGAGGAAAAAAAAAGCAAGTAATTAATTTTCAATAGCTTATTGTAACTTTTACTACTGTATTATTTAAATAGTTATCTATTTTTTACTATAGTAAGTAATAAAAAAAATTGTAATGATGCATTTCGCATAGCTAGCCACGGTGCGGCCAGCCAGCCAAGGTGACCTATCACTACTGTCGCTTCCTTCTATAATGATCTGATAACGCAGAAAGAGGTGTTATGTTATGTTATGTATTTTTTTTAATTTGATTTCTATTTAAGCACTCAGTTAAATTACAGACTGCGTGCAGTTTCAGCAAAAATACACCGACTGCAACCAATGTATTTCGAGTGGATTTATCAATTGAGCTCTTTTCGTATGATACTATGCTTATAATGTCTTTATATGTACTATAGTAAGTAATAAAAAAAAATGTAATTATGCATTTCGCATAGCTAGCCACGGTGCGGCCAGCCAGCCAAGGTGACCTATCACTACTGTCGCTTCCTTCTATAATGATCTGATAACGCAGAAAGAGGTGACGTAGAAAGTAGAAAGAGCGAGAAAACGATCCCCATGCTGCTCCCCTCCGCCGCAGACGGGTGGGTGGTAGAAGACGGGCCTACGTAGCTGACTTTTTATGACCACTCTAGATGTGTGCTGTGCTCTAGATTGGCTCTTGATGCGCGCAAATATAGCCCCTGTCACAATAATTATCCATAGACGTTTAGACTCGATCGTAACTGGTCGGTCGGGTCCCTAAGGTAATCCGGAGAAATTGGCTTCGCTAGTCCCTACATTGTCCTTAGTAATAACAACATGGACATCGGGGTGGTTTAGGACATATACCCTACGGGGCTCTCCCTACACACACCATGATGACTAGCCATCATTAGGTATGGCGCGAAAAAGTATATAAAAAAAGTAATTATGCATTTATATCATAGAACAGTTATTGAATGTACAACTAAAATAGTATGTAATTCTGTTATGTATATAGTTCTGTTAAAAAATTTACCGAACCATTACGTATACCAATCACGATGTTAGATTATCTACTCCTATTCATCAAACCGTAGCTTCTCGCTTGTGGTTTTTTTAGCAGAATAGGGCTATAGCCCTATTGCGTTATAGCCCAATTAGGTATACGTCTAACTGCCACCTTTGATTGACTAATGTTGTTGTATAATATAGTAAGGTACATTGCTAATTCCAATTGGAACATGATGTTCCAATTTTGGTGATAACAAGATTGACAAGGACGAAAAGAAACACAATTAATACGAATTGCTTAGTATACAAATAAATCTGTTTTATAATATATTTATGTACATACATAAGTGTGTCTTTGTGTCTATGTGGGTACATTTGTAAATAAACTAGATAAGTTAAATTGTTCATTGTTATTTTTTCTCAGGCTGCTAAACTTCAGGCAGAGATAAGCGAAGTGTCGGCTTCTATGACCGAGCGTGTCAACCGAGCAATGAGCTGTATGTTTTTTTTATTATTTTACTTACCTCTTACATCATGGCAACTTACTATCAGGCCCAGCAGTGGTAAGCGATCGTCATTTGAACATATCAACAAATCTGGAATTGGCTGTTTTACTTCTAATTGTTGAACACAATACTCAGACGATCTACTATGATCAAAGTGAGCAGATTCAACAAAACCAACGTGTCCCAAAACGCTAGTTCTGTACTTGATTAGTGATTCAAAAAGTAAATATGTAACCATAGTTTTGGAGCAGACTAGTACCTACGCTATGTGTGTTCTGTTAGTTTATGACTGAGATCCGTACCATGGAATTGTTTGAGTGAGGGAACATAGAGTGTACCTACGTTTGCACCAACACCTGCACCTTACATTTTTTCCGTGTAGTTGATTGCTGTGATGATAATTCGTTATAAAAAAATGTATTGATCTATGGGAGTTATTTTTTAATAACACTGAAGGAGTGGAGGAAGCTAGATTCATCTGCAGTCCTCAATAACTAAGCAACTGCACGTTTCACCAAGAATGCTCTTTATATTGATTATGATTATGATACAAATTTTGTCTCTGTTGAGGCTAATCGCTGTGACCTCGATCTATCGATGGTCAAAAAGAATTAAATCTTAAACTTAAGTATGGATCTATTGTAATGTTGCTATTTTCACTATTTAGCTCTTCCTCAAAATGAGACAGTGCGGAAAGCGAGGTGTGCATTGGTGCAAACTGAAATAAACAAAAGAAAGGCGGCCTTAGACCAAGACTATAAGCAAAGGGTAAGTAAGTCGACAGATTTTTTTAATAAACAGTAAAAACAAGCAACCGAGTATAATTAAATTAGTAAGTTGTACGAACTTATTAACAAATGGAACTTCGTCTCTGCGGTCAAAAGTGTTGTTTTATTGCCGTTGGTTGCAGAAAAGGAAGTGTCCTGATGGTAAGTGATAATAATCGCTCGTGCACATCTGCGACAAGAATGAAGCTCAGTAACTGTCTGGAGATAGGTGCTTCTTATATGCTAAATACATGTAGAGCCTCGGAAAACACTATAGTTGGGGACTGTGTCTCAAATATCAAGAAAATTATATACATATGTACATGCAAAAACAAGTATGTACGTATGTAACTAAAGGATAGATGTTTAAAATTTGTCAGAAAATCGAACTAATCCCGAAAGTAAAATTGAGTTTGCAAAATTGGGTTTCTTTTATTGACTACGTTTACATAGACTAAAGAATGAATGGAGGATGGTGGGTATTTTGGTAGGTACAAAATGATAATCATAATTTACCTACCAATTATTCAAAAACTTGACGTTTTGTTACTTTTTTGAAGAAACCTCTGTAATTTGTAAACATAAATGCAAATTTCTGAGGATAACATTTTTGACTATTAAATAAGAAAAAACAGATTTTTATCCCCAGTGTAAAATAAACAATTTTATTCAAATACAATTTTTCTTTTAATTCTAGTTCGAGAACCAAAAGGCAAACAACGAAAAAACGTTCAAAGAAGCACTGAGAAGCCAGCTTGAAAAACATGAAGCCAATCTGCAGACGGCGTTGGCGCGGAAAGAAAATGAGGTGACGTCACAATGAATTCTCGGTCAATATTGTAGTTTGCGCTCCGATAAAGCCGGTAGGGCCCCAGGCTTTCTGCCCGGCCAAAGGCATTAGGCAGTGTTTAGTTGGTAGTTAAAATTGTGTTTTTTGTATCAATGTGTTGAAAGAAAGTGATGAAAATTTGTGATAAAATGTAAGTGCGCATGATGATTTTATATATGAAGACGTATTACTTGTGTCAGGTTTTTTACATAAATTTATTGGAATATATCTGTTGTAATTAGTCCATGCTTTGTGTATAAAATCCGGTGTTGGAGGTCACTGAGTGTAATAAAATCCTTTTGTCGTAATAAAATCCAATTTCTTCATATTAGGCTAACTGCTAATTTCACCAATGTTGTCGTAGAAAACTTCTGCCTTCTGTCTCTTTCTAAAGACATCAGACATTACAAGTCATTCGGATATATAGGCTTTTGAGATCTGGATCTTATGACGAGTTGGGTATTTTGACAATGTAGTCGTGATGCCAAGCCAATATATCTAACATCATTAGGATACTAGCCACGACAACGTGTATATGAAATGGACCGACACTCATTGAGGAGGTCGGGTCGAGCCATCCGTCGGGAGCTTATGAGTTGCTGATAATTGTGTATTTTTTTACAAGTATCACTTGGTGCATAACTTATGTGTTGTTTAACATTAGATGATGGGCAAAATAGACAAAATGGTCGACGAAGCAGTCGCAGTTGAGAAAAAGAATTTCGCCCGTCTCCTTGAAGAAATGGCTGCTGAGTTAAAGAAAGTCGAGGACAAACTTAACGGTGAGAAAAAATTCCATCAAATTATGATAATTTAGCACATGAAATTATAATGACATTTAGTCCTTTACATTATTAGTATTATTATTAAGTACTTAATGTAACTTCCCCAAATATATCCAATTTATGTTATGTATTTTTTTAATTTGATTTCTATTTAAGCACTCAGTTAAATTACAGACTGCGTGCAGTTTCAGCAAAACACATCGACTGCAACCAATGTATGTCGATAGTATTTACCTGAATTGCAGTCCAAATGCAGTCCGTATCTCTTTGGATGTAGACTCTGAATAGATTCTATTCCGTGACTTGGACAATAATTTTCCGAACGCTTCTTAGCTGTGGTGGATTTATCAATTGAGCTCTTTTCGTATGATACTATGCTTATAATGTCTTTAGGACAATATCCTATCTGAAGTTCTTACTATCGGCAGTACATTATCAGGGATACTCGTTAGAAATATCGTCATCGTTACATCTTGTTTTACATTAAAAGACATAGAGTTGAAATGAGATGTATAATAAATGAAATTTGTTATAGGTTGCAAATTTTGGCCCTATAACCAAAGTAATTCTTAAATTAATTTTGCTTTTGTATCGTTCCAACGAAGAGAATAAAGGACTAATTGTATAATGTATTTCTAAAGAAAAAAATTGAAATAAAATTCGTTGAAGACAATGTTATGTGTGTAATAATACAACTTTAGCTTGTTAACTTTAACTCACTTTAAATCTGATCTTTCCAATCGAACTAAAATGTTACACCAAGGTTGATGTGATGAAAGTGTGACAATCTCAGAGCGTCTGAAGGCGGAGCATGAGACGCGGCGCTCCCACGACCTGTGGTGCGCGGCGGAGGCGCTGCTTGCCGCTACGAAGAAGGGGGAGGCTATAGTTCGCATTAATAAGGAGCTCGCGGCTATTGAGAAGGCATCGTGTAAGTGCTGTATAATCATGCAGTTATTATTTAGTCGAGAGTATTGGGTGCGGCACTTGGTCTGTAACAACCAGCCCTCTGCAGGTAGGTAGGGTTCGTAATAAAGACCACCAAGTAGTAGGTACTAATATTTATTGTGCCTCACGTCGCGACTGTAAGTCCAGAGGTTAAAAGTGACACTGGCCTGAAGTTGCGGTGATGGATGGTGGGCCGCTGTAGTCCAGATCAAACTTTCCTCCAGCCAGCGCTGGTGAACTTTTCTTTATAAGCCTCGGTATTAATTCTTGTTTTGATTGTACTAAATTCCTGGAATACAGACAGCAAGGGTGTTAGCACTTTATTCGCGGCTAGTCACCACGCGTAGCTCAAAGGTCACAGTGTCACAGTAAAAAAGGAACGAAAAGGCAAGCGTTAAATGAAGCTAACAGCATAGAAACACCTTACAATAAACACTTCCAATAAACATGTAAAACTTACCCCAGCGGGAATTTATAACGGTGATAGAAAAAGAATTCTTAAATATCGAAATAAATTTCTATGCCACAGTCGTCAGGTGATAACTTAGTACGCGACTGCGCACTGAGCGTCGGTAACTCGGGAACCAGTTGACCGTTCGCCTAATACCGCAATAGATTTTTAAGAATGCGTGAGCGCAAAACACCGCGAATCCTTGCGGCCACGAGTACTTGATGTTCCGTAGAATAATATGTTAATTTTTGAAATTGTTTGAGTGTTAATTAGAAAAATATTTTTTTTTATTTGATGATTAGTTTCATATAGCTATATTTATTAATAAGTAAGTAGTTATCATTTTTAATATAGTTTAAGTACAATCATGGGATAAAAGTCCATGAAAAATGTTATATACGAGTACCTCGGCCAGCGTTGTCCCCTACACTGTTGAATTCATAAAAAAATATTATATTGAGAAGCTGAACCAAAGAACTTAGTACCGCATAGTCGTTATGAATCGGATTGTGCTTCCAAAACTAAATAATGGTTATGTTTAAATTAGTATGTTTTAGTAAATAAATAGTAATGTCTTTCTTCTAATATTTTTACAGTTATTTGGCTATTCTTAACGAGACGTATCTAAACAAATAGGTGGTTATTTAAATCGGTGCAGCCGCTTTTGCTTTGCAACAAACAGGCCCCAAGTAAATATCGCCGTTCGAAAAGAATATCTTCATCAAATGTGCTGCGTCAAAATAATAATAATAATACAAATAAACAAGTGAACGGAGTCTCTTCCATAGCCGTTCTCATTACCACCAAATCGAAATTCAATAGTCCACAATAGTTTCTGTGCATCTAGCTGGATATAGTCTTTACTGCATTTCTCATTGTACACATAGAGATTAGACTCAGTTGGTACAGTCCACGCACATTTTCATATACACTTTCGCTTAAATAGCCTCTACTCGTTGGATCTGTATACGCACTATAGCGCACGCGTTATAAACTACTGTTTTTTAAAATAACCGTGATTTGAAGTAATACAAACGCGTTATTAAGGTAATATCATTTAAATTTCAATGCATCACAATGCGATTTCAATTATAACTTTAACGTTTATATTTGTGAAAATTTGATTATGTGTACAAAAATTATACCACATTTCATACTAATTTTCAAATGCATAATTTAAACACAAGAAATAAAAATAAACTTGCCGTTCCAACGTACAGGCTACAAAAAACTAGAGGCTCGTTTATGGGCAAATATTTGTTACACTTTATTTAAAATATTTGAATTTTAAAAGAAATCTTTATTGGAATTTTTAATTAATATTTGAATTTTGAAAAAATTATTTATTATAAATTTTTATAACAAGATTCGACATAGTGTAGCTGAATTGCCTCTTCATAAGTTCAAGGTACATGTTATAAAGACGCTAATGAGTAAGGGCTATTACAAAGTCAATGATTATTTAAATGATGCCAATGCTTGGTGTTGATTTGAGGATGCATTCTAAAGTGTAAATATTTGTTATCCCTTATAAATTGTAAACATAGGTATATGTACATTGTATGATAACGACATAATTTATTGTAAATGTTGTTATTGCTTTTGATAAAGCTGATAAGTTTCTTGAGCCCATTCTTCTTATCAGCTAAAAAATACGTCCTGAATGGGTGGTAGGAAAAAAAATTGGACGATTCAAAAGAGCTTTCTATAAGTCATATTTGAATAAAGTTGATTTTGATTTGATTTGATTTGACAATAGTGTTTATTTTTACTAGATTGTCTATATTTTTCTAATTTGAATATTTTTCTTCGGGTACACTGGAGCGTAATCTGGAATTCCATTAGATTAATGGTCTTCAAAATTTAATAGTCTTGACGGCGTTGAATCTGCAGTATAAAATTACATAATATGTAATTTTATACATATTAAGATTAAGATACTATTATATTATGCGCAAATTCATTTCAAACTAAAATAATGAATTAACATTCTCAGATGGTGAAGACAAATTAGTACTGGCGGTGCTGAATTCAATACCTGATTCCGTGCGTTGCAAAGGCCTAGTCCCAGAGAGTGTACTTCGAGAAAGATATCACAGGGTATAAATCTAAATAGCTAGTTTGTATTTAGAAATCCCTTCCAAAGTTAAGGTCGATATGAGTAGGTTTTTTGCCGTTTTATGGAGCATCTGTCAAAAATCATAGGCTTCCGTTAATTAACTTTAAATTTTAAAGAACGAATAAGATTTCGTTAAATTACCTAAATTCTTTAACAGTTACGTATCTCTGTAACCACTATTTTTACTAAGGAATACAAGTTAGTCAACCCAGTGAGTCAGTCGATTACTGCAATGTGGCGCGTACCACTAAATGCGTATCTTTTACAGAATAACCAAATATTTCAAAGATTTTGTACCATAAAAACGGAATCCTTTCACTTCGTTTTCTGTCTGTCAAGAAGCTTTTTCTCAGGAACGTGTGGAAGTATCAAGTTAAAATTAATAGCAAATATTGATTACAATTCCTTGAAGCGGTGAAAAAAACGAAATTTCAAAACAGACGCAATCAAATATACGGACTTACATGCTCTGTTTGTGCTGCATACTGTGATAATCGTAATGGATTCAAAACAAAGCAATATCATGTGAGGTGTGGACTCAATACCATCTTTACCATAAGGGCAAACGGGGCCGGTGCCCAGAGCCCCCATACTCCGGGCCCCAAGGACTTACAATTTGTCTCACACTCACATTTGTCTCAATTATTCTCAAAACGTTTTTGTCGGACACATTAGACATTAGTTTTAGAAGGTATTTACGTGGCATAGACTACGACATTATATCAACGAAGACATACGGTCCAAGAAGGCTCATTTCTATCTGCAAGCTGAGACCGAGAGATGCCTATGGATTTGTAGTTCTGGCTTCCAACAACTGAAGCGTTGAACGTTCGAGTATTTTACTTTCCAAAAGGACCTCCAATTCCTGTGTGCCCAAGGGCCCAAAGGAGTTGTGGCAACAAAGGAGGCTCACATATAGCAAGGATTGGCCCTGCGCAGCCCGCAACTAATGACGTCTTGAAATCTTCTGAAGTGAACCCTATGACTAACGATTGGCGCTCTATGCAGCTCTTGTATAGCTGAGAATATTCTGGAACACTCTTTAATTTAGCTGAATTCGTTATGTACATATGCAGATGTAGGGGTAATTGTTTACTTTTATGATATTGTCATTGATTTGCTTTTTTCACATCTGTCTCAATTTTTCCAAACCGCCCCCAGGTAGAGAATGCCCATGGCATTAAGTTCGTGTTTGTACACTGTACATTAAATATAGATAAATAAATATTTCCTTGGTTTCTAAGAAATAGCGTGAGTCTTATACGAGTCCTGTTCTCTGTGATACGAGTTGTGATAAGTTCTCAATTCTTCGATCTATATTCATGGTTTAGTGTTTGAAACCATAAAGTGCTAATCTCCCATTAACACACATGGTTCGGGACTTACATCCATATACATCCACATATTTTTTGTTAAATTTTGTTGGAGGTATGGATTTTGTGGTCGCGCCTACGCAGTACCTCAGTCGGTGAGATGTCCAGCTGAAACTTCACCGAAACAGTCTCGAAAAGAAAAATACCATTTTGCAGAGTTCAGTTTTCTTATTGGTTTAAAAGATCAATTCCAAATGTTCAAATTTTCTGAGATGGGAATTAAAGTGGTTAAATATTTCAAAAAAAGACCAATTATTGGGATAATTTCCGTACACTTACAACGAATAAATAGATAATTCCATGACAGATGGAGAAGGTCGCTTTGGCGGTGTCTCTCGTCGAAGCTGATGGAGGGCCGATGTCGGTCTACATACTGTCCTGGCTTCAGTCGCTCTTACTCTTCATGAAGGTTTAGTACTGAATCAATTGGATATTCGCAAAGAAAACTTTCTGAAATTGTTATAACTCTACATTTTTATAACGTTAAACAAGCAACAACTACCTACCTACCAACCTGATGGGAACTAAAGAGTATGCATCCACTATACTTGGTAGCTTTTTCATACGACTATGTGGCAAAAAAACTTATGGTTTACCTGATGGTAAGCAGTCATCGCCAGAAACACCATGGGATATACGTTTTGTACACATTGAGCCTCTTTGTTCTCTTGTCGAAAAATCCCATATTGTAATCCCCGGAGTGAAGCAGGGAACTCATTTCAGTGTGTGGTTGAACGCCTTGGCGATGGCAAACGGTGCGATGATTGAATGTGGCCGTAGGTATCATGTCAAACAATTCTTCGGAACACAGTCTGTTGTACAAGCAGTAGAATACGCATAAAGAGGCAGTCTCTTCTCAGACTTAATGGTAAAATTTTGCTTGTGGGTTCGGGTTCGTCAACGATACGCTCAGCGCGTTATTTTATTATCTTTATCTTGGATTTAACTCTTACCATAAATGATACCTATAAAATTTACAGTAAATTTACAATCTCCAGCTACTTGTACGGTATACAATCGGGAGGAGAACCATCTTTACTTAGTATTAAAGTCCAAAATTAATAACGCACTAAGGATATCTTTTTTAGAGGACAAACCCAGAAGAGAGATTTATTCAATTTTTTTCATCCTATTCTGAGCTTCTGGCTGGATTACCATAGTGACTGAATGTTAAGCTTAGTTATACATAATCTATACATATAATAAGACAGTAAAAATATTTTGTAATTTTTGATGTGTGGATAGAGGGGCACTTAAATAGATTATTAGAAAGCAAAAAAAAATTTTTGGAATTTTTTGTCTGTCTGTCTGTCTGTCTGTATGTTTGTTCACGTTTATCTCCGAAAGTACTGAACCGATTTGCTTGAAACTTTCACTATTTGCTTTGTTTTAACTCAGAATAATATCTAAACTTTGTTACATCAAAATCGGTTCATTAAAAAATAAGTTATCGTCATTTTAATGAACTCAAGGCATGATAATATTGCGAATTATAATGTACACCATTCTTACATAAGTTACATGGGAAATTTAAAATCTAAAGACAATTCATCATCATGATACAATACATACATAAGATAACGTCTTTATCCCCTGCGGGGTAGACAGAGCCACAGGTTATAAGACCCCAAAGGCCACGTTTAGCATGTTCGTGGGCAGTGAGATGGAACAGGGAACCAAAATACGATGAAACGAAACCAGTTTTTATCAAAATAATATGATAAATGCGAAAGTTTGTTTGTTTATTACCTCTTCACGCTTAATCTATACATATAATAGAACAGAAAAAATATTTAAGTGTAAATCAGTTTCATTACGCATGTTAGTTTTTTCATAAATCACTAGATGGCGGAAGGAATAACGAATAATGTGGTATATAAAGAAATTCTTTGAGTTTACTTTACCTCAAGGAATTGCTTTATACCAAAAATATTTTAATCGGTAAAATCGTATATTAATATGATTTGTGTATCAATAACATTCAACTCGAAATTTACGCAGACGAAGTCGCGGGCAACAGCTAGTATTATCTAAGAACCAAGTTTTTAATTCATTTATTATAGCTTAACGGTTACTCATGATAGGAACTATTATGAGTAACCGTTATTGTTTTGTTACATAATTATGAACTTTGAGTATAAATCTTTAGGTAACTTAAGTAAAATAAATAGAATAAAGTTTGATTTAATGTTTTTGAATAAGCCGGCGTAATCTATGATGTATGGCTTTATTTAAAGAAATTTTTAATAATAAAAAAAATAACCAGATGGTTTTGTGTATGGAAGTAGAGCCCAGAAGTAGAGTGTATAAGTATGTAAGTGATACTAAGTGACTTTGTTATTGCTTTTTTGTCCCTACCAGTTATCGTGTATACCACAATCGGAAATAGACAAACCTCCAGATGAACCGTCCAAAAACTTGGACACTTTTGATTTACTGCAAAGAGCTAGGTGAGTAATTTTAACAATTGTTCTATTAGTGTACGTATTTTTCTTTAATTCGCAAAATAATCATCATCTATGTGTTATTTGAGTTCATATTTAAGAGTAAGACTTCAAAAAAGGTGGATAGGTACTACATAGCAACTTGTCACACTTTGAGATATCTCTTATTTCACTACTTATTTAACCTTATCTTTTAAGATGATGACCAGATATTCAAATCATCTAAAATCCGATATGACGCAGGTCAAAAGGTTAAGTGAGGCTGTGTGCGCGTCTGGCTAAGTGGGCACGTCGTGGTGAAGTCTCTCTGTCTGGGGGACTGTCCAGGGGTTCTCGGACAGTCCCTCCTTTGGCGGTGGCTTGACCAGCTTGGTCGAGCCGGCCCCGGGACACATAGCGGTCCACCCCGCCATGTGTCCCGCATGGGCCTAGAGAACTCGGGGGGGTTTTAATGGCCGGTCTTCGTTTCTATGACTGGAGAGCCCCACATACGGCCGCGCCTTGTTAGCGCGGTGTCATGGTGCATAAGGTCGCATTTCCGCCCCTCAAAAAAAAGGTCATAAGGTTAAGGCATATAAACACAATAAATAAAGAAACAGTTTTCATAAATATGAGTTTAGGCAATTCAGGATGGCTTATAGGTCTTGTTAACGATTTATGGATTATTATATAGCTTACGATCAACAGGTACTACGTAGAGCACGGCAACTTGTCTCGTGCACTGAGTTATGTGTCAGCGTTGGAAGGTGCTTCTGCAAGTGTCGCCTCCACTTGGCGTGAGGCGGCCGGCGGGTACGTTGCCGCGCGGCTCGCGGCCGATGCGCTCAGAGCTCACGCCGCCGCGTTAGGACTGCGATACTTGTGACCCAGGTACATACGTGCGCACAGACAACAGCTAAACCTGCCCCTGTGATTCAGGAACGTTGCATACGTTAGCTGCTACCAATAGCTGCCATACCTTTCTTTGCGACACAGGTACGTGGACTCTAACAATTGCCACAGATACACCTGTGTCCCAGGAATGTCATTCCTTACGCTGTGACACAGGTACATGTTGTCAGACAACAGCCACACCTGCTTTATGTCTCAGGAATGTGCGGACTTGTAGTTACCTACCACACGTTCCGCTGTGACACTGGTACGTGCACTTCAACAACTACCACTTCTCCTCCTGTGACCTAAGTACGTGCGTTACGTGCGTACCAGCAGCAGGGCCACACCTCCCTCTGTGATACAAGTCAGTGTACTCTGACAGCTGACACACCTTCCCTGACATCTGTGATGACAACAGTTACATATTTGTGGCAACTGTAGGGTTCTGCACAGCTATTGTTTTACAGAGTGACGTGCCTACGGGGATTAACAATGTAGATTTTGTAAAGTAAATGCGATTGATTCACAAGATTTTTTTGTCCACAGATAAAATATTTTTCGAAATTGGCGTGATGTTGGTAACTTTGTGATTGTGACATATATCTGTATAATGTTATTTAATCAAGGTTATTTAAATAAACCGTTTTAATTCAGAATGTTGTTTTATATGAATCTTTTTTTAGGACTTAGCACTATTGACATCTTCATATTACTAACTTGTAGATTTCATCTACCTAACTAGGTAGATGATACTTACAAGTATACCTGGTAACTACCAGGTCAAGTGTTCTGGTTGAATCCTTTCGAACCGCCACGATCAGTACAGCTGTATAAATTGACACTGATAAAGTTTTATCGTCCACGAAATTCACATACTACTGTGGAGTTTCACCTCGAAAACACGAAACTTATGCGTGCTCGAAGGACCATATGTTAGTGCCTGAGCTTGCTGGATTTTTAAATAATAAAAGTTGTTAACGGAGGAGTATGTTATTTTTGATTGCTCATAAGTAGTTTTTAAAACTATTATTTTAAAAATGTTTATGAGTGCATCCGATTATAGAATTTACACTGATTCATAGAACATAAGTAATTAAAATGCGTCGTGCCCAAGGAGCTAATTTACCATGCGAAAATCTAAAATGTTAGCCTAATGCATCGAACGCAGACTACGAGTTATGCCAAGAGTTTGTCCTGTATCTCTAAATAAATACTTAATAATAGAATTTCTATGTATCAAACTATTAACTTATGTATGTAACGGATAAGTTAATAGTTTGACGTGTTACACAAACGCATTTTGCATCCCGTTGTATTTCCTGTGAAACATGCGAGCTATCACGCACACCATATTTATTTACGCCTTGCATTAATTTTTTATTGAATGAAATGCGTTGCTAGCTATATGAAATATACAATCACCAAGGCAAACATGAAATTACATTATTATCCACGATTATTTTAATATAGTTAGATAGTTTTGGGATAGAAAATTTATTTTGTAGTGAGAGACTTTCTTTCTTACTACATCTGACTGCTGGGCATGGGCTGTATCCAGATACCTCTACCTAGCCGTCCATAGAACTAGTTTTTCAGATAGATACTTTTAATTTACTTGTATGGAACTGTCACTGAATAATGTCCGACATAACGAAAGTGACTTTCCTTTAGTTGAATATAAAGATACTTTTAGTAAATTATCAAAGTTATAAATTTAAATGTCATAAATTCCAAAAAAACGTTTTTAATAATTACATTAATTTTATTTCTACTAATTATTTTTATTTATAAAGAAATTAATGCTTTTGTCTTCTTTATAGTTGTTACATTCAATTGTAATATACAATATTTATGTGGTGTTGATTTTGAAACAATCCAAATTTAAGGTCAAATACGGCGTAATCAAGGTAGTTCCCGCTTGTATTGGAATTTTGGGTTGAAAATTTGCTTATAGTTAATATATGGTGCCCAACAAGTTTCGCCATAATCCGTTAGATAATTTTACTGCAAAAAAGGACTTTTTTAGTCTTTTTCACAATAATAAGCAATAAAATTATCCTATAATGCATATTTTATAGTCTTGCATCACTAAATAACGGTTTGCCCTAAAATTTACTCTTAATAGTAGAGATGAAACGGATAGTGATTTGGCCGGATACCGGATACCGGATATTCGGCTAACTACGAGGCCGGAGCGCCGGATATCCGGCCACCGGATATTCGGCCGCTTATCGCGTTTCATATACGTGTGTGTATGTGCAAAATAATCCGTTACTAATATTATAAATTCAGTCTGTTTGTCTGCTACTCTCTCACGCCTAAACTAAAGAACTGATTTTGCTGAAATTTGATACAGAGATAGATTAGACAACGAGAAACAATATAGATAGGCTTAAAAACTTTTGTATTCCCACAGAAAAGCGCGATATAGACGAGTTTAGGGCGTAAAGCACTCAGCGCGAACGGTGTTGCGGGAAACATCTAGTATTCGGTATTCGGCCGGATAGTGCCCTACTATCCGGTATCCGGCCGGATAGTGAAAATAGGCCGGATAGGCCGGATACCGGATAGTTACCGGATATCCGTTTCATCACTACTTAATAGTACTTGTAATGATTATAAAAGTATGCATGGAGTCAGTGTGGTCTTGCACATTTTATACGTTTACTTAACCTATAAATAAATACATAAAATATATATATATTATATTTGTCTACTCCACGGACTCGTAGTCCATGCCTTTTTTAAACTGTCCTCGTTTGGATCTACTACGTACTGGTACGTACAGCGTCATATTATCTTATAATACTATTCCGTGACTTAACATTAACGTGAGTTGCGCAGCACTTACTTATCTAACAATAGTACTTTTTTATCTAATAACTATCCTAATATATACCTACATACGACCATTTAACAATACACTTAATTTCAATACTTTGTGTCTTTTTGATTGTGATTTGAATTTGATAGAAATATAATATAACAACCAAGACTAAAGTACACAAATGCTCACATTCACGCGCAAATATCTGCCCCCAGCGGGACTCGAACCCGGGAACTCAGAGATGGCGACACCTTGAAACCGGTATACCAACCACTCGACTATGGAAGTCTAACTAACGAAATTAACTGTTATATGGTTCCTTATAATATACGTATTGACTATCTGGTATCTTCTCATCGATTAAATAGTCTTGCAAATATTTTTAATCAGTGTGTAATAAGCATCGCGATGCTGTCGTTCTGTAATGCAAATTATTTGAAACCAACTACACATATAACGTTTCTTTATTGATTGAATGGTGATATTCAAATGCTTATCAAAGTCAGTATTTCGCTATATTATACGTTATATTATACGCTAACTGCAAGAAACGAGTTAAAATTGTGATATTGCGAACATAATTATCCAAAATATTATTATATTTATTATGTAAATAATTATGTGAAAAGTATTATATAAATAGTATAATATATATACCCCTATCCCTAGAAAAATGAACTTTCTAATATTTGTTTTCATTTCTTAACTTTAACTTGTCTACTACGGCCTGTTCAATTAACTTATGCACTATTTTAATAATTGACGTTCTATAGCATTTATTACACATGCAATAATAATGATAATAAGACCCACAAAATAAACGAAATTTAATTTAGAGGCCTATAAATCGGCAATTTTCAATAAAAAAATTAAAAGTCGAATATCTCGAAATGGGTTAAGTTTACGGTAGGGTGTTAAATAGTGAAATAAGTCACAAATGATAGGTACTCCACGCCTTTAACGGATCTAGCACGACTTTTCCTGTAATTCTGTATATAGGCCGTATTATGGATTTTTTAACCTATCCGGATACTCACCCGACATCACACAAGTGTTTTTTTAATAAATTTGAGATCTGTAGATCTTATCCCGTTTATACCTGGTGATTTTCGACAGCTCAATTTATCAATGATTTTTTCAATATCTTTAGGTGCCACCTTTTGATGTCTAAATGATATATCACAATATTTTACATAATCGTCTCTAACTAAGAATTTTTCGTTACATGTAATGTTAATTTTTTTGTATTTCTGAAGTAAAGGTTATTAAATACTAAATAGGTAATTAGGTTAGAGCCAATAACAAAGAGCCACCAACATATTATAATTACTGGAGTAAATCAAATAATACAATTTCTAATCAATCAACTAATCGTGTTAGCATATTTGCTGTGAACGAATAGCGTGTCCACGGAGATGCGCTCCACCGAGCTCACAGTACGTCTTGGGCAAAAGAAATAAGTTATTGACGTGATTGTATGCAATGCCAGCGATTCAATCAGTAAGTGTTATACAAGGCATTTTGATATGACCTGCCAGTGTCTTGCTTTCATAAACTATAAAAAAATATTTGTAGGTATAATTATTTTTGTAAATTTATAGCAAAAATATTGTATCTATAATAAGTGCGAGCTTGAGTCAGAATTTGAAATGTAAAAAGAAAAATAGATATATTTATAAGAGAATTATCAGCCTTTTAAACATATAGATAAGAGAATTATAAATAGATTGACTTTTAGTTACACACAATAATAAAGATAATAATTTTATATTATTTGCTACTAAAAACCAAATTTTAATACAAAATAAATACTTATATAATTGTAATGATGACGTTGTACGTATTTGTGAAAAGTAATTGTACTAGTGAAAAGCGCAATTTGCACAATTATTGGATTCAATCATATTAAATCAAAATAAAGCACGATTTTACATAGAAATGTAACACTGCCGAGCTAATTCCAAGAGTGTCGACTTGTGACTAATTGCCAACAACACGATATTTATTCGCTTTTTCAACGCGTTTTATGATAATTTCACAAAGCGACTTTTTTTTAAATTCTATCTACACATATATATATAATAAACTCTTTTAACTGAGAAATATTGTAGAACCAACAGTATACCTCTACTTGTTACTTTTGAAGATACATCAACACGTTTGCAGCGCTGTCACGAATTGCAATTAAATTGCTCAAATTAAACACGGCCATATTCAGTTGTAGTCGTTTAATCAAAATCGGCACAGACTTCACAGAGCGCGACACGTCCTTAGCGACATCATCAATCAATCAACCATTTAACGTAGGACCTTCAAGGCGGCGTCAGAGCCGTCGCATCCCTTGCCATCCCCTTCTCGGCAGCCTCCTGCTTAGCCACGAGTAGGTTCGCTTCAATATAGGCCGAAGCCATTTGGACGTACCGTGTCTCTTCTAGCCCATATGCTCTCTTAATAGGGCAGCACTGACTGCGCCTCTCCTGAGGTGCGGCAAGCTCTTAATAGGGTCATTAGGACCAACGGCTTAGGCTGAGTTTAGTTGGTAGGCTTTTCGGGTCGAGCTCCCTTGATTCGTCCGGAGTCCGACATAATCACGTGGCACTTGGTTGTTGTGATAATCCATAAGGATTCTCAGCCACTCCTCTTCAGAGGAAAAAAAAGTTGTAGTCGTCTCCCCTTTTGTTAATATTGTATACTAGCTTTTGCCCGCGACTTCGTTCGCGTGGACTTCAGGTTCGTCCCGTCTTAATACTGTATTGCTTAAAATCGCTTCGTAAATAAGCCATTATTTCTCGTACAAAGTAAAGGATAAAAAATGGTTATTGTGGGTTATTCCTAAGAGACAAACATATACCATCACGGACTTTTTTGTAGACCTTTTTAAGTTGTACAATACTGTAGTAAATTGTTTTGATCTATCTTGTAGGATTCAGTCAGCGTTTGCAATGTAAGCGCAAAAAATATGTTTTTTTTACGACCTCACGTTAGAAACCTCCAAAATTGTAGCCTATGTGTTATTCTGATGTATAAGCTATATTGTGGTAAAGTTTCATTCAAATCCATTCAGTAGTTTTTACGTGAAAGAGTAACAAACATCCATACATCCATACTTACAAACTTTCGCCTTTATTATTAGTAAGTAGGATTCCGTAACTATCCACAACCATCGCCTTCGTTATACAATGAGTCACAAGGAGCCACGTGCATGTCCCGCATATCGTTTGCCTAATTCAATTGCACAAAGAGTTACTGGTGTTACAATCAAATAAAATCCACTTTCGCAAGTTGAAATGGGCTATTTCCAGTACTTGAATTAATAACATTAATACTACTATTTCAACGACCTCCATAGCCGAGTACACCCGTTTCAAGGTGTCGCTATCGAGTTTCATTGGGGCAGATGATTGTGTGATGAATGCGAGTATAATGTACCTTAGTATTATATACATAGTAGTATATACATACATTTTCATCAAAGAAAATTGTAAATTATATGTATGTATGTATATCTAATTTTAATTGAACTAGGCTAATTGGTGTGAGTGTACGAAATATTAAAATGAAAACTCTCGTTAGCTTTTTTAGTTCTCAATTTAGTCTATGTGAGCAAGCTTCGTCTCCGTCAAGAATATATAGAATAACTATTTAATCATTAGAGAAAACAGAGAATAGAAATTAATAACAAAATTATATATCGATTCCGCCCGTTTTGATAATTGACGTATTCATTGAACGTTGGGCGGTATGTAGTTCCCGGCCGATAGTATTTTAATATATGCTAAAGCGTAGTTATGTTTGACGAAACATTTCAACACATATGAAGACTTCCGTATGTAGTTACCGAGTTAAGTAACATCCTTTACACGCTCAAACAATAATTTAATTATCGCATTTTAATTACCTACTTAACAAAATTACTGACTGGTAAATATGTCAAATTTAAATGACTCATGTTGAATTGGCTTAACCAATTTGACTATGAAAATTGAGAAAATATGATCCCTTCTATCGTTGGAGAATGATAGAAAAGATAGATACACACCCGCCATCAGATCTTTAAAACTACACAATGGATTTTGATGCGGTTTTTTTAATACATAGAGTGATTCTTAAGGAAGGTTTATATGTATAATACATGCATAATATAGTGGAGAATACTGATGAATTTAGAGGTTTCTAATGTGATGTCGTAAATAAGCACGTTTTTCTGCGCTTACATTGCAAACGATTATATACAACGTCCACAGTTTTTCTGTAGTGTATTTAGTGTCACCATTGCACCCGTGCGAAGCCGGGGCGGTATTTAGATATTAAGCATTTATGTAATGTGTTGTTGTATAGTTTGTTCTTCTTAGTGCAAATGTAAGGATGTACTAAACTATAACGAGGTGCCCGTCTCTTAAACCTTAATGAGTAGGTAACATAATTTGAGAATGGTTTATTTATTTTATCTATGAGAAGCCAGCAACGATATCCTCTACATGGGGTTCGAGTTATTTTATAGTGCGAAACCTTAATAACTACTCATAACCTATGTTATCTGCCAATGCAAACCTTGTCTCGCTGCTTCTGACAAAAGCTAAGCTTTGTATACTGATAAACCTGTGCGTCTAACCACACATCCGTAGATCACGCAAATCTCATCGTCTTTGTAGAAACTAAGTATGCTAATATATTTACATAGTCCTGTTACGTCACATGATAGATATTGTGATGGGAACGACCCGTCCGTGCGTAACTGAGACCCCACCGCATTACATTTTTCAACTCATTTCGACTCGTCCGTATATTTGTGTTTTTTTTTTGTATTCACATTATGTAAATCACTGTTTTTATTTTATGTGTGATAGTTGCTATGGTGCAATAATTGATAAGATATAGATATCTATACTTATAATAAATCTGTATAGAAGTCAATTCTGTACATGAAATATATATCCAAAATAACTATCAGGGGGTGGTTAGGGATCGATACTGATGCCAAAAATATAATTGGTAAAATTTTTCGCTGTCTATCTGTCTGTATAACCGTTATAGAAACAAAATCCACCGATTTTAACGAAACTTGGTATAATTATATTTCATACTCCTGAGCTGGTTATAGTATACTTTTCATTACGGTACAATGAATAGGAGCAGAGCAGTGAAGGGAAATGTTGGAAAAAAGGGAGAAGTTACTCCATTTCCTCAGCTTCCGTCGCGTGTGCGAAATCATGTATGACGCAAATATTCTCCTTAAAATTATATAAAAAATATCCCACGACAGCATAAGTCTATCTTTTATGGTTGACTTACGATGACACGTGTAACTCCTTGGCAGTTGGAAGCTTTCTGATTATATTTGTTTACTCTTACGTTTATAACACTTTCAGTCATTAAAAATGATACCTAAAATTACGATTCCACGCGGACAAAGTCGTGGGCGCAGCGAGTATACAATATGACAATAACTACCTCTGTGACAGCCTGTTCTTAATACTAGTGAGATTGCTTGTCAGAGGTCCGGAGTTCGACCCGAAAGTAGCCAATAGAAATTATATAGTATTCCAATAATTTTTAAAATCAATTCAACTAATATCTAGTCTGTAATCGGTATTATTATATTAGTTATTATTGGATTAGTGATGAGAACAACGAATAACAATTTTATTATATAACAATATTATTGATACCTCGGCTTTGGTGTGCGGCAAAACTCTAATGTCAATATCACAACATGCACACTTCAAAATACAATTTTCTAATATATTTTATTAAAAAATATATCGAGAAATAACTAAAATTCTCTTGCACGTTTTACGAGGGTTTCTGAGTTAGTATTTAGTGATAATTTAATTAAAATTAACAAACATTTCATAATTGTTTAATTGTCATATTAACTTAAAGAAAATTTACAACTATATAGAGGTGAAAAGATATGATAACAAGCTATGATATTGCAAAGATTGGTGGGAGTAATGCAGGGCAGATACAATAGATCGAAGATGGCCCATAGTTTGAGTGTAAGCAGAAGTTTTTCTTTTATTAATTATCGTCTTCGGCATGGGCACTAAAATGGGTGATCCCGTGAATAACATCCTAGCAGAGGGAGATGTAAATTCAATTAAGCATGTCTGGTGCCATCTGGTGACACCTGGACAGTTAATTCACAACATCTACAGGACCTACGTTTAATTAGAAAAAAATACATGTAGAAGGACGAAGTCATACTTGAGTGCTGTATGCCGTATGTCTAATGTAGACCAGGGGCCAGGAGGTGCCTATACGTGTTGCTTAGTATTTTTCATAATACTTTGTTCGTGAACGATAGTCTCTACATTACAAAAAGAAATAGATGGTCCACTAGCTTGTTTGTCACCAATATCAACAAAAATTGTTATGCCCATTGAAAGTACATGAAAGTACTTTCGATGAGTTCGAAAGTAAAGCAAAATTTGTATTACCTTACAATGTCACGGTTGCCACAATGTCTTGGAAACGGATACAATTAGTAGTGTTTTCGATTTATTTTACGCAACAAAAATTAGTTTTCTATCAGTTGCAATCCGTTTCCAAGACACCCATAATTATATGCTCGAAGGAAGTAACATAAAAGACTTGTGAAACTTAAGTAAGAAAGAAAATGTGACAGGCAGACACATGCCGGGAAGACAATGTCGGTTAGCTCTCAATGCTCCGTGTGGTTCTCGTTGTAGAGTGACAGGAGTTATTGTGAAAATCTCAAAAATACTTGCGCAAGGATTTCTAGTTTTTGTGTCACGTTACAACCTCTCCGGGAAGGAAAATATGTAACGGAGCAGATATTTAGAGGAAAACAGGAAAATACTAAACTATAAAAGATAAGAAATATTATGGTACAAAATATTATTTTTTATTAATTTATTTACAAATAATTATTGTATAGTATTTTATTCTATTGTTTTACGATTTATTATTATATGGAGGGGAAAAGTGCAGGTGTGCAGAGAAAAAGGGAAAAAGAAAAAAAAGGGTACTCGCGGAGCACGGACGAAGTCCAGTGGCCGACGTGTTATGGGTTAATGACGATGATGGTGATAATTATAAACGAATTACGCTAACCCTTAGACTACAATCCAAAGCAATCGATAATTTAGGGCTAATATAAAACACAGTTTTGCTATTCACTTAACACATCGCAATATTACTGGTTCGCACGTATTGCATCGACGCGTCTACTATTGTGTTTAAAGTACGCTAATTAATTAATTTGTTACCACGTTATATGGGAATGCATCGACTACAATATATCTGTGTTCGTTGATTTTGTAGTAATTTGTGTTTAGGATATAAATAATTATACACTTTTAAGTAAGAACTGTTTTGCAGTTTTTCAAACTCCTTTAGGTTTTCAAGAGTTAAAATTCAACTGTAGGAGTAAAAACTCCTATAATTGATAATTTAAAAATATTACTTACCTTGTACTAGACTATTATTGATTTCTCTCATAGATATTTTTTATATCAGCACTTTGTGAAAAGCATTTTTACGAAAAATCTAATTCAGTTCTGAAGCCTTATTCGTTATAAGTTAATTCAGTAACACGAAATTTCAACACGATCCACGATCTCCGTATTGTGATAAAAGTGATAATGACGATACTAGTGCCAGTGTTGTTTTGTATTGCGTGCTTTGTATACGCTTACTACTTGTGGCGCAAGAGTTGCCCAGACACCGACAACGAACCGCCTCTGGTTCCCGGAGGTCTTCCTTTAGTAGGACACGCTCATCTGTTGACTGGTGATAGTTGTAGTAAGTATAAAATATCGAAATATTATGCCTTTCATATTTGACAGACGCCCACCTCACATACGAGTATTAGATTCATAAAAGACAGATGTAGAGAATTTATTGTCAATGCAATACATGACATTATGGCATGAATACGCCACAAGGACGAATTTAATGGGATTTTTATAAAGTTGGTATTGTCATAAGTGTATCACTATGCGTATTTTATATATCGTGCCATATATATTTACTGTATACCAGATGCGTTTAATTACGTTACGTTACGTCTATTAACCAGTGATTTAAAAGTTTTGTGTAGTTATTGAAGCTATTTAAATATATTCTATTAAAGTTCATACATTTAAAGTTATTTATCGAATATACATATAGCTATACTTAATAATAAAAAGAATGTAAATAAAAGAACGTAGATACCCACGTATATAACCTATAGGCCTTTACACTGTGAAGTATGGTTGCTCAATTGAACTGTATTTAGATTATACATAGATATTTTAAATAACTTGGAACTTTATTTCTATAATTAAAATAATTATAATGAGTTTAAAATTAGCGGAGGCATAACCGCTAATTTTGAACTGCAAATGGTAATCTTGGCCTGCTGTACGTATTAATTTTTTTATTAAATTTTGTCGCGTCAGGTGACCGCTTTTTACCTTCAAAAATACTTACCTAAATCAAATGATTCCTACCTAATCACAAAATACGTATAAAAAAACACCTATCTAAATAAATTTATATTTATAATAAAGTTTTAAAGTAGGTATTCAGACATTTTTTCAAAAGAAAAAACGTTAGGCTAATAAATTAGAGCGGACCCCCGACGCCATAAAATTTTATCAAAAAAATCATACGTACGGTCAACAGCACGCCAAGATAACCATTTGCAGTTCAAAATTAGCGGTTATGCCTCCGACATAATGGTGGCACAAAGTTCCGAGTAGATAGTCTGACACGCTTTAGTTGATACTTACGTAGTATTAAAAGTTATTTTTTGGTTTTTATATGGTTTAGCATTTTTAACCATTTGTTATGATAATTCCGTACTTTTTTTGGGTCGGAGTTTTTTTGATTATTTTTTTGTTTGTCCTGTACGGAAAATTTAATTAAAACCAAATACAATAAATCATCGTCATTTTTTCCTTTCAGATTCTGAAATAATTTAACACTAGAGCACCTGAAATTGATGCGATGCGATGATGTAAATACGCGTTGCGTATGTAGGACAAGTGTCAAACTTTCCCACGGTAGAATTCTACACGTTGCCTCCGAAGCCTCTGTTTGTCCATTCCGATAAAATTTTGAGTGTATTGCTATAGAAATGTTGCATTAAATTAACTTATTGGTTAAGAGATATCTTAATAAAACTGAATTTAAACAATGAAAAATTAATACAAACGCAAAATATAAATTCTTGATAAATTATATGAAAAAACAACATTATGAAAATGCAAAGAAAATACTAGAAAGCGCGTCTGACGACGAATAGTGTTTTTTTATATATATTTTTATAAAATTGCGTGCCTAGACGAGTAATAGGTTTATTAGTTTAACATGATTATGCATTGTATTAAGATTTTCACGATTTTTTTGTATTTTAAGACATATTTCATGCTTTAGTAAATTACGATTTGTTTGATATGTGGTATACTATGCAGGCCACGCATAAGTGATAATAGAACATACTAAAGTTTCATGAATGCATAATTTTTGTATTTTAACACATATTTCATGCTTTAGTAAATTACGATTTGTTTGATATGTGGTATACTATGCAGGCCACGCATAAGTGATAATAGAACATACCTACTAAAGTTTCATGAATGCATAATTTTTATATTTTAAGACATATTTCATGCTTTTGTAAATTACGATTTGTTTGATATGTGGTATACTATGCAGGCCACGCATAAGTGATAATAGAACATACTAAAGTTTCATGAATGCATAATTTTTGCATTTTAAGACTTATTTCATGCTTTAGTAAATTACGATTTGTTTGATATGTGGTATACAATGCAGGCCACGCATAAGTGATAATAGAACATACTAAAGTTTGATGAATGCATAATTTTTATATTTTAAGACATATTTCATGCTTTTGTAAATTACGATTTGTTTGATATGTGGTATACTATGCAGGCCACGCATAAGTGATAATAGAACATACTAAAGTTTCATGAATGCATAATTTTTGCATTTTAAGACTTATTTCATGCTTTAGTAAATTACGATTTGTTTGATATGTGGTATACAATGCAGGCCACGCATAAGTGATAATAGAACATACTAAAGTTTCATGAATGCATAATTTGCTCGATGAGCAGACTTTACTGTGGCGTTAAATCAATTTATGAACCTAAGGGGTTAAGAGCATATAAACCTTTTGCTTAACGATTAGTAACGTGCGTAAAGCGATTAATTTTTTTTATCATATGTATCGTCTAAGTATTAAGAGTTGCTTTCCAGGGCGCTATGGTCACCTAACTTCATTGTTTCATCTGACATACGAAGTTTAAAAAAAATGTAATAGCCTCAGTCGCGGTCTCATAGAGTTTGACTTTCCACTTATAAAAATTGTTAGCTAGTACATAGTACGTGCTTGCCTCAGCATATTATAAACAAATAGAACAAATAGGTTCTAATATTGACTCTTGGGGGAAACTAGCGGGAATCAATTTATTTTTAGATTATAAAAAACTTAAAACTGCGAAAAATTAAATATTAATTTTAATGATACATTTTATTTTAATGAGACTTAGAGAAATACCAAGACTAGGAGTCCTTGTTGCCTTGTTGCCCCATGGTATCAAAAGTATTTTCAATATTAGGTACTAATGTTTCAGTAAATCGACGAAGATTAATCCTGAAAGGTGTGAAATTGTAATCGAATTGGATACTCGAGCGTTAGTTTATAAATAAATAGAGAAACATCTGATAAATTTCCTTTTTCATCAATAAATAATTCAAATAATCGTGCGTCGATTATTTGAATTATTTATTGATATAGAGATATATAGATATATATATAGAGATATACATATAGAGATATATGATATAGAGATATGATATATAGAGAAATATAAAAGATAAATTTCAAGGTTCCGGTCATATCATCCGATAAACACTTAAGTATATCCTGTTGCTCATGCGTCGCGGGTAGGTTTTGGAAAACGGAATAATGTTCATTAAATAAACTTCTACCCAAATTGACAACACTGCGAACTGTTATTATGGGATTTATTGTGCTGTAAATTCTACTTTATGGAACACAATTACAAACGATTTGCGTTTAGACGTACAGGTATTCAACATTTTGGGAATACAGTTATTAAGACATCATTGTAAACAATTTGATTTGTTTTCTCTTTATTTTCAGAATTATGGAACGATCTTAACGATTTGACTCAAAAAAGCTATGATATTGGAGGTGTGGTTGCAGCGAACATCGGCCCAAGGACAATTTACGGTAATATATTATTATTATTTTTATTTACAATAAGTAATCATGATTATTCTGGTTACAAAAATAAACAGTATTTTTCGAATATAATAAATATTTCTTACACTTACACCCATTAGCCTAACCCAAAGTAAGCTCTGTAAGGCTTGTTAGGGATCTAGGGTAACGAATATACATACATATATTATACATTATAATAAATAAAGTAGATGATACTGTTTAAATGGCCAAGTGGTTTTCGGGACCCAGGTCTAAATTTTGGATATGTTGTTCTCCTGGTCGAGCTGAGCAAAAAATGTAATAGTCGCAAAAAAAGTTAACGACTCATTTTCCCGCTAGGGGGCTCGCCCTTAGGACAGCGACGTCCATAAACGGAAGTTTTACCTGGTAAAAAAAAGGTAAGCAAGCTATAATGTTTTGAGAAGACACTTTCGAGTAACGACATGAGGATGGCTTTTTATTTTTAGATATAAGTACATGGCAAGATATGCATGGCAAGATATGCCGTACCATAACATATGACACTAGAAAGGATAATACAAATGAATGTTATTAGTACAAAGTAAAGTTATTAACACAAATAACATTATACACAATACAAATATTCGTTATACACGTTATTAGCTTAATGGTGCTGATATAAGCCTTCTACAAGGATCTCACATCAATCGGCTGCGTTGCTAGCATGCAGCGCTTTCTTGACATCATCACCAAATCGTCGGTTTATCTTGTAGGTAATTTACCATAGCGGGATCGGGAAATGGTCGGTCCCGCTCGAAGGAGGTGGCGCCGGGCTCGGGAGGGACCACGCGCCTTCCGTGGCCGAGGGGCGTTGTCGGTGGAGGAGATCGGGGGAGGTAGTGTAGCCTCCCCCGAGAAGGGCTCCACTGTATCGGCAGGGGAGCGGAGGCTGGGGGTTCCCGGCAGTCGCTTGGCATTCCCGGGGGCTCCCTACATGCCTGAGGGAAGCCATCCCCTAGGTTTTTAGTGGGTAGGCCTCCCCCTTCTGGGGAGGAGAGCTCCACATAACCGCCGGCTCGCCACGGCCAGGGTATGCAATTTAATGCATTTTCCTCAGGGGAACAAAAAAAAAGGGCTTTTTACCATGCTCCTTTTCTCAGCATATGCCTGTCACTCTATCTGTATATAAATATATATTGCCTTTTACAGTGGTGACCGATCCTGACGATTTCTTCACCGTAGCAAACACGTGCTTCCAGAAAGATGGCTTTTACGAATTCGCAAAACCTTGGCTCGGAGAGGGGCTTGTTACTGGGAATAGTATGTATTTCCGTTGTTAATAATATTGTCTTTTATTTGCACGTGTACTCAAAATGCTAATAAAACAAGTTCTCGGAATTAGCGTGTGTCGCGTGTGTTTTAGGTTTTTACAGGTTTTTACGTTTGGAACGTTGTACAGTGTTCGTGGTCACGGAATACTATAGAGGTTAGATGACACAAATGGAAGAAATAAAATATAATTTAACTACTTTTACCTTACTTATTTATGTGGTCTGTGTCACGCAAACAGAGCTCACAATGTTTTTAGTTTTGACATGATACTTTTGACAAATTAAATATATATATATATGTATATATATATATATATATATATATATATATATATATATTATATATATATATATATATATATACATATACATATATATATTTAATTTATTTATTAATGACTTACAATAACACATTACATAATACAAAGTCCCACAAAACTGTATATACAGTTTGACTGTGGGATCGATTCATATATATATATACAGTGTGGAAAAAAAAATGGGCCCTGGAGGGGAAGTACCTTAAATCTATAAAACAGCTCAATTTACTGAAAGGAAACATTCCTTTATTTTTAAAAAGAAATATAACTGCATTCACAGATTTTTTCAAAAAGCCTACCCGAACCGGGTATCGAACCAACTAGAAAATAAAAAATTGTAATAAAATTTTACATTTGACAGATAGGTGATATTTGGCGGCTTATGAAAGGTTTCGATTGAAACGAGCAAAGTTTTACTAATTTTATCAGCGAAGTCGTACTGTTGCTGATTTAACTCGATAATTATGACGGTCCCGTGGTTTTGCAGTTGAAGAACATCTTTGATGTTCAGAAAGAAGTCCTGCCTGTAGGTGTTGATTGTCATAGATTCCTCGTGCTCTCTGAAGCAAAGATTTCTTAAATAAACAGTAGATAGCTCATACCATCCTAGGTACCGGGAATTACTATTGAGAGACCTATCAGTATGTACCGGGTAGCTTTACGATACACATTATGTCTAGGGTATATATGGACGGTCAATTATAGATCTGCTTAACTGAAGTTCTATGCACTTGTTCCAGTGTCAATATGGAAAAACCACAGAAAACTGCTGAACCCAGCATTCAGCCAGCATGTACTGGACGGTTTCATTGAAGTGTTCAACAGTCAGTCGCGGAAGCTTGTCGCGGACCTGCGTAAGGAAGCCGGCAAGGGGATGTTCGACCATTGGACGTACACCAGACATAATGCCTTGGAGACTATTTGCTGTAATTTTAGTTTTTAAACTGCTGTTTACTGTACTGTCAAGTACTGTAAGATTCATATAATTGGCAACACGGCACTTCATGCTACCGAATGAATACCTTTATTGGCCTGTATTTGTTAGTTGCAGATAGTTGTTTTTACTAGTACAATAGGCATTTAAATAACCGGTAGATTGTAACTACTTTTTATGGAAGAATTATTGTAGTTTTTAAGTTAGTAGTTTCGATGGAGCAATAATTGTTTTTGCTTAAGAAACCAACGGTTTGTATTCAGTCAGATTTAGGATGAAGGAATTATTAATTCTTACAAACCACTAGTTTCTCAATAATCAAAATGTTATAGCACTAACTTGACTTATTTGAGGATGGCGAGAACTGTGGCAGTTCTTGGTTTGTAACATTGTGTTATTTTAGTAGATTTCTAGCGAACAGGTATCATAACGCACAACCCGTACCCCGAATTAGTACGGGTTGTGCGTTATGATACCTATGAGTACAAAAATAGTCCAGATTGCTATTAAACGAATCTAGAGTATAAATTGATTTTAGTGTTATTAAATAAATTTAAGATAAGACTAACCTAAAATTCCTTCTGCATTACTAATAATCGCAGTAAAAGCATTATTACATCAATTTTTGAGATGAAGCTTTTTTAACTTTTTAATTGAACATTAGGTCTTTTTCTACGAAGTTAACAATTATTAATTTCATACATCTAAATTAATATTATAGTCTTCTTTACTCTTTTTTCTTTATTAAAGCTCGATTACTACTGACTTTTATATTATATAGCTTATAGTAATTAATTTACGTTGCATAATATTTGAAACATATCGCACACATTTTAATTTCAATAGATGCAGAGATGTTGCAAACTTTTAAAAATCTCTCCGTTTTATGTAAGATCAATTTATTATATAAATATTTTAATTAAAGATCAAAGTAAAAATGTACAATCAACAATCTTCATTCAAAATAAGCATCCATATTGATATCAAATACAGACTGATTCCAACTCTTGCTAACCGGGAGAACCTTCTAGAGATGAACAGGCGAAAAACTTGGAAGATCAATTTTTATTATCACCGATTTATAAATGTCCATATTACAAAAATAATTAAATTACATAATTTATACGAGTATATTTTTTAAAAAGCAACTTAGTGTCTACGGAGTGATTCTTAGAACAATATGTCTGAAACATACGATGTGCAAATAAAAATATATTTTTTTATCCTAAATCAAGCAGTCATATAATCAGTTACTTTTAATTAGGGTTTCAAAGTATATTTTCGATGTTGGCTATAAAATGCTTATATTTTACTACAGTGACAGCCCTCGGCGTAGATTTTGGTGACCATACTCTATTGAATAATCAATACGTGCAAGCCACTGAGGAGATGTTTTACACGCTGGTGGACCGTTTCCAGAAGTTTTGGTTGCATAGCCCTTACACCTTCAAATGGAGCGGTGTCAAAAGAACCCAAGACAGGTGCCTTAAGATTCTTCACAGCATGTCAGCTACGGTATGAATCATAAACAACTAATAGTAAAACTAATAATAATATGAATATATTAGGAGGCTTTGAGAACGCGAGGCTGCGTGCGCGTCTGGCTACCGCCCGTGGTGATATCTCTCCGTCTGGAGGATTGTCCAGGGGTTCTCGGACATCCCCTCCCTTGGCGTTAGAATAGCGGAGCTCATGGCGGTAGAATAGCGAAAATTCACCCCGCCATGTGCCCCGCATGGGTCTAGAGTGAGTACTCTAGACCCCCTGAGTAGGGGGTTTTAGTGGGTAGGCGGGTCCTGACACACGGCCGCGTCTGGCCAGCGTGGTGTCAAGAACATAATGCATTCCCGTCAAAAAAAAAGTCTTAGAGATGGCAGGTAACCGGAGTCTCTTCCATAGCCCAGTTTTGTGCCACCAAAATCGAAATGCAACACTATTGTCATTAGTGGTCAAAACGTATGTGAACACCACTAATGACAATAGTTTCTGTGCATCTAACTGGGTATTAGTCTTTAGCTGCATTTTTCATGGGTGCAGATAGAGATTAGACGCAGTTGGTACACTCCACGCATACTTTCATAAAATTTTGCTTAAATTGCCTCTACGCGTTGGATCTGTATCCTCGCGCACGCTTTATAAAGGGCCGTGTTTTATAAAAACACATATAAGCGACAATAATAATATGAATATTAGGAATATAGGCGTCATTAATCTTTCGTCGCAACGTAAGACTAATGTTAATTAAAAGAATAGCTTAGCTATGTGTGTCACGTATTTAATATTTGGGTATTTTTTGAATAATTCCGAAATTTTTTGTAATATGTTCTTTTCAGAAATAAAGTTATTATTATTATTATTATATTTAAGGCATTACCTACAGAATTCCAAATTTTACTTAAAATATGTTATGCTCCATAAAAGATTGTAATATTATGAATATAAGAATAAAGTTATGCTTAGATATTTAATTTATAAGGGAGTGTCTTCGTGGCCTAAGTAGTAAACGTTCCAAAAAGCTTTCTCTCAAAATGCCTATCACGTATATGGGATAAAGTGAGAATTTTCACAATTTGTTTTATATGCGACATTGTTTTAAAGTTAGTGTAAAGTTTTAGATTGGATTAGGACATTAGCCAGATTTATTAAAAAGTTATTTTCATTGAATAAATTTAAAAAATACCCATTTGATAAGTCTCATTTACCATATAGTGCAATTAAGTCGGTCTCAATTCACTTTAGTGTCTACTTGGGAAAAAAATCACCGTTAACCCTAGTAAATTAGAATCTTAATCAATCTCAACTATAAATTGTCGCACTGCAGGTAGTGTAGGTTAGATATTATTAGTACGGAGTACGTCGTATTTTGGTCAGTGTTACACAGACAAAATAACTACTTCGGTGCAGTACATCATATAAAGAGCAGTTGAAGTTTGCTCGGATACTGGGAGTTGTTCCCATCCCTTTAACTTATTTGTTCCATTATGATTTATTTTTATGTATGACTATACAAGTAAAGAATGATTTGTAAACAAACGAACTATCCACAGGTCCTTAAAAAAAGAAAATTTGAAATGAATAATAATATTCTATCCGAGAGAAACACTGGGAAATCTTCAGGTGAGATACAAAATTATTAATTTAATTTAAATTGCACTATAGGCTGTATAGTATACTCTGTATATAGTTCTGTATATTTTATAAATTTTTAAGTATCTACTCTCTTACCTGAGATTATTGTATTTTTTAGATTCTTTATTACTTAAGTTGTTTTTGTTTTTATACTTGCTATACTTTTTATCGCTAATGGGTACATTCTTCTAGGTTCCAAGTTCAAGCCATTCATGGATCTTTTACTGGAGTTGGCTATAGAGCACAAAGTGCTTAACGATCGAGAGATCCGGGAGCACGTGGATACGATGATTGTCGGCGGTCATGACACCTCTGCCAACGTGCTTATGTTCACGTTGCTGCTGCTCGGCTCGCATCCCGACAAGCAGGAGAAAGCGTATCAAGAGTGCGTTTGTATTTTATTGTTATAATTTCTGTCCGCAGCTTTGAACGCGTCATATTTCATCATATCCCATTTTTCCATAGGAAAAAAAAGGTTTCTTTAACCCAACAAAATATCTTATGCCCATGTCAGGGTTCAAACTATTCTAATAGAAAATTGTATCAGTATCGTTAAAACGTTTTATTACAATTTTCCGCAGGAATGAAATATTTTATCGTGGTAAAAATTATCCTATATCATTTCTTAAACTATTCCTTTACCGAATTTTATCAAAACTAGTTTTGTGATTTTGTAGTGAAAACATAACAAACAGACAGATAGAGTTATTTTTACAATAATATTATTAGTAGGGACAGATCCGTATTCTTAAATTCCAATTTACAATATAATGTTGTCGATAACGACAACGATACATTGAATTCTTGTGTTCAGCCCTTATGCTATGAACCACAGAAACTTGAAATGGAAAATCGTCGGAGAAAAAGGGATTTCGAGAGAATAACGACTAATTTCAAGGTGGCGGTTATATCGCACGATAATTATTTGTACCTTTATAATTATACTCAAAATTTCCATTATTATCGACAAGTGTACCTAAACTATCCTCCCGCTACCTTTCCTATCCCCGTCAAAGAAATGCTTCTTGGTATGAAAATATTTGAAATGCTTATTTCAAATTTATAGATTGGCTAATTTTGATTAATGGACCGAAAAACATATTTATACGAACTAACAGTTATGCATTCAAAAATGTTGAACTTGTACATTATTTTAACAATGATGTTAAGAATTTAAAAATCTTCTTTCAGACTGAAATTCGATTTGCAATGCACGTGAGGGACTTTTGAAATATGTTTGATATTATCTTTTTTTATGTCCAAAAACAAATTCAAGTATTCTGAGATTTATTATGAGAAAAGTTTACAAACTTTATTATTTAGACTAACTTTTCTCCAAGAAGTATTCGATACAGTTACGTTACAGTTACGGCCACGAACGTTTCCTCTGAAAGATATTTACTGTTTCAGAATACTGGATGTATTCGGTGACTCGGACCGCAACGTGGAGAAGGCAGACATTTCTAGGCTGGTGTATTTGGAAGCGGTGCTCAAGGAAAGCATGCGCATGTACACGATCGTGCCAGTGGTGGCGCGCCGGCTAGACAGGAACTTGCAATTGAGTGAGATAATGCATCTGTGACTATATTTATTTTGAGTGGCTTAATAACGCGCTTGTTACTTTATTTAAGCGAGACAAAATCCCAATGTATGCGATACATTTCGCATATGAATTACTTTTTATTGAGTGAGGCAATGTATTTATGATTCTGGTTATGTTGAGTGATACAATTCATTTGTGTTTTTATTTATGTTAGAAGAGATATTTCATCTATGAATTATTTTAGGTGAAACAACACACCTATGATTACACGAAAAGAAAGGAAACCTCTTTATGAGTTCAGTTGCATTTACATCTGTATTTATTGAATGACACAGATCAACAATTCCATATATATTGAAAATAGAATTTTACTAGGGAAGACTCTACATCTATCATTATAATTTTTTTACCGGATTTTCGCATGGGAATTCCAGAGAAATACAAGCTGGCAGCAGGCAGGACGTGCTTCATGTTCCTATTCGGCATCCACAAGCATCCTATGTGGGGTGCTGACGTGCACGAGTTCAACCCCGACCGCTGGCTTAGCCCCAATACGTTGCCGGATAATCAGAATGCGTTTGTTGGGTTTAGTTTGGGCAGGCGCATGTGTATAGGTACGTTATATATTTTTATTTTTAAGGCGTAGAAATGTACTTCATCTGGATTTTATAATAACTGTAATGATTTTTTACCAAAGAATTATGCCAAAGCAGCAGCGCTTGAATTAATGTTTAAAGATTACTCTTTATTGGTAGCATATACTGTGATTTCTGGAGGTGTTGAATATTTGGGATATTTACAGAAAATGCGTATAATTCACTTGGAGGAGTGTTGGTGGCGCTGTAGTTTCACTGTACTGGTTTTCGAATTGCGAAATATGGGAGGTCCAAGGAAGATTCTGCCGTGTACTAATGAATTTTTCGTTTAAATATAGTATAAATTTATCTGACATTTTCTACAGTTAGACAGTATGCATACACCTGCGAAGACATTCTAAGATGTATGTGGATTCTATCAATCCGTACTGGACCAGCGTGGTTGGCAAGGCTTTTGACCTAACATTGTTAGGTTAAGCTCATGCCCCACGGTGGGTTCCCACCGCAGGGTATGAGCCTGCCCTAATAATCTGAACATATCTGTTCGAATATGAACTGCGATGATTTAGTACATTATTTCATAGGCCGCGAAATAAGCAATTGCAGGTCGAGTATGAATTTGATGCTTAGGATTGTCTCACTGGCAAATATAATTTCCATCATAATATAATCATATATATTGCTTTTCTCAATAGACTGCAGGGAAATAAAACATACTTTTTCCTACTTTTCTTTTCAATAAAACCACGTGAACACAATTTGTACTAAGAAAAAGACTTACTTTGGTATGTCAAGATTATAAAAGAGATCCAATCCAAATGGATATTATAATTCCAGCATGCCGTTTCATATAACATTGCTGGAGCGTTTTAATGTTTCAATAAATCCCAAAAATTGGATTCGATTTTGTGTATCCGTAAATTTGAAAATTCACGTGTTCTTTTTTCGGAAATAATATTTCCCTGCATGTTTGAGAAAAGTCACTTAGCAGCCAGGTGGCAGTCTCATGTTGTACCTGGTTTGTTATATTTATATAATCGAATAGTTAATAGAAAATACAGTGGGCTAGCTAGGCGAGCTTAAAACCACACCCTCTATCCTTTTATTTTGTTTTGAGGTTATTTGGCAGCAGTCTTCTGCTACTTTCAAGATTTGATTAGAACTACCCAATTTGATTTTCTTCCTGGAAAATAAATGTTTTCTAAATGTTTTACAGGGAAGGTATACGCTTACATGTCAATGAAGACTACCCTCACACATTTGCTACGTAATTATTGCTTCCATGGAGACCACACCAAGTTAGTGCTCAAGTTGGACGTCATGCTGAAGCCAGTAACAGGGTACCACATCAGCATCGAGAACAGAAAATCGGTGTCCAAAAAAATGTGTGAACAATGATTGGAAAGTCAAATCTCGTTTGAGACTAATTCCGATATTTCGGCTTTCATTTATGATAAACAAATAATGTTCGTGTTCGTAACTTAAGTGCATAACATGATTTTTTATCTGTTTCATAAACACTTAGTATAATAGAATATATTTCTTCAATAATATATACAGTTAGATTACCCTAAGCTACGTAGTTTTCTTGTTTTTGTAGTCTTCTTCTATGTAGTCATCACGATTTATTAAAGTACCGAAAATAGAAAGATTTTTATAATTATATGAACGTATCGTTGCATACAGAAAAACTTGAAAAAATGTATAATCTTCATCTTGCGCCTATATAATACGTACGCTCTCTTATAATACAGCGCATTAGATTTGTTGGCCGTTATTCTTTTTTCATAATCGTTTCTAAATGATAATTAGCGAGAGTAACCACACAGGCTGTGCTAAATATTATATTTTAAACTTTTATTAGTCATGAATAAATATAATTATATTTTTCTATTATTAACTATTAGATTCAAAGTTTGAAAAATAGACTCTTTAAGTAGTTACTTTAGTCATCCATAAAAATATTGTTTTATAGTAATTAGTTACGAAACAGTAAAAAAAGTATGCTTGCATAATTGGCTATTAAATTGTACTTATTAATAAATAAATACAAAGTTAAAAAAGATAACGAAATTTAGTTACGAATACTAGAGGGATTTTAGTTGGTGACTTTTATGTTGTGGAGCTATGCATTTTCTGTGCAAAAATTTACGCAGTTGATAGCGACATCAAGTCATCTGAGTCTGAATCTGAGTCATTCAAGTTCTATACTATCTATACTGACTTCAGTGTTGCAATTTAATCTATATCGAATATCAATAAGTCGAAAATAGTTTTAATTATTAACATAAGTACTTACTAGTGTATATTACAAAAAAGAACAAGAAATATATTCAGAGTTAAATAATCTTGAATCAGTGAGTGAAATATAAA